>ML058437.1:758404-2185805 GCA_003013855.2 Liriodendron chinense | reverse complement strand
AAGTGTAGGGTTGCGATGTAGTAATAATCTCGGTAAGACCGAGGTCGATCCATAGGGACTTGTGTACGAATTTACAAACACTTTCAATAGTGTCTATTGAGAGCTAACAACCAGATTTTGTATGAGATTGATGTGAGTAACAATTTTAAACTAATTTGAAGGTAAACAATTATAAAAAGGCACTAGGGTTTCAAGGTCCACTTGTAGCAATCCTTGATGTTCAATCTGCTGTGGTTTCTCACTTTCTCAACTAGAATCGATATTAAGATCTATCTAGCCGGATGATAGAGCTGTTAAACCAGACAATCTGTCATATGTAAGTCTAATGCATATGATTCACTCAATGTAAGCTAGGCTAAGCATGCTCAATTGTATAGGTCAGTCCCAATTCCAATAGGCTCAGATCACAATCATAACCATCCTCAAGTCCTGTCACAAGACAAGGCTAGATTACAATTTGAACTTGATTCAAATCACATGCACAGTCTCCTACGTAATTCAGAAAACCAGAAAAGTAGAACTTTGGTAGGAAGTCCCCACATGAAGATCATAGTACTAGAGCGTACTCCAATTCCTCGGATCATACAGGTCTAGACTAATACAAAGCAGTTAAGAACTTAAGTAATTCTCCCAAACATCCATGAGTCATCATAAGACTAAGAAAAACTACATAAAACTTGTATAAACTTCAAACCATTGTTCATAAACATGAATTCCAAACTTAAAACCAACTTAGAACGAATTGAAACATCTTAGATCCACTATAAGCTTCACCTCTTAGCCCTAGCTAAGAGGTTTAGCTGCTCATGATCCAAGGAAACATGAAACAACTTAAGAAAAGCATAAAATAATAAAAACAAACTAGGAGTTGTGGAACTCCGAAATCCACTTCCGCCACCTCCAACCTTGCTTAAACTCTTCTAAGATACCCTAGGAACGATCCCTAGGTGTCCTTTTATAGTGGGGAGGCTCCGCAACTTCAAAAGATTCAAGAATTTGCGTAACACTTACGCACTGCACAGAGAAAATCGGCGCCAGAAATAGAAGGTTTGAATCTTACGCAGACGACCTGTCACACGACCGGTCGTAGTGGCTGGATGACCGGTCGTGGATGCTTGACGACCGGTCTCAAAACAGCCTAAAAGTGTCCAGAGAGTTTTGTCCCGAAAAAATAATTTAAGGACCGGTCGCGCGACCGGTCGCAGAAGTGGACGACCGGTAGCATGACCGGTTGTGAACAGTCCAGAGAGCTATGGCCTCTGTGCCTCCTCTGTGCATGTGCGGACAAGTCGGACGACCGGTCCTTGGCCTTAGACGACCGGTCGTGGGCACCTTCTTCTGCATTCTTTCTTCTTTTCTTTGTCTTCTTTCTTTCATTCTTTTCTTCTTTCCTTGCTTCCTTCTTTCTTTGGTCCTCCTTCGATCTTCATCCAAATAGTTCCAAATAAGCTATTTTCATCTTCAATTAGGCGGAGTCCACTCTCAATCCTGCAATCACAAAACATGCATTCAATTAGTCTTTAAATCATAAAAATCTCGCACAATGAGTGATGAATTGGGGTTAGAATATGCACAATTAAGAGCTCAACACACCCCCTAACCAGCATTTTGCTAGTCCCGAGCAAAACATGCGTGAAACTAATTCCATTCTTCAAAACTCAACTCTCTTTCAGAAACCATTCTTCTATATGTCCCAAGACGTAAAAGTGTAAGATTCAGAAATATTTAGTGACAGAAGTTGAAACCGTAAACCCCCAAGACATGATAAGCATTCATATGAAATTCCCGCTGATTGGTTGATAAATAGAAGAACTTGAACAAATTCAATCTAGTGTGGATAGTGAAAACTCATCTCATGAGTTTCTAGGATTATCTTTTTCATAGATCAACCAGACTATAGATCTTAAGGTACATAGAGCCACATCAAGCCAATGACAGGAATTTACCTTACCGTCCTTTCGACGACTTTCACACTATGTCCCATTTCCGGCTTTGGTTACGGGTAGACCATTCCCCGGTTGGTAGTAGGTAGCCTTAATCGGAATTTTCCACCATTTTTCCATCATTCCCAATTTCATCCTTCCTTTTCCTTTTTCTTTTAATTTAGATAGGATTTTTTAGAAATCCATATCTTGCATTGTTTTCCCATGGACAAGGATGGACAAAGTACCCCGGCTTGATTTCTCAACACCTTAATTCAAAGTCTAGCTAATCGATAAATCACATAATCCATTCAACCCATGAAAATCGTGTAATGTGGACTAGGTGTAAAAGTGTTCAGATTTTTTATCAATCACAGAATTAGGGGAATTCTCATATAAAACCATTATGCCAAGAGAAGATCAAGATTTACAACCTCATACACTTCATATCTCCTCTTCTTATGCTCATATCATCTTGAGCGCATAGAACCAAAATTTACCAAAAGAATTTTGAATTTTTGAAAAAAATCGAAAAATTTCCACATAATTGCTTGAAATGTGTTCGCTTCCCCAAGTGTAGGGTTGCGATGTAGTAATAAACTCGGTAATACCGAGGTCGATCCACAGGGACTTATGTAGGATGTCACAAACTCATCCACAAGTTTCTATTGAAGCTAACAATCAAAGTTTGAATAGAATGTGTGTGATTAACAGTTTAAGCTAAATTGAATGTAAACAATTATAAGAAGGCACTAGGGGTTTGAGGATTCACTTGTAGCAATCCTCGATGTTCAATCCGCTGTGGTTTCCCATTCTCTCAACTAGAATCACCAGTCAGGTCTATCTAGTCGGATGATAGAACTGTTAAACCAGAAGTCTGTAACATGTAAGTTCTGTGCATAAAGTTCACTCAACTCTAGGCTGATCTGAGCATGCTCATTGCATAGGTCATTTACCTTTTCTATATGTCCAATTCCCAATCATAACCATCCTCAAGTCTTCTCACAAGACAAGGCTAGATCATGATTTGAACTGGATTCAAATTATATGCACAGTCTATACATATTCCAGATAATCAACCAAAACTAGAACTTTGGCATGAAGCCCCTTTATGAAGAACTTGGTACTAGAGCGCACTCCAATTCCTCGGATCATACAGGTCTAGACCGTTGCAAACAAATTAAGCAGATAAGTAATTCATCCAAACATCCATGAGTCATCACAAGACTAAGAGAAATTACTTAAAAACTTGTATAAACTTCAAACCTTAGTTCATAATCCTTAATTCCAAACTGAAAACCACTTAACTACGAATTAAAACATCTTGGATACACTACAAGCTTCACCTCGTAGCCCTAGCTAAGAGGTTTAGCTGCTCATGATCCAAGGAAACATGAAACAACTCTTAAAAACATGAAAACAGCAAAGCAAACCAAAAGGAGTTGTGAAACTCCAATCTTCACTTCCACAGCCTCCAACCTCGCTTGAACCCTTCTCAGATACCCTAGAAACAATCCCTAGGTGTCTATTTATAGTTTGGAGGCTCCCCAACGTCGGAAGAATCGGAAATTTGCGTAACACTTACGCAGCGCAGAGAATTTCGGGAAGAAATTAGAAAGTTCTAACTCAGTACGCATGGCCGACCGGTCATGACCGGTCGGCCTCAAGTGAAAATACTCCAGCAGGTATGCCCGACCGGTCAAGACCGGTCGGGCCTTGTAGAACCTCAATCCAGCAAGCCACTCCGACCAGTCAAGACCGGTCGGATGTTTTTCTTCACATTGCAGCAACACTGACCGACCGGTCTTGACCGGTCGGTCCTATTCATTGAATTCCCAGCAGCACTGTCCGACCGGTCATGACCGGTCGGACGTCTTCAGCAGCATCCTCCATACATGGCAGACCGGTTACTGACCGGTCTGGCTTCCTTGGCCGACCGGTCACGACCGGTCAGCACTTTTTCTTCTTTGCTTTCTTCTCTTTCTTTCTTCTTTTCTCTTCTTTCCTTGCTTTCTTCTCTTCGATCTTCCTTCAATACTTCATCCTATGGTCTTCAATACTTGTAAGGAGCCTCATTTAGCTTTCAAATGGTGAGCTCTCCATCTTGTCCCTACAATCACACATCATGCATTAAGTTAGTTCTTTAAACGTATATATCGTGCATTATGAGTGATGCATTGGGGTTAGAATATGCATAATTATGAGCTCAACACACCCCCCAACCAGCATTTTGCTAGTCCCGAGCAAAACATGCGTGAAACTAATTCCATCCTTTAAAACTCAACTCTCTTTCAGAAACCATCCTTCTATACATTCCAAGGTTCATAAGCTTAAGATTCAGAAACATTAGGCAACAGAGGTTGAAACCGTAAACTCTCAAAGCATAATAAGCATTCATATGAAATTCCCGCCGATTGGTTGATAAATAGAAAGATTAGAACAAATTTAACCTAGTGTGGGTAGTGAAAATTCATCTCACGAGTTTTTAGGATTATCTTCTTCATAGATCAAGTAGACTATAGAACTCAAGGTACATAGAGCCATATCAAGCCAAAGACAGGAATTTGCCTTACCGTCCTTCCGACGACTTTCACACTACGTCCCATTTCCGGCTTTGGTTACGGGTAGACCATCCCCCGGTTGGTAGTAGGTAGCCCTAATCGGAATTCTCCACCATTTTTCCACATTCCCAATTTCATCCTTCCTTTTCCTTTTTCTTTTTTTTAAATTAGATAGGATTTTTAAAAATCCATATCTTTCATTATTTTCCCATGGACAAGGATGGACAAAGTACCCCGGCCTGATTTCTCAATACCTTAATTCAAAGTCTAGCTAATCCATAAATCACATAATCCCTTCAACTCATGAAAATCGTGTAATGTGAACTAGGTGTAAAGATGTTCAGATTTTCTATCAATCACAAAATAGGGGAGTTCACATATAAAAACCATTATGCTGTGAGGAATTCCAGACTTCCAGCCCTATACACTTCATATCTCCTCCTCTTATGCTCATATCAACTCGAATGCCTAGAACCAGTGTTTTCCAAAAGAGTTTCAAATTTTTGAAAAATCGAAAAAATTTCCACATGATTGCTTGAAATGTTGCAAATTGCTGGATTCATCCAAGTGATCCTACACCCCCCAACCAAATCTTGCATTGTCCTCAATGTAAAAGATGTGCAATGAGCAAAACATGAGAGCAATTTGAAAATAAAAGGGAGAGAGGAATGATAGTACCTGAGAGAGTGAAAAGTGGAGATCTTCCTCCTTCTAACAAACCTATGAAAACGAAAACAAAAACAGCAAAATCCTAATCCTAACTGCTCTATACCTCCATCAGACTAGGTGATCAATCATCCTGATACACAGGATCATTCAGAGGTATGGACATACCTTCTGAAGGGAAGTTCTCAAAGAACGGCTTTAATCGCTGCCCATTTGCTTTAAAAATGTTGCCGTTCCTTGGATTTAACAGCTCGACAGTCCCATATGGATAGACAGTTTACACAATGTAGGGACCGGTCCACCGAGATCTCAATTTTCCCGGAAATAGATGTAAGCGAGAATTATACATGAGGACTTTTTGATTTATCGTGAATGTCTTGCGAAGAATATTCTTATCATGGAATATCTTCGTCTTGTCCTTGTAAATTCTTGCATTCTCATAAGCTTCATTACGGATTTCTGCAAGTTCATTCAATTGTAGTTTGCGTAACGAGCTTGCCTTGTCAGGATTGAAATTTATCTTCTTAATAGCCCAATACGCCTTATGTTCCAACTCCACAGGCAAGTGACAAGCCTTCCCATAGACAAGTCTATAGGGAGACATTCCAATAGGAGTTTTAAAGGCAGTACGGTAAGCCCAAAGCGCATCGGTAAGTCGAAGTGACCAATCCTTGCGATCAGGATGCACCGTTTTCTCTAAAATGTGTTTAATCTCTCTATTGGATATCTCAGCTTGTCCACTAGTTTGTGGGTGATAGGGAGTGCTCACTTTGTGCGTTACGCCATATTTCTTCATTAATGCTTCAAAAGGGCGATTGCAAAAGTGAGACCCTCCATCACTTATGATGACTTGAGGCGTTCCAAACCGGGAAAGAATGTTTTCTTTAAGAATCGAATGACCGTTTTATGGTCATTATTCCGGCAAGGGATGGCCTCGACCCATTTGGAAACATAATCAACGGCAAGCAAGATGTATAAGTTTCCAAAAGAAGATGGGAATGGGCCCATGAAATCGATGCCCCAACAATCAAAAATTTCGACAATTAAGATGGGATTGAGTGGCATCATATTTCTACGGGAGATTCCTCCTAATTTCTGACAAGGTTCGCAAGCTTTGCAAAACTCATGTGTGTCTTTGAACATGGTGGGCCAATAAAACCCACATTGTAGAATTTTCGCTGTGGTCTTTTTAGCCGAAAAATGGCCACCACATGCTTGAGAATGACAGAAGGAGATGATACTTTGTTGCTCATCATCTGGGACACATCTCCTTATGATTTGGTCGGGACAATACTTGAACAAGTATGGGTCGTCCCATAGAAATTTCTGTACCTCTGAGAAGAATCTATCATTATCTTGCTTTTTCCAATATGTAGGAATTGTACCTGTAGCAAGATAATTAGCAATGTCCGCATACCATGGCAATTGGGAAATAGCAAAAAGTTGTTCATCAGGGAACATGTCATTGATTGCAGTCGTTTCAGGGGAATCAGTGAGGACAAGTCGAGAGAGGTGGTCAGCTACTACATTCTCTACTCCTTTCTTATCACGTATTTCTAAGTCGAATTCTTGGAGTAGGAGGATCCATCTTAATAATCGTGGTTTAGCATCCTTCTTAGAGAGAAGATACTTAAGCGCGGCATGGTCAGTGAATACAATGATCTTGGATCCAATCAAGTAGGATCTGAACTTCTCCAAGGCAAAAACTACGGCTAAAAGTTCCTTTTCAGTAGTGGTGTAGTTTGCCTGGGCTGAGTTTAGGGTTCTACTTGCATAGTAGATAACACATGGCTTTTTATCTTCTCTTTGGCCTAACACGGCCCCAATAGCATAGTCGCTAGCATCGCACATAATCTCAAAAGGAAGGCTCCAATCAGGTGGTTGCATTATTGGGGCGCATGTCAACATGCCTTTAAGGGTGGTAAAGGCCTTTTGACATTCTTCACTCCACTCAAATGAATTTTCCTTTTGAAGTAGGTTACATAAAGGACGAGAAAGTGAACTGAAATCCTTTATGAACCGTCTATAAAATCCTGCGTGTCCTAAAAAGGACCGTATATCTCGTATGCTTTTGGGTGGTGGAAGGTTAGAGATAAGGTCAATTTTTGCCTTGTCCACCTCAATTCCATTTTGTGAAACGATGTGACCAAGTACAATTCCCTTTTTAACCATGAAGTGACACTTTTCCCAATTGAGCACAGGGTCTTCTCTTCACATCTTTTTAGCACAGATTTCAAGTGCTCAAGGCACTCATCAAAGCTACAACCGAATACGGAAAAATCATCCATGAAGACTTCGAGAATTGTCCCCACCATGTCAGAAAAGATGCTCATCATACAACGCTGAAAGGTGGCAGGGGCATTACATAGTCCAAACGGCATCCGTCGATAGGCGAAAGTGCCAAATGGACATGTGAATGTAGTCTTTTCTTGGTCTTCACGGGCAATTTCTATTTGGTTGTACCCTGAATAGCCATCAAGGAAGCAAAAGTGGGAATGACCCGCCAACCGTTCTAAAATCTGATCAACAAACGGTAGGGGGAAGTGGTCTTTCCTTGTGACAGTGTTTAGCTTCCTGTAGTCAATGCACATTCTCCAACCGGTAGTGACTCTAGTTGGTACGAGTTCATTATTGGCATTGGCTACGATGGTTATTCCGGATTTCTTAGGCACCACTTGAGTTGGGCTCACCCATTGGCTATCAGATATTGGGTAAATGATACCTACATCCAATAGTTTCACCACTTCGGCCTTAACCATATCCTTCATATTTGGATTTAGTCGTCTTTGTGGTTGCCGGGATGTCTTTGCATTTTCCTCAAGGTGTATGCGGTGAGTGCAAATCAGTGGGTCTATGCCTTTGAGATCCGCAATTGTCCATCCGATGGCACTCTTGTGCTCTAATAGAGTGGCTATTAGCCTACTCTCTTGTTCCTCATCCAAGTGGGAAGAAATCACCACTGGATATGTCTCATCTCGACCTAAATAAACATATTTTAGCTCACTTGGCAATGGTTTTAGATCGAGTTTTGGTGCCTTAATGTTGGATGGGAGGGCCTTGTTCTCATTTATAGGCAAAGGTTCAATTGGGGTCCTCCATCTTTTATTTTCACGCACCATCATCACATCTAGAATCGCATCCATCTCTTGTGTTGTATCATCATTCATATCATGGAGATGGGCCACACATGCCTCCAAAGGGTCGGAAAGTAGTGACAAGGGGATTGAATCTTCCACGAATGATTCGATCATGTTTAATTCGTGGATATCATCATCAACTTCCCGCGGTTGTTTGCATAACTCAAATATGTTAAGCTCAAGGGTCATATTTCCAAAGGACATTTGTACAAGTCCGTTTCTACAATTGATAATGGCGTTTGAGGTAGCTAGAAACGGTCGTCCAAGTATGACGGGAATTTGAGTACCGGTGCCTATCACAGGATTTGTGTCCAAGACAATAAAATCTACTGGGTAGTAGAATTTATCAACTTGGACTAGAACATCCTCTACCATTCCTCTCGGTATCCGGATGGATCTATCAGCAAGTTGGAGTGTGGTTTTGGTGGGTTTCAATTCACCTAACCCAAGTTGTTCATAGACCGAGTATGGAATGAGATTCACACTTGCCCCCAAGTCGAGTAGGGCTTGTTTAATCTGGTAGTCTCCTATGATGCATGATATGGTTGGACTACCCGGATCTTTGTATTTTTGGGGCACCTCTTGTTTGATGATGGCACTCAAATTCTCAGCCAAAAGCACTTTGTTGTGACCGTTATGTTTCCTTTTGATTGTACACAATTCCTTTAAAATTTTGGCATAAGATGGTATTTGTTTTATTGCATCCAACAGCGGAATGTTGATCTTCACCTGCTTGAAAACTTCCAGAATTTCTAGATTTTTATCTAAAGGTTTAGGTGAAATCAACCTTTGTGGAAATGGGGCAACCGGCTTGTATTGTCTTTCTGGTTCTTTCTCTTGTGGAATATTGTTTGGGCTATCATCCTCTTTGGGAATTTCCGGATCCTTAGGCTTGGGAGCCTTCACCGGATTGGATTTATCAATTTCTTTCCCACTTCTCAAAGTGGTGATAGCTTGGACATGTTCCGTATGGTGGGAGGATGAGCTTGCATCTTGTATCTCATACTGGGTCCTTGGGTTAGGAAGAGTTTGAGCAGGAAGTGTGCCCTTCTCTCTACCACTCAGGTGAGCTTCAACTCTAGCCAGAGATGTTTTCAATTCATTAATGGCTTGGTTTGAATTTTGATTGAATTTCAATTGCTCTTGCATGAACCCATCTATTTTTAGAGAATTTGTCTTGTTATACTCATTCTGGACCGATACGAGTGCACCCAACATCTCTTCTAGTGATACTTTTGGAGTGTTGTTTGCATTTGCAGTGGGTCCATTCCTCCAACTGAAGTTGGGATGGTTCTTCCAATTAGGATTATACGTGTTTGAGTTTGGAGCACCATATTGCTGCTGATAACTGTTTATGGCATTTGTTTGTTCTTGTAAGATGCTTTGGACTGCTGAAATTGTGGGACAATCTGGTGTAGCATGTTGATTTCTAGCACAAATTCCACAAACAGTTTCAACCTCAGTGGAGTTGATTGTTTCTCCTTTCCTTAATTCCATGGCTTCGACCTTTCTTGTAAGGCTAGCCAACCGTGCACTTATGCTATCTTCTTCTGATAAGACATACATTCCTCCCTTTTCCTTTTGTTGGCCAATCTTAGAATTTGTTGGTTTAGATGTGTCCCAAGATTGTGCATTTTCAGCCAATTCTTCCAGATAATCCCATGCTTCATCAGCTTCCTTATTCATGAACTCCCCATTACACATCATCTCTATAAATTGGCGCATGGATGGAATCAGTCCTTCATAGAAAAAACTTATAATCCGCCAATTTTCATAGCCATGATGTGGGCATGCGTTTAATAGGTCCTTGAATCTCTCCCAACATTGGGAAAAGGTTTCATCCTCCTTTTGGGCAAAGTTCATGATAAGGCGCTTAAGCATGTTCGTTTTGTGAGTAGGGAAGAATTTTTTTATAAATTCTCTGTGCATATCATTCCATGACCCAATTGATCTTGGCCTCAATGCATAAAGCCAACCCTTGGCTTTATCCTTAAGAGTAAAAGGGAAGAATTTAAGTCTTACTACATCTTCAGTCACATTTGCAAAGTGCATGGTGGTGATTACCTCATCAAACTCCCTAAGGTGTTGATAGGCACTTTCACTGTCTAAACCATGGAATTTAGGGAGAAGATTGATCACTCCCGGTTTCAAATCCACATTCCCTGCATTTGGTGGAAATACTATGCATGAGGGAGTGCTCGTTCTTGCAGGTTGCAAGAAATCACGTAAAGTCCTAGGTCGGGGAACATTCTCAACCACATTCTCCCCTGTTTCGGTTTGATTTTGAACCGGGTTAGGTTGATTTGTAGCCATACTTTCAGATAAAATTGGAGAATCTAGATGTCTCCTAACACGTGGCTCTCTATCAATGCCTTCTACTATCCCCCCTTCACTTATGAGTCGGTTATTGAAATCCCGAGCCCAATGTGGCATGCAAAATAAAAAATAAGAAACAAAAAAGGAAAAAGAATTCTTCCTTCTTTTTCTTTACTCTTCTCTAAGACCGAAGCACAAGGTGTTCCAAGACGGCAGAGCCGACCAATAGGAATCCAGGTGGCAAAAAGGCCGACCTTTCAGAGATCCAAAAGGAGTCTCCACCCACTCTACAAGAGATGAATAAAATAAGAATGACTAGGAGAAGGAGAAGAGTAAGGTTTTAGAAGGATAGCACCTGAATTGCACTTGAAATCCTTGACTCTTCTTCGGCTTCCTAAAAATCCTTGAAAAGAAAAATCAAATAAATAAACTAAGTTAGTCTAAAAATAAAAAAATCCTAAATAGATACTAATTTCAGAAATTTGTGAAAACCGTCAAAAATCCCCGGCAGCGGCGCCAAAAACTTGTTCGCTTCCCCAAGTGTAGGGTTGCGATGTAGTAATAAACTCGGTAATACCGAGGTCGATCCACAGGGACTTATGTAGGATGTCACAAACTCATCCACAAGTTTCTATTGAAGCTAACAATCAAAGTTTGAATAGAATGTGTGTGATTAACAGTTTAAGCTAAATTGAATGTAAACAATTATAAGAAGGCACTAGGGGTTCGAGGATTCACATGTAGCAATCCTCGATGTTCAATCCGCTGTGGTTTCCCATTCTCTCAACTAGAATCACCAGTCAGGTCTATCTAGTCGGATGATAGAACTGTTAAACCAGAAGTCTGTAACATGTAAGTTCTGTGCATAAAGTTCACTCAACTCTAGGCTGATCTGAGCATGCTCATTGCATAGGTCATTCACCTTTTCTATATGTCCAATTCCCAATCATAACCATCCTCAAGTCTTCTCACAAGACAAGGCTAGATCATGATTTGAACTGGATTCAAATTATATGCACAGTCTATACATATTCCAGATAATCAACCAAAACTAGAACTTTGGCATGAAGCCCCTTTATGAAGAACTTGGTACTGGAGCGCACTCCAATTCCTCGGATCATACAGGTCTAGACCGTTGCAAACAAATTAAGCAGATAAGTAATTCATCCAAACATCCATGAGTCATCACAAGACTAAGAGAAATTACTTAAAAACTTGTATAAACTTCAAACCTTAGTTCATAATCCTTAATTCCAAACTGAAAACCACTTAACTACGAATTAAAACATCTTGGATACACTACAAGCTTCA
Source organism: Liriodendron chinense (assembly GCA_003013855.2). NCBI lineage: Eukaryota > Viridiplantae > Streptophyta > Magnoliopsida > Magnoliales > Magnoliaceae > Liriodendron > Liriodendron chinense. Next base: position 2,173,892 of record ML058437.1, on the reverse strand, counting down.
CCTCTTAGCCCTAGCTAAGAGGTTTAGCTGCTCATGATCCAAGGAAACATGAAACAACTCTTAAAAACATGAAAACAGCAAAGCAAACCAAAAGGAGTTGTGAAGGATCCATCTTAACAGCCGTGGTTTAGCATCCTTCTTAGAGAGAAGGTACTTAAGCGCGGCATGGTCAGTGAATATGATGATCTTAGTTTCAATCAAGTAGGACCTAAACTTGTCCAAGGCAAAAACTACGGCTAAAAGTTCCTTTTCAGTAGTGGTGTAGTTTGCTTGGGCTGACTTTAGGGTTCTACTTGCATAGTAGATGACACATGGCTTTTTCTCTTTTCTTTGGCCTAGCACGGCCCCAATAGCATAGTCGCTAGCATCGCACATAATTTCAAAAGGAAGGCTCCAATCAGGTGGTTGCATTATGGGAGCACATGTCAACATACCTTTAAGGGTGGTAAAGGCCTTTTGACATTCTTCATTCCACTCGAATGAATTTTCCTTTTGAAGTAGGTTACGTAAAGGACGAGAGAGTGAACTGAAGTCCTTTATGAACCTTTTGTAAAATCCTGCGTGTCCTAAAAAGGACCGTACATCTCGTATGCTCTTGGGTGGTGGAAGGTTAGAGATAAGATCAATTTTTGCTTTGTCCACCTCGATTCCATTTTGTGAAATGATGTGACCAAGTACAATTCCCTTTTGAACCATGAAGTGGCACTTCTCCCAATTCAGCACAAGGTTCTTCTCTTCTCATCTTTTCAGCACAAATTTCAAGTGCTCAAGGCACTCATCAAAGCTACAACCAAATACGGAAAAATCATCCATGAAGACTTCGAGAATTGTCCCCACCATGTCAGAAAAGATACTCATCATACAACGCTGAAAGGTGGCAGAGGCATTACATAGTCCAAACGGCATCCGTCGATAGGCGAAAGTGCCGAATGGACATGTGAATGTAGTCTTTTCTTGGTCTTCACGGGCAATCTCTATTTGGTTGTACCCTGAATAGCCATCAAGGAAACAAAAAGTGGGAATGACCCGCCAACTGTTCTAAAATTTGATCAACAAACGGTAGGGGGAAGTGGTCTTTCCTCGTGACAGTGTTTAGCTTCCTGTAGTCAATGCACATTCTCCAACTGGTAGTGACTCTAGTTGGCACGAGTTCATTATTGGCATTGGCTACGATGGTTATTCCGGATTTCTTAGGCACCACTTGAGTTGGGCTCACCCATTGACTATCGGATATTGGGTAAATAATACCCACATCTAATAGTTTCACCACTTCGGCCTTAACCACATCCTTCATGTTTGGATTTAGTCGTCTTTGTGGTTGCCGGGATGTCTTTGCATTCTCCTCAAGGTGTATACGATGAGTATAAATCAGTGGGTCTATGCCTTTGAGATCCACAATTGACCATCCAATGGCACTTTTGTGCTCTAATAGAGTGGCCATTAGCCTACTCTCTTGTTCCTCATTCAAGTGGGAAGAAATCACCACTGGATATGTCTCATCTCGACCCAAATAGACATATTTTAGCTCACTTGGTAATGGTTTTAGGTCAGGTGTTGGCGCCTTGATGTTGGATGGGAGGGCCTTGTTCTCGTGTACAGGCAAAGGTTCAAATAGGGCCCTCCATCTTTTATTATCAAGCACCGACATCGCATCTAGAATGGCATTCATCTCTTGTATTGTGTCCTCATTTATCTCATGAGAATGGGCCACACATGCCTCCAAAGGGTCGGAAGATAATGACAAGGGGAATGTATTTTCCACGAATGATTCAATCATGTTTAGTTCGTGGATGTCATCATCAACCTCCCGTGGTTGTTTGCATAAATCAAATATGTTAAGCTTAAGGGTCATATTTTCAAAGGACATTTGTACAAGTCCGTTTCTACAATTGATAATTGCATTTGAAGTAGCTAGAAACGGTCAGCCAAGTATGACAGGAATTTGAGCACCGGTGCCTATCACGGGATGTGTATCCAAGACAATAAAGTCTACTGGGTAGTAGAATTTATCAACTTGGACTAGAACATCCTCAATCATTCCTCTTGGTATACGAATGGATTTATCAGCAAGTTGGAGTGTGGTTTTGGTTGGTTTCAATTCACCTAACCCAAGTTGCTCGTAGACCGAGTATGGAATGAGATTCACGCTTGCCCCCAAATCGAGTAAGGCTTGTTTAATCCGGTAGTCTCCTATGATGCATGAGATGGTTGGACTACCCGGATCCTTGTATTTTTGGGGCACCTCTTGTTTTATGATGGCGCTCAAATTCTCAGTCAAAAGTACTTTGTTGTGAACATTGTGTTTCCTTTTGACTGTACACAATTCCTTTAGAAATTTGGCATACGATGGTATTTGTTTTATGGCATCCAACAACCGGATGTTGATCTTCACCTGCTTGAAAACTTCTAAAATTTCCAGATTTTTATCTAAAGGTTTAGGTGAAATCAACCTTTGTGGAAACGGGGCAACCGGCTTGTATTGACTTTCCGGTTCTTTCTCTTGTGGAGTGTTGTTTGAGCTATCATCCTCTTTGGAAATTTCTGGATCCTTAGGCTTTGGGGCCTTCACCGGATTTAGATTTGTCAATTTCTTTCCCACTTCTCAAAGTGGTGATAGCTTGAACATGCTCCATATGATGGGAGGATGAGCTTGCATCTTGTATCTCAAACTGGGTTCTTGGGTTAGGAAGAGGTTGGGCAGGAAGTGTGCCCTTCTCTCTAACGCTAAGATGAGATTCGACTCTAGCCATTGATGTTTTCAATTCATTGATGGCTTGAGTTGAATTTCAATTGCTCTTGCATGAACCCATCTATTTTTAGAGAATTTGTCTTGTTATACTCAGCTTGGACCGATACGAATGCACCCAACATCTCCTCTAGCGTCACTTTTGGAGTAATGACTAGATAAGGACCTAATATAGGTTGAGCTTGAGGGATAGGGGTTGCATTCGCAGTGGGTCCATTCATCCAACTGAAGTTGGGATGGTTCTTCCAACTAGCATTAAACGTGTTTGAGGTTAGAGCACCAAATTGCCGTTGATAACTGTTTATGGCATTTGATTGTTCTTGTAAGATGTCCTGAACTGCTGAAATTGTGGGACAATCTTGTGTTGCATGTTGATTTCAGGCACAAATTCCACAAACAATTTCAACATCATTGGAGTTAATCATCTCTCCTTTCCTCAATTCCATGGCTTCGACCTTTCTTGTGAAGCTAGCCACCCGTGCACTTATACTATCCTCTTCCGATAAGACATACATTCCTCCTCTTTCCTTTTGTTGGCCAGTCTTGAAATTTGTTGGTTTTGATGTATCCCAAGACTGTGCATTCTCAGCCAATTCTTCCAAATAATCCCATGCTTCATCAGCCTCCTTATTCATGAACTCCCCATTACACATCATCTCTACGAATTGGCGCATGGGTGAAGTCAGTCCTTCATAGAAAAAGCTTAAAACCCGCCAAATTTCATAGCCATGATGTGGGCATGCGTTTAATAGGTCCTTAAACCTCTCCCAACATTGGAAGAAGGTTTCATCTTCCTTTTGGGCAAAGTTCATGATAAGGCGCTTCAACATGTTTGTTTTGTGAGTAGGAAAGAATTTTTTTATGAATTCCCTATGCATATCAGTCCATACACCAATTGATCTTGGCCTTAATGCATGAAGCCAACCTTTAGCTTTATCTTTGAGAGTAAAAGGGAAGAATTTAAGTCTCACCACATCATCAGTCACATTAGCAAAGTGCATGGTGGTTATTACCTCATCAAACTCCTTAAGGTGTTGATAGGCACTTTCACTGTCTAATCCATGGAATTTAGGGAGAAGTTGGATCACTCCCGGTTTTAAATCCACATTCCCTGCATTTTGTGAAAAAATTATGCATGAGGGAGTGCTCGCTTTTGCTGGTTGCAAGAAATCACGTAAAGTTCTAGGTTGGGGAACATTCTCAACCACATTCTCCCCCGTTTCAGTTTGGTTTTGGCCCAGATTAGGATTGGCCATTGCATTAGGTTGATTCACAGCTATACTTTCAGACAAAATTGAAGAGTTTAGCTGTCTCCTAGCATGTGGCTCTTTGTCAATTCCTTCTACTATCTCACCTTCACTTATAAGTCGGTTATTGGAATCCCGAGCCCAATGTGGCATGCAAAACAAAAAAGTATGAAACAAAGAGAAAGAAGAATTCTTCCTCCCTTTCTTTACTCTTCTCTAAGACCGAAGCACAAGGTGTCTTGCAATGGCTAAGCCAGAAGCAAGGATAGAGATCGATTTCTCCTAGTCAATAGGAGTTCAGAGAACTCCCCACCCACTCTTTGAATCTTTTGAGAAAAAGTGCAGAAAAAGGAGAAAGAGGAGTAAAGGTGAGAAAAGAAATCTTTGAGCACAAGGTGATCCAAGACGGCAGAGCCGGCCAATAGAAATCCAGGTGGCACAAGGCCTACCTTTCAGAGATCCAAAAAGAGTCTCCACCCACTCTACAAGAGATGAATATGATAGGAATGAATAGGAGAAGGAGAAGAGTAAGGTTTAGAAAGATAGAACCTGATTCGGCACTTGAATTCCTTATATCTTCTTCAGCTTCCTAGAAATCCCTGCAAAAAGAAAAATCAAATAAAACAAACTAAGTTAGTCCTAAAATCCTAAAAATCCTAAATAGATACTAATTTCAGAAATTTGTGAAAACCGTCAAAGTCCCCGGCAGCAGCGCCAAAAACTTGTTTGCTTCCCCAAGTGTAGGGTTGCGATGTAGTAATAATCTCGGTAAGACCGAGGTCGATCCACAGGGACTTGTGTAGGAATTCACAAACACTTCCAATAGTGTCTATTGAGAGCTAACAACCAGATTTTATATGAGATTGATGTGAGTAACAATTTTAAACTAATTTGAAGGTAAACAATTATAAAAAGGGACTAGGGTTTCAAGGATCCACTTGTAGTAATCCTTGATGTTCAATCCGCTGTGGTTTCTCACTTTCTCAACTAGAATCGATATTAAGATCTATCTAGCCGGATGATAGAGCTGTTAAACCAGACAATCTGTCATATGTAAGTCCAATGCATATGATTCACTCAATGTAAGCTAGGCTGAGCATGCTCAATTGCATAGGTCAGTCCCAATTCCAATAGGCTCAGATCACAATCATAACCATCCTCAAGTCCTGTCACAAGACAAGGCTAGATTACAATTTGAACTTGATTCAAATCACATGCACAGTCTCCTACATAATTCAGAAAACCAGAAAAGTAGAACTTTGGTAGGAAGTCCCCACATGAAGATCATAGTACTAGAGCGTACTCCAATTCCTCGGATCATACAGGTCTAAACTAATACAAAGCAGTTAAGAACTTAACTAATTCTCCCAAACATCCATGAGTCATCATAAGACTAAGAAAAACTACTTAAAACTTGTATAAACTTCAAACCATTGTTCATAAACATGAATTCCAAACTTAAAACCTACTTAGAACGAATTGAAACATCTTAGATCCACTACAAGCTTCACCTCTTAGCCCTAGCTAAGAGGTTTAGCTGCTCATGATCCAAGGAAACATGAAACAACTTAAGAAAAGAATAAAACAGTAAAAACAAACTAGAAGGAGTTGTGGAACTCCGAAATCCACTTCCGCCGCCTCCAACCTTACTTAAACTCTTCTAAGATACCCTAGGAACGATCCCTAGGTGTCCTTTTATAGTGGGGAGGATCCGCAACTTCAGAAGATTCGAGAATTTGAGTAACACTTACGCACTGCGCAGAGAAAATCGGCGCCAAAAATAGAAGGTTTGAATCTTACGCAGACGACCGGTCGCAGTGGCTGGACGATCGGTCGTGGATGCTGGACGACCGGTCTCAAAACAGCCTAAAAGTGTCCAGAGAGTTTTGTCCCGAAAAAATAATTTAAGGACCGGTCGCACGACCGGTCGCAGAAGTGGACGACCGGTCGTGAACAGTCCAGAGAGCTATGGCCTCTGTGCCTCCTCTGTGCATGTGCGGACCGGTCGGACTACCGGTCCTTGGCCTTGGACGACCGGTCGTGGGCACCTTCTTCTGCATTCTTTCTTCTTTTCTCTGTCTTCTTTCTTTCATTCTTTTCTTCTTTCCTTGCTTCCTTCTTTCTTTGGTCCTCCTTCGATCTTCATCCAAATAGTTCCAAATAAGCTCTTTTCATCTTCAATTAGGCGGAGTCCACTCTCAATCCTGCAATCACAAAACATGCATTCAATTAGTCTTTAAATCATAAAAATCTCGCACAATGAGTGATGAATTGGGGTTAGAATATGCACAATTAAGAGCTCAACAGTAGCCAAGGGTAAAAATAGCATTGCTGCCAAGGGGCAGGCAAGATCAAATACCCGGGATGTGGCGAAAACCTAAAAGGGCGCCGCGGGCAAAAATGACGAGAAAAAGCTGGTTGTGGTGAAAACTCAAAAAAGCACTAGAGGCAAAAATGGCTTAAAAAAGAAAAATAAAAAGTGCAGGTACAAAGAGGCCAGGAGATCCAGATCATCTTAAGCAGTGACAGTTTAAGACAAGAAGTATAGTCGAGGACAAAGGACTCTACAAACTCTGACAAAACTCTCAGGAAGTAACAGTTTTCATTGCCTACACCTCTAAGGAGCGAAAGAGATCCCCCAGAAGTCAATCTCAAAACATTGGTCAAAGCATTGACTGAGCCTCAGTTCTGATTCATATGTCCTGGCACAAAATCTAGACACACACTCACAAGACAACTCATGGCACAATAAATTCTCAAAAAGTTTTCTCTTTTCATTAATTGCATCCTGTTTCTTTTACATATATCATATCATTTTTTAAAAAAATAAAAAAAATATACATCATCGCTAGTCATGTACTATTCAAAAAAGGACGTACAGATGGCCGACACATTCCTCAAAGCAAAAAAAAATCAGTCTCTCCCCTCCTCAGCTATGTCAGGTAAGTCCTCTAACTCATAATGAAATAGCCTCACTCTCAACCTGCTCACCTCCATGTGCAGGTAATGCACCTCATCTCGCTTAAGGCTATGGATCACCGTCTCCTCATCAGACAACCTCTGATCAGCGGCCAATCTCGTCGACATCATCTCACAATGATACAGGAGTGCAAAAATCTCAGACAACAAGTGGCCATAAGTGGCAAAAAAGGAAGCCGGGATTGATAAATGGGCGCTCCTCAAAGGGTTCATATGAACTAGATGAAGAACCAGCATCCCCAAGAACATCCAGCTCATCCTCATCAGCGGTCAGGTGCCAACAATGAATGCATTGAGATAGAGACTGCTCAGCAACCCAATGCTGATATGGGGCAGTCACCATCGGAAAAGTCGGCAGCTCGAAACCAAGAAAATCAGTAGTCAGGTGACTCACCCAGGACCCATCAATTCGAGTCCTAAAGTCAGATGATCTGGCCGGAAGAGCTCGAATCCCAATACCTAATAAAGTAAAAGGAGGAACATTCTACTCATACCCAAACTGCCGCAGGAACCGGATAGGGTGATAAGAAAAGTAAGACCGAAAGCCTACCAGCATCAGAGGAAGGCGATGAGCATAAAAAAGTACTGGAGGAAGTGAAAGCCAAGATGACTCCCAATGAACATTCCAGTCACGCAGCTCAGCAAACATCCTACGATACAAAGGCTCGCTCATCCTAATATGGCGTATAAGATCAGGGCGACGAGTGTCGGGAAACGATACAGGAATAGTCAGAGAAAGATACTTCATAGCTAGATCTGATCATGAGAAAAAGACTCAGCTAAAACAAACGGTTCTAAAAGACAAGAAAGGAAAAGAAAGTATAAAAGGGATACCTGAAGAAATGCACAGTAGCCGCGAAGAACACGAGTACGGCCTAAGGCACAACCAGTCAGCCCATTGAATAGCTCAGCCAGGACAAGAGAAATGATCCCCTACCGACGAACAACTCGGCTCATCACCTCGAAGTGCAAAGGAGTCTGAGATCTGCGCTATCCTGAGAATAGCGCCTCAGCTATCAGACAGAACATCAGTGCATTCCGAGAAAGTAGGGACCCAGCCACACTCCGAGGGCCCGAGAAAAGATCATATAGTGAGTCTACGGAGAAGACCACAGCATCCTGACCTTCAGCTGTAAGCTGAATAAGATATAGAATCCTAAACCAGTTCTGCGGAGTGGCAGTCTTCGGCAAAGTCTTTGGAGAAAAATACTGAGCATAATCTTAAGGAAGACCTGTCAAGTGCGCGAGCTCCTCCAAAGACAGTCCCATCTCCATATTGTTGAACGCAAACAAGTTCAATGAAGGGACCCAGTCAATCAGTGCGGCCCCGAGCATCCTCCAATCAATGTCAACTCTAGCCATATGGATCAGACCACCAAAGCCATAGGACTTTAGCTCTCGAATCTCGTAAGTTGACAATCTATCACGCCATGCAAGCAGTCGTGGCAAACAAGAAAGACGAGGAAGCAACTGGCAAGTCCTCACAGGAATCCCCTCCAGAACAAAAGGCCGAGGAATCACTGACAGCTCATCAAGGAACGGAAGATCAACGGGCGCGAAGGAGAAGGAAAAGCTGGAACCCCTGCGAACTCAACAGTCCCTGTCCTATCCCCAGTAACAAGTATGTTTGATATAGTCGCATCGCTATCTGAAACTGTCACGACCTCAGCAGCATGAGAAGACTCGCCCACCTCGTGAATAGAGTGCTTAAAGGGTCGATGATCAGGAGAAGGTTGGTACTCCCCACTAAGAAGGCTATCAGCAAAGATCACACCGCACATCATGGCATCTTGACCATTCTGACCACCGAAAAATGCATTGAACCGTTAGAAGGGCCCCGACGACCCCGATCGAAAAGTCTACGATCAAATTTGGACCTGCAGTCCTCTCCAACATAAAGTCAGGAATCCAACCATCACTCTGTCCAGTCAAAGGGATCATCGGGACATCCACACTGTCCATCATCAAGGGGACATCGTTAATGATCACATCAAGTCCGCCCAAACAAGTGTACCACACATCTCGGTCGTCATCAACTGCATCTAAGCCATCAAAGGTATCATCTGAACCATCCATACCATCTAGGTATAAGATCAGCCCATCAATGTCCATTATGGCATCATCATTACCATCGATCACATCATCCATGCGGCCTACACTCAAGGGATGCATAGCCTCACCAATGGCCACTCTCCCAATCTCATCCATACCATCCAAAATCCCATCATCTAATGCCCCATTCAAATCCAAATTTAAAGTCATCCCACCATTAATGGAGTCATTCAAAGCTCCACCAACCACCAAGTTTAAGTCTTCATCAATACCCCTTCTTAATGCCCCATCTACCCCATCCATTAAAGGCATCTCCTCTCCATCAAAGCTCATTTGAAAATCGAAAGTGCTGGACCCATCATGAACAGTCCCCACAGCCCTTAAATCTCCACCGTCCATTACTTGAGAGAGGATAAGATAAGAAAAAGACAAAAAGAGAAGGAAAGATAAGATAAGGGGGAGATTCATGGCTAGAATCGAACCTGCGAGTACAAGGAATATGAGGACAGGGACAGGAAAATAGATAAGAATGTCCGAACTAGAGCCATTCCAGACCGCACATGAAGAGAGGTCTGGGTGACCCCCTGTGGGATGCCCGTACGGATGGTCTCCCTCTCTCTCTGCGGGATTGGCCCCTCAGCCTCTGGTAGGTGAGACTGTCAGTTCACGTCAGCAGTTTGCACCCTGGGGGGCGCCTAAAGCTTCAATCAACTCCGAATTTTGATGGAATTTGATCTGAATCATTTAGAAGGTGCCCCACCTGTCCAATCATGAAGAACTACGACCAAAATGGGTCTAACCAAGTCAAAGAGAAGAAAAATCAATTAAGAGGGGCCCACAAGCAATCTGAGCCATTCAAAGGCTAGATCATCATGATCCAAACCATGGAAGAACTTATGTGAGTCATAAAATAACAAGATCAAGGGTTTGATCATCAAGAAAGAAGGCCAGAATCCAAGATCTGATCATTAAGTGGGGCCACATGGCCAAATCAAGCAATCTGAACCGTTCAAGTCATCATCCATGCAGTTGAGAACCGTATCTTCCACAAAGCATCAAAGAATGGATCGAAAATCAAAGCATCTAAGCATCACCAAGAAATTTGAGACAAAACAAGATTTGTATTTCATTCAAAAGATTTTGATACAGAAGAAAAGTAAAAAAAGGGGGGTCTTAAAATGTCAAGTAGGCCATACATCAACGAGCTGAATACATCCTCAAAGAATAGGCTACAGATTGCCGACATAATCATCATCATCCCTCGTCTCCTCCCACTCCCGATGGTGAAGGTCCATCAGAGTTGTCACTGATCCTCCAGCATACCTGCGGCGACCCCCCAGAACGTATAGTGAAGGAAGAAGAGGTCCCTGTCCATACAGCAGATACCACTCATCATAATCACGATCTAGGATAGTGATTAGGACCTTTTAAAATCTTTTCACCTACTTAACAAATTTAGGAAATTAAACTACGTAAGCGATTAACACTTCGGCTTCCAAGCCTAAGTGGGTCCAATCAAAAGACTAGCAAATGATAAATGCAATTAACAACCTAGTCTAATCAATACATGTAGACTATAGAGGATGGATCAACAAAAGCTCAAGTCTACATGAGGAGTGAAAGTACATCATGTCTGTGTGGATGTGCCTATCAAGTGCCTAGCATACATTCCTAACTAAGCATTCATAATTAACAAGTTAAACGCAATGCATAAAGAGAAATGTGCTCAAGAACAATCACAAACACAAGGATGTATAGTGATTCGACTACTTGTCTACTCCACTCCCGGATCAAGTACTCAACCCCTTTGAGCACACCGGCATTCACTGGGGAGTTTAATCTGGTTTCTCCCAACCAAGGTGTTTTAACTCGGATCCACCCAACTGGGGAGTTTACAGGTTCCTCCCAACCTACACGTTTGCACCCGTGTTGGTGGCTCTCCCTTGGAGACTTTGTTTAGGCCCGACAAACGTGCCAAGGAACGACTAACGTCCCTGAATTTAGGCCGACAAACAGGCCAAGGATCGGCAAACGACCCTAGTTTGACTTTGTTAAACAAACTCTACACTCAACTCCCTCAAGGAATTGAGTAGATGGACTCCTAACAAGACAACCTTACTTGTCGGATTGAGCCCCTTTGTAGCGTCGCTTTGGGTTGCTTCTTCTAGATATCCCATGTTTGAATCAACTCTCCTTGTGCTCCCCCGATCTTTGACGCCGCTGCTTTGCCAAGGCTTCGGCTCCAAGATTAGCTACCTTGCATGTGATGCTCCATTGGAGATGCCCAAGGTGCTAGGGAATGGTGAAACCTCTACAAATGGTAGGAAATGGGTTTCCTAGAGGAATACACCTATTTCGACTCCTAGGTAGTGTTTAGACAAGGGATTTACCTATGATTAAGGTGTCTAAACCCTAGGAATCAAGAGGGAACAAGTCCATTCTCAAAATGCCATTGAATGGCTCAAGCTTGTGATGAAAACACAAGGAGAATGACTTGCTTTGGGTTTGGGATAGAGCCTCTAATGGTCTCTAGCAATGGTGGCTTCTATCTCCTCAAAATTCCCTCTCTTGACCCTAAAATCGAATCCCTCTCTTTTATAAAGTTCTTCCCAACGGTCAAATAACAAGCAGATTCGCGTACGGTCGGGTGCTCGAAATCCGGTCCATAAAACTGATATATACTCTAGACTATTTTTTAGCTGGTCGGGCGCCCGGTGCACACTTTGGTTAGGCGCCCAGAATTGATCCAGATTGGGTCTATGTGCTGCTGGACGATTTTTGCACTGGTCGGGCTCCCGGACAAGTTCTGGTCAGGGGCCCGGTGACCCTCTGGTTTCAAGGCCAACTCACTGGATGGATTCGTCTCTAGGTCGGGCCCCTGGTGGACACTTGGTCGGGCGCCCATCCAGGCATGTTTTTCTGCTGTCTTCTTCTATTTTTCAGCAGAACATGCAACCTCTTTGGCCATTCTTTTGGTGATCCTTTAGGACATCTAAGGCCAATCTAAGATGACTAAGGGTATGCCTACTGGGTCATGGTCATCTAGAGGTTAATGGTTTTGGGTAGGTACTAGGTTCGGGCTCACCAGGGCATCACTTTTACCTGTTTCTTCTTTCTTGATGCAGCCGGTCCATCTTGAGTCTTCAGTCTTTATCTTCATTAAGCTCAACCGACACTAGACTCACTGACCTAAGTAATTGATAAACAAGGTACACTAGTATGCCACAGAAAAGTGCACTAACACGGATAAGGGAAAACAAGATACTTACATCCTCGGTAGTCAATCCATCTATTTCAGCACGCCAATTATCCCGAGACACTCGGGGATTTCATTAATGGTTTTGTTGACGCCAATGCATGAAGCGATACAAGGATGGTTCAACATCATCCCGTATTATCGGGGTGTTGAGCTCTTAATTGTGCATATTCTAACCCCAATTCATCACTCATTATGCATGGTTTTCATGATTTAAAGGCTAATCTAATGCATAGTTTTGTGGTTGTAGGAATGAGAGTTGCTTTGCCCAATTGATGACCAAAAGGGCACATTTAGGAGCCTTGGATGAAGACCCAAGGTGGGCCAAAGAAAGAAGAAAGCAAAGAGAGAGGAAGGAGAGAAGAAAAGAAAGAAAAGAAAGAAGGAAAGAATGGAAAAGGAGCTCCACAAGGTGGTCCGACCGGTCAAGACCGGTCGGCCAAACAGTCCCCGACCGGTCTAGACCGGTCAGGCAACATTACAGCCTTCTACATAGCACGCTGGACCAAAATAGACAGGTCTAGAACGGTCTTGACCGGTCGGCCATGCAAATTCCAGCTTTGCAGATTGCAGACAGCAGGCCATTCCCGTTTCTAATTTTTTGGACCAGTTTTCTAGGCCCATATTAATAATATTTGGAAATCCAACACATCCATGTCAAAGAGGAGCTCGACGCCGAACTAACCCAAGTGGTTTCGTGTCGATCGGAGCTACGGATTGATCATGGTGGCCAAAACAATACGAACTGTCCAGAAAGTTCCAGATTCTGCCTACTCCACTCTGGGCCGGTCCAGGTGGCCCATCATTGATGATATGAAGAATCTACTTTGACCATATTTTAGACCACATCCATATATGAATAACCACAAAGTTTCAGATCAAAAGGATGTGTGGTTTGATCGTACCGGTTGAAGAAAGATGGACCACCCACAAAGATCCAACTGCGCAGAGTTTATAAAAGCCCTAAGTGTTCTAATTTTCGGACTACATTCTGAGATTGTTTTGAACAATCTAATCCATCTATCATGTAGAGGAGGAAGTTTTCTACCAATTTTCAAAATTTTTTATCAATCCGACATCTGTACACTCTGGAGCGTTGAAAGCAAGATGACTGGTTCTAAAGGTACCCGAAGTGTGCGATTTTGAGAGGTGGTCGGTGATATGATTGGTGGGCACATTCAGAGGATAATCTTGGAAATCTAAATCATCTATGAGGAAGATCACATTACAAGAAAGCTATAAATCAATTTTGAAGGCAATCCAACCATTGGTTAAGCCTTACCAAGCGAAACAAATTCTGCTATGTTGTTGTACTATTGCTGCACTATAAAAGGAGGTGCTCTCTTCTATTCCAAAAAAACCAAGGACGTGGGGAGCAAGGAGTTCAAGTCATAGGATGCTTCCTAGCCTCCTCCAGCTAGTTTTTCTTCCTTTTCTTAGTTCTAGTTTTATTTTTAACATGCTTTTCATTAGCTAATCTCTTAGCTAGAGCTAAGAGGTGAACCTTATAGTTTTCTTAGATTGTTTAATTCATTTTATTGGTTTTAAGTGTGGAATTCATGTTTATGAACAATGGTTTGAAGTTTATACAAGTTTTTAAGTAGTTTTTCTTAGTCGTATGATGACTCATGGATGTTTGGGAGAATTACTTAACTTCTTAATTGGTTTGTATCAGTCTAGACCTGTATGATCCGAGGAATTGGAGTGCGCTCTAGTACTATGATCTTCATGAAAGGACTTCCTACCAAAGTTCTATTTTTCTGATTTTCTGCATTATGTAAGGGACTGTGCATGTGATTTGAATCAAGTTCAAATCATGATCTAGCCTTTTCTTGTGACAGGACTTGAGGATGGTTATGATTGTGAACTGAACCTTTTGGAATGGGGAATGACCTATGCAATTGAGCATGCTCAGCTTAGCCTACATTGAGTGAATCCTATGCATTGAACTTACATATGACAGATTGTTTGGTTTAACAGCTCTATCATCCGATTAGATAGATCTTAATATCGATTCTAGTTGAGAAAGTGAGAAACCATAGCGAATTATGCATCTAAGGAGAGCTATAAGTGGATCTTTGATGCTCTAGTTATCTTTCCATTATCAGATTTTCTATTTTATGTTAAAAATCAATTTCACAAACCTCTTTGATTCTAGTTATTAGGATAGTTTGAATTGTTTTACTTCCTTCCCTGTGGATCGACCTCGGTCTTACCGAGATTATTACTACATCGCAACCCTACACTTGGGGAAGCGAACAAGTTTTTGGCGCCGTTGTCGAGGAAGAGGTTAAACGGTTCTAATTGTTCTAGTAGCTATAGAGTAGTTTTAGTTAGGTAGGATTTTTTTATTTTTATAGAAGTAGATTTTCTGATTTTTTTTGTCTAGATTACTAACAATTTTTTTTGTTTAATTTTGTAGGATATTGTTGCTGACATAGCTCTCACCTTTACGGGTAACTTCTCTCCATCTCCCTTTCTTCTTTTTGTTTTTTTTTTTTCTAGATTGGGATTGTTTCAACTTCTTATAATTTCATTATGAATGATTGGACGGGTGGATTGTCTAAATACCTTTGGGAAGATGAGAGGTCGAACCAAATAAAAGATCATTATGATTGGAACCATTACAAGCATGAATATCTTTCTATGACTCAATCTACTTCTAATACTCCCCCGCATAAGACCTTGCGAGATTACCGGAATGACAACAATGTGCATAACTTTTCGCCACGTAAGACAATGGGAGAGTATCAGAAAGAGATGAATAATGTTCCACCGATTAGGACAATGTATGATCACTTGTTTGGCTACAAATATCAACAACTATCTAATAGCACAACATATGACATGCATAATCCTAATAGGTGGGAGCATCAAAATTTCAATTTGGGAGACGAGCCAACCATGGATGCCAACAATTATCCTCAAGAGTTTCTTTCTCATGAGCCACAACCGACACGAACTCTTGAGGATACACTGCGAGAGTTTATGGAAATAACTGAGCAATGCATACAAAACCTCTCGCCATCTCAAAATATTGAACCCAACATTGGGAACACCGAATCAATCCCCAACAATGAGGAGGATGAGGCTATCCAAACCCAACCTTCTCTAGATTTAATGACTAAACTTCTAAAGGATATTGATCTCAGTGATCCCACCATTACCATTGATTATGGTGAATCAACTATCTCTTTTAGCTATTCCGATTTGAATGATGAAGAGATTTCAAGGACAGTTGACGAACCCGAGGAATCTACAAAATCTGAAAGTGATAGTTTGATTGCCTACAATGAGGGTTTGAAGGATGATTGTGAGTCCATGATTTCTTCTTCCAAAGGGCCGAATGTTTTTGAGTCAACGGAAGATATTCTTGCTAGAGAGATGGCCGAAGTTGATATTTTTGAGTCCTTCCACCAACAACACATGTCGGATTCTATTGTGGAAGAACTCCCTTGGGTTGAAAATTCTGTTTCTTTAGATGATGTGGTGGCACAATCTGAAATTTTAGATCAACCAATGCTACATGATGTGCTTACTAATGAATCTGAAAATTTTTCTTTGGAAGACCTCCCCTCTATAGAGGAGGAATTCCTTACCCTTGAAACAGAATTTCCTCAATCAGTTAGGGAGAACGAGGACCCTTCATCTGACTCTCTCGATTTCCTAGAGGAATGCATGACCCACCCCTATGATCTGGATGATGAGATGATTAAGGAGTTGGATAGTTTGTTAGACACGGTGTCGGTGCCTGAAGAACACCATTCCACTGATTTACACTCTTTACCATTATTTGTGGAAACACCGTGCAATTCTGAATTTGTGGAGGAGACAACCCAAACTGAAAAATACTTAATGAATGTCTCTCCACCATCATGGGTTCTTCAACCCATTGAAAATTCTGATTGGGAGGACCCATTTTTAATCAATTACAACCCAATTCAGAACTTGAGGAGATATCTTTTTGCTGCTCTTATCTCCTCCTTACATGCGTGTGGTGAACACTATGATTGGACCTTCATGAAGAAACGCACCCATGTATACATTCGAGCAGGACTTTGGATGGTCCTCATGAGAAACCTATTGAAATTCATGAAGATCCTGCTCAAATTTGATCATGTAGTCGATCAGACTAATCAAAGGTAGGTAGGTAGGTTAGGATTTCTTTCTGCATTTAGGATTGAATAAGTCTCATCGAGACAATGGAAGATGCTAGAATCGATCAACTTGCTACCTCAGGTACTCTCGTTCTCACTCTCCTTTGTTTTATGTCATTGCTCTCATGTCATGCATATTGCATATCTTATTACATTGAGGACAATGTAAGATTTTGGTTGGGGGGGTGAGATTCCTTAGATGAATCTACTAGCTTTTGTGACATTTCAAGCAATTATGTAGAAAATTTTCAATTTTTCTAAAATGCAAAACTCTTTTGGAAAACGTTGTTTCTATGCATTCAAGATGATATGAGTATAAGAGGAGGAGATACGAAGTGAGTGATGTTGCAAGCTTTGCACTTCTCTTAATATAATGGTTTTATATGTGAATTCCCCTATTTTTATGATTGATAGAAAATTTGAACACTTTTACACCTAGTTCACATTACATGATTTTCATGATTTGAAAGGATTATGTGATTTTTGGATTGGCTAGACTTAGATTTGAGGTGTTGAGGAACCAAGCCGGGATACTTTGTCCATCCTTGTCCATGGGAAAATAACGAAAGATATGGATTTCTAAAAATCCTATCTAATGTAAAAGAAAAAGGAAAAGTAAGGATGAAATTGGGAATGATAGAAAAATGGTGGAAAATTCCGATTAGGGCTACCTACTACCAACCGGGGGATGGTCTACCCGTAACCAAAGCCGGAAATGGGACGTAGTGTGAAAGCCATTGGAAGGACGGTAAGACAAATTCCTGTCATAGGCTTGTTATTGCTCTATACACCTTGAGATCTATAGTTTAGCTGATCTATGAAGAAGATAAGCCCAGAAACTCATGAGATGAACTTTCACTATGCACACTAGGTTGAATTTGTTCGAGTTCTTCTATTCATCAATCAATCAGCGAGAATTTCATATGGACACTTATTATGTTTTGAGAGTTTAAGGTTTTAACTTCTATCACCTAATTTTTCTGACTTTTACACTTGTGTGTCTAGGGATGTATAGAAGCATTGTTTCTGAAGGAGAGTTAGTTTTTGGAGAATTGAACTTGTTTCACGCATGTTTTGCTCGGGACTAGCAAAATGCTGGTTGGGGGGTGTGTTGAGCTCTTAATTGCGCATATTCTAACCCCAATTCATCACTCATTATGCATGGTTTTCATGATTTAAAGGCTAATCTAATGCATAGTTTTGTGGTTGTAGGAATGAGAATTGTTTTGCCCAATTGATGACCAAAAGGGCACATTTAGGAGCCTTGGATGAAGACCCAAGGTGGGCCAAAGAAAGAAGAAAGCAAAGAGAGAGGAAGGAGAGAAGAAAAGAAAGAAAAGAAAGAAGGAAATAATGAAAAAGGAGCTCCACAAGGTGGTCCGACCGGTCAAGACCGATCGGCCAAACAGTCCCCGACCGGTCTAGACCGGTCGGCCAACATTACAGCCTTCTGCACGCTGGACCAAAATAGACAGGTCTAGACCGGTCTCGACCGGTCGGCCAGCCCTGTCCGACCGGTCTAGACCGGTCGACCATGCAAATTCCAGCTTTGCAGATTGCAGACAGCAGGCCATTCCCGTTTCTGATTTTTCGGACCAGTTTTCTAGGCCCATCTTAATGATATTTAGAAATCCAATACATCCATGTCGAAGAGGAGCTCGACGCCGAACTAACCCAAGTGGCTTCGTATCGATCGGAGCTACGGATTGATCGTGGTGGCCAAAACAATACGAACTGTCCAGAAAGTTCCAGATTCTGCCTACTCCACTCTGGGCCGGTCCAGGTGGCCCATCATTGATGATATGAAGAATCTACTTTGAACATATTTTAGACCACATCTATATATGAATAACCACAAAGTTTAAGATCAAAAGGATGTGTGGTTTGATCGTACCGGTTGAAGAAAGATGGACCATCCACAAAGATCCAACTGCGCAGAGTTTATAAAAGCCCTAAGTGTTCTAATTTTCGGACTACATTCTGAGATTGTTTTGAACAATCTAATCCATCTATCATGTAGAGGAGGAAGTTTTCTACCAATGTTCAAAATTTTTTTATCAATCCGACATCTGTACACTCTGGAGCGTTGAAAGCAAGATGACTGGTTCTAAAGGTACCCGAAGTGTGCGATTTTGAGAGGCGGTCGGTGATATGATTGGTGGGCCCATTCAGAGGATAATCTTGGAAATCTAAATCATCTATGAGGAAGATCACATTACAAGGAAGCTATAAATCAATTTTGAAGGCAATCCAACCATTGGTTAAGCCGTACCAAGCGAAACAAATTCTGCTATGTTGTTGTACTATTGTTGCACTATAAAAGGCGGTGCTCTCTTCTATTCCAAAAAAACCAAGGACGTGGGGAGCAAGGAGTTCAAGTCATAGGATGCTTCCTAGCCTCCTCCAGCTAGTTTTTCTTCCTTTTCTTAGTTCTAGTTTTATTTTTAACATGCTTTTCATTAGCTAATCTCTTAGCTAGAGCTAAGAGGTGAACCTTATAGTTTTCTTAGATTGTTTAATTCGTTTTATTGGTTTTAAGTGTGGAATTCATGTTTATGAACAATGGTTTGAAGTTTATACAAGTTTTTAAGTAGTTTTTCTTAGTCTTATGATGACTCATGGATGTTTGGGAGAATTACTTAACTTTTTAATTGGTTTGTATCAGTCTAGACCTGTATGATCCGAGGAATTGGAGTGCGCTCTAGTACTATGATCTTCATGAAAAGACTTCCTACCAAAGTTCTATTTTTCTGATTTTCTGCATTATGTAAGGGACTGTGCATGTGATTTGAATCAAGTTCAAATCATGATCTAGCCTTGTCTTGTGACAGGACTTGAGGATGGTTATGATTGTGAACTGAACCTTTTGGAATGGGGAATGACCTATGCAATTGAGCATGCTCAGCTTAGCCTACATTGAGTGAATCCTATGCATTGAACTTACATATGACAGATTGTTTGGTTTAACAGCTCTATCATCCGACTAGATAGATCTTAATATCGATTCTAGTTGAGAAAGTGAGAAACCATAGCGAATTATACATCTAAGGAGAGCTATAAGTGGATCCTTGATGCTCTAGTTATCTTTCCATTATCAGATTTTCTATTTTATGTTAAAAATCAATTTCACAAACCTCTTTGATTCTAGTTATTAGGATAGTTTGAATTGTTTTACTTCCTTCCCTGTGGATCGACCTCGGTCTTACCGAGATTATTACTACATCGCAACCCTACACTTGAGGAAGCGAACACGGGGACATGTGAGCAAAATGATCATAGAAACAGGTCTGGGCAAGGGAAAACATAATGATCAGATGAGGGAAGAAGACAAAAATCGCCAAGGGAGGATAAAGAGAATACCTCCACGACAGGCCAAAAACCTGTAAAAGACCTGCTACTCCGAGAAGTCTTATCCAAGCCTTGGTAGATTCGAGTTAAGATGGCCCCATTCCAATTATATGAATGATGAAGATCCTCAGTCAAGCGAAGAAATCTGGGATTGATCATTTCATTCGCATGACAGAAAAGGAAGGAACCGAAGGCATAAGTAATCATTACCTGTGCTTTATGAAGGGCTTCCAGCTCAATAGTAGGGATGACAACAGCAAAGGTATTGTGAAACCACCGCAGTTTCACCTGGCTACTTTGAAATTCGCTCTCGGGTGGGATGACTCTCACAAGCGGTATCCAGTCATTGGGGGTAATTGGGGCAAGAAAGCCCGCATGGGGAACAACTATCCCATGGAATGGAAAGCCTATTTGCATATATATGTCCAAGGGAGTTATCCCTTATTCACCATAGGGAAGTTGAAAGGTGTGGGTCTTATTCGCTCGCCTCAAGTGCAAGGCTACAATGTAATAATAATTCTCGGTAAGACCGAGGTCGATCCACAGGGAATTAGAAAGCCAATTCTAAATTATTCCAGCAACTTGAATTGAAACAATTTGGAGTTTTGAATTAAGAGAACTAACTTAAAACAGTAACTTAGAAAAATCGATAATTTAAAGGAACTAAGGCTTTCAAGGATCCACTTGTAGCAATCCATATCAATCTAATCAATCCAAGCATAAAACACAACTAGATTCGAAGTTCTATCGCTCATCTAGTTGGAAGATAAAGCATTGAAACACATTCAATCCTACTTAAGTTGAACTTCCAAGTTCTAGTCCTATTCAATCATATAGCATTCGAAATCATAGCCTCTGGAGTAACAGCCATGCTTATGGACTATGGCATGCTCTAAGGTTACCATAATTCGAATCTAATCAAGCCAAACATGATAATCTTAGAACATTGAAAGGAATCCATGTTCGGAGCACATGAACTCTCATAAAACTTCTAAAAATATCAACTTTATTCAAACTAGAACATTCAAAATCCAAACTTAAAGTGAAAGTACTTGAATCAAACTAAATTAAACATGAAATTGGCTACAAGCTTCACCTCTCAGCCTTAGCTAAGAGATTCTAGCCGAGCATTGTCATACTACAACTAGAACTCAATAAAGAAAACATAAAAACTAGAAAAATCGAAATCGACGGAGTTGTGGACGCTCCACGGTGCTCTCCTTCACTTCCCACGAACTCCAATCTCTTCAAGGATACCTTTAGACGAAGCCCTAGGTCCCCTTTTATAGAATAGTGCGGAAGATTCCAAATCGCGCAAGAAATCATGGAGTCGCACAGAGAAAATCGGAGCTTATAGGACAAGGTTTGTTATGCAGACAACCGGTTGGACGACCGATCTAAGCTCCTGAACGACCAGTCTGAAAACAGCAAAAACAGTCCAACAATCTTTTTGGACTTTTGACCCCTATGTTGAGTGTTCAACCAGTCTGAGTGATGTGTGACTGGTCTATCTTGGTCCAGTGATATGTACAAGAATGGTGGTCTCTATTGAATTGCAGACCGGTCGGACGACCGGTCTTTAGTGCTGAGTATTGCACTTCTTCCTTCATTCTTTCTCTTTCTCCCTTGCTTCTTTCTTCCATCCTTTTACACTCGGTTCCTTGATCTTCAATGTACCTACAATGATTTTTTAGCCTTGAATTGGTGAAATCTCCGTCTCACTCCTACAATCACAAATCACGCATTAGATGGGTCTTTTAAACATGCAAACTATGCATATAATGTGATGTAATAGGCTAGATCGTGTATAAATTGGAGGCGCAACACACCCCCCAACTAGCATTTTGCTAGTCCTTAGCAAAACATGCGTGAAGCAAGATCAAATCTCCAAAAACCAACTCTCCTTCAGAAATTATGCTTCCATCCATTCCAAGACATACAAGTGTAAAAATCAGAAAAATTAGTTGATAGAAGTTGAAACCTTAAACTCTCAAAACATAATTAGTGTTCATATGAAATTCTCGCCGATTGATTGATAAATAGAAGAACTTGAACAAATTCAATCTAGTGTGCATAGTGAATGTTCATCTCATCAGTTTCTGGGATTATCTTCTTCATAGATCAACTAAACTATGGATCTCAAGGTGCAAATATCAATAACAAGCCTATGACAGGAATTTGCCTTACCGTCCTTCCGACGGCTGTCACACTACGTCCCATTTCCGGCTTTGGTTACGGGTAGACCATTCCCCGATTGGTAATAGGTAGCCCTTTTCAAAATTTTCCACCATATTCTCAATTATACCCATATTTTCTTTCCTTCTTTCCTTTTCATACACATTAGATAGGATTTTTAGAAATCCATATCTTTTGTTATTTTCCCATAAACAAGGATGGACAAAGTACCCCGGCTTGGTTCCTCAACACCTTAAATCAAAGTCTAGCTAATCCAAAAATCACATAATCCTTTCAACCCAATAGAATTGTGTAATGTGAACTAGGTTTAAAAGTGTTCAAATTCTCTATCAATCATATAAATAGGGGAATTCACATATAAAACCATTATATTAAAAGTAGCTCAAGACTTGCAACGTCACTCACTTCGTATCCCCTTTTCTTATACTCGTATCATCCCGAATGCATAAAAACAAAATTTTCTAAAAGAGTTTTGAATCTTCGGAAAAAAAAATCGACATATAATGCTCGAAATGTCCACAAACTATTAGATGAGGAATCTCATCTCACCGCCCACCCAAATCTTGCATTGTCCTCAATGTAAAAGATATGCAATGAGCATGAACATGAACATGAGAGCAATGGGAAAATAAAAGAGAGTGAGAACGATAGTACCTGAGAGAGTTGATCATGGAAGTGTACAACTCCGGCAACGAAACTACTAACGAAATAAATCTAAAACAGAAAATCAAACAAAACCAAATCCTACGCTATACCTCCGTCAAACTAGGAGATTAATCGTCCTGATACACAGGATCATCCAGAGTGATGGACATGTCCTCTTAATCAAATTTCTCAACGAATGGTTTAAGGCGTTATTCGTTCACTTTAAAATAGTTACCATTCGCCGCATTCTCTACCTCAACAGCCCCATGGGAAAAAACTTCTTTGAAAATATATGGGTCGGTCCATCGAGATCGTAATTTTCCCAGAAAAAGATGAAGTCAAGAATTTTACAAGAGCACTTTCTGACCTTCATGGAAAGATTTATTGAAGATGTGCTTGTCATGAAAGGCCTTCATCCAACTCTTTAAATCCTCGAGTTCTCGTAAGCATCATTCCGGATCTCGTCAAGCTCATTCATTTGGAGTTTATGAAGCGAGCTAGCCTTGTCAACATTAAAGTTCAATGCCCGAATTGCCCAATAGGCTTTGTGTTCAATCTCCACAGGCAAGTGACAAGCTTTCCCATAGACAAGTCTATAGGGGGGCATTCTAATGGGGGTCTTGTAAGCGGTACGGTGAGCCCAAAGAGCATCGTCTAATCTAAGCGACCAATTTTTGTGATTCGGCCTCACCATCTTTTCTAAAATTTGTTTGATTTCTCTATTGGAAATTTCAGCTTGCCCACTTGTTTGTGGGTGGTATGGGGTACTCACCTTATGTCTGATGCCATATTTTTTCATGAAGGCTTCGAAAGGCTTATTGCAAAAGTGAGAACCGCCATCACTACTGATGGCTCGAGGTGTTCCAAATCTAGAAAGTATGTTTTCTTTAAGGAACTTAAGAATCGTACGATGATCGTTGGTTCTACATGGAATAACCTCTATCCATTTAGACACATAGTCTACAGCAAGCAATATGTGGACATGTCCAAAAGATGAAGGGAACGATCCCATGAAATCGATGCCCCAACAATCAAAGACTTCAAGATGTTGAATTGGGGTAAGAGACATCATGTTCCGACGGGACAATCCTCCTAGCTTTTAACAGTGCTCGCATGCTTTGCAAAACTCATGGGTGTCCTTAAATAGAGTAAGCCAATAGAAACCACACTGCAGAATTTTTGCAGTGGTTTTCTTGGCTGAAAAATGACCCTCACATGCTTAATCATGACAAAAAGAGATGACGAAATTATGTTCATTATTAGGGACACATCTTCTAATTATTTGCTCTGAGCAATATTTAAAAAGCAAAGGTTCATCCTAGAAAAATCTGCGCACTTCCCTTGGAAATTTCCATTTGTCCTACGTAGTCCAATGAATCGACATCACACCTATGGAAAGATAATTGGCTATGTCAGCATACCATGGTGGATGCATAGCAACAAAGAGTTACTCATCAGGGAATGAGTCCTCAATAGGTGACTCGTCAATGGAATTGGATAGGACTAGGCGGGATAGATGATCCGTCACCACATTTTCTACTCCCTTCTTGTCCTTGATCTCCAAATCAAATTCTTAAAGGAGTAGGATTCATTTAAGTAAATGGGGCTTAGCATCCTTCTTAGAAAGAAGGTGTTTTAATGGCGCATGATCTGTGTAAATAATGACCTTGGATCCTATTAAGTAAGGCTTGAATTTGTCTAAGGCAAAAATGACGGTTAGGAGCTCCTTCTCCGTAGTCGAGTAATTGACTTGGGCGGGATTCAAGGTCCTACTCACATAGTAGATAACGTGGGGCTTCTTATCCTTCTTTTGGCCTAACACCGCCCCAAAGCATAATCGCTCGTACGCACATCAACTCAAAAGGTACGGACCAATCCGGTGGTTGCATGATAAGAGCGGTTGTCAACGTGTCTTTTATCTTTGAAAAAGCTAATTGACATGCGACACTCTACTCGAATTGGTTCTCCTTTTGGAGAGGGTTATATAAGGGCCTTAAGATATGACTGAAATCCTTTATGAACCTTCTATAAAAGCCAGTGGGTCCAAGGAAGGACCGCACATCACGTATGCTTTTGGGTGGTGGTAGATTGGAAATTATATTGATTTTGGTTTGGTCTACCTCTATTCCATTAGACGAGATGATATGTCCAAGGACTATTCTTCTTTGTACCATGAAATGACACTTTTCCCAATTTAAAACGAGGTTCTTCTCCTAGCACCTTGTCAAGACCAACTTCAAGTGATTTAGGCACTCCTCGAAAGTAGAACCGAAAATAGAGAAATCGTCCATGAATACCTCAAGAAATTCACCCACCATGTCTGAGAAAATACTCAACATGCATCGTTGGAATGTGACGGGTGCATTACATAGTCCGAATAGCATCCTTCGATATTCGAAGGTGTCAAACGGGCATGTAAAGGTGGTCTTCTCTTGGTCTTCTGGGGCTATCTCAATTTGGTTATAACCGGAATAGTCATCTAGGAAGCAATAATAGGAGTGACCCGCTAACCTCTCCAAAATTTGATCCATGAATGGGAGAGGGAAGTGGTCCTTCCTAGTGACCATGTTTAGCTTCCGATAATCGATGCACAGACGCTAACCGGTGGTCACTCTAGTCAGTATAAGCTCGTTGTTGGCATTTTCTATGATGGTAATACCAAACTTCTTAGGGACAACTTGGGTAGGACTCACCCATTGGTTATCCGAGATGGGGTAGATGTGTAACGCCCCCAAAATTCGACACTTGAGTATATAAACTCAAATTTCGAAATCAAGGGTGTTATGAAAATAATGAATGAATCCTTCACAATCACAAATGATATTTTTCTTTTCCATTCACAAGGTACTAAATATAAAGAATCAAAATAAACCAAACTTTGAAAATTAAACTATTAATTAATGGGTCTACGAAATTATTCCCAACTATCTAAACTAATGGCCATCTAATAGGCCTTATTACATCAATACTTTCAAACTAAAAATAAAAATAAATCAATTCTCAAAAAAATCTTCTAGAGTATTCCCTCATCTGGAACTGCTTCCTCGAAGTCTTCCAAATCATCACCTGTCACTACGGTTAATCGCATAACACTGCGTCAGCTATAAAAGCAGGCGAGTAATCTCGTACGGCTTGGCACATGTAATTCAATATAGAAAACCACAACCACTAAAATATAATTCATTACAAATCCAATGATAATTTCACCAAACCAAAATCTCTTAAACATGCACATGATATGCAAGTATATCTCAACAATCTCAGTACGGTTATCAATAGAACGTCCAGTTGGTTAACACTATCATCCTGGAACATCGGTCCCTAGCGGCATAACCAACTTGGATCACGATCTATCCCACACCTCCGCCTGGCCTGCGTAGCTGGTCTGTTGCACACACTTGGGTGCTCACCCAACCGGCCTCGCTCAATGGAGCAACGGTTTATTGCAACACTCACGTGTGCTTAGCCCAAATCAACTCAAGTGATTAACCACATACTGGAATTCTCAATCACATGGAATGCATGATTCATGCCATTCACTTTTCCCAACAATTCCAAAATTAAACACATAACCTTCCAGCCTTCTCAAAGCACTAAAATCACCATAATTTCGTAATGAAGTTATGCTTCCTCTATGTAAAGTAATTAAATAATTTCTATGTCAATTTCTACTGATAATAACAAATCCAACGTTTGGAAACCAACTTGAATTAAGCAACATTAATATTTAAACCGACAAGAATGTAGATCATGTAAAACATGGATGTCATAAATCTGATTCACAAATCAAAATTTCGTACAGCAAACCAAGGATTCTTCTTCAAAACTGTGAAGATAAATAGAGAATTTAAATGCAAGATTTATAGAGTGAAAACTATACAAGATGAACTCACATTCTTCTTTCCTCCTTTCTTTCTTTCTTTCTTTCTTTCTTTCTTCTCCTTCTTCTCTTTCTCTGGAGATGGGTACAGTGACAGTAGCAGGTGAATGGGTTCCCTTTCCCCCCCACGAAATCTCTCTCTCCCTCTACAAAACCTCTCTCTCTCTACCCGCACTCTCTCTCTCTCTCACTGCTCGATCTGATGGAGGGGCAGGGAGCAGTTAGGGGGGTTTTACAACTTCTTGAAGTTGGTGGATAGGGAGGACGCGGAGAAGGGACGGTCTCGGTTTGAGTTGGAGTTGGAGAAGGAAAACACCATTTTTTTTCGAAAATCTTTGACGTAGAAGGCCCGTTGGAGATCTAGGCGGGGTCCACATGAATGTCTGGAAGAAGGACGGCCCACCCATGCAAATAAAATCTGTGGATCTTGGGGTTTTCGGATTTGGATGGTGATTTGAAGAGGACTGGTGTTCGTCTGATGGAGGAGATACTTAAGAGGAGTGCTTTCGTGGAGAAAATAAAACGGATGGACGGTTTGGATGTGCCACATGGGGCCCACTGACGGATGTCGTGGATGGCCCAGATGGACAGCGCCCGTTCGCTGTCACAGAGTCGAAGGAGTCTTCTCATTCCTCCCTCCGGTCCGCACGGTCAAACGTGGTTTGACCATGCATGACACACGCTGGTGATACACACGTTTCTCATTACGATGCATGTTACAAATCTAATCCGTCCAATAGTTCAGTCACATAATTTTAGGGCATGACACCAAAAATGAAGCAGATCTGAGATAAGGTGGCCCACTTATGGCCCGATTTCTGATTAGGGCATTTGTAGGATGATCGGACGACTAAAATTTGACGTGTATGGCTAAAATGTGCCCATAAGCTATTATATGAAGTTTTGGATAAAAATGATCGTCAGAAACTAGAATACTTAAAATCTTCAGTTTAACTTAAGTTTAACTAATAGCATTTTCATAGTTATTATAAATTTGAGAGTTTTGTGAGATCCGACACTTCTACGCTGTTCTAGTGTTTATTTTGAGCAACTTTAATAAAGGGATACTATACTAATTCCCTACAGATTGTTTATTATTAATTTATCAATATAATAAATCACGTAATTTACTAAATAATTAATTAAAATTTTATTTTAATTATTTTGAAAACCTGGGTCATTACAAGATGATACCCACATCTAGTAGCTTTAACACCTTGACTTTGACAACCTCCATCATATTTGGATTTAACATTCTTTGAGGTTGTTTAGTCATTTTTGCATTTTCTTCGATGTGTATACGGTGAGTGCAAACCGAATAGTCTATCCCCTTGAGGTCCGCTATTGTCCAACCTATGGCTCCCCTATGTTCTTTGAGTAGCTCAATCAACTTGAGCTCTTGGTCTTTCCCTAGGTGAGAGGCAATAACAACCGAGAATGTTTCTTCTTGACCCAAATATATATATTTAAGCTCGGATGGCAGTGGTTTAAGGTCAAGCTTCGGTGGTTTGATGTTAGACAGTAGAGGCCTTGATGTGGTTGGTGGCAATCTTTCAAAATGGGGTCTCCACCGGCTAGTATCAACTACCGGTTTCTTAATTTGAATGCTTGCATAATTTCACTAATAATGGGGTCTTTAGAATCCTCAAAATGTGCCAAGCATGTCTCCAAGCTTTCTAGTGGTTCAAGTTGGAGGAGCTCTTCCTCTTCAAAAGATTCGAGCATGTTTACCTCAAAGAGCTCATCATCATCATCCCTATGCCTTTTGCCCAAATGGAACACATTCACCTCTAATGTCATGTTTCCAAAGGACAATTACATTACCCCATTCCAGCAATTAATAATTGCGTTTGATGTAGCCAGGAATGGGCGGCCTAAAATGACTGGTATTTGAGTGCTAGCATCCATAATTGGTTGTGTGTCCAAGACGATAAAAGCCACCGGGTAGTAGAATTTGTCAACTTCGACTAGAACATCTTCAACTATCCCTCTCGATACACGGATAGATCTATCAGCGAGTTGTAATGTGGTTTTGGTGGGTTTTAATTCACCAAGACCAATTTCTCTTATACCGAGTATGGGATCAATTTTACGCTTGCCCCTAAGTCTAGCAATGCACGTTCAATCTGGGGGTCACCAATGATGCATGAAATTGTGGGACTACCTGGATCTTTGAATTTTGAGGGGGTCTTTTGAGTGAGAATAGCAGTCACTTGCTCATTTAGGAAGGCCTTTTGTTGCACATTATATTTGTGTTTGGTTGTGCATAAGTCTTTTAGAAACTTAAGATAAGAGGGGATTTGTTTAATGTCATCAAGCAATGGAATGTTGATCTTGACTTGTCTGAAAATCTCTAGAATATCATGAGAGTTTAGAAGAGATTTTGGAGCAACCGTTTCTTGTGGGGCTGAGTTAGATCCGTCCTTATCCTTAGAATGTACTGGATCATTAGGCTTGTCGGCATTCACCGGAATGGATTTGTAAATTTACTTACCACTTCTAAGAGTGGTGACGGATTTGGCTTGCTCCACATGTTGGTTAGGGAGATTAGGGATGCTTACTTCATGCACTTGCTTTGGATTGGGCTGAGGTTGGGCCGGAAAGGTCCCTTCCCTAGCATTCAAGCGTCCCTTTATCTCATCAACCGAGACTTTAAGCTCTTGGAACATTTGTTGGTTCGTTTGGTTTATTTCGTTTGCCCTTGCATAAATGCCTTTAGAGTATCCTCCATTGAAATTTGAGGTGGGGCCATGTTTTGTATGGGTGGCCCTTCTTGAGAGTTGGTAGGATTACTCGTGGCATTATTATTCCAATTGAAATTTTGGTGGTTCTTCCAAGTAGAGTTATACGTGTTACCCACCGGTCCATTAAAAGGCCGTTGATAACCATATGTGGCATTTGCATGTTCTTGTAACACCTCTTGAAACATAGGAATTGTAGGAAAATCTTGCGTAGCGTGTATATTAGTGGCACAAATTCCACAAATGTTCTCAATAACTTCATTGGACTTTGAAACTCCACTCTTACTAAGTTCCATGGCCTCGATCTTCCGTGTGAAGCTGATTATCTTTGCGTTCACATCATCCTCTTCTTTAAGAATATAGATGCCTCCTTTCTCCTTTTGTTGAGGAAGCTTGAGATTACTAGATTTGTTCGAGGTATCCCATGATTGGGCATTCTCGACCAACATATCCAAGTAACTCCAAGTTTCATCTGGATTTTTACTGATAAACTCACTGTTGCACATCATCTCTACGAATTGGCGCATGTTGGAACTTAATCCATCGTTGAAGAAGTTTATGATTCACCAGCTTTCATAGCCATGATGTGGGCAAGCAAGTAGGAGGTCCTTAAACATTTCCCAACATTGGAAGAATGACTCATTCTCTTTAACCGAAAAGTTCATTATGCCTCTTCGAAGGGTGTTTGTTTTATGAGCCGGGAAGAACTTTTTCAAGAATTCCTAGGTCATCTCGTTCCATGACCCTATCGAGTGGGTCTAAGAGAGTGAAGCCAACTCTTGGCTCTTTCTTTTAATGAAAAGTGAAAAAGTTTAAGTTTTATGACATCTTCTGAAACATTAGTATATTGCAAAGTAGCTACCACTTCCTCAAATTTTTTTAAGTGTAGGTATGGGCTCTCAGAGTCTAGCCCATGGAACTTTGGAAAAAGTTGAATCACCCCCGGCTTTATATCAATGTTTCCCCCAGTTGGTGGTAAAACCACACACGAGGGTGTAGTTGTACGGGCCGGTTGTAGGTAGTCCCGTAAAGATCTTATTGGAGGAACATTGTGTACCTCATTCTCTCCTACTCCCTCTTGATTTGCGTTTGTAGTTGGAGTAGGGGGGAGGATTCCTTAAAGATGTTTGATCCATACTCCCCAAACTATCACAAGGCTCTTGGTATTTTTGGACTCGTCTATGGACTGATAATGGTCCAACTAGACCACCTTCGGATTGGAGACGATTGGTGTGGTCACATTCCCAAAGGGACATAAACTACACAACAAATCCTAAGTCCTAAACAGAATTTAAAAATCTGAAAAGTTGAAAAATATGAAAAAAATTAACTTAGAAGGATATTACACGATTCGCTTGAACTATGGAAGAATTCCTACAAAAAAAAAATAACTTGTTAGTCCTAAGAAATCAGAAAACCTATCTACTTCTACTTCTACAGCCATTAAAACAATCTAGAACCGTTATCTAAACTCCCCGGCAGCGGCGCCAAAAACTTGTTCCCTCGCCTCAAGTGAAAGGTTACGATGTAGTAATAATTCTCGGTAAGACCGAGGTCAATCCACAGGGAATTAGAAAACCAATTCTAAATTATTCCAGCAACTTGAATTGAAACAATTTGGAGTTTTGAATTAAGAGAACTAACTTAAAAAAGTAACTTAGAAAAATCAGTAATTTAAAGGAACTAAGGCTTTCAAGGATACACCTGTAGCAATCTAATATCAATCCAATCAATCCAAGCATAAAACACAACTAGATTCGAAGTTCTATCTCTCATCTAATTGGAAGATAAAGCATTGAAACACATTCAACACAACTTAAGTTGAACTTCCAAGTTCTAGTCCTATTCAATCACGTAGCATTCGAAATCATAGCCTTTGGAGTAACAGCCATGCCTATGGACTATGGCATGGTCAAGGGTTACCATATGTTAGTGCTTAGAAAACTCGAAACTGCTCATCGGCAGTCTTTTTCCTGTGTTTCATTATTCTGGGGGAATTTTGAGTATAGAGACATTCATAGACAATCATAACCAATCACAAAGTATACACGAGAAAGCACCGCGAGGTGAATTTTATTCCAGAGATTCCGAAATCTTTTACATTCCGGGCTGTGAACTGGTCACGAACCCTTAATTACATCAACGGATGATCACCCTTGATTAGAAGGCAAAAGTAAATGCATGCAAGTATCATAAATGAATTAAATAAAGCATTAAAAGAGCATAAATATAAATAAAGCACAGCATAGACAACACAAAGATTTTTATGTGGAAACCCTTACGGGAGAAAACCACGGCACAAAGCGACAAGATTCCACTATGAATTGTAGTTATACAATAGATGGAATATTAAAGGAATGAAGCTCGGATTGATCGAGCAAGTAGTTTAAATCGTCAGGGATTATAGTCTCGAGTTCATGGTCATAGAAACCAAGTCTAGGATTTGTTATAGACTAAGCCATTGTTAAGACCAGTTAGATGTCGGTCCCATACTCCTCGGGCCTTCCTAGTTGAGTAGTAACCAGGATTTCAACCGAGTAGTATATCTCAGTGTCATGACGCGTCTCTATGGACGATATGACTTTCAGGGATACACTTCACGGTGTCCGTTTAGTGCAACCAGGGCCAGTGACCGTCTCCGATGGGATGGGTGACTTGCTGGAAGGCACTCCATGGGGTCTTTGTGCAAGCAGGGTTTCGACCGAGTTGTATATCTCAGTGTCATGACGCGTCTCTATGGACGATATGACTTTCAAAGATACACTTCACGGCGTCCACTTACTGCAACCAGGGCCAGTGACCATCTCCGATGGGATGGGTGACTTGCTAGAAGGCACTCCATGGGGTCTTTGTGCAAACAGGGTTTCGACCGAGTCGTATATCTCAGTGTCATGACGCGTCTCTATGGACGATATGACTTTCAAAGATACACTCTAGGGCGTCCACTTATTGCAACCAGGGCCAGTGACCTCCAATGGGACGGGTGACTTGCTGGAAGGCACTCCATGGGGTCTTTGTGCAAACAGGGTTTCGACCGAGTTGCATATCTCAGTGTCATGACGCGTCTCTATGGACGATATGACTTTCGAAGATACACTCCAGGGCGTCCACTTACTGCAACCAGGGCCAGTGACCGTCTCCGATGGGACGGGTGACTTACTGGAAGGCACTCCATGGGGTCTTTGTGCAAACAGGGTTTCGACCGAGTCGTATATCTCAGTGTCATGACGCGTCTCTGTGGACGATATGACTTTCAGAGATATACTTCACGGTGTCCACTTACTTCAACCAGGGCCAGTGACTGTCTCTGATGGGACGGGTGACTTGCTAGAAGGCACTCATTACCTTAGCCACTCAACTGACAGATCCCGCCTTGGACAGGACTCACATCAACTGGTCTTAACAATGAAGTATTTCAGACGTTTAGAACTCTTTGGTTACAATTTTCGATGATAACCATAGTCCCCTTTGATTTAGTTTCGTAACTCGATCCGAGATGAAATAAATTCATGCAATGGATGCAAATGAGTACAGTACAAAGTAACTATGCTTTATGCATGCTCAAGAGAAGATCGCATTTAGTTAAGTGTATCAGACAAATTATGCATTTAATTTGATCAATCTGCTTCGTATATATCCTTATGTCGTCGATATTTTGCCCTCGCGTCTTTGCGATCGTGATTGATTTCACTTGGCATTTGTAGGTATTTGGGCCATCAGGGCACTTCCCAGGGCCTGTTTACGATCTGATTGGAGGATTTGGTGAATACCTGTCACGATCGTCTTTGGATAGGGGTGGATTATGTCCACGAGGGTCGCAGTGCGATCGCATTTCGATTTGTTTAGCATGGGTCTATTTTCGAGCCGACTGGGCACTTCCCAGGGCTGAAAACAACTAAGTAGTGGGCCTGCTGACCACTTGATTAAGGTATTTGGGGCTACTGAGTTTGGATAACCTTGTTGCGGTGCATGATTATGATATATCATGTTATGGCGGAGAGAAGTCTCCCTCTCGGGTTCGGTCAAATTCCGCTCGATTGCTCTCGATTTCGGCCGTTTCTGGCTCTTTCGGAAGGGTTTCCGAGGTATGCAATATTGGCTAAGTGTTGGCCCTTTTTTATCAAATTGCTGATTTGGCCCACTTAACATCGACCGTTGGCAAATCCGGTCCGGGGGATGGATAGAGGGCATTGATGTGTGTCTAGGAGCGTTGACACGATCAGAAGGTGGGCCACATCAAAGGGGAGCCACATCACAGAAAGCCTCACCTCCTCATCAGCGTTCAAGAGCATCTCCCATGGGGTGTGGGCGCATGTGATCTTAAGTTGGGTGCATGTGATCCCATCCCAAGCGCATGTGAGAGAAAAGTGAGGAGAGAGAGGGAAGGGAAGGGAGGTAAGCGCATGTGACTGCCCTTGGGCGCACTTGTGTGCATGTGGCTTCTCCCTTGGGCGCACTTGTGCGCATGTGGCTTCTCCCTTGGGTGCATGTGAGAGAAAAGTGAGGACAGAGAGGAAAGGGAAGGGAGGTAAGCGCATGTGCCTGCCCCTTGGGCGCACTTATGCGCATGTGGCTTCTCCCTTGGGCACACTTGTGCTCATGTGGCTTCTCCCTTGGGCGCATGTCCTCCAAAGACTTGAGAAATTTCCCATTTGCTTCCAATAAAAGGATGAGCGCATGTCCCATGGGACTTGTAGGATTTTGCTCCGGTGGGAGAAATCCCTTTCCGGCGAGGGCATCCGGCGAAAGGATGGGCGCATGTCCCTATCCCGGTGAGGATTCCGGTGAGGAATTTTTACCTCTGCAAGAAGAGTGCTCTGGGAGTGATGATCTCGTCCCTGTCTCATCAAGTAGAGGGGTATTTATAGCATGTTAATCGGGTATCGGGTACCGGGCGCATGTTGTTTACAAAAGGGAAAGCATGCGCATGCATTTGGAGAGAGGAGTCATGCGCATGTGATGGGAATCATGCGCATGTCACCATGCATCAGGCGCATGTGGCTTGGTGTGGGCGCATGTGCCCTTGGCATGGGCGTATGTGGCCTCTGTGTTTGCCGCATGTGGCCCCACTTAGAATATTTTCATGATTTTTTTTTATATTTTTATTTTATTTAGAATATTGAAAGGGGAGAGAGAGAGTGAACGAATGCATGTGGAGAGAGAGTGAACGAATGCATGTGGAGAGAGAGTGAACGAATGCATGTGGAGAGAGAGAGTGAACGAATGCATGTGGAGAGAGAGTGAACGAATGCATGTGGAGAGACAGAGTGAACGAATGCATGTGGAGAGAGAGAGTGAACGAATGCATGTGGAGAGAGAGTGAACGAATGCATGTGGAGAGATAGTGAACGAATGCATGTTCCATCCCTTAGAATATTTCAGGTTTTGGGCTTCGACGGGTGACCTTCAAAGGGGGGCTACCTTTTCAGAGACCGAAGTCACTGACGCCAAGTCGCTTTTAGGCCATAATCGACCTCCTGAATGAACGGGGTGGGATAGCGATGGTCGTCTGCTGTGAATTTTAGTAGTTCCTTCCCAATTTGGACCCTCCGATCAGCTATTTGCACAAGAATATTATTTCGGGAAGCGCGCACATAGAAATATACATCGCAAGGACTTCAAACTTGCTACTTAAGGTTTTTCAGGCATTCCGGATCATTTAGCGGCCATCCACATGTCTAATTCCAGCCTAAAATGGTACCTATAAGCTTTCGGGCCCTTATAGTCGGATACGGTCAGGGCAAAAATGCATTTGGAAGCGCGCGGGTAAAGATATGCATCGTGCGACCTTGAAACTTGTAGGTTAAGGGTTTTAGGGCGTTCCGGATCATTTGGCGGCCATCCACATGTCTGATTCCACCCTGAAATAGCATTTGTAGGTTTCAATCATGATCGCGCATGTTTGGGTTGCACTGTCGTTTTCTGAGTATTTTGGATCTCGAAATTGGTCCAAATCGTCGTAGATGGATCGCTGAATGCTATTTTATAATGGGTACAAATTTGAGCCCCAACAAGTGCCCCCCCCCCCGGTGCGCTGCGATGGATGCTTACATCAGGCCAGTGCGGTGCACCGGTCCCCAGGCTCAAGTATAAATACCGGACTCACTGAGTCATTTGGTCATTTCTGAATCAAGAAAACCAAAATTCTAGGAGGTGAGAGAGCTCCTCATGAGGGATTAGGCGCATGTGCTCTTCCCATGGGCGCATGTGCTCCTCCAACTGATAATGGGCATATGGGATCTTGCTCCACGAGCATGTTATTGGCTCCATGCGCATGTAGAGATAGCTTAGGCGCACGTTTCTTGCCCCAAGCGCATGTGGTTACACTACTTAGTGAAATAACGGAATTTTCGGTGAAAAAGTGGCATATCTGGCTCTATTCTCAGCCAAACTCGATGCCGTTTGTGGCTATCTCACTCAACGCTTGAATACGATTGGGACTTAGTGCTTGGGCCCCATAATATATTTCTTATGCTGGTCTTTGATGGCTTGCAACTGCTCCCTTAAGCGGTTTTACGATGTGCACTTCTGAGCGGGTGCTCATGCATCATTTGGGGTTAGTGCGAATTTGCACGCACTCCGAGTGTACATGTAGGGCTGCTACTAAATTTACTGTGCTATGATATGTGCATGCTTGTTTGTCGGATGTGTGCTCGAATTCCACTATTTCCATATTGTTGTGGGTCATGACTTTATGCATGTGTTTACTGACGTATTTTGTGTGTGAAATCCACGCTTGAATGATGCGGTGCTTACCTTATTGCGTTGCTTGTTGCATGCGCTGGTCTTCTGTTTGATGCACTTTTGTTTGCGTGTTGCAGTGAATCATGGCGACAGCAGCAGGATCTTCCAGTGAAGCTTCCGAATCGCAAGTCTCCGGCGCTTCGTCTGTACGACGCGGTAAGAAGAGGGTGACTGGAGATACTGCTAACCCATCTTCGGTAGAGTGTCATTCGCAATCCTTTGAGACAATCGAATCCGAAGTGAAGGATTTCTCTGATCGAATTAAGCAGCTCTCCCATAAAGTATTACTGCGTATCTATGTGGATAAAACCACATCTGTGCCTCCGACGCAAGGGATTGAAGATGAATGGTCTGCCTGGTATTGTCAGTTCACTGATGCTACCAATGTCATTGAGGCAAGTCCTTCTAGCGTGTGCGGCCAACATTCCGAGGATGATCAGGAAGGTCAGAAGAAGAAGAGACGAAATCGAGGTAGGAAGCCGGCTGAGGAAGTTGACAAGGCGGAGCAATCGCCACAACTCGTTAATCCGAAGAATGAGCGGATGAAGATCGGCTGGAATAGAAAGAAGATCATTATGACATGCGGTTTTTCCATCGTCAACCCTTATACCGACCGAGTCATCTTGCATGAAAAATCTCTTACGAGGCACAGGCCCTTCCCGAGCATCGAACCATCCAACGTTTAAGGCCCTTTTCAGTTCTATGGAGTCAAGAGGTGGACATCTACCCCCGAGCAGTTGTTCACTACCATATAGGTCGACGATGGGAGAGAACAGTGGGTAGGTTCGTCGAGAGAAATGGTTTTCCTTACGCCTACTTGTGATCCTCACACTCATTCTCCAGTCAATTATTTTGAGACAATGCAGCAAAGGTTTCGAACCTGGACAAGGCGACAATGTGGGCGACGAAGAGCTTTCGTACGCGCGGTCATTTGAACGAGCGAGTTGGTTATGAGCCATGGGCAAAAGAGATTTTGATCCGACATGAGAGGATTTTAAAACAAGTCGGCCTGTATCAGGCTATCGATGCGACTTCTGAACATTTCTCCCGAGATCCAACAATTCTTCGAAGCTTCTTGAACTACTGGTCTTCCGTTACCAATTCGTTCCACTTTCCATATGGAGAGATGAGCATAACTTTATGGGATCTCCGGATGATGGCTGGGTTGTCTGTGATAGGAGAATATTACCAGGAATATGTCCCAACTGATGAAGAGCTATCTTCGTTTCGGCTCAAAAGTCCTCGAGATGCGTATAATTCAAAGGCTTGTCTAGAGTTGTTTGCTGAGTTGTCGCAGTTCGACAATATTACAAAAATTCACTATGACGACTGGTTGATCTACTTCAGCCAGAGGATGAAGTAATACTTCTTTCGATGCCTTCTTTTGTACTTTATGCTCTGCATACTTTAATTTCTTTGTTTCCGACATGGGCACTTCTTTCTCCTCGCAGGATTAATTACGAAGAGTATGAGATCTTACCCGAAGACCAGGCTTTAATGAAGGAACGTTTTGAACAAAAGTTTCGCAATCCGAATGAGCTTACACCATCTTGTGAACTGGCAGGATTCTTAGCATACTGGTTGTCGGCAGTTATGTTGCCTAGCTCTAAGAGTGCTGATGGTGTCAGGGTTTCTTGCTTCGTCGTGGCGGGAGCTCTTGTAAATGGTCGTCAATTTTCTCTAGCACCCCCTGTGTTATGCAGTTTATATAGGGCTTTTGGCAATATTGCGAGTAACAAAGACCAACCCTGGAGAGGGATGAACACAGCTTATTGCCCATGGCATTTCGTCTGCGGATGGTTGGGCATATATTTCCCGTGGACATACGGAGTGGATCTCTTCCAGTATCTCCATGCTGATCACGCACCTCTTTATCGCTATAGAAAACTTAACATGATAACGCAGTCGTCTGATTGGATAGCTTCCAAAATTGGCAGTTGGGCAGAGATTTGCTTCTACCACTTTCCTGTTTCTGATGCCGAGGAAGATCGAGAAGTCGTTGATGATGAACATTCTGTGGATGTCACTGATAGGGAATTTCTAGTGTCTATTCGTACTGCCTCACTTCCGCTGCGCGAAGGAAGAGAGTTCTGGCGAGAACCTTATTACCCTAGTCGGTTTGCCAAGCA
Organism: Liriodendron chinense; assembly: GCA_003013855.2. NCBI lineage: Eukaryota > Viridiplantae > Streptophyta > Magnoliopsida > Magnoliales > Magnoliaceae > Liriodendron > Liriodendron chinense. Next base: position 2,135,772 of record ML058437.1, on the reverse strand, counting down.
ATTTGGGTACGATCAGGGTGTTCCGATGACGTTACCAGATGTAACTAAAGTAGAGCGGGCGTATGGTATAGGTCCTGCTCACTGGGAGTGGATATGGCATCAACTTTTGATGACGCGAACAGGCGTGAGGTTCATGCTTCCTGGCCTCTATCGGAAGACTAGCGGTCCTTATAGTTGGCTGAGATGGTGGGTGCATCAGTATGCTCTGGTCCGGAACAACAGCTTTGTTGATAATCCACTCTACATTCCTCCTCCAGGGTTGACAGAGGTCCTCGCTGACGGATTGGGTTATTATAGAGAGCAGGCTGAAGTGTATTTATCGTCGAGCATTAAGCATACAATCTCCCTGAGTGTGTCAATTGACCATCGTAAAGAGGATACTGCGTTGGATGGCTGGCATACTTTCGGAATACCTTTAGCGAAATGGTCTCAAGAAGCCGGGTTCACACGTCTTCTGGTGGTTGAAGGTGATAAGAGTGCCAGTCGATTAATTAGTGAAGATGACCCAACGACGTCTGGGCCGGCGAATGAAATATCAGACCATGCTGGCGTGAGAGAGCAGGCTGGGCCAATTGGAGAGGATAATCTGCAAGGGTCCACTATGCCAAGGAATGACACGACTGTATCTACGGCCCCTGGTGCTTCCAGTGCTGAGGGTACGGCAGAGTCGCCGGTGGTAACTGAAATGATCGATACTGATAGTAATACTACTGAACTTCTGGATGTGACCTCGATGCTACTGACCGAGACTATTGAGTCGTTCACTGATGCGACGACATATACTGCGGATTTCTCGAAACCCGTCGTTGACTCATCTACCGGTACGGTTCTTTTATATCTCCTTAATGTATTCTTTTTCCATACTTATCATTTCATTAAATACTTGCTTTGCTCCTTTCGTTACAGTTACTGTCAGTTCTGAGGCGGCTGCCCACGGAGCATTCGACGTTCTTTGTTTCGATCATTTAGACTGTTTCGGGCAGAGTGTACTGAGGGGTCTACTATCCAACATTTCAAAGGAGTTGGCTGAGCCAAGCGAGTGGCATACACTAGGAGCAGGGGTGAAGGCATTGGAAGCTTGTGCAAGAGTAATCGGGCCTGATGTATCCAAAATAGTCTGTCGCATTTCTTCTTTCGAGGATTCTGTTGCGCAGGTTATTATGACTGAACAGATTGAACCTGACCCTACTGCCGAAGAGAAATGGCAAGTGCTGTCTTCTTTGCGGCCTATCATAAAGCAGAAAGAACATTCAACGGTTAATGCTAGAACAACCTTAGAAGATAGTGAGACTCAACGTCGCGAGTGTATTAATCATCTTGCTGATGTTAGATCTGAGATCGCGCGGCTGCAAGCGGAAGAAACAGCCATAAATCTTGAGGTTGCCCGTCTTGATTTTGTCGTTAATCAGAACCGTGTTGAGGTCGCACAACTCGAGAGTGAAAGAGAAGTGGCACGCAAGCAAATGGCAGACTTAGAAATCGAACTCCGTGATATTCCGAATCCTGCACTGACGCTAACGGAGGCAAAGGCCACCATGGAGGCAACGCGGAAAGATGTGATGAAGTTCATAACAGGGTGTCTGGAGAAGCTGTAATTCTGTTCTTTTGGTTTTTACGGTTATTGTCAGACAAAAATAGTATTAGACAGCTGTCCTGAATACCTAACTGTGACTTGTATCCGATGTAATCGACATCAGAACTTGTTAACCGCATGCTTCATGATCTAAAGTAAATGACAATGATTCTTTTGAGACTAGTATGCATAAAATGATGTATTATGTGTGAATTTAATGTAAACTGAGTATATCAAAGCATAAAAATGGAAGAACCCATAGGAATAATACTTCCCTTTTTACTTAACCTGCGTACCCTTGGGTCATCGCTTTCGAGAGACGTTCGTGTCATAAGCTCGAAACTTTCTTTTAGCTCCGTGTTTTTTGGGTTTATCTATCATCCTTCCTGGCCTGCCCCCAGTCATTTCTTTCTGCAGACTTGAGATTTTGATAATATATTAGGGCTTGCCCCTAGTGCTTCTTCTTCTTATAAACTTGAATTTCTCATAACATATTGGGGCTTGCCCCCAGTACTTTTGGCTCGTCACTTTGTAAGACCACTTCATTCTAATGAGACAAATCTTGTGCTTTAGGAATCCGTGCCGAATGCCCGTCTGATCATAATCTTTAATTGCATATTCTTGTCGCAGAGTTCTTCATAAGAGGAAGTTGTCGATATGTTCAAGGTGAAGTGATACATAATAGAATGCCCTAATCGTCTTCATATAAGGCCGTATGTATACATATGTATGCGGGAGATTCCCAACCGTCATATACAGTAAAAGAATAATGCGATAATGATGGGAGATCCATGACATAATACAAAAGCTGGATATAGATAGATATGTTCCGATTATCTTCATATAAAACATTGTGCAAAAGTATAAGAGATTGATAATAATAGAGTATCCCGGCCGTCTTCATGTAAAACCACATATACATATATATGAGAATCCATCAATTCTGAAGTATTTTCCTATTAAGCAGAGGAATGCCAGAATACCAGGATACTTAATATGAGAACCTGTGACAAAGATACCATAATATGGGGACGTTGTGATTCGCGTAGACTTTCTATAAGATATTCTCTCCTGATTCGACCGGTCTGATGAGGATATAATAAGTCGGTTGATGATTCGTGGAGTCGATTCTTTAATATTCTCCGACTATGGTACCTGTCATAAAGAAGAGCTCTATGAACATTTTATATTCATATGCACAACAGTATGATGTGAGTGAACATGTAAACAAGTGTGAAGCACAGCATACAGATGAAGTAGATGCATGAGTGAACATAAGTATATTCCTATCTACTTTATAAACCGCCAGGACTATTTGTAAACGTTCACGATTATTGCAGTTTAGGAAATGGAGTTCTTCCTAAGTGAAATCCATTGGAACCGTACTGGACGAGGTTCCATCGGACCCTTCCATTTTCAAACTGACGACGCCTTGGTTTATCATCTTTTGTATCTTTCCTTTTAGGACGAAGCATTGCTCGGTTTTATGGCCTATGCATCTGTGATATTTGCAATAGTTGGGATCATCCACGCGTCCTACTTCTGCTGGTCGAACAGACTTTGGGAGTCGCAATTTTCTTTCTTCGATTAGTCGCTCCATAATTGGGACAAGGTCTTTGATGTCAAATGTGTATGGTCCGTTCTTTTCATCTCGCTCACTGATTGTCATGTGACGCGACTTCTAAGGTTCTTTGCCCTTATCTTGTGTCCTCATTACACTGGTCTCTGCCTCGTGTCCTGGATTCGGTCATTTTCGGTTTCTAGGGTTCTTTCTTACGTCTACCCGTGTCCTCTTTCTCATTTTGTGTCTTGACTTTTCTGCTTGAGATCGTGTTTCTGAAACGGATTGCTCTATCATGCGAACCTCTGCAGCCAGGTTACGAAGGGTGAAAGAGATATTGCCTAGCAGTTCGTATGGGATCATGGAGTCTGAACCCGAAATATGCGCGTTTATTTGTTCGGTGTGGCTTTGTTGTCTTACTTCAACAACATTACGGGCTGCCCCCGGTGCTTCTTCTTCTAACTGTTGGACAGGCAGAGCAGTACTACGGGTCGCTTTCTTTGAGACCAAGATGGCTAAAGCCTCCCGAACTTCTCCCATCTGTTTGGATAGCTCCCTATGAGCCTGGACCAATTTGCTGACTTGTTCTCGGATTGCCAACAATTCGACATCGTGTCTTGCCGATTCCCTTTCTTCGACAGCTTGTACCATTGTTGTTTGTACCAGTCTTTCGTCATGAACTGGTGTTATCATAGGTGCTATTGTTACCACAGCTGACGTAGCCCGACTGATTTCATCTGTCATTAGTTTAATAGTACCTTGGTTGATCAGTCTCTGTACTTTCCCTTTCAAGACGAAGCATTCTCCCGTCTCATGTCCTAGGCTTCGATGATACTTACAATAATTGGGGGCATCCGTTTGTCCTGCTTCTTCTAGTCGAATCAGTTCTGGCAATTGTAGCTCCCCTTCTTCGACTAGGCGTTCCATTATTGGGATAAGGTCTTCCAGGTCAAACGAGTAACGTCCTTCTACCCTGCCCCGTCCGACAATCGTCATCCTTTTCGGTTTTCGTGGCCCTTTGGCTCTGAACTGAGTTTCTGCTGGCTTGCCTTTAATCTCGTGTTTTGGATGTGGCCGTTTTTTTATCTTTCGAGGCTTTGCTTTTGTCGACGTAACTTGATGTGACCGTCTTCCCGATCTCACGCTTCGGTCTCTCCGCTTTGAATTGCGTTCTTAGCGCGGCTTCCTCTACCATATGGGCCTTTGTCGCTAGGTCCCTAAACGTTGAGAAATTGTGTCCGGATAAACCAAACGAGATTATTGGATCCATGGCTTGGGTGCACATCTTGACTTGCTCAGGCTCGCTAGGCAACTCTCGGCATTGCGCCGCTATGGCTCCCCATCTGTCAATAAACGCCTCGACTGACTCTCCTTGCCTCGGATGGACTAAGGCTAAATCCGTCAGCGAGACTTCTCGCTCAATGGAGAAAAATTTGGAAATGAACAAATCTTGCATCTGATCCCAGGTCTTAATAGACCCTGCGGGTAATGACATATACCATTGAAATGCCTTTCCAGTCAGCGTCGACCCAAATAATCGGAGACAATATTGAGGTACTACGGACAAATTCCCTAGCACCGTCATGAATTGGGTCATATGTTCCTCTGGTGACCCTTTCCCGTCGAATTGTGGGAAGTCGGGATGCTTAAATTTGTTAAGGAACGGGATTTCGTTAACTTCGGACGGATACGGTACCCGATATATATATTTTCCTATCTTCTCCTTTTCTCTTTCCTGACGCATCAGGTTCGTGACTGTTTGGGACAACTCTTCTTTCGTGGCATGAGATGATTGCGGCGGTGCACACTCGAATGCAACATTCCTTGGGTGAATTTGTGGTTCTATGACTACTGGTTCTCCTGTTGTATCCTGTGACTCTCCCAGTGGTTGTCTAAAGGGAACGGTTGGGCTTCTGACTGCCCCTTGGGCAACTAGAGCCACTAATGCTTCTTTTATTTCTCTGATCTCTCTGGCTGTGTCTTCTTAGACCTGAATGATTTCATCTATTTGCTCTTGGATCGGAGGCAGCTCTGCATCTTGCTCACTCTCCTCCCTTTCTACAACTTGCACCACTGCAACCTGCACTCTCTGTGGTCTAGCACTGGTCATATTGGTTTCAGTAGAGCATGCCTTCATTGTAGTCTCGATCAATCCCCGGATAGTGAATTGATTCCGTGTTTTGACTGGTAGTGTTGTTCCCGTCATTACCGGGAAATCGGCAGCGACGAAGGAGAATTCTGGCCTGGGTGACACCGTAGCTCTGATAGCATTGCAGGTTTCATTCCTGCGGACCAGCTTCCAATGTTTCCTCACACTGCTCTGTGTCTTCGCTATTTCTGCTCTAACTGAAGTCACTTGTCTGCTTTCGGCTTTCTTTGGTGATCGGAGTCTCTAGACGAGTTGCCAATCGGCTTCAGGAATCACTATTTCTGCTGTCATGAGGCGAGGGAAGTAAAATCCCCCAGAAGTTAGGAAGAACATAGTGGATGTCATTTGTATAGTTTTGATGGTTGATTCTTTTCTGTCTCTCTGCACAGTCACACGCACATTAGAACACCCCACACCTTTGAAAGGAGAGAAGACACGTCCTTACCAATCGCGATATGGCTCAATGACTGACAAAAGCATATAAGTGCAAATCATATACATGCCATGCGAGGTTTTGAAATTCTTTTGGAAAACTTTTGCTTTAAAGATGAAGGGAAGAACGTTCTCGTTGAGAGCCGCCAGTTTGGCGCCTGTAAAGGCCCCGAACATTTCTCCTAGCGGAACTTTCTTATGCATACATCTGTGTTTGTGAACGATTTATCTTAGGATGTTTCTTTACTCAGAGATAACCAGAGATTCTGGTATTGTTCGATTCCCCAGCAGAGTCGCCAGTTTGTTAGAGCTTAGAAAATCGAAACTGCTCATCGGCAGTCTTTTTCATGTGTTTCATTATTCTGGGGGAATTCTGAGTATAGAGACATTCATAGACAATCATAACCAATCACAAAGTATACACGAGAAAGCACCGCGAGGTGAATTTTATTTCAGAGATTCTGAGATCTTTTACATTCCGGGCTGTGAACTGGTCACGAACCCTTAATTACATCAACGGATGATCACCCTTGATTAGAAGGCAAAAGTAAATACATGCATGTATCATAAATGAATTAAATAAAGCATTAAAAGAGCATAAATATAAATAAAGCACAGCATAGACAACACAAAGATTTTTACGTGGAAACCCTTACGGGAGAAAACCACGACACAAAGCGACAAGATTCCACTATGAATTGCAGTTATAGAATAGATGGAATATTAAAGGAATGAAGCTCGGATAGATCGAGCAAGTAGTTTAAATCGTCAGGGATTATAGTCTCGAGTTCATGGTCGTAAAAACCAAGTCTAGGATTTGTTATAGACTAAGCCATTGTTAAGACCAGTTAGATGTCAGTCCCATACTCCTCGGGCCTTCCTAGTTGAGTAGCAACCAGGATTTTAACCGAGTCGTATATCTCAGTGTCATGACGCGTCTCTATGGACGATATGACTTTCAGGGATACACTTCACGGTGTCCGTTTAGTGCAACCAGGGCCAGTGACCGTCTCCGATGGGACGGGTGACTTGCTGGAAGGCACTCCATGGGGTCTTTGTGCAAACAGGGTTTCGACCGAGTTGTATATCTCAGTGTCATGACGCGTCTCTATGGACGATATGACTTTCAAAGATACACTTCACGGCGTCCACTTACTGCAACCAAGGCCAGTGACCGTCTCCGATGGGACGGGTGACTTGCTAGAAGGCACTCCATGGGGTCTTTGTGCAAACAGGGTTTCGACTGAGTCGTATATCTCAGTGTCATGACGCGTCTCTATGGACGATATGACTTTCAAAGATACACTCCAGGGCGTCCACTTACTGCAACCAGGGCCAGTGACCGTCTCCGATGGGACGGGTGACTTGCTGGAAGGCACTCCATGGGGTCTTTGTGCAAACAGGGTTTCGACCGAGTTGCATATCTCAGTGTCATGACGCGTCTCTTTGGACGATATGACTTTCGAAGATACACTCCAGGGCGTCCACTTACTGCAACCAAGGCTAGTGACCGTCTCCGATGGGACGGGTGACTTACTGGAAGGCACTCCATGGGGTCTTTGTGGAAACAGGGTTTCGACCGAGTCGTATATCTCAATGTCATGACGCGTCTCTGTGGACGATATGACTTTCAGAGATATACTTCACGGTGTCCACTTACTGCAACCAGGGCTAGTGACCGTCTCTGATGGGATGGGTGACTTGCTAGAAGGCACTCATTACCTTAGCCACTCAACTGACAGATCCCGCCTTGGACAGGACTTACATCAACTGGTCTTAACAATGAAGTATTTCAGACGTTTAGAACTCTTTGGTTACAATTTTCGATGATAACCATAGTCCCCTTTGATTTAGTTTCGTAACTCGATCCAAGATGAAATAAATTCATGCAATGGATGCAAATGAGTACAGTACAAAGTAACTATGCTTTATGCATGCTCAAGAGAAGATCGCATTTATGCTAGATGTTAAGTGTATCAGACAAATTATGCATTTAATTTGATCAATCTGCTTCGTATATATCCTTATGTCGTCGATATTTTGCCCTCGCGTCTTTGCGATCGTGATTGATTTCACTTGGCATTTGTAGGTATTTGGGCCATCAGGGCACTTCCCAGGGCCTGTTTACGATCTGATTGGAGGATTTGGTGAATACCTGTCACGATCGTCTTTGGATAGGGGTGGATTATGTCCACGAGGGTCGCAGTGCGATCGCATTTCGATTTGTTTAGCATGGGTCTATTTTCGAGCCGACTGGGCACTTCCCAAGGCTGAAAACAACTAAGTAGTGGGCCTGCTGACCACTTGATTAAGGTATTTGGGGCTCCTGAGTTTGGATAACCTTGTTGTGGTGCATGGTTATGATATATCATGTTATGGCGGAGAGAAGTCTCCCTCTCGGGTTCGGTCAAATTCCGCTCGATTCCTCTCGATTTCGGCCGTTTCTGACTCTTTCGGAAGGGTTTCCGAGGTATGCAATGTTGGCTAAGTGTTGGCCCTTTTTTATCAAATTGCTGATTTGGCCCACTTAACATCGACTGTTGGCGAATCCGGTCCGGGGGATGGATAGAGGGCATTGATGTGTGTCTAGGAGCTCTGACACGATCAGAAGGTGGGCCACATCAAAGGCGAGCCACATCACAGAAGGCCTCACCTCCCCATCAGCGTCCAGGCGCATCTCCCATGGGGTGTGGGCGCATGTGATCTTAAGTTGGGTGCATGTGATCCCATCCCAAGCGCATGTGAGAGAAAAGTGAGGAGAGAGAGGGAAGGGAAGGGAGGTAAGCGCATGTGACTGCCCTTGGGCGCACTTGTGCGCATGTGGCTTCTCCCTTGGGCGCACGTGAGAGAAAAGTGAGGAGAGAGAGGAAAGGGGAGGGAGGTAAGCGCATGTGCTTGCCCCTTGGGCGCACTTGTGCGCATGTGGCTTCTCCCTTGGGCGCATGTCCTCCAAAGACTTGAGAAATTTCCCATTTGCTTCCAATAAAAGGATGAGCGCATGTCCCATGGGACTTGGAGGATTTTGCTCCGGTGGGAGAAATCCCTTTCCGGCGAGGACATCCGGCGAAAGGATGGGCGCATGTCCCTATCCCGGTGAGGATTCCGGTGAGGAATTTTTACCTCTGCAAGAAGAGTGCTCTGGGAGTGATGATCTTGTCCCTGTCTCATCAAGTAGAGGGGTATTTATAGCATGTTAATCGGGTATCGGGTACCGGGCGCATGTTGTTTGCAAAAGGGAAAGCATGCGCATGCATTTGGAGAGAGGAGTCATGCGCATGTGATGGGAATCATGCGCATGTCACCATGCATCAGGCGCATGTGGCTTGGTGTGGGCGCATGTGCCCTTGGCATGGGCGTATGTGGCCTCTGTGTTTGCCGCATGTGGCCCCACTTAGAATATTTTCATGATTTTTTTTATATTTTTATTTTATTTAGAATATTGAAAGGGGAGAGAGAGAGTGAACGAATGCATGTGGAGAGAGAGTGAACGAATGCATGTGGAGAGAGAGTGAACGAATGCATGTGGAGAGAGAGAGTGAACGAATGCATGTGGAGAGAGAGTGAACGAATGCATGTGGAGAGACAGAGTGAACGAATGCATGTGGAGAGAGAGAGTGAACGAATGCATGTGGAGAGAGAGTGAACGAATGCATGTGGAGAGATAGTGAACGAATGCATGTTCCATCCCTTAGAATATTTCAGGTTTTGGGCTTCGACAGGTGACCTTCAAAGGGGGGCTACCTTTTCAGAGACCAAAGTCACTGACGCCAAGCCGCTTTTAGGCCATAATCGACCTCCTGAATGAATGGGGTGGGGTACCGATGGTCATCTGCTGTGAATTTTAGTAGTTCCTTCCCAATTTGGACCCTCCGATCGGTTATTTGCACAAGAATATTATTCCGGGAAGCACGCACGTAGAAATATACATCGCAAGGACTTCAAACTTGCTACTTAAGGTTTTCCGGGCATTCCGGATCATTTGGCGGCCATCCGCATGTCTAATTCCAGCCTGAAATGGTACCTATAAGCTTTCGGGCCCTTATAGTCGGATACGGTCAGGGCAAAAATGCATTTGGAAGCGCGCGGGTAAAGATATGCATCGTGCGACCTTGAAACTTGTAGGTTAAGGGTTTTAGGGCGTTCTGGATCATTTGGCGGCCATCTGCATGTCTGATTCCACCCTGAAATAACATTTGTAGGTTTCAGTCATGATCGCGCATGTTTGGGTTGCACTGGCATTTTCTGAGTATTTCGGATCTCGAAATTGGTCCAAATCGTCGTAGATGGATCGCTGAATACTATTTTATAATGGGTACAAATTTGAGCCCCAACACCATAATTCGAATCTAATCAAGCCAAGCATGATAATCTTAGAGAATTGCAAGGAATCCATGTCCGAAGCCAATGAACTCTCATAAAACTTCTAAAAATATCAACTTTATTCGAAGTAGAACATTCAAAATCCAACCTTAAAGTGAAAGTACTTGAATCAAACTGAATTAAACATGAAATTGGCTACAAGCGTCACTTCTCAGCCTTAGCTGAGAGATTCTAGCCGAGCATTGTCATACTACAACTAGAACTCAATAAAGAAAACGTAAAAACTAGAAAAACCAAAATCGACGGAGTTGTGGATGCTCCACGGTGCTCTCCTTCACTTCTCATGACCTCCAATCTCTTCTAAGATACCTTTAGACAAAGTCCTAAGTCCCCATTTATAGAATAGTACGAAAGATTCCAGATTGTGCAAGAAATCACAAAGTTCCGCAGAGAAAATCAGAGCTTATAGGACAAGCTTTGTTAAGCAGACAACCGGTCGGACGACTAGTCTGAGCTCCTGGATGACCGATCTGAAAACAGCAAAAATAGTCTAGCAAGCTTTTTAGACTTTTGACCCCTGTGTTGAGTGTTTGACCGGTCTGATGACCGGTCTGAGTAATTTGCGACCGGTCTGGCGACCGGTCTATCTTGGTCCAGTGATATGTACAGGAATGGTGGTCTCTGTTGAATTGCAAACCAGTCGGACAACCGGTCCTGTGCCTTGGCAGACCGGTCGGACGACCAGTCTTTAGTGCTGAGTGTTGCACTTCTTCCTTCATTCTTTCTCTTTCTCCCTTGCTTCTTTCTTCCATCCTTTCGCACTCGGTTCCTTGATCTTCAATGTACCTACAGTGACCTTTTTAACCTTAAATTGGTGAAATCTCCGTCTCGCTCCTACAATCACAAATCACACATTAGATGGGTCTTTTGAACATGCAAACCATGAATATAATGTGATGTAATGGGCTAGATCATGTATAAATTGGAGGCTCAACAGGTCTCATCCCGCCACCTCTCACAAAGGGCCGTGAGTAGCATGTGGTTGGCATTATTGCTGTGGAAACGTAATGTAAGAAGGCCTGCGAAAGGAACATTGGCCAAAACGCATTCAAGCATTGGCTGTGGTTGTTCCACCCAATTATCCCAAAGGTCTCGGGTGCCCTGATGTTTTATAGAAGGAAGAGGTTGGTGTTCCTTGGCTAGAGAACACATATGGTCCCCACGGCGAACAATGAAGGCAGGGTCATCCTCATTAACCACTCTACGCCCCCTCGTGCCATCCGCCATCAAATCCTACAAGCTTGGCAAGGTAAGTTCCTATTCTTTACCCGTTAAAAACCAAATCATTATCCAGGAAACCCATAGATTTGGACTTACATTCAAATGCAAAAATCCAATGTCCAACTCCATGTGTCACGTAGGATATGTGCTGGGCCCATTGAAGAAAGCAAGGCCCACCTTAAAGAGGGTTACATGCTATGCCCTAGATGAGGAAAATTCACCACCCAAGGCACATTTTGGACAACAAATGCACTCAAGTGCCATGAGATCAAAGTGGGATAAGAATCAAGCTTCATATGAAAAATCCCTTTTCAAAGTCCATGTGTGACCAAGGTTTGGTTCACTTTCCGTATCAAAGCAATGAGCCTCATTTAAGATGTTTCCATCTTTTTTACATATGTACATGGACAAATGGGTAATAGGAAGGAAATTGGCCCCCAAGAGCAACTCAAATGCCCCGCCTCAATGAATGGAAAAGTGCACATAGCCCACTGGAAGAACCATAAGAACCCATTCTTGGGTCAATCATGGGAAACTTATGTGCATCATCTTGATAAATGTTTTGGCTATGAGGATACAACATGGTGGTCTACCCACAAACATATGAGTCGAGGAAGCCAATGGTAGAAAATGGTGCACATAGCCCACTTGAAGAGTTGAAGTTAACAATGTCCATGCAAGGACATGTTTGGGCAACTTATGTGCACCACTTTCTTTACCAAAGAGAAGATCATTTGAACACAAGAGAGCATAGCTTGATGAGTCACCCAACCATCATGAAAAATGGTTAAGAATGATATACATAGCCCACTTGAAAACAAAAATCCAAAATGCCCCAAAGCATGGGACAAATTTGGGCAACTTATGGGTATCATTCTTTCCCACAAATTGAAAAATCATTTATCTTTGAGAAAGATGGTGGAAGACCCACCAAACACCCCAAGAGAGAATCAAGGAGCTAAGAGTACATGGATAGCTCACTTGAAATAGGATCACCCATTTGAGGTTGGTGACATTAAAGAAAACTCTTGAGTATCACTCTCCTACAACATGAGAAAACCACTTGGATTTAGTGAGATTGTTGAAAATAGCTCACTCATGGGCCTTGTAAATGATCAAGTGACCCAAATCCTCCATTCATCCAAAGAAAAAGCATGAAGGAAAAGAATCCCACATACACAGTGTGGTGGTGCACACATGACTAAAAGAAATTCACAAGTTTTAATGAGGGCCCAAAAGTCCATCTATGTAGAGGAATTCCAAAGAGCCCACCACACTTTGTGCACAAGGATGTACATCATCATCAAAAGATGGTGGAAGATTTGGGCCACTTGTCTATAAAGGCACAACTAAGAAATCTAGCCCACTCGAGATCCAAGAATGGGCTAGTCACTTTTGTCCATACACATGTGAAGAAAGAAGGGGCCATCCAAAGTGAGCATTGTGAGCCCAAAACTTGAGGTGGGACCTACCAATCTCATGGGCCCGAACCTTGAAAAGAAAATGAAAAAGAAGAGAAGGCATGAAAAGGAAAAGAGAGCATGAGGGAACCCAATATTGGGCCCATCAAATGCACAAAGGGCCATGACTTCACTTTGAGCCCATTTGATACACATATAAAGCCCAACACGCATGAAAGAAAATAGGATATTTTACCATGTACACTTGATGGACATGGTAAAATTACCCTTTACATGCACATGGAGGGAGTATATATATATATATATATATATATATATATATATATATATATATATATATATATATATATATATATATATATATATAATGGGAAAAGGAAGAAGCTTGAAATGTCCCTCTCCATGCACCATCTTGAGTAGAGTTGGAAAGGTAGAAAAGGCCAAAAAGCTTGGGCCCATCTTAATTCTCTTAAGGTACCTACATGAAGAAAAGAAAAGGAACATGAGAAGAGAGAATGAAAACGAAAGCAATGAAATGAAAAAAAGGAGTGGTCCATACCTTCACCACTCACTAAAGGGAGACCACCTTGCTGTCCCAAACTCCACCAAAGCCTCACCACTTGAAAAAGCAAAAGGGCCACCAAAAGGAAGGAAAACTTGAAGAAGGAAAGAGAGTGAGAAAGAAGAGAGAGAGAGATTACATGCTGGAAGTACAAGGGTTGCCCCATGTTATATATAAAAAAAGGAGGGCACCACATTACCCAACCCATTGGAAAAACCAGTGGGCAGAGGAGGCTTGGGAGGCACCCAGGGGGCCAGCCGTCCTCCCATCAAGTTGAAACGACTCCTCTCTCTCCTTGGGAAGAACTCCCCCTTGGGAAGAGTAGTTGCAAGTGAATCTTGTACCTCCATGTAAGAATGAAGTGATGGAAGAGAAGAATGAGAAAAATAAAGGAATCTCACCAAAATCTTATCTTGTGAGAAATTTGAGAGATGTTAGCTTGATGATGTGGAAAAAGCTCCATGAGATTTTCAAGAAAAAGAAAAAAAAAGAGAATTGACTTGGTCAAACATTGATCTCAACCATCCAAAGTCATGGCCTGATGACCTTAATCATTTTCAGAAAACACCGAGAATTTCCAACCCTGATTTTTGTCTACCTCCCATCACAAATTTGTGGTCTGAAGACCTTAAACTACGTCGGGATCAATATCCCAAGAGATTTCATAATAAAAACCGTCATTCGATCTCAACCGATCAAGGGGGATTTCATAATAAAAACCGTCATTCAATCTCAACCGATCAAGGGGGATTTCATAATAAAAATTGTCATTCGATCTCAACCGATCAAGGGGGAGGGGGTGTGTGGGAGGGGGGGAGGGGGGTGGTCAGATAGACCAGATCTTTTGAAAAAAAAGAGAAGAAATGTCATGTCTTCACGTATAATTTTGGGTCCGAAGACCTTAAACTACGTCGGGATCAAAATCCCGAGGTATCTTTAATAAAAGCAAGCATCGATCTTAACCATCAAATTCAGAATCGATGACTCAGAACATTTTTCAAAATCACAAAAAAAAAATATTCCCAGTCTTACTCCCAAATTTGTGGTCTGAAGACCTTAAACTACGTCAGGATCAAGATCCCAAGAGATTTCATAATAAAAACTGTCATTCGATCTCAACCGATCAAGAGGGGATCAGATAGACCAGATCTTTTGAAAAAAAAAATGTCGAGTCTGCATGTAGAATTTTAGGTCCGAAGACCTTAAACTACGTTGGGATCAACATCCCGAGAGACTGTTAATAAAAATCGGCATCAATCTTAACCACTTGGATCAAGATCTGATGACCCGGATTTTTTCTAAAAACAAAAAAAATGTACATTTCCAGCCTCGCTTGTACACAGTTTTAGTCCGAAGACCTTAAACTACGTCTGGATCAAGATCCTGAGAGATTTTTAATAAAAATCGGCATCGACCTAGACCACTCAGATCAAGGTTCAATAGTCCGGATCTTTTCAAAAAATCACAAAAAGAATGTATTTTCAGCATGCACATAGTTTCGGTCCGAAGACCTTAAACTACACTGAAATTAATTTCTCGGGGGATTTTTCTGCTCTCAAACAAAAACCGACATGAACCTCGACCGCTCAGATCAAGGTTCGATAGTCCGGATCTTTTAAAAAAAAAAAAAAAAAGAATGTATTTTTAGCATGTACATAGTTTCAATCCAAAGACCTTAAACTACACTGAGATCAATTTCTCGAGGGACTTTTCCTACTTTCAACTAAAAGCTGGCATTTAATCTTGGCCCTTCGAGTCAAGGTTCGAGGACTCGGCTCATTTTAAAAATACCAAAAATATTTTAGCTTTTCTTAAAAGCCAGTACCAATCTCGAATAACTCAAGCCAAGGTCTGAAACTTTCTCAAAATAAAAAAATAAAATAAAAAAGATTTATCATCTGATTTTAACTGCACAAATCTATCCCCAGTGGTCTGAAGACCTTAAACTACATTGGGATTAATTTCTCAGGGGCTTTCTTTCCCAACCTGTTTCGGACATGGCTGACACTTGATCATATGGGTGTTCGAAGTTCTCTAAACAGGTAAGGGCTGAGGCGGGCAGAACCCCGCAATCCCGTTCGTGTTGAACGCACCGTGATAGACAACCTTGATTTGAAAGTCGCTGTTAAATCTGATGGATATTCCCTGTTCCTAAAACTCATGAAGGAGATTAAGGCAATTGGGAGGTGAAGCGCACCCTCACGAAATTGTGAGCAGCATAAGATCCCAAACTGGATTGACAAAGGAAAATGTGAGGATATGGCTCATTTTGTGGCCGAAAGAGTCTATCGGACGATACATGGTCTATGTGCATTACACATAAGGGACATGCAACTTTGTGGGTGTGTTGACTGAAAACGCTCAAAATCCTCTCATCCGAAGATGAAAAACTACGGTACTTAAATGTGTGAGACTCGTCTTGCTCACTGACGTAAAATGGATCGGGTGCCTTACCAACAGTATGTTCGCTTCCCCAAGTGTAGGGTTGCGATGTACTAATAATCTCGGTAAGACCGAGGTCGATTCATAGAGACTTATATAGGAATTCACAAAACACTTCTAATAGTTTCCACTGAAGAACTAACTAAACAGAATCTAGTAATCTGATGTAGAGAGATATTTTGAACTAACTGAAGGTAATCAATTAATAAAAAGGCACTAGGGGTTCAAGGATCCACTTGTAGCAATCCTTGATGCTCAATTCGCTGTGGTTTCTCACTTTCTCAGCTAGAATCGAAATTAAGTTCTATCTAGCCGGATGATAGAGCAGTTAAAACAGTTAATCTGTCACATGTATGATTCATGTACATGATTCTCTCAATGCAAGCTAGGACTTGAGCACACTCAATTGCATATGTCAGTCCCAATTCCAATAGGTTAAGATCACAACTGTTATCATCATTAAATCCTGTCACAAGATAAAACTAGATCATGATTTGAACTTGATCCAAATCACATACACAACCTTACATACTTCAGAAATTCCAGAAAATAGACCTTTGATAAGAAGCTCCCACATGAAGATCATAGATCTAGAACATATCGAATCTAATTCCTCAGATCATACAGGTCTAGACTAGCTCAAAACAATTAAGAACTCAAGCAATTCTTCCAAACATCCATGAGTCATCATAAGATTAAGAAAAACTACTCAGAACTTTATTTAAACTTCGAACCATTGTTCTTTACTAATAATCCAACTTAAAACCAAATCAAACGAATTGAAACATCTTAGATTCACTACAAGCTTCACCTCTTAGCCCTAGCTAAGAGGTTTAGACATTCATGATCCAAGGAAACATGAAACAAACTAAACAAATCATAAAACTAGAAAAACAAACTTAGGAGGAGTTGTAGAACTCCAAATCCGACTTCCGCCATCTCCCACTGTGCTAAATCTCTTCTAGGATGCCTTAGGAACAATCCCTAGGTGTCCTTTTATAGTGGGGAAGCTCTGCTGAGTCGGAATCATCTAGAAATTGCGTAAGGTTATGCAGTGCGCAGAGAAAATCGGAGTCCGGAATTGGAAAGCTTTCTATTACGCAGATGACCGGTCGCACGATCGGTTTGAGCTCCTGGACGACCGGTTGCACGACCGGTCATGAATGGTCCAGTAAGACGTGCAAAGGGCCCCCTTCTGTTGAGTGCTTGGACCGGTCTGACGACCGGCCTTGGGTCATGGACGACCGGTCGGACGACCAATCTTTAGTGCTTTCTTCTGCATCCTTTCTTCTCTCCTTTGCTTCTTTCTCCCATCCTTTCCCGCTTAATCCTTTGGTCCTCAATGCTTGTAAATAGCGCCATTAAGCCTTCCATTGATGAATCTTCTCTCTCATTCCTATAACCACAAAACCATGCATTAGTTTGGTCTTTAATCATGTATTTTAAGCATAGTTAGTGATAAAATGGGGTTAGAATATACACATTTAAGCACTCAACACACCCCCCAACTAGCATTTTGCTAGTCCCGAGCAAAACATGCGTGAAACCAATTTCATTCTTCAAAACCCAACACTCCTTCAAAAACCATGTTTCTCTATACTTAATGATATGCGAGTGCAAGAACCAGGAAAACTTAGTGATAGAAGTTGAGACCTTCACCTTCTCATAACATAACAAGTATTTATATGAAATTCCCGCTGATTGATTGATAAATAGAAGGATCCAAACAATCTATCCTAATGTGCTCAGTGAATGCTCATCTCATGGATTTTCGGGGTTACCTTGTGAATTGATTAAGGTATGGATTCAATGGTGTATAGATCAACAACAAGCATAGACAAAAATTTGCCTTACCGTCCTTCCGACGGCTTTCACACTACGTCCCATTTTCGGCTTTGGTTACGGGTAGACCATCCCTCGGTTGGTAATAGGTAGCCCTTTTCAGAATTTTCCAACATATTCTCCATCATTCACCATTTTCATCCTTCCTTTCCGTTTTATTTTTCATTAGATAGGATTTTTAGAAATCTATATCTTTCGTTATTTTCCCATGGACAAAGATGGACGAAATACCTCTGCTTAGTTTCTCAACACCCCAAATCCAAACTCAATCAATCCAGAATTCTACATAATCCCTTCAAAGTGTGAGAATCGTGTAATGTGGACTAGGTGTAAAAGTGTTTAGAAGTTCTAGTCATAAAAATAGGGGAATTCACATATAAAACTAGTATTTTAGAGATTGCTCAAGACAATCAACTTCACTCACTTTACTTTTCCTTTTTCTTATACTCACACCATCCCAAATGCATAGAAGCAAACTTTTCCAACGAATTTTTGAATTTTTTGAAAAATTGAACAAGTTCCTACATAATTGCTCGAGATGTTACAAAACACTGGATTCATCCTAATGATCCTACACCCCCCAACCAAATCTTACATTTCCTCAATGTAAAAGATATGCAATGAGCAAAACATGAGAACAATTCAAAAATAAAGGGGAGAGAGCAATAAAAGTACCTGAGAAAATGAGAAGTGAAATTCTACCTCCTTCTAACAAACCTATGAAGAAGTAAATAAAAGCAACAAAATCCTAAACCTAACTACTCTATACCTCCATCAGACTAGGAGATCAAACATCCTGATACTCAGGATCGGTCAGAGGTATGGACATACCTTCTAAAGGAAACTTCTCAAAGAACAGCATTAATCGCTGACCATTTTCCTTAAAAATGTTGCCGTTCCTAGGATTCAACAACTCGACGGTCCCGTATGGATAAACAGTTTGTACTACGTAGGGACCGGTCCACCGAGATCTCAATTTCCTCAGAAATAAATGTAGGCGAGAATTATACATAAGGACCTTTTGATTAATCATGAAGGTCTTACGAAGAATGTTCCTGCCATGGAACACTTTCGTCTTGTCCTTGTAAATTCTCGCATTTTCATATGCCTTGTTTCGGAGTTCCGCAAGTTCATTTAATTGAAGTTTGTGTAACGAGCTGGCCTTGTCAGAATAAAAAATCATCTTCTTTATAGCCCAATATGCCCTATGTTCCAGCTCCACAGGCAAGTGACAAGCCTTCTCATAGACAAGTTTATAAGGAGACATTCCAATAGGGGTCTTAAAAGCAGTACGGTAAGCCCAAAGTGCATCGGTAAGTCGAAGCGACCAATCCTTGCGATTGGGGTTCACCGTTTTCTCCAAAATATGTTTAATCTCTCTATTGGATATCTCAGCTTGTCCACTTGTTTGTGGGTGATAGGGAGTGCTCACTTTGTGATTAACGCCATATTTCTTCATTAAGGTTTCAAATGGGCGATTACAAAAGTGAGACCCTTCATTACTTATGATGACTCGAGGTGTTCCAAATCGGGAAAGGATATTCTCTTTTAAGAAACGAATGACTGTTTTATGGTCATTATTCCGGCATGGGATCGCCTCGACCCATTTGGACACATAGTCAACGACAAGCAAGATATATATGTTTCCCAAAGAAGATGGGAATGGACCCATGAAATCGATGCCCTAATAATAAAAAATTTCGATTATTAAGATGGGATTGAGTGGCATCATATTTCTATGGGCGATTCCTCCCAATTTCTGACAAGGCTCACATGTTTTACAAAACTCATGGGTGTCCTTGAACATAGTGGGCCAATAAAACCCACATTGCATAATTTTGACGGTGGTCTTTTTAGCCGAAAAGTGGCCACCACATGCTTGAGAATGACAAAAGGAGATGATACTGTGTTACTCATCATCCGGCACACATCTCCTTATAATTTGATCGGGACAATACTTGAATAAGTAAGGATCGTCCATAGGAATTTCCTCACCTCGTTGAAGAACTTATCTCTATCTTGCTTTTTCCAATGTGTTGGAGTTATACCTGTAGCAAGATAGTTAGCAATGTCCGCATACCAAGGTAATTGGGAGACTTTAAATAGTTGTTCATCAGGAAACATGTCATTAATTGCGGTCGTCTTAGGGGAATCGATGAGAACAAGTCGAGAGAGATGGTCAGCCACTATATTTTCTACTCCTTTCTTATCACGTATCTCTATGTCAAATTCTTGGAGTAGAAGGATCCATCTTAACAACTGTGGTTTAGCATCCTTCTTAGAGAGAAGGTACTTAAGCGCGGCATGGTCGGTGAATATGATGATCTTAGATCCAATCAAGTAAGACCTAAACTTGTCCAAGGCAAAAACTACGGCTAAAAGTTCTTTTTCTGTAGTAGTGTAGTTTGCTTGGGCTGAGTTTAAGGTTCTACTTGCATAGTATATAACACATGGCTTCTTCTCTTTTCTTTGGCCTAGCACAGCCCCAATAACATAGTCGTTAGCATCGCACATAATCTCAAAAGGAAGGCTCCAATCACGTGGTTGCATTATGGGAGCACATGTCAACATACCTTTAAGTTTGATAAAGGCATTTTGACAATCTTCATTCCACTTGAATGAGTTCTCCTTTGGAAGTAGGTTACATAAAGGACGAGAGTGAGCTGAAGTCCTTTATGAATCATCTATAAAATCCGGCGTGTCCCAAAAAGGACCGCACATCTCTTATGCTTTTGGGTAGTGGAAAGGTTAGAGATGAGATCAATTTTAGCTTTGTCCACCTCGATTCCATTTTGTGAAACTATGTGACCAAGTACAATTCCCTTTTGAACCATGAAATGACATTTCTCCCAATTCAACACAAGGTTCTTCTCTTCACATCTTTTCAACATAGATTTCAAGTGCACCAGGCACTTATCAAAGCTACAACCAAATACAGAGAAATCATCCATAAAGACTTCGAGAATTATCCCCACCATATCAGAAAAGATACTCATCATACAATGCTGAAAAGTGGCTGGGGCATTGCATAGTCCAAATGGAATCCGTCGATAGGCGAAGGTGCCAAATGGCCATGTGAATGTAGTCTTCTCTTGGTCTTCTAGGGTGATCTCTATTTGGTTGTACCCTGAATAGCCATCAAGGAAGCAAAAATGGGAATGACCCACCAACCTTTTGTTGAGCTCTTAATTGTGCATATTCTAACCCCAATTCATCACTTATAATGCTTGTTTTTATGGTTTATAGACTAAACTAATGCATGGATTTGTGATTGTAGGGATGAGAGAGAGGAAGCATCAATTGAAGACTTAAAGATGCCAGTTAGAAGTAAAGAAGATCAAAGAACCAAGGGTCGAAGGATGAAAGAAAGAAGTCAGAGAAAAGAAGAAAGAAAATAGAAGAACACACTCAAGACCGGTCGTCCGACCTGTTGTCCAAGGCCCAGGACAGGTCGTTCGACTGGTCCAATCACTCAACAGAGGGGACTCAGAGGCCACAACTCTCTGGACTGTCCACGACCGGTCGTCCACTGCTGCGACCGGTCTTGCGACCGGTCCTTGAATTAATTTTCTAGGTTGAAAATTCCTAAGACTCTCTGGACTTTTTTTACGCTTTTGAGACCGGTCGTGCGACCAGTCGTCCAGTAGCTCAGACCGGTCGCTGCGTAATGAAGTGTGTTCTACAAGCTCCGATTTTCTCTACGCACTGCGTAAGCTTACGCAATTTCTGAAAGATTCTGATGCTGCGGAGCCTCCCCACTATAAAAGGACACCTAGGGATCGTTTATAGGGTATCTTAGAAGGGTTTGAGCAAGGTGGGAGGCGGCGGAAGTGGACTTCGGAGTTCCATAACTTCTCCTAGTTTGTTTGCTGTTTTATATTTTTCTTAGTTGTTTCATGTTTCCTTGGATCATGAACGGCTAAACCTCTTAGCTAGGGCTAAGAGGTGAAGCTTGTAGTGAATCTAAGATGTTTCAATTCGTTTAAGTTGGTTTTCAAGTTGGATTTCATGTTTAAGAACAATGGTTTGAAGTTAATTTGAGTTCCAAATAGTTTTTCTTAGTCTTATGATGACTCATGGATGTTTGGGAGAATTGCTTGAGTTATTAATTGCTGTGTGCTAGTCTAGACCTGTATGATCCGAGGAATTGGAGTACGCTCTAGTACTATGATCTTCATGTGGGAACTTCCTACCAAAGTTCTACTTTTCTGGATTTCTGTTGTAGGTATGGGACTGTGTATGTGATCTGAATCAAGTTCAAATTATAATCTAGCTTTGTCTAGTGACAGGACTTAATGATGGTTATGATTAAGGACTTAATCTATTGGAATTGGGACTGACCTGTGCAATTGAGCATGCTCATCCTAGCTTGCATTGAGTGAATCATATACATTGACCTTACATATGGCAGATTGTTGGTTTAACTGTTATATCATCCAACTAGATAGATCTTAATTTCGATTCTAGTTGAGAAAGTGAGAAACCATAGCGAATTGAGCATCAAGGATTGCTACAACTGGATCCTTGAACCCCTAGTGCCTTTTTATAATTATTTACTTCAGTTTAAGTTCAAAGTTGTTACTTACATCAATCTCCTACAAATCTGGTTGTTAGCTTCTCAATAGAAACTATTGGATGTGTTTGTGAATTCCTACATAAGTCCCTATGGATCGACCTCCGTCTTACCGAGTTTATTACTACATCGCAACCCTACACTTGGGGAAGCGAGCAAGTTTTTGGCGCCGTTGACGGGGACTTTGACAGTTTTTCACAAATTTCTGAAAATAGTATCTATTTAGGATTTTTAGGATTCTAGGACTAACTTAGTTTATTTTGTTTGATTTTTCTTTTGCAGGGATTTCTAGGAAGCTGAAGAAGATATAAGGATCTCAAGTGCCAAATCAGGTTCTATCTTTCTAAACCTTACTCTTCTTCTTCTCCTATTCGTTCCTATCGCATTCATCTCTTGTAGAGTGGGTGGAGATTCTTTTTTGGATCTCTAAAAGGTAGGCCTTGTGCCACCTGGATTCTTATTGGTCGGCTCTACCGTCTTGGATCACCTTGTGCATAGAGATTTCTCTTCTCACCTCTACTCCTCTTTTTTCTTTTTCTGCACTTTTCTCAAAAGATTCAAAGAGTGGGTGGGGAGTTCTCTGAACCCCTATTGACCAGGAGAAATCAGTCTCTATCCTTGCTTCTGGCCTAGCCATTGTAAGACACCTTGTGCTTCGGTCTTAGAGAAGAGTAAAGAAAGGAAGGAAGAATTCTTCTTTCATTCTTTTTGGTTTTGCATGCCACATTGGGCTCGGGATTCCTGTTCGCTCGCCTCAAGTGTAAGGCTGCGATGTAGTAATAAATCTCGGTAAGACCGAGGTCGATCCACAGGGAAAGAGTAACAGCTTTCAAATCACTCCAGCAACTCAGCTTTATATAGAAAATTCAGATTCAATGGTGTTAAAACAAGAAATTTATGAGAAATCAGAGATATAATGTACTAAGGCTTTCAAGGATCCACTTGTAGCAATCCTATGTCAATTCAGTCAATCCAAGTAGAGAACACAATTAGATTTGAAGTCCTATCTCTCATCTAATTGGAAAATAAAGCATTCACACACATTCATCCAATTCAAGTTGAACTTCCAAGTTCAAGTCCATTCCATCAATGTAGAATTCAAATTCATAGCCTGCGAAGTAACAGCCATGCCTATGGACTATGGCCTGCTCAAGGATTACTATAATTCGAATCTAAACAAGCAACCTGTGATAATCTCAGAGAATTAAAAGGAATTCATGTCCGGAGCACATGAACTCAGATAAGACATCTCAAACTACCATCTTTTGAACTGAAACATAAGGAAAATCTAACTTAGAATTGAAAAATACTTGAATCAAACTGAAATTAACATAGAATTGGCTACAAGCTTCACCTCTCAGCCTTAGCTGAGAGGTTTTAGCCGAGCATAGTCATACTACAACTAAAAACTCAAAAATAAAGCATAAAACTAGAAAACCCGAAGATAGATGTTGCAGACGCTCCACAGTCGCCTTCAGCCTCCAAACTCACGCTCCTTCTCTTCTCTGATACCTTAGGGAGAGCCCCTAGGTGGCCTTTTATAGCAACAATCCTTCCTTGCGTCGGATTCTGCGAAAGCCTTCACATTGCGCAGTGAAATTCGGAGTCCCAATTTAGAAAGGAGTCTTCTTACGCAGGGCCGACCGGTCGTGACCGGTCGGACTAGTTTTTCAAACCATCCAGGGAGTCCAGCGTGCCTACCCGACCGGTCATGACCGGTCGGGCATTGTTTCTGCTTTGGCCAGTGTACACAGCCGACCAGTCATGACCGGTCGGACATTGTTGTCCAACTTCCAGCATTCATCCAGTGCACATGGCCGACCGGTCATGACCGGTCGGCCCCAATGCAATGTGGCCAGCCTTCATTCATTGTTCATGGCCGACCGGTCATGACCGGTCGGCCTCTCTTCTACTTGATTCCTTTGATGTGGCTGACCGGTCGGACGACCGGTCAGCCTTGTATTTCTTCATCTTTTTCTTCTTTTCTTCATTCTTTTTTCTCTCTCTTCTTCTTCTTTCCTTGGTCCATCTTAGGACTTCCTCCAATGTCTTCAAATATCCCTTGTTACGCTCCAATTGGACGAAGTCCGCTCTCATCCCTAAAATCACAAAAACACGTGTTAGTTGGGCCTTTAACCCATGAAAATCATGCAAACTATGTAGTGTAATGGGCAATGCAATGTATAAATTGGAGGTTCAACAATTCCAATAACCGACTCATTAGTGAAGGGGGAATTGTTGAAGGAATTGACAGAGAACCACGTGCTAGGAAACATCTAAACTCTCCAATTTTGTCTGAAAGTATGGCTGTGAATCAACCTACTCCAATGGCCAATCCTAATCTGGGCCAAAACCAAACTGAAACAGGAGAGAATGTGGTTGAGAATGTTCCCCAACCAAGAACATTACGTGATTACTTGCAACCAGCAAGAGCGAGCACGCCCTCATGCATAATCTTTTCATAAAATGCAGGGAATATAGATTTGAAATCAGGAGTAATCGAACTCCTCCCAAAATTCCATGGATTAGACAGTGAAAGTGCCTATTAATACCTTAAGGAGTTTGATGAGGTAATAACCACCATGCACTTTGTGAATGTTACTGATGATGTGGTAAGACTTAAATTATTTCCTTTCACCCTTAAAGATAAAGCTAAAGGTTAGCTTCATGCATTAAGGCCAAGATCAATTGGTGCATAGACTGATATGCATAGGGAATTCATTAAAAAATTCTTCCCTACTCACAAAACGAACATGTTGAGGCGCCTTATCATGAACTTTGCTCAAAAGGAAGATGAAACCTTCTTCCAATGTTGGGAGAGGTTTAAGGACTTGTTAAATGCATGCCCACATCATGGTTATGAAATTTGACGAGTTATAAGCTTTTTCTATGACGGACTAACTTCAACCATGAGCTAATTTGTAGAGATGATGTGTAATGGGGAGTTCATGAACAAGGAAGCCGATGACGCATGGGACTATTTGGAGGAAGTAACTGAGAATGCACAGTCTTGGGATACATTTAAACCAGCAAATTCCAAGACTGGCCAACAAAAAGAAAAAGGAGGAATTTATGTCTTATCAGAAGAGGATAGCATAAGTGCATGGGTGGCTAGCCTCACAAGAAGAGTTGAGGCCATGGAATTAAAGAAAGGAGAGACGATTAATGAAATTGTGCTTTTATCGCTTGAGGAGATACTCGGAGATATGCCTAATGTCCTAGAGTGGGGTGAATAGGACTTTTTTGAATTTCCAATTACAATTAAAACTAATCAAGTTAATCTTAGCAACCAAGATTATCACAATAACATTCAAGGCAATTATATGATGAATTTGTAAGCAAGGACTATCATAAGCATTTCATCAAACAGTTAGCATTCATGATTGACTAAGCCATTCAACACATAGCAATCATTCAAACTCACAATGCACAACGATTTATAGTGGTTCGGTTTCCCTACTCCACTCCCGGTTCACGATCTCAACCTATGAGACCACCGGATTTCACTATAGTCCTGGTTTTAAATTAGGTTAACCATCAACCTTGACATCCTTTGATCTAGGACCGCGTTTACCATCCGCCAATGGCCCAATCCAGGGACTTGACGAGTTTGGATCTCAAACTCTCACCAATCCTAATCCAAGGATGGTCACGTACACTTCCGCCGGAGTTTCTCAATCCAGGGAATAGTGATTCAATAAATGGACTCTCAAATACTAGACATAAATAGACAATTGAGCCCCGATTCGATGCCTTTGATGAGTAGCTTCAGCTCCACGTGCTTCAGCTTCTCTTTGTGCTCCCAAGATCAGCTACCGATGCAAATGATGAGGTTATGTTGATGCCGGGTAGTTGGGAGAGAGTTAGTCAAGTTCCTCTTGCCTATTCAATGCAATGGTAATGAGGGAACTGCCAAACTTCAAGCATTCAATGGCTATAAACGACCTCATAAAGATATTCCGAAGGTAGGTCAGCCATGAATGAAGATTTTGAGTTCATACTTCAAACCGAGCTTTGAATACTCATTGATAAGCCATTAATGGCTAGGTTTGAATGATGAACTCAAGGGAGTTAAGAGCAAAGAGGGTAGGAGGATGTGAGTAAAAGCTCTCTCTCTCTTAGCTCTAGAAGGGTGTTGAATGTATGCCATGAAAGACCACAAGTCATGGCTATATAGAGCCCCAAATGATGGCCCCAACGGATCTAAAACGGTCACGTCCGACCTGTCAGAGAGGGGTCTCAACCGGTCGGACGGACTGGTAGCAATTCAAAACACTAGGCCACATTTGAGTCTGCCCGACCGGTCAAGACCGGTCGGCTCACCTTGCTGGACTAAATGAAGAATGCAGGCCGACCGGTCAAGACCGGTCGGCTACGCTTGCTGGATAAACTGAAATGTGAAGGCCGACCGGTTAAGACCGGTCGGCTGCCTATCTAGCTAATGCAGCACAACTGCTGGATGATTTGGTATAACTGGCCGACCGGTCAAGACCGGTCTGCTGTCAACCTGAACTTATTACAGCAAATTTGCTGTCTTGATGATGTCCCTGGCCGACAGGTCAAGACCGGTCGGCTATCCAGCTGAATTCATCACAACAAGCCTCTGTCCAATTTTTTCTATTCCTGGCCGACCGGTCTTGACCGGTCGGCTGCCCAGCTGCATTCATCACAGCAAGCTCTGTTGTGTGTTAAGGAGCCTAGCCGACCGGTCAAGATCGGTCGGCTGTCTAGACAATGATACTACAGCAGGTTTGCTGGATAAATCTTGAAGGTTTTGCCGACCGGTCGAGACCGGTCGGCTGTCTAGATGAACTTGTCACAACAGGTTTTGCTAGATCAGGTCCTACAACACAGCCGAGGATCACTTCCAAGGTGAGGCATGAAGTGATATGGTGCATGGGGTCCAATGTTTGGACATATCTTCAATTACGATTCGCACCAACCATGGACCACAAGTCTGATCAACTTGTGCAAGGGTCGAGAGGGAATGGGATAAGATATGTGAGTCATTATGCCATTCTTTGATGTTTTGGGTTTCCTATGGTCGATCTATATGCAACTTACCTGAGATCTTATTTCAGCATGAGCTTGAGCAATGGAAGACGCATAATCT
The DNA here is from genome assembly GCA_003013855.2 of Liriodendron chinense. Taxonomy (NCBI): domain Eukaryota; kingdom Viridiplantae; phylum Streptophyta; class Magnoliopsida; order Magnoliales; family Magnoliaceae; genus Liriodendron; species Liriodendron chinense. The sequence goes on along the minus strand of ML058437.1, from coordinate 2,108,503 downwards.
TCAAGTCTTGATCTTCAAATCTTCGACCGGGGCTCACACGACAAGACGCGACAACCGACACGTCAATTAACAACAAAAGGTGTACTAACAATCTCCCCCTTTGTCAATTTCATGACAAAACATCTAACCTAGACAAATCATGACTCCTTATCATGATTGACCCTTAAACAGAAAGAAATATACACCCACTTACATGTCTATACAGATATACAAAATAATCTTTACAAAAGGACATGTACAGACTCGATTTTCTTCAAAATCTCCCCCTCAATGCTTACACCTACAAAGTCCTGTAAAAAGATATAATCGGACCTTCTAGGTTGGATGATTCTCCCCCTTTTTGTTAGTAATTGACAAGGGTTAGCCAGCAAAAAGATATGCCTAAGAAAGCTGCAAGGCTAGCGCCGAAAATATGTCAATCACATAAAACAGGGAAGAGATATAGAAATTTAAGCCCTGAGGAGATTTAAAGAGCAAATCATGCCAGATATACAAGTAATCATGAAAGCATAGAGGGCTTATAGCCCAATCAACCAACCACCCCTCCAGATGTATATCTAGACAAATACAAAACACAAAGCATGAGCTAAAAAGGGCAAATGTGCCCAAACCATCCAACCTCCCACAGATATTCAATAAAAGATCAAAAGCTCATATAAAAAGATATAACTATAGCATCCATACATATACCAAAATGGGCAAGCAGCCCAATGTAAATATGTATCAATCCATGCAAAATATACAAACAACCCATAAAAAGATAGTGCATGAAATCCAGACAATGTCGTTGGTCATACAAAAAGGAACTGTGACCAAGACATGAGACTAGTAATTTGTTCCATCTCCCAGATCAGGGGGTGGAACGTCCCCACGCGCCGCGCGCTCCCCTATCTCTATCCGCCTCTCCAACTGTGCGAGGCGAGTGACAAGGGCCTCCTGCTGTACAAGTATGGTGGCCTGACCCTACAAAATCTGGTCCCCACTCTGCTCGTCCTGTCTAGCCACTGAAAGAGACTCTCCTTAAGCTTACGAAGCTTAGCAATATATGAAGGTGGATCCACGGAAGGGGATCGTCGTCGAGAAAACGCTCTAGGAGGTGTACTGAATCGACCCGGAGCAGCTCGAGGATCGAGGGATGGATCAGAGGAAGGAGATGAAGGTGAAGTGTGGGAAGGGCCAGTGGAGGCAGGTGGAGCCTCAGGCTGGGACGGCTCGGCCGGATCCTGCTGCTGCTCCTGCAGAAGATGACTTTGGATGGCTTCTTTGGTAAGCTCTATACGAGCAATGAGGGTACGGTTGATAATGACGGGCTTGTGAACTTTATCAGTACCGACAATGTCAATCTCAGCAGCTAATTGGCATATGAGATGCCCAAAAGGAAGACTGGAGGAGTTTCCATCGTCTCGCAAGATAACCTGGTGAATGATGGTCATGATCCGGGTTGGGAGGCAAAGCGGATGACCCTGACCTACACGATAGAGAAACCGAAACATGGATTCGGTGACATCCGCCTTGTTACTCATTTGCGGGTATACATTGCGGAAGAAAAGGTTGTGCAGAATGCGAAAATCCCATGACATAGAGGACGCTCGAAGGGCACCTCCAACCCATTTGGGTGTCCCATGACCACATAGGAATTTGGTAATAACGAGGTTAGGTTTGGGACCCAGCGATGCAAAATCGAAAGAAGACTCCTTAACAATGGGAACTCCAACAAATTCTGAGATGGATTTCAAAGTAAAAAGGCATAGCCGATCACCAACCTCGACGTTAAAAGAGGGGGGAGAGGCGGTGACATGGACACAAGAGGCATAAAATTTTCGAACCACGTCAAACTGGACCGAGCCCCCCATGTGGAGTATGGGACCTCAATTTATGGCATTCAACATGGGAAGAACATTATAGTTGGCCAAGTCAGTCAATTTGACGGACTTTCACAAACCACCTCTTTGTCCTTGAAATCATCCCAATGGGTGGAATGGGATGAAACATTTTTACCCAAGGATTGAGATTGAACAGGGAGAACAGAAGATGAGGCAGCCCCTTTCCCTTTTGAAGTGGTTTTCTTAGATTTTAAAGGGCGAGGAGGAGGCTTAGTTTTTGCCTTGGGTCGATCACTCCGCCTCAAGGGGAGCTCATCTTCACTCTCTTGGGAAGACAGAAGAAGCAAGAAGATACTCTAAACCACTCCTAGATATGAAGGGAAGGGATGAAACAAAGAAGAATAAGAGTGAATCCCTTACCAAAGGAATTAGACTGAAGAGGAGTAATGTAGAGGAGGTTAGAAACTCTAATCTTGCAAAGAATCACCTTGGAATCACCTTGGAGAGCAAGAGGGGGAGCTGGAGCAGCAAGTGGAGGTGAGAAAATGTGAAATGGGTGACCTAAATGAGCTCCAACTGTATATAAAGACCCCCCTACGGACGGCTGACGCACGGGCAGATCGGTCTGGGGTTGCACGACCGGTCTTGACCGGTCGTGGGAAGTGAAATGGGAGTCCAGCAGCAATATATGCACAGCCCGACCAGTCTTGACCGGTCGGATGGCGTGAAAAATATGAGAGAGTTAGAATTTGAAGGCAGCCCGACCGGTCTTGACCGGTCGGCTGACCGTTTGTCTGCCACTGCATCCACCAACAGAAGGTTTCTGCACTAGTTTTGCTGGATAGGAAGTCTGTCCTTTCGATAGACCTTTATCTTTTAGATCCAAATACCCATGGCCATGGTGTACCAAGGTACAACCCAATCACAAAATGAGGGACCCTTAAGGTCCAGATTTATCGATAGAGGACAAGAATTGGGACTATGATCCTGAATTTTCGTAGAAAGCAAATGAAAAGAGGCAAAGGTCCTCAGATATACCTATACAGATCAGATAGAGAGGCTTAATCCTCAGATTTTTCCTGCAAAACATACACTTGTTAGATAAACTAGACGCATCCAACACCAATGGACTTCTGGAGGTTCACAAAGCGAACTGAGTCCAAGGGTTTCGTTAGGATGTCAGCTAGCTGATTCTCGGTAGGCACTTGTTCGAGAGATATTATGTGATCTTCAACCAATTCTCGAATAAAATGGTGCCTAATATCTATGTGCTTAGTGCGCGAGTGCTGAACTGGATTTTTCGATATATTTATGGCACTAGTATTGTCGCAAAATAGAGTCATTGTGCCTTGGTTAATCCCATAATCGGTCAAGGTTTGTTTCATCCATAATAATTGGGCACAACAACTTCCAGCAGCAATGTACTCTGCTTCGGCTGTGGATAAAGAGATGGAGTTTTGTTTCTTACTATGCCACACCACAAGGCAATTTCCAACATAAAAACACCCACCGCTGGTTGATTTACAATCATCCATGTTACCAGCCCAGTCGGCATCTGAATGCCTTGTAATATCTGTAGATGAATCAAAAGGGCACCAAAGACCGTATTCGGTAGTGCATCCAACAAACCGGATGATCCGTTTAACAACGGTAAGGTGAGATTCTTTGGGATCAACCTGAAACCGAGCACAAGCACCTACACTAAAAGCAATATCTGGTCTACTAGCAGTGAGATAAAAAAGACTACCAATCATGCTTCTATAAAGATGTTGATCTACACTTTTCCCTACAAGGTCTTTTAATAGTTTAACAGTGGTGCTCATAGGTGTAGTGTAGGAATGACCAGAGTCTAAGCCAAATCTCTTAACAAGATCTTTAACATATTTGGCTTGAGTAATGAATGTACCTGATGCAAGTTGTTTTACTTGTAACCCTAGAAACATGTTAAGTTCTCCTACCATACTCATCTCGAATTCTGATGTCATTAATTTAGCAAAGGAGATGGACATTTTCTCACATGTGGATCCAAAAACAATGTCATCCACATAAATCTGGGCAATCAATACAGAATTCTCGGCTTCTCTTATAAAGAGAGTTTTGTCAACGCTCCCCCTAGCAAAATCATTGTCTATAAGAAAGTGAGTTAGACGTTCATACCATGCACGGGGAGCTTGCTTGAGTCCGTAAAGCGCCTTTTTCAACCGGTACACTTTGTGAGGATACTTAGGAATAATGAATCCTTTTGGTTGTTCAACATACACTTCCTCATCAAGAATACCATTCAAGAAGGCGCTCTTTACATCCATTTGAAATAGTTTGAACTTTAACGCACAACCAACAGCCATAAGAATTCTAATAGACTCGAGTCTAGCTACAGGGGCAAATGTTTCATCAAAATCAATACCTTCAATTTCTGAATATCCCTGAGCAACTAACCGAGCCTTATTTCGTATTACATTCCCAGATTCATCAGATTTATTCTTGAAAATCCATTTGGTTCCTGTTAGAACTTAGAAAAAGCGGGAAGATAAAGATCTACTCGTCAGCAGTCTTTCTTCCTTTCTTTCATGTTTCTTTTATTCTGGGGGAATTCTGAGTATAGAGACATTCATAGACAATCATTAGCAATCACAAAGTGTACGCGAGAAAGCACCGAGAGGTGAATTTTATTCCAGAGATTCCGAGATCTTTTACATTCCGGGCTGTGAACTGGTCACGAACCCTTAATTACATCAAAGGATGATCACCCTTGATTAAAAGGCAAAAGTAAACGCATGCATGTATCATAAATGAATTAAATAAAGCATTAAAGGAGCATAAATATAAATAAAGCACAGCATAGACCACACAGAGATTTTTACGTGGAAACCCTTATGGGAGAAAACCACGGCACAAAGCGACAAGATTCCACTATGAATTTCAGTTATACAGTAGATGGAATATCAAAGGGATAAAACTCGGATAGATCCAGCAAGTAGTTTAAATCGTCAGGGATTATAGTCTCGAGTTCATGGTCGCCGAGACCAAGTCTAAGCAAACATGGTTTTGACCGAGTCGTATATCTCAGTGTCATGACGCGTCTCTATGGATGATATGACTTTCAGAAATACACTCCACGGCGTCCACTTACTGCAACCAGGGCCAGTGACCGTCTCAACTGGACGGGTGACTTACTGGAGGGCACTCCATGGGGTCTTTGTGCAAACAGGGTTTCGACCGAGTCATATATCTCAGTGTCATGACGCGTCTCTATGGACGATATGACTTTCAGAAATACACTCCACGGCGTCCACTTACTGCAACCAGGGTCAGTGACCGTCTCAGCTGGACGGGTGACTTACTGGAGGGCACTCCATGGGGTCTTTGTAAAAACAGGATTTCGACCGAGTCATATATCTCAGTGTCATGACGCGTCTCTATGGACGATATGACTTTCAGAAATACACTCCACGGCGTCCACTTACTGCAACCAGGGTCAGTGACCTTCTCAGCTGGACGGGTGACTTACTAGAGGGCACTCCATGGGGTTTTTGTGCAAACAGGGTTTCAACCGAGTCGTATATCTCAGTGTCATGACGCGTCTCTATGGACGATATGACTTTCAGAAATACACTCCACGGCGTCCACTTACTGCAACCAGGGCCAGTGACTGTCTCAGCTGGACGGGTGACTTACTGGAAGGCACTCATTCCCTTAGCCACTCAACTGACGGATCCCGCCTCGGACAGGACGCACATCAACTGGTCTTAACGATGAAGTATTTCAGACGTTTAGAATTCTTTCATTGTGGTTTCCGATGATAACCATAATCCCCTTCGATTTAGTTTCGTATCTTGATCCGAGATGAAATATATTCATGCAATGGATGCAAATGAGTACAGTACAGAGTAACTATGTTTTATGCATGTTCAAGAGAAGATTGCATTTATGCTAGATGCTCAGTGTATCAGACAAATTATGCATTTGATTTGATCAATCGGCTTCGTATATATCTTTGTGTCATCGATGTTTTACCCTCGCGTCTTTGAGATCGCGATTGATTTCATTTGGCATTAGTAGATTTTCGGGCCGTCAGGGCACTTCCCAGGGCCTGTTTACAATCTGATCGGAAGATTTGGTGAATTCCTATCAGATCGTCTTTGGATAGAGGCGGATTATGTCCACGAGAGTCACAGTGCGATCGCATTTCGATTTGTTTAGCATGGGTCAATTTCTGAACCAACAGGGCACTTCCCAGGGCTAAAAACGACTAAGTAGTGGACCTGTTTATGGTCTAATCAAGGTTTCTCGGAGATCCTGAGATCAGGTAATCTCATTGTAATGCATGATTATGGTGTATCATGTTATGGCGGAGAGAAGTCTCCCTCTCGGGTTCAATCAAATTCCGCCCGATCCCTCTCGATTTCGGCCATTTTCGGTTCTTTAGGAGGGATTTCCGAGGTTTGCAATATTGGCTAAGTGTTGGCCATTTTGATCAAATTGCTGATTTGGCCCACTTAATATCGACCGTTGGTGAATCCGGTCCGGGGGGATGGATAGAGGACATTGATGTGTGTCTAGGAGTACTGACGCGATCAGAAGGCGGGACACGTCGAAGGCGGGCCACATCATGGAAGGCCCCACCTCCCCATCAGCGTCCAGGCGCATGGGAGGTTGGGTTGGGCGCATGTTTCATTAGACATGGGCGCATGTCTTAAGTGGATGCATGTTGTCCACCCCAGGCGCATGTGAATGCTACAAATGCATCAAGCGCATGTGAATGCTACAAATGCATGGTTATTAGGCGCATGTGAATGCTACAAATGCATGGTTATCAAGCGCATGTGAATGCACATGCGTCCAACATCCCAACTATGGGCGCATGTCCCACGGTACTTAGGGATTTTCGCGCATTTCCCCTCCCCAGAATGGGTGAGCGCATGTCACTATGTGACTTGGAGGATTTTGCTCCGGTGGGAGAAACCCCTTTCCGGCGAAGGCATCCGGCGAAGTGTGGGCGCAAGTGGATAGTCGACTAAGGATTCCGGCAAGGATTTTACCTTGCTCTACCGATCCTTTCCAGATAATGAAGTCTCTCTCCCTCTCAACAAGTGAGTGGGGTATTTATAGCACTTAATCGGGTAGCTACTCGGGTACCGGGCGCATGTGGTTTGCAAAATGGAGGGCATGCGCATGGAAATATTTGGAGAGACGAGTCATGCGCATGTTGTGGGGATCATGCGCATGGAAATATTTGGAGAAACGAGTCATGCGCATGTGATGGGATCATGCGCATGTCCCCATGCACCAGGCGCATGTGGTATAGCATGGGCACATGTGCCACTGGTATGGGCGCATGTGGCCTCTATTTTGGTCGCATGTGGCCCCACTTAGCATATTTTCATGATTTTTGTAATTTTTAGTTTATTTAGAATATTGAAAAGGGAGAGAGAGAGAGCTCTCATGCGCATGTGGTGAGAGAGTGAATGCATGTTTCCTTAATACATTCGCATGTGGAGAGAGAGTGAACAAATGCATGTGGAGAGAGAGTGAACAATTGCATGTAGAAATATGCACGCAATGACTTCAAACTTGCTACTTAAGGTTTTTCCGGGCATTCCGGATCATTTGGCGGTAATCCGCATGTTTGATTCCAGCCCGAAATGGTACCTGTAGGCTTTTGGGCCCTTATAGTCGGATAAGTCAGGGCAAAAAATGCATTTGGAAGCGCGCTGGTAAAAATATGCATCGTGCGACCTCGAAACTTGCAGGTTAAGGGTTTTAGGGCGTTCCGAATCATTTGGCGGTAATTCGCATGTCCGATTCCACCCCGAAATAGCATTCATAGGTTTCAGTCACGATTGCGCATGTTAGGGCGGCACTGGCATTTTTCGGGTATTTCAGATCTCAAAATCAGTCCGAATCATCGTAGATGGACCGTTGAATACCATTTTATAATGGGTACAAATTTGAGCCCCAACAAGTGCCCCCCCGGTGCGCTGCGATGGATGCTTATGTCAGGCCAGTGCGGTGCACCGGTCCCCAGGCTCAAGTATAAATAGTGGACTCACTGAGTCATTTGCACATTTTCGAATCAAGAAAAAGTAAAATTTCAAAGGTGAGAGAGCTCCTCATGAGGGAGTAGGCGCATGTGGCCTTCTCATGGGCGCATGTGCCCTTCCAATTGATAATGGGCATATTGCATATTGCTCCAGGCGCATGCCATTAGTTCCAAGCGCATGTAATAGTGCATCTTTATAGGCGCATGTGCTCATACTCAAGCGCATGTTGTGTTGATGCATTAGCACATGTGGGAGTATGTTAAGAGCCAGGCGCATGTGTAAGTGTTATGGGGTAAGCGCATGTACCCATGCATATGTGGAAACCTCTAATGTAGGCGCATGTGAGCTTCTCTTTGGTGAAGTAAATATGGGCGCACTTGGAGTCACACGATACGAACTTATAACTCCATTTACATGGAGTGGGCGCATGTGGGGTCACATGCGCCTGGGGTATTGGCTTGGGCGCATGTGACTCCACTACTTAGCCAAATTTTCTAAATTCTGGCATTTTCCATCGCCCTTGGTGAAAACTCATGCATCTGGCCTTATTCTCGACCGAATTCGATGTCGTTTGTGGCTATCTCGCTCAATGCTCGACTATGATTGGGACTGGGTGCTCGGGGCCCATAATATGTTGCTTATGCTGGTCTTTGATGGCTTGCAACTGCTTCTTTAAGCGGTTCTATGATGTGCACTTCTATGCAGGTGCACTCGCATCATTTGGAGTTAGTGCGAATTTGCACCCGCTCAGAGTGTACATGTAGGGCTGCTACTGTATTTGCTACGCTATGATATGTGCGCGCTTGCTTGTCGGATGTGTGCTCGAATTCCACTGTTTCCATATTGCTGTGGGTCATGACTTTATGCATGTGGTTACTGATGTATTTTGTGTGTGAAATCCGTGATTGAATGATGCAATGCTTACCTTATTGTGTTGCCTGTTGCATGCGCTGGTCTTCTGTTTGATGCACTTTTGTTTGTGTATTGTAGTGAATCATGGCGACAGCAGCAGGTTCTTCTGGTGAAGCTTCCAAATCGCAAGTTTCCAGCTCTTCATCTATACGACGCGGTAAAAAGAGGGCGACTGGAGATACTGCTAACCCGTCTCCGGTAGAGTGTCATTCGCAATCCTTTGAGACAATCGAATCCGAAGTGGAGGATTTCTCTGATCGAATTAAGCAACTCTCCAATGAAGTATTACTGCGTATCTATGTGGACAAAACCATATCTGAGCCTCCGACGCAAGGGACTGAAGGGGAATGGTCCGCCTGGTATTGTCAGTTTACTGATGCTGCCAATGTCGTTGAGGCAGGCCCTTCTAGCGTGCGCGGCCGACATTCCAAGGTTGATCAGGAAGGTCAGAAGAAGAAGAGACAAAATCGAGGTAAGAAGCCGGCTGAGGAAGTTGACACGGCGGAGCAATCGCCACAGCTCATTGATCCGAAGAATGAGCGGATGAAGATCGGCTGGAATAGAAACAAGATCATTACTACATGCGGTTTCTCCATCGTCAACCCTTATACCAACCGAGTCATCTTGCATGAGAAATCTCTTACGAGGCAGAAGCCCTTCCCGAGCATCGAACCATCAAATGTTCAAGGCCCTTTTCAATTCTATGGAGTCGAGAGGTGGACATTTGCCCCCGAGCAGTTGTTCACTACCATACTGGTCGACGATGGGAGAGAACAGCGGGTAGGTTCCTCGAGAGAAATGGTTTTCCTTGCGCCTACTTGTGATCCTCACACTCCTTCTCCAGTCCATTATTTTGAGACAGTGCAGCAACGGTTTCGACACGTAGACAAGGCGACGATGTGGGCAACGAAGAGCTTTCGTACGCGGGGTCATTTGAACGAACGAGTTGGTTATGAGCCGTGGGCAAAAGAGATTTTGATCCGGCATAAGACGATTTTAAAGCAAGTCGGCCTGTACCAGGCTATCGATGCGACCTCCAAACATTTCTCCCGAGATCCAACAATTCTTCGAAGCTTCTTGAACTACTGGTCTTCCGTCACCAATTCGTTCCACTTTCCATGTGGAGAGATGAGCATAACTTTATGGGATCTCCGGATGATGGCTGGGTTGTCTGTGATAGGAGAATATTATCAGGAATACGTCCCAACTGATGAAGAGTTGTCTTCGTTTCGGCTCAAAAGTCCTCGAGATGCGTATCATTCAAAGGCTTGTCTAGAGTTGTTTGCTGAGTTGTCGCAGTTCGACAATATTGCAAAAATTCACTATGACGACTGGTTGATCTACTTCAGCCAGAGGATGAAGTAATACTTCTTTCGATGCCTTCTTTTGTACTTTATGCTCTGCATACTTTAATTTCTTTATTTCTGACATGGGCACTTCTTTCTCCTCGCAGCATTAATTACGAAGGGTATGAGATCTTACCCAAAGACCAGGCTTTAATGAAGGAACGTTTTGAACAAAAGTTTCGAAATCCGAATGAGCTTACACCATCTTGTGAACTGGCAGGATTCTTAGCATACTGGTTGTCGGCAGTTATGTTGCCTAGCTCCAAGAGTGCTGATGGTGTCAGGGTTTCTTGCTTCGTCGTGGCGGGAGCTCTTGCAAATGGTCGTCAATTTTCTCTAGCACCCCCCATGTTATGTAGTTTATATAGGGCTTTTGGCAATATTGTGAGTAACAAAGACCAACCCTGGCGAGGGATGAACACAGCTTATTGCCCATGGCATTTCTTCTGCGGATGGTTAGGCATATATTTCCCATGGACTTACTGAGTGGATCTCTTCCAGTATTTTCACACTGATCACGCACCTCTTTATCGCTATAGAAAACTTAACATGATAATGCGGTCGTCTGATTGGATAGCTTCCAAAATTGGCAATTGGGCGGAGATTTGTTTCTACCACTTTCCTGTTTCTGATGCCGGAGAAGATCGAGAAGTCGTTGACAATGAACATTCTGTGGATGTCACTGGTAGGGAATTTCTGGTGTCTATTCGTACTGCCTCACTTCCGCTACGCGAAGGAATAGAGTTCCGGCGAGAACCTTATTACCCTAGTCGGTTTGCCAGGCAATTTGGGTATAATCAGGGTGTTCCGATGACGTTACCAGATGTAACTAAAGTAGAGCGGGCATATGGTACAGGTCCTGTTCATTGGGAGTGGATATGGCATCAACTTTTGATGACGCGAACAGGGGCGAGATTCATGCTTCCCGACCTCTATCGGAAGACTAGCGGTTCTTATAGCTGGCTGAGATGGTGGGTGCATCAGTATGCTCTGGTCCGGAAAAACAGCTCTGTTGATGATCCACTCTACATTCCTCCTCCAGGGCTGACAGAGGTCCTTGTTGGCGGATTGGGTTATTATAGAGAGCAGGCTGAAGCGTATTTATCGTCGAGCATTAAGCATAAGATCTCCCTGAGTGTGTCAATTGACCATCGTAAGGAGGATACCACGTTGGATGGCTGGCATACTTTCGGAATACCTTTAGCGAAATGGTCTCAAGAAGCCGGGTTCACACGTCTTCTGGTGATTGGAGGTGATAAGGATGCCGGTCGGTTAATTAGTGATGATGACCCGACGATGATTGGGCCAACGAAGGCAATATCAGACCATGCTAGCATGAGAGAGCAGGCTGAGCCGATTGGAGAGGATAATCTGCGAGGGTCCACTACGCCGGGGAATAACACGACTGTATCTATAGCCCCTGGTGCTTCCAGTGTTGAGGGTATGGCGGAGTCGCCAGCGGTAACTGAAATAATCGATACTGATAGTGACACTACTGAACTTCTGAATGTGATCTCGACACCACTGACTGAGACTATTAAGCCTTTCCCTGATGCGACGATACATATTGCAACTTCCTCAGAACCTGTGTTCAACCCATCTTTCGGTATAGTTCCTTCATAGTTCCTTGGTGTATTCTTTTTCTATACTTGTCATTTCATTGCATACTCTCTCTGTTCCTCTTGTTGCAGATACTGTCAATTTTGAGGCGGCTGCCCACGGAGCATTCGATGTTCCCTGTTTCGATCATTTAGACTGTTTCGGGCAGAGCGTACTAAGGGGTTTACTATCCAATATTTCAAGGGCGTTGGCTGAACCAAGCGAGTGGCATACACTAGGAGCAGGGGTGAAGGCATTGGAAGCTTGTGCAGGAGTAATCGGGCCTGATGTATCCAAAATAGTCTGTCGTATTTCTTCTTTCGAGGATTCTGTTACGCAGGTTATTATGACTGAACGGATTGAACCTGACCCTACGGCCGAGGAGAAACGGCGAGTGCTGTCTTCTTTGCGGCCTGTCATAGAGCAGCGAGAACATTTGGCGGTTAATGCTAGAACAACCTTAGAAGATAGCGAGACTCAACGTCGCGGGTGTATTAATCATCTTGCTGACGTTAAATCTGAGATCGCGCGGCTACAAGCGGAAGAAACGGCCATAAATCTTGAGGTTGCCCGCCTTGATCTTGTCGTCAATCAAAACCGTGCTAAGGTCGCACAACTCGAGAGTGAAGGAGAGGCGGCACGCAAGCAAGTGGAAGATTTAGAAATCGAACTTCGTGATATTCCGAATCCTGCACTAACGCTAACGGAGGTAAAGGCCACCATGGAGGCAACGCGGAAGGATGTGATGAAGTTCATAACAGGATGCCTGGAGAAGTTGTAATTCTGTTCTTTTGCTTTCTTTTACGGTCATTGTCAGACAAAAATAGTATTAGACAGCTGTCCTGAATACCCAACTGTCACTTGTATCCGACGTAATTGACATCAGAACTTGTTAGCTGCATGCTTCATGATCTAAAATAATGACAATGATTCTTTTGCTAAACCACTACTTGGTGTTATGTGTTTAAGACTAGTATGCATGAAATGATGTATTATGTACGAATTTAATGTAAGCTGAATATACCAAAGCATAAAAATGGAAGAACCCATAAGAATAATACTTCCCTTTTTACTCAACTTGTGTATCCTTGGGTCATCACTTTCGAGAGACATTTGTGTCATAAGTCCAAAACTTTCTTTTAGCTCCATGTTTTCAGGTTTATATGTCATCCTTCATGGCCTGTCCCCAGTCATTTCTTTCTGCAGACTTGATATTTTGATAATATATTAGGGCTCGCTCCCAGTCGTCTTCTTCTTATAAACTCGAGTTTCTCATAATATATTGGGGCTTGCCCCCAGTGCATCCGGCTCATCACTTTGCAAGACCACTTAATTCTAATGAGACAGATCTTGTGCTTTAGGAATCCGTGCCAAATACCCGTCCGATCATAATCTTTAATTGCATATTCTTGTCGCAGAATTCTTCATAAGAGAAAGTTGTCGATATTTTCAAGGTGAGGTGATACGTAATAGAATGCTCTAATCGTCTTCATATAAGGCCGTATATATAAATATGTATACAGGAAATTCCCAGTCGTGACTTATCTTCCTATTCAGTAGAAGAATAATGCGATAATGATGGGAGATCCATGACATAATACGAAAGCTGGATATAGATAGCGATGTTCCGATCATCGTCATATAAAACTTTGTGCATAAATATGAGAGATTGATGATAATAGAGTATCCCGGCTATCTTCATAGAGAACCACATATACATATATATGAGAATCCATCAATTCTGAAGTATTTTCCTATTTAGCAGAGGAATGCCAGAATACCAAGATACTTAATATGAGAACCTGTGACGAAGATACCATAATATAGGGATGTCGTGATTTGCGTAGACTTTCTATAAGATATTCCCTCCTGATTCGACCTGTCTGATGAGGATATAATAAGTCGGTTGATGATTCGTGGAGTCGATTCTTTGATATCCTCCGAATATGGTACCTGTCACTAAGAAGAGCTCTACGAACATTTTATATTCATATGCACAACAGTATGATGTGAGTGAGCCTGTAAACAAGTATGAAGCACAACATACAGATGAAATAGATGCATGAGAGAGAACATAAGTATATCCATATCTACTTTATAAACCGTCAGAACTATTTGTAAGCGCTCACGATTATTGAAGCTTAGGAAACGGAGTTCTTCGAGCGAAGTTCTTCCTAAGTGATATCTATTGGAACCGTACTGGCCGGGGTTCCATCGGACCCTTCCATTTTCAAACTGACGACGCCTTGGTTTATCATCTTTTGTATCTTTCCTTTCAGAATGAATCATTGCTCGGTTTTATGGCCTATGCATCTGTGATATTCGCAATAGTTGGGATCATCCATGCGTCCTACTTCTGCTGGTCGAACAGACTTTGGGAGTCGCAATTTTCTTTCTTCGATTAGCCGCTCCATAATTGGGACAAGGTCTTTAATGTCAAATGTATACGGTCCGTTCTTTTCGTCTCGCTCGCTGATTGTCATGTGCCGCGAGTTCTGAGGTTCTTTGCCCTTGTCTTGTGTCCTCATTACACTGGACTCTGCCTCATGTCCTGGATTCGGTCGTTTTCGGCTTCTAGGGCTCTCTCTTACGTCTACCTGTGTCCTCTTTCTCATTTTGCGTCTTGACTTTTCTGCTTGAGATCGTGTTTCCGAAACGGATTGCTCTATCATGCGAACCTCTGCAGCCAGGTTACGAAGGGTGAAAGAGATATTGCCTAGCAGTTCGTATGGGATCATGGAGTCTGAACCCAACATACGCGCATTCGCTTGTTCAGTGTAGCTCTGTTGTCTTACTTCAACAACATTACGGGCTGCCCCCCGTGCTTCTTCTTCCAACTGTTGGACAGGCATAGCGGTACTAGGGGTCGCTTTCTGTGAGATCAAGATGGCTAAAGCCTCCCGAACTTCTCCCATCTGTTCGGATAGCTCTATATGGGCTTGGGCCAATTGCTGACTTTCTCTCGAATTGCCGACAATTCGACATCGTGTCCTGCCGATTCCCTTTCTTCGACAGCCTGTACCATTGTTGTTTGTACCAGTCTTTCATCATGAACTGGTGGTATCATAGGTGCTATTGTCACTACGGCTGACGTTGCCTAACTGATTTCTTCTGTCATTAGCTTAATGGTACCCTGGTCGATCAATCTCTGCACTTTCCCTTTCAAGATGAGGCATTCCCCCGTCTCATGTCCCAGGATTCGATGATACTTACAATAATTGGGGGCATCCGTTTGTCCTGCTTCCTCTGGTCGGATCAGCTCTGGCAATTGTAGTTCCCCTTCTTCGACTAGGTGTTCCATTATTGGAACAAGGTCTTCCGGGTCAAACGAGTAACGTCCTTCTACCCTGCCCTGTCCGACGATCATTATCTTCTTCAATTTTCCTGGCCCTTCGGCTCTGAACTGAATTTCTGCTGGCTTACCTTTAATCTTGTGTTCTGGATGTAGCCGTTTTTGATCTTTCGAGGCTTTGCTTTTGTCGACGTAACTTGATGTGGCCATCTTCCAGACCTCACGCTTCGGTCTTTCTGCTTTGAACTGCGTTCTCAGTGCGGCTTCCTCTACCATATGGGCCTTTGTCGCTAGGTCCCTAAACGTTGAGAAATTGTGTCCAGATAAACCGAACGAGATTATTGGGTCCATGGCTTGCGTACACATCTTGACTTGCTCAGGCTCGCTAGGCAACTCTCGGCATCGCGCTGCTATGGCTCCCCATCTATCAATGAACGCCTCGATCGACTCTCCTTGCCTCTGATGGACTAAGGCTAAATCCGTCAGCGAGACTTCTCGCTCAGTGGAGAAAAATTTGGAAATGAACAAATCTTGCATCTGATCCCAGGTCTTGATGGACCCTGCGGGTAATGACATATACCATTGAAATGCCTTTCCAGTCAGCGTCGACCCAAACAATCGGAGGCAATATTGAGGTACTACGGACAAATTCCCTAGCACCGTCATGAATTGGGTCATATGTTCCTCTGGTGACCCTTTCCCGTCGAATTGTGGGAAGTCGGGATGCTTAAATTCGTCAGGGAATGGGATTTCGTTAACTTCGGACGGATACGGTACCCGATATATATATTTTCCTATCTTATCCTTTTCTCTTTCCTGACGCATTAGGTTCGCGACTTTCTGGGACAACTCTTCTTTTGTGGCATGAGATGATGGCGGCGGTGCATGCTCGGATGCAACATTCCTTGGGTGAATTTGTGGTTCTACGGCTACTGGTTCTCCTGTCGTATCCTGTGACTCTCCCAGTGGTTGTCCAAAGGGAACGGTTGGGCTTCTGACTGCCCCCTGGGCGACTAGAGCCACTAATGCTTCTTTTATTTCTCTGATCTCTCTGGCTGTGTCTTCTTGGACCTGAATGATTTCATCTATTTGCTCTTGGATCGAAGGCAGCTCTGTATCTTGCTCGCTCTCCTCCCTTTCTACGACTTGTACCACTGCAACTTGCACTCGCTGTGGTCTAGCACTGGTCATATTGGTTTCAGTAGAGCATGCCTTCATTGCAGTCTCGGTCAATCCCTGGATAGTAAATTGATTCGGTGTTTTGACTGATAGTGTTGTTCCCGTCATTATCGGGAAATCGGCAGCGACGAAGGAGAATTCTGGCCTGGGTGACACGATAGCTCTAATAGCATTGCAGGTTTCATTCCTGCGGACCGGCTTCCACTGTTTCCTCACACTGCTTTGTGTCTTCGCTGTTTCTACTCTAACTGAAGTCACTTGTCTGCTTTCGGCTTTCTTTGGTGATCGGCGTCTCTGGACGAGTTGCCAATCGGCTTCAGGAATCACCGTTTCTGCTGTCATGAGGTGAGGGAAGTAAAATCCCCCAGAAGCTAGGAAGAACATAGTGGCTGTCATTTGTATAGTTTTGATGGTTGATTCTTTTCTGTCTTTCTGCACAGTCACACGCACATTAGAACATCCTGCACCTCTAAAAGGAGAGAAGATGCGTCCTTACCAATAGCGATATGGCTCAATGATCGACAGAAGCATATAAGTACGAATCATATGCATGCCATGCAAGATTTTGAAATTCTTTTAGAAAACTTTTGCTTTAAAGATGAAGGGAAGAACGTTCCCGTTGAGAGTCGCCAGTTTGGCGCCCGTAAAGGCGCCGAACATTTCTCCTAGCGGAACTTTCTTACGTATACATCTGCGTTTGTGAATGATTTATCTTAGGATGTTTCTTTACTCAGAGATAACCAGCGATTCTGGTATTATTCGATTCCCCAGCAGAGTCGTCAGTTTGTTAGAACTTAGAAAAAGCGGGAAGATAAAGATCTACTCGTCAGCAGTCTTTCTTCCTTCCTTTCATGTTTCTTTTATTCTGGGGGAATTCTGAGTATAGAGACATTCATAGACAATCATTAGCAATCACAAAGTGTACGTGAGAAAGCACCGAGAGGTGAATTTTATTCCAGAGATTCCGAGATCTTTTACATTCCTGGCTGTGAACTGGTCACGAACCCTTAATTACATCAAAGGATGATCACCCTTGATTAAAAGGCAAAAGTAAATGCATGCATGTATCATAAATGAATTAAATAAAGCATTAAAGGAGCATAAATATAAATAAAGCACAGCATAAACCACACAGAGATTTTTACGTGGAAACCCTTACGGGAGAAAACCACGGCACAAAGCGACAAGATTCCACTATGAATTTCAGTTATACAGTAGATGGAATATCAAAGGGATAAAACTCGGATAGATCGAGCAAGTAGTTTAAATCGTCAGGGATTATAGTCTCGAGTTCATGGTCGCCGAGACCAAGTCTAGGATTTATTATGGAATACTTCACCGTTAAGATCAGTTAGATGTTGGTCCCATACTCCTCGGGTATTCCTAGTTGAGTAGCAACCAGGATTTTAACCGAGTCGTGTATCTCAGTGTCATGACGCGTCTCTACGGATGATATAACTTTCAGGGATACACTTCACGATTTCCGTTTAGTGCAACCAGGGCCAGTGACCGTCTCAGCTGGACGGGTGACTTACTGGAGGGCACTCCATGGGGTCTTTGTGCAAACAGGGTTTCGACCGAGTCGTATATCTCAGTGTCATGACACGTCTCTATGGACGATATGACTTTCAGAAATACACTCCACGGCGTCCACTTACTGCAACCAGGGCCAGTGACCGTCTCAGTTGGACGGGTGACTTACTGGAGGGCACTCCATGGGGTCTTTGTGCAAACAGGGTTTCGACCGAGTCGTATATCTCAGTGTCATGACGCGTCTCTATGGACGATATGACTTTCAGAAATACACTCCACGGCGTCTACTTACTGCAACCAGGGCCAGTGACCGTCTCAGCTGGACGGGTGACTTACTAGAGGGCACTCCATGGGGTCTTTGTGCAAACAGGGTTTCGACCGAGTCGTATATCTCAGTGTCATGACGCGTCTCTATGGACGATATGACTTTCAGAAATACACTCCACGGCGTCCACTTACTGCAACCAGGGCCAGTGACTGTCTCAGCTGGACGGGTGACTTACTGGAAGGCACTCATTCCCTTAGCCACTCAACTGACGGATCCCGCCTCGGACAGGACGCACATCAACTGGTCTTAACGATGAAGTATTTCAGACGTTTAGAATTCTTTCATTGTGGTTTCCGATGATAACCATAATCCCCTTCGATTTAGTTTCGTATCTTGATCCGAGATGAAATATATTCATGCAATGGATGTAAATGTGTACAGTACAGAGTAACTATGTTTTATGCATGTTCAAGAGAAGATTGCATTTATGCTAGATGCTCAGTGTATCAGACAAATTATGCATTTGATTTGATTAATCGGCTTCGTATATATCTTTGTGTCATCGATGTTTTACCCTCGCGTCTTTGAGATCGCGATTGATTTCATTTGGCATTAGTAGATTTTCGGGCCGTCAGGGCACTTCCCAGGGCCTGTTTACGATCTGATCCGAGGATTTGGTGAATTCCTATCAGATCGTCTTTGGATAGAGGCGGATTATGTCCACGAGAGTCACAGTGCAATCGCATTTCGATTTGTTTAGCATGGGTCAATTTCTGAGCCAACAGGGCACTTCCCAGGGCTAAAAACGACTAAGTAGTGGACCTGTTTATGGTCTAATCAAGGTTTCTCTGAGATCCTGAGATCAGGTAATCTCATTGTAATGCATGATTATGGTGTATCATGTTATGACGGAGAGAAGTCTTCCTCTCGGGTTCAATCAAATTCCGCCCGATCCCTCTCGATTTCGGCCATTTTCGGTTCTTTAGGAGGGATTTCCGAGGTTTGCAATATTGGCTAAGTGTTGGCCATTTTGATCAAATTGCTGATTTGGCCCACTTAATATCGACCGTTGGTGAATCCGGTCCGGGGGATGGATAGAGGACATTGATGTGTGTCTAGGAGTGCTGACGCGATCAGAAGGCGGGCCACGTCGAAGGCGGGCCACATCATGGAAGGCCCCACCTCCCCATCAGCGTCCAGGCGCATGGGAGGTTGGGTTGGGCGCATGTTTCATTAGACATGGGCGCATGTCTTAAGTGGATGCATGTTGTCCACCCAGGCGCATGTGAATGCTACAAATGCATCAAGCGCATGTGAATGCTACAAATGCATGGTTATTAGGCGCATGTGAATGCTACAAATGCATGGTTATCAAGCGCATGTGAATGCACATGCGTCCAACATCCCAACTATGGGCGCATGTCCCATGGTACTTATGGATTTTCGCGCATTTCCCCTCCCAAGAATGGGTGAGCGCATGTCACTATGTGACTTGGAGGATTTTGCTCCGGTGGGAGAAACCCCTTTCCGGCGAAGGCATCCGGCGAAGTGTGGGCGCATGTGGATAGTCGACTGAGGATTCCGGCAAGGATTTTACCTTGCTCTGCCAATCCTTTCCAGATAATGAAGTCTCTCTCCCTCTCAACAAGTGAGTGGGGTATTTATAGCACTTAATCGGGTAGCTACTCGGGTACCGGGCGCATGTGGTTTGTAAAATGGAGGGCATGCGCATGGAAATATTTGGAGAGACGAGTCATGCGCATGTTGTGGGGATCATGCGCATGAAAATATTTGGAGAAACGAGTTATGCGCATGTGATGGGATCATGCGCATGTCCCCATGCACCAGGCGCATGTGGCATAGCATGGGCGCATGTGCCACTGGTATGGGCGCATGTGGCCTCTATTTTAGTCGCATGTGGCCCCACTTAGCATATTTTCATGATTTTTGTAATTTTTATTTTATTTAGAATATTGAAAAGGGAGAGAGAGAGCTCTCATGCGCATGTGGTGAGAGAGTGAATGCATGTTTCCTTAATACATTCGCATGTGGAGAGAGAGTGAACAAATGCATGTGGAGAGAGAGTGAACAAATGCATGTAGAAATATGCACGCAATGACTTCAAACTTGCTACTTAAAGTTTTTTCGGGCATTCCGGATCATTTGGCGGTAATCCGCATGTCTGATTCCAGCCCGAAATGGTACCTGTAGGCTTTTGGGCCCTTATAGTCGGATAAGTCAGGGCAAAAAATGCATTTGGAAGCGCGCTGGTAAAAATATGCATCGTGCGACCTCGAAACTTGCAGGTTAAGGGTTTTAGGGCGTTCCGAATCATTTGGCGGTAATTCGCATGTCCGATTCCACCCCGAAATAGCATTCATAGGTTTCAGTCACGATTGGGCATGTTAGGGCGGCACTGGCATTTTTCGAGTATTTCGGATCTCGAAATCAGTCCGAATCATCGTAGATGGACCGTTGAATACCATTTTATAATGGGTACAAATTTGAGCCCCAACAGTTCCAATAACATTTTTCCTTTCCGGCCTGTCGACCAGATACCACACTTCATTTCTAATGAATTGTTGAAGCTCTTCTTGCATTGCATGGATCCAGAATTCATCATTTAGAGCTTCATCAGCATTTTTTGGTTCCATTTTTGATGTGAAACACAGGTGACTGTTGACTGCCTCCAACTTTCTCCTGGTTTTGACACTAACGCTAGGATCCCCAATGATTTGATTGAGGGGGTGATCCTTGACACTTTGTACATCACGAGGAGCAGTGGGGGCATTTGGAGAAGAGGGTTGTTTATTAGATTTGCCTATCTCGCATATGCCCTCATCTTCTTCTTCATTACCTGGAGACACAGATTTATCCAAGCTATCATCCACAGTCACATTGATTGACTCTTGAACTGATGAGGTTCGAAGGTTGGAGACACGAAAGGCTCTACTATTTAATGAGTATCCTAAGAAGATACCCTCATCACTTTTGCAGTCAAACTTTCCCAAATTTTCTCGGTCTCTCAAAATATAGCATGTACTACCAAAGACCTTAAAGTATTTTACATTCGGTGCCTTTCCACACCACAGTTCATAAGCTGTTTTGTTTAGACCTGCCCTTAAATAAACTCGATTAATAATATAACAAGTAGTGTTAACTGCTTCGGCCCACAGATTTTGAGCAAGATTCTTATTATTAAGCATAGCTGTAGCCATATCCAACAACACTTTATTTTTCCTTTCAGCAACCCCATTTTGTTGAGGTGTTTTGGGTGCTGAGAACTCATGACGAATA
This sequence comes from Liriodendron chinense, assembly GCA_003013855.2. NCBI lineage: Eukaryota > Viridiplantae > Streptophyta > Magnoliopsida > Magnoliales > Magnoliaceae > Liriodendron > Liriodendron chinense. Next base: position 2,087,213 of record ML058437.1, on the reverse strand, counting down.
CCCAATTCATCACATAATGCCTTCAAACGATGATCTTTAAATTCACCGCCGTGATCACTCCTGATTCTTGCTACCATGTATCCTTTCTCATTGTGAAGTCACTTCACTAGTTTTTGGAATTCCTCAAAAGTGTCAGATTTTTCTCTTAGGAAGGCGACCCATGTGAATCTGGAGTAATCGTCAACGACTACAAAGAAGTATCGTTTTCCTCCTTGACTAAGAACCCTGGTAGGACCAACTAGGTCCATGTGTAGCAGTTCAAATGATTTTGATGTGACCAGGATAGAGGTTCTCTTGTATGCAACCTTGATTTATTTACCTTTTTGGCATGCGATGCACACAGCATTTGGTCTTTTACCCATCTTTGGTAGACCTCTCACCAAATTTTTCTGACTCAATTTAAACAGATTTCTATAATGTATATGACCGAGTCGATAGTGCCATAGTTCTGTTTCATCCTGAACGGCCACGTGACACATGGTGGAGGAGCTTGAATTGTTATGATTTTCAATGACATAGCAGTTGTCTCCTGTGCGTAGACCTTTCATGACTAATTTTCCTGTGGAGTTCAGGATCTTGCACATATCTTTGGAGAAGCTTACTGAGTGCTCTTCATCACAAATCTGTGAGATACTCAGTAAGTTGTGTTTAAGGCCATCAACATACAGCACATTTTCAATTTCTGGCAAACCTAGCCCCGTGATGGTTCCTTTACCAATAATTTTAGCTATGCTCCCATCACCAAATGTGACAGACCCACCATCAAATTTGTCATATGCACAAAATTGAGATCTATCACTTGTCATGTGTCTAGAGCAACCACTATCCAAGTACCATCTAGGGGTATTCCCAACTTTTAAGGCAATATGAATGATCAAACACTTGTTCTTTATAACCCATTTAGTTGTTGTCCTTTTATGAGGGGTATTCTTATGGTGAGATTCTCTAGTTTTCTTGGGAGAATCAGATTTTCCTTTTTCACGCAAGAGAAGAGCAGTTTTCAAATTCAGCATTTTAACTTGCTCCAATAGTTCAACCATCCTTTTGTCCTTCCTAGGATAATTCTTTCGAATGTTTCCTCCTTTTGGTGAAGTATGCATGGGAGGATAATTCTTTCGAATGTTTCCTCCTTTTGGTGAAGTATGCATGGGAGGATTCCAATAAGCTTGCACATTTTTCCCGGTCGGTACAAATTTACCTTTCAAGTTTCTGACCGGATTTTTGAACACCATGCACTCAAACTTTAAGTGGCCAATGTATCCACAAGCATGGCAAACAGGAGATGCTTTGGTTTTACTTCCCGATGCACCATGATCTTTTCTTACCATAGGATGGACTGAGGTAGTTTATGAAGTGTGACTGTCATAACCCAAACCTCTTCTGTCCATTGGCGATCTTACCACACCTAGGAGTTTTTCAAGGTTTTGTTCTCCTTGGGCGAACTGTCTTCTGGAGTCAACAACTTGACACTTAAGACGATCAATTTCAGTGTTCGCCTCTTTGAGTTCTTTCTCAAGTCTAGCATGCTTGTCTAGAGATTCACCACTTATGAGCTTTTTCTTTTCTTGTTCAAGCTCATCATTCTTCCTTTTCAGTTCTTCTAGATCTTGACCCATCTTTTGATTCTCAATTTTCAATCCATCAAGATTTTTTGTCAATTTGTCATTTTCAGCCTTTATTTGGCCCAACTTTTTAATGGTATTTATATTTTCAATGTATAGTTAGTCATATACCTCCTGAAGGCCTTCATCCTCATTCTCATCATCACTCAAGGAATCATTTTCAGTGTTAAAGGATTCATGATCATCAATGTCTCCGGTGATTGTTGAACTCCTAATTGTGCATATTCTAACCCTAATTCATCACTCATTGTGCAAGGTTTGCATGGTTTATATATGAATCTAATGCATGTTTTGTGACTACAGGATTGAGAGTGAACTCCACCCATTTGAAGTTGAAAAGAGCATGTTTAGGACCTTGGATGAAGACCCAAAGGAGGGCTGAAGCAAAGAAGGAAGTAAAGAAGGAAGAAAGCGGAAGAAAGAAAGAAAGAAAACAAGAAGAAAAGGAGACCGACTGGTCTTGACCGGTCGGCCAAGGAAGCCTGACCGGTCTAGACCGGTCAGCCATGCATACCAAGGCTCTAATGAAGATGACCGACCGGTCTTGACCGGTCGGCCACAGCTGCTGGAGGATTGTTGAAGACGTCCGACCGGTCTTGACCGGTCGGACATGCTTGCTGGACCAATGTTGAATAGGTCCGACCGGTCACATTTGCTAGAACATTAATGAAGACGTCCGACCGATCAAGACCGGTCGGACATGGTTGCTGGACTAAGGATAAACAAGGGCCGACCGATCATGACCGGTCGGCCATGCGTACTAACTTAGAAGTTTCCAAATCAAGTCCGATTTTCTCTGCGCTGCGTAAGTTTTACGTAATTTCTCGATTCTTCCGAAATTGTGGAACCTCCAGACTATAAAAGGACACCTAGGGATCGTTCCTAGGGTATCCTAGAAGGGTTCAAGTGAGGTTGGAGGCTGTGGAAGTGGAGATTGGAGTTTCACAACTCCTTTTGGTTTGCTTTACTGTTTTCATGCTTTTTGTAGTTGTTTCATGTTTCCTTGGATGATGAGCAGCTAAACCTCTTAGCTAGGGCTAAGAGGTGAAACTTGTAGTGGATCCAAGATGTTTTAATTCGTAGTTAAGTGGTTTTAAGTGTGGAATTCATGATTATGAACTAAGGTTTGAAGTTTATACAAGCTTTTGAGTAGTTTTTCTTAGTCTTATGATGACTCATGGATGTTTGGGAGAATTACTTAATTGCTTAATTGGTTTGTGACGGTCTAGACCTGTATGATCCGAGGAATCGGAGTGCGCTCTAGTGCTATGTTCTTTATAAAGGAACTTCAGACCAAAGTTCTACTTTTCTGATTTTTCTGTAATGTGTATGGACTGTGCATGTGATTTGAATCCAGTTCAAATCCTGATCTAGCCTTGTCTTCTGACAGGACTTGAGGATGGTTATGATTGTGAACTAGACCTGTTGGAAAGGGGAATGACCTATGCAATTGAGCATGCTCAGATCAGCCTGCATTGAGTGAATCTTATGCATAGAACTTACATATTACAGACTGTTTGGTTTAACAGCTCTATCATCCGACTAGATAGACTTGAATGTCGATTCTAGTTGAGAGAATAAGAAACCACAGCGGATTGAACATCAAGGATTGCTACAAGTGGATCCTTGAACCCCTAGTGCCTTCTTATAATTAGTTACTTTCGATTTAATTCAACTTCTGTTACTCATATCTATTTCATACAAAAATCTGATTAGTAGATAGAAACTTGTGGATGAGTTTGTGAAATCCTACATAAGTCCCTGAGGATCGACCTCGGTCTTACCGAGTTTATTACTACATCGCAACCCTACACTTGGGGAAGCGAACAAGTTTTTGGCACCGCTGCCGGGGATTTTGACAGTTTTCACAAATTTCTGAAATTAGTATCTATTTAGGATTTTTAGGATTTTAGGACTAACTTAGTTTGTTTATTTGATTTTTTCTTTTCAGGGATTTCTAGGAAGCTGAAGAAGATACAAGGATTTTAAGCGCGAATCAGGTTCTATCTTTCTAAACCTTACTCTTCTCCTTCTCCTATTCATTCCTATCTTATTCATCTCTTGTAGAGTGGGTGGAGACTCCTTTTGGATCTCTGAAAGGTCGGCCTTTTTGCCACCTGGATTCCTATTGGTCGGCTCTGCCGTCTTGGATCACCTTGTGCTCAGAGATTTCTTTTCTCATCTCTACTCCTCTTTCTCCTTTTTTCTGCACTTTTTCTCAAAAGATTCAAAGAGTGGGTGGGGAGTTCTCTGAACCCCTATTGACCAGGAGAAATCGGTCTTTATCCTTGCTTCTGGCCTAGCCATTGCAAGACACCTTGTGCTTCGGTCTTAGAGAAGAGTAAAGAAAAGGGAAGAAGAATTCTTCTTTCTTTTTGTTTCTTATCTTTGGTTTTGCATGCCACATTGGGCTCGGGATTCCAATAACCGACTCATAAGTGAAGGGGGGATAGTAGAAGGAATTGATAGAGAGCCACGTGCTAGGAGACATCTAGACTCTCCAATTTTATCTGAAAATATGGCTGCAAATCAACCTAACCCGGTCCAAAATCAAACTGAAACAGGGGAGAATGTGGTTGAGAATGTTCCCCGACCTAGGACTTTACGTGATTTCTTGTAACCTGCAAGAACGAGCACTCCCTCATACATAGTATTTCCACCAAATGCAGGGAACGTAGATTTGAAACCGGGAGTGATTCAACTTCTCCCTAAATTCCATGGATTAGATAGTGAAAGTGCTTATCAACATCTTAAAGAGTTTGACGAGGTAATCACCACCATGCACTTTGCAAATGTAACGGAAGATGTGGTGAGACTTAAATTCTTCCCTTTCACTCTTAAAGATAAAGCTAAGGATTGGCTTTATGCATTGAGGCCAAGATCAATTGGTGCATGGACCGATATGCACAGAGAATTCATAAAGAAATTCTTCCCTACTTACAAAACGAATATGTTGAAGCGCCTTATCATGAATTTTGCCCAAAAGGAAGATGAACAAACAAATGCCATAAACAGTTATCAACAGCAATATAGTGCTCCAAACTCAAACACATTTAATCCTAATTGGAAGAACCATCCCAACTTCAATTGGAGGAATGGACCCACTGCAAATGCAAACAACACTCCAAAAGTATCACTAGAAGAGATGTTGGGTGCATTCGTATCGGTCCAGAATGAGTATAACAAGACAAATTCTCTAAAAATAAATGGGTTCATGCAAGAGCAATTGAAATTCAATCAAAATTCGAACCAAGCCATCAATGAATTCAAAACATCTCTGGCTAGAGTTGAAGCTCACCTTAGTGTTAGAGAGAAGGGCACACTTCCTGCTCAACCTCGTCCTAACCCAAGGGCCCAGTATGAGATACAAGATGCAAGCTCATCCTCCCACCATACGGAACATGTCTAAGCTATCACCACTTTGAGAAGTGGGAAAGAAATTGACAAATCTAATCCGGTCCGGTGAAGGCTCCAAAGCCTAAGGATCCGGAAATTCCCAAAGAGGATGATAGCCCAAACAATATTCCACAAGAGAAAGAACCGGAAAGACAATACAAGCCGGTTGCCCCATTTCCACAAAGGTTGATTTCACCTAAACCTTTAGATAAAAATCTGGAGATTCTGGAAGTTTTCAAGCAGGTGAAGATCAACATCCCGCTGTTGGATGCAATAAAACAAATACCATCTTATGCCAAATTTCTAAAGGAATTGTGTACAGTCAAAAGGAAACACAACGTTCACAACAAAGTTCTTTTGACTGAGAATTTGAGCGCCATCATCTAACAAGAGGTGCCCCAAAAATACAAGGATCCGGGTAGTCCAACCATCTCATGCATCATAGGAGACTATCAGATCAAACAAGCCCTACTTGACTTGGGGGCAAGTGTGAATCTCATTCCATATTCGGTCTACGAACAACTTGGGTTAGGTGAATTGAAACCCACCAAAACCACACTCCAACTTGCTGATAGATCCATCCGGATACCGAGAGGAATGATAGAGGATGTTCTAGTCCAAGTTGATAAATTCTACTACCCAGTAGATTTTATTGTCTTGGACACACATCCCGTGATAGGCACCGGTGCTCAAATTCCCATCATACTTGGACGACCGTTTCTAGCTACCTCAAATGCCATTATCAATTGTAGAAACGGACTTGTACAAATGTCCTTTGGAAATATGACCCTTGAGCTTAACATATTTGATTTATACAAACAACCACGGGAAGTTGATGATGATGTCCACGAATTAAACATGATCAAATCATTCGTGGAGGATACAGTCCCCTTATCACTATTTTCCGACCCTTTGGAGGCATGTATGGCCCATTCTCATGAGACAATTGAATACACAATATAAGAGATGGATGCCATGCTAGAGATGATGCCAGTACTTGACAATAAAAGATGGAGGGCCCCAATTGAACCTTTGCCTGTAAATGAGAACAAGGCCCTACCATCCAACATCAAGGCACCAACACTCGACCTAAAACCATTGCCAAGTGAGCCAAAATACGTTTATTTAGGTCGAGATGAGACATATCCAGTGGTGATTTCTTCCCACTTGGATGAGGAACAAGAGAGTAGGCTAATAGCCACTCTATTAGAGCACAAGAGTGCCATTGGATGGTCAATTGCGGATCTCAAAGGCATAGACCCACTGATTTGTACTCACCGCATACACCTTGAGGAAAATGCAAAGACATCCCGGCAACCACAAAGACGACTAAATCCAAACATGAAGGATGTGGTTAAGGCCGAAGTGGTGAAACTATTGGATGTAGGTATCATTTACCCAATATCTGATAGCCAATGGGTGAGCCCAACTCAAGTGGTGCCTAAGAAATCTGGAATCACCATCGTAGCCAATGCCAATAACGAACTCGTACCAACTAGAGTCACTACCGGTTGGAGAATGTGCATTGACTACAGGAAGCTAAATACTGTCACGAGGAAAGACCACTTCCCCCTACCGTTTTTTGATCAGATTTAGAACGGTTGGCGGGTCATTCCCACTTTTGCTTCCTTGATGGCTATTCAGGGTACAACCAAATAGAAATTGCCCGTGAAGACCAAGAAAAGACTACATTCACATGTCCATTCGGCACTTTCGCCTATCGACGGATGCCGTTTGGACTATGTAATGCCCCCGCCACCTTTCAGCGTTGTATGATGAGCATCTTTTCTGACATGGTGGTGACCATTCTCGAAGTCTTCATGGATGATTTTTCTGTATTTGGTTGTAGCTTTGATGAGTGCCTTGAGCACTTGAAGTCTGTGCTAAAAAGATGTGAAGAGAAGAACCTTGTGCTCAATTGGGAGAAGTGCCACTTCATGGTTAAAAAGGGAATTGTACTTGGTCACATCGTTTCACAAAATGGAATTGAGGTGGACAAAGCGAAAATTGATCTTATCTCTAACCTTCCACCACCCAAAAGCATACGAGATATCCGGTCCTTTTTAGGACACGCAGGATTTTACAGAAGGTTCATAAAGGACTTCAGTTCACTCTCTCGCCCTTTATGTAACCTACTTCAAAAGAAAACTTCATTCGAGTGGAATGAAGAATGTCAAAAGGCCTTTACCACCCTTAAAGGTATGTTGACATGCGCTCCAATAATGCAACCACCTGATTGGAGCCTTCCTTTTGAGATTATGTGCGATGCTAGCAATTATGCTATTGGGGCCGTGTTAGGCCAAAGAAAAGATAAAAAGCCATGTGTCATCTACTATGCAAGTAGAACCCTAAACTCAGCCCAAGCAAACTACACCACTACTGAAAAGGAACTTTTAGCCGTAGTTTTTGCCTTGGACAAGTTTAGGTCATACTTGATTGGATCCAAGATCATTATATTCACAGACCATGCAGCGCTTATGTATCTTCTTTCTAAGAAGGATGCTAAACCACGGTTATTAAGATGGATCCTTCTACTCCAGGAATTCGACATAGAAATACGTGATAAGAAAGGAGTAGAGAATGTAGTAGCTAACCACCTCTCTCGACTTGTCCTCACCGATTCCCATGAAACGACTGCAATCAATGACAGGTTCCCTGATGAACAACTTTTTGCTGTTTTCCAATTGCCATGGTACGCGGATATTGCTAACTATCTTGCTACAGGTACAATTCCTACATATTGGAAAAAGCAAGATAAGGATAGATTCTTCACGGAGGTGAGGAAATTCCTATGGGACGACCCATACTTATTCAAGTATTGTCCCGATCAAATCATAAGGAGATGTGTCCCAGATGATGAGCAACAAAGTATCATCTCCTTCTGTCATTCCCAAGCATGTGGTGGCCACTTTTCGGCTAAAAAGACCACAACAAAAATTCTGCAATGTGGGTTTTATTGGCCCACTATGTTCAAAGACACACATGAGTTTTGCAAAGCATGTGAACCTTGTCAGAAATTAGGGGAAATCTCCCGTAGAAATATGATGCAACTCAATCCCATCTTAATAATTGAAATTTTTTATTGTTGGGGCATCGATTTCATGGGCCCATTCCCATCTTCTTTTGGAAACCTATACATCTTGCTTGCCGTCGACTATGTTTCCAAATGGGTCGAGGCCATCCCTTGCCGGAATAATGACCATAAAACGGTCATTCGATTTTTAAAAGAAAATATTCTTTCCCGGTTTGGAACGCCTCGAGTCATCATAAGTGATGGAGGGTCTCACTTTTGCAATCGCCCTTTTGAAACCTTAATGAAGAAATATGGCGTAACACACAAAGTGAGTACTCCCTATCACCCACAAACTAGTGGACAAGCTGAGATATCCAATAGGGAGATTAAACACATTTTAGAGAAAACGGTGAACCCCGATCGCAAGGATTGGTCGCTTCGGCTTACCGATGCGCTTTGGGCTTACCGTACAGCTTTCAAAACCCCTATTGGAATGTCTCCCTATAGACTTGTCTATGGGAAGGCTTGTCACTTACCTGTGGAGTTGGAACATAGGGCATATTGGGCTATTAAGAAGATGAATTTCAATTCTGACAAGGCAAGCTCGTTACGCAAACTACAATTGAATGAACTTGCAGAAATCTGGAATGAAGCTTATGAGAATGCGAGAATTTACAAGGACAAAACGAAGATATTCCATGATAAGAATATTCTTCGCAAATCATTCACGATCAATCAAAAAGTCCTCATGTATAATTCTCGTTTACATCTATTTCCGGGAAAATTGAGATCTCGATGGACCGGTCCCTACATTGTGCAAACTGTTTATCCATATGGGACTGTCGAGCTGTTGAATCCAAGGAACGGCAACATTTTTACAGCGAATGGGCAGCGATTAAAGCCGTTCTTTGAGAAATTCCCTTCAGAAGGTATGTCCATACCTCTGAATGATCCTGTGTATCAGGATGATTGATCTCCTAGTCTGATGGAGGTATTGAGTAGTTAGGATTAGGATTTTGCTGCTTTTGTTTTCTTTTTCATAGGTTTGTTAGAAGGAGGAAGATTTCCACTTTTCACTCTCTCAGGTACTATCATTCCTCAGTCCCTTTTATTTTCAAATTGCTCTCATGTTTTGCTCATTGCACATCTTTTGCATTGAGGACAATGCAAGATTTGGTTGGGGGGTGTAGGATCACTTGGATGAATCCAGCGTTTTGCAACATTTCAAGCAATCATGTGGAAATTTTTTCGATTTTTCAAAAATTCGAAACTCTTTTGGAAAACACCGGTTCCATGCATTCAAGTTTATATGAGCATAAGAGAGGAGATATGAAGTGTATGGGGCTGGATGTCTGGAATCTCTCATATCATAATGGTTTTATATGTGAACTCCCCTATTTTTGTGATTGATAGAAAACCTGAACACTTTTACACCTAGTTCACATTACACGATTTTCATGAGTTGAAGGGATTATGTGATTTATGGATTAGTTAGACTTTCAATTAAGGTGTTGAGAAATCAGGCCGGGGTACTTTGTCCATCCTTGTCCATGGGAAAATAATGAAAGATATGGATTTTTAAAAATCCTATCTAATTTAAAAAGAAAAAGGAAAAGGAAGGATGAAATTGGGAATGATGGAAAAACGGTGGAAATTTTCGATTAGGGCTACCTACTACCAACCGGGGGATGGTCTACCTGTAACCAAAGCCGGAAATGGGACGTAGTATGAAAGTAGTCGGAAGGACGGTAAGGCAAATTCCTGTCATTGGCTTGATGTGGCTCTATGTACCTTGAGTTCTATAGTCTACTAGATCTATGAAGAAGATAATCCTAGAAACTCATGAGATGAATTCTTCACTACACATACTAGGTTGAATTTGTTCAAGTCCTTCTATTTATCAACCAATCAGCGGGAATTTCATATGAATGCTTATTATGTTTTGAGGATTTACGGTTTCAACCTTTGACACCTAATCTTTCTGACTCTTACACTTAAGAACCTTGGAATGTATAGAAGGATGGTTTCTGAAAGAGAGTTGAGTTTTGAAGAATGGGATTAGTTTCACGCATGTTTTGCTCGGGACTAGCAAAATGCTGGTTGGGGGGTGTGTTGAGCTCCTAATTGTGCATATTCTAACCCCAATTCATCACTCATTGTGCAAGGTTTGCATGGTTTATAGATGAATCTAATGCATGTTATGTGACTACAGGATTGAGAGTGAACTCCACCCATTTGAAGTTGAAAAGAGCATGTTTAGGACCTTGGATGAAGACCCAAAGGAGGGCCGAAGCAAAGAAGGAAGTAAAGAAGGAAGAAAACGGAAGAAAGAAAGAAAGAAAACAAGAAGAAAAGGAGACTGACCGGTCTTGACCGGTCGGCCAAGGAAGCCTGACCGGTCTAGACCGGTCAGCCATGCATACCAAGGCTCTAATGAAGATGACCGACCGGTCTTGACCGGTCGGCCACAGCTGCTGGAGGATTGTTGAAGACGTCCGACCGGTCTTGACCGGTCGGACATGCTTGCTGGACTAATGTTGAATAGGCCCGACCGGTCACACTTGCTGGAAGATTAATGAAGACGTCCGACCGGTCAAGACCGGTCGGACATGGTTGCTGGACTAAGGATAAACAAGGGCCGACCGGTCATGACCGGTCGGCCATGCGTACTAACTTAGAAGTTTCCAAATCAAGTTCGATTTTCTCTATGCTGCGTAAGTTTTACGTAATTTCTTGATTCTTCCGAAATTGTGGAACCTCCAGACTATAAAAGGACACCTAGGGATCATTCCTAGGGTATCCTAGAAGGGTTCAAGCGAGGTTGGAGGCTGTGGAAGTGGAGATTGGAGTTTCACAACTCCTTTTGGTTTGCTTTGCTATTTTCATGCTTTTTGTAGTTGTTTCATGTTTCCTTGGATGATGAGCAGCTAAACCTCTTAGCTAGGGCTAAGAGGTGAAGCTTGTAGTGGATCCAAGATGTTTTAATTCGTAGTTAAGTGGTTTTAAGTGTGGAATTCATGATTATGAACTAAGGTTTGAAGTTTATACAAGCTTTTGAGTAGTTTTTCTTAGTCTTATGATGACTCATGGATGTTTGGGAGAATTACTTAATTGCTTAATTGGTTTGTGATGGTCTAGACCTGTATGATCCGAGGAATCGGAGTGCGCTCTAGTGCTATGTTCTTCATAAAGGAACTTCATACCAAAGTTCTACTTTTCTGATTTTTCTGTAATGTGTATGGACTGTGCATGTGATTTGAATCCAGTTCAAATCCTGATCTAGCCTTGTCTTGTGACAGGACTTGAGGATGGTTATGATTGTGAACTAGACCTTTTGGAAAGGGGAATGACCTATGCAATTGAGCATGCTCAGATCAGCCTGCATTGAGTGAATCTTATGCATAGAACTTACATATTACAGACTGTTTGGTTTAACAGCTCTATCATCCAACTAGATAGACTTGAATGTCGATTCTAGTTGAGAGAATAAGAAACCACAGCGGATTGAACATCAAGGATTGCTACAAGTGGATCCTTGAACCCCTAGTGCCTTCGTATAATTAGTTACTTTCGATTTAATTCAACTTCTGTTACTCATATCTATTTCATACAAAAATCTGATTAGTAGATAGACACTTGTGGATGAGTTTGTGAAATCCTACATAAGTCCCTGAGGATCGACCTCGGTCTTACCGAGTTTATTACTACATCGCAACCCTACACTTGGGGAAGCGAACAGTGATCTTTGCAATGGACTCAATTTGAGGCACAATATTAGTGATGGAGGCCATTAGAATTTTGATTGAACCTTGCTCCTCCTCACTTTGATATATGTATGATTCTGATTCTGATTCTTCAGTGTCATCCCATGTAGCCGCCATTGCCTTTTTCTTGGCTTTATTATTGGTGCACTCGGATGCAATGTGACCAAAATCCTCTACACTTGTAGCATTGAGGATCTTTTGACTTAACAAATTTTCCTTTGTTGTTCTTGTAGTCAAAAGGTTGACCCTTCTGGTAGGGTTTCCTTCTAGAAGTATTTCCCCTAGTTTTGAAGAATTTTTGAAATTTATTGGCCATAAGTGCCATTTCTTCTAAGTCTGGATCTTCCTCACTTCCGCATTCAGAATCTTGTTTCTTGTGAGAAGATTTCAGGGTTGTACTTTTGGATTTGGAGGGAGTTTTGAAACCTAGCTCATAGGTTTGAAGGGACCCTAGTAATTCTTCAACTTTCATGGTATTTAGGTCCCTACATTCTTCTATGGTAGTAACTTTGGAAGAGAACCGTTCTGTTAGGGATCTCAGAATTTTCCTGCACAGTCTATTCTCCGAAACAGGATCCCCCAAGCCCCACATTTCATTTGTGATCTTGTTCAGTTTGGTATAGAAATCAGTAAATGTTGCGTGCTCCTCCGTAGTAATGTTTTCAAATTGTGTAGAGAGGCGCTGAAGTTTTGAGTTTTTAACAATGCTTGTTCCTTCATGAGTAACTTCAAGAATGTCCCATGCCTGCTTACTGGTTGTGCAATTTTGAATCCGGCCAAATTCATCTTTAGACACTGAACAAAAAATGCGATTCAGGCCTTTGGCATTATGAACACATTGAGCTTTATCATAATCGGTCCACATCGCCTTATCTCTTGGCCTGAGGACATCCGGTTCACCTTCCTTACATATAGTGTCCATTGGGGGTTTATATCCAATATCAATCATGTCCCTAACGTCTGAATCAATAGATTCCAAAAAGATGCGCATTCGGGCTTTCCAGTATGGATAGTTTGACCCATCAAAGAAGGGAGGCTTAGTAACGGATGAAGAGTCCTCTCTAGACATATTTTCAAGTTCTCTTAGGATCTCACTCCCGGTTTTTAAACCTGAGCGGAAGAACCCGCTCTGATACCAATTGAAATTGCGGTTTTACCGCTTGAGGAGATACTCGGAGATATGCCTAATGTCCTAGAGGGGGGTGAATAGGACTTTTTTGAATTTCCAATTACAATTAAAACTAATCAAGTCAATCTTAGCAACCAAGATTATCACAATAACATTCAAGGCAATTATATGATGAATTTGTAAGCAAGGACTATCATAAGCATTTCATCAAACAGTTAGCATTCATGATTGACTAAGCCATTCAACACATAGCAATCATTCAAACTCACAATGCACAACAATTTATAGTGGTTCGGTTTCCCTACTCCACTCCCGGTTCACGATCTCAACCTATGAGACCACCGGATTTCACTATAGTCCTGGTTTTAAATCAGGTTAACCATCAACCTTGACATCCTTTGATCTAGGACCGCGTTTACCATCCGCCAATGGCCCAATCCAGGGACTTGACGAGTTTGGATCTCAAACTCTCACCAATCCTAATCCAAGGATGGTCATGTACACTCCCGCCGGAGTTTCTCAATCCAGGGAATAGTGATTCAATAAATGGACTCTCAAATACTAGACATACCTAGACGATTGAGCCCCGATTCGATGCCTTTGATGAGTAGCTTCAGCTCCACGTGCTTCAGCTTCTCTTTGTGCTCCCAAGATCAGCTACCGATGCAAATGATGAGGTTATGTTGATGCCGGGTAGTTGGGAGAGAGTTGGTCAAGTTCCTCTTGCCTATTCAATGCAATGGTAATGAGGGAACTGCCAAACTTCAAGCATTCAATGGCTATAAACGACCTCATAAAGATATTCCAAAGGTAGGTCAGCCATGAATGAAGATCTTGAGTTCATACTTCAAACCGAGCTTTGAATACTCATTGATAAGCCATTAATGGCTAGGTTTGAATGATGAACTCAAGGGAGTTAAGAGCAAAGAGGATAGGAGGATGTGAGTAAAAGCTCTCTCTCTTAGCTCTTGAAGGGTGTTGAATGCATGCCATGAAAGACCACAAGTCATGGCTATATATAGCCCCAAATGATGGCCCCAACGGATCTAAAACGGTCACGTCCGACCTGTCAGAGAGGGGTCTCAACCGGTCGGACGGACCGGTCGCAATTCAAAACACTAGGCCACATTTGAGTCTGCCCGACCAGTCAAGACCGGTCGGCTCACCTTGCTGGACTAAATGAAGAATGCAGGCCGACCGGTCAAGACCGGTCGGCTGCGCTTGCTGGACTAAATGAAGAATGCAGGCCGACCGGTCGGCTGTGCTTGCTGGACAAACTGAAATGTGAAGGCCGACCGGTCAAGACCAGTTGGCTGCGCTTGCTGGACAAGCTGAAATGTGAAGGCCGACCGGTCAAGACCGGTCGGCTACGCTTGCTGGACAAACTGAAATGTGAAGGCCGACCGGTCAAGACCGGTCGGCTGCCTATCTGGCTAATGCAGCACAACTGCTGGATGATTTGGTATAACTGACCGACCGGTCAAGACCGGTCGGCTGTCAACCTGAACTTATTACAGCAAATTTACTGTCTTGATGATGTCCCTGGCCGACCGGTCAAGACCAGTCGGCTATCCAGCTAAATTCATCACAGCAAGCCTCTTTCCAATTTTTGTTATTCCTGGCTAACCGGTCGGCTGCCCAGCTGCATTCATCACAGCAAGCTCTGTTGTGTGTTGAGGAGCCTGGCCGACCGGTCAAGACCGGTCAGCTGTCTAGACAATGATACTACAGCAGGTTTGCTGGATAAATCTTGAAGGTTTTGCCGACCGGTCAAGACCGGTCGGTTGTCTAGATGAACTTGTCACAGCAGGTTTTGCTGGATCAGGTCCTACAACACAGCCGAGGATCACTTCCAAGGTGAGGCATGAAGTGATATGGTGCATGGGGTCCAATGTTTGGACATATCTTCAATTACGATTCGCACCAGCCATGGACCACAAGTTTGATCAACTTGCGCAAGGGTCGAGAGGGAATGGGATAAGATGTGTGAGTCATTACGCCATTATTTGATGTTTTGGGTTTCCTATGGTCGATCTATATGTAACTTACCTAAGATCTTGTTTCAACATGAGCTTGAGCAATGGAAGACGCATAATCTTCAAGTCTTGATCTTCAAATCTTCGACCGGGGCTCACACGACAAGATGTAACCAACCGACACGCCAATTGACAACAAAAGGTGTACTAACAATTAACTCCAATGACGTTGAAACTGTTTGTGGAAGTTGTGCCAGAAATCAACATGCAACACAAGATTGTTCCACAATTTCAGCAGTTCAGGACATCTTACAAGAACAATCAAATGCCATAAACAGTTATCAACGGCAATTTGGTGCTCCAAACTCAAACACGTTTAATGCTAATTGGAAGAACCATCCTAACTTTAGTTGGTGGAATGGACCCACTGCGAATGCAACCAATATCCCTCAAGCTCCACCTATACTCAGTCCATCTCTAGTCATTACTCCAAAAGTTACGCTAAAGGAGATGTTGGGTGCATTTGTATCGGTTCAAGCTGAGTATAACAAGACTAATTCTCTGAAAATAGATGGGTTCATGCAAGAGCAATTGAAATTCAATCAAAATTCAACTCAAGCCATCAATGAATTGAAAACCTCAATGGCTAGAGTTGAATCTCACCTCAGTGTTAGGGAGAAAGGCACACTTCCTGCCCAACCTCTTCCTAACCCAAGAACCCAATTTGAGATACAAGATGCAGGCTCCTCCTCTCAACATATGGAGCATGTTCAAGCTATCACCACTTTGAGAAGTGGGAAAATAGTTGATAAATCTAATCCGGTGAAGGCCCCAAAGCCCAAGGATCCGAAAAATTCCAAAGAGGATGATAGCTCAAACAACACTCCACAAGAGAAAGAACTGGAAAGGCAATACAAGCCGGTTGCCCCGTTTCCCCAAAGGTTGATTTCACCCAAACCTTTAGACAAAAATCTGAAAATATTAGAGGTTTTCAAGCAGGTGAAGATCAACATCCCATTGTTGGATACCATAAAACAAATACCATCATATGCCAAATTTCTGAAGGAATTATGTACGGTCAAAAGGAAACACAATGTTCATAACAAAGTACTTTTGACTGAGAATTTGAGCGCTATCATCAAACAAGAAGTGCCCCAAAAATACAAGGATCCGGGTAGTCCAACCATCTCATGCATCATAGGAGATTACCGAATTAAACAAGCCTTACTCGACTTGGGGGCAAGTGTGAACCTCATTCCATACTCAGTTTACAAACAACTTGGGTTAAGTGAATTGAAACCCACCAAAACCACACTCCAACTTGCTGATAGATACATTCGTATACCGAGAGGAATGATTGAGCATGTTTTAGTCCAAGTTGATAAATTTTACTACCCAGTAGACTTTATTGTCTTGGATACACATCCCGTTATAGGTACCGGTGATCAAATTCCTGTCATACTTGGCCGCCCTTTTCTAGCTACTTCAAATGCCATTATTAATTGTAGAAACGGGCTTGTACAAATGTCCTTTGGAAATATGACTCTTGAGCTTAATATATTTGATTTATGCAAACAACCACGGGAGGTTGATGATGAGCTCCACGAGATAAATATGATTGAATCATTCGTGGAAGAAACATCCCCTTGTCATTATATTCCGATCCTTTGGAGGCATGTGTGGCCCACTCTTATGAGATAAATGATAACACAATACGAGAGATGGATGCCATGTTAGATGTGGTGTTGGTACTTGACAACAAAAGATGGAGGGCCCTATTTGAGCCTTTACCCGTAAACGAGAACAAGCCCCTTCCATCCAATATCAAGGCACCAACACTCGACCTAAAACCATTACCAAGTGAGTTGAAATATGTCTATTTAGGTCGAGATGAGACATATCCGGTGGTGATTTCTTCCCACTTGGATGAGGAACAAGAGAGTAGGCTAATGGCCACTCTATTAGAGCACAAGAGTGCCATTGGGTGGTCGATTGCGGATCTCAAAGGCATAGACCCACTGATTTGTACTCATTGCATACACCTTGAGGAGAATGCGAAAACATCTAAGGAAGCACAAAGATGACTTAATCCGAACATGAAGGAAGTGGTTAAGGCCGAAGTGGTAAAACTATTGGATGTGGGTATTATTTACCCAATATCCGATAGTCAATGGGTGAGTCCAACTCAAGTGGTGCCTAAGAAATCCGGAATAACCATCGTAGCCAATGCCAATAATGAACTTGCACCAACCAGAGTCACTACCGATTGGAGAATGTGCATTGACTACAGGAAGCTAAACACTGTCACGAGGAAAGACCACTTCCCCCTACTGTTTGTTGATCAAATTTTAGAAAGGTTGG
The DNA here is from genome assembly GCA_003013855.2 of Liriodendron chinense. NCBI lineage: Eukaryota > Viridiplantae > Streptophyta > Magnoliopsida > Magnoliales > Magnoliaceae > Liriodendron > Liriodendron chinense. The sequence goes on along the minus strand of ML058437.1, from coordinate 2,069,952 downwards.
CGGGTCATTCCCATTTTTGCTTCCTTGATGGCTATTCAGGGTACAACCAAAAAGAGTTAACCCATGAAGACCAAGAAAAGACTACATTCACATGTCCATTCGGCACTTTCGCCTATCGACGGATGCCGTTTGGACTATGTAATGCCCCTGCCACCTTTCAGCGTTGTATGATAAGTATCTTTTCTGATATGGTGGGGACAATTCTCGAAGTCTTCATGGATGATTTCTCAGTATTTGGTTGTAGCTTTGATGAGTTCCTTGAGCACTTGAAATCTATGCTGAAAAGATGTGAAGAGAAGAACCTTGTGTTGAATTGGGAGAAGCGTCACTTTATGGTTCAAAAGGGAATTGTACTTGGTCACATCATTTCACAAAATGGAATCGAGGTGGATAAAGCGAAAATTGATCTTATCTTTAACCCTTCACCACCCAAGAGCATACGAGATGTGCGGTCCTTTTTGAGACATGCAGGATTTTATAGAAGGTTCATAAAGGACTTTAGTTCACTCTCTTATCCTTTGTGTAACCTACTTCAAAAGGAGAATTCCTTTGAGTGGAATGAAGACTGTCAAAAAGCCTTTACTACACTTAAAGGTATGTTGACATGTGCTCCCATAATGCAACCACCTGATTGGAGCCTTCCTTTTGAAATTATGTGCGATGCAAGCGACTATGCTATTGGGGCCGTGCTAGGCCAAAGAAAAGAGAAGAAGCCATGTGTCATCTACTATGCAAGTAGAACCTTAAACTCAGCCCAATCAAACTACACTACTACAGAAAAAGAACTTTTAGCCGTAGTTATTGCCTTGGACAAGTTTAGGTCCTACTTGATTGGATCCAAGATCATCATATTTACTAACCATGCCGCACTTAAGTACCTTCTTCTAAGAAGGATCCTAAACCGCGGTTGTTAAGATGGATCCTTCTACTCCAGGAATTTGACATAGAAATACGTGATAAGAAAGGAGTATAAAATGTAGTGGCTGACCACCTCTCTCGACTTGTTCTCACCGATTCCCCTGAACGACCGTGATCAATGACATGTTCCCTGATGAACAACTTTTTGCAGTCTCCCAATTGCCATGGTATGCGGACATTGCTAACTATCTTGCTACAGGTACGATTCCTACACATTGGAAAAAGCAAGAAAATGATAAGTTCTTCACTGAGGTGAGAAAATTCCTATGGGACGACCCATACTTATTCAAGTATTGTCCCGATCAAATCATAAGGAGATGTGTGCCAGATGATGAACAACAAAGTATCATCTCCTTTTGTCATTCTCAGGCATGTGGTGGCCATTTTTCGGCTAAGAAGACCACAGCCGAAATTCTGCAATGTGGGTTTTATTGGCCCACTATGTTCAAGGACACACATGAGTTTTGCAAAATATGTGAGCCTTGTCGGAAATTGGGAGGAATCTCCCGTAGAAATATGATTCCTCTCAATCCCATCTTAATAATTGAAATTTTTTATTGTTGGGGCATCGATTTCATGGGTCCATTTCCATCTTCTTTTGGAAACGCATACATCTTGCTTGCCATTGACTATGTATCCAAATGGGTCGAGGCGATCCCATGCAGGAATAATGATCATAAAACAATCATTCGTTTCTTAAAAGAGAATATTCTTTCTCGGTTTAGAACACCTCGAGTCATCATTAGTGATGGAGGGTCTCACTTTTGTAATCGCTCATTTGAAACCTTAATGAAGAAATATGGCGTCACACACAAAGTGAGCACTCCCTATCACCCACAAACTAGTGGACAAGCTGAGATATCCAATAGGGAGATTAAACATATTTTGGAGAAAACTGTGAACCCCGATCGCAAGGATTGGTCGCTTCGACTGACCGATGCGCTTTGGGCTTACCGTACCGCTTTCAAGACCCCTATTGGAATGTCTCCCTATAGACTTGTCTATGGGAAGGCTTGTCACTTGCCTGTGGAGTTGGAACATAGGGCATATTGGGCAATTAAGAAGATGAATTTTGATTCGGACAAGGCGAACTCATTGCGCAAACTACAATTGAATGAACTTGCGGAAATCCGGAATGAAGCATATGAGAATGCGAGAATTTACAAAGACAAGACGAAGATATTCCATGATAAGAACATTCTTCGTAAGACATTCACGATCAATCAAAAAGTCCTTCTGTATAATTCTCGCCTACATTTATTTTTGGGAAAATTGAGATCTCGATGGACCGGTCGCTACATTGTGCAAACTGTCTACCCATATGGGACCGTCGAGTTGTTAAATCCAAGGAACGGCGACATCTTTAAGGCAAATGGTCAGCGATTAAAGCCGTTCTTTGAGAAGTTTCCTTCAGAAGGTATGTCCATACCTTTGACTGATCTTGTGTATCAGGATGATTGATCTCCTAGTCTGATGGAGGTATAGAGTAGTTAGGACTAGGAGTTGGTTGCTTTTGTTTATTTTTCATAGGTTTGTTAGAAGGAGGAAGCATTCCACTTTTCGCTCTCTCAGGCACTATCATTCCTCACTCCCTTTTATTTTTAAATTGCTCTCATGTTTTGCTCATTGCACATCTTTTACATTGAGGACAATGCAAGATTTGGTTGGGGGGTGTAGGATCACTTGGATGAATCCAGCGTTTTGTAACATTTCGAGCAATTATGTAGAAATTTTTTGATTTTTTCTAAAATTCAAAACTCTTTTGGAAAACTTTATTTCCATGCCTTCGAGATGATATGAGCATAAGAAGAGGATATATGAAGTGTATGATGTTGTAAGTTTTAAACTTCTCTCAACATAATGGTTTTGTATGTGAATTCCCCTATTTTTGTGATTGATAAAAAATTTGAACACTCTTACACCTAGTTCACATTAGACGATTTTCATGGGTTGAAGGGATTATGTGATTTGTGGATTAGTTAGATTTTGATTTAAGGTGTTGAGAAATCAAGCTGGGGTACTTTGTCCATCCTTGTCCATGGGAAAATATCGGAAGATATGGATTTCTAAAAATCCTATCTAAATTAAAAGAAAAAGAAAAAGGAAAAGGAAGGATGAAATTGGGAATGATGGAAAAATGGTGGAAAATTCCGATTAGGGCTACCTATTACTAACCGGGGGATGGTCTACCTGTAACCAAAGCCGGAAATGGGACGTAGTGTGAAAGTTGTCGGAAGGACGGTAAGGCAAATTCCTGTCATTGGCTTGATGTTACTCTATATACTTTGAAATCTATAGTTTAGTTAACCTATGAAGAAAATAATCCTGAAAACTCATGAGATGAATTGTCACTATGCACATTAGGTTGAATTTGTTCAAGTTCTTCTATTTGTCAAACAATCAGCGGGAATTTCATATGGATATTTACTATGTTTTGAGAGTTTATGGTTTCAACCTCTCGCACCTAATTTCTCTAACTCTTACACTTATGTAGCTTGGGATGTATAGAAGAATGGTTTCTAAAGGAGAGTTGGGTTTGGAGAATGAAATTGGTTTCACGCATGTTTTGCTCGGGACTAGCAAAATGCTGGTTGGGAGGTGTGTTGAGCTCTTAATTGTGCATATTTTAACCCCAATTCATCACTCATTATGCTTGTTTTTATGGTTTATAGACTAAACTAATGCATGGATTTGTGATTGTAGGGATGAGAGAAAGGAAGCATCAATTGAAGACTTAAAGATGCCAGTTAGAAGCAAAGAAGATTAAAGGACCAAGGGTTGAAGGATGAAAGAAAGAAGTCAAAGAAAAGAAGAAAGAAATTAGAAGAACACACTCAAGACCGGTCGTTCGACCGGTCGTCCAAGGCCCAGGACCGGTCGTCCGACCGGTCCGATCACTCAACAGAGGGGACCCATAGGCCACAACTCTCTGGACTGTCCACGACCGGTCGTCCACTGCTGCGACCGGTCGTGCGACCGGTCCTTGAATTAATTTTCTGAGTTGAATATTCCCAAGACTCTCTGGACGTTTTTGACGCTTTTGAGACTGGTCGTGCAACCAGTCGTCAAGTAGTTCAGACCGGTCGTGCGACCGGTCGTCTGCATAATGAAGTGTGTTCTACAAGCTCCAATTTTCTCTGCGCACTGAGTAAACTTATGCAATTTCTGAAAGATTCTGATGCTGCGGAGCCTGCCCACTATAAAAGGACACCTAGGGATCGTTCCTAGGGTATCTTAGAAGGGTTTGAGTAAGGTGGGAGGCGGCGGAAGTGGATTTCAGAGTTCCACAACTTTTCCTAGTTTGTTTGCTGTTTTATGTTTTTCTTAGTTGTTTCATGTTTCCTTGGATCATGAACAGCTAAACCTTTTAGCTAGGGCTAAGAGGTGAAGCTTGTAGTGAATCTAAGATGTTTCAATTCATTTAAGTTGGTTTTCAAGTTGGATTTCATGTTTAAGAACAATGGTTTGAAGTTTAATTCAAGTTCCAAGTAGTTTTTCTTAGTCTTATGATGACTCATGGATGTTTGGGAGAATTGCTTGAGTTCTTAATTGTTGTGTGCTAGTCTAGACCTGTATGATCTGAGGAATTGGAGTACGCTCTAGTACTATGATCTTCATGTGGGAACTTCCTACCAAAGTTCTACTTTTCTGGATTTCTGTAGTTGGTATGGGACTGTGTATGTGATTTGAATCAAGTTCAAATTATAATCTAGCTTTGTCTAGTGACAGGACTTAATGATGGTTATGATTAAGGACTTAATCTATTGGAATTGGGACTGACCTGTGCAATTGAGCATGCTCATCCTAGCTTGCATTGAGTGAATCATATATATTGACCTTACATATGGAAGATTGTTGGTTTAATCGTTATATCATCCAACTAGATAGATCTTAATTTCGATTCTAGTTAAGAAAGTGAGAAACCACAGTGAATTGAGCATCAAGGATTGCTATAAGGCGATCCTTGACCCCCTAGTGCCTTTTTATAATAGTTTACTTTAGTTTAAGTTCAAAGTTGTTACTTACATCAATCTCCTACAAATCTAGTTGTTAGCTTCTCAATAGAAACTATTGGATGTGTTTGTGAATTCCTACATAAGTTCCTGTGGATCGACCTCGGTCTTACTGAGTTTATTACTACATCGCAACCCTACACTTGGGGAACCGAACACCTTTCTAAAATTTGATCAACAAACGGTAGGGGTAAATGGTCTTTCCTTGTGACTGTGTTTAGGTTCCTGTAGTCAATGCACATTCTCCAACCGGTAGTGACTCGGGTTGGTACGAGTTCATTATTGGCATTGGCTACGATGGTTATTCCAGATTTCTTAGGCACCACTTGAGTTGGGCTCACCCATTGACTATCGGATATTGGGTAAATAATACCCACATCCAATAGTTTTACCACTTCGGCCTTAACCACATCCTTCATGTTTGGATTGAGTCGTCTTTGTGGTTGCCTAGATGTCTTAGCATTCTCCTCAAGGTGTATGCGATGAGTACAAATCAGTGGGTCTATGCCTTTGAGATCCGCAATCGACCATCCAATGACACTCTTATGCTCTATTAGAGTGGCTATTAACCTACTCTCTTGTTCTTCATCCAAGTGGGAAGAAATCACCACCGGATATTTCTCATCTTGACCTAAATATTTCAACTCACTTGGTAATGGTTTTAAGTCGAGTGTTGGTGCCTTGATATTGGATGGGAGGGGCTTGATCTCATTTAAGGGTAACGGTTCAAATAGTGCCCTCCATCTTTTGTTATCAAGTACCAGCATCACATCTAAAATGGCATCCATCTCTCGTATTATGTCATCATTTATCTCATGAGAGTGGGCCACACATGCCTCCAAAGGGTTGGAATATAATGTCAGGGGGAACGTATCCTCTACGAATGATTCAATCACATTTATCTCGTGGATCTCATCATCAACTTCACGTGGTTGTTTGCATAAATCAAATATATTCGGCTCGAGAGTCATATTTCCAAAGGACATTAGTACAAGCCCGTTTCTACAATTGATAATCAAATTGGAAGTAGCTAGAAAAGAGCGGCCAAGTATGATGGGAATTTGAGCACCCGTTCCTATCACAGGATGTGTATCCAAGACAATAAAGTCTACTGGGTAGTAGAATTTATCCACTTGGACTAAGACATCCTCATTCACTTCTCTCGGTATACGAATAGATCTATCAGCAAGTTGGAGTGTGGTTTTGGTGGGTTTCAATTCACCTAACCCAAGTTGTTCATAAACCGAGTATGGATGAGGTCAACACTTGCCCCTAAATCAAGTAAGGCTTGTTTAATATAGTAGTCTCCTATGATGCATGAGATGGTTGGACTACCTGGATCCTTGTATTTTTGGGGCACCTCTTGTTTGATAATGGCACTCAAATTCTCAGTCAAAAGTACTTTGTTGTGAACATTGTGTTTCCTTTTGGCTGTGCACAATTCCTTTAGAAATTTGGCATAGGATGGTATTTGCTTTATGGCATCCAATAACGGGATGTTGATCTTCACCTGCTTAAAAACCTCTAAAAATTCCAGGTTTTTATCTAAAGGTTTGGGTGAAATCGACCTTTGGGGAAACGGGGCAACCGGCTTGTATTGCCTTTCCGGTTCTTTCTCTTGTGGAGTGTTGTTCGGGCTATCATCCTCTTTTGAAATTTTCAGATCATTAGGCTTTGGGGCCTTCACCGGATTAGTTTTATCGATTATTTTCCCACTTCTCAAAGTGGTGATAGCTTGAACATGCTCCGTATGTTGGGAGGATGAGCTTGCGTCTTGTATCTTAAATTGGGTCCTTGGGTTAGGAAGAGGTTGGGCAGGAAGTGTGTCTTTCTCCCTAATACTAAGGTGAGATTCAACCCTAGCCATTGAGGTTTTCAAGTCATTAATGGCTTGAGTTGAATTTTGATTGAATTTGAATTGCTCTTGTATGAACCCATCTATTTTCAGAGAATTAGTCTTGTTATATTCAACTTGAACTGATACGAATGCACCCAACATCTCCTCTAGCATAACTTTTGGTGTAATGACTAGAGATGGACCTAGTACAGGTTGATCTTGAGAAGCATTGTTTGCATTCGCAGTGGGTCCATTCCTCCAACTGAAGTTGGGATGGTTCTTCCAACTAGAATTATACTTGTTTAAGTTTGGAGCACCAAATTGCCGTTGATAACTGTTTATGGCATTTGATTGTTCTTGTAAAATGTCTTGAACTGCTGAAATTGTGGGACAATCTTGTGTTGCATATTGATTTCCAGCACAAATTCCACAATCAATTTCAACGTCTTTTGAGTTGATCGTTTCTCCTTTCTTTAATTCCATGGCCTCGACTTTTCTTGTGAGGCTAGCCATACGTGCACTTATGTTATCTTCTTTTGAGAGGACATAAATTTCTCATTTTTCCTTTTGTTGGCTAGTCTTGGAATTTGTTGGTCTAGATGTATCCCAAGACTGTGCATTCTCGGCGAATTCATCAAGATAATCCCATGCTTCTTCAGCTTCCTTATTCATGAATTCCCCATTACACATCATCTCTACAAATTGGCGCATGGGTGAAGTCAGTCCTTCATAAAAAAAAGCTTATAACCCACCAAATTTCATAGCCATGATGTGGACATGCATTTAATAAGTCCTTAAACCTCTCCCAACATTGGAAGAATGTCTCATCTTCCTTTTGGGCAAAATTCATGATAAGGGGCCTCAACATGTTCGTTTTGTGAGTAGGGAAGAACTTTTTAATGAACTCCCTAGACATCTCAGTCCATGTGCCAATTGATCTTGGCCTTTATGCATGAAGCCAGCCTTTAGCTTTATCCTTAAGGGTAAAAGGAAATAATTTAAGTCTCACCACATCATCAGTTACATTTGCAAAGTCCATGGTGGCTATCACCTCATCAAATTCCTTAAGGTGTTGATAGGCACTTTCACTGTCTAATCCATGGAATCTCCGGAGGAATTGGATTACTCCCGGTTTCAAATCTACGTTCCCTGCATTTTGTGGAAAAATAATGCATGAGGGAGTGCTCGCTCTTGCTGGTTGCAAGTAATCACATAATGTTCTAGGTCGGGAAACATTCTCAGCCACATTCTCTCCCGTTTCGGTTTGGTTTTGGCCCAGATTTTGATTGGTCATAGGATTGGGTTGATTTACAGCCATACTTTCAGACAAAATTGAAGAATTTAAATGTCTCCTAACACGTGGTTCTCTGTCAATTCCTTCTACTATTGCCCCTTCACTAATGAGTCAATTATTAGAATCCCGAGCCCAATGTGGCATGCAAATCTTAAAAAAATTGAAACAAGAAAAGAATTCTTCCTTCCTTCCTTTACTCCTCTCTAAGACCAAAGCACAAGGTGTCTTGCAATGGCTGAGCCAGAAGCAAGGATAGAGACCGATTTCTTCTAGTCAATAAGGGTTCAGAGAACTCTCCACCCACTCTTTGAATCTTTCGAGAAAAGTGCAAAAAAAGAAGAAAGAGGAATAGAGTTAAGAAGAGAAATCTCTGAGCACAAGGTGATCCAAGACGGCAGTGTCGACCAATAGGAATTAAAGCGGCACAAGGCCAACCTATCAGAAATCCAAAAAGGAGTCTCCACCAACTCTACAAGAGATAAATATGATAGGAAAGAATAGGAGGAGAAGAAGAGTAAGGTTAGAAAGATAAAACTTAATTTGAGAACTTAAGATGCCTACTTCTTCTTCAACTTCCTAAAAATCCTTGTAAAAGAAAAAAATCAAAATAAAACAAACCAAGTTAGTACTAATCCTAAAAATTTCAATAAAAACTGTCTTCAGAAATTCTGTTAAAAATTATCAAAGTCTCCGGCAACGGCGCCAAAAACTTGTTCGCTTCCCCAAGTGTAGGGTTGCGATGCAGTAATAATCTCGGTAAGACCGAGGTCGATCCATAGGGACTTATATAGGAATTCATAAAACACTTCTAATAGTTTCCACTGAAGAACTAACTAAACATAATTTAGTAATCTGATGTAAAGAGATATTTTGAACTAACTGAAGGTAATCAATTAATAAAAAGGCACTAGGGGTTCAAGGATCCACTTGTAGCAATCCTTGATGCTCGATTCGCTGTGGTTTCTCACTTTCTCAGCTAGAATCAAAATTAAGTTCTATCTAGTCGGATGATAGAGCAGTTAAAACAGTCAATCTGTCACATGTATGATTCATGTACATGATTCTCTCAATGCAAGCTAGGACTTGAGCACACTCAATTGCATAGGTCAGTCCCAATTCCAATAGGTTAAGATCACAACCATAATCATCATTAAATCCTGTCACAAGATAAAACTATATCATGATTTGAACTTGATCCAAATCACATACACAACCTTACATACTTCAGAAATTCCAGAAAATAGACCTTTAGTAAGAAGCTCCCACATGAAGATCATAGATCTACAGCGTATTGAATTCAATTCCTCGAATCATACAGGTCTAGACTAGCTCAAAACAATTAAGAACTCAAGCAATTCTTCCAAACATCCATGAGTCATCATAAGATTAAGAAAAACTACTCAGAACTTTATTTAAACTTCAAACCATTGTTCTTCACTAATAATTCAACTTAAAACCAAATCAAACGAATTAAAACATCTTAGATTCACTACAAGCTTCACCTCTTATCCCTAGCTAAGAGGTTTAGCCATTCATGATCCAAGGAAACATGAAACAAAGTAAACAAATCATAAAACTAGAAAAAAAACTTAGGAGGAGTTGTAAAACTCCAAATCCGACTTCCGCTGTCTCCCACCGTGCTTAATCTCTTCTAGGATGCCTTAGGAACGATCCTTAGGTGTCCTTTTATAGTGGGGAAGCTCTGCTGTGTCAGAATCATCTAGAAATTGCGTAAGGTTACGCAGTGCGCAAAGAAAATCAGAGTCCGGAATTGGAAAGCTTTCTGTTACGCAGATGACCAGTCACACGACCGGTCTGAGCTCCTGGACGACGGGTCGCACGACCGGTCGTGAATGGTCCAGTAAGATGTGCAAAGGGCCCCCTTCTGTTGAGTGCTTGGACTGGTCTGACGACCGATCTTGGGTCATAGACGACCGGTCAGACGACCAGTCTTTAGTGCTTTCTTCTGCATCCTTTCTTATCTCCTTTGCTTCTTTCTCCCATCCTTTCCTGCTTAGTCCTTTGGTCCTCAATGCTTGTAAATAGCACCTTTAAGCCTTCCATTGATGAATCTTCTCTCTCATTCCTATAACCACAATACCATGCATTAGTTGGGTCTTTAATCATGTATTTCAAGCATAGTTAGTGATAAAATGGTGTTAGAATATACACATTTAAGCACTCAACACAGTAGAAGCTGGAAATGGATGAAAATTCCATACCTCTCCCTGCATTTCAGAAAATCCAACAAAACACCAAAACATTGCAAAATCAATTTACAAAATCACAAAAATATTTCTACTATTTTCAATAACACCGATCTTTATCTTGACCACTCAGGAACAGACTCGGACCAGATATTTACAAAATCATAAAATTATTTCCTTTGTTTTCAATAACCGATCTCCATCCCGACTACTCAGGAAAAGATTTGGACCAAATATTTGCAAAAAAATGACAAAAATTGTCACTATCCCCAGCAAAGCACTTCAGGAGTATCAAACTCCACTCACCCACTTCACAGTTTGGGATAACGGATCCAATCGCCCGCAAATTGGAATCTTGACCAAAATTGGCGACCAAACACCATCCCAATCACATCCATTCTCCAAAAGAGCATCTTGAGGTTACAACCTACAACCTCCTTCATCCATCCCCATCAGCGAAGAAACAACATCCTAGGACGATGGACCTGATCGACCACGGGTTGGGATCTTAACCAACCCGCTGACCAAACATCCGCATTGAAAATAAAATCTCCAAGGAAACAAAATCCTATAAGTAATAAGCTTAAGTTCTCTACATCCCCAACAAAAGCAAAGTCATTGAACTGAAAGAGAATGAGACAAACATGCATCCATATGCATACGTATCCACATGCATCAGCATCCATCACATCAATCATCATTTTTACCTGCTTTCAAAATAAAAGACGGTTAGCCAAAGACCCCACAGGCATCCCTAGTGGAGGCGCGTGCAAGCCAGATTTCATCTTTAAAAGATAAAAATATTATACACATACTCCTGTTTACAAATAAAAACCCCACAGAGTATCACTCCCTACAGTGGGTCTTTTCAAAATCCAAAAAAACATTTTCCCAGTAAAGCGTTCGGCCTCCAAAACACTAAGAGATCTTTCATATCTCTGGGTAGGAGCCGACGCAAAAATCAAATAAGATCCGATATCTCACGGTTTCCCCGGAGGCCATCGGATTCAATGCACTCAAAGTACGATCAGCCTAAACTCCAGTGTCAGTGCAGTCGTACCAAATGCCAAGACACGGAAAGATGAAAGCCAAAAGGCTCGGTTAAAGAAACCATCCAAACAGTGGAAATGATGAATTGTAATACAAGTATCAAAACCAACAGATTGGGTGGAAAAAGTTCACCCGCACATACTTAGGCTTGGATGCCTGAAGTACCTTGACCGAGTCCAAGTCGGCGTAGTGGATCTCCCATAAGGCCGCGCAGACGCAGGGCAGCTAACCAGTTTGACAATCAAGCAAAACAAGTACTCCTGGAGTGATCTGGGAAAGCAACGAACAATCAGTCAGAGGGTCGGTAACCTCGTAAAACTATGATGGATGCAGAGGCTCTACTGTACCTTTTCAATGTTAGTACCGATCGGGAATGGAAGGGTTGCGATTGGGTACCCAAGTTGCAACTCATGCAAGGACAATCACAACGTTTTCTCCGAACTCTCGCGGTATGTGCGAGTTATCTATTTTTAGACAATCAATTGACTTCGATATAAAGGCAAGCAAAGATTTTAGACCACGATCTATGAATGACCGGGTCAGAAGTGGGGCGTCCACTCGCTTTGACATTCAATTGCACGCAACCTCTGCCAAAGAGGGGCATCTGTAGACATCTCACCTTTGGCTATAATATTGGTAGAGATAGCTGGATGAATGGAGGACCGTAACCCCAAGCCCCATGTCCAAACCCAGCAAACTCACCCCTTGTAAGACCCAATCCATAGCCTAGCTCAAGCTTGAACCCAGTCAACTCACCCCTAAAACATTAGCCCAAAAAACCCAAACTTGGTGAGTCAACCCGCTGAGTCAGATCACCTGGTCAACTCACTGGGTCAATCCAGCCCCTGTGTTAAGTTCTTAAATGTGTATATTCTAACCCTATTTTATCACTAACTATGCTTGAAATACATGATCAAAGTCCCAACTAATGCATGGTTTTGTGGTTGTAGGAATGAGAGAGAGAATTCATCAATTGGAGGCTTAGAGACGCTGTTTACAAGCATTGAAGATCAAAAGACCAAGCGCCAAAAGGTTGAAGAAAGAAAGCAAATGACAGAAGAAAGATGGTAGAAAAGTGCACTGAAAATCAGTCGTTCATAGCCCAGGACCGGTCGTCTGACCTCTTCGAACACTCAACAAGAGGACTTTACTGCCAAATCTTGCTGGACCAATCACGACCGGTCGTCCACTGCTCAGACCGATCGTCTGACTAGTCGTTGAATTAAAAGATGGGTTCAAAATTCCAAAAAACTCTCTAGACTGTTTTTAACCTATTAAGACCGGTCGATCGACCGGTCATCCATGGGCTCAGACCGGTCATCCGACCAGTCGGCTGCGTAACAGAGCTTCTTTTACAAGCTCCGAAATTTGCTGCACAAAGCTCAATTTTTGCAGGATTTCTCGAAGTTTCTTCGCACTAAGGGCTCCAAACCTATAAAAGGACACCTTTAGCTCATTCCTAATGCATTCTAGAAGAAAATTACCATGGTGGGAGGCGGCAAAAGTCAGATCCGGATTTCTACAACTTCTAGTTTGTTCTTCTAGTTTTATGTTTTTCTTAGTTGTTTTCATGTTTCCTTGGATCATGAACGACTAAACCTTTTAGCTAGGGCTAAGAGGTGAAGCTTGTAGTGAATTTAAGATATTTCAATTCATTTGTTTTGGTTTCAAGTTGGATTATTAGTGAAAAATAATGGTTTGAAGTTTAAATAAAGTTCTAAGTAGTTTTTCTTAATCTTATGATGGCTCATGGATGTTTAGAAGAATTTCTTGAGTTCTTGATTATTTTGAATGGTTCTAGACCTATACGCTCCGAGGAATTGGATTCAATACGCTCTAGACCTTTGATTCTCATGTGGGAACTTCATGCCAAGAGTTCTACTTTTTTGGAATTTCTGAGTTGTGTGTGATTGTGTATGTGATTTGAATGAAGTTCAAATCATGATCTAGTTATGCTTTGTAACAGAGTTTAATGATGATTATAATCGTGATCTTAACCTATTGGAACTAGGATTGACCTATGAAATTGAGTGTGCTCAAGTCCTAACTTGAATTGAGGGAATCATGTACATGAATCACACATATGACAGATTGTTTGTTTTAACTGCTCTATCATCCGGCTATATAGGATTTAATTTCAATTCTAGTTGAGTAAGTGAGATACCACAGTGAATTAAGCATCAAGGATTGCTACAAGTGGATCCCTGAACCCCTAGTGCTCTTTATTATTGATTACATTCACATTTAGTTCAAAATATTTATCTACATTCAATTCCAAAATCCTGTTTAGTTAGTTCTCAATTAAAAACTATTGGAAGTGTTTTGTGAGTTCCTACACAAGTCCCTGTGGATCGACCTCAGTCTTACGTAGATTATTATTCCATCGCAACCCTACACTTGGGGAAGCGAACAAGTTTTTTGGTGCCGTTGTGTCGAGCTCTTAATTGTGCATACTTTTACCCCAATTCATCACTCATTATGCATGGTTTCATGATTTTAAGACTAATCTAATGCATGGATTTGTGATTGTAGGAATAAGAGAGAGGATTGATTAATTGAAGACTTAAAGATACTATTTGCAAGCATTAAAGATCACAAGACCAAGCATGAAAGGGTGGAAGAAAGAAGCAAAGGAGAGAAGAAAAGAAGGCAGAAGAATATACTACAGACCGGTCGCCCGACTAGTCGTCCATAGCCCAGGACCGATCGTCCGACCGGTCTGAACACTCAACGGAAGGAGACTCTACTGCAAATTTCACTGGATCATTTACGACCGGTCATGCGACCGGTCGTCTACTGCTCAGACCGGTCGTGCGACTGGTCCTTGAATTAAAACTCTGGGTTCTGAATTCCTGAAAACTCACTGGATGAATTCTGCGTTTTTGTGACCGTTCGTGCGACCGGTCGTCTATAGGCTTAAACTGGTCGTCCGACCGGTCGACAGCATAATAGAGTGTCCGTGAAGCTCCGATTTTCTCTGCGCAATTGCATAATTCCTTACGCAATCTGGAATCTTCTGCGCCAATCTATAAATAGGACTTCTCCTCTTCATATTGAGGATGATAGGACGTGAGGATCATCAAGGAAGTTTAGGAGACGGATTCTACTTCAAGTTTTTCCTAGTTTTTCTTCTAGTTTTTGTAGTTTTTATGTTTTTAAGGCTTTTAGTTCAAGGATGTTAGATATGAACTAAAACCTCTTAGCTAGGGTTAAGAGGTGAAGCTTTTGATTTGTTTTTTATGATTAATACAATCTAAGTTTCCTTTTTATGTTTTAATTGAAGAATTTAGTTTACTATGAGTTTGAATCAAGTACTAGTTCAATTTTACTTTGATCTCTTGAAGACTCCGACCTCATGTGGTTCTTAGTGATTCTAAAATTAGTAGCTTCTCTTCTAAGCATTGGTTATGCTTGTGTAGTTCATTGATCTATAATCGACTCCGGGCATGGTAGACCCTTTGATTGCCTTGTGTACAATGACCTGATCTTCATGTGGGAACTCATTCAACTAAAGTTCTTATATTTTGTTATAATCTGAAATAGTTATTTACTGATTGATTTTCATTTAATTAGAGTTCTAATCATCTGTTGTAGTCAAGTCTAGTGACAAGATTTGATGAAAGCTATGGTTGTGAATCTCAACTTGATTGGAAAGAGGCTTGGCCTATACAATTGAGTGTGCCCAAGGCCTGAGCATTGTTGTGGGAATCGAATCAATGAATAAGCAACTGTTTTAGATAATTGTTGATTAAACCGCTCTATATTCCGATCAGATAGAGATATGAATTCGATTCTGATTGTGTAGTGAGAGACCTAGTTGTGTTGATGCATCGAAACTTATCAAAAGTGGATCCTTGGCCCTCTAGTGCCCTTTTGGATTGATATTACCTTTCATAAATCACTATTTAAACACAAATCACTATTTTCCAGCTTTAGTTCTTAATAGGATCTTAATTATAAGTTATTTTTAGATAAATTTTGAGAATACCCATACATAAATACCTGTGGATCGACCTCGGTCTTACCGAGATTATTACTACATCACAACCCTACACTTGGGGAAGCGAACAAGTTTTTGGCGCCGTTGCCGGGGATTTCTATGCGGTATTTTAGAATTTGCTAAGATAGCTTTTAGTTACGATTGTGTTAAGATAAGTTTAGGATTTGTTTTCCTTTCTAGGGTAGGTTTTCTTCTAAAATCATAATACTAACTTAGTTTGTTTTGATTTTGCAGGATTCTAACATAGATCTACAATTCAGGTTCTATCCTTCTAACCCCTCTTGCTATAGATAGTTTCAGATTTTTGTTTTTAAAATTAGGATTGGAATCTAGGATTGTGTTAAATGGTTCATAACCAAGTGGGTTCGTGATCACACTCGGAGATTATTAAGTGACGGAGTAATTGTTGAAGGGATTGATAGAGAGCCTCGTGCTAGAAAACGTCAAAATCTTCCTGAAATTACTAGAGAGATGGCTGAAAATCAACCAAATCAAGGGGCTAATCAACATCAAAATCAAGCCCAAAACTTTACTGAATTGGATGAGAATGAAGTGGGGGATGCACCTCAACCTAGAACTTTACGTGACTATTTACAACCAGCTAGGACGAGTACTCCCTCTTGCATAATTTTCCGTCACAATGTGGGAGATATTGATTTTAAACTGGGGTTGATCCAACTTCTTCCCAGATTCCATGGACTCAACTCTGAAAGTGCATATTTACACATTAAGGAGTTCGAAGAGGTTATTGCCACAATAAACTATGACAATGTAACCAAGGATACTATAAAACTTAAATTATTCCCTTTTTCCTTGAAAGAGAAGGCCAAATCATGGCTACATTCCTTAAGGCCAAGGTCTATTGGGACATGGGCTGAGATGACTCAGGAGTTTTTAAAAAAATCCTTCCCTACTCATCGAACCAATGCACTAAGAAGGGCCATAATGAACTTCGCCCAAAAAGAAGATGAAACCTTTTCCAATTTTGGGAAAGGTATAATGAGCTATTAAACGCATGCCCACATCATGGCTATGAACGGTGGAGGTTGATTAGTTTCTTCTATGACGGATTAAACTCAACCATACGCCAATTTGTGGAGATGATGTGCAACGGAGAGTTCATGAACAAGGAAACGAAGGAAGCTTGGGATTATTTTGACATGTTGGCTGAAAACACACAATCATGGGATACATCTAAGCCGACAAGTTCTAAACAACCCCGAGCCAAGGAAAAGGGAGAAATTTACGTTTTAAATGAGAAAGATGATCTAGGTACTAGAGTGGCTAATCTCACACGAAAGGTCGAGGAGATAGAAATAAGGAAAGTGGACACAACCCAACAAAGGGGGACTGTTGAAACTATTTGTGGTATTTGTGCTTCCAATGTGCATCAAACGCCGGATTGTCTAACAATCTATGCGTTTCGAGAACTTTTATAAGAACAATCGAATGCTTTGAATAGTTATCAATGACCTTTTAGTACTCCAAATCCAAACACGTACAATTCTAATTGGAAAAACAATCCTAACTTCAATTGGGCGAATGGAACCACGGCCAATCAAAGTGATCCTCAAAAGGGGCCCCCAATGCAATTTCCTATGGCCCCACCTTAAATGCCTATAGATGATACATTGAAAGCATTCATGGAAGGTCAAGCTCAAATAAATCAATCAAACCATACGATAATGCTTGAGCTTAAAAATTCGGTGGAGGAGATCAAGGCTCGCTCAAACGCAAGGGAAGGGATTCTTCCGGCCCAACCCCTACCTAATTCGAAATCACAATGCGAAATAAGCGTACCTAGTTCCTCTAACCAAAACATGGAACATGTTAAGGCCATCACCACTCTTAGAAGTGGTAAAACTATTGAAAAATCCGACCCGGTGAAGGCCTCAATGCCTAATGATCCGGTATCTTCCAAAGAGGATGATGGACCTAGCACCACCATGAATGAAAAAGAGCCATTGAAAGAATATAGGCCCGTTGCTCCATTCCCTCAACGCTTGATTTCAACCAAACCTCAAGATAAATATCAGGAATTTTTGGACGTTTTTAAGCAAGTCAAAATCAACATCCCATTGTTGGACGCCATTAAACAAATACCGTCACACGCTAAATTTTTAAAAGACCTTTGTATGTTGAAAAGAAAAAGACATGTGCAAAAGAAGGCATTTTTGACAGAAAATGTAATCGCCATTATAAATCACGGGATGCCCAAGAAATACAAAGATCCCAGTAGTCCGACAAGATCATGCATAATTGAAGACTACCGGGTGTAGCATGCTTTACTCGATCTAGGGGCAAGTGTGAACTTAATCCCCTTTTCGGTCTATGAACAATTGGGTTTAGGTGAATTAAAACCCACCAAAACCACATTACAACTTACTGACCGATCGATTCGTATTCTGAGAGGGGTGATTGAGGACGTTCTTGTCCAAGTTGACAAGGTCTACTACCCGGTGGACTTTATTGTCTTGGACATACAACCCATGGCTAATATTGGCCCGCAAATTCTTGTTATACTTGGCCACCCATTCCTAGCTACATCAAACATTATCATCAATTGTAGGAGTGGAGTCATATAAATGTCTTTTGGCAATATGACGATTAAGTTAAATGCTTTCAATATTAACAACCAATAAGAGGATGAAGATGAAGAGGTCCACGAAATAAATGTCACGCTCCAAACTCGGGGACCAGGCTCATAAAATTCTCGGCCGTCAAATTCGGTGCCGAAAGCCTCCGTGGTACCCCATTCTCGGCTCCTAGCTTCCATACGCCAGGTTCCGATCCTGGGATCCCACAAGGAGGATTTTCATGGTAAACTTTTTTTTTATATAAATGAGCATAAACACAAGTATACCAAAACAAAAGCATCACATCACATATCCACTAAGGTAATCTTTTGAGTACAATGCTGCAGAAAAAGGAAATACAATGTATAACTGAAAGCTGAAAGATCAAATGCGCGCCCCTGTCTCACTGCTGTCGCGCTATAGTATGTCCTGCATGTAAACAACGTGCATAAGCTTACTATGAAGCTTAGAGAGTGCGTGGTGTGTGCGCAATGCATATGGTAGGTATACAGATATCAGAGTAAGCGGAAATGATGGCAGGCTACACTACCAAGTCTATGAATGTTATTAGCCGTCCCAAGGCTATGCAATACAAGGGGCCTATATGGCCGAATGTCATATGCTAAAGATGCAATGTGCGCATGTCAATCCTCGACTGCCATATATCATACGGTTTACAACTGGGACATCACCGGGGTCTAGTACACTCCAGACATTGGTTGCCGCCCATCGCGCGCATAACCAAGCGAGTGGAAGAGACCTCACTATCTGCCTCGTCAATGACATACAAGAAAATCCATCCGGCTCGTCGACAGCGAATCCATTCACGAGCTAGTCAGACTCAACCTAGTATATAGCCCTCTGCACTCGGGCGGGTAAGGTCATACCCCCTTCCAACCAACCCCGACATAGTGGGAGATGCGACCTACTAGTATTTGGCCCTCGTGCACTCATAAATCCACTCGGTCTAGACATTGGAGCATCCTACTGGTACCACAGGGTTTAGGGACTTTCACCCAAGGACATCTTTAGCGCCCAAGTCCTAGAACATATTTTCAGTGTCCATTTCTACCACCCACGATGTGACTATGGTGGTCACAACCCCGATGCCGCTGGATGAGAATCTGATCATGACATGCATAATGTGAGATGCATGAGTCATACTGTCAAAGCCATGCACCAAACTTGCGCATACCGCGCGATCATGTGGGGTAACCCTATCTCATACGGGTCCCCTAAGTATCTTAAGCTATGAGGCATATACTATGATCAACATCATCCACGGTCAGGCATACATATGATGGGTATGCACAAATGAATGGGCATGATATTCATTACACTAAGCATATTATCAGTTTGACCTATCAAACTAAGTACGCTAGCATGTTTCAAATGTATCATGTGACAATCAGCCTTAAATGGTCGAATATATATATAGGGGGTGAGATCTGGATAGAGGGTTCTACTAATAATAGAAAAGTCTACATGGCATGACCCACTTGAAACTTGAATCGGCCCATCATACGCAACAAATGGGCTAGAAGGACCGATGTATGGCATGAGTACATCAAGGTAGGCCCTGGTGGCCTCCAATGGGGCATCAATGATGGCCCATATGCTGGACCGTTTGGCCAACCCCTACTGTGCAGCGAGGGGTCTACTTGAGCTACGGATCAACCTCCTTTTTGGGCTTATACCCTAAAATGATCTGTCCAACGCATGGACAGTATGAATGTGCAATACATACTTCAAAGTGAGCACCACAATGGCCCACATACTGAGCATTATGAATAAAATTCATGCATCATGCTGGTCTAAGGTGACCGACGGATCGGGCACCGTAATGAGGTGTGTATACAACGCATCATCAAGGTGGACTGCTACAGCTAGCCCCACCCTCTAGACTGATGGATGATTTCGACAGTCCATTATCCATCGGCGTGGATTAATACATACCCAAGGTGGGTCCCATATCTGGATGACATGGATAAAGCATATACATTATAGGTAGGCCCAATAGAGGACGGCCTGGATCAAACACATACATCATGTGGGACCCATAAGGTGGGCCACCTGCTAGACTGGTTCCACCTGGGCCACAAGAGTTCTGGATAAAGCTGATATTTACGATTTCCCTTCACCCAGACCTGTGCCACAGGTCTGGGTGGTATATAAACATCATGTGGCCTAGGAAGGTTGCAACGGTGGACATCATTCTCTCCACTATTCCAGATGGTGTGGCCCACCTGCGACTTGTATCAGGTTCATTTTTAGATCCATGGCTTAAGGTGACATGACAAAATGGATGGACTGCCTGAATAATGTACATGCATCAGGGTGGACCACGCCCATGGCACACTGGACAGCAAGGTGGGCCACTGCTGGACAGCGTGGGCCACACTCATGGCCCCCAAAAGTTTTGGACAAGCTAATATATGTGTTTCCCATTCATCCGGGTCTGAGTGACCTCAGCAGCAGGTTAGATTGTAAATAAACCTCTTAGCGGGTCCCACACATGCAACCAACCGTGGCTCCAATGGTTTCAACAATGGCCGATCATCTCCACCGTTTCCCTTGGTGTGGTCCACTGTAGAATTGGATCCAGCTGATACTTGTGTTTTCCATTCATACAGGTCTGCATGACCTGGTGGATGGGTTCAGATGGAAAACATCATAATGGTGGGCCCTGAAAAGGTTTCAACGGTAGGCATTCATCCTTACTATTTCCTATGGTGAGGCCCACCCAAGATCTGGATCTTCTTGGTCCTCGGACATGGGCCATGAAATGATCTGGGAAAACAGATGGACGACTTGGATAAAACGAATACATCATGGTGGGTCCCACAATGTAGGCCACTGATGGAAGGCTGAGGAGCCCAGCATCCTGTTAGTGCACTTTTCCGTGGCATACTAGTGCACCTTGTTTGTCAATCACTTACGTCAGTGAGTCTAGTGTCAGTGGAGCCCAAAGAAGACGAAGACCAAAGACTCAAGACATCCAGCCGCATCAAGGAAGAAGATTCAGGTATATGAGATGCCTTGGTGCCTTAACCTCGACCAAAACCTATCCCCTTTGTATCCTTGATGACCTTGACCATATTTAGAACCCTTTAGGCATCATTGATAGGCCCTAGGTGTCCCATTTGATCAACCTTTCCTAGGACTTTATGTACAGGCTGAAGAAAGTAGAGTGCAGCTTGTATGTGGGGAGAACCAGGCTGGTCCGACCGGTCATGACCGGTCGGCCAGCAGCCTTGCTGCTTTATGCAATGGCCAGCCGACCGGTCATGACCGGTCGGCCGTTTACAAATCATGGTGGCCAGCAGGTATGGCCGACCGGTCATGACCGGTCGGCCTGGAGCTTTCTCTCATCCAGCAAGGTGCGCCGACCGGTCATGACCGGTCGGCCTGATGTTTTAGGCTGTCCAGTGAGGGGGTCCGACCGGTCATGACCGGTCGGCCCATATTCTTGGCCTATGCAGCTGATGTTCTCCAGCAGAGGGGTCCGACCGGTCATGACCGGTCGGGACAGGTCGGCATATAGCCGTTTTCTGACCGTTGGGGCTCTATTTCCCTATATATAGAGCTCCGGTTTTGGGCTTTTAAAAGAGGGATTTTTGAGGGAGATCATTTGAGGCTTAATCCTTGACTTATGCAAGGCATCTTCCTTATGCTTTAACACAAGATTAGAGCATTCCAAGCTCATGTAGAAGATGACCTTCATCCCCTCTTGATCTCTAGAGTTAGGAAGCGTCTTGATTGGCAAATCCATGTCCTAAACTCGAAGATGAGATCGTTGTAGGTAAGAGACTCTAGGCAACCCATTCCCACTAAGTTGTAGAGCTCTTAAACCTATCCTCCTAGCACCTTGGGCATTTCAAGGCATCGCATGCAAGGTGTTTGATCGAATGTGGCTGAGGCATTGGTGACGCAACGGCGGCACGATCGAGGGAGCAAAGGGAAGCTGATTGAAGCACGGGAGAGCGAAGATCAAGCAACCCAATCCGGCGCTAAACAAGGGGCTCATCCGACAAGTAGGTTGTCTTATTTGAGAGTCCATTTTAGAGTTTGTTTGTCAACTCGCCTTAGGGACGTTAGCCGTTCCTTGGCCCGTCAGCCGGGCCTAAACTAAGTCTCCAAGGGGGAGCCTCCGACACGAGAGTAAACGTGCGATAAGGTTGAGAGTTAGCCTATGTCTAAAACTCCGGATACGGTTGAGAGGTGAACCGATAAAACCTCCGTGTAAAGGTTGAGAGGTGAACCTCATTTAAAACCTCCGATAGTGGATGCCGGTGTGCTCAAAGGGGTTGAGTACTTGAACCGGGAGTGGAGTAGACAAGTAGTCGAACCACTATACATCCTTGTGTTTGTGATTGTTCTTGAGCACATTCTATCTTTGCATTGTTTGTTTAATTGCTTAATTATGAATGATTGATAGGAATGCATGCTAGGCACTTTATAGGCATCCCCACACAAGATGTACCTTCACTACTTGTGTAGACTTGAGCTCATTGATCCACTCTCATAAGTCTACACAAGATGCATAGGTTAGGAGCTTGATTAGTTGTATCATTTACTTCCTATGCATGCTTAGACTAGGTTTGTTTATTGCTTATCCTCTTGCTAGTCTTTTGATTGGACCCACCAAGGCTTGGAAGCCGAGGTGTTCTTGCTTACAAAGCTTATTTTATTGAATTGCATAAGTAGGCGAAAAGAATTTGAAAAAGGTCCATATCACCCCCTCTAGGTCCTTAGACATATCTCCGAGTATCTCTACAAGCGGTAAAACCGCAATTTCACGTCCGTGGACGCTGGCTACTCCCAGCGGGAGCGGATTAGGTGAGACCCCGGCCTCACCTAAGACGGTGCGGCCCTTACCGTGGGGTCCACCTTGATGTATGTATTATGTATCCACTCCTTCCATCCATTTTTCCAGATCATTTTAGGGGATTATACCAGAAAGGAAGCAGATCCAATCATCAGGTGGACCATAACATAAGAAACAGTAGTGATTGACCATCCTACCATTAAAAACTTACTAGGACGTACCTTCATGTTTCCATAGTGTTTATTTACCATCCAATCTGTTGATAAGGTCACATGATCCAGAATTAAGGGAAAAAAACAAATGTCAGCTTCATCTAAAACTTTTGTGAGCCATTAATGGTCAATAATCACTATTTCCTATTTTATGGTCCACCTGATGATTGGATCTGCTTCCTTTCTGGTATAATCCCCTAAAATGATTTGAAAAAATGGATGGATGGCGTGGATACATAATACATACATCAAGGTGGGCCCCACAGTAACCCACGGTAAGGGCCGCACCGTCTTGGGTGAGGCCGGGGTCTCACCTAATCCGCTCTCACTCCCAGCGCCCCTGGCGTGGTGAGAGGCCAGCGTCCCACGCTGATCCTTTGTTTTTTTTTCTGTTTATTTCAAGTGGGGCCCACATGAGTGTGATCCACTCCATTCATTAGGTTCCCCAGCTCATTGGGGACCTAATGAGCCCAATATTGGGTAGGTGAAAAGGTCTAACAATGTCACGGTGGGCCCAAAAAAGTTTCTACCGTAGACGTCATCATATCCACTGTTTCAGGTAGTACGGTCCACTTGAGATTTGGATTTCCTTCAAGTTTGGGCCCTGTCCCTAAAATGATCCAGGGAAACAGATGGACGGTTTGGATTTAACACAAACATCAAGGTGGGTCCCACGAGTGGGGACCCTCTCCAAAGGTGCCTACCCAAGCGTCCAGACGCTAGACGTTCACAGCGTCTTGGACTTTCATTTTTTTTTTTTGGTTTTTTTTCTTTTTCTTCTGGTTATCATCAAGTGGGGCCCACATGAGGACAATCCACTCCGTCTATCATGTTTATCGGCTCATGGGAAACCCAATGAGTCCAATATTTGACAGATGATAAGGTCCGCAAACTGCAAGATGGGCCAGAGAAAGGTCGACAGTAGAAGTCATTATCTCCCCTGTTCAGGTGGTGCGGTCCACTTAAGATTTGGATCTGGTTCATGTTTGGGCCCTAGCCCTAAAATGACCCGGGGAATCAGATGGACGGTGTGGATCTAACAAAATCATCAAGGTGGGTCCTACGAGTGGGGACCCCACTCACATTCTTCATGGTACTAACGCTGGACAGTTCCAGCGTCCTTGACGCTGAGAACGTCCAGCATCTTTGACTATTTTTTTTTCTATTATTATTCTAACATTACGCAGGGCCCCTATGTGGGCGATCCAATCCATCCATCTGGTTCTCGGTCACTAGGTGGGCCCAAAACTTCGGATCAAGCATATTTTACATTTTTCCTTCATCCAGATTTTTGTGATTTAAAGAATGGAGGTAGGGTAGAAAAATAAGCATCATGGTGGGCCACCCAAGGTGGTCCATGCCGTGGTAGCATGTGGGGCACGCTGTCTCACAGCATGGCCCACTTGTGGGCCCAAAATATGAAGGGAAAACAAGGAAAAAAAGGGGAGTTTATGTCCCTCCTTTTGCACTCACCCGACAATGGACGGTTGGATCGAGTCGGATAATTGATCGGACTGCTTGATGGGGTAGATCTCCTCCTCTAGTCACCTAAGCCCACAAAAACTCTCTCTTAACCCTCCAATCTCACTCACTAATCTCTTTCTTTTCTTACTTCTCTCTCTTTCTCTCTCTTTCTCTCTCTCTCTCTTTCTTTTTCAAATGAAAGTGGCTACGTATGGCCTTCTTGTGGTGGTAGGGGCTTTGGGACATAGATGCTATTTGAAAAAGGAATGATGATAGCAAGGGGATGGGGGCATTTATGAGAGTGGATGGCTTAGGTATGGGCTTAGTTGACTTGTGAGGAGAGAGAGGGATGTACTTGATGAGACACTTGATTGATTGATGGGATGTTTGAGTGATTGATAGGACAACCTAGGGATTTGTGCAAGTGGGGCCAACACCATGCATGTGTAGTGTAGCCCGCCTTGATTTGTGCACATGTATGCATCTTTCAAACTAAGTATCGAAACGGAGCGGTACTAAATTGGAGTCGTGACGTTCGCGCGGTCGCAGGGGTACAAGTCTCGAGTCGTTGCGGTACTAAAATAGGGTGCCTGATCGAAACTCGCCGGTTTGGACTATTCCGAGTATGCCGAGTTCGAAAACGAGGTGTACGGAGGGCTAATTATGGTATGGGTGTTACAATAAACATGCTCAATTCTATTGTCGAAGATGTGTCCCTTTCAACTCTTTACTCCAGTCACTTAGGAGAAGATGTGACCTTTGATGTGATAGGGGATGTAGTCGCACTTTTAGAGTCGGTATCGGCATATAACGTTAGCCAAGAGAAGGATGTGGAATCAACACTTTGTTGTGCTGAGAAATCAATTCATATTTCCACACCTCTATGGATCATGCATACCGAACTCTACCAACCCTGGGATGATCCATACTTGCAATATCAGTACCTAGGAAAATCTGAATGGAGACATATTTTTTCTGACAAATATGATGATGTCTCCTCTTATACATGTGGTGAAAATATTAAGGAACCCGCTGAAATTCTTTTTTGGGATTTTCAGTGGCTTATCTGGATCACTCACACACATGTATATTGTAAAGCAGGATATTGGATGACTTTATTGCAAAATCTTATGATCCATCTAATGATCCTGCTTGATTTTATGCTTTTGGATGAGTGGATGGGATTAACCTCATAGTCTGACGGAGGATGGTTTTAAATTGCTTTCCTGGATGATATCCCATTAGGATATGCATTGATCAGTAGATTTTGTTGTGAAGTAATCCATCTCCAAAAGCTAATCTTACCATGAAATATATTCCTCAGGTGATATCTCTCTTTCTCACTCCCTTTATTGTGTCATTGCTCTCATGTGTTGCATTCATTATATATTTTCTTACGTTGAGGACAATGTAAAGTTTTGGTTGGGGGTGAGCGATTCCTTAGATGAATCCACTATCTTTTGTGACATTTCGAGCAATGATGTAGAAATTTTTTGATTTTTTTAAAATTCAAAACTCTTTTGGAAAACTTTGGTTCTATGCATTCGAGATGATATGAGTATAAGAAGAAGAGATAATAAGTAAGTGATGTTGCAAGCTTTGAACTTCTGTTAATATAATGGTTTTATATGTGAATTCTCCTATTTATGTGATTGATAGAAAATTTGAACACTTTTACACCTAGTTCACATTACACGATTTTCATGGGTTGAAAGGATTATGTGATTTGTGGATTGGCTAGATTTAGATTTGAGGTGTTGAGGAACCAAGCCGGGGTACTTTGTCCATCCTTGTCCATGGGAAAATAACGAAAGATACGGATTTCTAAAAATCTGATCTAATGTAAAAGAAGAAGGAAAAGGAAGGATGAAAATTGGGAATGATGGAGAATATGGTGGAAAATTCCGAAAAGGGCTACCTATTACCAACCAGGGGATGGTCTACCCGTAACTAAAGCCGGAAATGGGAAGTAGTGTGAAAGTCGTCGGAAGGACGATAAGACAAATTCCTGTCATAGGCTTGTTGTTGCTCTGTGCGCCTTAAGATCTACAGTTTAGTTGATCTATGATGAAGATAATCCTGGAAACTCATGAGATGAACTTTCACTATGCACACTAGGTTGAATTTGTTCAAATTCTTCTATCTATCAATCAATCAGCGGGAATGTCATATAGACACTTATTATGTTTTGAGAGTTTAAGGTTTCAACCTCTATCACCTAATTTTTCTGACTTTTACACTTGTGTGTCTTGGGATGTATAGAAGAATAGTTTCTGAAGGAGAGTTGGATTTTGAAGAATGAAACTTGTTTCACACATGTTTTGCTCGGGACTAGCAAAATGCTGGTTAGAGGGTGTGTTGAGCTCTTAATTGTGCATATTCTAACCCCAAATCATCACTCATTATGCATGGTTTCATGATTTTAAGACTAATCTAATGCATGGATTTGTGATTGTAGGAATAAGAGAGAGGATTGATTAATTGAAGACTTAAAGATACTATTTACAAGCATTAAAGATCACAAGACCAAGCATGAAAGGGTAGAAGAAAGAAGTAAAGGAGAGAAGAAAAGAAGGCAGAAGAATATACTGCAGACCGGTCATCCGACCGGTCGTCCATAGCCCAGGACCGATCATCCGACCGGTCTGAACACTCAACGGAAGGAGACTCTACTGCAAATTTCACTGGACCATTCACGACCAGTCATGCCACCGGTCGTCCACTGCTCAGACCGATCGTGCAACCTATCCTTGAATTAAAACTTTGGGTTCTGAATTCCTGAAAACTCACTGGACGAATTCTGCGTTTTTGAGACCGGTCGTGCAACCGGTCGTCCATATGCTCAAACTGGTCATCCGACAGGTCAGCAGCGTAATAGAGTGTCCGTGAAGCTCCAATTTTCTCTGCGCAATTGCATAATTCCTTGTGCAATCTAGAATCTTCTGCGCCAATCTATAAATAGGACTTCTCCTCTTCATACTGAGGATGCTAGGACGTGGGGATCATCAAGGAAGTTTAGGAGACGGATTCTACTTCAAGTTTTCCTAGTTTTTATTCCAGTTTTAGTAGTTTTTATGTTTTTAAGGCTTTTAGTTCAAGGATGTTAGAGATGAACTAAAACCTCTTAGCTAGGGCTAAGAGGTGAAGCTTTTGATTTTTTTTTTATGGATTGATACAACCTAGGTTTCCTTTTTATGTTTTAATTGAAGAATTTAGTTTACTATGAGTTTGAATCAAGTACTAGTTTAGTTTTACTCTGATCTCTTGATGAATTCGGGCTCATGTGATTCTTAGTAATTCAAAACTTAGTAGCTTATCTTCTGAGCATTGGTTATGCTTGTGTAGTTCATTGATCTATCATCGACTCTGGGCATGGCAGACCCTTTGATTGCCTTCTGTACAATGGCCCGATCTTCATGTGGGAACTCATTCAACTAAAGTTCTTATATTTTGTTATAATCTGAAATAGTTGTTTGCTGATTGATTTTGATTTAATTAGAGTTCTAATCATCCGTTGTAGTCAAGTCTAGTGACAGGATTTGATGAAAGCTATGGTTGTGAATCTCAACTTGATTGGAAAGAGGCTTGGCCTATACAATTGAGTGTGCCCAAGGCCTGAACATTG
This sequence comes from Liriodendron chinense, assembly GCA_003013855.2. Taxonomy (NCBI): domain Eukaryota; kingdom Viridiplantae; phylum Streptophyta; class Magnoliopsida; order Magnoliales; family Magnoliaceae; genus Liriodendron; species Liriodendron chinense. The sequence continues at coordinate 2,041,928 of ML058437.1, read as the reverse complement.
TTGTGGAAATCGAATCAATGAATAAGCAACTGTTTTAGATAATTGTTGATTGAACCGCTCTATATTTCGATGGTATAGAGATATGAATTCGATTCCGATTGTGTAGTGAGAGACCTAGTTGTGTTGATGCATCGAAACTTATCATAAGTGGATCCTTGGCGCTCTAGTGCCCTTTTAGATTGATATTACCTTTCATAAATCACTGTTTAAACCCAAATCACTATTTTTCAGCTCTAGTTCTTAATGGGATCTTAATTATAAGTTATTTTTAGATAAATTTTGAGAATACCCATACATAAATCCCTGTGGATCGACCTCGGTCTTACCGAGAATACTACTACATCGCAACCCTACACTTGGGGAAGCAAACACGTTGCAAGGGACTTTGACGGTTTTTCACAAAATTTCTGAAAATAGTTTCTATTTGAGATTTTTAGGAGTCCTTTACTAACTTAGTTTATTTGCTTTGTTTTATTTTTGCAGGAATTCTAGGAGTTAAAGTAGTCACTTCAAATCAAGTTTTTCTAACCCTTTTTTCTTTTATTTTCTGAGATTTGTATGCCACACTGGGTTCAGGATTCTAATAACCGACTCATTGGTGAAGGGGGAATTGTTGATGGGATTGATAAGGAGTCATGTGCTAAGAAAGATTTAGATTCTCCAATTTGGTCCGAAAGTATGGCTGGAAATCAACCTAACCCTATGGCCAATCAAAATCTAGGCCACAACCAAACTGAAACGGGAGAGAATGAGGTTGAGAATGCTCCCCGACCGAGAACACCACGTTATTACTTGCAACCTGCTAGAGCGAGTGTTCGATCGCCTCAAGTGTAAGGCTGCGATGTAGTAATAAAACTCGGTAAGACCGAGGTCGATCCATAGGGAATCAGAAACAACTTCCAAACTATTCCAGCAACTCAGTTTTGGAAGAAAATCAGATTTAATTGGGTGATTAAACTAAAACAGTAACTTAATGGAAATTCAGTGATTTAAAGTACTAAGGCATTCAAGGATTCACTTGTAGCAATTCCATGTCAATTCAATCAGTCCAAGTAGAGAACACAACTAGATTTGAAGTCCTATCTCTCATCTAGTTGGAAAATAAAGCATTCACACACATTCAATCCAAATCAAGTTGAACTTCCATGTTCTAGTCCCATTCAATCAATGTAGAATTCAAAACCATAGCCTTCGGAGTAACAGCCATGCCTATGGACTATGGCCTGCTCAAGGATTACTATAATTCGAATCTAAACAAGCATCATATGATAATCTCAGAGAATTGCAAGGAATTCATGTCCGGAGCACATGAACTCTCATAAAACATCTCAAACTACCACTTTAAGAACTAGAATATGAAAAATCCAAACTTGAATTGAAAATTACTTGAATTAACTTGAATCAAACATAAAATTAGCTACAAGCTTCACCTCTCAGCCTTAGCTGAGAGATTCTAGCCGATCATTGTCATACTACAACTAGAACTCAAATAAGAAAGCATAAAAACTAGAAAAATCGGAAATTGGAGGGTTGCTGACGCTCCACGACGACTTCCGTCCGTTCCCACGACCTTCCTTGGCTTCTATCATAACCTAGGAAGAGCCCCTAGGTGTCCTTTTATAGTAGGAAATCTCCCTTGCATCGGAAACATCCAGAATCCGCGTAAGGTTACGCAGTGCCAGCAAAATTCGGAACCAAATTTAGAAACTCCTGATTTTTCTGCGCAGCCGACCGGTCGGACGACCGGTCGGACTTGTCTTAGAGTTAGTCCAGCGTCCATGACCGACCGGTCAAGACCGGTCGGACCTTCTTCCATTTTTCCAGCGTGCATTGCCGACCGGTCAAGACCGGTCGGTCCTTCTACCATTTGTCCAGAGATGTGGCCGATCGGTCGGACTTGTTTTTCTTCTTCTTTTTCTTCGTTTCTTCATTCTCTTTTCTTCCTCTTTCTTCTTCCTTCTTTGGTCCATCTTGGACCTTCTTTCAAAGGTTCTAAATGGCCCCTTTTTGGTCTCCATTTGAGTGAAGTCCGCTCTCATCCCTACAATCACAAAACATTTATTAGATGGGCCTTTTAATCATGAAAATCATGCATACCATGTCATGTAGTGGGCAATGTGATGTATAAATTTGAGGTTCAACACACCCCCCAACCAGCTTTTTGCTAGTCCTGAGCAAAACATGCGTGAAACAATTTCAAACCTCAAAACCCAACTCTCCTTAAAAAACCATGATTCTATCCATTCCAAGATGTACGCGTATAAAATTTGGAAAAATTAGGTGATAGAAGTTGAAATCTTGGACTCTCAAAACATAATAAGTGTCTACATGAAATTCCCGCTGATTGATTGATAAATAGAGGAACTCGAATAAATTCAGCCTAGTGTGCATAGTAAAAGTTCATCTCATGAGTTTCTGGGATCATCTTCTTCATAGATTAAGTAAACCAAGGATTTTAAGGTGCACAGAGCAACAACAAGCCTATGACAGGAATTTGCCTTACCGTCCTTCCGATGGCTTTCACACTACGTCCCATTTCCGGCTTTGGTTACGGTTCGACCATCCCCCGGTTGGTAATAGGTAGCCCTTTTCAGACTTTTCCACCATTTTTCCTTCATTCCCGATTTCATCCTTTCATTCCTTTTTCTTTTAGATTAGATAGGATTTTTAAAAATTCATATCTTTCATTATTTTCCCATGGACAAGGATGGACAAAATACCCCGGCTTGGCTGCTCAACACCTTTAAATCAAAGTCTAGCTAATCCACAAATCACATAAACCTGTCAACTCATGAAAATCGTGTAATGTGAACTTGGTGTAAAGGTGTTCAAATTTTCTATCAATCACAACAATAAGGGAAGTAACATATAAAACCATTATGTTGGGAGAAATTCAAGACTTACAACATCACACACTTTGTATCTCCTTTTCTTATACTCATATCATCTCGAATGCATGGAAATAAGGTTTTCTAAAAGAGTTTTGAAATTTTAGAAAATTCAAAAAAATTTGCGCATATGAAGCTCGAAATGTTGCAAACTCCTAGATGAAGGATCTCATCTCACCCCCCAACCAAATCTTGCATTGTCCTCAATGTAAAAAGATATGCAATGAGCATGAACATGAGAGCAATGGTAAAATATGCGAGAGTGAGAACAATATTACCTGAGAGAGCGATCATGAAAGTCTGCAACTCCAATAACTAAATCTTACTAAAACAGTAAAACTAGATAAACTAAACCTAATCTACGGAAAGCAGTAAAGATAACTAACCTGTCCCTGTAAAAAGAGGATCTCCATCAGACTAGGAGATCGATTATCATTATAACATCCAAAAGGACAAAGTTGAGCAGGATCATCAAGTGGTGTAACAAATTTTTCAATAGAACTAACCACCATCCTGCTTTGTACTTCCCATTGAAAATCCAGCTGAAAAATTTCAGCGGGTTCAAAATTGTCACATGTACTAGGAAAGGAGAATTGCATTGGTTGGAAATCATTGTGTATGGATCTCCTTTCCTTCTTGTCTGGGCGAAAATTATTCAAGTACGGATCATCCCAAAAGTTTTCTTCGGTTTGAACAAACCAAAGAGATGTGGAGACTTGTATTTCTTTTTCACAAGTCGATATGATCTCCACAAAATCAGATTTCACCGGTGCTTCCACAATTGATTTTTCAGTTTGGCACTTTGTGGAAGGAAGCTTTTTGGGCACCGGAGGGGTCTCCTTCAAAGCATGCACGATATCCTGAATCATGGGATCATCCCATTCTTCAAAATACGCTAAACACTCCTCTAGAGTGTAGGAGACTTCATCGGAGGAAGTTTTCAGATTTGGACCCTTTATGTTTTCCTCCTCAGAATTTTGTGTAGGTTGGAGTGGGTCCTCAACCTCTACACTTTTAGAAATTGGCCTCTCTGTAGGCAAGTCAAGCACCAATTCTTCCAAATCCTGCACAACAAATTTGTGTAAATCAGAAATTGGTGACTTGGCGAATGAATTTTCAGAAATTGACACTTCCAAGGTCTTAATAAAATGAAACTTAGATTCATCCTTAGAATGTGTCAAACATGTCCCCAAACTTTCAGGTAGATCATGTTGGAAATACCCCCCATCATCCATGGATTCTATCATGTTTACCTCATGGGGACCATCATTGTCGTCCCAATCCTCAAAGGGATCAAAGCTAACAACATCTAGAGGATCAAAATTCTGCCTTAAAGCGAACTCCTCTTCCACGATTAAATCAATCATATCAACCTCGTGGACATCATCATCATCCCTATGCCTCTTGCCCAAGTGAAACACATTCACCTCTAATGTCATGTTTCCAAAGGATAGTTGCATCACCCCATTCTGGCAATTGATGATTGCGTTTGATGTGGCAAGGAATGGGCGGCCTAATATTACCGGTATTTGGGTGCTAGCATCCAAAACCGGTTGTGTGTCCAAGACGATAAAATCTATTGGGTAGTAAAATTTGTCAACTTGGACTAGAACATCCTCAACTATCCCCCTCGGTACACGGATAGATCTATCAGCGAATTGCAACGTAGTTTTGGTGGGTTTTAATTCACCAAGACCCAATTGCTCATATACTGAGTATGGGATCAAGTTCACACTCGCCCCCAAATCTAGTAAGGCACGCTCAATCCGGTAGTCTCCAATGATACATGAGACGGTGGGACTACCAGGATCTTTGAATTTTGGGGGGGGGGGGGGGGGGGTCTTTTGAGTGAGAATGACACTCACTTGCTCAGTTAAGAAGGCCTTTTGCTGCACATTATATTTGCGTTTTGTTGTGCATAGGTCCTTTAGAAACTTGGCATAAGAAGGGATTTGTTTGATGGCATCATGCAAAGGGATATTAATCTTGACTTGTCTAAAAATCTCTAGAATATCATGAGAGTTTGGAAGAGATTTTAAGGCAGCCAATCTTGAAGGGAATGGTGCTACGGGCTTGTAAATGCGTTCCGGTTGTTGTGGGGCTAAGTTAGATCCATCTTCATAGGCTCATCGACCTTCACCGGAATAGTTTTGTCAATTTGTTTACCACTTCTAAGGGTGGTGATGGATTTGGCTTGCTCCATGTTTTGGTTGGAAGGATTAGGGATGCTCACTTCATGTACTTGCTTTGGATTGGGCTGAGGTTGGTCCGGAAAGGTCCCTTCCCTAGAATTCAAGCGTCCCTTAATCTCATCAACCGAGAGTTTAAGATCTTGGAACAATTGCTGATTTGTTTGATTGATTTGCGTTTTCCCTTGTATAAACGCCTTCAAGGTATCCTCCATTGAGAACTGAGGTGGGGCCATATTTTGCATGGGTGGCCCTCTTTGAGAGTTGGGGGGATTGCCTGTAGGAGCATTCTTCCAACTAAAATTTGGGTGGTTCTTCCAACTCTCATTATACGTATTACCTACCGGTCCATTGAAAGGCCGTTGATACCCATATGTGGCGTTTGCGTGTTCATGTAATACCTCTTGAAATGCAAGAATTGTGGGACAATCTTGCGTAGCGTGTAAATCAGTGAGGCAAATACCACATATGGTTTCAACAGCTTCATTAGACTTTGGAACTCCACTTTTACTAAGTAACATGGCCTCAACCTTCCTTGTGAGGTTGGCTATCCTTGCATTTACATCGTCTTCCTCCTTAAGGACATAGATCCCTCCTTTCTCTTGAGTGGGCTTGGGGTTATTGGGTTTATCCGAGGTATCCCATGATTGGGCATTTTCAGCCAACATGTCCAAGTAACTCCAAGCCTCATCTGGATTTTTACTCATAAACTCGTCATTGCGCATCATCTCCACAAATTGGCGCATATTGGAACTTAATCCATCATTGAAAAAATTTATAATTCACCAACTCTCATAGCCATGATGTGGGCAAGCAAGTAGGAGATCCTTAAATCTCTCCCAACATTGAAAAAAAGATTCACCCTCTTTAGCCGAGAAATTCATTATGGCTCTTCGAAGGGTGTTCGTTTTATGAGCCGGGAAGAACTTTTTCAAGAATTCCTGGTTCATCTCAACCCATGACCCAATCGAATGTGGTCTAAGAGAGTGAAGCCAATCTTTGGCACTTTCTTTCAATGAAAAGGGAAAAAGTTTAAGTCTGATGATATCTTCGGAAACATTGGTGTAATGCAAGGTGGCCACCACTTCTTCAAATTCTTTCAAGTGTAAGTATGGGCGGTCAGAGTCTAGCCCATGGAACTTTGGTAAGAGTTGAATTACACCCGGTTTTATGTCAAAGTTTCCACCTTTTGCTGGTAGAACCACGCAAGAGGGTGTAATTGCACGGGCGGGTTGTAGGTAGTCCCGTAGTGATCTCATTGGAGGAACATTATGTACCTCATTCTCTCCTACTCCTTCCTGATTTGCGTTTGTAGTTAGAGTAGGGGGGAGGATTCCTTAAAGGTGTTTGATCCATACTCCCCAAACTTTCACAATGCTCTTGGTAATTTCGGACTCGTCTATGGACTGACAATGGTCCAACTAAACTACCTTCAGATTGGAGACGATTTGAGTGGTTACGTTCCCAACGGGACATAAACCACTCAACCAAAAACTGACTAAACTAAATCCTAAAAATCTGAAATCTGAAATTAATCTAAAAAATCTGCAAAAAGCTAAATTAGAAAGGTATCACCTGATGCGCTTGAACTAAAGAAGAATTCCTACAAAACAGAACAATTTGTTAGTTCTAAGAAAATCAGAAAATCTATCTACTTCTACTTCTATAGCCACTGAAACTATTTGAAAACCGTTATCTAAGTTCCCCGGCAACGGCGCCAAAAACTTGTTCGCTCACCTCAAGTGTAAGGCTACGATGTAGTAATAAAACTCGGTAAGACCGAGGTCGATCCACAAGGAATTAGAAACAACTTCCAAACTATTCCAGCAACTCAGTTTTGGAAGAAAATCAGATTTAATTGGGTGATTAAACTAAAACAGTAACTTAATGGAAATTCAGTGATTTAAAGTACTAAGGCATTCAAGGATCCACTTGTAGCAATTCCATGTCAATTCAATCAGTCCAAGTAGAGAACACAACTATATTTGAAGTCCTATCTCTCATCTAGTTGGAAAATAAAGCATTCACACACATTCAATCCAAATCAAGTTGAACTTCCAAGTTCTAGTCCCATCAATCAATGTAGAATTCAAAACCATAGCCTTCGGAGTAACAGCCATGCCTATGGACTATGGCCTGCTCAAGGATTACTATAATTCGAATCTAAACAAGCATCATATGATAATCTCAGAGAATTGCAAGGAATTCATGTCCGGAGCACATGAACTCTCATAAAACATCTCAAACTACCACTTTAAGAACTAGAATATGAAAAATCCAAACTTGAATTGAAAATTACTTGAATTAACTTGAATCAAACATGAAATTAGCTACAAGCTTCACCTCTCAGCCTTAGCTGAGAGATTCTAGCCGAGCATTGTCATACTACAACTATAACTCAAATATGAAAGCATAAAAACTAGAAAAACCGGAAATTGGAGGGTTGCTGACGCTCCATGACGACTTCCGTCCGTTCCCATGACCTTCCTTGGCTTCTATCATAACCTAGGAAGAGCCCCTAGGTGTCCTTTTATAGTAGGAAAGCTCCCTTGCGTCGGAAACATCCAGAATTCGTGTAAGGTTACGCAGTGCGCAGCAAAATTCGGAATCGGATTTAGAAACTCCTGATTTTTCTGCGCAGCCGACCGGTCGGACTTGTCTTAGAGTTAGTCCAGCGTGCATGACCGACCGGTCAAGACCGGTCGGTCCTTCTTCCATTTGTCCAGAGATGTGGCCGACCGGTCGGACTTGTTTTTCTTCTTCTTTTTCTTCGTTTCTTCGTTCTCTTTTCTTCCTCTTTCTTCTTCCTTCTTTGGTCCATCTTGGACCTTCTTTCAAAGGTTCTAAATGGCCCCTTTTTTGTCTCCATTTGAGTGAAGTCCGCTCTCATCCCTACATTCACAAAACATGCATTAGATGGGCCTTTTAATCATGAAAATCATACATACCATGTCATGTAGTGGGCAATGTGATGTATAAATTTGAGGTTCAACAGCGAGCACTCCCTTATGCATAGTTTTTCCACATAATGCAGGGAACATTGATCTTAAACCGGGAGTAATCCAACTCCTTCCCAAATTCCATGGACTAGACAGTGAAAGTACCTATCAACATCTTAAGGAATTTGATGAGGTAATAGCCACAATGCACTTTGCAAATGTACTGGATGTAGTGAGACTTAAATTATTTCCTTTTTCCCTTAAAGAGAAAGTTAAGGCTTGCCTTCATGCATTAAGGCCAAGATCAATTGGCACATGGACTGAGATGACTAGGGAGTTCATTAAAAAGTTCTTCCCTACTCAAGAAAGGATCATGTTGAGGCGCCTTATCATGAATTTTGCTTAAAAAGAAGATGAGACCTTCTTCCAATGTTGGGAGAGGTTCAAGGACTTATTAAATGCATGCCCACATCATGGCTACGAAATTTGGCGGGTAATAAGCTTTTTCTATGAAGGACTGACTTCACCCATGTGCCAATTCATAGAGATGATGTGTAATGGAGAATTCATGAATAAGGAAGCTAAACAAGCATGGGACTATTTTGATGAATTAGCCGAGAATGCACAGTCTTAGGATACATCTAGACCAACAAATTTCAAGACAAGCCAACAAAAGGAAAAAGGATGAATTTATGTCCTCTCAAAAGAAGATAACATAAGTGCACGTGTGGCTAGCCTCACAAGAAAAGTTGAGGCCATGGAATTGAAGAAAGGAGAGACGATTAACTCAAAGGACGTTGAAATTGTTTGTGGAATTTGTGCCGGAATTCAACATGCAACACAGGATTGTCCCACAATTTCTGCATTCCAAGATATCTTATGAGAACAATCAAATGTCATAAATAGTTATCAACGGCCATTTAGTGCCCCAAACTCAAACACGTATAATTCTAGTTGGAAGAGCCATCCTAACTTCAGTTGGAGGAATGGACCAACTGCGAATGCAAACAACACCCCCCAAGCTCAACCTTTACTTGGTCCATCCCTAGTAATCACACCAAAAGCTACGTTAGAGGAGATGTTGGGTGCATTCATATCGGTTCAAGCTGAATATAACAAGACTAATTCTTTGAAAATTGATGGGTTCATGTAAGAGAAACTAAAATTCAATCAAAATTCATCTCAAGCCATTAATGACTTGAAAGCCTCAATGGCTAAAGTTGAATCTCATCTCGGTGTTAGGGAGAAAGGCACACTTCCTGCCCAACCTCTCCCTAACCCAAGGACCCAATTTGAGATACAAGACACAAGCTCGTCTTCCCAACATACGGAGCATGTTCAAGCTATCACCACCTCGAGAAGTGGAAAAATAATCGATAAATCTAATCTAGTGAAGGCCCCAAAGCCTAATGATCTGGAAATTTCCAAAGAGGATAATAGTTAGAACAACACTCCACATGAGAAAGAACCAGAAAGGCAATACAAGCCAGTTGCCCCGTTTCCCCAAAGGTCGATTTCACCCAAACCTTTAGACAAAAACCTAAAATTTTTAGAGGTTTTTAAACAAGTGAAGATCAACATTCCATTAGTAGATGCTATAAAACAAATACCATCCTATGCCAAATTTCTAAAAGAATTGTGTAGAGTCAAAAGGAGACACAATGTTCACAACAAAGTACTTTTTACTGAGAATTTGAGCGCTATTATCAAACAAGAGGTGCCCCAAAAATACAAGGATCTGGGTAGTCCAACCATCTCATGCATCATAGGTGACTACCGGATCAAACAAGCCTTACTCGATTTAAGGATAAGTGTTAACCTCATCCCATACTCGGTCTATGAACAACTTGGGTTAGGTGAATTGAAACCCACCAAAACAACACTCCAACTTGCTGATAGATCTATTCGTATACCGAGAGGAGTGATTGAGGATGTCTTGGTCCAAGTTGATAAATTCTACTACCCAGTGGACTTTATTGTCTTGGGTACACATCTCGTGATAGGTATCGGTGCTCAAATTCCTGTCATACTTGGCCGCCCTTTTCTAACTACTTCAAATGCGATTATCAATTGTAGAAACGGGCTTGTACAAATGTCGTTTGGAAATATGACACTTGAGCTGAACATATTTGATTTATGCAAACAACCACGGGAAGTTGATGACGAAGTCCGCAATATAAATCTAATTGAATCATTCGTGGAGAGTACATCCCTCTTAGCATTTTATTCCGATCCTTTGGAGGCATGTTTGGCCCACTCTCATGAGATTGATGATGACATGATACGAGAGATGGATGCCATTTTAGATGTTATGCTGGTACTTGAAAATGAAAGATGGAAGGCATCATTTGAGCCTTTGCCCTTAAGCGAGAACAAGCCCCTTCCATCTAATATCAAGGCATCGAAGCTCGACATAAAACCACTACCAACTGATTTAAAATATGTTTATTTAGGACAAGATGAGACATATTAGGTGGTGATTTCTTCCCACTTGGATGAGGAACAAGCGAGTAGGTTAATAGCCACTTTAATAGAGCATAAGAGCCCCATCGGATGGTCAAAGGCATAGACTCACTGATTTATAGTCATCGCATACACCTTGAGGAAAATGCCAAGACATCTAGGCAACCACAAAGACGCTTCAATCCAAACATAAAGGAGGTGATTAAGGCTGAAGTAGTGAAATTATTGGATGTGGGTTCATCTATCCAATATCCGATAGTCACTGGGTGAGTCCAACTCAAGTGGTGCCTAAGAGATTCAGAATAACCATCATAGCCAATGCTAATAATGAACTCGTACCAACTAGAGTCACTACCGGTTGGAGAATGTGCATTGACTACAGGAAGCTAAACACAATCACGAGGAAAGACCACTTTCCCCTACTGTTTGTTGATCAAATTTTAGAAAGGTTGGTGGGTCATTCCCATTTTTGCTTCCTTGATGGGTATTCAGGATATAACCAAATAGAGATCGCCCTAGAGGACTAAGATAAGACAACATTCACATGTCCATTCAGCACTTTTGCATATCGAAGGATGCCGTTTGGACTATGCAATGCCCCTGCCACTTTTCAGCGTTGTATGTTGAGTATTTTTTCTAATATGGTGGGGATGATTCTCGAAGTCTTCATGGACGATTTCTTTATATTTGGTAGTAACTTTGATGAGTGCCTTATGTTCGCTCGCCTCAAGTGTAAGGCTGCGATGTAGTAATAAATCTCGGTAAGACCGAAGTCGATCCACAGGGAAATAGTAACAGCTACCAAATCACTCCAGCAACTCGGCTTTTTAAAGGAAATCAGATTTAAAAGAGTGCTTACTTAAAACAGGAATTTAATGAAAAATCAGAGATATTAAGTACTAAGGCTTTCAAGGATCCACTTGTAGCAATCCTATGTCAATTCAGTCAATCCAAATAGAGAACACAACTAGATTTGAAGTCCTATCTCTCATCTAGTTGGAAAGTAAAGCATTCACACACATTCCATCACATTCAAGTTGAACTTCCAAGTTCTAGTTCCATTCAATCAATACAAAACTCAAACTATAGCCTGCGGAGTAACAGCTATGCCTCTGGACTATGGCCTGCTCAAGGATTACTATAATCCGAATTTAGCTAAACAAACATGATAATCTCAGAGAATTAAAAGGAATTCATGTCCGGAGCACATAAACTCAGATAAAACATCTCAAACTACCATTATTTGGAACTAAACCATGCAAAAATCCAAACTTGAATGTAAATTACTTGAATTAAACTGAAATCAACATAGTATTAGCTACAAGCTTCACCTCTCAGCCTTAGCTGAGAGGTTCTAGCCGAGCATAGTCATGTTACAACTAAAAACTCTGAAATAATGCATAAAAACAGAAAAACCTGAATAGAAGAGTTGCAGCCGCTCCACAATCGCCTTCACCCTCCAAACTCACGTTCCTTGGCCTCTCTGATACCTTAGGGAGAGCCCCTAGGTGTCCTTTTATAGCAACAAACCCCCCTTGCGTCGGATCCTGCGAAAGACTTCGCATGGCGCAGTGAAATTCGGAGTCCCAATTTAGAAAGGACTCATCCTTACGCAGAGCCGACCGGTCGTGACCGGTCGGACTGATGTTTTACACCTTCCAGAGAGTGCTGCCGACCGGTCGTGACCGGTCTGACAGACTTTCCTATATGTCCAGCGTGCATGCCCGACCGGTCATGACCGGTCGGGCTTGTTTTTGCCTTAGTATATACAGCCTTCATGTGTGGCCGACCGGTCAAGACCGGTCGGCCGTCTCTTTCTTTTGATCAGCAACTGCACAATGTGTATGGCCGACCGGTCATGACCGGTCGGCCTCTCTTCTACTTAATCCTTTGATGTTTCTTCATCTTTTTCTTCTTTTCTTCATTCTCTTTTCTCTCTTTTTCTTCTTCTCTCTTTGGTCCATCTTAGGAGTTCATGCAATGTCTTCAAATATATTCTTTTGGCTCCAATTTGATGAAATCCACTCTTATCCCTACAATCACAAAAACACGTGTTAGGTGGGCCTTTAAACCATGAAAATCATGCAAACTATGTAGTGTAATGGGCAATACAATGTATAAATTGGAGGTTCAACACACCCCCCAACCAGCTTTTTGCTAGTCCCGAGCAAAACATGCGTGAAACAAATTCAAACCTCCAAACCCAACTCTCTTCCAGAATCCATGTTTCTATCCATTCCAAGATGCAGAAATATAAAATTTGGAGAAATTTAGGTGATAGAAGCTGAATCTTGGATTCTCAAAACATAAGAAGTGTTTACATGAGGTTCCCGCTGACTGATTGATAAATAGAAGAGCTCGAACAAATTCAACCTAGTGTGCATAGTAAAAGTTCATCTCATGAGTTCCTGGAATCATCTTCTTCATAGATTAAGTAAACCAAAGATTTTAAGGTGCACAGAGCAACAGCAAGCCTATGACAGGAATTTGCCTTACCGTCCTTCCGACGGCTTTCACACTACGTTCCATTTCCGGCTTTGGTTACGGTTCGACCATCCCCCGGTTGGTAAAAGGTAGCCCTTTTCGGAATTTTCCACCATTTTTCTTTCCTTCCCGATTTCATCCTTTCTTTCCTTTTTCTTTTTAAATTAGATAGGATTTTTAGAAATCCATATCTTCTGTTATTTTCCCATGGACAAGGATGGACAAAATACCCCGGCTTGGGTGCTCAACACCTTTAAATCAAAGTCTAGCTAATCCACAAATCACATAAACCTGTCACTCATGAAAATCGTGTAATGTGAACTAGGTGTAAAAAGTGTTCAAATTTTTCTATCAATCACAACAATAGGGGAACTATCATATAACACCATTATGGTGGGAGAAATTCAAGACTACAACATCACACACTTCGTTTCTCCTCCTCTTCTACTCATAGCCTCTCGAATGTATAGAAACAGGATTTTCTAAAAGATTTTTGAGATATTAGAAAATTCAAAAAAAATTCCGCATGTGAAGCTCGAAATGTTGCAATATGATAGATGAGGGATCTCATCTCACCCCCCAACCAAATCTTGCATTGTCCTCAATGTACAAAAGAAATAGTCAATTAGCATGAACATGAGAGCAATGGCAAATAATAAGAGAGTGAGAACAATAGTACCTGATAGAGCGATCATGGAATTTTGCAACTACAACAACTAAAACCTATTAAAACAGAAGAACAAAACTAAACCTACCTATGCTATACCTCCATCAGACTAGGAGATCAATCATCCTGATAGACAGGATCATTTAGGGAGATGGACATGTCCTCTGAATCAAATTTCTCAACAAATGGTTTAAGGCGTTGTCCATTAACTTTGAAACAATCACCATTCGCTGCATTCTCAATCTCAACAGCCCCATGAGGAAAAACTTCTTTGACAATATATGGGCCGGTCCATCGAGATCGTAATTTTCCCGGAAAAAGATGAAGTCGGGCATTATACAAGAGCACTTTCTGTCCTTCATGGAAAGATTTCCTTAAGATGTGCTTGTCATGAAAGGCCTTCATCTTGCTCTTGTAAATTCTCGAATTCTCATATGCATCGTTCCGGATCTCATCAAGCTTATTTAATTGAAGTTTGCGAAGCGAGCTAGCCTTGTCAATGTCAAAATTTAGAGCCCGAATTGCCCAATAGGCTTTGTGTTATATCTCCACAGGCAAGTGGCAAGCTTTCCCACAGACAAGTCTATAAGGGGACATTCCAATGGGTGTCTTGTAGGCAGTACGGTGAGCCCAAAGCGCATCATCCAATCTTAGGGACCAATCCTTGCGATCCGGTCTCACCGTCTTTTCCAAAATCTGTTTGATTTCCCTACTGGAGATTTCAGCTTGCCCACTTGTTTGTGGGTGGTATGGGGTACTCACTTTGTGCCTAATACCATATTTCTTCATCAAAGTTTCAAAAGGTCTATTGCAAAAGTGAGAACCACCATCACTAATAATGGCTCGAGGCGTCCCAAATCTAGAAAGTATATTTTCTTTGAGAAACTTGAGAACCGTACGATGATCGTTGGTTCTACATGGGATAGCCTCTATCCATTTAGACACATAGTCTACGGCCAACAGAATACAGACATGTCCAAAAGATGAGGGGAATGGTCCCATGAAATCGATGCCCCAACAGTCAAAGACTTCAAGATGTTGAATTGGGGTGAGAGGCATCATATTTCGACGGGATAATCCTCCTAACTTCTGGCAGCGCTCGCACGCTTTGCAAAACTCGTGGGTATCTTTAAATAATGTGGGCCAATAAAAACCACACTGCAGAATTTTTGCAGTTGTTTTCTTGGCTGAAAAATGACCCCCACATGCTTGATCATGACAAAAGGAGATGACTGAATTGTGTTCATCATCGGGGACGCATCTCCTTATAATTTGGTCTGGGCAATATTTAAACAATAGAGGTTCATCCCAGAAAAATCTGCGCACTTCCCTTAGAAATTTACGTTTGTCTTGCGCAGTCCAATGAGTCGGCATTGCACCTGTGGAAAGATAATTGGCTATATCAGCGTACCATGGTGGATGCATAGCAACAAAGAGTTGCTCATCAGGGAATGAGTCCTCAATAGGTGACTCGTCAATGGAATTTGGTAGGACTAGGCGGGATAGATGATCCGCCACCACATTTTGTACCCCCTTCTTATCTTTGATCTCCAAATCGAATTCTTGAAGGAGTAGGATCCATCTTAGCAAACGGGGCTTAGCATCCTTCTTGGAAAGAAGGTATTTCAGCGCCGCATGATCTGTATAAACGATAACTTTGGATCCTATTAAGTATGGTCTGAATTTGTCCAAGGCAAAAATGACAGCTAGGAGCTCTTTCTCCGTAGTCGAATAGTTAACTTGGGCAGGATTCAAGGTCCTACTTGCGTAGTAGATGACATGGGGCTTTTTATCCTTCTTTTGACCTAACACCGCCCCAATAGCAAAATCGCTTGCATCGCACATCAACTCAAAAGGAGTGGACCAATCTGGTGGTTGCATGATAGGAGCGGATGTTAACATGTCTTTTAGCTTTGAAAAAGCTAATTGACATTCGGCACTCCACTTGAATTGGTTCTCCTTTTGTAGAAGGTTGCATAAAGGCCTTGAGATGTGACTAAAGTCCTTTATAAACCTTCGATAAAAATTGGCGTGTCCAAGGAAGGACCGCACATCGCGTATGCTTTTGGGTGGTGGTAGATTGGAAATTATGTCAATTTTCGCCCGGTCTATTCTATTCCATTGGACGAGATGATATGTCCAAGGACTATTCCTCTTTGTACCATGAAATGGCACTTTTCCCAGTTTAATACAAGTTGCTTTTCCTCACACCTCATCAAGACCAACTTCAAGTGCTTGAGACACTCCTCAAATGTACAACCAAAAACAGAAAAATCATCCATGAATACCTCAAGAAACTCTCCCACCATGTCCGAGAAAATACTCAACATGCATCGTTGAAATGTGGCGGGTGCATTACATAACCCGAATGGCATTCTTCGGTAAGCGAAGGTGCCAAACGAGCATGTAAAAGTGGTTTTCTCTTGATCTTCCGGAGCTATCTCAATTTGGTTGTATCCAGAATAGCCATCTAGGAAGTAGTAATAGGAATGGCCTGCCAACCTCTCCAATATTTGATCCATAAATGGGAGAGGGAAGTGGTCTTTCCTAGTAACTGTATTGAGCTTCCTATAATCAATGCACATACGCCAACCGGTTGTCACCCTCGTCGATATAAGTTCGTTGTTGGCGTTCTCAATGATGGTAATACCGGATTTCTTGGGGACAACTTGGGTAGGACTCACCCATTGGCTATCTGAGATGGGTAGATAATACCCACATCCAATAACTTCAACACCTCGGCTTTGACAACCTCCATCATGTTTGGATTTAGCCTTCTTTGAGGTTGTCTAGACGTTTTTGCATTTTCTTCAAGGTGTATACGGTGAGTGCAAACCGAAGGATCTATCCCTTTGAGATCCGCTATTGTCCAACCTATGGCTTCCCGATGTTCTTTGAGTAGCTCAATCAACTTGAGCTCTTGGTCTTTCTCTAGGTGGGAGGCAATGACAACTGGGAACGTTTCCTCTTGACCCAAATATACGTATTTAAGCTCTGATGGCAGCGGTTTGAGGTCAAGCTTTGGTGGTTTGATGTTAGACGGTAGAGGCCTTGATGTGGTTGGTGGCAATTTTTCAAAGTGGTGCCTCCACTGGCTAGTATCAACTACCGGTCTTTCTATATTTAATGCCTGCACAATCTCACTACTGATGGGATCTTCGGAATCCATGATATGTGCTAAGCATGTCTCCAAGCTTTCTAGTGGTTCAAGTTGGAGGAGTTCTTCATCTTCAAAAGTTTCGAGCATGTTCACATCGAAGAACTCATCATCATCGACATCCCTATGTCTTTTGCCCAAATGAAACACATTTACCTCTAGTGTCATGTTTCCAAAAGATAGTTGCATCACCCCATTCCGGCAATTGATGATTGCGTTTGATGTGGCAAGGAATGGGCGGCCTAATATCACCGGTATTTGGGTGCTAGCATCCAAAACCGGTTGTGTGTCCAAGACTATAAAATCTACCGGGTAGTAGAATTTGTCAACTTGGACTAGAACATCCTCAACTATCCCCCTCGGTACACGGATAGATCTATCAGCGAGTTGCAATGTGGTTTTGGTGGGTTTTAATTCACCAAGGCCCAATTGCTCATATACCGAGTATGGGATCAAGTTCACACTCGCCCCCAAGTCTAACAAGGCACGTTCAATCCGGTAGTCTCCAATGATACATGAGACTGTGGGACTACCGGGATCTTTGAATTTTGGGGGAGTCTTTTGAGTGAGGATGGCACTAACTTGCTCAGTTAAGAAGGCCTTTTGCTGCACATTATATTTGCGTTTTGTTGTGCATAGGTCTTTTAGAAACTTGGCATAAGAGGGAATTTGTTTGATGGCATCAAGCAAAGGAATATTGATCTTGACTTGTCTGAAAATCTCTAGAATATCTTGAGAATTTGGGAGAGATTTTGGGGCAACCAATCTCGATGGGAATGGTGCTATGGGCTTGTAAATGCGTTCCGGTTGTTGTGGGGCTAAGTTAGATCCATTTTCATCCTCAGAATTTACCGGATCATTAGGCTCATCGGCCTTCACCGGAATAGTTTTGTCAATTTGTTTACCACTTCTAAGGGTGGTAATGGATTTAGCTTGCTCCATGTTTTGGTTGGAAGGATTAGGGATGCTTACTTCATGTACTTGCTTTGGATTGGGCTGAGGTTGGGCCGGAAAGGTCCCTTCCCTAGCATTCAAGCGTCCCTTAATCTCATCAACCGAGACTTTCAGCTCTTGGAACAATTGCTGATTCGATTCATTTATTTGCGCTTGCCCTTGCATAAACGCTCTCAAGGTATCCTCCAATGAGAATTGAGGTGGGGCCATATTTTGCATGGGTGGCCCTCTTTGGGAGTTGGTAGGATTGCCCGTAGGAGCATTCTTCCAACTGAAATTCGGGTGGTTCTTCCAACTCTCATTGTATGTATTACCTACCGGTCCATTGAAGGGCCGTTGATAACCATATGTGGCATTGGCTTTCTCTTGCAGCACTTCCTTAAATGCAGGAATTGTGGGACAATCTTGCGTAGCGTGTAAGTCCTTGAGACAAATCCCACATGTGGTTTCAACAGCTTCCTTGGACTTGGAAACTCCATTTTTGCTAAGTTCCATGGCCTCAACCTTCCTTGTGAGGTTGGCTATCCTTACATTTACGTCGTCTTCCTCTTTAAGGACATATATCCCTCCTTTCTCTTGAGTAGGCTTGGGGTTCTTGGGTTTATCCGAGGTATCCCTAGATTGGGCGTTTTCAGCCAACATGTCCAAGTAACTCCAAGCATCATCTGGATTTTTACTCATAAACTCGCCATTGCACATCATTTCTACAAATTGGCGCATATTAGAACTTAATCCATCATTGAAAAAATTTATAACTCGCCAACTCTCATAGCCATGATGTGGGCAAGCAAGCAGGAGTTCCTTAAATCTTTCCCAACATTGAAAGAATGATTCACCCTCTTTAGCTGAGAAATTCATTATGGCCCTTCGAAGAGTGTTTGTTTTATGAGCCGGAAAGAACTTTTTCAAGAATTTCCGGTTCATCTCAACCCATGACCCAATCGAATATGGTCTAAGAGAGTGAAGCCAATCTTTGGCTCTTTCTTTCAAGGCGAAGGGAAAAAGTTTAAGTCTGATTGTATCCCCAGAAACATTGGGATAATGCAAGGTGGCCAACACTTCTTCGAATTCTTGCAAGTGTAAGTATGGGCGGTCAGAGTCTAGCCCATGAAATTTAGGTAAAAGTTGGATTACTCCCGATTTTATGTCAAGGGTCCCACCGTTAGCTGGTAGAACTATGCAAGAAGGTGTAATTGTACGAGCAGGTTGTAGGTAATCCCGTAGTGATCTCATTGGAGGAACATTATGTACCTCATTCCCTCCTACTCCTTCCTGATTTGTGTTTGTGGTTGGAGTAGGGGGGGGGGGGGGGGGGGGGGAGGATTCCTTAAGGGTGTTTGATCCATACTCCCCAAACTTTCACAATGCTCTTGATAATTTCGGACTCGTCTATGGACTGACAATGGTCCAACTAAACCACCTTCGGATTGGAGACGATTTGAATGGTTACGTTCCCAACGGGACATAAACCACTCAACCAGAAACTGAAACTAATCCTATTCTAGGAAACTAAAATCTGAAACTGAGAGAAAATTCTGCAGAAGCTAAGTTAGAAGGGTATCACCTGATGCGCTTGAACTAGAGAAAAAACTCCTACAAAACAGAAAAACTTGTTAGTTCTAAGAAAATCAAAATGCCTAACTATTTCTACTTCTACAGCCACTGAAATTATTTGAAAACCGTTATCTAATATCCCCGGCAGCGGCGCCAAAAACTTGTTCGCTCGCCTCAAGTGTAAGGCTGCGATGTAGTAATAAATCTCAGTAAGACCGAGGTCGATCCACAGGGAAATAGTAACAGCTACCAAATCACTCCAGCAACTCGGCTTTTTAAAGGAAATCAGATTTAAAAGAGTGCTTACTTAAAACAGGAATTTAATGAAAAATCAGAGATATTAAGTACTAAGGCTTTCAAGGATCCACTTGTAGCAATCCTATGTCAATTCAGTCAATCCAAATAGAGAACACAACTAGATTTGAAGTCCTATCTCTCATCTAGTTGGAAAGTAAAGCATTCACACACATTCCATCACATTCAAGTTGAACTTCCAAGTTCTAGTTCCATTCAATCAATACAAAACTCAAACTATAGCCTGCGGAGTAACAGCCATGCCTCTGGACTATGGCCTGCTCAAGGATTACTATAATCCGAATTTAGCTAAACAAACATGATAATCTCAGAGAATTAAAAGGAATTCATGTCCGGAGCACATAAACTCAGATAAAACATCTCAAACTACCATTATTTGGAACTAAACCATGCAAAAATCCAAACTTGAATGTAAATTACTTGAATTAAACTGAAATCAACATAGTATTAGCTACAAGCTTCACCTCTCAGCCTTAGCTGAGAGGTTCTAGCCGAGCATAGTCATGTTACAACTAAAAACTCTGAAATAATGCATAAAAACAGAAAACCCGAATAGAAGAGTTGCAGCCGCTCCACAATCGCCTTCACCCTCCAAACTCACGTTCCTTAGCCTCTCTGATACCTTAGGGAGAGCCCCCAGGTGTCCTTTTATAGCAACAAACCCCCCTTGCGTCGGATCCTGCGAAAGACTTCGCATTGCGCAGTGAAATTCGGAGTCCCAATTTAGAAAGGACTCATCCTTACGCAGAGCCGACCGGTCGTGACCGGTCGGACTGATGTTTTACACCTTCCAGAGAGTGCTGCCGACCGGTCGTGACCGGTCGGACAGACTTTCCTATATGTCCAGCGTGCATGCCCGACCGGTCATGACCGGTCGGGCTTGTTTTTGCCTTAGTATATACAGCCTTCATGTGTGGCCGACCGGTCAAGACCGGTCGGCCGTCTCTTTCTTTTGATCAGCAACTGCACAATGTGTATGGCCGACCGGTCATGACCGGTCGGCCTCTCTTCTACTTAATCCTTTGATGTTTCTTCATCTTTTTCTTCTTTTCTTCATTCTCTTACCGGTCGGCCTCTCTTCTACTTAATCCTTTGATGTTTCTTCATCTTTTTCTTCTTTTCTTCATTCTCTTTTCTCTCTTTTTCTTCTTCTCTCTTTGGTCCATCTTAGGACTTCATGCAATGTCTTCAAATATATTCTTTTGGTTCCAATTTGATGAAATCCACTCTTATCCCTACAATCACAAAAACACGTGTTAGGTGGGCCTTTAAACCATGAAAATCATGCAAACTATGTAGTGTAATGGGCAATACAATGTATAAATTGGAGGTTCAACACCTTATGCACTTAAAAACTGTTTTGAAAAGATGTGAAGAAAAGAACCTCGTGTTGAATTGGGAGAAATGTCACTTCATGGTTCAAAAGGGAATAGTACTTGGTCACATCATCTCACAAAATGGAATTGAGGTGGACAAAGCAAAAATCGATCTTATCTCTAATCTTCCACCACCCAAGATCGTACGCGATGTGTGGTCCTTTTTGAGACACGCAGGATTCTATAGACGGTTCATAAAGGACTTTAGTTTACTCTCTCGTCCTTTATGTAACCTCCTTCAAAAGGAAAACTCATTCGAGTGGAATGAAGATTGTCAAAATGCCTTTAACAAGCTTAAGGTATGTTGACATGTGCTCCCATAATGCAACTACCTGATTTGAACCTTTTGAAATTATGTGTGATGCAAGCGACTATGCTATTGGGGTTTTGTTAGGCCAGAGGAAAGAGAAAAAGCCATGCGTCATCTATTATGCAAGTAGAACCTTAAACTCGGCTCAAGCTAACTACACTACTACAGAAAAAGAACTTTTGGCCGTAGTTTTTGCTTTAAACAAGTTTAGGTCCTACTTGATCGGATCCAAGATTATCATATTCACAGACCATGCCGGGCTTAAGTACCTTCTCTCTAAGAAGGATGCTAAGCCACGCTTGTTAAGATGGATCCTCCTACTCCAAGAATTTAACATAGAAATACGTGATAAGAAAGGAGTAGAAAACGTAGTGGCTGACCATCTCTCTGGACTTGTTCTCACCGATTCCCCTGAGGCGACCACGATCAATGACATGTTACCTGATGAATAACTTTTTAAAATCTCCCAATTGCCATGGTATACGGACATTGCTAACTATCTTGCTACAGGTACAATTCCAAAGCACTTGAACAAGCAAGATAAGGATAAGTTTTTCAACAAGGTGAGAAAATTCTTGGGATGACCCGTACTTATTGAAGTATTGTCCTGATCAAATTATAAGGAGATGTGTGCCGAATGATGAGAAACACAGTATCATCTCCTTTTGTCATTCTCAGACGTGTGGTGGCCACTTTTCGGCTAAGAAGACCATAGCCAAAATTCTACAATGTGGGTTTTATTGGCCCACCATGTTTAAAGATACCCATGAGTTTTGTAAAACGTGTGAGCCTTATTAGAAATTGAGAGGAATATCCCGTAGAAATATGATGCCACTCAATCCCATCTTAATAATCAAAATTTTTTATTGTTGAGGCATCGATTTCATGGGCCCATTTCCATCTTCCTTTAGAAACTTATATATTTTGCTTGCCGTTGATTATGTTTCAAAATAGGTCGAGGCGATTCCATGTCGGAACAATGACCATAAAACAGTCATTCATTTCTTAAAAGAAAATATCCGTTCCTGGCTTGGAACACCTCGAGTCATTATAATTAATGGAGGGTCTAATTTTCGTAACCGCCCGTTCGAAGCTTTAATGAAGAAATATGGCGTAAATCACAAAGTGAGCACTCCCTATCACCCACAAACAAGTGGACAAGCTGAGATATCCAACAGGGAAATTAAACATATTTTGGAGAAAACAGTCAACCCCGATCGTAAAGATTAGTCGCTTCGACTTATTGATGCACTCTGGGCTTACCGTACTGCTTTCAAGACCCCCATTAGAATGTCTCCCTATAGACTTGTCTATGGGAAAGCTTGTCACTTGCCCGTGGAGTTGGAAAATAGGGCATATTGGGCGATAAATAAGATGAATTTTGATTCTGACAAAGCAAGCTCGTTGCGCAAACTTCAATTGAATGAACCTGCGGAACTCTAGAACGAGGCATGTGAAAATGCGAGAATTTACAAGGACAAGACGAAGGTGTTCCATGATAAGAACATCCTTCGTAAGACCTTCACGATCAACCAAAAAGTCCTTATGTATAATTCTCGATTACATTTATTTTCGGGAAAATTGAGGTCTCGATGGACCGGTCCTTTCATTGTAAAAACCGTTTATCCATATGGGATTGTCGAGTTGTTGAATCCAAGGAACGGTAATGTCTTTAAAGAAAATGATCAGTGATTAAAACCGTTCTTTGAGAATTTTCTTTTAGAAGGTTTGTCCATACCTTTAACTGATCCTGTGTATCAGGATATTCGATCTCCTAGTCTGATGGAGGTAAAGAGTAGCTAGGATTAGGATTTTGCTGCTTTTGGTTTTTTTTTTTCATAGATTTGTTTGAAGGAGGTAGAATTCCAGTTTTTGTTCTCTCAGGCACTATTATTCCTTACTCCCTTTATTTTTGCTCTCATGTTTTCCTTCTTGCACATCTTTTACATTAAGGGCAATGCAAGATTTGGTTGGGGGGTGTGGGATCACTAGGATGAATCTAGTGTTTTGTAACATTTCGAGCAATTATGTAGAAATTTTTCAATTTTTCTGAAAATTCAAAACTCCTTTGGAAAACCGTGTTTCTATGCACTTGGGATGTCGTAAGTATGAAAGGAAGAAAGATGTAGTGAGATGATTTTGAAACTCCTAAAGGACTTATAACATGATGGTTTTCTAATTGGATTCCCCTATTGATTTGATTGATAAAAAAATTGAAACACTTTTACACCTAGTTCACTTTACACGATTCTCATGTTTTGAAAGGATAATTAGATTTGTGGATTAACTAGGTTTGGATTTGACGTGTTGAGGAACCAAGCCGGGGTACTTTGTCCATCCTTGTCCATGGGAAAATAACGAAAGATATGGATTTCTAAAAATCCTATCTAATGCGTGTGAAAAGGAAAGGAAGGATGAAAATATGGGAATGATTGAAAATATGGTGGAAAATTTCGAAAATGGCTACCTATTACTAGCCGGGGGATGGTCTACCCATAACCAAAGCCGAAAATGGGAAGTAGTGTGAAAGCCGTCGGAAGGACGATAAGGCAAATTCCTGTCATAGGCTTGTGTTGATCTGTACACCTTAAATCCATGTTTTAGCTGATTTATGAAGAAGATAATCCCGAAAATCTATGAGATGAGCATTCACTGAGCACATTAGGTTAACTTATTTGAATCGTTCTATTTATCAATTAATCAGCGGGGAATCCATATGAGTACTTGTTATGTTCTTGAAAGTTTAAGGTTTCAACCTCTATCACTTAGTTTTTTCGATTTTTACACTTGCATGTCTTAGAGTGTATAGAAGCATAGTTTCTAAAGGAGAGTTGGGTTTTGGAGAATGAAACTTGTTTCACGCATGTTTTGCTTGGGACTAGTAAAATGCTGGTTGGGGGTGTGTTAAGCTCTTAAATGTGTATATTCTAATCCCATTTTATCACTAACTATGCTTGAAATATATGATCAAAGACCCAACTAATGTATGGTTTTGTAGTTGCAGGAATGAGAGAGAGAATTCATCAATTGGAGGCTTAGAGACGCTGTTTACAAGCATTGAAGATCAAAAGACCAAGCGCCAAAAGGTGGAAGAAAGAAAGCAAAGGAGAGAAGAAAGATGGCAGAAAAATGCACTGAAGACTGGTCATCTAACCGGTCGTCCACAGCCCAGGACCGGTCGTCCGACTGGTCCAAACACTCAACAGGAGGACTCTGCTATCAAACCTTGCTGGACCAATCATGACTGGTGGTCCGACCGGTCGTCCACTATTCAGACAGGTCGTCCGACCGATCGTTGAATTAAAAGATGGGTTCGAAATTCTAGAAAACTCTTTGGACTGGGTTTGACATTTTACGACTACTCGGCCGACCGGTCATCCATGGGCTCAAACTGGTCGTCCGACCGATCAGCTGCGTAACAGAGCTTCTTCTACAAACTCCGAAATTTGCTGCGCAAAGCGTAATTTTTAGGGGATTTCTCGAAGTTTTTTCTCACCAAGGGCTCCAAACCTATAAAAGGACTCCTCCAGCTCATTCCTAAGGCATCCTAGAAGAGAATTATCACGGTGGGAGGTGGCGGAAGTCGGATCCGGAGTTCTACAACTCCTTCTAGTTTGTTCTTCTAGTTTTATATTTTTCTTAGTTGTTTTCATGTTTCCTTGGATCATGAACGGCTAAACCTTTTAACTAGGGCTAAGAGGTGAAGCTTGTAGTGAATCTAAGATGTTTCAATTCATTTGTTTTAGTTTCAAGTTGGATTATTAGTGAAGAACAATGGTTTGAAGTTTAAATAAAGTTCTAAGTAGTTTTTCTTAATCTTATGATGGCTCATGGATGTTTAGAAGAATTGCTTGAGTTCTTGATTATTTTGAATGGTTCTAGACCTGTACGCTCTAAGGAATTGGATTCAATACACTCTAGACCTTTGATTCTCATGTGAGAACTTCATGCGAAGAGTTCTACTTTTCTAGAATTTCTGAGTTATGTGTGATTGTGTATGTGATTTGAATGAAGTTCAAATCATGATCTAGTTATGCTTTGTGATAGAGTTTAATGATGATTATGATTGTGATCTTAACCTATTGGAACTAGGATTGAGCTATGCAATTGAGTGTGCTCAAGTCCTAACTTGAATTGAGGGAATCATGTACATGAATCACACATATGACAGATTGTTTGTTTTAACTGCTCTATTATTTGGCTAGATAGGATTTAATTTTAATTCTAGTTGAGTAAGTGAGAAACCATAGCAAATTAAGCATCAAGGATTGCTACAAGTGGATCATTGAACCCCTAGTGCTCTTTATTATTGATTACATTCACTTTTAGTTCAAAATATTTATCTACATTTAATCCCAAAATCCTGTTTAGTTAGTTCTCAATTAGAAACTATTGGAAGTGTTTTGTGAGTTCCTACACAAGTCCCTGTGGATCGACCTCAGTCTTACCGAGATTATTACTACATCGCAACCCTACACTTGGGGAAGCGAACGCCCTTGCACCCAGTCAACTCACATTGTCAGTCTATCTTTCAAACCCAGTCAACTCACCTAGTTCCGAGCCACAGCTTCGGAGTAGGTTCGAACCTCGAACCAACAGTTTTTTTGCTTCAGGTTTAGGGGTTGTACACTCCGAAGCTGGAGCAACGCGTCCGTATGGGTGGGCCCTTGGGGGCTTCCCAAACTTATTTACACAAGCTGCCACTGCTCGCAGTTTTAAATACCCCATTCCCCCTCTTATTTCAGCATCTGAAAAAAATCCCTCAACTTCTAGAGAGAGCCTAGAAATTCTGAGTCCATCTCCACCCTTTAAGCCCATTCCTCCACCAAGGAGAACCCGAGTGAGAAGAGCCTAGCCCTGGTCTAGCCCAGCCTGACCTTTGTCTAAGTCTCCCAAGCTACCTAAGTCACAATCTTAGCCGCTCGAAGCAACCCTTCCGACACCTCCGTCCATCCTGCTACTCTCATATCAACATCATCTCATTCACATCTAGCATAAATGTAACATTTATTCTTCTTCGAACCCCCCTGCTTATCATCTCATTACAAGCACTTCGATTAATCAAATACACAGTATGCATCCCACATAAAGCACCTGTCAGTTCGAGCATATGCTTTGGGTTTTCCTGTTAATGGAAACCTGCCCATCAGAAACTCTTATTGTTCAAACCTACATTCATGCATCATATTATTCATGAGAATGTACGAGGATTAAATCAGACTTTCAAGTATTAGTTCGATTCTGTGAAGTAAAGACCGTACTTCAGTACGGGCAGAGTGGGTGCCTAACACCTTCCTACCCTGTAACCGTGATCCCTTACCTTGAATCTTTGACCTCAGATCAAAAGGAGTCATTTTAGATGAAAGAATCTTCGGATCCCCTTCTCTAACGTTTCTACTGGGTCTAGCCGACTGTCGATTCAAAGTAATTGGCTAGTGGCGACTCTGGTCCTATACGAACTCATCCAAACATATCCAGTTTAACACGACAACCAAAAAAGCCCTCGAGAACGAGGCGAGCCAGTGGCACAACAACAATTCGCGCGACCTGTTTGCTCTCCTCAAGTGCAAGGTTGCGATGTAGTAATAATTCTCGGTAAGACTGAGGTCGATCCTCAGGGATTTGTAATGATGGATGGTAATTAAGAACATAAATCTATCTACTTAAAAATTAAGTCATGGAAATAAACATTAGAGCGCCAAGGATCCACTAATAATTGTTCACAATGCCAATTCAAATCATTCAAGTCAATCACTCAATTGGAATCGGAGTTATGTCCCTAGTAAATTGGAATATAGAGCAATCAAATCATCATAATGCATCTAACATAGATGAATCATCCACTGATATGCTTATCTCGTAAACAACCAAGGCATTGGGTGTATTCAATCATACAACCCAATCCTTCACAAAACAAGCAAGATCACATTCATGATTCTTCCTCAAACCTTGTCACTAGACTTGATTTAGAAGCATGAATTGAACTTCTATTGAACTAAAATCAATACATAAATACCTATCTTAGATTAAATCAAAAGATAAGAACCCCTTCTAGTTTAGTTCTAGATAAGCTCTTAGTAAACTTAGTTCGTAAGATCCCCTAGCATCCAACATATCATGATAAATTTAGGATCTCTACAACCCAAAATCCTATCAATCAATACCCCCATTAAGCAATCTCAGTAATCAAAACATCCCATGTAAGGGCAATCACAAGAGATAGAAGATTAACTAAAAATACTAACTTTATTTCAAACTTGAACTAGAAGTGTTCTTCATAAAACTAAAAAGTACTTGAACTAATTCGAATTAGACATTGTAAACAACTAAAAGCTTCACCTCTAGCCCTAGCGAAGAGGTTTAGCCAACCATTAATAGGTTAAACTAAAACTCAAAGGAAACTAATGAAAAACATAGAAAAACTGAGTTTTGAGGAGTTGCACACGCTCCACAGCGATCTCCTTCACCTCCCACGACTTTCCAAGCCTTCTATGATATCTTCAGATCCACCCCTAGGTGTCCTTTTATAGTAGAGAGGCCCTATCGCCTCAAAATCTTCCAGAATTGCGCAATACTTACGCACTTGCGCTAAAAAAATCGGAGCTTGTTGAAGAAGTTGCTGAATTTCAACAAATTACACTGGCTACCTGTTGGCCGACCGGTCTTGACCGGTCTAGATGGCTAGCTGACCGGTTTAGACCGGTCTAGCAGAGGTCTGGAGAATCTAGAGGGGTGCCCGACCTGTTGGCCGACCAGTCTAGCTTCTATTTCTTTTGGTTCTTTCTCTCTCTTCTCTCCTTCTTTCTTCTTCCATCTTTAGCCCACTTTGGATCATCATCAAGGACCATCTAAATGTGGTCTTTTGAACATCAATTTGGTGTAATCCCTCTCTCATTCCTACATCTACAAAATATGCATTAGATAAACCTTTTAACATGCAAATCATGCATAAGATGTAATGTAATGGGCTAGGATATGTATAAATTAGAAGCTCAACACACCCTCCAACCAGCATTTGGCTAGTCCTGAGCAAAAAAACAAGCCTGAAATAATCCCTTTCTCTGAGAACTCAACTCTCTCTTGGAAACTATGCTTCTATAGACTTAAAGACATGTGAGTGCAATTCAAAAAAACTGAATGATGAGAAATTGAAGTCCTAAACTTTCCAAACATAATAAGTGTTTACATAGAATCCCCATTGATTTATTGACAAATAGAAGAATGCAAACATATATGGCCTAATGTACATTGTGCATATTCATCTCATGACTTTCCAAGATTACCTTCTTCATAAATCAGCTAAACTAAAGATCTAAGAGTGTACAGATCCACCAATTACCTATGACAGGAATTTGTTTTACCGTCCTTCCGACGACTTTCACACTACATCCCATTTTCGGATTTGGTTACGGGTATACCATTCCCCGGTTGGTAATAGGTAACCCTTTTAAGAATTTTCCACCATATTCTCAATCATACCCATATTTTCCTTCCTTCTTTCCTTTTCATATACATTAGATAGGATTTTTAGAAATTCATATCTTTCGTTATTTTCCCATGGACAAGGATGGACAAAGTACCCCGGCTTGGTTCCTAAACACTTCCAATCTTTAGTCTCACTAATTTGCAAGTCTAGTAATCCCTTTAAATCATGAAAATCGTGTAATGTGGACTAGACTAAAAAATGTTCAAACGTTCTATCGATCATATAAATAGGAGAATTCACATGTAAAACTATCATGTTTAAGTTAATTTAGAGATTTCAAAATCATATCATTTCATCTTTCATCCTTTCATACTCATGACATCTCAAGTGCATAGAAACGAAGTTTTCCAAAAGAGTTTTGTTATTTTAGAAAAATTGAAAATTTCCTACAAAAATGTTGCTCAAAATGTCACAAATTGTTAGATTCGAGGAATCTCACCCCCCAACCAAATCTTGCATTGTCCTCAATGTAAAAAGATATGCAATGAGCATGAATTATGAGAGCAATGATAAAATAAAGGAGAGTGAGAGCGAGAGTACCTGAGAGAGTCGATCATGGAAGTTTGCAACTCCAAACAACTAAACAATTAAAATAAATGAATTACTCTCTACCTCCATCAGACTAGGAGGTTGATCTTGATACACAAGATCATCCAAAGGAATGGAATTTAGCAGAATTAGTAGGTGGAGCAAAAGATTTTTTAGTAATGTCATCCACCATCCTGCTTCATAGTGCACGAGTGATTGTTGTCATTCTCATCTATAAAATTGTGCTGAAAAAATTCAGCAGGTTTCTCAAAGTTATCACTCCATGTGTTAGGAAATGAAGATTTATTAGGTTGGAATTCATCAAATATGAATCTCATTTCCAACTTATCTGGGCAAAAATTATTCAGATAAGGATCATCATAGAGATGGTGCTCTTCGGTTTGTACAAGCCAAAGAGATGTGGAGACTTGGAATTCTTCTTCACAAGTCGTTATGGTCTCCACATTTTCAGATTCGACCAGTGCCTCCACTATTGATAAATTAGTTTTACACTCCATTGAAGGAGTCTTGTGGGCACCGGTGAAGTTTCCCTTAAGGCATTGACAATGTCACGGATCATAGGATCATCCCAATCCTCAAAATATGCCAAACACTCCTCTAGAGTGTAGGAAACTTCAACTTTCTTGGTCACTTGTGTAGGTTGGAATATATATATCCTCAAACACTATACTTTAAAAAATTGGCCTCTCCATAGGCAAATCAAGCACCAATCCATCAAGTTCCTGCATAACAAAATAATTCGACTCAGCGATTAGTGTCTTGTCAATCAATTTGTCCAATTTTGGCTCTTCCAAGGCCTCATTAATATCAAAATTTATTTCTTCCTTGGAATGAGCCAAGCAAGCTTCTGAAGTTTTAGAAAATTTAGTTGAGGGTGGCTCATCATCATCCACAATTGATTTTTTGAAATTAATCATGTGGATCCCACCTTCATCCTCATCCTCATCCTTATCCTTTTGTTGTTTGTGTAAGTGAAACACATTCAGCTTCATAGTTATATTTTCAAAGGATATTTTCATAACCCCATTCCTACAGTTGATTATAGCATTAACGGTTGCTAGGAATGGTCCGCTTAGAATGACAGGAACTTGAGTGTATGCATTTGTAACCGCTTGTGTATCCAAAACGATAAAGTCTACCGAGTAGTAGAACTTATCGATTTAGACTGACACATCCTCAATTACTCCTCTCGGTATTCTAACGGAGTGATCCACAAGTTGTAAAGTTATCTTGGTGGGTTTTAATTCACCAAGTCCAAGTTGCTCCTATACAGAGTAGAAAATCAAGTTAAAACTAACCCCTAGATCGAGAAGTGCTCTATTGATCCGGAAGTTACCTATCATGCAAGAGATTGTAGGGCTTCCGGGATCTTTGAATTTTGGGGGAGTATTATGTTGTATGATGGCACTCACTTATTCCGTAAAAAATGCTCACTTGTGCACGTTTTTCTTACGCTTTACGACAAATAGATCCTTTAGAAATTTGGCGTATGAAAGAATTTGCTTAATTACATCCAACAAGGGAATGCTGATTTTGACTTGTTGGAAGAGTTCTAAGATGTCCTGATTTTTAGTTGGCCTTTTTGTTGAGACAAGACGTTGGGGGAATGGGGCCACAGGTTTATACACACGCTCTGGCTCTTCATCTTGTGAAGCATTGCTCAATTCACCATCGCTCTTAGAATCAACAGGATCATTAGGCTTTGTGGCCTTCACTAGTTCAGTTTTTTCAATTATTTTTCCACTTCTAAGAGTGATGATGGCTTAAACATGTTCCACATGAGGATGGGTTAAAGAATTGGTGTTTGTTTCCAATTGCTCCTTAGGGTTAGGATGAGATTGGGTCAAAATAGTCTCTTTCTCCCTAACTCCTAGGTGTGTCTCAATTCTTTCAACTGAAATTTTAAGTTCATTTATGGCTTGCATGTTTGACTGATTTATCTGAGTTTGTCCAATCATGAACGCGTTCAATGTATCCTCAAGAGTGCTCTTTTGAGAAGGTCCTTAGTACGCATTGTTTGTATTTACCATGGGTCCATTTCTCCCATTAAAATTTGGTTTACACCGCTACTCAGGATTAATCAAGTTAGAATTTGGTC
Source organism: Liriodendron chinense (assembly GCA_003013855.2). Taxonomy (NCBI): domain Eukaryota; kingdom Viridiplantae; phylum Streptophyta; class Magnoliopsida; order Magnoliales; family Magnoliaceae; genus Liriodendron; species Liriodendron chinense. The sequence goes on along the minus strand of ML058437.1, from coordinate 2,010,499 downwards.
CACTAAAGGGGCGTTGGTAAGCATTTGTCGCATTCGACTGAGTTTGCAAGATATCTTGAAACGCATGGATTGTTGGGCAATCCTTTGTTAAGTAAACATCATGCTCACAAATACCACTTACACTTTCAACGGCCTCACCGGTGGTTATCATGTTAAAACTCCTCAATTCTATGGCCTCAACGTTCTTTGTGAGACTTGCCACCTTTGTGTTTAAATTGTCCTCCCCATCTAATACATGTACACCTTTCTCTCTTGGGGCTGGCTTAGGATTACTAGTTGGATTAGAGATGTCCCAAGATTGGGCATTCTCGGCTAGCATATCAAAGTAATCCCAAGCATCATTGGGTGATTTGTTCAAAAACTCACCATTACACATCATTTAAACAAGTTGGCGCATGTTTGAACTTAATCTGTCATGGAAGAAGTCAATCAAGCACCACTTTTCATAACTATAATGTGGGCACTTTAATAAAAGGTCTTTGAACCTCTCCCAACATTGAAAAAATGTTTCATCTATTTTTTGGAAAAAATTCATGATGGTCCGCCTTTAGTGCATTGGTTTTATGAACCGGGAAGTACTTTTTAAAAAACTCCCGGGTCATCTCAGCCCATGTCCGGATACTCCTAGGTTTAAGTGATTGAAACCATGCTTTAGCTTTGTCCTTTAGAGAGAAGGGGAATAATTTCAGTTTGATTACATCTTGGGAGACATCATTAAATTGAAAGGTGTTGGCTATCTCCTCAACTTCAATAAGGTGCGCATATGGACTTTCAGAGTCGAGTCCATGAAATTTCGGGAGTAACTTGATAATTCCCAGTTTAAGGTCCATGTTTCCTGCATTAGTTGGAAAAACAATGCAGGAAGACGTAGTTGTTCTCTCGGTTGTAGATAATCTCTCAATGTTTTAACCAGAGGAACATAGTGTTCCTCATTCTCATTACGTTCCGTCCTAATTGGTGGTGCATCATGCTCAGCATCTTCAACACTATGTGGTTCATTCTCAGCCATGATTTCAGACGATTCAAGATTTCCTAGATGTTTTCTAACTCGTCTGTGATAGATTAGGCCTTCAACTAAATCTCCCTCACTTAGAAGTTGCTATGTATGATCATGCCCCCAATGAGGCATAAAACACACAAAAACTAAATCAAGCCTAAAAATCAGAAAAATAAAAAAATAAAAGTGTCTAAGTTAGAATAATGTTACCGAATGGAAGAACTATGTTAGAGAAGAAAAATCCTACAAAACAAACAAAATCTGTTAGTAGAAAAATACTGATAAAAACCTATGAAAACAATAAATCATAACCTAACCTATCTAACCTAACTATACCCAAATTACAAAAATTAGAACCATTAGCCTAATCCCCAGCAACGGCGCCAAAAACTTGTTCGCATGCCTCAAGTGCAAGGCTACGATGTAGTAATAATTCTCAGTAAGACCAAGGTCGATCCTCATGGATTTTCGTAACAATTCTAAGTTTTATAACTAGGATGGGCTAAATTCAGATTTGTAATGATGGATGGTAATTGTTAGAACTTAGAAAAATCGTGCTCAATGCAGTTTTTTTCGTGTTTCATTGTTCTGGGGGAATTCTGAGTATAGAGACATTCATAGACAGTCATAAGCAATCACCAAGTATACACAAGAGAGATATCGCAAGGCGAATTTTATTCCAGAGATTCTGAGATCTTTTACATTCCAGGCTGTGATATTTGTCATGAGCCCTTAATTACATCAATGGTTGACCACCCTTGATTAAAAGGCAAAAGTAAATGAATGCATACATTATAGATAGATTAAATAAAGCAAATGAGGAAATATCAATGTAAATCATGCACACCACAGAGAACACAGGGATTTTTTACGTGGAAACCCTTGTGGGAGAAAACCACGGCACAAAGCGACAAAGCTCCACTATGAATAATGTTTGTACAATAGATGGAGTATTCGAGATAAGGTCCGGATAGATCGAACAGGTGACTAAGTCATTGGGGACTATTGTCTTTGAGTTCATGGTCGTAGAGACCTATTTATTTTCTTGTTATGGACTGAACCACATTTATTAGACACGCCGGATGTCTATGTCCCATTTTCTTTCGGATTGTCCGGGTTGAGAGACTGTCAGGATTCGAGTGGTGCAACTCTAGGCCCGCGCCTGTTACTGTGAACAGGTGACCGCTGGAATACACGATCCTCGAATGTTGGTCGGCAAGACCCAAGGCCCGCGCCTGTTACAGCGCACAGGTGACCTTAGGAAAGCAATCCGCAACTACCTCATCAGCTCAACAGACGAACCCGTTGTAGATGGGTAGGGCATCGACTGTCTTTTTCATAATGGCAATCCATAGCAGGATGTTTCAAGCTTAGTTAGAACTCTTTTGTTTATGGTTTCTTGTGATAACCATAGTCCCTTTCGGTTAGTCTTGAGCCTCAATTCGGGCTGAATCCTAATTGTGCGATGAACATAATCGATACAAAGTTCCTATAATCAGTTGTCGAGTAAGGTTGGAGTCTGTCGACTTGTCTTCAGAAGTGATCTCGACCTCGCACCTTCGTTGATAGCTAATACGCAACGAGAGACAAGAAGAGAACATGCTCACACGTGAATAAATGTGTAGGGCATTGTAACAAGATAAGGGATTTTCAATGTAAAATGAATGTAATTAAATGTATATCATATGAGATTGATTGTATTTGATGAATACAATAGAAGGTATGTCATATGAGAATGAATGTATATGAGAACACAATAGTATATATGCCATGTGAAGTTCAGTACATGTCGAGTTAGATGAATGCTAGATTAAGCAAAGATGAGTGCTAGATTAAGCAGAGACGAGAGCTGGATTAAGCAACTAGATTAAGCGTGAATGAATGCTAGATTAAGCAAGATAGGTATTAATGCATGAAGCAATCAATATTATCTAGTCATAACTCCATTTCTGTACAAATTTGCATTAAAACGATATTCTGGTCATTTCGCTGCCTGAAAATTCTAAGTAAAAATCTGGATTTTTGATATATCCACAGATCGACCTTAAAATATCATGAATATTTCACTGGACTTTGGTGTTTTAGCATAATTAGGGTATTTCAGATTTTTTGGATGGTTTAGATTCGAAGAAAACCCCTCCAATCAAAAGGCGAACTTTTTGGGGAGTGCCAAAAAGTTGTGATTTGTACTTCGGAAGGAAAATCAAAATCTCTGTTGTTGGGAATTTATTTTTCTAGTATTTTTTATTGAATCCAAATGGAGGGTACTTCCTTATTTACATAAATAACTTAAAGTAAATGGAAAACATAAATTTTTATGACATTTACTTAAACGTTTTTATGTAAATAAGGTGTGCAGTGTGTAGTGCAAGTGCAGGCAGTGCATAGAGATGTGCAGTGCAGTGCAGTGCAGTGAGATGTGCAGTGCAGTTCCGGTATGACCAGTTCAGGCGCATGTTGGAAGAGGGCTGGTGCATGTCTATGAGAGTGAGCGCATGTAGTAGGGTGGTGGGCTCATGTGACATAGAGTGGGTGCACATGACTAACATACAAGACGAGAGAGAGAGACGACTTCTTCCGGACGCATGTGGCTCTGCACATGCGCCTGGTGGGTGGAGATGGGCGCATGTGGCTTCACCACTTTGGCCAACAAAGTTTGGGCGCATGTCTCCCTTGCACTTGGTGCATTTTTATGATTTTTGGTAGTTGGATATTAGAATGCATCCAAGCGCATGTGTCCCTCCATTGGGAAATGCATCCATGCGCATGTCTCCCACCTTGGAATGATGGGTGCATGCATTCAAGCGCATGTACTCCACCTCCAAAGAGTGGGCGCATGTGAGAAACTCCCAACCTCATCCTCCCCTCCTCTCTCCTCTTCTCTCTCCTCCTCTCTTCTTCTTTATGCCACTCACGCAACCCCTTTATATACTTGTTGGTTTGGGAGTTGTAACGGTTCATATGTATCATCTTATGGTGTGGTCCACTTGAAACTTGGATCAGGTTAATCTTGTGTATTCTGGCACGTGTGGACCACACTAATCCTGTGAACAGGTCAGATTCTCCAAATCACTCAGATGGTGGGCTCTTAGAGGCGCTGGACCTTGGTTGATGTTGACAACACGTAGTTTCGTACGTCTTTTGGAAAACCGGTTAGTGGGTCTCCTTTGTAGTTCGTGGGCCCCAAATCTGAGCGGTTCATTAGTTCAGGGTTGCCATTCTAGGAGGTGGCCTCAAGTTTCATCTAAATCCAAGTTCTAGGTGGGCCATACAAGAGGAAACAGTTCCACCATTCAATCATCGTTGATGACTCATGTGGAGCCATAGAAGTATCAAATCAAGCTAGTTTTCATGCATATGACACGTGTGGGCCCTTGTGACCCTATGAACGATTTGGATGGTCCAAAGGGCACCATGGTGGCCCCACACATTTTCAACCAGTAACCGATTTTCAACACCGCTTGGGCGCATGTCTTTAAGACAGTGGCTTTTTCATGTTTGCATGCTTCCACGTGATTTGGCAAAGTTTTAGGTGGGTCCCATTTATAGTCTATGGGTCTAGGATCAAAGCCGTCCATTGGCTAGGGAGTGTTATTCTAGGGGGTGGGCCCAAGTTTGAGGCAAATCAGATGTTCATGTGGACCATACCACAGGAAATAGTGTCACCGTTGTTTTGTCGTTGAATGATATTTGGGGGCCACACAAATATTGGGTCGAGCAACCATTTAAATGTTCCATTTGGGGGAACCCCCTAGGATACTCTGGTCGATCCAGATCGTGGAAAACAATATTGTGGTGGGCCACTAGAGAGGTTTAACCGGTGATCACTCATTTTGGGAGTTGTAATGGTGAGCGTTGATCTTCCTGTGGTGTGTCCCACCTGAGCTTCAGATATGCCTCATACTTAGTCCCAATGGTTAAAATAAGCTATCAAGATGTCTGGGAGGTTTGGATTTCCCTTATGCATCACGATGGGGGCCCCACAGCAATAAGCTCATAAAGTTGTGTTTTTCACAAATGGAAGTTTAAAGTGTGAGTTTTACGTGCTTTATGCGTGTTACCAACTTCCAACCATGGACAATTCTTCCTCCACTGTTTCTCCTGGTGTAGTCTCTCTAGGACTCAGATCTTCTTCATTTTTTGTCCCAAGGGGTAAAATGGGTTGGTGAAACAGGTGATCGACTTAGATCAAGCATATACTCCATGGTGGGGTACAGAGAACAACGTCTGGTGGGAATGTTACCATGGGCAATGTGAACGTACGTACATATTGTGGTTTTATGTGTGCACATGATATGTTGGTGGTGTTCAGGCCGTGCATGCATTGCATATGTATGTGAACATGTAGTTTGTGGCGTGTATGCATTTGTTGCATGGATGACACGTGTGTTTCATACATGAGTCTTAGGCATGGTCCATGGTTTATATGTGTTATGCATGCATGTATGAATGGGTTACATGAGAATAGTGTTCTTGCATGGTGTGAATGTATGTATGTTTGAGATATATGCATGGGCATAGATGAGAGTTACATTTATACTCCGTGCCTTCATGGGCTTCATACATGGGTAGCATGCATGGGCAGTATGGGTTGCATTCATGGCATGCAAAACAAGGTACATGTGTGTGGCATGTGTGGTTATGCATAGTATGTATGAGTTGGTTGCATGCACGTGATGGCTTAGCTTACGATTGCATGTGCTCATGCAGGCTTTAGGTATGCATAGCCATACGCACTATTCTCTTGCATGGGTTCTATATGTATTACATGTATGGAAGGTGTTCTATCGCCTTTATGGCTATTTTTCAGGTCTTGAACCGATCCAAACCATTCATTTTGAGCCATCATTCACCCTTCTATCATGGGTAAAATTTTGAGCCCCAACAAGTGCCCCCCCGGTGCGCTGCGCTGGGCGTTTATGCTTTACCAGTGCAGTGCACCGGTTCCTAGGCTCAAGTATATAAACCAGGTCCAGCCAAACCATTTCATCATCATCATTTTTTTTAACAGGGTGTTTTTCCTCCCTTTTCAATTCTGTAGACTTCATCTGAGTGTTGCCATACCATGGAGGTATAAGGATCTTCTAGTTCTTCTTGCTTCCCTTTGGGATCTTGCTGTCCTTCCGATTTTGCAGCCGTAACTCTTGTATTGACGCGGCGTGAAGGCAAAATACTGATTTAACCTGTATTTGTGAGACTGAAACTTCAAGCCTTCTAATCTTGTTATCTTCTCATAGTACTTCCATCTTTGTCAATTCCTTCTTAGTTATGCGTACTTGGTTTACTGTGTAGCAAATTCATTGTGGTGTGGGGTTACTTTCACTCATTGTTGATCCCTTGGAGTATTCGATCGGCAGGTGTACGAATCCATAGTCCTGACCCTCCAATGATGCTGATGAAAGATCCATATAATATTCAACCAGTAGGTGTACAAATCCATAGTCCTGACCCTCTAATGATGCTGATGAAAGATCCATATAATATTCAACCAGTAGGTGTACAAATCCATAGTCCTGACCCTCCAATGATGCTGATGGAAGATCCATATAATATTCAACCAGTAGGTGTACAAATCCATAGTCCTAACCCTCCAATGATGCTAATGGAAGGTCCATATAATTCTTTAACTGATGTTGTCGGCAGATATGACTGGTCCCATAACAAGCGATAATAAAGGATGTATAGAATCCTGTAGGTGTCGGTATTAGCAAATATATATATAATCCGGTAGCTGGGGATGACTGCAGATATATATAATCCAGTAGCTGAGGAGGACGACAGATATATGCAGGAGCCTATGACTGATACCGGTCAGAGGAACGTACACAAAAATCCATGGCCGATACTGGGAGAATATATGTATAAGAAGATCCGTGACAATAATGAAGAAATATATATACACGAAATTCTGTGACTGATGTCAATAAAGTATTTGTATAAAGATTCACGACTGATACTGGTGGACGGGATATACATTCAGAGATCTATAATTGTTATCGAAGAAAGGTATGTGGAAGCCTGCAATCGATACTGGTAGTTGACATATAGAAGTTTATAATCGCTCTTGATAGTTAATGAATAGAAACTCGTAATCAATAATGGTGGAATGGCGCACGTATAACAAGTTGCAGAGCTTGCTTCTTTTGCATTAGTTTCTTTGGTGGCACTAGTGGCCATTCCTCAAGCTGGGAGAGGAATGATAGCGGCCTAAGAGTTAGGGTCTAATGGCCTGCATGTCCCTGCACTCTATGATGATTGAAGAAATATGAGGTACGTTGAGTGTGACAGCTTTGGCCCTTTCCCTAGGCTTGTCAGAACACCAAAGTCGACTGTTGGACTTGATCACGATACTACTTTCATTGTTGCTTTGTCTTCTTGAACTCCTTTTGATCGTATTTTCTTAATGTGCTTTATTTGGCGAGAGGATAGACACAAGTATCTCGCACGAGTTTGTATGATATCTTGTGGACTTATGATGTGATGTTCATGTTTAGGTGACAATGTGATGATGGTACTATTATGAAATTGCAATCATGCTTTATGCAACAGTTTATCATTTCATGTTTATGTAAGGTGTGTGAGTGTTAGGCTAATTTGCATGACACTAATAGGCGAAGTGATAAATGAATCGAGAGATATATGTATATGCAATAAGGAAAAGGCATTGGAAGAAGATAAGTATTCGGTAAGATCACTTCCCTTCTGATTTTGCCGGTGCTCGTTTGTATGTCATTGATTTGGTGAATATATAAGCTTATTATGCTCTACGCTCGCCTCCAGGGATGTAATATCAAGTCCCACATCTTGACAACATAAGATTTAGTTTATACTCATGACATGGAGTATCGTAGTTTAATCATAATCAATCATTTCTTGAGAGATTAAATTCAGTTTAGACTCATGACGTGGAGTATTATATGGGATTCAGTTTAAGCTCGTGACATGGAGCATTATATTGGGATTGCTGGCTTGCCCCCGATAATTTTTTCTCTATACTTGGGCTTCTCACCATGTGTCGAGCTTGCCCCTAGTGTATCTGACTCATAGTCTTGCAAAGTAGTGTTCTCCAGGGAACCGGGCATATAAAGGAATAATCATCGTATACAAAGACTTGAATTTATAAAGATATCTTGGTGAAGAACACTTTCATGCCCTAGAAATCCATATAGAAGGCCGTCTAACCGTAGTCCTCAATCGTGTACTCTCATTGCGAAACCATTCATAAGAGAAAGTCATAAATGCTCTGATGTGAAGTGACATATAGTTAAACGCTCCGCCCCTCTTCATATGAAACCATATATAAAAGACCAACAACTATTAATTGCTCTCATATAAAGTAGAAGAACACCAGAATGTCATAATGATAATAAGAAGACCATGATGAAATAACAATATAAAGACATTGCATCTCATGCAGATTCTCTATAGAATACCACCCTCTTATCAAACTGGATTGATCTGAAAATTCTTAAGATATGATTATGATCAATGATTATGATTGGACATCTCGAATTCATGATTGATCAGAGTGAAGCAGAGATTTAGCTTTGATTTGATGATGTGGATATTTGATTCACATGATGTTAGGATCTTGCTTGATGATATGGTGATTTCATTTTGATCTGATTGATGCAAAGATTTCGCTCCCATATAGGGGTTTCGCATTTATATGAATCTTTCATATTTGATCTGATCGATTGATTGATATTCATGTGGTTTAGTTTAACCTCATACTCTAGAGGGATCTGGTGTAGTTTAGCCTCATACCCTAGAGGGATCTGGTTCAGTTTCACCTCATAACCTGGAGGGATTTGGTTCAGTTTCACCTCATAACCTGGAGGGATCTGGTTCAGTTTATCCTCGTAACCTGGAGGGATCTGGTTCAGTTTATCCTTGTAACCTGGAGTATTTTCTCAACTCGTTTAGACCCGGAGCGCAAGGGTATATTTATACATATGTAAAGTTCAGCGACTTTGTGCCTATACAGAGTTCGGCGAGGTTGTAGACTCAATAGGGATTACCCATAGCACTACGGCACTTACAGGAACCTGCTGAGTCGGCTAGCAATTTCCTTTTTCTTCTACTCTTTTAATTTTTGAGTCAGTAGCTGCTTTGATTGTTACTTTGATTGTCAAGTTGACAACTGCTTTGGCTGCTTCTCTGGCCATGAGATTGACCACCACTTCACTGGCTCATTCGCTTGATGAGGAAACACGTTACTTGCCCCCTGTGATATCTTGGGCGAAAATGATGTTTTGAGTGGCCCCCTTGCGCTATTAAGATTGCCAGAGCATCATGAATGTCCTTCGACTACTTTGCTAAGTCATTCTAAATCTTGAACTAGCTCATCATTTTGTTCTGGGATTGCCGGTGGTTAATTAATCTGTTCAAACAATTCTTCATCTTGGGCCACCTAAACCGCCGTGTCCTGCATTGATCGTCCCTCACGTGTCAGCTTTTGCTTTGTTAGAATGACTTTAATGACGATTGTTTCTACCATCTCTTCAACTGTTTTCTGTACAAATGGCATGATCTGCCCCCTGTGATTCTTTCGCCGGCTGTCGAGTGGGTGAAGCAGCACTACAGGCTATTCTCTGTGCAATTGGGGTGGCTAAGGCATCCTGGATCTCTTTCACTCACCTCGAGAGATCACTTGAGCTTGGGTCAATTCGTTGATCTGCTCCTGAGTTGTTAACGGTTCAACATCTTGTTTGATTGGCTCTTCACCTTCAATTTTCTGCACCATCACGACCTGTACTAGCTGCTCCTCACGAGTCGGCCTTGATGTCGTCTGACTGGTCTTAATGACAATCCCTTTTCTTGGTTTTATGACTGTCATAGTCGGCTTGATCTGCCCCCTGTCTAGGTGGTTCACTTCTAAGAGAACTGGGAAGCTACCAACTGAGGGTATGAACTTTTGTGGCCTCATTGCGGCAGTCTGGTTAGCAGTGGAAGCGCTGCTAACTTGTTCTAGTTACCGCTGCCTTTTTTTTTATGGTGTAGCATGCCTTGACCACAGTGGTATTCTAATATGGAGTCTTCATCATCGTTCTTTTCATTTCCATCAACTGTTTGCGGCTTCGAGTTAGCTGTAGCCAGACGTAGAAGTAGTTGGTGTCATTACAGTAGAATGCGAGAAGCAGAATCCTCTAGTCACCAAAAAGATAAGCACAGAGGACATTTCTATTGTTCTTAAGGTCAGTATTTTCGCTAACTTTCACTGCACAATCACACATCCATTAGAGCATTCTACAACTAGATATAGAAAGTGCACGACCTTACCAGTCGCAATAAAAGTTATACATAAAACCAAATGCGCAACAGGAATACACATGCTTATGTTATTTTTTAAAACTTTAGGATTTTTGAAAGTTTTGAAAACTTTGATTTCAGATGCTTTTGCCTTAAAGATGAAGGGAAGAACGTTCCCGTTGAGAGTCACCAGTTTGGCGCCCGTGAAGGCGCCGAACATTTCTCCTTCCGGTAACCTTTCTTACGCACACATCAGTGTCTGCAAATGATTTAGAATGTCCACTTACTCAGAAATAACCAAAGATTCTAGTATTGTTTGAATTCCCCAGCGGAGTCGCCAGTTTGTTAGAACTTAGAAAAATCGTGCTCAATGCAGTTTTTTCCGTGTTTCATTGTTCTGGGGGAATTCCGAGTATAGAGACATTCATAGACAGTCATAAGCAATCACCAAGTATACACAAGAGAGATATCGCAAGGTGAATTTTATTCTAGAGATTCTGAGATCTTTTACATTTCAGGCTGTGATATTTGTCACGAGCCCTTAATTACATCAATGGTTGACCACCCTTGATTAAAAGGCAAAAGTAAATGAATGCATACATTATAGATAGATTAAATAAAGCAAATGAGGAAATATCAATGTAAATCATGTATACCACAGAGAACACAGGGATTTTTTACGTGGAAACCCTTGTGGGAGAAAACCACGGCACAAAGCGACAAAGCTCCACTATGAATAATGTTTGTACAATAGATGGAGTATTCGAGATAAGGCCCGGATAGATCGAGCGGGTGACTAAGTCATCGGGGACTATCGTCTTTGAGTTCATGGTCGTAGAGACCTATTTATTTTCTTGTTATGGACTGAACCACATTTATTAGACACGCCGGATGTCTATGTCCCATTTTCTTTCGGATTGTCCGGGTTGAGAGACTGTCAGGATTCGAGTGGTGCAACTCTGGGCCCGTGCCTGTTACTGTGAACAGGTGACCGCTGGAATACACGATCCTTGAATGTTGGTCAGCATGACCCAAGGCCCGCGCCTGTTACAGCGCACAAGTGACCTTAAGAAAGTAATCTGCAACTACCTCATCAGCTCAACCAACGGACCCGTTGTAGATGGGTAGGGCATCGACTGTCTTTCTCATAATGGCAATCCGTAGCAGGATGTTTCAAGCTTAGTTAGAACTCTTTTGGTTGTGGTTTCTTGTGATAACCAGTCCCTTTTGGTTAGTCTTGAGCCTCAATCCGGGCTGAATCCTAATTGTGCGATGAACATAATCGATACAAAGTTCCTATAATCAGTTGTCGAGTAAGGTTGGAATCTGTCGACTTGTCTTCAGAAGTGATCTCGACCTCGCACCTTCGTTGATAGCTAATACGCAACGAGAGACAAGAAGAGAACCTGCTCACACGTGAATAAATGTGTAGGACATTGTAACGAGATAAGGGATTTTCAATGTACAATGAATGTAATTGAATGTATATCATATGAGATTGATTGTATTTGATGAATACAATAGATGGTATGTCATATGAGAATGAATGTATATGAGAACACAATAGTATATATGCCATGTGAAGTTCAGTACATGTCGAGTTAGATGAATGCTAGATTAAGCAAAGATGAGTGCTAGATTAAGCAGAGACGAGAGCTAGATTAAGCAACTAGATTAAGCGTGAATGAATGCTAGATTAAGCAAGATAGGTATTAATGCATGAAGCAATCAATATTATCTAGTCATAACTCCATTTCTATACAAATTTGCATTAAAACGATATTCTGGTCATTTCGCTGCCTGAAAATTCTAAGTAAAAATCTGGATTTTTGATATATCCACAGATCGACCATAAAATATCATGAATATTTCACCGGACTTTGGTGTTTTAGCATAATTAGGGTATTTCAGATTTTTTGGATGGTTTAGATTCGAAGAAAACCCCTCCAATCAAAAGGCGAACTTTTTAGGGAGTGCCAAAAAGTTGCGATTTGTACTTTGGATGGAAAATCAAAATCTTCGTTGTTGGGAATTTATTTTTCTAGTATTTTTTATTGAATCCAAATGGAGGGTACTTCCTTATTTACATAAATAACGTAAAGTAAATGGAAAACATTTACTTAAACGTTTTTATGTAAATAAGGTGTGCAGTGTGTAGTGCAAGTGCAGGCAGTGCAGAGAGATGTGCAGTGCAGTGCAGTGAGATGTGCAGTGCAGTGCAGTGAGATGTGCAGTGCAGTTCCGGTGTGACCAGTTCAGGCGCATGTTGGAAGAGGGCTGGCGCATGTCTATGAGAGTGAGCGCATGTAGTAGGGTGGTGGGCGCATGTGACATAGAGTGGGTGCACATGACTAACATACATGACGAGAGAGAGAGACGACTTCTTCCGGGCGCATGTGGCTCTGCACATGCACCTGGTGGGTGGAGATGGGCGCATGTGGCTTCACCACTTTGGCCAACAAAGTTTGGGCGCATGTCTCCTTTGCACTTGGTGCATTTTTATGATTTTTGGTAGTTGGATATTGGAATGCATCCAAGCGCATGTGTCCCTCCATTGGGAAATGCATCCATGCGCATGTCTCCCACCTTGGAATGATGGGTGCATGCATTCAAGCGCATGTACTCCACCTCCAAAGAGTGGGCGCATGCGAGAAACTCCCAATCTCATCCTCCCCTCCTCTCTCCTCTTCTCTCTCCTTCTCTCTTCTTCTTTATGCCACTCACGCAACCCCTTTATATACTTGTTGGTTTGGGATTTGTAATGGTTCATATGTATCATCTTAAGGTGTGGTCCACTTGAAACTTGGATCAAGTTAATCTTGCGTATTCTGGCACGTGTGGACCACACTGATAATGTGAACAGGTCAGATTCTCCAAATCACTCAGATGGTGGGCTCTTAGAGGCGCTGGACCTTGGTTGATGTTGACAACGCGTAGTTTCGTACGTCTTTTGGAAAACCGGTTAGTGGGTCTCCTTTGTAGTTCGTGGGCCCCAAATCTGAGCGGTTCATTAGTTCAGGGTTGCCATGCTAGGAGGTGGCCTCAAGTTTCATCTAAATCCAAGTTCCAGGTTGGCCATACAAGAGGAAACAGTTCCACCGTTCAATCACCGTTGATGACTCATGTGGAGCCATAGAAGTATCAAATCAAGCTAGTTTTCATGCATATGACACGTGTGGGCCCTTGTGACCCTATGAACGATTCGGATGGTCCAAAGTGCACCATGGTGGCCCCATACGTTTTCAACCAGTAACCGATTTTCAACACCGCTTCGGCGCATGTCTTTAAGACAGTGGCTTTTTCATGTTTGCATGCTTCTAAGTGATTTGGCAAAGTTTTAGGTGGGTCCCATTTATAGTCTATGGGTCTAGGATCAAAGCCGTCCATTGGCTAGGGAGTGTTATTCTAGGGGGTGGGCCCAAGTTTGAGGTAAATCAGATGTTCATGTGGGCCATACCACAGGAAATAGTGTCACCGTTGTTTTGCCGTTGAATGATATTTGGGGGCCACACAGATATTGGGTTGAGCAACCATTTAAATGTTCCATTTGTGCGAACCCCCTAGGATACTCTGGTCGATCCAGATCGTGGAAAACAATATTGTGGTGGGCCACTAGAGAGGTTTAACCGGTGATCACTCATTTTGGGAGTTGTAATGGTGAGCGTTGATCTTCCTGTGGTGTGTCCCACCTGAGCTTCAGATATGCCTCATACTTAGTCCCAATGGTTAAAATAAGCTATCAAGATGTCTGGGAGGTTTGGATTTCCCTTATGCATCACGATGGGGGCCCCACAGCAATAAGCTCATAAAGTTGTGTTTTTCACAAATGGAAGCTTAAAGTGTGAGTTTTACGTGCTTTATGCGTGTTACCAACTTCCAACCATGGACAATTCTTCCTCCACTGTTTCTCCTGGTGTAGTCTCTCTAGGACTCAGATCTTCTTCATTTTTTGTCCCAAGGGGTAAAATGGGTTGGTGAAACAGGTGATCGACTTAGATCAAGCATATACTCCATGGTGGGGTATAGAGAACAACGTCTAGTGGGAATGTTACCATCGGCAATGTGAACGTACGTACATATTATGGTTTTATGTGTGCACATGATATGTTGGTGGTGTTCTGGCCGTGCATGCATTGCATATGTATGTGAACATGTAGTTTGTGGCGTGTATGCATTTGTTGCGTGGATGACATGTGTGTTTCATACATGAGTCTTAGGCATGGTCCATGGTTTATATGTGTTATGCATGCATGTATGAATGGGTTACATGAGAATAGTGTTCTTGCATGGTGTGAATGTAAGTATGTTTGAGATATATGCATGGGCATAGATGAGAGTTACATTTATACTCCGTGCCTTCATGGGCTTTATACATGGGTAGCACGCATGGGTAGTATGGGTTGCATTCATGGCATGCAAAACAAGGTACATGTGTGTGGCATGTGTGGTTATGCATAGTATGCATGAGTTGGTTGCATGCACGTGATGGCTTAGCTTACGATTGCATGTGCTCATGCAGGCTTTAGGTATGCATAGCCATACGCACTATTCTCTTGCATGGGTTCTATGTGTATTACATGTATGGAAGGTGTTCTATCGCTTTTATGGCTATTTTTCAGGTCTTGAACCGATCCAAACCATTCATTTTGAGCCATCATTCACCCTTCTATCATGGGTGAAATTTTGAGCCCCAACAGTAATTAAGAACATAAATCTATCTACTTAAGAACTAAATCAAGGAAATAAATACTAGAGCGCCAAGGATCCACTAATAATCATTTATAATGCCAATTCAAATCATTCAAGCTAATCACTCAATTGGAATTGGAGTTCTATCCCTAGCCAATCAGAATATAGAGCAATCAAATCATCACAATGCGTCTAACATAGATGAATCATCCACTGATATGGTTCTCTCATAAATAATTAAGGCATTGGGTGTATCAATCACACAACCCAATCCTTCACAAAATAAGTAAGATCACATTCATGATTCTTCCTCAAACCTTGTCAATAGACTTGATTTAGAAGCATGACTTGAACTTTTATTGAACCAAAAATAATACATAAACACCTATCTCAGATTAAATCAAAAGATAAGAACCCTTCTAGTATAATTCTAAATAAGCTCTTAGGAAACTTAGTTTGTAAGATTCCCCTAGCATCCAACATATCATGATGAATCTAGGATCTCTACAACCCAAAATTCTATCAATCAACACCCCCATTAAGCAATCTCAGTAATCAAAACATCCCATGTAAGAGCAATCACAAGAGATAGAAGATTAACTAAAAATACTAAATTTATTTCAAACTTGAACTAGAAGTGTTCTTCATAAAACCAAAAAGTACTTGAACTAATTCGAATTAGACATCGTAAACGACTAAAAGCTTCATTTCTTTGCCTTAGCTAAGAGGTTTAACCAACCATTAATAGGGTAAACTAAAACTCAAAGGAAACCAATGAAAAACATAGAAAAATCGAGTTTGGAGTTGTAGACGCTCCACATCGATCTCCTTCACCTCTCATGAATTCTCAAGCCTTTTATGATGTCTTTAGATCCACCCCTAGGTGTCTTTTTATAGTAGAGAGGCCTTACCTTATCAGAATCTTCTAGAATTGCGCAATACTTACGCACTTGTGCCTAAAAAATCTTAGCTTGCTGAAGAAGTTGCTGAATTTCAGTAAATTACACTGGCTACCTGTTGACCGACCGGTCTTGACAGGCCGACCGATTTAGCAGAGGTCCAGAGAGTCCAGAGGAGTGCTCGACCTATTGGCCGACCGGTCTAGACTGGTCTAGCTTGTTTGGCCAACCGGTCTAGACCAGTCTAGCTTCTATTTCGTTTGGTTCTTTCTCTCTCTTCTCTCCTTCTTTCTTCTTCCATCTTGAGCCCTCCTTGGATCATCATCAAAGACCATCTAAATGTGGTCTTTTGAACATCAATTTGGTGTCATCCCTCTGTCATTCCTACATCCACAAAACATGCATTAGATAAACCTTTTAACATGCAAATCATGTATAAGATGCAATATAATGGGCTAGGAAATGTATAAATTGGAAGCTCAACACGACCCCTTTTCGAAAGGGAGGGCCGGGAGCCCGGAAAGGCGAGCGTCCACAAGTGGTCAATGTCTTTGACCCTATGAACTTGCTGGAAAACAAATGCAAGTTGCTGAATTTGACTTGACAATTGGATTGGATTCTGATGAACTTGTGCTTGAAATGACCGTAATTGAGCCGGTGATTGAATTGAAGGTTGAACTGAAACTTGCTGGAAAGTAACTCGAGTTTGCTAAATTGAAGATTGCTGGAAATTAACTGGAATTCTGTCGGCGGGGATGTGCTGGAAATTGGAATTGAAAAGTGCTCCTGTTTGTAGGAGGCTGAGATATTGGGAAGTGACCCCTTGTTGGGAATTTGCCACTGTCTGCTGATTAATTGGGCTTGACATTGACCCCCATTGTGGGCATTCGCCAATGCTGTCCCTGCTGGTGGAAATTAAATTGAAATCCCATCGACAAGGATGTTCTGAAATTGAGTAAAGGTCTCATTGGTGGGGACATGCTGAGAAAGAAAAGGGGTCCCATCGGCAGGGACGTGTTGAAATCTACTAAGATTGTTGCTTGGAAGATTAATTGGAAGTTGACTGAAAGTTCCTACGGTGGGAATGCTTTGAGACGGTCTTGTCGTTGCAGGAAGGTATTGAGAAGGATGCCTCATAATAGAGGGCTGAAGTGGCTATTGTTGGTAGTCTTGGGCAGACTTAGATGGTCATGCTTGATTTCAACTAGAGGCTGGAAGGGCCCGGCATGGCTGTTGAGATTGCTGAACTGGGCCAACTTAATTGTTGGCTACTGCGGTAGCTTGTGCTTACATGAATTGCAAGAACATTTCTTGCATTTCTCTCATTTCTTGTGTCAATTCTTGCATGATTGGCGTATTCTCAATCGGTTGTTGCACTGGAGGTTGTGCTTCGGCCATGTTGAGGGCAGGGAGGAGGTCACCTTCCTCTTCGTGGTCGGACATGGCTTGCTGAGCTCTGGTGCAGATCATGCTGCGAAAGGGAAGTTGTTTTCGAGGACGCTGAGCCCAATGAGGCGCAATGGTGAGGAATGTGTTTTACTCTTTTTTCGGTTTTCAGATTGTTTTTTTTTATAGTTTTTGGTTAATAAATAGAATGCTATGCAGATAAGATTGTATGAGGACTATTAACTTTCAACTACATGGAGGATTTTTATTTTTCAAGTTAGATAATGACTAGTGGGACTAGCATATCCCCAGCAGAGCCGTCATTCTATGGAGGCTCGTCATTTTGCGCTCCCAACCCTCCCTTTCAAAAAGGGGTTGCGCGAATCGTCGTTGTGACACTGGCTCGCCTCTTTCTCGAGGGTTTTTTCAGTTTTCGTGTAATTGGATATGTTTAGATGAGTTCGTGTAAGACCAGAGTTGCCACTAGCCAGTTACTTCGAATCTACAGTCGGCTAGACCCTATCGAAATGTTAGAGAACAGAATCCGAAGATTCCTTCCTCTAAAATGACTCTTTTTTATCTGTTGTCAAAGATTCAAGGTAAGGGATCACGGTTACAGGGTGGTAAGGTGTTAGGCACCCACTCGGCCCATACCGAAGTATGGTCTTTACTTCATAGAATCGAACTAATACTTGAAAGTCTGATTTAATCCTCGTACATTCTCATGAATGATATGATGCATGAATATGGGTCTGAATAGTAAGAGTTTCTGATGGGTAGGTTTTCATTAACAGGTAAGCCCAGAGCATACGCTCGAACTGATAGGTGCTTTATGCGAGATGTATGTTGTGTGTTTGATCGATCAAAGTTTCTGATGAATGAATTTCAGATAAACCGACAAACTTCAGAGCATATGACCTGATCAAGTGCTTTGAGTGGAATGACAAGCAGGGGGTTTGGAAGAATAAGAAATGTTGCACTTATGCTAGATGCAAATGAGATGATGCTAGTGAGGGTAGTTGAATGGATGGAGGTGTCACAAGGGTTTGCTTCGAGTGGCTAAGATTGAGACTTAGGTAGCTTGGGAGACTTGAACCAGGGTCAGGCTGGGCTGGACCAGGGCTAGACTCTTCTCACTCGGGCTCTCCTTGGTGGAGGAATGAACTAAAGGGATGGAGATGGACTCAGAACTCTCGGGTTGAAGAAAGGGGAAGCGGATGTTGAGAATGAAAAGGGAAGGGGGTATTTATAGGTGCGAAGGATGGCAACTTTGGTAAATAAGCTTGGGCAGCCCCCAGGGGGCCTCCCGTATGGACTCTTTGCTCCAGCTTCGGAGCGTAAGACTTAAGAACCTGAAGCAAAAAAGCTGTTGGTTCGAGGTTCGGAACTGCTCCAAAGCTGTGGCTTGGAACAAGGTGAGTTGACTGGGTTTGAAAGATGGATTGACAAGGTGAGTTGACTGGGTGCAGGGGCTGGACTGACCCGGTGAGTTGACTCGGTGATTTGACTCAGCGAGTTGACTCACCAAGCTTGACTTTTTTAGAATTTTTAGATTGGTTTTTCTTATGGGGGGTTTTTTGGGCTGATGTTTAGGGGTGAGTTGACTGGGTTCAGGCCTGAGTTGGGCTATGGATTAGGGCTTATAAGGTTGTGTTTGGCTGGGTTTGGACATGGGGTTTAGGGGTATGGACCTCCATTCATTTAGTTATCTCAATCAGCCTTGTAGCTGAAGGTGGGGTGTCTATATATGGTCTTTGAGTTTGTGGTCATAAAGACCAAGTTGTAGTTTTGTTATGTGTTTACGTCATGTTTTGTAACAGGGTCCTCCAGACATTCACCTTTCTTCCAAGCGATTTTCTCCTGACCTGAAAAGAGACAGAGGAAAAACTACGAGTGGCCGGCGTCCAGCCGTTGGCCCTTCGATGCTTAAGTTAGATAGGGTAGGGCTATAAAGAGAGGAAAAAGATTATGGGGCTTAAAGATTGAATACCTTTCTCATCTATAGAGTCACCTATTTATAAAAATCTGAGTGATCTAGTCTGTTACGCAATCTGTTAGGATTACTACTGATTTTAGGGGATAAGATGCTTATCTTGTTAATCCTCAGGTAAGGGGATAACCTAAACCTTCCAGACGTCTAGCTGATTACGTCTCTTTGATGGATATGTTCGAAGCTATGAATAGAATCAAGCCAAAACCAGCCTATATGGGCTACTGATACTATGAGACGAGAGACGTCCTTGCTAGAGACCAGAGACCAGGACCGTTCATATGTCGAGAGCTACCCATATGAGGAGGCTGCTCATATCAGGAGTGCTCGTATTTTTAAGATGCGACCCCTTTTGACGAGCACGAGCCGACTTGCTCGCATTTTGGGATGCGACCCCTTTCAACGAGCACAAGCCGAGCTGCTCGCATTTTGGGATTCGACCCCTTTCGACGAGCACGAGCCGAGCTGCTCGCATTTTGGGATGCGACCCCTTTCGACGAGCCCGAGCTGAGCTGCTCGCATTTTGGGATGCAACCATGATTCCTCTTGATCATTCTTTGATCGCATCTCTTAGGAGGCCAAATTTATCTATAACAACTGCCCCCCAAACCCTTGGCATTTGAGGAGCTGTGCCAAGGGTTTTGTTTGTATATGTAGCCATTTGCTGGGAAAGAATCGCGCATGAGTTATCTGACGTGATTCTGCATTTATGATGGCCAGCTTTACGCAGCTTTTCAACCGTAAGAGGTGAAGCATTGCTTGCCATGTGTCTCCGTAATTAATGTTGCGCCCGTTCGTCTATCGTGCCGGATGAGAAGCCGCCGCGTGTCAACCAAATCAAACGAAATGATTGCGTATAAATATCGAATCCTACAGGGTTTTCTCCATTTTTCGAACTTAAGCTGCAGGAGAGTTCTTCTTTCTTCTTCTTCTTTATTTTTCGGTGCAAACCTCTTCGCTGAGGTAGTCTTTCTTCCCATTCTCCTTTTCTCCTATCTTGCTTTTTCTTTTACAATGGCGGGGGTTTCAGATGAAGAGGTTGTCCCTCTGGAAGATGATACCCCCGATTCATCCGAATCCAACAATGCTAGAGTACCGGTCGGGAGGTATTCTGCCGCCGGTTATTCCTTAATAATGACGGAAGAAAAGTTCTCCAGCCTTCGGGAGAGATATCGGGTTCCGGACTCCGTGACTTTCAGGTTACCGGGGAGGGAGGAGACGGCCGATGCACCGCCACCAGGTTATGTAGCCTTTGACGATTATTTTTTCAAAGTCGGTGTGCGTCTTCCCCTTCACCCTTTCATCCAGAATTTCCTACTCGGTTATAAGATTGCCCCCGGCCAACTTATCGTAAATGGCTGGCGGGTGCTTATAACTGCTTTCGTTCTCTAGAATCAAGCGGGTAACGATGAGTTAACCGCTGAGGAGTTTCTGAGGTTATTCCAGCTAAAAAGGGCCCCAGCTAGCGAGGGTTGGTATTACCTCTGTTTCTGGCACTGAAACAACTTTATTCTGGGAAACCCCTCCTCCAATTGCCCTGGATGGAGGAAAAAATGGTTTTACGTCTCCGGTAACTGGGAGTCCGAGGTGGGCTCAGACCCCAAAGGCCATAATGTTAACAGCTACTTTGGCGAAGGTGGGTTAAGTTTCTGCCAGTTTGTCTGAAAGAAACAAAAGAACTTTGCTCTGTTTTGACTAACGTGTCTTCTCTTTTTTCCTGTAGGCATTCCGACTGGTGTGAGGCCAAACTTGCGAGGAGGACTTAACGAAAAGTTAGTAAGGGTCTCCAAGCTCCCAGCGGCTGCACGCAACATTAACGTTGCCTTAGACCCACGTCACCTCTGCGCCGCGGGCTTCGTTTCTCAAGAGGAAATGGTGAATGTAGGTGACAAGAGGGGGGCATTGGGGATGCTCCCCCGTCTGAAGGGTGCGGCCTCGAAGAGGCAAAAGAAGTCGGAGGCTGGTCCTTCAACCGCGCCTGCTCCAGCAAAAGGGTCTGCTCGCGGCGCACAGCCGTGTGTTGCTGCACCAGGGGGGGTTGCCACGACCTCTCGCACGACCGTGACCCCTCCGGCTACTGCGACCCCTCCAGCTACTGCGACCCCTCCGGCTGGCACCTGTAGCCAGTCGGTAATCGAAGTTGTTGACAATTCACCGAAAGGTGATCGAAGGGGGGGGAGGCCTCCCTCCGAAGGGGATAGCATGCGAGCCTACTGTTGCTCACGAATTAGTGACACCCGCCTCGGGTGTTGCAAATGCTCACGAGGCAGGCTCCAATGAGATGGTTGTAGCCCAACCCTCTGGGTCGGGAGTTTTTGTTATCCCATCACACTTGCACCCAATATGCGAGTTTATGTTCGATAACATCTCCCCCAACTCCTTCGGGGGCCTCCCTGAGCCAAGCCCAAAGGCTCTCTCTATTGATATCGGGGTGAGATTGCTTCAGGTAACAACTATTTTCCCGTCTATCATTCTCTCTTTGGGTTACTAGTGTGGCGGGCCACTCTAATTTTTCTTTCTTTGTTTATATCAGAGTCTGGATCTCACGCTTCGTGTCAGACGCGACATTGAAGCAGCCCGCTGCACCGTTGAAGATGCGGAAAAGAAGAAAAAGACGATGGAGGCCGAAGTCTAAGGAAGGGACCGCCTGGTGAAGGCCCTGGAAGCCCAAATCGCCAAACTGGATGAGGAAAGGTAAATTCTCCTTGTCAAGATCCAAGCCATGACTGACCGCTTTCAGTCAATGGACCTTCAACTCGCGAAGCTCCAAGAACTCCATACTAAAAGCGAGAGAGAGAGAAGGAGATTTTCCACCAGGACAAGATCCGCCTCGGGGAGCAGCTCAAGGATTCTCGGGCTAAGCTCGAGGAGGCCAAGAAGACACTCAACCAGCTGAAGGATGATTCCATTCACTGGGAGGATGAGCGAGTGGCTCTTGTCAAGATGGTATCTGAAGAAGGACCTCGTTCAGTCCAGGAGTTCCGAACCTCTCAACTCTACGACGAGGAGCGCTATGAAGCGTATATCGCTGGTCGCGATTTTGCGGTCAGGGTTATGCAGCAGATTGCTCCGTCTTTCAACTTTGAGGAGTTTGAGAGGGTGGCTTTCGAGGTCGCGGCTAGAGAGCGAGCTGCGGCTGAGAATGACGTCACTGGAGGTACAGATGCCGCGCCTGCTCCCGAGATCGGTCCTGAAGCTGAGA
Organism: Liriodendron chinense; assembly: GCA_003013855.2. Classification (NCBI taxonomy): domain Eukaryota; kingdom Viridiplantae; phylum Streptophyta; class Magnoliopsida; order Magnoliales; family Magnoliaceae; genus Liriodendron; species Liriodendron chinense. Next base: position 1,988,084 of record ML058437.1, on the reverse strand, counting down.
GCCGCGAGCCTGCTCAAGATGGGGATGACCAGTCTTAAAGTCGTTGTCCGCCTTGTTAGTGCACTTTTCTGTGGCATACTAGTGCACCTTGTTTGTCAATCACTTAGGTCAATGAGTCTAGTGTCGGTTGAGCTTAATGAAGACGAAGACCGAAGACTCAAGACGGACCGGCTACATCAAGGAAGAAGAAACAAGTAAAAGTGATGCCTTGGTGTGCCTTGCCTTGAACAAAAACTAACCCATAACCTCTTAGATGACTTGGACCAACTAGGTATATCTTTAGTCATCATCATTAGTCTTAGAACTTCATAAAAAACATGATAAGTCAGACTAATTAAAGGGGTGGAAGCTGCTGTAATTAAAATTGCTCAAACAGCAGTTTCCGATTGATCTCCGATCAATCGGACATCGACTCCGATAGGACTCCAATCCATCGGACAAAATCTCCGATACATCGGAAATTGTTCCAGCAACCTTGAAAACCCATTGGACATATTTCTGATCAATCGGACAGTATTCCGATCCATCGGAAGGGGTCAGTCCGATCAATCGGACAGTGTTCCGATCAATCGGAATATCCTCCAGAGAACTCTCTGGACTAAAATCCGATCAATCGGACATGTCTCCGATCCATCGGACCTTCTTCCAATCAATCGGAGATGCGCGAATCTACCCTTTTTGACCGTTGGAAGAAAATCTATTTAAAGATTGTTGAGCTCTTAATTGTGCAAATTCTAACCCAAATTCATCACTCATTGTGCAAGGTTTGTATGGTTTGTAGGCTAATCCAATGCATGTTTTGTGACTACAGGACTGAGAGTGGTTCCACCTAATTGAAGATAAAAAGGGCTCATTTGGGACTATTTTGATGAAGATCATTTGAGGACCAAAGAAGAAAATAAGAAAGAAAGTAAAAGAAAGAAGCAAGGAAAGAAAAGAAAAAGAAGAAAAAGAAGAAGCAAGACTGCCGACCGGTCATGACCGGTCGGCCAAGAGGGCCAGACCGGTTAAGACCGGCCAGCTATGAACGCTGGAACTTCAATGAACAAGGCCGACCGGTCATGACCGGTCGGCCATGGCTGCTGGAATGTGAATGAAGACGTCCGACCGGTCATGACCGGTCGGACATGGTTGCTGGACTAAGGATAAACAAGGGCCGACCGGTCATGACCGGTCGGCTGTGCGTAAGAACTTAGAAGTTTCCAATTTCAGCCCGAATTTCTCTGCGCTGCGTAACTCTTACGCAATTTCTCGACTCTTCCGAAGTTGTGGAGCCTCCAGACTATAAAAGGACACCTAGGGATCGTTCCTAAGGTATCCTAGAAGGGTTCAAGCGAGGTTGGAGGCTGTGGAAGTGGATTTCGGAGTTTCACAACTCCTAGTTTGCTTTGCTGTTTTCACGCTTTTTATAGTTGTTTCATGTTTCCTTGGATCATGAGCAGCTAAACCTCTTAGCTAGGTGTTGAGCGCCTAATTGTGCATATTCTAACCCCAATTCATCACTCATTGTGCGAGGTTTGCATGGTTTATAGATGAATCTAATACATGTTTTGTGACTACAGGATTGAGAGTGAACTCCACCCATTTGAAGATGAAAAGAGCATGTTTAGGAGCTTGGATGAAGACCCAAAGGAGGGCCGAAGCAAAGAAGGAAGTAAAGAAGGAAGAAAGCAATGAAAGAAAGGAAGAAGACAAGAAGAAAAAGAAGCTGACCGGTCGTGACCGGTCGGCCAAGGAAGCTTGACCAGTCTAGACCGGTCAGCCATACACATTGAAGTTCTAATGAAGATGACCGACCGGCCTTGACCGGTCGGCCACAGCTGATGGAGGATTGCTGAAGACGTCCGACCGGTCATGACCGGTCGGACATGGCTGCTGGACCAAGGCTGGACAAGCCCGATCGGTCATGACCGGTCGGCTAAGCTTGCTGGAGTAACCATTCATTGAGGCCGACCGGTCGTGACCGGTCGGCCATGCGTAAGAACTTAGAAGTTTTCAAATCAAGTCCGATTTTCTCTGCGCTGCGTAAGTCTTACGCAATTTCTCGACTCTTCCGAAGTTGTGGAGCCTCCAGACTATAAAAGGACACCTAGGGATCGTTCCTAGGGTATCCTAGAAGGGTTCAAGCGAGGTTGGAGGCTGTGGAAGTGGAGATTGGAGTTTCACAACTCCTTTTGGTTTGCTTTGCTGTTTTCATGCTTTTTGTAGTTGTTTCATGTTTCCTTGGATGATGAGCAGCTAAACCTCTTAGCTAGGGCTAAGAGGTGAAGCTTGTAGTGGATTCAAGATGTTTTAATTCGTAGTTAAGTGGTTTTAAGTGTGGAATTCATGATTATGAACTAAGGTTTGCAGTTTATACAAGCTTTTGAGTAGTTTTTCTTAGTCTTATGATGACTCATGAATGTTTGGGAGAATTACTTAATTGCTTAATTGGTTTGTGAAGGTCTAGACCTGTATGATCCGAGGAATCGGAGTGCGCTCTAGTACTATGATCTTCATAAAGGAACTTCCTACCAAAGTTCTATTTTTCTGTTTTTCTGGAATATGTATGGACTGTGCATGTGATTTGAATCCAGTTCAAATCCTGATCTAGCCTTGTCTTGTGACAGGACTTGAGGATGGTTATGATTGTGAACTAGACCTTTTGAAAAGGGGAATGACCTATGCAATTGAGCATGCTCAGCTCAGCCTACATTGAGTGAATCTTATGCATAGAACTTACATATTACATACTGTTTGGTTTAACAGCTCTATCATCCGACTAGATAGGCCTTAATGTCGATTCTAGTTGAGAGAATGAGAAACCACAGCGGATTGAACATCAAGGATTGCTACAAGTGGATCCTTGAACCCCTAGTGCCTTCTTATAATTAGTTACTTTCGATTTAATTCAACTTCTGTTACTCATATCAATTTCATACAAAAATCTGATTAGTAGATTTCAATAGACACTTGTGGATGAGTTTGTGAAATCCTACATAAGTCCCTGAGGATCGACCTCGGTCTTACCTAGATTATTACTACATTGCAACCCTACACTTGGGGAAGCGAACAAGTTTTTGGCGCCGCTGCCAGGGATTTTGACGGTTTTCACAAATTTCTGAAATTAGTATCTATTTAGGATTTTTAGGATTTTAGGACTAACTTAGTTTGTTTATGTGATTTTTCTTTTCCGGGATTTCTAGGAAGCTGAAGAAGATACAAGGATTTTTAAGTGCGAATCAGGTTCTATCTTTCTAAACCTTCCTCTTCTCCTTCTCCTATTCTTTCCTATCTTATTCATCTCTTGTAGAGTGGGTGGAGACTCCTTTTGGATCTCTGAAAGGTCGGCCTTTTTGCCACCTGGATTCCTATTGGTCGGCTCTGCCGTCATTGATCACCTTGTGCTCAGAGATTTCTTTTCTCATCTCTACTCCTCTTTCTCCTTTTTCTGCACTTTTTCTCAAAAGATTCAAAGAGTGGGTGGGGAGTTCTCAGAACCCTTATTAACCAGGAGAAATCGGTCTCTATCCTTGCTTATGGCCTAGCCATTGCAAGACACCTTGTGCTTCAGTCTTAGAGAAGAGTAAAGAAAAGGGAGGAAGAATTCTTCTTTCTTTCTGTTTCTTATTTTTGGTTTTGCATGCCACATTGGGCTCGGGATTCCAATAACCGACTCATAAGTGAAGGGGGGATAGTAGAAGGAATTGATAAAGAGCCACGTACTAGGAGACATCTAGACTCTCCAATTTTATGTGAAAATATGGCTGCAAATCAACCTAACCCGGTCCAAAATCAAACTGAAACAGGGGAGAATGTGGTTGAGAATGTTCCCCGACCTAGGACTTTACGTGATTTCTTGCAACCTGCAAGAACGAGCACTCCCTCATGCATAGTATTTCCACCAAATGCAGGGAATGTGGATTTGAAACCGGGAGTGATTCAACTTCTCCCTAAATTCCATGGATTACATAGTGAAAGTGCTTATCAACACCTTAAGGAGTTTGACGAGGTAATCACCACCATGCACTTTGCAAACGTAACGGAAGATGTGGTGAGACTTAAATTCTTCCCTTTCACTCTTAAAGATAAAGCTAAGGGTTGGCTTTATGCATTGAGGCCAAGATCAATTGGTGCATGGACTGATATGCACAGAGAATTCATAAAGAAATTCTTCCCTACTTACAAAACGAATATGTTGAAGCGCCTTATCATGAACTGTGCCCAAAAGGAAGATGAAACCTTTTTTCCAATGTTGGGAGAGGTTTAAGGACCTATTAAACGCATGCCCACATCATGGCTATGAAATTTGGCGGGTTATAAGCTTTTTCTATGAAGGACTGACTTCACCCATGCGCCAATTTGTAGAGATGATGTGTAATGGGGAGTTCATGAATAAGGAAGCTAATGAAGCATGGGATTATTTGGAAGAATTGGCTGAGAGTGCACAGTCTTGGGACACATGTAAACCAACAAATTCCAAGACTGGCCAACAAAAGGAAAAGGGAGGAATGTATGTCTTATCAGAAGAAGATAGCATAAGTGCACGGTTGGCTAGCCTCACAACAAAGGTCGAAGCCATGGAATTAAGGAAAGAAGAAACAATCAACTCCACTGACGTTGAAACTGTTTGTGGAATTTGTGCTGGAAATCAACATGCTACACAAGATTGTCCCCCAATTTCAGCAGTCCAAGGCATCTTGCAAGAACAAACAAACGCCATAAACAGTTACCAACAGCAATATGGTGCTCCAAACTCAAACACGTTTAACCCTAATTGAAAGAACCATCCCAACTTCAGTTGGAGGAATGGACCCAATGCAAATGCAAACAACACTCGAAAAGTATCACTAGAAGAGATGTTGGGTGTATTCGTATCAGTCCAGAATGAGTATAACAAGACAAATTCTCTAAAAATAGATGGGTTCATGCAAGAGCAATTGAAATTCAATCAAAATTCAAACCAAGCCATCAATGAATTGAAAACATCTCTAGCTAGAGTTGAAGCTCACCTTAGTGTCAGAGAGAAGGGCACACTTCCTGCTCAACCTCTTCCTAACCCAAGGACCCAGTATGAGATACAAGATGCAAGCTCACCCTCCCACCATACGGAACATGTCCAAGCTATCACCACTTTGAGAAGTGGGAAAGAAATTGACAAATCTAATCCAGTGAAGGCTCCAAAGCCTAAGGATCCGGAAATTCCCAAAGAGGATGATAGCCCAAACAATATTCCACAAGAGAAAGAACCGGAAAGACAATACAAGCCGGTTGCCCCATTTCCACAAAGGTCGATTTCACCTAAACCTTTAGATAAAAATCTGGAGATTTTAGAAGTATTCAAGCAGGTGAAGATCAATATCCCGCTGTTGGATGCAATAAAACAAAAACCATCTTATGCCAAATTTTTAAAGGAATTGTGTACAGTCAAAAGGAAACACAAAGTTCACAACAAAGTCCTTCTGACAGAGAATTTGAGTGCCATTATCAAACAAGAGGTGCCCCAAAAATACAAGGATCCGGGTAGTCCAACCATCTCATGCATCATAGTAGACTACCGGATCAAACAAGCCCTACTCGACTTGGGGGCAAGTGTGAATCTCATTCCATATTCGGTCTACGAACAACTTGGGTTAGGTGAATTGAAACCCACCAAAACCACACTCCAACTTGCTGATAGATCCATCCGGATACCGAGAGGAATGATAGAGGATGTTCTAGTCCAAGTTGATAAATTCTACTACCCAGTAGATTTTATTGTCTTGGACACACATCCAGTGATAGGCACCGGTGCTCAAATTCCCGTCATACTTGGACGACCGTTTCTAGCTACCTCAAATGCCATTATCAATTGTAGAAATGGACTTGTACAAATGTCCTTTGGAAATATGACCCTTGAGCTTAATATATTTGATTTATGCAAACAACCACGGGAGGTTGATGATGATGTCCATGAATTAAACATGATTGAATCGTTCGTGGAGGATACAATCCCCTTGTCACTATCTTTCGACTCTTTGGAGGCATGTGTGTCCCATTCTCATGAGATAAATGATGACACAACACAAGAGATGGATGCCATTCTAGATGTGATGCCGGTGCTTGAGAATAAAAGATGGAGGGCCCCAATTGAACCTTTACCTGTAAATGAGAACAAGGCCCTCCCATCCAACATCAAAGCACCAAAACTCGACCTAAAACCATTGCCAAGTGAGTTAAAATACGTTTATTTAGGTCGAGATGAGACATATCCAGTGGTGATTTCTTTCCACTTGGATGAGGAACAAGAGAGTAGGCTAATAGCCACTCTATTAGAGCACAAGAGTGCTATTGGATGGTCAATTGTGGATCTCAAAGGAATAGATCCACTGATTTGTACTCACCGCATACACCTTGAGGAAAATGCAAAGACAGCCCGGCAACCACAAAGACGACTAAATCCAAACATGAAGGATGTGGTTAAGGCCGAAGTGGTGAAACTATTGGATGTAGGTATCATTTACCCAATATCCGATAGCCAATGGGTGAGCCCAACTCAAGTGGTGCCTAAGAAATCTGGAATAACCATCGTAGCCAATGCCAATAACGAACTCGTACCAACTAGAGTCACTACCGGTTGGAGAATGTGCATTGACTACAGGAAGCTAAATACTGTCACGAGGAAAGACCACTTCCCCCTACCGTTTGTTGATCAGATTTTAGAACGGTTGGCGGGTCATTCCCACTTTTGCTTCCTTGATGGCTATTCAGGGTACAACCAAATAGAAATTGCCCGCGAAGACCAAGAAAAGACTACATTCACATGTCCATTCGGCACTTTCGCCTATCGATGGATGCCGTTTGGACTATGTAATGCCCCCGCCACCTTTCAGCGTTGTATGATGAGCATCTTTTCTGACATGGTGGGGACCATTCTCGAAGTCTTCATGGATGATTTTCCGTATTTAGTTGTAGCTTTGATGAGTGCCTTGAGCACTTGAAGTCTGTGCTGAAAAGATGTGAAGAGAAGAACCTTGTGCTCAATTGGGAGAAGTGCCAGTTCATGGTTAAAAAGGGAATTGTACTTGGTCACATCGTTTCACAAAATGGAATTGAGGTGGACAAAGCGAAAATTGATCTTATCTCTAACCTTCCACCACCCAAAAGCATACGAGATATCCGGTCCTTTTTAGGACATGCAGGATTTTACAGAAGGTTCATAAAGGACTTCAGTTATCTCTCTCGCCCTTTATGTAACCTACTTCAAAAGGAAAATTCATTCGAGTGGAATGAAGAATGTCAAAAGGCCTTTACCACCCTTAAAGGCATGTTGTGTCACGTCCCAAATTCGGTTCTCGACGTCCATTCGCTGTAACCCGAATTCAGAGGTGGCAGCCTCTGTAGTACCCCGATCTCGGATCCTAACCCTACACGTCAGGTTCCGATCCTGGGATACCACAAGGAGGATTTTAGGGTCCGAATTTTTTTTTTTAAGCATGAGCATCACAATATGAGTACCATCAAAGACAAACACAATATTTCCACTAAATCATATCGTTTATATACAGTATTGAAAAGTAAATACACAATGCGTAAATATAAAAACTGTGCACAATCCGGCACCTCCTGCTATTGCACTCCTAACTCCAACTCAACGTTGCTGATATACTCTGGTAGAACCTGCAGCGTAACAAACGCACATAAGCTTCGAACGAAGCTTTGTGAGTGCGTGTGTGCGTGCACAATGCGTATGACAAGCATGATAAATATCAGAGTAAGCAGTAAAGCATGATGAGAACAAGACTTCGCCCAATTAGGCTACACGATCATGTGATATGAATAACCAGTCTACCACGGCTATGCAAGCATGCAATACATATGACTAGCCTACCATGGCTATGCAAGCGTGCAATACAGATAACCAGCCCACCAAGGCTATATACTCATACTATGCCATGGCCTACAGGGCCTAATGTCACATACAATGATCCAATGCATGTATGCAAATCACCACCTCTCAGTACAGTGGTCCAGATACAAACAGTCATAACGCAATCACGTAAGCAATGTAGGACTCGGAACTGCTAGCTCGCCCAGTGTGGTAGCTCGCCCAGGCTTACAGCCCCGCCCACATCACACCCGCCCACGTCAGGACCGTCCCACACCATACAGAACATCACCGGGGTCTCACAGACCTCACTACTCACCAGTAGAATGCCAAAGCCTATCTGGTCAATAGCGGACCTACTCACAGCTGGTCAAACTCAACCCACTTTGCCAACACTCTTCCGGCAGGTTAGGTCAGACCTCCTTCCAAACTGACCACGTGCAGTGGAAAACACCGCCGTTTGGTATTCGGCATACTGGTGTATGATTAAACCACCTGGTCCTTGAATGGAGCACCCACCTTGGTACCAACGGGTTCAGGGACTTTCACCCATGGACATCTATGGCATCCTGTTTAAAGATCACATATTTTCGGTGTTCCTGCAAACCACGATGGAGCTATGGTTGCAATGTAGTAACCATGCTATATGCGTCACAAGCAGACGGTGCGAAATGCAACCATGCATACAAACGTGGGACGACATGCCCATGCAAGTCTCCAAAGAGCACCATAAAACTATAAGGTCTCAAACACAATGTCACCGTCAGCTGGTAATGAACTGCACAGCAATCACGACCGATATGGCCGGTTGATACAAGACAATCAGATGAGCCAAGCATTCATGATGCATGAGTCAAGTATACAGTATGAGTGCCAACAAGTAGTCCATCTACCATGATGGCTATAAATCAATCTAGTCCAACTTATTTGAGATATGATTAAGATGAGGGGACACATATGAATGATCGAGTCATAGTGCCGGATGTCGCTAGCCAGGGAATCTCGCACCAAGGGCTACAAGGTATGCTAAGTTATGCCTACCATACAGTGTAAGTCAGGATGATAGATTCCTGTCCTCGAATAGTCCCATACCTATTGGAGAGGTTTGCGATAGAGAGCACGTGAATTACATTTGCGCGACTACATCTCGAATGCTTTATGAATGAGTTTATACCCTAGTAGTCCCCAACTAACAATGGTGATTCGGGATGCATACTCATTACACATGCATGGTGGTCGTCGAAACATATAGTATAAAGATCACATATGAGTATTCCAACAACAGACATACCAAAAATAGCATAAAAAGATAATTCACTTATAATACAAGCAAACATAAAGAGATAAGACTCTAAATGGATGGTATAGAACAACACAGATGGTCCAACAACTGAACGGTGTGGATTAACCTTCAACATTCAAATAACCCAAATGGAAAGAAAATGATTGAATACACTACCGACATATCAAAGGTAGAACCCACTTGAGCGGCAAGAGTGGAATACTCAAAATCATGACGAGACCCATAATCATGTAGTACAGTTGAGATAAACACGATGAATGGTCCGTAAAAGGAATGTCATAGAACGGGTTGCAAGATAGACAGGTCATGACAGAGAATCATAAATGGTAGTATAATCTGAGATAGATGGTCAATACGATGAAGTCCAAAAAGGGACGACAGGTCTAACCTCATACTACAAGATAGGCTCCATATGATGGATGGCCTAGATGACATACGAACGTCGAGGATGAGCCCCATACTCGTCCTATAGGTAAACAGACGGTGTGGATGAGATATACACAATATGGTAGTCTTTAATAGTTGGGTACAAGGGTAGAAGGGGTGAGTCATATGAATATACAAGCTGAGTTACCAAGATCAATCAACATGGTGAGTCAACAAGGTGAGTCAATAAGGCAGGTTAACAAGGCGGGTCAACATGGCGAGTTAACAAGGTGAATTGATAAGACGGTTCAACAGGGTGAGTTTAAGAAGGTAGCCCTGTGACTTGGATCAAGCAACTCTAAGGATGACCTTTCAATAAGGGTTTACACAACTAATCATCAAGGTGGATCCACGGGATGGACAATGCGGTCATTCGAACACACACACTAAGGTGGTCCCAAAGCCATCCTGTACATAACATGCTAGGGTCCATTCATTTGGATGGGTTGGATCAAGCACAAATTTAAGGCGGTCCTAATGGATGGCCAACATACATATCGCACCATGGAGGCCAATGGCTGACGTGGATAGAACACATGCATAACAAGGTGGACCCGTGGTTGGGTATAACCGTACCAAGGAGTGGGGGAGTCACATACATCAATGGGCCCCAACAGTTTGGGATCAACCCGATATTTGTGCTTTCCCACTAATCAAGTGAGATGGCAACCAAACACCATGGTGGGGCCCGCACACCACATGTGTGGAACCCTACCCATGGTTGAGTGATTTAAGAACAAGGAGAATGGCAAATAAACATAACAGATGGGTCCTGTAAAGTCTCCAATGGTAGGCATTCAATCACCCTTATTTACTACGTGTGGCCCACTCAAAACTGGGCCCACACCTCTGCCAAGAAGAACGACAAAGTATACCCAACATTCATCAAGGTGGGACCCAAAGTTGGGCCCCATCACCTTTGGTTGGATGGAAAAATAAACATTAAATGGCCCCAAGGAAGGTTTCAAAGGTGGGCATCAATGACCACTGTTTCCTACAATGTAGTCCACCTGAGGTTTGTATTTACCTCATTATAAGGGCCCACGGCCCTAAAATAATATGGAGAAATAGATGGGTGGCATACATAAAACAGATACATCGTGGTGGGACCCACAGAGCGTAGCACCCAAATGGGCCCCAAGAGTTTTGAATCAAACTAATATTTTTATTTTCTCCTTCATCCATATCCATGTGATCTTATGAACAGGTTGGATGACAAATAAACATCACTGTAGGGTTTCAACGGTAGAGATCATTATTCCCACTGTTTCCCGTGACATGGCCCATTTGAGGTTTGGATATGCTTAAATTTTGGCTCAGCCACTAAAATGAGCTGGAAAAACATATGGACGGAATTGATAAAGCACATGCATTCTAGGTGGGCCCAACGAGTGGGGCCCATGGTGACGCCCAAGAGGGCTGCGCTGCTGGGCAGCAGCTTCCCCTGGACGCTGTCTGTCCAGCGGCCAAATAATGTGTTTTTTTTTATATATATTATTTTTCTTTTCTTCCCTTAAGTGGGGCCCATAGAAGCTTCCGATCAAGCTGATATTTTTGTTTTCCCTTCTTCACACGCATGTGTGAACTTATGAACAGGTGGGATCTCAAATAAACATCATGGTGGGCCATTGGAAGGTTTCAATGGTAGGGCCACTGTCCCTACTGTTTTTCTGTGGTGGGGCCCCCTTGAGGCTTGGATCTGACTCATTCTTGGGTTCATGCTCTAAAATGATCTCCCCAAATGGATGGACGGTGTAGATACAGCACATGCATCATGGTGGGACCCACGAGTGGGCCCCCAGCTGGCCACACGAGCCAACGTCCGTGGACGCTGGTACGCCCAGCGCCCGGACGCCCTTCTTATCTACTTTTCCTTTTTCTTTTTTTTTCTTTTTTTTGTTTTTGTGAGGTTTTGATCGAGTGGGGCCCACATAAGAGTGATCTACTCCGTCTATCAGCCGGGCCATCTCATGGTGGTTCCAATGAGCCCAATATTGAGTATGTTACGAGGTCTACAAACACCAGTGTGGGCCGAGACAGTCTCGACAGTGGACATCATATTCTCCACTGTTTCCTGTGGTGCGGTCCGCTTAAGAATTGAATCTGCTTCATATTTGGACCTTAGCCCTAAAATGATATGGGAAGACAGATAGACGGTGTGGATACAATAAAATCATCAAGGTGGGTCCCACGAGTGGGGACCCCAGTCCAGCCGTCCTGACGCTGGACGGTTCCAGACGCTGTGAACGTCCAGCGTTTGGACGTTCTGCTTCTTTTTTTTTTATCTTTGTTTATTTCAAGTGTGGCCCACATGGGTATGATCCACTCCATCTATGAGGTTCCCCATCTCATGGGGGACCCAACAAGCCCAATATTGGGTATCTTACAAAGCCTAGAAACATCAAGGTGGCCCAAAAAGTTTTAAACAATAGGCATCATTAGCTACGCTGTTTTCTATGGTGTGGTCCACCTGAGATCTGGATTTACTTCATTTTTGGCGTCCAGCCCTACAATGGGCTGGAGAAACAGATGGACGGCGTGGATCACATACATGCATCAAGGTGGGTCCCACGAGAGGGGACTCACGGTCAACCCAAAGGCTAGGAACTGTTGGGCAGCAGCGTCCTTTGGACGCTGACTGTCCAGCGGCCCAAGGCTTTTCTTTTTCTTTTCTACTTCTCTTTTTTTTTTGTTTTCTTTTTTTTTTCTTTTTATATACTTTCAAGTGGGGCCCATATGTGTAAGATCCAGCCCATCCATCTCATTGCCCATCACAAGGTGGGCCCAAGGAAATAAAAAGAAAGATAAACCAGAAAAAGGGGGGGAAGATTGCACTCACAATGATGGTTGGACGGTTGGATTGCCAATCGGATGGTCCGGATGATGATCGGGGTCCTCCAAGCTAGATCTCCTCCTTCAATCTCTCTAACTCTCGCTTTCTCTCTCTTGATCTCCCGCTAAATCTCTCTACTTCTCTCTCTTCTTTCTCTTCTCTCTCTTCTCTTAAATCTCTTTCTCTCTCCTTTCTCTTGCAAAATAGGAAAATGAGAAGGCCACACCCCCCCCCCTTACGTATGGCTCTTGTATGGGAAGAGGGGGGTGCATGATGTAATGATGATGATGATAATGATGGGAGAGAGCATGAGAGGTATGGGTTGTGTTGACTTTGGAGGTGAGAGAGTGATGGGGTGGGTATGGTGATGATGGCTAGATAATGATAGGGGTATGGGTGAGGGTGATGGTGATTGATTTGACATGTTGTCGGGATTTGTGCAAGTGGGGCCCACGCCACACGCTCGTTGCGCGGCCCACCTCGGATTGCACAAAAGTATGCATCTTACACACCGGGTATCGCAATGGGGCGTGGCGCGCGGCGTTGGAATCGTGACGCCCGCGCGGTCGTAAGGGTACAAGTCTTAGGTCGTTGCGGTACTAAATCAGGGTCGCGATCAAGGCTCGCTAATCTGGTCCGTCCGGGACGTATCGGTACCAGAAACTGAACGTACGGAGGGCAATTCGGGGTACGGGTCTTACATGTTGACATGCGCTTCAATAATGCAACCACCTGATTGGAGCCTCCCTTTTGAAATTATGTGCGATGCTAGCGACTATGCTATTGGGGCCGTGCTAGGCCAAAGAAAAGATAAAAAGCCATGTGTCATCTACTATGCAAGTAGAACCCTAAACTCAGCCCAAGCAAACTACACCACTACTGAAAAGGAACTTTTAGCCGTAGTTTTTTCCTTGGACAAGTTTAGGTCCTACTTGATTGGATCCAAGATCATTATATTCACAGACCATGCCGCGCTTAAGTATCTTCTTTCTAAGAAGGATGCTAAACCACGGTTGTTAAGATGGATCCTTCTACTCCAGGAATTCGACATAGAAATACGTGATAAGAAAGGAGTAGAGAATGTAGTAGCTGACCATCTCTCTCGACTTGTCCTCACTGATTCCCCTGAAACGACTGCAATCAATGACATGTTCCCTGATGAACAACTTTTTGCTGTTTCCCAATTACCATGGTATGCGGACATTGCTAACTATCTTGCTACAAGTACAATTCCTACATATTGGAAAAAGCAAGATAAGGATAGATTCTTCTCGAAGGTGCGGAAATTCCTATGGGACGACCCATATTTATTCAAGTATTGTCCCGATCAAATCATAAGGAGATGTGTCCCAGATGATTAGCAACAAAGTATCATCTCCTTCTGTCATTCTCAAGCATGTGGTGGCCACTTTTTGGTTAAAAAGACCACAGCGAAAATTCTGCAATGTGGGTTTTATTGGCCCACTATGTTCAAAGACACACATGAGTTTTGCAAAGCATGTGAACCTTGTCAGAAATTAGAGGGAATCTCCCGTAGAAATATGATGCCACTCAATCCCATCTTAATAATCGAAATTTTTTATTGTTGGGGCATCGATTTCATGGGCCCATTCCCATCTTCTTTTGGAAACCTATACATCTTGCTTGCCGTAGACTATGTTTCCAAATGGGTCGAGGCTATCCCTTGCCGGAATAATGACCATAGAACGGTTATTCAATTTTTAAAAGAAAATATTCTTTCCCGGTTTGGAACGCCTCGAGTCATCATAAGTGATGGAGGGTCTCACTTTTGCAATCGCCCTTTTGAAACCTTAATGAAGAAATATGGAGTAACACACAAAGTGAGTACTCCCTATCACCCACAAACTAGTGGACAAGCTGAGATATCCAATAGGGAGATTAAACACATTTTAGAGAAAATGGTGAACCCCGATCGCAAGGATTGGTCGCTTCGGCTTACTGATGCGCTTTGGGCTTACCGTACAGCTTTCAAAACCCATATTGGAATGTCTCCCTATAGACTTGTCTATGGGAAGGCTTGTCACTTGCCCGTGGAGTTGGAACATAAGGCATATTGGGCTATTAAGAAGATGAATTTCAATTCTGACAAGGCAAGCTCGTTACGCAAACTACAATTGAATGAACTTGCAAAAATCTGGAATGAAGCTTATGAGAATGCGAGAATTTACAAGGACAAGACGAAGATATTCCTTGATAAGAATATTCTTCGCAAGACATTCACGATCAATCAAAAAGTCCTCATGTATAATTTTCGCTTACATTTATTTCCGGGAAAATTGAGATCTCGATGGACCGGTCCCTACATTGTGCAAACTGTTTATCCATATGGGACTGTCGAGCTGTTGAATCCAAGGAACGGCAACATTTTTAAAGCAAATGGGCAGCGATTAAAGCCGTTCTTTGAGAAATTCCCTTCAGAAGGCATGTCCATACCTCTGAATGATCCTGTGTATCAGGATGATTGATCTCCTAGTCTGATGGAGGTATAGAGTAGTTAGGATTAGGATTTTGCTGCTTTTGTTTTCTTTTTCATAGGTTTGTTAGAAGGAGGAAGATTTCCACTTTTCACTCTCTCAGGTAGTATCATTCCTCACTCCCTCTTATTTTCAAATTGCTCTCATGTTTTGTTCATTGCACATCTTTTACATTGAGGACAATGTAAGATTTGGTTGGGGAGTGTAGGATCACTTGGATGAATCCAGCGTTTTGCAACATTTCAAGCAATTATGTGGAAATTTTTTCGATTTTTCAAAAATTCGAAACTCTTTTGGAAAACACTGGCTCTATGCATTCAAGTTGATATGAGCATAAGAGGAGGAGATATGAAGTGTATGAGGCTGGATGTCTGGAATCTCTCATGGCATAATGGTTTTATATGTGAACTCCCCTATTTTTGTGATTGATAGAAAATCTGAACACTTTTACACCTAGTTCACATTACACGATTTTCTTGAGTTGAAGGGATTATGTGATTTATGGATTAACTAGACTTTGAATTAAGGTGTTGAGAAATCAGGCCGGGGTACTTTGTCCATCCTTGTCCATGGGAAAATAATGAAAGATATGGATTTTTAAAAATCCTATCTAATTTAAAAGAAAAAGGAAAAGGAAGGATGAAATTGGGAATGATGGAAAAACGGTGGAAAATTTCGATTAGGGCTACCTACTACCAACCGGGGGATGGTCTATCCGTAACCAAAACCGAAAATGGGACGTAGTGTGAAAGTCGTCGGAAGGACGATAAGGCAAATTCCTGTTATTGGCTTGATGTGGCTCTATGTACCTTGAGTTCTATAGTCTGCTGGATCTATGAAGAAGATAATCCTAGAAACTCGTGAGATGAATTTTCACTACATACACTAGGTTGAATTTGTTCAAGCCCTTTTATTTATCATCCAATCAGCGAGAATTTCATATGAATACTTATTATGTATTGAGGATTTACGGTTTCAACCTTTGACGCCTAATCTTTCTGAATCTTACACTTATGAACCTTGGAATGTATAGAAGGATGGTTTCTGAATGAGAGTTGAGTTTTGAAGAATGGGATTAGTTTCACACATGTTTTGCTCGGGACTAGCAAAATGCTGGTTGGGGGGTGTGTTGAGTGCCTAATTGTGCATATTCTAACCCCAATTCATCACTCATTGTGCGAGGTTTGCATGGTTTATAGATGAATCTAATGCATGTTTTGTGACTACAGGATTGAGAGTGAACTCCACCCATTTGAAGATGAAAAGAGCATGTTTAGGAGCTTGGATGAAGACCCAAAGGAGGGCCGAAGCAAAGAAGGAAGTAAAGAAGGAATAAAGCAATGAAAGAAAGGAAGAAAACAAGAAGAAAAAGAAGCTGACCGGTCGTGACCGGTCGGCCAAGGAAGCCTGACCGGTCTAGACCGGTCCGCCATACACATTGAAGTTCTAATGAAGATGACCGACCGGTCTTG
The DNA here is from genome assembly GCA_003013855.2 of Liriodendron chinense. Taxonomy (NCBI): domain Eukaryota; kingdom Viridiplantae; phylum Streptophyta; class Magnoliopsida; order Magnoliales; family Magnoliaceae; genus Liriodendron; species Liriodendron chinense. The sequence continues at coordinate 1,971,709 of ML058437.1, read as the reverse complement.
ACCGGTCGGCCACAGCTGCTGGAGGATTGCTGAAGACATCCGACCGGTCATGACCGGTCGGACATGGCTGCTGGACCAAGGCTGGACAAGACCGACCGGTCATGACCGGTCGACTAAGCTTGCTGGAGTAACCATTCATTGAGGCCGACCGGTCGTGACCGGTCGGCCATGCGTAAGAACTTAGAAGTTTCCAAATCAAGTCCGATTTTCTCTGCGCTGCGTAAGTCATACGCAATTTCTCGATTCTTCTGAAGTTGTGGAGCCTCTAGACTATAAAAGGACACCTAGGGATCGTTCCTAGGGTATCCTAGAAGGGTTCAAGCGAGGTTAGAGGCTGTGGAAGTGGAGATTGGAGTTTAACAACTCCTTTTGGTTTGCTTTGCTGTTTTCATGCTTTTTGCAGTTGTTTCATGTTTCCTTAGATCATGAGCAGCTAAACCTCTTAGCTAGGGATAAGAGGTGAAGCTTGTAGTGGATCCAAGATGTTTTAATTCGTAGTTAAGTGGTTTTAAGTGTGGAATTCATGATTATGAACTAAGGTTTGCAGTTTATACAAGCTTTTGAGTAGTTTTTCTTAGTCTTATGATGACTCATGGATGTTTGGGAGAATTACTTAATTGCTTAATTGGTTTGTGACGGTCTAGACCTGTATGATCCGAGGAATCGGAGTGCGCTCTAGTACTATGATCTTCATAAAGGAACTTCCTACCAAAGTTCTATTTTTCTGTTTTTCAGGAATATGTATGGACTGTGCATGTGATTTGAATCCAGTTCAAATCCTGATCTAGCCTTGTCTTGTGACAGGACTTGAGGATGGTTATGATTGTGAACTAGACCTTTTGAAAAGGGGAATGACCTATGCAATTGAGCATGCTCAGCTCAGCCTACATTGAGTGAATCTTATGCATAGAACTTACATATTACAGACTGTTTGGTTTAACAGCTCTATCATCCGACTAGATAGGCCTTAATGTCGATTCTAGTTGAGAGAATGAGAAACCACAGCGGATTGAACATCAAGGATTGCTACAAGTGGATCCTTGAACCCCTAGTGCCTTCTTATAATTAGTTACTTTCGATTTAATTCAACTTCTGTTACTCATATCAATTTCATACAAAAATTTGATTAGTAGATTTCAATAGACACTTGTGGATGAGTTTGTGAAATCCTACATAAGTCCCTGAGGATCGACCTCGGTCTTACCGAGATTATTACTACATTGCAACCCTACACTTGGGGAAGCGAACACTAGGGCTAAGAGGTGAAGCTTGTAGTGGATCCAAGTTGTTTCAATTCGTAGCTAGTTGGTTTTAAGTATGGAATTCATGATTATGTACTATGGTTTGAAGTTTATACAAGTTTTTAAGTGGTTTTTCTTAGTCTTATGATGACTTATGGATGTTTGGGAGAATTACTTAACTTCTTAATTGATTTGTATCCGTCTAGACCTGTATGATCCGAGGAATTGGAGTGCGCTCTAGTACTATGATCTTCATAAAGGGACTTCCTACCAAAGTTCTATTTTTCTATTTTTATGGAATATGTATGGACTGTGCATGTGATTTGAATCAAGTTCAAATCCTGATCTAGCCTTGTCTTGTGACAGGACTTGAGGATGGTTATGATTGTGAACTGGACCTTTAGGAAAGGGGAATGACCTATGCAATTGAGCATGCTCAGCTTAGCCTACATTAAGTGAATCTTATGCATAGCACTTACATATTACAGATTGTTTGGTTTAACAGCTCTATCATCCGACTAGATAGATCTTAATATCGATTCTAGTCGAGAGAATGAGAAATCACAGCGGATTGAACATCAAGGATTGCTACAAGTGGATCCTTGAACCCCTAGTGCCTTTTTATAATTGTCTACATTCAAATTAGTTTAAAACTGTTATTCACATCAATTCTATTCAAAATCTGATTATTAGCTTTCAATAGACGCTTTTTGATGTGTTTGTTAATTCCTACATAAGTCCCTGTGGATCGACCTCGGTCTTACCGAGATTATTACTACATCGCAACCCTACACTTAGGGAAGCGAACAAGTTTTTGGCGCCGTTGCTGGGGACTTTGACGGTTTTTCACAAATTTCTGAAATTAGTATCTATTTAGGATTTTTAGGATTTCAGGACTAACTTAGTTTGTTTATTTGATTTTTCTTTTCAGGGATTTCTAGAAAGCTGAAGAAGATACAAAGATGTCAAGTGCTGAATCAGGTTCTATCTTTCTAAACCTTACTCTTCTCCTTCTCCTATTCATTCCTATCTTATTCATCTCTTATAGTGTGGGTGGAGACTCCTTTTGGATCTCTGAAAGGTCGGCCTTTTTGCCACCTGGATTCCTATTGGTTGGCTCTGCCGTCTTGGATCACCTTGTGCTCAGAGATTTCTTTTCTCTTCTCTACTCCTCTTTCTTCTTTTTCTGCACTTTTTCTCAAAAGATTCAAAGAGTGGGTGGGGAGTTCTCTGAACCCCTATTGACCAGGAGAAATCGGTCTCTATCCTTGCTTCTGGCCTAGCCATTGCAAGACACCTTGTGCTTCGGTCTTAGAGAAGAGTAAAGAAAGGGAGGAAGAATTCTTCTTTCTCTTTGTTTCTTATTTTTTTGGTTTTGCATGCCACATTGGGCTCGGGATTCCAATAACTGACTCATAAGTGAAGGGGGGATAGTAGAAGGAATTGATAGAGAGCCACGTGCTAGGAGACAACTAAACTCTCGAATTTGTTTGAAAATATGGCTGCAAATCAACCTAATCCGGGCCAAAACCAAACTGAAACAAGGGAGAATGTGGTTTAGAATGTTCCTCGACCTAGGACTTTACGTGATTTCTTACAACCTGCAAGAACGAGCACTCCCTCATGCATAGTATTTCCACCAAATGCAGGGAATGTGGATTTGAAACCGGAAGTGATTCAACTTCTCCCTAAATTCCATGGATTAGATAGTGAAAGTGCCTATCAACACCTTAAGGAGTTTGATGAGGTAATCACCACCATGCACTTTGCAAACGTGACGGAAGATGTGGTGAGACTTAAATTCTTCCCTTTCACTCTTAAAGATAAAGCTAAGGGTTGGCTTTATGCATTGAGGCCAAGATCAATTGGTGCATGGACTGATATGCACAGAGAATTCATAAAGAAATTCTTCCCTACTTACAAAACGAATATGTTGAAGTGCCTTATCATGAACTTTGCCCAAAAGGAAGATGAAACCTTTTTCCAATGTTGGGAGAGGTTTAAGGACCTATTAAACGCATGCCCACATCATGGCTATGAAATTTGGCGGGTTATAAGCTTTTTCTATGAAGGACTGACTTCACCCATGCGCCAATTTGTAGAGATGATGTGTAATGGGGAGTTCATGAATAAGGAAGCTGATGAAGCATGGGATTATTTAGAAGAATTGGCTGAGAATGCACAGTCTTGGGACACATCTAAACCAACAAATTCCAAGACTGGCCAACAAAAGGAAAAGGGAGGAATGTATGTCTTATCAGAAGAAGATAGCATAAGTGCACGGGTGGCTAGCCTCACAAGAAAGGTCGAAGCCATGAAATTAAGGAAAGGAGAAACAATCAACTCCACTGACATTGAAACTGTTTGTGGAATTTGTGCTGGAAATCAACATGCAACACAAGATTGCCCCACAATTTCAGCAGTTCAAGGTATCTTACAAGAACAAACAAATGCCATAAACAGTTATCAGCAGCAATATGGTGCTCCAAACTCAAACATGTTTAATCCTAATTGGAAGAACCATCCCAACTTCAGTTGGAGGAATGGACCCACTGCAAATGCAAATAACACTCCAAAAGTATCACTAGATGAGATGTTGGGTGCATTCGTATCAGTCCAAGCTGAGTACAACAAAACAAATTCTCTCAAAATAGATGGGTTCATGCAAGAGCAATTGAAATTCAATCAAAATTCAACTCAAGCCATCAATGAATTGAAAACATCACTGGCTAGAGTTGAATCTCATCTTAGTGTTAGAGAGAAGGGCACACTTCCTGCCCAACCTCTTCCTAACCCAAAAACCCAGTTTGAGATACAAGATGCAAGCTCATCCTCCTACCATACGGAACATGTTCAAGCTATCACCACTTTGAGAAGTGGGAAAGAGATTGACAAATCCAATCCGGTGAAGGCCCCAAAGCCTAAGGATCCGAAAATTCCCAAAGAGGATGATAGTCCAAACAATATTCCACAAGAGAAAGAACCGGAAAGACAATACAAGCCGGTTGCCCCATTTCCACAAAGGTTGATTTCACCCAAACCTTTGGATAAAAATCTGGAAATTTTAGAAGTATTTAAGCAGGTGAAGATCAATATCCCGTTGTTGGATGCAATAAAACAAATACCATCTTATGCCAAATTTCTAAAGGAATTATGTACAGTCAAAAGGAAACACAATGTTCACAACAAAGTCCTTTTGACTGAGAATTTGAGTGCCATTATCAAACAAGAGGTGCCCCAAAAATACAAGGATCCAGGTAGTCCAACCATCTCATGCATCATAGGAGACTACCGGATCAAACAAGCCCTACTCGACTTGGGGGCAAGTGTGAATCTCATTCCATACTCGGTCTACGAGCAACTTGGGTTAGGTGAATTAAAACCAACCAAAACCACACTCCAACTTGCTGATAGATCCATCCGTATACTGAGAGGAATGATAGAGGATGTTCTAGTCCAAGTTGATAAATTTTACTACCCAGTAGACTTTATTGTCTTGGACACACATCCCGTGATTGGCCCCGGTGCTCAAATTCCCGTCATACTTGGACGACCGTTTCTAGCTACTTCAAATGCCATTATCATTTGTAGAAACGGACTTGTACAAATGTCCTTTGGAAATATGACCCTTGAGCTTAACATATTTGATTTATGCAAACAACCACGGGAGGTTGATGATGATGTCCACGAATTAAACATGATTGAATCATTCGTGGAGGATACAGTCCCCTTATCACTATTTTCCGACCCTTTGGAGGCATGTGTGGCCCATCCTCATGAGACGAATGATGACACAATACAAGAGATGAATGCCATTCTAGACGTGATGCCAGTGCTTGATAATAAAAGATGGAGGGCCCCAATTGAGCCTTTGCCTGTAAATGAGAACAAGGCCCTCCCATCCAACATCAAGGCACCAACACTCGACCTAAAACCATTTCCAAGTGAGCTAAAATATGTTTATTTAGGTCGAGATGAGACATATCCAGTGGTGATTTCTTCCCACTTGGATGAGGAACAAGAGAGTAGGCTAATAGCCACTCTACTAGAGCACAAGAGTGCCATTGGATGGTCAATTGCGGATCTCAAAGGCATAGACCCACTGATTTGTACTCATCGCATACACTTTGAGGAGAATGCGAAGACATCTAGGCAACCACAAAGACAATTAAATCCAAATATGAAGGATGTGGTTAAGGCCGAAGTGGTAAAGCTATTGGATGTGGGTATTATTTACCCAATATCCGATAGCCAATGGGTGAGCCCAACTCAAGTGGTGCCTAAGAAATCCGGAATAACCATCGTAGCCAATGCCAATAATGAACTCGTGCCAACTAGAGTCACTACCGGTTGGAGAATGTGCATTGACTACAGGAAGCTAAACACTGTCACGAGGAAAGACCACTTCCCCTTACCATTTGTTGATCAAATCTTAGAATGGTTGGCGGGTCATTCCCACTTGTGCTTCCTTGATGGCTACTCAGGGTACAACCAAATAGAAATTGCCCGTAAAGACCAAGAAAAGACTACATTCACATGTCCATTTGGCACTTTCGCCTACCGACGGATGCCGTTTGGACTATGTAATGCCCCTGCCACCTTTCAGCATTGTATGATGAGTATTTTTTCAGACATGGTGGGGACCATTCTCGAAGTCTTCATGGATGATTTTTCTGTATTTGGTTGTAGCTTTGATGAGTGCCTTGAGCACTAGAAGTCTATGCTGAAAAGATGTGAAGAGAAGAACCTTGTGCTCAATTGGGAGAAGTGTTACTTCATGGTTCAAAAGGGAATTGTACTTGGTCACATCGTTTCACAAAATGGAATTGAGGTGGACAAAGCGAAACTTGATCTTATCTCTAACCTACCACCACCCAAGAGCATACGAGATGTCCGGTCCTTTTTCGGACACGCAGGATTTTACAGAAGGTTCATAAAGGACTTCAGTTCACTCTCTCGCCCTTTATGTAACCTACTTCAAAAGGAAAATTCATTCGAGTGGAATGAAGAATGTCAAAAGGCCTTTACCACCCTTAAAGGTATGTTGACATGCGCTCCAATAATGCAACCACCTGATTGGAGCCTTCCTTTTGAGATTATGTGCGATGCTAGCTACTATGCTATTGGGGCCGTGTTAGGTTAAAGAAAAGAGAAAAAGCCATGTGTCATCTACTACGCAAGTAGAACCCTAAACTCAGCCCAAGCAAACTACACCACCACTGAAAAAGAACTTTTAGCCGTAGTTTTTGCCTTGGACAAGTTTAGGTCCTACTTCATTGGATCCAAGATCATTATATTCACTGACCATGCCGCGCTTAAGTATCTTCTTTCTAAGAAGGATGCTAAACCACGGTTGTTAAGATGGATCCTTCTACTCTAAGAATACGACATAAAAATACGTGATAAGAAAGGAGTAGAGAATGTAGTAGCTGACCACCTCTCTCGACTTGTCCTCACTGATTCCCCTGAAACGACTGCAATCAATGACATGTTCCCTGATGAACAACTTTTTGCTGTTTCCCAATTGCCATGGTATGCGGACATTGCTAACTATCTTGTTACAGGTACAATTCCTACATATTGGAAAAAGCAAGATAAGGATAAATTCTTCACGGAGGTGCGGAAATTCCTATGGGATGACCCATACTTATTCAAGTATTGTCCCGATCAAATCATAAGGAGATGTGTGCCGGATGAGGAACAACAAAGTATCATCTCCTTCTGTCATTCTCAAGCATGTGGTGGCCACTTCTCGGCTAAAAAGACCACAGCGAAAATTCTGCAATGTGGGTTTTATTGGCCCACCATGTTCAAAGACACACATGAGTTTTGCAAAGCATGTGAACCTTGTCAGAAATTAGGAGGAATCTCCCATAGGAATATGATGCCACTCAATCCCATCTTAATAATCAAAATTTTTTATTGTTGGGGCATCGATTTCATGGGCCCATTCCCATCTTCTTTTGGAAACTTATACATCTTGCTTGCCGTTGATTATGTTTCCAAATGGGTCGAGGCCATCCCTTGCCGGAATAATGACCATAAAACGGTCATTCGATTTTTAAAAGAAAATATTCTTTCCCGGTTTGGAACGCCTCGAGTCATCATAAGTGATGGAGGGTCTCACTTTTGCAATCGCCCTTTTGAAACCTTAATGAAGAAATATGGCGTAACACACAAAGTGAGCACTCCCAATCACCCACAAACTAGTGGACAAGCTGAGATATCCAATCGGGAGATTAAACACATTTTAGAGAAAACGGTGAACCCCAATCGCAAGGATTGGTCGCTTCGGCTTACCGATGCGCTTTGGGCTTACCGTACTGCTTTCAAAACCCCTATTGGAATGTCTCCCAATAGACTTGTCAATGGGAAGGCATGTCACTTGCCTGTGGAGTTGGAACATAGGGCATATTGGGCTATTAAGAAGATGAATTTCAATTCTGACAAGGCAAGCTCGTTACGCAAACTACAATTGAATGAACTTGCAGAAATCCGGAATGAAGCTTATGAGAATGCGGGAATTTACAAGGACAAAACGATGATATTCCATGATAAGAATATTCTTCGCAAGACATTCACGATCAATCAAAAAGTCATCATGTATAATTCTCGCTTACATCTATTTTCGAGAAAATTGAGATCTCGGTGGACCGGTCCCTACATTGTGCAAACTGTCTATCCATATGGGACTGTCGAGCTGTTGAATCCGAGGAACGGCAACATTTTTAAAGCAAATGGGCAGCGATTAAAGCCGTTCTTTGAGAAATTCCCTTCAGAAGGTATGTCCATACCTCTGAATGATCCTGTGTATCAGGATAATTGATCTCCTAGTCTGATGGAGGTATAGAGTAGTTAGGATTAGGATTTTGTTGCTTTGGTTTACTTTTGCTTAGGTTTGTTAGAAGGAGGAAGATTTCCACTTTTCACTCTCTCAGGTACTATCATTCCTCACTCCCTTTTATTTTCAAATTGCTCTCATGTTTTGCTCATTGTACATCTTTTACATTGAGGACAATGCAAGATTTGGTTGGGGGATGTAGGATCACTTGGATGAATCCAGCGTTTTGCAACATTTCAAGCAATTATGTGGAAATTTTTCGATTTTTCAAAAATTCGAAACTCTTTTGGAAAACACCGGTTCCATGCATTCAAGTTGATATGAGCATAAGAGGAGGAGATATGAAGTGTATGGGGCTGGATGTCTGGAATCTCTCATAGCATAATGGTTTTATATGTGAACTCCCCTATTTTTGTGATTGATAGAAAATCTGAACACTTTTACACCTAGTTCACATTACACGATTTTCATGAGTTGAAGGGATTATGTGATTTATGGATTAGCTAGACTTTGACTTAAGGTGTTGAGAAATCAGGCCGGGGTACTTTGTCCATCCTTGTCCATGGGAAAATAATGAAAGATATGGATTTTTAAAAATCCTATCTAATTTAAAAAGAAAAAGGAAAAGGAAGGATGAAATTGGGAATGATGGAAAAATGGTGGAAAAATCCGATTAGGGCTACCTACTACCAACCGGGGGATGGTCTACCCGTAACCAAAGCCGGAAATGGGACGTAGTGTGAAAGTCGTCGGAAGGACAGTAAGGCAAATTCCTGTCATTGGCTTGATGTGGCTCTATGTACCTTGAGTTCTATAGTCTACTGGATCTATGAAGAAGATAATCCTAGAAACTCGTGAGATGAATTTTCACTACACACACTAGGTTGAATTTGTTCAAGTCCTTCTATTTGTCAACCAATCAGCGGAAATTTCATATAAATGCTTATTATGTCTTGAGGGTTTACGGTTTCAACCTCTGTCGCCTAATGTTTCTGAATCTTAAGCTTATGTATCTTGGAATGTATAGAAGAATGGTTTCAGAAGGAGAGTTGAGTTTTTGAAAAGTAGAATTGGTTTCAAGCATGTTTTGCTCGGGACTAGCAAAATGCTGGTTGGGGGGTGTGTTGAGCTCTTAATTGTGCAAATTCTAACCCAAATTCATCACTCATTGTGCAAGGTTTGTATGGTTTGTAGGCTAATCCAATGCATGTTTTGTGACTACAGGACTGAGAGTGGTTCCACCTAATTGAAGATAAAAAGTGCTCATTTGGGACTATTTTGATGAAGATCATTTGAGGACCAAAGAAGAAAAGAAGAAAGAAAGTAAAAGAAAGAAGCAAGGAAAGAAAAGAAAAAGAAGAAAAAGAAGAAGCAAGACTGCCGACCGATCATGACCGATCGGCCAAGAGGGCCAGACCGGTCAAGACCGGCCAGCTATGAACGCTGGAACTTCAATGAACAAGGCCGACCGGTCATGAACGGTCGGCCATGGCTGCTGGAATGTGAATGAAGACGTCTGACCGGTCGGACATGGTTGCTGGACTAAGGATAAACAAGGGCCGACCGGTCATGACCGGTCGGCTGTGCGTAAGAACTTAGAAGTTTCCAATTTCAGCCCGAATTTCTCTGCGCTGCGTAACTCTTACGCAATTTTTCGACTCTTCCGAAGTTATGGAGCCTCCAGACTATAAAAGGACACTTAGGGATCGTTCCTAGGGTATCCTAGAAGGGTTCAAGCGAGGTTGGAGGCTGTGGAAGTGGATTTCGGAGTTTCACAACTCCTTCTAGTTTGCTTTGCTGTTTTCATGCTTTTTATAGTTGTTTCATGTTTCCTTGGATCATGAGCAGCTAAACCTTTTAGCTAGGGCTAAGAGGTGAAGCTTGTAGTGGATCCAAGATGTTTCAATTCGTAGCTAGTTGGTTTTAAGTATGGAATTCATGATTATGAACTATGGTTTGAAGTTTATACAAGTTTTTAAGTGGTTTTTCTTAGTCTTATGATGACTCATGGATGTTTGGGAGAATTACTTAACTTCTTAATTGGTTTGTATCCGTCTAGACCTGTATGATCCGAGGAATCGGAGTGCGCTCTAGTACTATGATCTTCATAAAGGGACTTCCTACCAAAGTTCTATTTTTCTATTTTTCTGGAATATGTATGGACTGTGCATGTGATTTGAATCAAGTTCAAATCCTGATCTAGCCTTGTCTTGTGACAGGACTTGAGGATGGTTATGATTGTGAACTGGACCTTTAGGAAAGGGGAATGACCTATGCAATTGAGCATGCTCAGCTCAGCCTACATTGAGTGAATCTTATGCATAGCACTTATATATTACAGATTGTTTGGTTTAACAGCTCTATCATCCGACTAGATAGATCTTAATATCGATTCTAGTCGAGAGAATGAGAAACCACAGCGGATTGAACATCAAGGATTACTACAAGTGGATCCTTGAACCCCTAGTGCCTTTTTATAATTGTCTACATTCAAATTAGTTTAAAATTGTTATTCACATCAATTCTATTCAAAATCTGATTATTAGCTTTCAATAGACGCTTTTTAATGTGTTTGTGAATTCCTACATAAGTCCCTGTGGATTGACCTCGGTCTTACCGAGATTATTACTACATCGCAACCCTACACTTGGGGAAGCGAACAAAGATGGGGGTTCATTTTTTGAGCTGAGGGAGGGGATTTTGAGGAGATAGAAGCCACCATTGCTAGAGATCATTAGAGGCTCTATTCCAAACCCAAAGCAAGTCATTCTCCTTGCGTTTCCATCACAGGCTTGGGCCATTCAATGGCATCTTGAGAATGGACTTGTTCCCTCTTGATTCATAGGGTTTAGACACCTTGATGATAGTTAAATCCCTTGTCTAAACACTTCCTAGGAGTCCAAATAGGTGTATTCCTCTAGGAAACCCATTTCCTACCATTTTTAGAGGTCTCACCATTCCCTAGCACCTTAGGCATCTCCAATGGAGCATAACATGCAAGGTAGCTGATCTTGGAGCGGAAGCCTTGGCAAAGCGGCGGCGTCAAAGATCAGGGGCGCACAAGGGGAGCTGATTCAAGCACGGGAGAGCGAGAAGAAGCAACCCAAAGCGGCGCTACAAAGGGGCTCAATCCGACAAGTAAGGTTGTCATGTTAAGAGTCCATCCACTCACTTCCCTGTGGGAGTTGAGTGTAGAGTTTGTTTGACAAACTCGACCTAGGGTCGTTTGCCAATCCTTGGCCTATTAGTTGGGCCTAAAATCTAGGGACGTCAGCCGTTCCTTGGCACGTTAGTCGGGCCTAAAACAAAGTCTCCAAGGGGGAGCCACCAACACGGGTGCAAATGTGTAGGTTGGGAGGAACCTGTAAACTCCCCGGTTGGGTGGATCCGATTTAAAACACCTTAGTTGGGAGGAACCAGATTTAAACTCCCCAGTGAATGCCAGTGTGCTCAAAGGGGTTGAGTACTTGAACCGGGAGTGTAGTAGACAAGTAGTCGAACCACTATATATCCTTGTGTTTGTGATTGTTCTTGAGCACATTTCTCTTTATGCATTGTGTTTAATTGGTTAATTATGAATGCTTAGTTAGGAATGCATGCTAGGCACTTGATAGGCACATCCACACTCACAAGATGTACTTTCACAACCTCATGTTAACTTGAGCTTTTCTTGATCCATCCTCTATAGTCCACATGAGTTGTTTAGACTAGGTTGCTGATTGCACTTATCATTTGCTAGTCTTTTGATTGGACCCACTTAGGCTTGGAAGCCGAAGTGTTAATCGCTTACGAAGTTTAATTTGCTAAATTTGTTAAGTAGCCGAAAAGAGTTTTAAAAAGGTCATAATCACCCCCTCCTATTGGTTTAGCCATAATTCTAGTTGCTCTTTAAGCTTCTGCACATGTATGCATAGGGTGTCGTGTTAGACTACCCGATGCAATTTCACGACTTCCTTTATTTTGTATGTTTTTGTATTTTGAGAAGAAATTGTCTATGTAACTGACTTGACCTTTTAATCAATTATAATGAAACTTCTCTTTTCTTCAATGTTGTGTCCTTTTTCTAGCTTTTTCGCCCTGTGTCGATCGTATGTTGACCGTTCATATTACTAACTCATGAAAAAATGAATTAGACTCAATCCGGGGGTCACATGACCATGTCCACGTTAAGATAGACTGGTCTATCGATCGAGATTTTGTTTCTACCAAGGGTAGAAGATTGGTCAAGGGAACATGTATGTTCTCTTCAGAGCTATTTTTTATCCATAAAATGGAAAAGCAACCAACAAGAATGATTTTAACTCTACCAAGGGTAGGCAATTGGCCAAGAGAATGTGCGTATTCTCTTCGGGGCTATTCGAGTCCAATTGAATGGAGTAGTGACAAAAAGAATGACTTTTATTCTTATTCATTCGAATGTCGTTCGGAATTACATCGAATTAAGGAAAATACCGTAATAAGTGTTCCACATGCGAAGGGCGACGTACAGGTCTTCCCTACATATCTTCAAGGTAATAAGTACCGGATCGCACAATTTTGATGACTCGGTACAGGCCTTCCCAATTTGGGTCCAACGAACGAGCAGGAGCTCCGAGGTTCTGTCTAAGGACCAAATCGCCGAGCTGGAAAGCTCTAGGCCGAACTTTAGCGTTTTGGTAACGAGCAATGCGTTGCTGATACGCTGCTGCTCGCATCTGGGAGGCATTTCTCTGTTCTTCCAAGAGATCGAGATGAAATTGAAGGCCTTCTTAATTACAAGTGGGATCATACTGCTCGACTCAATATGAGGGTACTTGAACTTTAATTGGTACTACTTCGTCGGTACCGAATGCCAAGGAGAAAGGATTTTCGCCTGTATATGTGCGAGTCGTAGTTCTATATGCCCACAAGACTTCTGGCAGGAGTTCTGGCCACATGCCTTTACATTCACCGAGCTTGGTTTTTAAATGATGCTTGATGATTTTATTCACCGCTTCAACTTGCCCATTTGCTTGAGGATGATATGGAGAGGTGCGGATATTGCGTATCTTCCATTTTTTGTAAAATCCATCGAAAGCAGCATTGTCGAATTGCTTTCCATTGTCGGTGATTATAGTATGGGGGAGTCCATAACGGCATATGATATTTCTCCAGACGAACTTAGTGGTCTGTTTCTCAGTAATTTTGGCTAATGGCTCCACCTCAGCCCATTTGGTGAAATAATCGACCCCCACAATAGTGAACCTATTTTGTCCTTTTCCGGTAGGCAAGGGCCCGATGATATCGACCCCCCATTGAGCGAAGGGCCAAGGGCTATCAATTGGCGTCATTTGCTCAGACGGTATATGGGGTATAGGAGAATATCGCTGACACTTGTCACAATTTTTAGAGAATTCAATTGCATCTGCCTTCATAGTGGGCCAATAGTATCCTTGCCTCATCGCCTTGTATGCTAGAGATCGTCCCCTTGGGTGGTTACCACATGCCTCCTGGTGTATTTCATTTAGAACACGATGTGCTTCTTCTAGGTGAAGACACCTTAAATAGGGCAAAGAAAAACTCTTGCGTAATAACATTTGATTTTGTAAAGTATACCTGGCAGCTCGATGGCGGATTTGTCGTGCAGATTTTTTGTTATCCGGAAGATCTCCATCCCTGAGATAAAGGAGAATGGGGTCCATCCAACATGGAGAGGGATGTACCGTAATCACCTGCTCAATAGTTGCATGGTCGATACTCGGGCTCTGAAGGTGCTCGATGGGAATTGAATGTGATAACTCAGATTCTGGTGCCGAGGCGAGTTTTGCCAAAGAATCAGCGAGTTTGTTCTTCTCGCGAGAGATGTGGATTATTTCATAATTCTTCAACTTTGCGAGCAGGATGAGCACTCGGGATTTGTATAAGGCCATCCTTTCTTCTTTTGCTTCGAATTCACCGAGTACCTGATTGACTATGAGCTGAGAGTCACTGTGAATGAGTAGATTCTGAATTGAGAGGACGCTTGTTAGTTCAAGGCCAACGATCAGAGCCTCATATTCTGCTTCATTATTCGAGATGAGAGAATCGAAACGTAAAGCATATTGGAAATGCGACCCATCTGGAGCAACTAAAATTAGGCCAGCTCCGCTGCCGGTGTCCCGTGAGGACCCGTCCACGAAGAGTGACCAGGATGGCTGGTCGCTGATCGCGGCATTATCGTCGGGAGAGGAGTATGTGAATTCGGCGATGAAGTCAGCCACGTCCTAGCCCTTGATTGCGGTTCATGGGCAGAACGAAATATCGTGCTCACTGATCTCGATCGCCCATTTGGTTAATCGTCCTGAAGCCTCGGGTTTTTGAAGGACCTGTCCTAACGGATGATTTGTTGGCACTAATATAGCATGGGCCTGGAAGTATGGTCGCAGTTTTCGGGCAGCCGTGACTAAAGCAAGGGGCCAACTTCTCCATATCAGAATACCGGGTTTCAGCGTCCACCATTGCTCGACTGATATAATAAACGGGGCTTTGTATCTCAGAATCTCATCTTATTAAAGCGGCGCTAATGGCCGTGGAAGACACAGACAAATAAAGGATGAGTTGCTCGTGTGCCACAGGTTTAGATAAAACGGGGGGTGCACTCATATATAGCTTCAGTTGTTGAAAAGCTTCTTCGCATTGTGGTGTCCACTCCCAATCAGATTTGGCTGTGGCTCGGAGGAGCTTAAAGAAGGGTAAGCACTTGTCGGAGGCCCGCGAGATGAACCTATTTAACGATGCAATGCGACTAGCCAGACGTTGGACGTCCTTGAGAGTGGCCGGGGACTTCATTTCGATCAATGCTTTTATTTTTTCAGAATTCGCCTCGATTCCTCGTTGGCCGACCATAAATCCCAGAAATTTTCCAGCAGACACTCCGAACGCACATTTTTCTGGATTTAATTTCATCCGATACTTCCTCATCAAGTCAAAGGCTTCTCGAAGATCTGCAAGGTGGTCACTTCCTATAGCGCTTTTCACGAGCATGTCGTCGACATAAACCTCCATATTCCTGCCGATTTACACGACGAATATTTTATTGACGAGGCGCTGATAGGTGGCCCCTGCATTTTTAAGACCAAAAGGCATTACCTGGTAGCAATATAGGCCTCGGTCAGTGTGAAGGCAGTATGTTGGCTATCGGGCGGATGCATCATGATTTGGTTATAACCGGAATAGGCATCCATAAAACTGACCAGAGCATGCCCAGCTGTTGAATCGACCAGCTGGTCGATTCGCGGGGTCGTGAAGCTATCTTTAGGGAACGCTTTGTTTAAATCCGAATAGTCGACGCACATTCTCCATTTACCATTAGCTTTTCGAACGAGAACTACGTTCGCGATCCATTCCGGGTAGTTAACTTCTTTTATGAAATTGACCGTGAGCAGCTTCTCAACTTCAGCCTTGATTGCCATTTGCCTTTCTGCAGTAAAGGCACGTCGGCGCTGGTGGACAGGTTTATACTTCAGATCAATGTTTAAATGATGTGTGATGACGCTGGGGTCGATGCCTGGCATATCTTTGTGAGCAAGTGAACACATCTTGGTATTCGGTGAGAAAACGAACCAGATCTTCACGAAAGACGCTGGTTAAAGAAGATCCAATGTATATGAATTTTGATGAATCGTCTCTGATTAAGCGGATTGCCACTGTTTCTTCCCCGGGAGTTCCTGATTGGAGAGCATTCTCCCTTGGATCCAACAAGGCGGCCGTCGGAAGACTTGATGAATCTTGCGCCACCATCATAACTGGTGTCGCCTGTGCTTTCTTTCGGTCTTGTAGGGCTATCTCATAACAAGACCGGGCTTCTCTTTGATTTCCTCGTACAACCCCAACACCATTCGAGGTAGGAAATTTAATGCACAAATACAAGGGATGTAAAGTTGCCTCAACCTTATTAAGCGATGGTCGCCCCAAAATGGCGTTGTATGCTGATCTCCGATCTACCACGAGGAAATTGATGAAGATAGTCGTCTTTGCTGGGCTCTCACCAAAGGTGATTGGAAGGTCAATGCTTCCTTCAGGTGTCACCACTTTGCCCCCGAAGCCGACGAGGGGAGTTGAGACTGGCTTGAGCAGGCTTCTAGTGAGTGCCATTTTGTTGAAAGCCTCCAGGTAGAGAATATCGACAGAGCTACTTGTATCTACCATAATACGATGAGTCAGATAGTTTGATACCTTTAGCACGACTACGATGGAGTCTTCGTGAGGGAAGTGAATCCCTTCTGCATCTTCGACGGAGAAAGAGATTGAAGGACGGCTGGACTCTGATATATCGGGAGTTCGTTCCAACCAGTAGATATGCTGGGGCTTCTTGGATGCCTTATGGGTATATGCTTTTCTCGAAGCTTGAGAATCTCCTCCGCAAGCCGGTCCTCCGGCGATGGTACGAATCTCCCCAGTAGGTTCAGCGTTTTCTTGTGAAGTATGTCGATGAGGTGATTTCTTCTGATGTGGCGGGGCTTCACTCCTTTTAGGTGAACGACCTTGTCGGACAACATAATCTTGAAGGTGACCTTTTCGAATAAGAGCTTCGATATGATCACGCAGAGATATACAGTCTTGGGTGTGGTGCCCGTGATCTTTGTGAAAATAACAAAACTTGCTCTTATCTCTTTTCTCAGGAGCAGATTTGATCTTTGCGGGCTATTTCACATATGGTTTATGCTTGATCTCCATTAGCACCTTTTTCGGAAGCCGGTTGAGGGGAGTGTAGTTATGGTACTTACCAGAGTAGACTTTCTTGGGAGAGCAGTCTCGCCGATCGCACAAATATTTCTTATCCGAAGGAGAGATTTCCTCCGGCTTGCGCTTCTTGCCCTGTATACCATGACGCGCTAGAGAAACTTCTTCTGCGTTGATATACTTCTGAGCTTTAGCTTGGAATTCTGTCATAGTCTTAGGAGGATTCTTATCCAAAGCGAATCTGAATTTTTCACTTGTGATTCCGGCTATTAGGGCGGTGTGGCCTTTCTTTTCGGTATAACCTTCAGTTTGGACGGCTTCAACAGTGAACCGTACCGTAAACTCCTTTATCGTTTCCCCATGCTGTTGTTTCAGATCCATTAGGTGAGATGCTGGTTTTTTGGTGTGGATGCTTCCCATGAATTGGGAGAGGAATAGCTCTGATAGCTGTGCAAAGGACCCGATGGATCGAGGTTTTAGCCTCCGAAACCACGTGCGAGCTGCCTCCTTTAAGGTTAGTGAAAAAGCCCTACACATGATTTCCGAACCATATCCCTCCAGCTCCATAAGAGACCTATACATTTCCAGATGTTTAAGAGGATCGCCAGTACCCATATATGGAGTGATGACGGTCGTACGATACTTTCTAGGTAAATGTGCTTCCATGACCTCACAGGTGAAAGGAGACTCGGATCGATGTATTGATGCCACCACGGTAGCTGGTCGATTCGCCTGATATCGTTGCTCCATATCATCAAAACGATCATGGATTCTCTTGAGGTCTCCTTCCCATGGTAAAGTATAACCTGACGTTTCGACGGTGGACCCATGAGATTGCTGTTGGCGGGAAGCACTGGAATGTATGGAATGCGGAGATAGCGCAGGGGGTTGGTTGCCGATTGGCATTCGGTTTGACGGAGGATGATTTGGTTAGACCTGTGGTTCGTCCACAGAGTGTCTGGAAGCCACTGGTATGGGCTGCGCCGACAACCCTTCGGAAGGTAGTTTTTGAGGCTCCAGGAAATACTGATCAAGCCGGTTAGACAGGGCTTGAAATCAAGCGTTGAGGGTTAGGAGTGTGTTTTCGAGGAAACGCATGACATCTTCTTGACTTCGGGAAGTCTCAAATAAAGGGTTTTGTGATGGCACGCTAAAATCTCCTTGAGGGATGCCCGTCGAAGTGGCTTGAGGGATAGGCACCGGTTCAGTAATGTCAGGCGGAGGTAATGTCTGTCTTGAAGTGGAAGGATGAACTGTCTTTTTAAGAGGCATCTTCTCAATGGTGGGAGCGGCTAAATTTGATGATCAAATTGAGTTCCCACAGACGGCGCCAATCTGTTTACGTCATGTTTTGTAACAGGGTCCTCCAGACATTCACCTTTCTTCCAAGCGATTTTCTCCTGACCTGAAAAGAGACAGAGGAAAAACTACGGGTGGCCGGCGTCCAGCCGTTGGCCCTCCGATGCTTAAGTTAGATAGGGTAGGGCTATAAAGAGAGGAAAAATATTATGGGGCTTAAGGATTGAATACCTTTCTCATCTGTAGAGTCACCTATTTATAAAAATCTGAGTGATCCAGTCTGTTACGCAATCTGTTAGGATTACTACTGATTTTAGGGGATAAGATGCTTATCTTGTTAATCCTCAGGTAAGGGGATAACCTAAACCTTCCAGACGTCTAGCTGATTACGTCTCTATGAATAGAAACAAGACAAAACCGGCCTATATGGGCAACTGATACTATGAGACGAGAGATGTCCTTGCTAGAGACCAGAGACCAGGACCGTTCATATGTCGAGAGCTACCCATATGAGGAGGTTGCTCATATTAGGAGTGCTCGTATTTTTAAGATGCGACCCCTTTCAACGAGCACGAGCCCAGCTACTGGCATTTTGGGATGTGACCCCTTTCGACGAGCACGAGCCGAGCTGCTCGCATTTTGGGATACTACCGTGATTCCTCTTAATCATTCTTTGATCGCATCTCTTAGGAGGCCAAATTTATCTATAACATTATGGACTGAGCCATCATTTTAGACAACAGATGCCTATGTCCCATGTTCTTTTGGTCTGTTCGGGTTGAGGGACTGTCAAGTTCCTTAATCGAGTAGTGAAACGCTGGGCCAATGCCTGTTATTTTGGATAGGTAACCTCGAGAATACACGCATTGCTACTATTAGATGGCACGACTCTGAGCTAGCGCCTGTCCTTTGTGATGGGTGACTTCGGGAAGGCACATCATGTTGAACCTCCAATTTATACATTGCATAGCCCACTACATCACATTATATGCATGGTTTTCATGATTAAAAGGCCCATCTAACGTATGTTTTGTGATTGTAGGGATGAGAGCAGACTTCACTCAATTGGGAGACTAAAAAAGGTCCATTTAGAACCTATGAGTGAAGGTCCAAGGTGGACCAAAGAAGGAAGAAGAAAGAGGAAGAAAAGAGAATGAAGAAAAGAAGAAAAAACAGAAGAATACCGGTCGTCCGACTGGTCGGCCACACTTTTGGAAGAAGGACCAGTTGGTCCGACCGGTCTTGACCAGTCGGCCAACCAGTCGGTGCCCTCTGCTGAGTCGCTGGAACAAGACCATAAGCAGGTCCGACCGGTCATGACCCTGTGTGCTTGTTGGACTGTTTGCAAGGTAGGTCTGACCGGTCATGACCGGTCGACCAGGCCAGTCCGACCGGTCGGACGACCGGTCGGCCACATAGAAAATCAGGCAATTGCTATTTTGGGCTCCAAAAATTACTGCGCATTGCGTAACCTTACGGGATTTCTAGAAGATTCTGACACAACCAAGCGTCCTCACTATAAAAGGACACCTAGGGGCTCTTCCTAGGGTATCATAGTAGCTAAGGGACGTGGTACTAGGGGGAGGAAGCCGTCGTGGAGCGTCTGCAACCCTCCAAACTCCGGTTTTTCTAGTTTTTATGCTTTCTTATTGGAGTTCTAGTTGTAGTATGACAATGCTCGGCTAGAATCTCTCAGCTAAGGCTCAGAGGTGAAACTTGTAGCTAATTTCATGTTTGATTCAGTTGATTCAAGTAATTTCAATTCAAGTTTGGATTTTTAATTATTCTAGTTCTTCAAGTTGATAGTTTGAGATGTTTTATGAGAGTTCATGTGCTCCGGACATGGATTCCTTGCAATTCTCTGAGATTATCATAAGGTGCTTGTTTAGATTCGAATTATAGTAGTCCATAGGCATGGCTGTTACTCCGAAGGCTATGATTTTGAAGTCTACATTGATTGAATGGGACTAGAACTTGGAAGTTCAACTTAAATGGGATTGAATGTGTTTAATGCTTTATTTTCCAACTAGATGAGAGATAGGACTTCAAATCTAGTTGTGTTCTCTACTTGGATTGATTGGATTTACATGGGATTGCTACAAGGGGATCCTTGAATGCCTTAGTACTTTAAATTACTGGTTTTTGTTAAGTTACTGTTTTAGCATAAGTATTCCAATTAAATCTCATATCTATTGCAAACTGAGTTGCTGGAATAGTTTGAAAGTTGTTTCTAATTCCTTGTGGATTGACCTCGGTCTTACCGAGTTTTATTACTACATCGCAGCCTTACACTTGAGGCGAGCGAACAAGTTTTTGGCGCCGCTGCCGGGGAATTTAGATAACGGTTTTCAAATTGTTTTAGTGGCTGTAGAAGTAGAAGTAGATAGGTTTTCTGATTTTTTTTAGAACTAACAAATTGTTTTGTTTTGTAGGATATCTTCTCTAGTTCAAGCGCATCGGGTAATACCTTTCTAACTTAGCTTTTTACAGATTTTCTATTTTCAGATTAATTTTAGATTTCTAGGATTTAGGTTTAGTCAGTTTTTGGTTGAGTGGTTTATGTCCCATTGGGAACGTAACCACTCCAATCGTCTCCAATCTGAAGGTGGTTTAGTTGGACCATTGTCAGTCCATAGACGAGTCCGAAACTACCAAGAACATTGTGAAAATTTGGGGAGTATGGATCAAACACCTTTAAGGAATCCTCCCCCCTACTCCAACTACAAACGCAAATCAAGAGGGAGTAGGAGAGAATGAGGTACATAACGTTCCTCCAATGAGATCACTACGGGATTACCTATAACCAGCCCATGCAATTACACCCTCTTGCGTGGTTCTACCACCAAACGGGGGAAACATTGACATAAAGCCGGGTGTAATTCAACTTATACCAAAATTCCATGGGCTAGACTCTGACCGCCCATATCTGCACTTGAAAGAATTCGAAGAAGTGGTGGCTACCTTGCAATACACCAATGTTTCTGAAGATACCATTAAGCTTAAACTCTTTCCCTTTTCATTGAAAGAAAGAGCCAAAGATTGGCTTCACTCTCTTAGACCACATTCGATTGGGTCATGGAATGAGATGACCCGGGAATTCTTGAAAAAGTTCTTCCCGGCTCATAAAACGAACACCCTTCGAAGAGCCATAATGAATTTCTCGGCTAAAGAGGGTGAATCTTTCTTCCAATGTTGGGAGAGATTTAAGGACCTCCTACTTGCTTGCCCACATCATGGATATGAGAGTTGGCGAATTATAAATTTTTTCAATGATGGATTAAGTTACAATATGCGCCAATTTGTAGACATGATGTGCAATGGCGAGTTTATGAGCAAAAATCCGGATGAGGCTTGGAGTTATTTGGACATGTTGGCTGCAAATGCCCAATCTTGGGATACCTCGGATAAACCCAATAACCCCAGGCTTATTCAAGAGAAAGAGAAAGGAGGGATTTATATCCTCAAGGAGGGAGACGACATGAATGCAGGGATAGCCAATCTCACAAGGAAGATCGAGCCTATGGAACTTAGTAAAAGTGGAATTCCAAAGTCCAATGAAGCTATTGAGACCATATGTGGGATTTGTCACACTGATTTACACGCTACGCAAGATTGTCCCACAATTCCTGCATTTCAAGAGGTATTACATGAACATGCAAATGCCACATATGGGTATCAACGGCCTTTTAATGGACCGGTGGGTAATACGTACAATACTAGTTGGAAGAACCACCCAAATTTCAGTTGGACAAATGCTCCTACGGGCAATCCTACTAACTCTCAAGGAGGGCCACCCATGCAAAATATGGCCCCACCTCAATTCTCAATGGAGGATACCTTGAAAGCTTTTATAAAAGGGCAAACGCAAATCAATCAAACAAATCAGCAAATGTTCCAAGAGCTTAAAGTCTCGGTTGATGAGATTAAGGGACGCTTGAATGCTAGGGAAGGGACCTTTCCGGCCCAACCTCAGCCCAATCCAAAGCAAGTACATGAAGTGAGCATTCCTAATCCTTCCAACCAACACATGGAGCAAGCCAAATCCATCACCACCCTTAGAAGTGGTAAACAAATTGACAAATCTATTCCGGTGAAGGCCGACAAGCCTAATGATTCGGTAAACTCTAAGGATGAGGATGGATCTAACTTAGCCCCACAAGAAACGGAACGCATTTACAAGCCCGTAGCACCATTCCCTTCGAGATTGGTTGCCCTAAAATCTCTCCCAAACTCTCATGATATTCTAGAGATTTTTAGGCAAGTCAAGATCAACATTCCCTTGCTTGATGCCATCAAACAAGTCCCCTCCTATGCCAAGTTTCTGAAGGACTTATGCACAACCAAACAAAAATATAATGTGCAGCAAAAGGACTTCTTAAATGAGCAAGTGAGTGCCATTCTCACTCAAAAGACCCCCCCAAAATTCAAATATCCCGGTAGTCCCACAATTTCATGTATCATTGGAGACTACCGGATTGAGCGTGCATTACTAGACTTGGGGGCAAGCGTGAATTTGATCACATACTCGGTATACGATCAATTGGGTCTTGGTGAATTAAAATCCACTAAAACCACATTGCAACTCGCTGATAGATCCATCCGTGTACTGAGAGAGATAGTTGAGGCTGTGCTAGTCCAAGTTGATAAATTCTACTACCCGGTAGATTTCATTGTCTTGGACACACAACCGGTTATGGATGCTAGCACCCAAATACCGGTGATTCTAGGCCGCCCATTCCTTGCTACATCAAACGCAATCATAAATTGTCGGAAAGGAGTGATACAAATGTCCTTTGGAAACATGACGTTGGAGGTGAATGTGTTTGTTGGGGTCCCAAAAAGTAAAAGGTCTTTGAAACAGTGATTACGAGTGTCCAAATCATCACTTGGTTGAATTTAGGGCCAGTGCATCGGAAATCGCGTTAAAAATCACAACATGCATCAGACTTAACCAAAAAGCGGGAAATCGAGCCAGTGGTGGACCCCACTGATCATCATGATCAAAACCCTCCAATTTTGGGAGGGATACCTCAATTATGAAGAAATAGGAGCAGTGCATCGACATTCATTGCAAAGCGGGCCCCGCAAGCCCTCCGTTTCGCAAAACCCAATTTCCCAAAACACGAGTACGTCGGCGCATCGAGAAAACCCATAGCCAGCGCATCGTGAAATCCAGTCATTTTCAGAAAATGAATTTTAGGACACACTGCCTCCAACGCGTCCGGAAATTCGTCCAGCGCATCATGAAATGCGGACAGTTTCACGAAGTGAATTCCAGGACGCACTGACCCTCAGCGCGGCACAAAATTCACCCAGCGCATCAAGAAATGTAGGCAGTTTTTTTGGATGAATTTCAGGACGCACTGCCCCCAGCGCGTCCAGTAATTCAGGAATTTCAGGACATGCTGACAGCCAGTTCGCCCTAAAAATCAGGATCACGACTAAGACATTTTCAGACGCGCCAAGTGATTTTCTCGACGCGCCGGCATGATTTCTCGACGCGCTACACGTGTCGGCTTCCTATTGGGCGACTTAGGCTATAAATACGCCTCCCACCACCTCATTTGCAAGATTCAGAGAGAGAGAGAGCCGAACCTCTTCGCCGGAAAACCCTTTTCCGATCGCCGGAACCCTTTTCCGATCGCCGGAACCCCTCGCCGGAAATCGCACCTCCGACCATAACAGGTCCAGAGATGAAATAACTTAAGTCATCATTTTTGGACGCACTGGCCCCAGCACATCACAAAATGCTCCAGCGCATCAGAAAATGCCCTCGGCGGATTAAATAAATCAACATCTTAAAACTCATCATTTTTAGACGAACTGGCCCCAGCGCGTCAGAAAAATCGCCCAGCGCATCACAAAAATCGCCCAGCAGATCAGAAAATTACACATTCCAAAACAAAGTTATTTTCGGACGCACTGGCCCCAGCGCATCGCAAAATGGCCCAGCGGATCAGAAAATTACACATTCCAAAGCGAAGTTATTTTTGGACGCACTGGCCCCAGCGCGTCAGAAAAATAGCCCAGCGCATCATGAAAATAGACTATTTTTAACAATCATTTTTGGACGCGCTGGCCCCAGCGCATCAGTAAAATCAGGCCAGCAGATCGCAAAAATCAGCACCTTGAACGTTCGTTTCAGCACCTTTAAACCTTCATTTTACGACGTTTTCGAGCCCCGTTTGGGCCTATTTTGGGTATTTCGAGCATTCCGGACGCAATGGAGCAGTCAAATGACTCATCTGGGCCACCAAATGAGCAGAACGCAAGCCTTCGGAGTCTGATCCGATCCGACGAGCCAAATGGAGCAATTCTCCCGAAAAGAGGGCCGCCAGTGCCCAGAGCCATACTGTTGTATCATCATCGCATATACTATCATAATGTGACCCGGATTCAAGTCCGGACTAAGCAAAGGGGACTCCGTGACCACACAAATACAGGTCTCCGTGACCACACAAATACAGGTCTCCGTGACCACACAAATACAGGTCTCTGTGACCATACAAATACAGGTCTCTACGACCACACAAACACAGGTCTCCACGACCATGAACTCTGAGACCATAATCCCCGCTGACTAGACTTTTGCCTTTTAATTAAGGGTCATCGATCATTCGATGTAATTAAGGGCTCGTGCCAAATCACGGCCTGGAATGTACATGATCTCAGGATCTCTAGAATAAAATTCGCCTTGCGATATCTCTTCTCTTGCGTACTTTTGTGAATGCTTGTGATTGTCTACGAATGTTTCTATTATTTAGAACCCCAGAGCAACAAAAACACCACATCTCAGGAAAATGTCCTCGTGGAGCATTTTTCTAGTTCTAACAAACTGGCGACTCTGCTGGGGAATCGAACTATACCAGAATCTCTGGTTATATCTGAATATAGAAACACTCTAAGATCAATTACTTACAAACACGAATCTACGCATGAGAAAGTTACAGCGAGGCGTAATGTTTCGGCGCTCTCGGGCGTCAAACTGGCGACTCTCAACGGGAACGTTCTTCCCTTCATCTTTAAGGCAATAGACATTTAAAAAGGTTTTCAAACCCACAAAATTTCACGACTACACGTTTTTGTCTCCGTCTTGCTTATTTTTGTCGGTTTATGCATTGCGATCGATGGGCTCATACCCCCGACCGCACTTGTGAACTGTTCTAATGATTTTTATGACATAACAGAATTAGCAAGATACTAGAACAGACAGAAGAAATGGCATGCTCAATGAATAGTTTGTGCACCTTCCTTGCCACCGGAGGCTTCAGCTTTCCTCGCATCATCTCAATCACGAAAACTGCTTCCAATTCAGGATGGCAGCTGGTCGAAACGTTCCGACAGAAGAAGAAGCAGAAGAAAGCAGCCATCTTAGCCGCACATAAGAAGGTGAACGCTGCGAGACCTCACCCCATGATCAGAAAACAATGGCAGCTGAAACAAGGGCAGAAGATCCCCATCAGCAGTCAGGTCACATCAACCGGGTCCCTAGTGCCTGCGATGACGTTCTAACAGTTTCCACCGTTGTTCAAGACCACCCGTGTCGCGCGCCAATCGACCGAAACCGCACTTGTGAAGAGCCCCAAGCCCGTGACAGTTCTTGACCCAAGACAGGGGCAGCTTCAGAAGGCCCAACCAGTGCTGATCGCAATGGTCCAAGTAGCAGAAACAGAAGAAATATCGTATGAAGCGGAAGAATTGCCCACAGTCCAAGATCAGATCGACAGATTAGTTCAGGCCAATCGGGAAATGAATGAACGAATGAGAATAATTCAGGAAGCATTGACCACTTTGATAGCTCAGAGTGCCACTAGAAGTCTCGTACCACCTACGTGCCCATTAGCCGAAGAATCTCAAGGGGCAGCAGAAGGGCCAGCTAGTGCTGAACCACTTACCCAGGCCAGGAGAGTTCCAGTGGAACGAATAACAGTTCCGACTGCGCAAATGACAAGAGAGGAACTGTCGCAAACGATCACAAGTCTCATGCGGCAAGAAAAGGAGAAGGAAAGAGGAACCGGGTATAAATATCAGGTCCCATACCCGCTGGAGATAGAAGAAATACCATTTTCGGTCAACTTCAGATGTCCGGATTTCGAAAAATTTGACGGTAGGGGGTCGCCAGAGGAGCATATTACTCACTTCCTCACGGCATTGGGAAATTGGTCGACCGTCCCACAGTACTGTATGCGGTTATTTGGGTCGACGCTGATAGGGAAAGCTTTTCAATGGTACATGTCGCTACCAGCCCGATCAGTGAAGTCGTGGGAGCAGATGCGAGACAGTTTTATCTCAAAATTCTTCTCCATAGAAAGAGAAACATCAGTGACAGATCTGGCCTTGATCAGACAAAGACAGGGTGAACCCGTGGAGAGGTTCATGGACCGATGGGGGACGATAGCCACTCAATGTCAAGAATTACCCAGCGAGAAAGAACAAATAAAGATGTGTATGCTAGCCCTGGACCCAATGATATCATACGGGTTATCAGGGAATAGTTTTCACTCTTTCCAAGAACTGGCCACCAAAGCACACCTGGTAGAAGAAGCCGCAGCGCGAGTGAACCTCAGGCCCAAAAGGCAGAAAAGAGAAGGAGTAAGGATTGCAGAAACACACAATATAAACAAAGGTAAAGGTATGATAGATCGGAAGCAGCCCGCCGTGGACCCCAAGACAGACACGAAAGCAACGCCTACCCAAGACAGAGGCAAGAGGCCTTACGTTTCTCAGAGAATAACAATAGTCGAGAGAGAAAGAGCCAACGGACCGTACACCTTCGACATGGCCGATCTGATCCCCATCATGGAACAATTAGTGGAAGAAAATGTAATTCGCTTACCATAACCGATTCGGCCCCACGAAGTTGGGAAGGTGAATGATCCCCGGTATTGTAAATACCATCGGTGTCTAAGCCACAAGACAGAAGACTGTTTTAGTCTAAAGGAAAGAATACAGGGGTTGATCAACCAAGGGGTGATCAGTATGAAGGCACCAGAAACGACAACGAAGGAAACATCGGGGGTAGTTTCAGCCTTCCCCTCAGACGAAAGCATCCAATTGCACATCCCGTTCCCTTAACCTGAAGAACCCTGGACTTTGGTTAGCAGCCGGAAGAGGCTCGAGAATCGAAGAAGATTCCTCAGCCGCAAGAAGAAAGGGACAAGAAAGAAGGATAGCCAAGAGAAGAGCCGACTTATAGAGGCTCAAGTACATTGTGCAATGGTATCATTCACAGAACAGCCAACAAAGGGAGAGACATTGCGGGTAGGTAAAGAAGAAGTCAATGCCATCATCCGCCGATCCGGAAGGCAAATGCCGGAACGCGTTCGGCCAGAACCAGTCGACCCAATGCAAGAAGACGAAAACCTGGATATACCCTCAACAAGGCCCCAGGGGCAGAAGTTAAAAGAGAAGGTTGTTGAGGCCACGTCCAGTCGATCGATGTTAAGGCAGGGGGCAACACCAGTAGTATATGATGTCGTGTCACACCTGCGAAAGGTCCCGGCTCGCCTGAGTATATACGATGCCTTGTGCCTCTCAAGGGTATATAGGGAGATGTTGATCAACGCGCTGTTAGACAGTGAAGTTAGAGAAGCGATGATGGCAGAAATTGAAACAGAAATGAACGATCCAGATAAGTTTTGCGAAGGAAATGCACCGATTCAGCAAGCAATGCAGATAGACCACCCCTCTGTAATTACATTCTCTGAAGAAGACCGCATGATTGAAACAGCAGACCAAAACCGTCCGTTGATGGTCACAGGAACGATTAGAGATACGGAAGTTAAGCGATGCATGCTTGACAATGGGTTAGCGGTAAACATCATGTCGTTGAAGACACTACAGAGGTTGGGTTATAGACCATTAGCCCTGCGACCCAACACCATGGTTATTCAAGGGTTCAATCAAGACAGCCAGTGCACTCTAGGGTCGATCACTTTGATGCTAGAAATTGAAGAGCTGAAGACGAAAGTAACATGTCAAGTAATCGACGCAGTAACAACGTATAATCTTCTGCTAAGGAGGCCGTGGCTCCATCAGAATCGCGTCGTTCCCTCAACCTATCATCAGTGCTTCAAATACAATAGAGAGGGAGTTCAGTACAGAGTGGCAGCAGACCCAAAGCCGTATACAATCGCAGAATCATTCTTGGCGGATGCCCAGTACTATGACCTGGTCGACGAAAAAGAGGTAACAAAGAAGCCCGACGTAACGCAGAAAGGGCAAGGGGCAAAACCTAAAGCCAGCAAGTTCGAACAGAGAGGCAAGCCTCAGTTCATTACTCAGAAAGAAACCGCAGGTCAGTCAGCTGAAGAACCTCAAGGGACTACCAAGAAATTTTACATAATCCCGAAGCACTTGCGACAGCCCGGGCAGTCCGTCCTAGAGATGATATCGAATCAGCACATGAGTGTGCTCAAATCTAGCTTCAACATGCCAGTACCGAAAATAGGAAGAGTTAGGCCTTTCCCAAGGACTCCTAGCCAGTTTGTGGCACCGCCAAGTGCCAATACGAAGAAAGAAATCAAATTCTATTCAATGTCAAGTGAATCTGCGCAGTCTAGGGATGAGGCCAAGAGATCACCTCGCTTACCACAACCGATAGAAGAGGGAAGATACAGTGAAGCTAGCCGTAACATCATGAAGAATATGGGCTTCTGTTACTCGGAATTAGCCTCGAATGATAGAATGTTAGCCCCATTCGAGGAAAACACCGAAGCTTACCAAGGAAGAGAAGGGTTAGGGGTGAAGATGAAGGTTAGACATGTCAACATGGTGACAATCAGTTCCACAGAAGAGGTACAGCTACAAGAAGCAGTCGACGTCATCCAACCCAGCGCCGCAGTTGCACAGATAGAAGACAGGGGACAGCCCACGATAGATGAGCTTGAAGAAATAAATCTGGGAACCCCAGAAGACCCTAGAAATACATACCTGAGTAAAAATGTCCCAGAAGAAGAGAGAGAGAAATACATCCAACTGTTGAAAGAGAACAAGGACGTGTTCGCTTGGACATACTCAGAAATGCCGGGGCTTAGTCCAACAATTGCAATGCACAAGTTGGGCATCCTGAAAGGGAAGAAAGAGGTCAAACAACCTCAACGTTGATTCCACCCAGACATAGTGCCCAAAATCGAAGAAGAAGTCGAAAAGTTAATCCAAGCCGGGTTCATCCGAGAGGTCAAATACCCATAATGGATCTCAAATATTGTGTCGGTCAAGAAAAAGAGCGGTCAAATCCAAATCTGCGTAGACTTTCGGAACCTCAATGAAGCATGCCCTAAGGATGACTTCCCACTGCCTATCCCAGAACTACTGATCGACAGCACGACAAGGTACGCAGTGATGTCCTTTATGGACGGTTACTCGGGGTATAACCAGATTCGTATGGCCCCAGAAGATGAGGAATCGACAGCATTCCGTACAACGTTGGGCATATACTGTTACCGCGTGATGCCGTTTGGGTTGAAAAATGCAGGGGCAACATATCAGCGTGCGATGCAAGTGATCTTCCAAGACATGATGCATAAGCATGTCGAGTGTTATGTAGACGATCTGGTAGTAAGATCGGCCGAGCATGAACAACATAGAGAGCATCTACAGCAAGTGTTCCAAAGATTGAGAAAGAAAAGCCTCCGTATGAATCCGTTGAAGTGTGCATTCGGAGTTTCCTCTTGTAAGTTTTTAGGATTTGTTATCAGACATCGAGGCATAGAAATTGACCTAACGAAGATTAAGGCGATCAGGGAAATGCCACCTCCAAAGAATCTCAAAGAACTAAAAAGCTTCCAAGGTCGGGTTGCGTACCTAAGAAGGTTCATCTCGAACTTATCTAGTCATTGTCAACCATTCTCGCGCCTCAACAAGAAAGGGGTATAGTTAGAGTGGGATGACGCTTGCCAGAAAGCGTTCGACTCTCTGAAGGAATTACTCGAAAAATCTCCAGTCCTTACAGCACCGATCAAAGGGGAGCCACTGATCCTCTACATTGCCGTCTGCGAAAACTCACTAGGAGCCCTCTTCACCCAGAAGAACGAAGAAGGAAAGGAAAGCGCACTCTATTACCTGAGCCGCACTCTAGTGGGAGCTGAGTTTAACTACTTAGCGATAGAAAAAATCTGTCTGGCACTAATCTTTGCTGTAAAAAAGCTTAGACATTACTGTCTCTCGCACCAGATAACGTTGATATCCAAAGAGGATCCCCTCAAGTTTCTCATAAACAGACCCATGTTGTCTGGACGGCTGGCCAAGTGGGCCCTGCTCTTGTCAGAACTCGACTTGACATACATGCCGGCTCGGGCCGTCAAAGGGCAAGCAATTGCAGACTTCCTTGCCGCACATCCAGTACCGAGCGGTGAAGAAATAGAATATGACGTCCCAGACGATCAGGTCATGGCAACTAATGAGGCACGCCATTGGGAGATGTATTTCGACGGCGCAGCCAGAGCAGTAGGGTCAGGGGCAGGAGTTATGTTCATCAGTCCGTGTTGAACCTCCAATTTATACATTGCATTGCCCACTACATGACATGTTATGCATGGTTTTCATAATTTAAAGACTAATCAAATACATGTTTTGTGGTTGTAGGAATGAGAGTTACTTTACCCAATTGATGACCAAAAGAGCTGATTTAGAACCTTGGATGAAGACCCAAGGAGGGCTGAAGGAAGAAGGAAGCAAAGAAGGAAGCAAAGAAAGAAGAAAATAGAAGAAAGAAAGGAAGAAAACAAGAAGAAAAAGAGACCGACCGGTCTTGACCGGTCGGCCAAGGAAGCCCGACCGGTCTTGACCGGTCGGCCATGCTTGCTGGAGTAATGCCAAAGAGGGCCTGACCGGTCGTGACCGGTCAGCCAGCCCTCTCCGACCGGTCGTGACCGGTCGGCCATGCAAGTTTCAGATTCCAGATTCTAAAACAGCAACGTATTCCCGCACCTAGTTTTTTGGACCAGTTTTCTGAAGCCATCTTGATGATATTTGGAAATCTAACACATCCATGTCAAAGAGGAGCTCGACGCCGAATTAAGCCAAGTGGTTTCGTGTCGATCGGAGCTACGGATTGACCGTGGTGGCCAAAACAATACTAACTGTCCAGAAAGTTCCAGATTTCGCTGTTCAACTCTGGGCCGGTCCAGAGGACTCATCATTGATGATATGAAGAATCTACTTTGACCATATTTTAGAACACATCCATATATGAATAACCATAAAAGTTTCAGATCAAAAGGATGTGTGGTTTGATCGTACCGGTTCAAGAAAGATGGACCATCCAGAAAGATCCAACTGCGCAGAGTTTATAAAAGCCCTAAGTGTTCTAATTTTCGGACCACATTTTGGGATTGTTTTGGACAATATAATCCATCTATCATGTAGAGGATGAATTTTTCTACCAATGTTTAAAATTTGAGATCAATCCGACCTCTGTACACTCCAGGGCGTTGAAAGCAAGATGACTGGTTTTGAAGGTACCCAAAGTGCGCGATTTTGAGAGGCGGTCGGTGATGTGATTGGTGGGCCCATTCAGAGGATAATCTTGGAAATCTAAATCATCTATGAGGAAGATCACATTACAAGGAAGCTACAAACCAAATTTGAAGGCAATCCGACCATTGGTTAAGCCGTACCAGGCGAAACAAATTCTGCTATGTTGCTGTACTATTGCTGCACTATAAAAGGAGGTGCTCTCTTCTATTCCAGAGGAACCAAGGACGTGGGAAGCAAGGAGTTCAAGTCCCAGGAGGCTACCTAGCCTCCTCCAGCTAGTTTTTCTTCCTTTTCTTAGTTCTAGTTCTAGTTTTAATATGCTTTTCCTTAGCTAACCTCTTAGCTAAAGCTAGAGGTGAAATTTGTAGTTGGTTCCAATGCTTTAATTCTTTTATTTCAAGTACCCTTTTCTTAATTTTGGATTTTGAAGTTATAGTTTGAATAAAGTTTGGTTTTTTAGAAGTTTTGTGAGAGTTTGTGTGCTCCGGACATGAGTTCCTTGCAATTCTCTAAGATTACCATGATTGGGTTGTTTGAATTCGAATTGTAGTAACCCTTGAGCATGCCATAGTCCATAGGCATAGCTGTTACTCCGAAGGCTATAAGTTCAAGTTCTATGTGCTTCATTAGAACTAGAAATCTGATTTCCAGATTTAAGTGGGATTGTTGTGCTTAAATGTTATATCTTCCAATTAGATGAGAGATAGGACTTTGATTCTAATTGTGTTGTACTTGGATGAATGGATTGGCATTGGACTACTACAAGTGGATCCTTGATGCTCTAGTTCTTCTTAATTTCAGATTTTCCTATTTTATGTGAAAAACTACTTTCTTAAACTTCTTAGATTCTAGTTATTAGAGTAGTTGGAATTGTTTACTTCTTTCCCCGTGGATCGACCTCGGTCTTACCGAGATTTATTACTACATCGCAGCCTTACACTTGAGGCGAGTTAACAAGTTTTTGGCGCTGTTGCCGGGGAAAAAGTTAAACGGTTTTAATTGTTCTAGTAGCTATAGAGTAATCTTAGTTAGGTAGGATTTTCAGTTTTTATAGAAGTGGATTTTCTGATTTTTTTTTTTTTTTAGATTACTAACAAATTTTTTTTTTTATTTTGTAGGACATTGTTGCTGACATAGATCTCACTCTATTGGGTAACATCTCCCCATATCCCTTCTTTTTGTTCTTTTTTTAGGGTAGTTTTCAATTTCTTAAAATTTCATCATGTATGATTGGACGAATGGTGCATATAAGCATCTTTTGGAAGATGAGATGTCAGACCATGAAATTGAAAGTCTTTATGATTGGAACCATTATAAGCATAAGTATTTTTCTAAGGTTCAATCAACCTTCACTGCCACCCCACGTAAGACGATGCGTGATTACATTAATGAAAATAATACACATATTGAGACACGATGTAAGACGATGGGAGAATACCGGAACGAACAAAATTGGATAATCATCCGGGAAAAACATTACGTGATTACCGGATTGAAAATAACATGAGTGTTCCACCGGTTATGGTAAGAGGTGTGCAACAACAAAAGGAACAGGTGAATAGTAGCCAACCGGTTAAGACAATGCGTGATTACTTGTATGGATATGCCTATCAACCATCATATAACTTTTCATCCTACAATGCGTACGGTCTTAATTGGGAAAACCACCATTCTCCTTGTTCAAGGGAGGAACCAACCATGGATGCCAACAACTATCCTCAAGAGTTTCTTTCTCATGAGCCGCAACCGACACGAACTCTTGAGGATGTGCTGCGAGAGTTTATGGAAACAACTGAGCAATACATACAAAACCTCTCGCCATCTCAAAATATTAAACCCAACATTGGGAACACCGAATCAATCCCCAACAATGAGGAGGATGAGGCTATCCAAGTCCCACCTTCTTCGGATTTAATGGATAGACTTTTAAAGGAGATTGATTTCGATGATCCCAATGTCATCATCAATTATGGTGAGTCCACTATCTCTTTTGGATGCTTTGAACTTAATGATGAAGAGATTTCAATGACGGTTGACGAACCCGAGGAATCCATAAAATTTGAAAGTGGTAGTGAGGTTGCCTACAATGAGGGTTTGGTGAATGGTTATGAACCTATGGTTTCTTTTTCCCAAGGGCATAATGATTATGAGTCTCTAGAGGATATGCATGCTAAAGAGACGGCCGAAGTTGATATTTTTGAGTCACTCCACCAACTTGCCATGTTTAATTTTAATGTGGAGAATGAGACTCCCATGAGTGAAAATTCAGATTCTTTGGACGAATGCTTGGCTCGCTTTGAAAATTCAAACGACCCCATTATTCAAGAGATTGTTAAAGCCTTGCATACTTCCGACTCGGTGCCTCATACTAGTTATGGAGAACCTAGTTTGGAAGAATTCCACTCCATGGAGGGAGAGTCACTCACCATCGAAACTGAATTTTTGCACTCACTCAAGCAAGATCATGATCCTTCATCCGACTATCTCGATTTCCTAGAGGAATGCTTGGCCCAATCTTATGATCTTGATGATGAGATGATTAAGGAGTTGGACATTTTGTTAGACACGGTGCCGGTGCCTGAAGAACACCTTTCCACTGATTTACACTCTTTACCATTGTTTGTGGAAGCACCGTACAATTCTGAAATTGTGGAGGAGACAACTTTAACCAATGAAAACTTGATGAGTGTCTCTCCACCATCATGGGTCCTTCAGCCCATTGAAAATTCTGATTGGGATGACCCATTTTTAATCAATCATAACCCAAATCAGAATTTGAGGAGATATCTTTTTGCTGCTCTTATCTCCTCCTACCATGCATGTGGTGCACATAAATATTGGACTTCAATGGAGACAAGCACCCATGTCTACTGTCGAGCAGGACTTTGGATGGTCCTCATGAGAAATTTATTGAAATTCATGAAGATTCTGCTCAAATTTGATCATGTAGTCGATCAGACTAATCAAAGGTAGGTAGGTAGGTAGGTTAGGATTTATTTTTTTTTGAAATTAGGATTAAATAAGTCTCATCGAGACAATGGAAGATGCTAGAATTGATCAACTTGCTATCTCAGGTACTATTGTTCTCACTCTCTCATATTTTACCATTGCTCTCATGTTCATGCTAATTGCATATCTTTTTATATTGAGGACAATGTAAGATTTGGTTGGGGGGTGAGATGAGATTCCTCATCTAGCATGTTGCAACATTTCGAGCCTCACATGCGCAAATTTTTTCGAATTTTCTAAAATTTCAAAACTCTTTTAGAAAACCTTATTTCCATGCATTCAAGATGATATGAGTATAAGAAGAGGAGATACAAAGTGTGTGATGTTGTAAGTCTTGAATTTCTCCCAACATAATGGTTTTATATGTTAGTTCCCCTATTGTTGTGATTGATAGAAAATTTGAACACCTTCACACCAAGTTCACATTACACGATTTTCATGAGTTGAAAGGTTGATGTGATTTGTGGATTAGCTAGACTTTGATATAAAGGTGTTGAGAAACCAAGCCGGGGTATTTTGTCCATCCTTGTCCATGGGAAAATAATGAAAGATATGGATTTTTAAAAATCCTATCTCATTTTAAAAGAAAAAGGAAAGAAAGGATGAAATCGGGAATGAAGGAAAAATGGTGGAAAATTTCGAAAAGGGCTACCTATTACCAACCGGGGGATGGTCGAACCGTAACCAAAGTCGGAAATGGGACGTAGTGTGAAAGCCGTCGGAAGGACGGTAAGGCAAATTCCTGTCATAGGCTTGTTGTTGCTCTGTGCACTTTAAAATCCTTGGTTTACTTAATCTATGAAGAAGATGATCCCAGAAACTCATGAGATGAACTTTCACTATGCACACTAGGTTGAATTTGTTCGAGTTCTTCTATTTATCAATCAATCAGCGAGAATTTCATGTAGACACTTATTATGTTTTGAGAGTCCAAGATTTCAGCTTCTATCACCTAATTTCTCCAAATTTTATACTTGTATATCTTGGAATGGATAGAAACATGGTTTCTGAAAGAGAGTTGTGTTTGGAGGTTTGAACTTATTCACGCGTGTTTTGCTCGGGACGAGCAAAAAGCTGGTTGGGGGGTGTGTTGAACCTCTAATTTATACATTGCATTGCCCACTACATGACATGTTATGCATGGTTTTCATAATTTAAAGACTAATCAAATACATGTTTTGTGGTTGTAGGAATGAGAGTTACTTTACCCAATTGATGACCAAAAGAGCTGATTTAGAACCTTGGATGAAGACCCAAGGAGGGCTGAAGGAAGAAGGAAGCAAAGAAAGAAGAAAATAGAAGAAAGAAAGGAAGAAAACAAGAAGAAAAAGAGACCGACCGATCTTGACCGGTCGGCCAAGGAAGCCCGACCGGTCTTGACCGGTCGGCCATGCTTGCTGGAGTAATGCCAAAGAGGGCCTGACCGGTCGTGACCGGTCAGCCAGCCCTCTCCGACCGGTCGTGACCGGTCGGCCATGCAAGTTTCAGATTCCAGATTCTAAAACAGCAATGTATTCCCACACCTGGTTTTTCGGACCAGTTTTCTGAATCCATCTTGATGATATTTGGAAATCAAACACATCCATGTCGAAGAGGAGCTCGACGCCGAACTAACCCAAGTGGTTTCGTGTCGATCGGAGCACGGATTGACCGTGGTGGCCAAAACAATACGAACTGTCCAGAAAGTTTCAGATTTCGCTGTTCAACTCTGGGCCGGTCCGAAGGACTCATCATTGATGATATGAAGAATCTACTTTGACCATCTTTTAGAACACATCCATATATGAATAACCACAAAAGTTTCAGATCAAAAGGATGTGTGGTTTGATCGTACCGGTTGAAGAAAGATGGACCATCCAGAAAGATCCAACTGCGCAGAGTTTATAAAAGCCCTAAGTGTTCTAATTTTCGGACCACATTTTGGGATTGTTTTGGACAATCTAATTCGTCTATCATGTAGAGGATGAAGTTTTCTACCAATGTTTAAAATTTGAGATCAATCCGACCTCTGTACACTCCAGGGCGTTGAAAGCAAGATGACTGGTTCTGAAGGTACCCAAAGTGCGCGATTTTGAGAGGCGGTCGGTGATGTGATTGGTGGGCCCATTCAGAGGATAATCTTGGAAATCTAAATCATCTATGAGGAAGATCACATTACAAGGAAGCTACAAACCAAATTTGAAGGCAATCCGACCATTGGTTAAGCCGTACCAGGCGAAACAAATTCTGCTATGTTGCTGTACTATTGCTGCACTATAAAAGGAGGTGCTCTCTTCTATTCCAGAGGAACCAAGGACGTGGGAAGCGAGGAGTTCAAGTCCCAGGAGGCTACCTAGCCTCCTCCAGTAGTTTGTCTTCCTTTTCTTAGTTCTAGTTCTAGTTTTAATATGCTTTTCCTTAGCTAACCTCTTAGCTAGAGCTAGAGGTGAAATTTATAGTTGGTTCCAATGCTTTAATTCTTTTATTTCAAGTACCCTTTTCTTAATTTTGGATTTTGAAGTTCTAGTTTGAATAAAGTTTGGTTTTTTTAGAAGTTTTGTGAGAGTTTGTATGCTCCGGACATGAGTTCCTTGCAATTCTCTAAGATTACCATGATTGGGTTGTTTGAATTCGAATTGTAGTAACCCTTGAGCATGCCATAGTCCATAGGCATGGCTGTTACTCCGAAGGCTACAAGTTCAAGTTCTATGTGCTTCATTAGAACTAGAAATCTGATTTCCAGATTTAAGTGGGATTGTTGTGCTTAAATGTTATATCTTCCAATTAGATGAGAGATAGGACTTTGATTCTAATTGTGTTGTACTTGGATGAATGGATTGGCATTGGACTACTACAAGTGGATCCTTGATGCTCTAGTTCTTCTTAATTTCAGATTTTCCTATTTTATGTGAAAAACTACTTTCTTAAACTTCTTAGATTCTAGTTATTAGAGTAGTTGGAATTGTTTACTTCTTTCCCAGTGGATCGACCTCGGTCTTACCGAGATTTATTACTACATCGCAGCCTTACACTTGAGGTGAGCGAACAAGTTTTTGAATTCACGTTAGTCCCGGCATGCACCAACAACGAAGCAGAGTACCAGGCTCTTATCATCGGGTTACAGTTGGCCTTGGAAATGCAGATCAAGGAAATACTATCTATGGTGACTCTAGGCTTGTCATCGGGCAACTGACGACAGAGTACGAAGTCCGTAAACCCGAGTTATCGCCCTATTGCCACCAAGCGCAGTCCATGTTCAATCAGTTTTGGAACAGCAGTATCTCGCATATACCGAGGTAGGAGAATGTACAAGCAGATGCACTCGCTAGTTTAGCCGCTGCTTTGGCTAACCTTGGAGGCAGCCCGCTTCAAGTAATAATTGAAGTAAGAAGAATCCTGCCGACAACTGCGTTGCGCGGTGGAGAATTGAGTGCCAATCCCGTTTGCTGCTTCGAGATCACAGAGGAAGATGATTGGAGAAAATCATTCATTGATTATCTGAAGTACGGATTTCTGCCGGAAGATCCCAAAATGCGCACACAAATCAGAAGACGCGCCAATTCATTCGTACTCCAGAATGATGTGCTTTACAAACGATCATACGAAGGAGTACTGCTGCAATGTCTAAACCAAGAAGAAGCACGTGACACCTTAAAAGAAGCTCACGGAGGAGAATGCGGTGCTCACCAGGGAGGGAAGAATTTA
This sequence comes from Liriodendron chinense, assembly GCA_003013855.2. NCBI lineage: Eukaryota > Viridiplantae > Streptophyta > Magnoliopsida > Magnoliales > Magnoliaceae > Liriodendron > Liriodendron chinense. The sequence continues at coordinate 1,933,477 of ML058437.1, read as the reverse complement.
CATCATCGCGTGCGACACATGGGCTACTACTGGCCTGCTATGGCAAAAGACGCAATAGAATACGTGAAGAAGTGTCACCAGTGTCAAGTCCATGCTGATATCATACATTCACCACCGGAAGAATTGCATCAGTCGGTAATGTCCTGACCTTTTGCAGCCTGGGGCATGGACGTGATCGGGCCGATTAGTCCACCATCCTCCCAGGGGCATCAGTACATCCTTGCAGCGACCGACTATTTCTCCAAATGGGTTGAGGCAGTCGCCCTGAGAAACGTGAAAGCCAGACATGTTGAAGGTTTCATTCGTCACAGTATATTATACCGACATGGTATCCCCGAGAGGATCACCACGGATAACAGGACACCCTTCAAGAACGCTACTATTGATAAGCTGTGCGCAAAATTCAAGATCAAGCATTGCTATTCATCGCCCTATTATCCTCCTGCAAATGGACTGGCCGAAGCATTCAACAAAACTATCATGAAGATTCTGAAAAAGATAGTGGCAGAAAATAAGAAGGACTGGGACAGACGATTGCCCGAAGCACTATGGGCATACCGGACTACACACCGCACAGCCACTCGAGCTACGCCCTACTCACTGGTATACGGTACGGAAGCTGTGATCCCGATGGAAATATAAGTTGAGTCACTACGGGTCACCCTCCGACACTCCCTGACAACCGAGCATAATGCCAAGAGCTGGATGATCGAACTCGATGATTTAGATGAGAAGAGGCTCGCCGCCCAACAAAGGCTCGAAATGTATCAAAAGCAAATTTCCGCTGCATATGATAAGCGTGTCAGGGGCAGATCATTCAAGAAGGGTGATCTCGTGATAATGATGAAGCGTCCAGCACCGACCCAAGGACTGAAGAGTAAATTCGACCCAAAATGGGATCTCGTCTACATTATCGATGAAGTATATTCCAATGGAGCCTATCGAGTAATAGATTGCAAAGGGCAGGGCATCAGTTCGCTGGTGAATGGTCGGTTCTTGAAAAGATATTACACTTAACAGAGGCTTGTCGTTGCAAGTTGTAAACACCCCAGTAGAGGAAAAAAGTGTAGTGAAGTAGATACCAAAAGAAAGGATACCATACAATCACTAAACTAAAATGATAATCGTCTATTTCGTGCTTGCACAGGTATCGGAGAAGCCAATAAAACTCAGGACACGTCGAGCATGGCACCCCATTCTTTCCAAGGACATCCAGACTTGGGATAAGCCCTGAACCGAGACCTGGTTAAGTCTTTGTTCCCATAAGCATGGGTTTAAGTCCTAACAGGGGGACGTTCCTTTCCGAAAGACCCAATCTATTCGCATTCAAATTCAAGTAAAATGGCAAGCAGGCTAAAAACACAATATAAATTCAAGACTGCAATAGTATACATATTGTTACAACATTCACTACAACATATTCCAACGTGTTTCAAATTACAAATGAAGATTATTACAGTTCAACTATCTAAAGTCTTCAAACATTGTTATAACAAGTTGACTGCAGATCTTTCGATCGCCTTCTGTCTCGCCTCGGCCTCGGCTAAGACTTGGGCAGGGTCAGGAGTATCTTGGAGAAACCGCTTCAGCTCCGTAACTTGTGCCCTCACGGCGTTACACTTCGCCTCGCGCTGGTCGATAGAAGACTGCAGGCGTGCCTTCTGACCACTGAACTTTGAAAGTTTGAGATGGACGACAGAATGTTCAGCTCGTAATCGGGCCATCTCATTTTCAATCTCCGTGAGACGTTCGATGGCCTCTTGATATTCAGCGTCTACAGCCTGCCAATCCCTTCGTACCGCGGCCACATCCGCCTCTTGTAACTCAAGTTCCGGAAGGAGGGACCGCAAGTGACCGCGTTTTTCTTCGACAGAAGGGTCAACCTTGAGGTGCCTCGCCTCGTTCACTTGAGCCATCCCATCTTTGAATTGGAACACGTGGCTGACTATCGAAGAGATGTCAATCCCGAGCCACGTGGCGTTAAGCTTCAACGCCTGCAATGGCTCGTCCAAGATAGACCATTCATCTCCATTCTTCAACGAATCGATGATGTCGGACAGTAAGCTCTTGAGAAGATTCGCCTTGGTCCTTAACAAGCCTCGGAGAGATGAAAGGAATGCCTCAGGCAAGACTACAGGAACCGGGATGCTGGCAGGAACAGTGGCTGGCAAAAGAAGTGGTAAAACATTAGCACAATGAAGAAAGAAAAGAAGCAAGCAGAGCAATGAGGCAAGTGGTATACCAGCGGGGATTTCATCACTCGGTGCACTAGTTGAGGCGACAAGTATTGATGAGCTAGGGGCACATCCAGCTACCGCTTCCGCCGCCGGCTCAGGCAATTTAGGAGAAGGAAGAACACCGACCTCAGGGGCAGTGATGGCTTGAACTGATTCAGTGATAAGTGGTGCTTCGGCAAGGGACTCTGGTGCGCTAGCGGCATCTGAAGGTATGGTTCCTCGGGAGGGGAGTGCTGCCTCTTCCGTAACAACAACAGGTCTCGCCTCAGGAGTGGGGCTAGGGTTCGCTGCAGCCTCGGTATTAACAGGGTCGGCAAGAGGGGGATCTTTAGCTCGTGGCTCACCATCGATGTCCATGGGGATGGGTCCCGTGTCTGCCTCGGGAACAGATCTCTTGTATATTGGCTCATTACCTTCACCTTCTTCCATAGGACGATCTCCGCTGAGGCCCACCTGCGAGCTCATCTCCCCTTCTTCGCTTGGTCCGCTCGCATCATCAGTCGGGACACTGCTGGCAGGCTGGGGGAGTCGGCTCCGTGCCTTCTCAGCCCTGTACAGCTTCAACAAGTCCTTTATTTTCTTTCCTCCGTCAGTAACGAGGACGCGATGAGCGGTCTTTACTCGAGGACCAGAACGTTCAGGAGACAGTTCAGAATCACTATCCCCAGGAACAGAACGTCTGGACAGGCTCGTCCGACTCTCCGGACTCTGACCACGACCTCCCTGACCACCTGTCGGCGGGGTACCTGCTGCCGCAACATCACCCTCTCCTCCACCCTCGCCATCACCCTCTCCACCCTCTCTGATGATCTCCTCACCAGCATCACCTCCTCCATCATTGCCATCACCAACATTATCATCATTATCGTTCCCTCCGTTGTCATCACCGGCATCCTCCTCTCCGCCAGCATCCCCCGCCACGTCAGCCTCATCATCATCGTCATCACCGATATCGTAACGCTCTCTCTGTCCCTCTGCCATGGGACCAACGAGCGGGGAATCCGGATTCTCTTACAGTGTGACCCTCTGCCCGTAAGCGACCCACCCTTCAAGCGTGTGCTCGGGTTTCTCATGATCTATTATAACATTCAGAGAGGTCATAAACTTCTGCACGCCCGGAGTAGCCAATTGACGGAGCGGCTCTGCAACATAGCCCAAGCCGTCAGCAGGAGCAGGATCGACGATCGGGGGAGAAACGAAGACAGGGTCGGCCACGTGTCGATTGTTTCGGATCAAGGAATATTGGTGAGCCCACCACCTCATCCATCCATATGTGGCGCTGGGGATGTACTCTATGCCCGGAACAATGAAAGAACAACCCGATCTGGTGAGCAGGAGCTGTTGCCATATCCATTTCCAATGGATCGGTCCTGTGCCATAGGCCCGTTGCTCTCTCGTCACTGGTTCGAGCGTCTCTGGTACCCCTTAGTCGTAACCAAATTGCCTGGCAAACCGATTTGGGTAGTATGGCTCTCTCCAAAACTCAGCACCCTCTCTCAAAGGCAGTGAGCCCGGATGGATAGATATCAGAAAGCAATGCCCATAGGAGCCAAGGCTCTCATCATCATCAAGTAATTCAAGATCTTCACTATTGGTCCCAGAGAAAAGAAAGAAGTCGACGTCATCGTGACGAGCTATCTTTGCCTTGATAGTCGCCAAGTTTCCGCTGATCATCTTCCGCTTCTGAAAGGCATGTAATGGAACCGACCCCCTCTGGATGAAGTCTTTGAGTTCTATGCCATAGACCCACGAGAAGTAGACCCCGAGCCATCCCGAAAAGAAATGCCACCCGCAATAGGAAGAATTCAGTCCAAAGGAAGCCGAGCCCTTGTTGCTGATGACACCGCCGAAGGCCCGATATATAGAGCATAATACCACCGGGGCCAATGCATAACGATGGCCGTTAGCCAGACTCCCTGCTACAGCGAAGCAGGAGACTCTCACACTATCCGCCTGCTTAGAGCTCGGGAGGGCCACACAGCATAACCAGTAGGCTAAGAACCCAGCGAGTTCGCAGGTGGGAGATACCTTGTTCGGCTGCGGGAACTTCTTCTTCATCTTGGCCTCCAGAACGAATTTATCCCTGCGGCCTTCATCATACGATCCATAAATTAAGCTGAGACAGGAAGAAAACCATCAGTAGAAGAAAAGAATGGAACAGGACACGAAGAGTGCAAGTCAAGTAAAGAAGCTCACTTCAGACCATGACTGAAGTAAATCAGCCAGTCCTCAAAAGGCACTTTGTCCCTGGAGCCCAGGAATTGCGGCAGCTCCCCAAACAATTCATAGCAGGCTTCAAAGTAGAAACCTTCATCGACGCCCTTTTTCTTCTTGGATAGCTCCTCGTCGCTGGGCGTCCATTCATCATAAATTCTACCGCGGATGGGAAGACCGGCTATCCGATACAAGTCCCAGAGCGATATGCTCATTTCCCCATACGACAGGTGGAAGGAGTTTGTAATAGAGCTCCAGTGATTCAGGAACCCCTTATAGACGCATGGTTCTCGATAAAAGTAGCTCGACGTCGCTTGAATAGCCCGCAAGAGACCCACTTGCTTCAAAGTCTCTTCATGTTACTCGACTATTCGGTTGGCCCAAGCTTCGTAACCACGGTGAGGGCTCAGGTGTCCTCGGGTCCTGAACCCCCCGGTCGGCCAAATTTCCACGTCGGACAGAGGGCGAAACCTCTGGCGTAAGGTCTCGTAGTAATGTGTCGGAAACGGCAGGTGAGGATCGTGGTTTGGCTCTAAGAATATCATGTCCTTCTCCCCAAGGACAGACTGCAGTGTACCGTTCTTGGATACAGCGCAGTTGACGAATGTCTCTGGAACAGACGTCCAGGAGTCGACGCTGTAAAATGAGTTTGCACGACACACATCAGATGGCTCGATACTCGGTAGAGAGCGATATCTCTAGAAGCTCTTGGGAAATCGGATGAATTGCTTTGTGTAGGGGTTACGAATCACAAGAGATGACACTGCCAGCTTCGCGGAGGACCAGACAACCCTCATTCTATCAGACTTCGACTTGGCTTGATTCTCCATGTAGACCTGCTTGGCGCTTTTTCCAGTCGTCTTCGGGCGACCTCGCTTATTAGACTGAGTAGGCATAGCTGGGCTCGCTTCGCCCTCTTCAGACCCAACAACCTCGTCGGTCCAAAAACCTTGCAAAGGAGCGTACCACGCATCCCATTCTTCTTTAGTAGCCTCGTCAGGAGGGGTCGGTAGGGCCTTGTCGCAGAGTATCTTCCGTTGTACATTCTTCGGAAGAGTCAAAATGCGTTCATAAAAGTTGAACATCTCCGGCGGGAGGAACCACTGGGGATTCTCAGCCGACGGCCTGGAAACCTGCTTGGCGGCAGCGCGCTTACGCTTTGATGGAGTCTGAGGCGGACCCGAAGGACCGGCTTGTGAAGGATTGCTGGCCATTATAATCTGTAACGGCATGAAAAGGGCTTAAGTACAGGGCAAAGGGAAATGTCCTCATAAAATCAATCAAACATTTACAAAATCAAAAGGGATACGAAGAAACAAGGGAACAAAGTACAAGTGCCAATCCAGGCCACTGCGAAACGCATTCGAAACCAATGGAAAAAGAAATGAAACGACAACATCCACAACCATAACATCATCATCACAAACACACAAGCGAGGAAAGACAGAAGTAAAGCAGAAAAATATGATTAGCATTCATCAAACCATGAGGGCTATTCCAAATGTCTAAATTGTTAATGTCAATTGTTTAGATGATTAAAAATCAACAGTCAATGTAAAACGACTCAAAATTGTGGGGACCCCTCCCCAAAGCCAGAAAGCGAGGATCTCAGTCCTGCGTCAGCGGGAGAACCCGAGCCCTCAACTCATCGACCTTCGCCTGGACCTGGCCTTCCTTGAAGATCAAGTCCACTAGGATAGAAATACATTGTTGCACGAGATCAAAATTCAGGTGCTCGGCATTGGCGTAGTTCCTTATAGTGGAGACGTCGATCGCCAGGTTGTCATGTTCCCGTAGAGCCTCCCTGACCATCCTCTAAATGCCAGCGCAGCGATCCGGATACTCGGCCTCCGCCAATGGGACAAGCCAAGCTAGAAATCGCCTGCTCTCCCTCTTTTCCTCCTTCAGGGAGCCAAGTCGCTTCGACAGGGATAAGAAAGAAGCAGCCAGAGAAGGCTCCGCCGCCTCGAGGACCGCCAATTCTTCCAGGAGGGAAGAATCGCCGATGAAGCTAGAAATGGCCTCCTTACGCTCGTCAGAGATGGAGGCCATCGCTGAGACATTCTGGATAGCTCGAAGAATGGGGCGGGAGTCCGCGCCCAGATGGGCCAAGGCTTCGGCCACCTCGTCGCATTGACCGGCGAGAGATACCAAGTCTCAGGGAGGTCTAGAGCATTCAGAAGCCGCCTCATACAATCCCGGGCCGCGCGTAGAGAAGCGTGAGTTATGGCCATTTTCTGCTAAAAAACTAGACGGAACACCAATGAGGCAGTCCGACAAAAGAAAAGAAGGAAAAAGCACGTGAAGCCACTCGCGTAAAGACAGAAAGGCTAAGGAAAGGCATGTAAAGGTACACTCGAAACGTTACTTAAATTCGCCATTAGAATTGCCCATTAAGCTGATGTGACCAGGAAATCTCCCAAGTGCGTGAGACCCTACGCCTCCCTAGGAGAACTGGCGCGCATGCGCAAATGCGAAGCAGAGGCATAGGGGCTCACACCCTTTAGAGACACGACAGATCGCCAGTATAAAGTTCGCAAAAACCCCAGATTCCACCAAGGCCTATGGGCTGGGTGCGTGAGGCTTCACACGCCCTGGTAATGCTCGAAGACGATTAGGTTGAATATGAGAGTGCGTGAGGCTCCACGCGCCCAAAATAATGGCCCCAAATATCATGAGCAATGATGAAATGAACCCGAATGTGAGCACGTTAAGCCATGATGAGCGTACTTAATCAAGACACCAAAATTGGGCAATTTCTCAAACCTAGAAATCAGTGCGTGTCGGCCCTGACATGATCAACAGTCGGGCCAACTTAATAAGTTTAAAAATGCACGCGCGAGATCCGACATATGTAACAAATTCATTTTTCACCAAGTCCCAAAACCGCACGCGCAAGGCCCAGCGCGTCGCAAAAATCGCGCAACTTCATAAGTCCAAAAAACATGACGCGCCGGCCCCAGCACGTTCAGAAAATGACAAATTCCACCAAGTTCGAATTTTCATAGGCGCCACACCTTAGCGCATCCATCAAATGGGTTTTCCCAGGCACGCGAGTACGCGCTGGGGCTGGCACATCGAAAAAATGCCAAAGTACAACGCGCTGGACTTAGCGCATCATGAAATGAGTTTTAACGATGCACGGGAGGACGCGCTGGCCTTAGCGCGTAATAAAAAGGGATTTTGAGTTAACCAACGCGCTGAGGTTAGTGCGACCATTTAACGTATGCGCGATGCTATGGCGCGTTCAGATATTCAAAAAATCCCAAGTCCAATTAATGGCCGCGCTGTGGGTAGCGCATCGATAAAAGGCCAGAGTCTGAATTACTCGACGCGCTACCTAATTGTTTGACGCGCTGGCGACTATTATTCAATGCGCTGGCGATTTCTTCAATGCGCTGGCTGAGAGCTCTGGTCGTCAAAAGTGAAAGTGAAATGATGAAATGAGCTGGACTTCCCTATTTATAGTGGGGCCCGAAAAATCCGATGCATCCCCATGGACCGCCGCGCGTCCATCCCAACGCATCGGAGGGGCATCTGTTGGGGTCCCAAAAAGTAAAAGGTCTTCGAAACAGTGATTACGAGTGTCCAAATCATCACTTGGTTAAATTTAGGGCTAGTGCATCGAAAATTACGTCAAAAATCACAACACGCATCAGACTTAACCAAAAAGTGGGAAATCGAGCCAGTGGTGGACCCCACCGATCATCATGATCAAAACCCTCCAAATTTGGGAGGGATACTTCAATTATGAAGAAATAGGAGCAGTGCATCGACATTCATCGCAAAGCGGGCCCCGCAAGCCCTCCGTTTCGTAAAACCCAATTTTCCAAAACACGAGTACGTCGGCGCATCAAGAAAACCCATAGCCAGCGCATCGTGAAATCCAGTCATTTTCAGAAAATGAATTTTAGGACTCACTGCCTCCAGTGGGTCCGAAAATTCGTCCAGCGCATCATGAAATGCGGACAGTTTCACGAAGTGAATTCCAGGACACACTGACCCTCAGCGCGCCAAGAAATTTACCCAGCGCATCAAGAAATGCAGGTAGTTTTTCGAGATGAATTTCAGGACGCACTGTCCCCAGCGCGTCCAGTAATTCAGGAATTTCAGGACGCGCTGACAGCCAGTGCGCCCTAAAAATCAGGATCACGACTAAGACATTTTCAGATGCGGCGAGTGATTTTCTCGACGCGCCGGCATGATTTCTCGACGCGCTACACGTGTCGGCTTCCTATTGGCCGACTTAGGCTATAAATACCCCTCCCACCACCTCATTTGCAAGATTCAGAGAGAGAGAGAGCCGAACCTCTTCACCGGAAAACCCTTTTTCGATCGCCGGAACCCCTCGCCGGAAATCGCACCTCCGACCATAACAGGTCCGAAGATGAAATAACTTAAGTCATCATTTTTGGACGCACTGGCCCCAGCGCATCACAAAATGCTCCAGCGCATCAGAAAATGCCCTCAGCGGATCAAATAAATCAACATCTTAAAACTCATCATTTTTTTACGAACTGGCCCTAGCGCGTCAGAAAAATCACCCAGCGCATCACAAAAATCGCCCAGCGGATCAGAAAATTACACATTCCAAAACAAAGTTATTTTCGGACGCACTGGCCCCAGCGCATCGCAAAATGGCCCAGCGGATCAGAAAATTACACATTCCAAAGCGAAGTTATTTTCGGATGCACTGGCCCTAGCGCGTCAGAAAAATAGCCCAGCGCATCATGAAAATAGACTATTTTTAACAATTATTTTTGGACGTGCTGGCCCCAGCGCATCAGTAAAATCAGGCCAGCGGATCACAAAAATCAACACCTTGAACGTTCGTTTCAGAACCTTTAAACCTTCATTTTACAACGTTTTCGAGCCCCGTTTGGGTCTATTTTGGGTATTTAGAGCATTTCGGACGCAATGGAGCAGTCAAATGACTCATCTGGGCCACCCAATGAGCAGAACGCAAGCCTTCGGAGTTTGATCCGATCCGACGAGCCGAATGGAGCAATTCTCCTGAAAAGAGGGCCGCCAGTGCCCAGAGCCATACTGTTGTATCATCATCGCATATACTATCATAATGTAATCCGGATTCAGGTCCGGACTAAGCAAAGGGGACTATGGTTAACACGATAAATCATACCAGGAGAGTTCTAAACTATCACACACAATTTGTTAAAGACTGACACTTCGAGAACAGTCGATGACCTACCCATCCAAACTGCATCCGCTGGTTGAGCTGCCCAGGTACACACAACTGTGGAATGGACTTCCCGAGGTCACCTGTCCATACATTGACAGGCGCGGGCCTAAAGTCATCCTTCCCGGCCATAAAACCTGACAGTCTCAGCCTGGATCTCCGGTCAAAACATGGGACGTAGACATCCGACTCGTACAAAGATGGATCAGTCCATAACAGAACACAACAAATACAGGTCTCCGTGACCATACAAATACAGGTCTCCGTGACCACACAAATACAGGTCACCATGACCATACAAATACAGGTCTCCGTGACCACACAAATACAGGTCTCCGTGACCATACAAATACAGGTCTCTACCACCACATAAACACAGGTCTCCACGACCATAAACTCTGAGACCATAGTCCCCGCTGACTAGTCTTTTGCCTTTTAATCAAGGGTCATCGATCATTCGATGTAATTAAGGGCTCGTGCCAGATCACGGCCTGGAATGTACATGATCTCAGGATCTCTAGAATAAAATTCGCCTTGCGATATCTCTTCTCTTGCGTACTTTTGTGAATGCTTGTGATTGTCTACGAATGTTTCTATTATTCAGAACCTCAGAGCAACAAAAACACCACATCTCAGGAAAATGTCCTCGCAGAGCATTTTTCTAGTTCTAACAGTGTTCCACTTAGGCAAAAGGTATAGGGATGATGATGATGTCCACGAGGTTGATTTGATTGATTCAATCGTGGAAGAGGAGTTCTCTTTAAGGCAGAATTTTGATCATCTAGATGTTATTAGCTTTGATCCCTTTAAGGATTGGGACGACAATGATGGCCCCCATGAGGTAAACATGATAGAATCCATGGATGATAGGGGGTTTTTCCAATATGATCTACCTAAAAGCTTGGGGACATGTTTGACACATTCTAAGGATGAATTCAATTCAAATTTTAATAAGACTTTGGAAGTGTCAATTTCTGAAAATTTATTTGACAAGTCGTCTATTTCTGATTTACACAAATTTGTTATGCAGGATTTGGAAGAATTGGTGCTTGACTTGCCTACAGAGAGGCCAATTTTTGAAAGTGTAGAGATTGAGGACCAACTCCAACCTACACAAAATTCTAAGGAGGAAATCATGAAGGGTCCAAATCTGAAAACTTCCTCCGATGAAGTCTCCTACACTCTAGAGGAGTGTTTAGCGTATTTGGAAGATTTGGATGATCCCATGATTCAGGATATTGAAATTGCGTTGGGTAGTCTAACACGACACCCTATGCATACACGTGCAGAAGCTTAAAGAGCAACTAGAATTATGGCTAAACCTATAGGAGGGGGTGATAAGGACCTCTTTTCGCCTACTTAAACAATTCAACAATTTAAACTACGTAAGCGATTAACACTTCGGCTTCCAAGCCTAAGTGGGTCCAATCAAGAGACTAGCAAATGATAAGTGCAATCAGCAACCTAGTCTAAACAACTCATGTGGACTATAGAGGATGGATCAAGAAAAGCTCAAGTCAACATGAGGTAGTGAAAGTACATCTTGTGAGTGTGGATGTGCCTATCAAGTACCTAGCATGCATTCCTAACTAAGCATTCATAATTAACCAATTTAAACAAAATGCATAAAGAGAAATGTGCTCAAGAACAATCACAAACACAAGGATGTATAGTGGTTCGACTACTTGTCTACTCCACTCCCGGTTCAAGTACTCAACCCCTTTGAGCACACCGGCATTCACTAGGGAGTTTAAATCTGGTTCCTCCCAACCAAGGTGTTTTAACTCGGATCCACCCAACCGGGGAGTTTATAGGTTCCTCCCAACCTACACGTTTGCACCCGTGTTGGTGGCTCCCCCTTGGAGACTTTGTTTAGGTCGGACAAACGTGCCAAGGAACGACTAACATCCCTAGATTTTAGGCCCAACTAATAGGCCAAGGATCGGCTAACGACCCTAGGTCGAGTTTGTCAAACAAACTCTACACTCAACTCCCACAGGAAATTGAGTGGATGGACTCCTAACAAGACAACCTTACTTGTCAGATTGAGCCCCTTTGTAGCACCGCTTTGGGTTGCTTCTTCTCGCTCTCCCGTGCTTGAATCAGCTCCCCTTGTGCTCCCCTAATCTTTGACACCGCTGCTTTGCCAAGGCTTCAGCTCCAAGATCAACTACCTTGCATGTGATACTCCATTGGAGATGCCCAAGGTGCTAGGGAGGGTAGGTTTGAGATCTCTACAACTTATGGGAATGGGTTACCTAGAGAGTCTCACCTACAACGATCTCATCATAGAGTATTGGTTAAGAATATGACTATCAAGATCAATCCAATCTCTAGAGATCAAAAGAGGGACAAGTGCATCTTCTTCTTGAGCTTTGAATACTCCATACTTGTGATGAATCATAAGGAAGATCACTTGTTTGAGTTAGGAATAGGGCTCTTAATGATCTTCAACAATGGTGGCTCCTATCTCCTCAAAATCCCGTCTCACATGCTAAAAAACAAATCCACATCTTTAAATAGATTTTCTTCCAACGGTAAAAAAATGGGCAGATTCGCGCATTTTCGATCGATCGGAAGAAGGTCCGATTGATCGGAGACATGTCCGATTGATCGGATTTTAGTCCAAAGAATTCTCTGGAGGATATTTTGATTGATCGGAACATGGTCCGATTGATCGGATTGACCCCTTCCGATGGATCGGAAGACTATCCGATTCATCGAAAATATGTCCAGTGGGTTTTCAAGGTTGCTGGAACAAATTTCGATTGATCGGAGATTCTGTTCGATGGATCGGAGTCCAATCGGAGCCAACGTCCGATTGATCAGAGATCAATCGGAAACTGCTGTTTGAGCTGTTTTGATTACAGCAGCTTCCACCTCTTTAATTAGTCTTATTTATCATGTTTTTCATGGAGTTCTAAGACTAATGATGATGACTAAGGGTATACCTAGTTGGTGCAAGTCATCTAAGAGGTTATGGGTTAGGTTTTGGTCAAGGCAAGGCACACCAAGGCATCACTTTTTCTTGTTTCTTCTTCCTTGATGCAGCTGGTCCGTCTTGAGTCTTCGGTCTTCGTCTTCATAAAGCTCAACCGACACTAGAATCACTGACCTAAGTGGTTGACAAATAAGGTGCACTAGTATGCCACAAAGAAGTGCACTAACAGATATTGTGCATGCTTTGAAGGAGAACCCTCGGGTGCCTAAAAAGTTTCCTTCCACAGAACACCAAACTGGAAAATCAATTGTGGAACCACCGGTGAATTCTGATTTTGTGGAGATCATATCGACTTGTGAAGAAGAAATACAAGTCTCCACATCTCTTTGGTTTGTTCAGACTGAAGAACACTTCTGGGATGACCCATACTTGAATAATTTTTTCCCAGACAAGAAGGAAAGGAGATCTATATTCAATGATTTCCAACCAATGCAATTCTCCTTTCCTAGTACATGTGACAATTTTGTTGAAGAACCCGCTGAAATTTTTCAGCCAAATTTTCAATGGGTTAGAATGATCAATGTCACCAATGTACTTTCCAAAGCAAGATGGTGGACAGTCCTACTGAAAAATTTGTTACACCACTTGATGATCCTGCTCAACTTTGTCCTTTTGGATGTTATGCTGATAATCGATCTCCTAGTCTGATGGAGATCCTCTTTTTAAAAAGGGACGGGTTAGTTATCTTTATTGCTTTCCGTAGATTAGGTTTACTTTATCTAGTTTTACTGTTTTAAGTAGCTTTAGTTGTTGGGTCGTAGACTTCCATGATCGCTCTCTCAGGTACTATTGTTCTCACTCTCTCATATTTTACCATTGCTCTCTTGTTCATGCTCATTGCATATCTTTTTACATTGAGGACAATGAAAGATTTGGTTGGGGGGTGAGATGAGATCCTTCATCTAGCATGTTGCAACATTTTGAGCCACATATGCGCAATTTTTTTTCGAATTTTCTAAAATCTCAAAACTCTTTTAGAAAACTTTATTTCTATGCAGTCGAGATGATATAAGTATGAGAAGAGGAGATACAAAGTGTGTGATGTTGTAAGTCTTGAATTTCTCCGAACATAATGGTTTTATATGTGAATTCCCCTATTGTTGTGATTGATAGAACATTTGAACACCTTACACCTAGTTCACATTACACGATTCTAATGGGTTGAAAGGATTATGTGATTTGTGGATGAGCTAGACTTTGATTTAAAGGTATTGAGAAACCAAGCCGGGGTACTTTGTCCATCCTTGTCCACGGGAAAATAACGAAAGATATGGATTTCTAAAAATCCTATCTAATTTAAAAGAAAAAGGAAATGGAAGGATGAAATTGGGAATGATGAAAAATTGGTGAAAAATTCTGAAGAGGGCTACCTATTACCAACCGGGGGATGGTCTACCCGTAACCAAAGCCGAAAATGGGACGTAGTGTGAAAGTCGTCGGAAGGACAGTAAGGCAAATTCCTGTCATTGGCTTGTTGTTTCTCTGTACACCTTGAGATCCTTAGTTTAGTTGATCTATGGAGAAGATAATCCCAGAAACTCATGAGATGTACTTTCACTATGCACACTAGGTTGGATTTGTTTGAGTTCTTCTATTTATTAATCAATCAGCGGGAATTTCATGTAGACACTTATTATGCTTTGAGAGTTAAGGTTTCAACTTCTATCACCCAATTTCTCCAAATTTTATACTTGTATGTCTTGGAATGGATAGAAACATGGTTTCTGGAGGAGAGTTGGTTTGGAGGTTTGAAATTGTTTCACGCATGTTTTGCTCGGGACTAGCAAAAAGCTGGTTGGGGGTGTGTCGAACCTCCAATTTATACATTGTATAGCCCACTACATCACATTATATGCATGGTTTTCATGATTAAAAGGCCCATCTAACGCATGTTTTGTGATTGTAGGGATGAGAGCAGACTTCACTCAATTGGAGACTAAAAAAGGTCCATTTAGAACCTGTGAGTGAAGGTCCAAGGTGGACCAAAGAAGGAAGAAGAAAGAGGAAGAAAAGAGAATGAAGAAAAGAAGAAAAAGCAAAAGAATAGCTAGTCCGACCGGTCGTCCGACCGGTCAGCCACACTTTTGGAAACCATTGGAAGAAGGACCAGTTGGTCCGACTGGTCTTGACCGGTCGGCCAACCGGTCGGTGCCCTCTGCTGAGTCGCTAGAACAAGACCATAAGCAGGTCCGACCGGTCGTGACCGGTCAGCTAACAGGTCGTCTACACCTGTGTGCTTGCTGGACTGTTTGCAAGGTAGGTCCGACCGGTCGGCCACATAGAAAATCAGGCAATTGCTATTTTGGGCTCCGAAAATTACTGCGCATTGCGTAACCTTACGCGGTTTCTGGAAGATTCCGACGCAACCGAGCGTCCTCACTATAAAAGGACACCTAGGGGCTCTTCCTAGGGTATCATAGAAGCTAAGGGACGTGGTGCTAGGGGGAGGAAGCCGTTGTGGAGCGTCTGCAACCCTCCAAACTCCGATTTTTCTAGTTTTTATGCTTTCTTATTGGAGTTCTAGTTGTAGTATGACAATGCTCGGCTAGAATCTCTCAGCTAAGGCTGAGAGGTGAAGCTTGTAGCTAATTTCATGTTTGATTCAGTTGATTCAAGTAATTTCAATTCAAGTTTGGAATTTTAATTATTCTAGTTCTTCAAGTTGATAGTTTGAGATGTTTTATGAGAGTTCATGTGCTCCAGACATGGATTCCTTGCAATTCTCTGAGATTATCATATGGTGCTTGTTTAGATTCGAATTATAGTAGTCCTTGAGCAAGCCATAGTCCATAGGCATGGCTGTTACTCCGAAGGCTATGATTTTGAAGTCTACATTGATTGAATGAGACTAGAACTTGGAAGTTCAACTTGGGATTGAATGTGTTTAATGCTTTATTTTCCAACTAGATGAGAGATAGGACTTCAAATCTAGTTGTGTTCTCTACTTGGATTGATTAGATTTACATGGGATTGCTACAAGTGGATCCTTGAATGCCTTAGTACTTTAAATTACTGGTTTTTGTTAAGTTACTGTTTTAGCATAAGTATTCCAATTAAATCTCATATCTATTGCAAACTGAGTTGCTGGAATAGTTTGAAAGTTGTTTCTAATTCCCTATGGATCGACCTCGGTCTTACCGAGTTTTATTACTACATCGCAGCCTTACACTTGAGGCGAGCGAACACATCACAGCTACCTGAACGACTCAACCTACAGATCCCATTTTGGATGGGTAGTACACCAGCTATCTTTGAAATAAAATAACGGTCCATAACAAAAGATTTTAAATATTTTGGGAACTCTGTGATTATAGCTTCTCGTGGTAACTATAATCCCTTCTGTTTCAGTCTCAGGCCTCACTCCGGGCGATATAAAGCTTGTACAATGAATATGAGATACACTAAGTATTTGTTGGAAGCATCCTTGCCCTTGCGTATTTGCTTTGGGGATCAATACATAATCGAGATAATTCAAGAGATTTAATAGTGCATATATGAAATGTGGGATGCGATGAACGTAATAAAAGATGCTCTAGTACATAACAATCTCAACAAAGCACATTACTGCGTTTAGATGTTCAAATGTGGAGTGAAGATCATAGTATGCTAAATATGCGATATCGGGCGTGATGAGTAGTTAATTAATGAAAGCATAGTTCGGTCATCGATATTTTGTATTCGTAGGATTAAAAATTAGGAACTTTGACGTTAGATTGCGCTCTTTTAGGGATGCGAGGTTGCGTGTCTTAAATTGCACGTTTCTGGTCATGAAAATGACTAAGTACCCTGGTGATAATATGCCTATTGAAGCTGTTGAATGGTGGGCGATTGCGATTAGTGGTTGTGCAAACATTTCATTTGGATGCTTTGAGTTAAGAGGATGCTAAATCCACTTAGACAATAGTCTAATTTTGTTTTCTTTTAGTAGGCGATAGTCAATCTTGGAGCCGACAGGGCACTTCCTAGGGCTGAAAATAACTAAGTAGCAGAGTCTCGATACATATGCTTATGCTGTCGAAATGTAAATGATGGATGTCACGCCCCAAACCCGGGGACCGGGCTCACTAAATTCCCGATCGCCGACCTTGGTGCCAACAACCTCCGTAGTACCCCATTCTCGGCTCCTAGCTCTCATATGCCAGGTTCCGATCTTGGGATCCTACCAGGAGGATTTTCAGGGTAATTTTTTTTGTTGTAAAGGAGCATAATCAAAACCATAAAACATCATCAAATATCTACTATAAAGTTATTGAGGACAATGATGGAAAGGGAAATACAAAATGTAGCAAAAGCCCAAAATAGCAGGTACATGAACCGCGCTCAACGCTGCTGATGTGCTCTAGTACCTGCAGTTTAAACAAATGCGCATAAGCTTCCTAAGAAGCTCAGTAGAGTGCATGTGTGTGCGTGTGATGCATATGACAAGTATACAGATATCAGAGTAAGCGAAAGTGATAGAGAGCTAAGTTACTAAGTTCATGAATGTTATCAGCCATCCCAAGGCTATGTGATGCAAGGGCCTACATGACCGAGTGTTACATGCTCGAGATGCAATGCAAACACGTCAATCCTCAACTAATCCACATATCAAAATGGTTCTCATCTGGGACATCACCGGGGTCTAGTATACTCTAATACTGGCCGCCGCACATCGCGCGCATAACTAAGCGAGTAGAAGAGACCTCACTATCCGCCTCATCAGTGGTATGCCAATGCCCACCCTGCTCGCCGATAGCGGACCCATTTCATGAGCTGGTCAGACTCGACCTAGCTTATAGCCCACTGCACCCGGGCGGATAAGGTCACACCCCTTTCCAACCGACCTCAACACAGTGGGAGACGCGGCCTACTGGTATTTGGCACACAGGCGCTCATGTTATCCACTCGGTCTCGACGTTGGAGCATCCTACTGGTACCACAGGGTTTAGAGACTTTCACCCAAGGACATCCATAGCACCCACGTACTAGAACAAGTTTCTGGTGTCCATTACTGCCAACCACGATGTGACTATGGTGGCCACCACCCCGATGCTCCTAGGGTGTGAAAGCGATCGTGACATACATAATGAGAAATGCATGAGTCACGCAATCCAAGTCATGCACCAAACTTACGCATACTGCACAATCATGTGGGGCGGCCCTGTCTCGCACGGGTCCCTTAAGTATAACGAGCCAACTAGCATATGCTATGATTAATCGTGATCCATAACAGGCATACAAATGATGCGTATGGGCATATGAATGAGCATGGTATTCATTATACTAAGCATATTATCAGCGTGAAGTATCAAGCTAAGTATACTAGCATGTTACCACACATATCATGTAATGTTGGCCTTAAATGGCCCAATATATATACAGATTGTGGAACCCGAACTGTGGGCCCCATTGGAAATGTAAAGGTCCTCGTGGCATAGCCCACTTGAGACCACATCGGCCTCATACTTGGGCCTACACATACCAAATCGGCTGACAAAATAGGAGTATGGCATGGATAAAACATATATATCAAAGGAAGGACCATGGTGGGCCCCGCCCACTGGCCGGATAGCAAATATACATCATCGGTCTTAGGAATTTTCAATGGTAGGTATCCAATCACCATAATTTACTAAGTGAAGCCCATTCAAATCGGGCCCCGCGCATCAGTCAAGACGGGTGGCATGATGCACAATACATCCATTAAGGTGGAACCCAAAGATGGGCTCACAACCTCTATTTGGATGAAAAATAAATACTAAAGTGGCCCCAAGGAAGTTTTTAATGGTGGACCATTATTCCCTGCGGGTGTGGTCCATCTGACGTTTGGATCTGCCTCATGTTGGGGCCATATCCTAAAATGGCATGGAAAAATAGATGGGCAGCATGAATAAACAGATACGTCGTGGTGGGACTAAATAGATACATCACATTGGAACCCACAAGGTAGGCCACCTGCTGGGCTGCATGGTACCCAGCTGGGTTCTAGGAAGTTTTGGAATCAAGCAGATATTTGTGTTTTCCCCTCCATCCATATCCATGTGGTCTTATGAACAGGTTGGATGATAAATAAACATCACTGTAGGGCCTGCAAAGGTTTCAACGGTGGAAATCATTATTCCCACTGTTTCCCGTGGCATGGTCCACTTGACATTTGGATATGCTTAAATTTTGGGCTCAGCCACTAAAATGAGCTGGAAAGACATCTGGACGGAATAGATAAAGCAAATACATTCTAGGTGGGTCCCACGAGTGGGCCACCCGCTGGGCAGCCCACCCAGCTTACAACGCTGGTTGCTGCCAGCGCCCTCCTCCTCCTTTTTATTTTTATTTTTATTTTTTTCTCATCAAGTGGGGCCCACAGAAGTTTTCGATCAAGCTGATATTTTTGTTTTCCCTACTTCACATGCACGTGTGAACTCATGAATAGGTTGGATCTCAAATAAACATCATGGTGGGCCGTAGGAAGGTTTCAACGGTAGGGTCACTGTCCCTACTGTTTTCTTTGGTAGGGCCCTCCTGATATTTGGATCTGTCTCATTCTTAAGATCATGCCCTAAAACGATCTCCCCAAATGGATGGACGGTGTGGATATAGCACACGTATCATGGTGGGACCCATGGAAGTTGGTGATGTCAGTCAGTAGCAAGATAGCTACTCAACCTGTCCGCTATCTACTCCCAACGTCAGAGACGCTGGGAGCCTTATTATTATTATTTTTTTCTTTTGTTTCCTTGGTTTTTTTTTCTGGTTTTCATCGAGTGGGGCCCAAATAAGGGTGATCCACTCCATTCATCAGGTTCTCCAACTCAAGGGGAACCCATAGAGCCCTATATTGGGCATATTACGTGGGCTACAAATACCAAGGTGGGCCGAGGCAAGCTCAGCAGTAGACATCATTCTCCCCACTGTTTCATGTGATGCGGTCCGTTTAAGATTTGGATCTGTATCAGATTTGGGCCCTGGCCCTAAAATGATTTGGGAAAATAGATGAACGGCGTGGATTGATCACAAACATCAAGGTGGGTCCCACGAATGGGGACCCACTCCCACGTTCCAGCGTCCAGGTTCCTTTATTCTTTTTTTTTTCTTCTTAGTTTCTTTCAAGTGGGGCCCACATGGGTATGATCCAATCCGTTCATCAGGTTCCCCAACTCATGGGGGACCCAACGAGTCCAATATTGGACAGGTTACAGGGTCTACAAACATCACAGTGGGCCACAGAAGTTTTGACAGTGGGCATCCTTGCCTCCACTGTTTTCTATGGTGTGGTCCACCTGAGATCTGAATCTGCTTCATTTTTTGCGTCTAGTCCTAAAATGGGCTGGAGAAACCGATGGACGGCGAGTATTGAATACATCCATCAAGGTGGGTCCCATGAGTGGGGGCCCATGGTCGACGCCCAAAAGCCCAGGCGCTGCTGGGCAGCAGCGTCCTCTGGACACTGTCTGTCCAGCGGCCAAGCTCTCTCTCTCCTTTTCTTTTAATTATTATTATTATTATTATTACAAGTATGTGGGGCCCATTCATGGATGATCCAACCCATCCATCTGATTGCCCATCACAAGGTGGGCCCAAGGCAAGAAAATGAAAGGTGAACGAGAAAAAGGGGAAAGTTTATGCCCCCGTTGCACTCACCTTGATGGTTGGACGGTTGGATGGGGTTGGATTGACGATCGGACGGTCCGGATGATGATTGGGGCCCTCCAAGCTTGGTTCCTCCCTTTAATCTCTCTCTTTCTCTCTCTTAATCTCCCTCTAAATCTCTCTCTACTTCTCTCTCTTCTTTTTCTCTCTCCTTTCTCTCTTTCTTGCAAATATGGAAAATGAGAAGGCCTCCTCTCCCCTACGTATGCACTTGATGGGTAGAGAGGAGGAATCATGGGGAGTGATGATGGATAGCATGGGAGGGGCATGAAAGGTAGGGGAGGTATGGGCTTCCTTGACTTTTTTGGTGAGAAAGGGATGGGGTGAGTAGGGTTGTGTAGACTAGGGTGATGAGAGGGGTATGGATGAGGGTGTGGGTGATTGATTGATTGATTTGACATATTCTTGGGATTTGTACAAGTGAGGCCCACCTCGGATTGCGCAAATGATCTCAACTTTCACACCGGGTATCGCAATGGGGCGTGCCGCGCGGCGTTGGAATCGCAGCACCTACGCGGTCGCCGGGGTATAGGTCTTGGGTCGATACGGTACTAAAATAGGGTCGCGATCAAGGCTTGCTAATCTAGTCCATCCGGGAAAACCAGTATCGGAAACTAAACGTACAGAGGGC
The DNA here is from genome assembly GCA_003013855.2 of Liriodendron chinense. Lineage (NCBI taxonomy): Eukaryota > Viridiplantae > Streptophyta > Magnoliopsida > Magnoliales > Magnoliaceae > Liriodendron > Liriodendron chinense. The sequence goes on along the minus strand of ML058437.1, from coordinate 1,912,571 downwards.
AATTCAAGGTACGGGTCTTACAATGGAGCTTAAAGCTGTGCTAGTGCCCAATTTAGATACTTTGGGTTAGGATGATGCTAAATCCACTTAGGCGATAGTTTAATTGTACCTAGTTTCAGTAGGCGACAGTCAATCTTGGAGCCAACAGGGCATTCCCAGGGCTAAGTATCAGGGACATAGCCCGTGCAATCGTTCTTTTTTTTTTTTTTTTTGCAACTGGAAGTAGTTATCATCGAAAAGATACTTGCGGCACTCGTATGAGTCTTTGTAGTATTGGATCCACTTAGGCGACAGTCTAATGAATTTTTGCTTTGAAGATACAGAGGTTAGTTCTCAAGCTTGTAGGGCACTCCCCAGGGCTAGAAATGGCTAAGTACTGGGGTGTACCCACCTAATCTTATCAATTTCGGATTAATGGAGGTGACTATCGTTGTGTAAATGATTGATTAAGGTTATTAAGGTCATGACGGTGTCAAATCCAATCAGGCGACAGTCTCATCACGCCTGCTTTTGATAATCGGCGATTGATTGTCGCACCTTCAAGGCACTTCCTAGGGAGTATGCCAGGATCAGAAATTTGGCTAAGTACTGGACTTTGTAGCATTTATCGGTGGTTTTCGGAATCAAACATCGACCATTGATCGAATGGGTCCGGGGAATACATGGAGGATGTCGGTGTGTCTAAAACCCATCAGGCGACGGTGTGACTTCGTATATCGAGAGCGAGCCACACCATCATGGGATGTCAACCATACCATTACAATGTTATAGTCCCAATAGACGTGGGACGTTTCATAAAAGTGGCAGAATTGAGGAACGTGCAGCACATTTTAGATATCTTGCCATGTCAGCAAGCAATGGGCTGCATCAAAAAGAAAAAGTTTGCTAGGTATTTAAAGTATTAAGGCCATGGACGAAATTTTCATTCATGACTGGTCAAAGATTACAACAAAGTACAATCTAAAGGCAGAATAATGACCGTCGTATAGACAAAGGAGACTAAAATTCAACAGACAAATAGTAGTTAATTCCTTCCCTGATCTCTCGTTGCCGGACGGAGTGTCTTTCTACAGATGCTTGATGCTTCAAGGATTTTTTCTTAGCATTGTTGGCATAACCTATTTCAGCCTAAATGATTGTGGCCATACTTTGAACTTCACCTTAAATCATGTTGTATTCCCACTCTTTCTCAGTTCGATTGTGTTTCAGGGTTTCAAGTTGCACCTCCAGAGCTGCGATATGGATGTCCATGTTTTCAATCTCAGTCCATCTCTTTTTCAAGTCTGCATTCTTGGTGATAGCTGCTCAACTATTTGGGTTATTCTGGAAAGTTGGGTTATGGCTGATGAATGTTCGGTAGTACTCTTGTCAATGTTGCTATGAAGATCTTGATGTTCCGGCAGAAGGTCGTGAAGCGACCTAAATTTGGAAAATTTGTCGGACATCGAGTCATATGATCACATCAAAACTTGAAATTAGCCAAGAAGCTTTGAAATTTTGTTGATCAATTCAGTTAACAGGATATCTAGGACCCCTAAATGCACTAGCGCTTGTATCTCCATCTTCAAGTCATGAAGCTCTAAAGCCGGAGAACGAGACTCAATGACTAATACGTCCTTTTGAAGGATTTGATGCAACGAAGAAAGCAGGTCTTTAATGGGAAGGTCAATAGCAATGGAAATATCATCAGTAATAGGAGGAAGTGTTACAGGTGCAGACTGAAGGGGACTTCTTGGTTGAGAAGAAGTAGATGGCATGTTTCATGGTAGTTCATCGGTTAAAATCAGAGCTCATTAGGGTGATGGAGATGGAGCGATTTGGGTGATCGCTATGTTGTCGGTCACGAGACTAGGAGATATTGTAGCAACAATTTGAGACAGGCAAGGAGTCGAACTAATAGGCTGGTCATCATCGTCTTCCTCTAGCAGTATGGTAGGGGTTGCCATATGAGGTGAAGAAGTGATCATGATCTGGATTTGGCAGAATATCTATGGTAGTAGCACGTTCTTGGAGTGCTGTAACTTCATCGAGGGGATCTTCAGCCTCTGTGTGAAGGATTCAAGTTCATTGACGGTTGTTAATGGGGAAACTTCAGATTGAGCGGCCAATTGAGCGACTTCACTGGTAACTGCTCTGCATAAGTAACAAGAATGAGTGAAGATGAGAAAATTAAAGTAGCAAGAGGTTTTAGGGAAATATTAACCTATATCTGACCGAACGGCCAAGACAATGAATCTCACTTGAATTTTCAAAGGATCTGTTATGACCTACCCCAGAGGTTTGGTCATTGTAGGAAATGGTGGCGGACTGGGCTTATACGATTGCAGGTAGTGTTCATGAAACGAAATGTATAGATCATTGAACTTAATCACATTGTCATGCCATTTATTTCAGCATTTGTTATAATGGGCATCTTCATGACTTTTTCGTCCTTCTTCGATTTCATATGCATAATCTTTAACCGTGAGGCCCGGCCAATAAGTACAATCGTAGTATTTCTCAAAAGTGGCGATGACGTCTGCAGAGGGGTTACCAAAACTTGCTCACGATGACCGAGGGCGTGAGACACACGAGAGGAAGATGCAGCTGGAATAGAGGGAGCTACCAGAGCTAGAGGAGGTAGACCAAGAGCTAGTCCAAGATCTAAAATTCTTCGTGTAGGTTGATTAGATATTGCTGAGGGAGCCGGAGTTAGACGGATAGTTGTTGTGGCAACTGAGCCGGGTTGCGGATCTGGCACGACGACTCTAATTGGATCAACCACTCTTATGGCGGTCGAAGGAGAAGACGAGGGTGTTGGTACTTGAGATCGAGTAACCCAGGTGGCAGCAGGGGACGAGGGTGCAGAGACTTCTATCCTTTTCTTCATTTTTTTCCTCATGAGTGGGGCTGGCTCCGAAACTTCTTCTTCTTCCTCAATCTCGGTCAAAGTGACTGGAGGTTGTGCCGGTTGGTTGTCGATATCGACAGCATACAGATAGGCAATGATCACGTCATGATCCTCCCTAGTCAGGTTTTGGTAATAACTTTTCCACCAATCGCAGAATACGGCTACTCTTTGGGGAGTACATGGAAAAATGGGGATCTTGGCCGATTCATTAACTTTGTGAAGGGCTTCATAGCAACTGTGTTAAAAGGTTACCAACTCCACGATAATACGATTAAAAGGAAGTTCATTGGTCAATCTGTTAGTGGGAAAAGGGATACCTTGGCAGAGGCCAAATTGTTGAGTTAGGAGATAGGGGCAATATTGTTCAGGCCCAGCTTTGGCATTTCTTGCCGTTTCAATAGAACCACCGTAAGGAAGATCTCTATATATCAAATAACTTTTCCATGATCGGTCAATATTTTCAACTGTTTCGGGATTGGCGGATCTGACATGTCTTTCGACGAACCATCTTGGGTCGAAGGTATTCTCCTTGAATGGACCGAAGAAGTGATTGCGTCAATTGGAATCCAGAGAAAATAAATACTTCATGTAATCACCAAAGGTGTGCTTCTCCCTCTCCACATAAAACAAGCTGCGCTCACCATACGAGGAGCAGAGGATATAAGGATTGAAGGGACTGTAAGAAAATGAGTAGAAGTATTCATGTAGCCACATTTGCCATAAGACATAAAGGTCCTCCACTGATGTAAAGGCCAAAATTTGTCGCATTGTACATTCCTCTATATAGATGGCCAAAATTTGTCGCATTGTACATTCCTCTATATAGATGGCCAAAATTTGTCGCATTGTACATTCCTCTATATAGATGGCCGAGGACGAAGGGTGCAAGGGCTAGTGTCTGACCATGTGCTAAGGCTTCCATGAGGCAAATGTACTCTTTGGTCATTTGGATTGAACTAGCACAGATCAAGTATTTACAGATCCACATGAGAAGGAAGGATGTGTGTTCTTTCTTACTAATGTCACGACTGGTTTTTTGAAAAGTTTCGATGAATTTTTTATAACCTCGGTCATTTTTGTGAGATGGAAATTTGAAAGGGGGATCGTGCTTATGGAAGAAGCTGGGGTAAACATCTTCACCGAATGGAAGAAGATGGGGGAAGGCACAGATGTCTAACACAATTGGGCTCATTGGGTCACAACCGAAATCAAAAGTGTTGGTGGAACGGTTCCAAAAGGACATGGCAGCGAGAAATAAGGGGGAATTGAATTTGTATGAAATAGTGGAGAGTTTGATGCAATCCATAGGAGGACTTTTGACATTATCCAGATCTGGGAATCCATCGGCGTGAAGAAGAAAGGTTTCGTTGGGGGAAAGAGGAAAGAAAGGGGATAGGATAAACAGAGCACCTATGCTCAGATCGGGATGGAATGATGGTCCTGCAAATCCGTACTCTTGGTCATTAATAACAACATGAAAGACGTGATCTTCAAATGTTCGTTCTATGAAGACGTCTAATACTTCGATCAAGTTGTCATACCAGTGAGCGGGTGAAGGAGATTTGGATGAGGAATCCATGGTCGTAGAGATAGAAATGAAAGTATTGAATTTGAAAGGAGGAAAACATGAAAGAGGGGTTTATATCATTGGTGAATTGGTAACAATTAAGAGAAAAGTAATCGTTGTTTTTTTAAAATCGATATTGTGTGCCACATGTCGCAGCTAGAGTAAGTCCGTTACAAGAGAAAATCGTCATTTGATTTCTCTTGCAAGGCATTCTAGCACGCCCGTGCGGACGCGTGGCAGAAAGCATATATGACAGGCATTTAATACTCCACACATCACTATCCCCTTTTTGCATAAGGTGAAATGACGTGTGAGTGAGTGAGTGGGTGGGTGGTGGGGGGCAATGTTCTAACCTAATCTGGGTCGGTTAGGATCGGCCAATGAAAGGATGACACGTGGCGTTGCTTGGTGAAGATGTAGCAATAATGAATGTAAACACATGATGTCAACCACCTTTTAGGGAAACAATTGGCAGTGTTTGGTTGCGCCACAAGAATGATGACTAAGCAAGGGGAAGGAGTGAAATTACATCGCTAGTCAAACACGATACCTTCATATGTGTGGAAGCTTAAAGAGCTACTAGAATTATTGCTAAGTCCAATAGGGGGACGATTAGGACCTTTTGAAATTATTTTCGCCTACTTACACAATTTAACAAATTAAGCTAAGTAAGAACACTTCAGCTTCCAAGCCTAAGTGGGTCCAATCACAAGACTAGCGTATGGTTAAGTAATAAACAACATAGTCTAAGCATGCATAGATAATAAAATGATTTAACTAATCAAGCTCCTAATCTATGCAACCTACGTAGACTTATGAGAATGGATCAATGAGCTCAAGTCTACACTACTTAGTGAAAGTACATCTTGTGTATAGATGTGCCTATCTAGTGCCTAGCATACATTCCTATCAAGCATTCATAATTAAACAATTAAATATACAATGCTAAGATATCAATGTGCTCAATTCAATCACAAACACAAGCATGTATAGTGGTTCGACTTTGGGTTTACTCTACTCCCGGTTCAAGTACTCAACTCTTTTGAGTACACCGGCATTCACTATCGGATGTTTTAAATGAGGTTCACCTCTCAACCTTTACACGGAGGTTTTCACGGTTCACCTCTCAACCATAACCGAAATTTTGTACAAAGCGCTAACTCTCAACCCAAACGGAGTTTTGGACATAGGCTAACTCTCAAACCGACGCACGTTCATTCCCGTGTCAGAGGCCCCCCCTTGGAGACTTGGTTTAGGCCCGGCAAATGAGCCAAGGAGCGCCAAACAGCCCCTAGTCTTTAGGCCGACAAACAAGCTAAGGAACGGCCAACGTCCCTAGTTCAAGTTTAACAAACAAACTCTACACTCAACTCCCACAGGGAATTGAGTGGATGGACTCTCAATAAAGACAACCTTACTTGTCGGATGAGCCCCTTGTTCAGCGTCGGTTCGAGTTGCTTGATCTCTGCTCTCCCGTGCTTCAATCAGCTTCCCTTACTCCCCCGATCGTGTTGTCATTGTGTCACCAATGCCTTAGCTACACTTGATCAATCACCTTGCTTGTGATGCCTTTGAGATGCCCAAGGTGATAGGAGGGTAAGTTTGAGAACTCTACAACTAATAGGAATGGGTTGCCTAGAGTTGCTCACCTACATGGATCTCATATTAGAGATTTTGATAAGGATATGATTATCAAGGAAGATCCAAACTCTAGAGATCAAGAGGGAATGAATGTCATCTTTTTCATGAGCTTGGAATGCTCCAATCTTTTGTTAAAGCACAAGGAAGATGCCTTGCATAGGTTGGGAATGAGCCTCAAATGGTCTTCAACAAAGGTGGCTTCGCTCCTCACAAAATCCCTCTCATTACCCCTCAATATGAGCCAAGCCCCTTTATAAAAAGGTTTGCAACGGACTAAAAACGTGCAAAAAACGGCTAGTCCCGACCTGTAACGACCGGTCAAGACCGGTCAGCCAATGGCCAGGCAAGACAGTGAGCTTTCTGTCTAAGAGGGGTGTCTGTCCGATTGGTCAAGACCGGTCGGCCCAATGGCCTGTGAACACAACACTTTGCTGTACAGTCTAGAAGCCAGTTCGACCGATCAGCACCGGTTGGTCCAATCCAACCGACCAATCATGACCGGTCGGACAAGCCTAGGTTCAACCAAATGGGTTTGCTGACCCACTCTTTCACAACCCAATCTCTTTGGCCATAGTATGGGTGATCTTTTGGGACACCTAGGGCTAATCTATGATGACTAAAGGTTTTCCTAATATGGTCAAGGTCATCAAGAGTTAGGTTTTGGTCAAGGTTAAGGCACACCAAGGCATCACTTATACCTGTTTCTTCTTCCTTGATGCAGCAGGGCCACTTGAGTCTTCGGTCTTCATCTTCATTAAGCTCAACCGACACTAGACTCACTAACCTAAGTGATTGACAAACAAGGTGCACTAGTATGCCACAAAAAAGTGCACTAACAATCTCCCCCTATGTCAATTACTTACAAAAACCTAACCTACCAAAACAAAATACATGTACAAGACATTACATTGATATGAAATAAATATAGGACTCTTGACATGCCTAACTAAGCAGCTCCTCTTCAGTTTGCTCCCCCATAACTAGTCAATCCCTGCATCACAAAATATAGCAAACTAGTTTTGGTGGGACTTGATCTTTCTCCCCCATTTTTTTCAGCAATTGACAAACTATTCTCTCTCCCTTAATCATATATCAATTAAGGTTAAGGTAAGAGTAGATAGTATGTCTAACTTAAAACAATAAGCACATGCTAACAAGAAGAGTATAGGGTGCATGAACTTTAAAACATGGAGCATGCTATGGAACATGATTGTTAAAACTAGAAAAATCGCTGCTCATCAGCATTCTTTTTCCTGTGTTTAATTATTCTGGGGAATCCTGAGTATAGAGACATTCATAGACAATCATAAGAAATAACAAAGTACACACGAGAAAGCACCACGAGGTGAATTTTATTCCAGAGATTCCGAGATCTTTTACATTTCGGGCTGTAAACTGGTCACGAACCCACAATTACATCAACGGATGATCACCCTTGTTTAAAAGGCAAAAGTAAATGCATGCATGTATCATAAATGAATTAAGTAAATCATTAAAGGAGCATAAATATAAATAAAGCACAGCATAGACAACACAAAGAGTTTTACGTGGAAACCCTTACGGGAGAAAACCACGGCACAAAGCGACAAGATTCCACTATGAATTGCAGTTATACAATAGATGAAATATTAAAGGGATGAAGCTCGGATAGATCGACCAAATAGTTTAAATCGTCAGGGATTATAGTCTCGAGTTCATGGTTGCCGAGACCAAGTCTAGGATTTATTATGGACTAAGCCATTGTTAAGTCCAGTTAGATGTTGGTCCCATACTCTTTCGGGCGTTCCTAGTTCAGTAGCAACCAGGATTTTAACCGATTCGTGTATCTCAAGGTCATGATGCGTCTCTATGGATGAAATGACTTTCAGGAATACACTCCACAGTTTTCATTTAGTGCAACCAGGGCCAGTGACCGTCTCCGTTGGGATGGGTGACTTGCAGGAAGGCACACCATGGGGTCTTAGTGCGACCAAGGCTTCAACCGAGTCGTCTATCTCAGGGTCATGACGCGTATCTATGGACGAAATGACTTTCAAGAATACACTCCACGGTGTCCACTTACTACAACCAGGGCCAGTGACTATTTTCGTTGGGACGGGTGACTTGCTGGAAGGCACTCCATAGGGTCTTAGTGCGACCAGGGCTTCAACCGAGTCGTATATCTCAGGGTCATGACGCTTCTCTATGGACGAAATGACTTTCAGGAATACACTCCACGGTGTTCACTTACTGCAACTAGGGTCAGTGACCGTCTCCGTTGGGATGGGTGACTTGCTGGAAGGCACTCCATGGGGTCTTAGCGCGCCCGAGGTTTCAACTGAGTCGTATATCTCAGGGTCATGATGCGTCTCTATGGACGAAATGACTTTCAAGGATACACTCCACGGTGTCCATTTACTGCAACCAAGGCCAGTGATCGTCTCCGTTAGGACAGGTGACTTGCTGGAAGGCACTCATTACCTTAGCCACTCAACTGACGGATCCCGCCTTAGACAGGACGCACATCAACTGGTCTTAATGATGAAGTATTTCAGACGTTTTAGAACTCTTTGATTACGATTTTCGATGATAACCATAGTCCCCTTTGAATTAGTTTTGTATCTCAATCCGGGATGAAATAAATTCATGCAATGGATGCAAATGAGTACAATACAAAGTAACTACGCTTTATGCATGCTCGAGAGAGGATCGCACTTATGATAGATGTTCAGTGTATCGAATAAATTATGCATTTGATTTGATCAATCTGCTTCGTATATATCTTTGTGTCATCGATATTTTGCCCTCGCGTCTTTGAGATTGTGATTGATTTCATTTGGGATTAGTAGATTTTCGGGCCATCAAGGCACTTCCCAGGGCTGAAAATGACTAAGTAGTGGACCTGTTTGCCGTCTAATCGGGCCATTCGATAGATATCATCAATGATCGTCTTTGAACAGGGGAGGATTATGTCCACGAGGTTCGCAGTGCGATCGCATTTCGATTTGTTTAGCATGGGTCGATTTCCGAGCCGACAGGGCACTTCCCAAGACTGAAAATGATTAAGTAGTGGGCTTGTTGACCACTTAATTAGGGTATTCTGGGCTCCTAAGTTTGGCTAACCTCATTGCGATGCATGATTATGATATATTATGTTATGGCGGAGAGAAGTCTCCCTCTCGGGTTCGGTCAAATTCCGCCCGATTCCTCTCGATTTCGGCCGTTTCCGGCTCTTTTGGAAGGGTTTTCGAGGTTCGCAATATTGGCTAAGTGTTGGCTTTTTTTATCAAATTGCTGATTTGTGCTACAATCCGAAGATTGCACACTCAAGTGCAGGTAGCGAAGTAGTAAAATACTCGGTAGGATCGAGGTCGATCCACAGGGATTGGGGTTAAGAACACTTAGAGGAATTAGTTTAGATGTGAGAGATGAAATTTGAATTATCGACGAGAGTGGAGTAAGTTGTGTGTGGTGAAAGACAAAAATAGAGAAAGGGCTAAGGCATTAGGGATCCACCTTTGATTCATCCACAAAGTTTAATTCTTTGGTCCAACTATAACTCAACTGGAATCAAATAAAGATCCGTTCCAATCGGAAGATAAAATGGTTAAACCACTTGCATATTTCATAAAAGATGGTGATCTAAACCGATTGATTTGACCATGAAGCACTCATTAGTGGATCGCAGGAAATTTCAAGCATCCACTGTACCCGAAGTCGACAATGGATCAAGGAATTGTACAGATCAACAACTTTTCCAACAAGTCAACCGATAAGATCACAATTCATACGATCAAATGCATACTTACAAGATAGGAGGCTTTGATTGACCGATCCAACCGTTAAGATCTCGTCTATCGATCGTATGGAATCCAAAGCATCCAATGTGCACGGAGTCTACAATAGATAAAGGGATTTTACAGAGTGATGACTTTACTTGCACTAGCTCGATGACCGTAGGGAATCCAAAGCATCCAACGTGCCCGGAGTCGACGATGGATCAAGGGACTTTATCGATCATGAACTAGCTAATTGGTGTGTAAGGGATCCCAAGCATCCAACGTGCCCGGAGTCGATGATGGATTAAGGGGCTTACACAACAATAGCGTCCACCGAGGTGGATAACTGAACTAATCAACCAAAGAAAACTCCAACATTTAAGCACAACTGTTGAACTAAAAGAACCAAAGCTTGCAAATTTCTTCAAAGGCTTCACCCCTAGCCTTAGCTAGAGGTTTAGCTAACCATGCTACAATGGAAGACTAAATTCTCTACAAAGGAAAAAAAACTATACTACTCTACTTCTACAATGGGAAAGAAAGAAGACTAAAGAAGAGAAGAGAGGAGTTGTAAAGAATGGGATTTGAGGGATGAGATGATGAGAATGAGAAGGGATTGCCTCCTTTTATAGACTTTTGAGAGGCTCCCAAGCCTAAGTGGCACTCCAAACCTTACACATGTGTTGGGAAGAGAGAAAGAGAGAGAGAGAGAGAGAGAGAGAGAGAGAGAGAGAGAGAGAGAGAGAGAGAGATGTGTTGGGAAGAGAGAAAGAAAGAGAGAGAGACATGTGTTGGGAAGAGAGAAAGAGAGAGAGAGAGAGAGACATGTGTTGGGAAGAGAGAGAGAGCTAGAGAGAGAGAGAGAGAGCTCCACTCTTGCACATTTGGGAGATGGGAGGCTTCTCCATGGGTGATGTTTTGGATGCAGTGTGTGGCCCACCTTGTAGCTTGGACGGTTGATGATGATGATGGAGACCAGCTACAACATCAACCTGCTTGCTTTGCTGGATGAGTTGGATGATGATTGACGGTGGAGATGAAGCAGGGTTGATACTGATGGTGCTGAAGGTGTTTGGATACAGCACCATGGTCGGGGTCCACCTGCACGTGTGATGGAGAGTCGGTGATGAAGATCAGCCATCCATTGCTGATGATGAATGGATGGTGATTGCTAGCCACTGATGCTTGGCTGAATGGAGGGACGGCTGATGGCTTGTGATGATGAAGATGGTGAACGTCCACTGCTGCCTGGAATGGAAGGCTAATGGCAGATCTGTTGGGCGTCCAACAGCTGGACGGCTGAAGTGGACAGATGGATGGGTGGGCGAGAGCAACTGTTGCTGATGTGCAAGGTGGGTCCTGCTGATGTGATGCACGTGCAAGCTCTATTGGGCGGTGAAGATGGGGTCCACCATAGCTGCTAGGAATGGAGACATCTCCACTGTCCTGATGGATCCACATGTGCTGGATAATAGACGTGGATGGCATGTGGGGTCCACCTACTAGATGATTGTGTGATGGCCCACCTTGCTAGACATATGAAGAAGGTTGAAGCCTTCTCCATGTTGGCACATGTGAGGGCTAGTCACTTTACGTGTGATGGTGGAAATATTTCCTCTTGCTTGATGCACATACGATTGGCCCTACATGTGGACATCCAATCTTGACCGTCTAAACCGTAGAACATGGTGGTCATTTGATCTTTACGGTTCAACTTCCTTCAGGATCGCCACATACTTTATCTTAATCACTTTGGGGCCTTTAATCTCCCTGATTAGCTCGGATCTTGTCCAACCTCTCCTGATCACCTGAAGACAGAAAATTCACCTAATGAGGGATAATTAACCAAAAAACAATGATAATTCCCTTAACAACCAGGGTTAATTATACAATATTAGGTACTTATCACACCCCCCAACCAGCATTTTGCTAGTCCCGAGCAAAACATGCGAAAATAATCCAAGGATTTTTCAAAATAATGCAAGCAATTTTATCCTGGACAGTTTTCACCAATGGAAACAATCTCGAGACTTCTCTTATTTCCTAGTAAAACAAAGATAAAGAGAAGAAAAGGTTCAGTGTATTTATGTGATCCTTGAAGCTATCTAAACAGTAGAGTTTCCAAGGCATATAGTTTTAAGAATATTTAAACTTAGATTCTAGTCACTTAGTAAACAACTTAATTGGGTTCAAAGCATTAATGATTCAATAGAAGCATTCTAAACATTGAGTTCCATGGTGCACAGTGAAGTCTAGCCTTAACACAACTAGGGGTTCAGTCTTCTACTTTCATTTTAACACTGATGATTGAAGAGAATGGTCAGATCAACCAAGTCACTGATTCCGAACCTTGCTACTGTTTTTTTTCAACATTTTTCCAGCTTTTGATTTTTTTTTAATCAATAACCGATAGCCGAAGACTCCAAAAGGCTCACTTCGTACTATAGTAATGTTTTGTAATGGTAACGACAATGGATGAAAATCCTTGCCCCAAATTACTATGAATATTCTCTTTTTTTTCCTTTTTTTTATTTATTTATGAACAAAGTAGATAAGTATCTCCAGGCTTGGTTCCTATCACTCTCAACAATCATCAAGTCAACATTATAGTATCAAACTCAAATCCTTGCAGTGCAAGCTAGATGTGAACTGTGAAAATTCATGGCTCAATCAATGTTTATCATTTTTCTAATAGAAAATTAATGGAAAGAATCTCAATTTTGAAATTTACTAAAGCAATTAAAACTCTTTAACAGTCTCATTACTAAATGCCTTTTTATTCTACTATTTAAATTATTTCAAAATCACATAAATTCATAGAATTTTTCTTTTCTTTTTAAGGCTAAAGAAATAATAATTTATAGTCAATACAACCACAGAATTTTCTGTTCCTTTTGTGCAATGCACATAGACCACGTATCATCCGACAAACTCCTTCGGCCACAAGATGGGCCACATCCTCACATTTCCCATGATCAATTCAGTTTGGGGTCTTATGTTGCTCATAATACCATGAGAGTGTGCTTCACCTCCCAACTGCCTTAATCCCCTTCATGATTTCTGAGAACAAGGAATATCTGTCGGTTTCAACAGCGATTTCCAATTAAGGTCCTCTATCACGGTGCTTTCAACACGAACAGGATGTTTCTAATAAAACCTAATTTTTTTTAATTGTCCTAAAATAGCAAAGAGATAGGCAAAAAAAGTAAAGAGATAGACAACTGGAAAGATTTTTCACAGGAATTCCACACCCCCCAACCTAAATGTAACATTGTCCTCAATGTTGAAAAATGAATGCATAGACAAATGCAACATGAGAGCAAAATGGTAAAGAATAGAGGGTAAAGAGTACCTGAGAGGATGAATACTTGTAAGCGCTGGAATTTTCCAAGTTGCCAAAACAAAATACAAGGAACAAACTAACCTACTAGTATACAAAAGGGGATCTCCATCAGACTAGGAGATCAATCCTGATAAACAGGATCTTCCAGAGGGGTGGATTCCTCCTCTGGGGCAAATTCCTCAAGAAAGGGCTTCAAATGCTGCCCGTTCACTTTAAATACATTTCCATTTTTGGGGTTCTCAATCTCAACAGCCTCGTGAGGGTAAACAATTTTGACTACAAAAGGGCCGGTCCATCGAGATTTCAGCTTTCCCGAAAATAGATGTAGCCTAGAATTGTACAAGAGAACTTTCTGAGATGGTTCAAAAGATCTTCGAAGGATATTCCTGTCATGGAATACCTTTATTCGTTCCTTGTATATTCTGGCATTATCATAAGCCTCATTCTGGATTTCCTCCAACTCGTTCAGCTGGAGTTTGCGAAGCGATCTGACCTTGTCAAGATTGAAATTAAATTTCTTTATAGCCCAATAGGCTTTATGCTCCAACTCCACAGGCAGATGGGAAGCTTTCCCATAGACAAGTCTATAGGGAGACATTCCAATCGGGGTTTTGTACGCTGTACGGTAAGCCCACAATGCATCGGTTAGTCTGAGAGACCAATCCTTGCGGTCTGGATTCACAGTTTTTTCCAAGATGTGTTTGATTTCCCTGTTGGAAACTTCTGCTTGAGCACTTGTTTGTGGGTGATAGGGTGTACTCACCTTGTGTGTGATACCATATCTCTTCATCAAAGCCTCGAAAGGTCTGTTACAGAAGTGTGTACCCCCATCACTGATAATGGCTCGAGGCGTCCCAAATCTTGATAGAATATTCTCTTTTAGAAATCGTAGAACCGTTTTGTGATCATTGGTTTTACACGGGATTGCCTCAACCCATTTGGAGACATAATCGACAGCTAATAGGATATACAGATATCCAAATGAGGAAGGGAATGGTCCCATGAAATCGACGCCCCAACAGTCGAAAACTTCGATGATCAATATCGGATTTAAAGGCATCATATTTCTAGGGGAGATTCCTCCCATCTTCTGACAACGGTCATATGCTTTGCAAAAAACATGGGTGTCCTTAAATATTGAAGGCCAGTAGAAACCGTACTGGAGAATCTTGGCAGCGGTTTTCTTAGAAGAGAAATGACCACCACATGCATAAGAATGGCAAAAGAAGATGACACTGGTTTGTTCATTATCTGGAACACACCTCCTTATGATCTGATCTGGGCAGTATTTAAACAAATACGGATCATCCCAGAAAAAGTTGTAACACCCCGAATTTATCGTAATTATTTTAAAATTTTCTGAAATTTATTTCTATTTTTTTATTAAATACCGGCTATTGATATTAAAATTCAAATAATGGGACATCCGTAGGAGATCATATGGAGTACCCTTTATTAAAATTGCTTAGAATGACCTCATTAACAATGTAGAAGAGTTAGATTTCGTTAAACTCGAATATTTGCAAAAATTACAAAAATGCCATTAGTTAAACTTATGCCATTTTTAAGTATTATAGTTTCTGACGATCACTTTCACGCAAAATCCTGGATTTGAGCTTTTGGACACATATTAACCATACACATCAAATCTCAGCCCTTAAATCATAGTAAAAGTGGTCCAATTGTCAAATCAGGCCTTAACCCTTGATTTTCATGTCCATCGAGTGAGGAAAGTAGATGGTTAGTCGTAGTCGAATATTTCTCTTCATATGAATGACTTGGATCATCTTTATCATGGACCAATATTGTGATTTGATTGCCCCACATTGATAAGCCTCTTTCTTATGCGCGAAGTTATCACGTTCTAGAAATTAACGAGTTACCAACTCTTCTCAAATTTGAACATTTCAATTTACCCACTTCTCACCATCAATCGCTTCTCAAATTTGGACCACCCATTACACTCATATGACTACGAGTTTACACAAAATTTGGACCCCGATCTACAATCCTACACCGTTGAACCACAAAGCCAGCCCCTTCCTTTTCCGCCAAAAGTTGGAATTTCAGATCTAGGCATTTCTCACCATCAATCAACCACTAAACTTTGTACAATTGTTTGCCTATCATGACTACATACTTTTCCAAAATTTGGGCCCTGATCATCAAGCGTAGACAGTTAATTGAGATATAGCCCATTTTAGCACCTGTTAGGCCATTTTTAAGGATCGGCCAATCTAGAATGTGGATCATCAAGAAAGTTACGTATTCTGACTCTACTCTTCAAGCTTGATAAGATGAACGGATTGGAATTGATCAAAGATCATCCGAATATTAAGATTTGAGAAATCCACCTCGAGAGGTTGTTACACAAGACCCCGTGTGCACATCCCTCTCCATATTTCTACTACGCACCTCCAAACCCTAATTCCAACCCTACCTCTATATATAGGGCCCCTCTTAGCCAAAGGTGACCCCCACCCACGAATTTGAGAGAGGGAGAGAGAGAAAGAGAAAGAGAGAGAGAGAGAGAGAGAGAGAGAGAGAGAGAGAGAGAGAGGTAAGAGAGAGAAGGAGTACCATCTTGCTATTATTTCATTATCTTATACCTCTAATAAGTCGAAGATCATAAGGTGAGAACTCCTTTAAGATTGGATTAATAATTTCATGTTTTATAGGTTGATAATTCTTATGTGTTTTTTTTGTTTACATGTGTTTATTTATTCTCCTTAGTTAGCTATATATGAATGCTTTTAAATACTTTTTTTTCATCTCATGGTGATGAGGATATTCATTGGACTTGGAGAACTAGTAAGGAATATAATTATGTTTGTTGCACATATGAGATTTGTGTAACCATCTTTAAAGGGACCACCTTTCTTTCTATACTGTATAAAGAATGGTTATGATTGTCTAATGGAGATTCTTATATTGCTATATATATTCCTTTTATATATATGGATGGACCCTGATCTGTGGTGATGAATATCGGAACAGCCAGTTAAGAGGTTGCCCTAACCTGAGACGATGCTTTTAACTTGTCCGGTTAAGTGGCCACCCTGATCTGTGGTGGTGGTATCAAGATCGCCCGATTAAGTGGTTGTTAAATCCATTTATTACTACTATTATTATTATATTTACTATTATTATTATTATTCCTAAAGTTGTTAAGGATCTCCATAAGACGATAGTTGAGTATGGTTGTTATGAAGCTTAGTAGTACGGGCCGCCATCCTGGGATGTGATGCGTCGGTTACGACTATTTTGATGAGTGATGAACCATAAGGAAGGATGTGGTGGTACCAAAGGTTGGTTAGACGATAATTGGCTTGGTGTAGATTGGAAATAATAATAAAGAATGGCTAACTCATGCATGCACGTGGCTCCATGTGGGTGTATGGATTTGAGAATAGGCTAGAGTGTCCTACTTCTCCCATACACTGTCACGTGTGGATTTGGGCTATGAGCGTCCCGTTTCTCACGTGGTCGGGCAAAATTATGGGCTTGCGTGTCCCAAAACCCCTGGCGGCATGTCTAAGGATTCCTACGCTGGGTCATGCATTATCATGCATTGCATTAAGAAAGAATAATGGATGTTTTGTTATGATTTTTATGTGATTATTATTTCTAACCTTAAAGTAGTTCTTCACTATGCCGCTTTTGATGGTGTTTTGTGGTAATAATTTAGAACATGTAGGTAACGATCCTCAGGAGCCCGAGCCTCAAGGAGACGATTATGATGGCTCGTGGGAGCAGATGGTGGAAGACGAGACCGCATAATCATTCATATTTCTATCATTTATTTAGTATTTGAAATTGTAATAAGTCCCAATGGGAGGATGTAGTTATGAACATGGTGTTTTATTGAATGATGGTTACATGGTTTGATGATTTAGTTTAGTTAATAAAATAATATATAAGTTTGGTTTCACCGTCTTGCTCATGATTTTTCAAATAGTATGAAATGTGCATGTTTGTGTGAAAATTATGTAAGGGGTATAACCCTCACACATTCCAAATAACCTTGGGAATTCGGCCGTCGTGATGTACACGGGAGCCGAAATCTTGGGGTGTTACAAAAGTTGCGAACCTCTGTGAAAAATTTCCTTTTATCTTGTGGGGTCCAATGACTCAAAATTCTTCCTGCAGCAAGATAGTTAACAATGTCAGCAAACCAAGGTTGATAAGACACTTCAAACAACTGTTCATCAGGGAAAGTGTCCTTTATTGGTGTTGTCTCTACGGAATCAGAGAGTACTAGGCGAGATAAGTGATCAGCCACTACGTTTTCTACTCCCTTTTTGTCTCGGATCTCAAGGTCGAATTCTTGGAGCAAAAGGATTCACCTGAGCAAGAGAGGCTTAGCATCTTTCTTAGAAAGAAGATATTTGAGAGCCGCATGATCAGTAAAAATCACAATTTTGGACCCAATCAAGTAGGACCTAAACTTGTCAAGTGCAAAGACTACGGCAAGGAGTTACTTTTCCGTAGCAGAGTAGTTCACTTGCGCACTATTCAAGGTTCTACTTGCGTAGTATATAACATAGGCTTCTTGTCTTTTCTTTGCCCCAAAACTACCCCAACAGTGTAGTCACTTGCGTCACACATGATTTAAAAAGGAATAGTCCAATCGGGTGGTTGCATTATCGGTGTACTGGTCAACATGCCTTTAAGCTTGGTGAAAGCTTCTTGGCAGTCATTGGTCCACTCGAATGGAGAATCCTTTTGCAGGAGATTGCATAATGGACGAGAGATATGACTGAAGTCCTTTATAAATCTCCTATAGAATCCTGTATGACCCAAGAAAGAACG
Source organism: Liriodendron chinense (assembly GCA_003013855.2). Classification (NCBI taxonomy): domain Eukaryota; kingdom Viridiplantae; phylum Streptophyta; class Magnoliopsida; order Magnoliales; family Magnoliaceae; genus Liriodendron; species Liriodendron chinense. The sequence continues at coordinate 1,894,560 of ML058437.1, read as the reverse complement.
AATGTTTCGTACATTTATGGGGGCCGGTAGGTTGGCAAGTAAGTCGATCTTTGCCTTGTCTACTTCTATTCCGTTGGACGAAATAATATGTCCAAGAACAATTCCCTTTTGAACCATAAAATGACACTTTTCCCAATTCAAAACAAGATTCTTTTCTTCACACCTTGTCAAGACCAATTGTAAATGGTTCAAACATTCATCAAAGGAACAACCAAATACCGAGAAGTCCTCCATGAAGACTTCCAAGAAATGTCCAACCATGTCAGAGAAAATGCTGAGCATGCATCTCTGAAAGGTGGCAGGAGCATTACACAGTCCGAAAGGCATCCTCTTGTATGCAAAGGTATCAAATGGACAAGTGATTGTTGTTTTCTCTTGATCTTCTAGGGTGATCTCTATTTGGTTGTATCCAGAGTACCCATCTAGGAAATAGTAATAGGAGTGACCAGCTAACCTCTCTAACATTTGATCAATGAATGGTAAAGGAAAGTGGTCCTTCCTAATAACAGTATTCAGTTTCCTATAGTCGATGCACATTCTCCAACCAGTAGTGACTCTAGTTGGCACCAACTCATTGTCTACATTTGCAACTATGGTAACTCCAGATTTTTTGGGTACCACTTGGGTTGGACTTACCCATTGGCTATCTGAAATAGGGTAGATGATACTCACATCCAATAGCTTGAGGACCTCGGCTCTAACCACTTCAGTCATGTTTGGATTCAATCTCTGTTGTGGTTGTCTAGAGGGTTTAACATTCTCCTCGAGGTGTATCCTATAGGTACAAATCAGGGGATCAATCCCCTTGATGTCGGCAATTGTCCAACCTATGGCATCTTTGTGTTCCTTGAGCACATTGATCAATTTATTATCTTGGTCTTTATCAAGGTGAGATGAAATAACCACAGGAAAAGTATTGTCTTGACCCAAGTATGTATATTTCAGTTCCAAAGGTAATGACTTCAGGTCAAGCTTTGGTGCTTCAATTCTTGATGGTAGAGGTCGTGAATCATTTAGAGAGAGTTTTTCAAAATGAGGCCTCCACTAGTTTGTATTATGCACAAGGGTGGATTCTAACAATCCATTTACCACTTCCAAAATTGTCTCATCATCAGAATCAGCAAAGTGGGCTAGACATGCTTCTAAGGGTTCGGACAGAGAGGTTAGAAGGAATTCTTCTCCCATGAGGGTATCGATCAGGTTAGTCTCATGGATCTCATCATCATTCCCTTGTTGTTTACACATGTTGAAAACATTTAGCTCTATCTTCATATTACCAAATGAAAACTTCACGACCCCATTCCTGCAGTTGATCACAGCATTGGAAGTTACCAAGAATGGTCGGCCAAGAATAACAGGTATTTGGGTCTAACATTTGCTACAGGTTGGGTATCCAAGACGATGAAGTCTACTGGGAAGTAGAATTTGTCGACCTGTACCAACACATCTTCCACTACTCTCGGTATCCGTACAGATCAATCCACAAGTTGTAAGGTGGTCCTGGTGGGTTTCAATTCACCAAGTCCCAACTGTTCAGAAACCGAGAAGGGTATAAGATTGACACTCACCCCCAAGTCAAGAAGTGCCTGTTCGACCCGGAAGTTCCCTATTATGCAAGTAATAGTAGGACTACCTAGATCTTTGTATTTTGGGGGAGAGTTCTGGTTAATGATAGCACTAACCTGTTTAGTAAAAAAGGCTTTCTTTTGTATATTGAGCTTACGCTTAATAGTAAAAAGATCTTTAAGACATTTGGCATATGAAGGTATTTGCTTGATCGCATCCAACAAGGGTATGTTGATTTTCACTTGTTTAAAAACTTCCAAGACATCTTGAGCTTTAACCATTGCTTTAGATGAGAGTAGGCGTTGGGGAAACGGGACCACTGGTTTGAAAACATGCTCTGTCTCCTTCTCAGGTTGATCATCACTAGATCTGTCATCACTCTTCGATTTAGATGATTCCTTAGGTTTATCAACTGTCCTATGAATATCTTTTTCAATCACCTTACCACTTCTTAGGGTGGTGACAGACTTAGTGTGCTCAACATGAGGGTTGGAAGAACCCAAATCATTCACCTCATACTGTCCCCTCGAGTTAGGTTGAGGTTGGGCCGGAAAGGTCCCTCGCTCCCTAACATTCTGGCATGATTCGAGTCTAATTAGGCGAGATTCGAATCTTTCCATTGAAGTTTTAAGCTCTTGGAGGGTTTGCATGATGCTCTGATTGATTTGATTTTGCACGGTGTCCTCCGGAGTCTTCCTCTGTGGGGGCACATAAGGAGTGCTAGTGGAAGGCACCTAAGGATTATTCCCAGCATTGGCAGTCTGTCCGTTTCTCCAATTGAAGTTTGGATGGTTCCGCCAATTAGGATTATACGTGTTTGACACTAGGGCATTAAAAGGTCTTTGATAAGTATTCATGGCATTGGCTTGTTCGTGCAACACTTCTTGAAGAGCTGGGATTGTAGGACAACCCGTAGTAATGTGTGCATCATGCTTACAAATGTCACAAACACTTTCAGTCTCCCTGGTTTTAATAGCGTTGACCTTCCTTAATTCCATGGCTTCTATTTTACATGTGAGCCCTGCTATCTTTGCATTGACATCGTCATCCTCGGTTAAAAGATAAACATCTCTTTTTTCGTTGGGCTTAAGCTTGGTCTTAGCGGGTTTGTCAGATGTGTCCCAAGATTGGGAATTTTCTGCTAAAAAGTCAAAGTATTCCATAGACTCATCAGAACCTTTGCTCATGAACTCCCCATTACACATCATTTCTACGAATTGGTGCATGACTGGGCTCAATCCATTATAGAAGGAGCTAACCAAGCGCCATGTTTCGTAACCATGATGTGGGCGGGCAAGTAAGAGTTCCTTGAAACGTTCCCAACACTGAAAAAAAGTTTCATTCTCCCTTTGGGAGAAATTCATTATATCTCGTTTCAGGGTGTTGGTCTTATGAATAGGGAAAAACTTTTTAAGAAATTCCTTAGTCATCTCTTGCCATGTCCCTATGGTTCTAGGCCTTAAGGAGTGCAACCAAGACTTGGCCTTCTCTTTTAAAGAAAAAGGAAATAGTTTTAACCTAACCACGTCATGAGAAACGTTGTCATAATGCAAAGTAGTGATTACTTCATCAAATTCCCTCAAATGTAAATAGCGACTTTCAGAGTCGAGTCCATGAAATTTAGGAAGTAACTGTATCACTCCAGGTTTGAAATCAATGTTGCCCGCATTCACTGGAAAACCATACAAGAAGGAGTACTTGTTCTTGCAGGTTGCAAGTAATCACGTAAACTCCTAAATGGTGGATCATTGTGTACTTCATTCTCATCTTGATCATATTCGTTTTAATTCTCGGCCATGTTTATGGTTAAGTCACAAGTATCAGTTAGTTTTCTAACACCGTGATTAGATAGACCTTCAACCAAAATTCCGTCACTTAGAAGACGTCTTGTGTGATCACGAGTCCACTTACGCATAAACACTAAGCAAAGAGATAAGGAAAGAGGTTACCCGGAAAGAAGAACACTTGGCTATGAGTAATTCCTGAGAGCAACAAAATAAAAGAAGTTAGTAGACTATTAACAATATATATAAAAAAAAACAAATTCCGAAAATATTCTTGAACCGTTACAATCCCCGGGAACGGCGCCAAAAACTTGCTACAATCCGAAGATTGCACACGCAAGTGCAGGTAGCGAAGTAGTAAAATACTCGGTAAGACCGAGGTCGATCCATAGGGATTGGGGTTAAGAACAGTTAGAGGAATTAGTTTAGATGTGAGAGATGAAATTTGAATTATCCACGAGAGTGGAGCAAGTTGTGTGTGGTGAAAGACAAAAATAGAAAAAGGGCTAAGGCATTAGGGATCCACCTTGGATTCATCCACAAAGTTTAATTCTTTGGTCCAACTATAACTCAACTGGAATAAAATAAAGATCCGTTCCAATCGAAAGATAAAACGGTTAAACCACTTGCATATTTCATAAAAGATGGTGATCTAAACCGATTGATTTGACCATAAAGCACTCATTAGTTGATCGCAGGGAATTTCAAGCATCCACTGTGCCCGGAGTCGACAATGGATCAAGGAATTGTACAGATCAACAACTTTGCCAACAAGTCAACCGATAAGATCACAATTCATACGATCAAATGCATACTTATAAGATAAGAGGCTTTGATTGACCGATCTAACCGTTAAGATTTCGTCTATCGATCGCAGGGAATCCAAATCATCCAATGTGCCTGGAGTCTACAATGGATCAAGGGATTTAACAAAGTGATGACTTTACCTCCACTAGCTCGATGACCGTAGGGAATCCAAAGCATCCAACGTGCCCGGAGTCGACGATGGATCAACGGACTTTATCGATCATGAACTAGCTAATTCGTGTGTAAGGGATCCCAAGCATCCAACGTGCCCGGAGTCGACGATGGATCAAGGGGCTTACACAACAATAACGTCCGCCGAGGTGGATAACCGAACCAATCAACCAAAGAAAACTTCAACATTTAAGCATAACTGTTGAACCAAAAGAACCAAAGCTTGCAAATTTCTTCAAAGGCTTCACCCCTAGCCTTAGCTAGAGGTTTAGCCAAACATGCTACAATGGAAGACTAAATTCTCTACAAAGGAAAAAAAAAACTACACTACTCTACTTCTACAAAGGAAAAGAAAGAAAACTAAAGAAGAGAAGAGAGGAGTTGTAGAGAATGGGATTTGAGGGATGGGATGATGAGAATAAGAAGGGATTGCCTCCTTTTATAGACTTTTGAGAGGCTCCCAAGCCTAGGTGGCACTCCAAACCTTACACATGTGTTGGGAAGAGAGAAGGAGAGAGAGAGAGAGAGAGAGACATGTGTTGGGAAGCGAGAAAGAGAGAGAGAGAGACATGTGTTGGGAAGAGAGAAAGAGAGAGAGAGAGAGACATGTGTTGGGAAGAGAGAGAGAGCTAGAGAGAGAGAGAGAGAGCTCCTCTCTTGCACATTTGGGAGATGGGAGGCTTCTCCATGGGTGATGTTTTGGATGCAGTGTGTGGCCCACCTTGCAGCTTGGACGGTTGATGATGATGATGGAGACCAGCTACAACATCGATCTGCTTGCTTTGTTGGATGGATTGGATGATGATTGACGGTGGAGATGAAGCAGGGCTGATACTGATGGTGCTGAAGGTGTTTGGATACAGCATCATGGTCGGGGTCCACCTGCACGTGTGATGGAGAGTCGGTGATGAAGATTAGCCGTCCATTGCTGATGATGAATGGATGGTGATTGCTAGCCACTGATGCATGGCTGAATGGAGGGATGGCTGATGGCTTGTGATGATGAAGATAGTGAACATCCACTGCTGCTTGGAATGGACAGCTAATGGCAGATCTGTTGGGCGTCCAACAGCTGGACGGCTGAAGTGGATAGATGGATGGGTGGGCGAGAGCAACTATTGCTGATGTGCAAGGTGGGTCCTGTTGATGTGATGCACCTGCAAGTTCTGTTGGGCAGTGAAGATGGGGTCCACCATAGCTGCTAAGAATGGAGACATCTCCACTGTCCTGATGGATCCACATGTGCTGGATAATAGACGTGGATGGCATGTGGGGTCCACCTACTAGATGATTGTGTGATGGCCCACCTTGCTAGACATATGAAGAAGGTTGAAGCCTTCTCCATGTTGGCACATGTGAGGGCTGGTCACTTTGCGTGTGATGGTGGAAATATTTCCTCTTGCTTGATGCACATACGGTTGGCCCTACATGTGGACATCTAATCTTGACCGTCTAAACCGTAGAACATGATGGTCCTTTGATCTTTACGGTTCAACTTCCTTCAGGATCGCCACATACTTTATCTTGATCACTTTGGGGCCTTTAATCGCCCTGATTAGCTCGGATCTTGTCCAACCTCTCCTGATCACCTGAAGACAGAAAATTCAGCTAATGAGGGATACTTAACCAGAAAACAATGATAATGTCCTTAACAACCAAGGTTAATTATACTATATTAGGAACTTATCAATTTGGCCCGCTTAACATCAACCGTTGGCGAATCCGATCTAGGGGATGGATAGAGGGCATTGATGTGTGTCTAGGAGCGTCATCTTGATTGGAAGATGGGCCACATCACAGAGGGCCCCACCTCCCCATCAACGTCCAGGCGCATGGGAGAGGTGGTGGGCGCATGTGGTCCTTAGGTGGGCGCATGTTGCCCCACCCTAGGCGCATGTGGGAGCAAGAAAGTAGAGAGAGAAAGTTAGAGAGGGATGGGCGCATGTGGCAAGGCACATGCACCTACTTTCCTCCTCCCAGGTGCATGTCTTCAATGACTTAGCTTTTTGGCACATTCCCCCTTCAAAGAATGGGCGCATGTGATATGACTTTGGAGAAATTCTAAGAATTCTCCTTCCGGTGGGAGAAATCCCTTTCCGGCGAAGGCATCCGACGAAGGGATGGGAGCATGTCCCTTTCCAGTGAGGATTCCGGTGAGAATTCTACCTCTTGCAGAGTTCTCTGGCAGCAGCTGAAGATGATCTCGTCCTTGTCTCAGCGAGTGGAGGGGTATTTATAGGAGTTAATCGAGTCTCGGGTCCACCAAAAATCAAATTTCACCAAGCGCATGTGATTGTGAAGAGGGGTCATGTGCATGTCTCAAGGAGGTGGGCGCATGTGCCCATGCAGTGGGCGCATGTGCCCTATGTGGTGGGAGCATGTAGCCTCTGTGTGGGGCGCATGTTGCCCCACTTAGCATTATTTGGATTAATTTTAATATTTTTTGCATTTTTAACATTTTAGAAATATTGAAAAGGGAGAGAGAGGGCTCTCATGCGCATGTGGTAAGAGGGAAAATGCATGTCTCCTCATGGCATCCGCATGTGGAGAGAGAGTGGGCGAATGCATGTTCCATCAGTTAGAATATTTCAGGTTTTAGGCTCCGACGGGCGACCTCCAGAGGCGGCTACCTCTTCGGAGACCGAAGTCACTGATGTCAACCAGCTTTTAGGCCATGATTGACCTCCTAAATGAACGGGGTGGGGTACCGATGGTCATGTGCTGTGAATTTTGGTAGTTTACCAATTTGGACTCTCCCGACCAGCTATTTGGATAGAAATATTGTTCCGGGAAGTACGCACGTAGAAATATACACCGCAAGAACTTCAAACTTGCTACTTAAGGTTTTCCAGGCATTCCGGATCATTTGGCGGCCATCCGCATGTCTGATTCCAATCTAAAATGGTACCTGTAGGCTTTCGGGCCCTTTGGGCCAACTCCAGACAGGGGCAAAATGCACTTCGGTGCGTGAAGGTAAAAGTGTACATCATATGGCATTCAAATTCTGAACTCAAGGGTTTTTGAACATTTTAGATCATTTGACTGCCATCTGCATGTCCAATTCCCTTTAGAAATAGCATTTATAGGCTTCGGGTCCCCTATAATCGGATATGATCAGGGCAAAACGCGTTTGGAAGCCTGTGGGTAATAATACGCATCGTCCAACTTTGAAACTTGCAGGTTAAGGGTTTTAGGGTGTTTCAAATCATTTGGCGGTGATCCGCATGTCCGATTCTGCCGCAAAATAACATTTGTAGGTTTTGGTCATGACTGCGCTTGTTAGCTTGCACTGGCGTCTTTCGACTATTTCGGATCTCCAAATCGGTCGGAATCGTCGTAAATGGACCGCTGGATATTGTTTTATAATGGGTGCGAATTCGAGCCCCAACACCCATGTTAATTCATTCACCCAAGCATAAAACACAACTAGATTCAAAGTTCTATCTCTCCTATAGTTGGAAGATAAAGCATTCAAGCACATATAATCCCACTTAAGTTAAGAAATCAAGTTCTAGTCCTATTTGAGCACATAGACTTCAAATATGTAGCCTTCGGAGTAACAGCCATGCCAAGAGACTATGGCATGCTCAAGGGTTACCACAATTCGAATCAAATCAATCCCAACATGGCAATCTCAGAGAATTGCAAGAAACTCATGTCCAGAGTACATGAACTCTCATAAAACTTCTAAAAAAATCAACTTTATTCAAAGTAGAACATTCAAAATCTAAACTTAAAGTAAAGGTACTTGAATCAAACTGAATTAAATATGAAATTAACTACAAGCTTCACCTCTTGGCCTTAACTAAGAGGTTAACTAGAAGAAAGCATTAAAAACTAGAAATTAGAACTAGAAGAAAATGAAAACTAGTTGTAGGAGGCTAGGAAGCCTCCTAGGTCTTGATCTATTTGCTCCCCACGTTGCTAGATGCCTTAGGAAGGGAGTGGAGGTTGTTAGTGCACTAATTAGTGCATCGTATTGTCAATTTTGTGATTGTTTAAGTCAGTCGAGTCTTGTGAGCCCCGACAAAGATTGAAGACTCAAGACTTGAAGACCAAAGCAGCTTTCCGCACTCAAGTTCAAGCCAAAACGAGTTCAGAAGGTAAGTTGCATATAGACAGCCCATAGGATCCCAAAACATCCGTATTTATGGTATTCTAAACATACTAATCTTAGCCATTTAATCCACGGTCTTAAGGTTAAGATGATCAGTCTTGGACCTTCACTAAGTAGGTGCCAAACTATGAAAAACAATAGAAAAATCATCTTAGTGGGGCACGAATAGTTCGGCTAGAAATCAGCTCGAATATGGGTATAGATAAGGCCTGCCGACCGGCCGGTCACACTGGTCCTTGACCAACAGCTTTGAAAGAGGAAATTTAAAATAGCCGACTAGTCTAATGACCAGCTGGACAACAGGTCAGATGGAACTTCCGATCGGCCGACCGACCTGCCAGACATGGAAAAAATTGTCCAAACAATATTAGGACAAGCATTCCGACCGCCCAGCCAACAGGTCCGACAGCAGGTAGGCTGCCCTATCCGACCGGTCGGCCAGCAGGTCGGATATGCCAAAATTGGTCCAGCAAGTTTGTGGTTTCTAGACCACTTACCTAACCCATCTGAGGGTAGGTCGGCTGACAGGTCAGACCTCAAATTCGACCAATCGGAGGGGGAATATGACTGTTTTATATCCGTTTGTACTCATTTTTGGGCCTCTATAAAGGCATATTTTGAGGCCTTTAATGGTACGACTTGCACACCCATTGAGAGGATTGGAAGGGAAAATTAAGGGCATTATCTAACCTTCCTTTGCTCATCATTGCATAGAGTTCATCACTCAAACCAAGTGATTCATGGCACTCCAATGAGCATTCAAAGTTCGGTTTGAAGTATGAACTCAAGCAAAGTATTCATGGCTGACCTAACCCATTTTGTTGAATCTCTTGGTCATTAATAGCCATTGAATACTCAGAGTTGGTAGTTCCTATCATCACCATTGTATTGAATAGGCAAAGGGAACTCCAACACCTCCTCCCACCTACCCGGCATTAGTCTACGAACATCATATGCATTGGTAGATGATCGTGGGAGCTTGAAAGAGGAGCTGAAGCATTCGTGGAAGCTGAAGCTACTCAACGACGTTGAATCGGGGCTCATCTCCTGTAAGTGTTTAAGTTTATAGAGTTCATTGTTTGATTCCTCCTTCTTGTTGAGATTGGGGTCTAAAGATTGTGACCAATCTCGGAGTTGTTCTTGTGTAGGACGTGGAAGTCCTTGTGTAGGCCTCGGACACAGGAGAATAAGTGGGTGTCCTTAAGTAGGACTTATGGAACTCCTTATGTTGGCATTAACCTTGTGTAGGTTGTAAAGGTTGAGAGGTGAACCTCATTTAAAACCTCCGATAGTGAATGCCGGTGTACTCAAACGAGTTGAGTACTTGAACCGGGAGTGGAGTAGACTCATCGTCGAACCACTATACATCGTGTGCATTATGGTGAATGCATTTTGTCTATTATTATGGCTTGTTGATTAATTACATAAGTGCTTAACTGAATGACCATCCCATGTTTGACAAAATGCCCATATGTCATCTTTGAAAGATTAGTTCAAGCATGCATATCAACTGTTTGATCAAATGCTTAACTTAGTATAGTTGATCATTTAGAAAGATCTTATTTGATCTATTTACTTGCATTTACATATATTATATTGGTAAATTGATTTGTGAATGCTCTTGAGTTTTTAATTAACAAGGAATTTGTAAAAAGTACTATTCACCCCCCTCTAGGACATAAGCATACCTTCAAGCTTATCTTAATAGTAGTGCAAACCGCAATTTCAGAGGTCTCCTTTTATAGCTTTCACACTCCACAAACGAAGAATCTTCGAGAATTTGCATAAAATTTATGCACTACGCAGAGAAAATTGGACCGAATTTAAGAGTTTCTGGATTGGGCACATTGTCGATTAATCTCTTGAGCTGGACATTGATCGCTTGTTCCAGGCGATTGATTGCAGGTGGCTGGGTGATTGATCGCTGGGTTCAAAAAGTTTCCAGCAAGTTTCAGCAACAAATCTTTAAAAATCTGCATTTTGTCGATTGATCTACAGGTTGGGCGATCAATCGCTCAGGTTGGGTGATCAATCGCTCAGGCTGGGATATCAATCGCAAATATGCACTTTAGTCTAGCAACAAATCTGCCAATTCTGCTGTGAGTGATCAATCACTCAGGGCTGTCGATTAATCGCTCAGGCTGGGCGATCAATCGACGGATCAATCTCTGGATCAATCTTCAGAAACTACAATTTTCTACATTTTACTTTCATGGCCCTGCAGCTCTTCACTTTGTTTTTCAAGACAATTCAGGACTTTTAACATGATTTCTTCATGGTTTTTCTTCTCTTATTTAGCTCATCAAAGCTTGGTCTTCAATGTATGTAAAGTTCTATTTTAATCCTTAAATTAGTGAAATCTCCATCTCATTCCTACAATCACAAATCATGCATTAAAGTAGTGTTTTAATCATGCAACCCATGCATAATATGTGATGAATTGGGGAAAGAATTTGCACAATTCAGAGCTCAACAATTCTACCTCTTGCAGTGCTCTGGTGGTCCTCTCGAATGTAGATCAGTCCCTCTCTAGCAGGTGAGTGTGCTATTTATAGTAAGTTAATCGGGTCCCGGGTCTAAGGAAATGAGATTTTGTGAGCACATGTGTTTAGGAGAAGGGGTGTTGTACATGTGATAGGGAGGTGGGTGCATGTTCCCATACTTAGCTAATTTTTCAATTTTGGGATTTTGAAAGAGGGAGAGAAGGGCTCCCCTTTGGATGTGGTAAGGGCATGGGCACATGTGGTCTTATGGTGTACGCATATTTCTCTTGTGGTGTATGCATGTATCCAAACTTAGAATATTTTTCAAACTTCAGGCTCTGAATGTCCAAAGGACAGGTACCTTTTCGGAGACTGAAGTCACTGATGCCAAAGCACTTTAAGCCTCTCATCGAGCTATGAAATGAACTAGGTGGGGTACGGATAGTCATCTACTATGAATTTTGGTAGGTCCTTACCAATTTGGGCCCTCCCTACTGGCTCCAAACAGGGGCAAAACGTACTTCGGTGTGCGTAGGTAAAGACATGCGCCGCTCGACTTTCAAACTACGTGTTAAGGGTTTCTGGGCGTTTCAGATCATTTGGCGGCAATACGTATGTCCAGTTCTGCTCTGAAATGGTACCTATAGGCTTTTGGACCCTTTCAGTCAGCTTCGGACAGGGGCAAAACACATTTTGAGGTGTGTAGGTAAAGATATGTACCCATGCGACTTTAAAATTTACTGGTTAAGGTTTTCCGAGCATTCTGGATCATTTGGCGGCAATACGCATGTTCGGTTTCGTTCCAAAATGACTTTTGCATGTTTTGTTCATGATTGTTTAGGTTAAGGTTGCGTTGGCCTTTTTCAGGTATTGACCTCTAGATACTTTTTTTTATCATGGGTGTGAATTTGAGCCCCAACAAGTGCCCCCCCCCCCCCCCCCCCCCTGGTGTGCTATGTTGGGTGCTTACGTCATGCGAGTACAGTGCACTAGTTCCCCAAGCTTAAGTATAAATACTTGACTCACTGAGTCATTCGTTCATTTTCCGAGCTCGAGAAGTGAAATTTCTTGAGGTGAGAGAGAATCTCATGGGGCCTCGGGCTCATGTGACCTTCCCATGGGCGCATTTATCCTTCCGGCCGTTTTTCGACAGATCAACTTCATATACCAAGCGCATGTAGAGATGCCTCAGGAGGTGGGCACATGTGCCAGGCGCATGTTACTCTAGACATGCGCCCAGGACCTTGTTCTAGCCTTGTGTTTCTTTAAAACATTCAAGCTAGGCGCACGCGGATGTGCACATGCGCCTGAAACTCCATATGGTGGACTTACATTTCCCAAAATTGTAGGCTGGGAGCATGTGAGAGGGCACATGCGCTTAGGGCTCCACCTTGGGTGCATGTAGTCCCACTACTTAGTTAATTTTTAGGATTTTAGCACCTCTTTTGCCCTCGGTGAAAAACTTATGCACTTGGCTCCATTCTCAGCCGAATTCGATGCCGTTTGTGGCTATCTCGCTTAGTGCCTAAGCTCGAATGGAACTCAGTGTTTTAAGTCCATAATATGCTTCTCATCTTGGTCTTTTATAGCTTATAACCACTCATCTAAATGCCTTTATGATGTGCACTTTCGAGCGGATGCAATGTGGGTTTAGTGCGGATTTGCTTGTGCATCGATTGCACGTATAGAGTTGCTATTCTGCTTATCGTATTACGAGATACGCATATTTGTCTGTTCAATGCTCGTTCGAATTCCACTGTTCCCATGCTTCCATGGGTCATGACTTTGTGCATGTGTTCATCGATGTGACTTGTTTTGTGTGTGAAATCCATGATTGGATGATGCGATCTCGTTTCTTGTGATGCGTACCTTATTGTGTTGCCTGTTGCATGCGTCGGGCTTCTGTCTGATGTTCTTTCATTTATGTGTTGCAATGAATCATGGTGACAGCAGCAAGATCTTCTGATGAAGCTTTCGGGTCGTAAGTTTCTGGTCCTTCATCTGCGCAATGCGGGAAGAAGAGGGTGGCTGAAGACACTATCGATCCATTTTCAGCAGAGTGTCGTTCGCGCTTCTTTGCGACAGTCGATCCTGAAGTGAAGGATTTCTCCAATCATATTAAGCAGCTTCCCCATGAGGTGTTACTACATATTTACATGGATAAGACTACATCTAAGCCTCCGACATAACAGACTGAAGAAGAATGATCCTCTTGGTATTATTAGCTTACTGGTGCTCCGAATGTCACGAGGCGGGTCCTTCTAGTTTGCTTGTTCAAAATGAAGGGGATAATCAATAAGGTCAGAAGAAGAAGAAGAGACAAAATTGAAGTAAGAAACCAGCTGAGGCAGTCAGTTCGGCGAAGCAATTGACACAGCTCGTTGATCTGAAGAATGACCGGATGAAGATTGGCTGGGATAAAAACAAGATCGTTGCGACGTGCGGTTTCTTCATTGTAAACCCCTATAACGGTCGAGTCATCACATATGAAAAATCTCTTATAAGGTACAGGCCCCTCCCGAGCATCGAACCATCCGACGTTCAAGGCCCTCTTCATTTCTACAGAGTTGAAAGGTGGACATTTGCTCCTGAACAGTTGTTGACTAGCTTACTGGTTGACAATGGGAGAGAGCAGCGAGTAGGTCTCCCAAGAGAAATGGTTTTCCTTGCGCCGACATTTGATCCTCACGCTCTTTATCCAGCCCATTATTTTGAGACAATTCAGCAAAGGTTTCGGCATACGGACAAGACGATGATGCGGGCGATGAGGAGTTTCCGTACGCGAGGTCATCTCAATGAGCGAGTTGGTTATGAGCCGTGGGCAAAAGAGATTTTGGTCCATCATGAAAGGGTTTAGAAGCAAGTCGGCCTGTATCAAGCTATTGATGCAACCTCTGGGCATTTTTTCCATGATCCAACATTCATTCAGAGCTGCTTGAGCTATTGGTCTTCTGTTACCAATTCATTCCACTTTTCATATAGGGAAATGAGCATAAATTTATGGGATCTCCGGATGATGGCTGGTTTGCCCATAATAGGAGAATATTACTAGGAATATATCCCAACTGATGAAAAGTTGTCTTCGTCTTGGCTTAAAAGTCCTCGAGATGCTTACCATTCAAAGGCTTGTTTGGAGTTGTTTGTTGAATTGTCACAGTTCGACAATATTACAAAGATTCATTCTGACGACTGGTTGATCTACTTCAACCAGAGGATGAAGTAATATTTCTTCTGATACCTTCTTTTTACTTTACGTTTTGCATGCTTTTAGTTTCTTTGCTTTTGACATGGGACACTTCTTTCTTCTTGAACCATTGATTATGAAGAATATGAAATCTTGCCATAAGACCAGGCCTTAATGAGAGAACGCTTCGAACATAAGTTTTGCAATCCAAATGAGCTTACGCCGACTTGTGAACTGGCGGGTTTCTTAGCATACTGGTTGTCGACAGTTGTGTTGCCTAGTTCTAAGGGTGCTAATGGGGTCAGGGTTTCTCGCTTCATCGTGGCAGGAGCTCTTGCAAATGGTCATGATATTCTTTAGCACCGTCGGGGTTTTGCAGTCTATATAAGGCTTTTGGCAAATTTGCCAATAATAATGATCAACCCGAGCGAGGGATGAATGTGGCTTATTGCCCATGGCATTTCTTCTGCGGGTGGTTAGGCATATATTTCCCGTGGATATATGGAATGGATCTCTTTCAGTATACCCACACCGATCATGCGCCTCTTTATCACTACAGAAAACTTGAGATGATAACGCAGTCATCTAATTGGATAGCTTCGAAGATTGATAGTTGGGCAGAGATTTGCTTCTACCATTTTTCTGTTTCTAACTTTGAAGAGGATCGAGAAGTCGTTAACGATGAGCGTTCTATGAATAATCTTGATAGGGAGTTCTTGGTGTCTATTCACAATGCTTCACTTCCACTGCGCGAAGGAATAGAGTTTTGGTGAGAGGTTTATTACCCTAGCCGGTTTGTCAGGCAATTCGGATATGATCAGGGTGTTACGATAACGTTACCGGATGTGACCAAAGTAGAGCGAGCGTGCGGCACGGGTCTTGCTCACTAGGAGTGGATATGACATCAACTTCTAATGACGCGAACGGGCGTGAGGTTCATGCTTCCTGGCCTTTATCGAAAGACCTGCGATCCTTATGGCTAGATGGGATGGTGGATGCATTAGTATGCTCTGATTTGGAACAATAGCTCTGTTGATGATCCAATCTACATTCCTCCTCCAAGGTTGACAGAGGTCCTTGCTGATGGATTAGGTTATTTTAGAGAGCAGGTTGAAGCATATTTATCATCAAGTACTAGGCATAAGACTTTTCTGAGTGTGTCAATTGACCGTCGTAAGGAGGATACGTCATTGGATTGCTGGCATACTTTCGGAATATCTTTGGTGAGATGGTCACAAGAAGCAAGGTTCACGCATCTTTTGGTGGTTGAAGGTGATAATGATGACAATCAGTTAATTAGTGAAGAGGACCCGACGATGACCGAGTCGATGAATGAACTATTAGATCATGCCGGCGTGAGAATGCAGGTCGGGCAGATTGGAGAGGATAGCCTGCAAGGGACCACTATATCGGTGAATGCCACAACTTTGTTTGTGGCCCCTGGTGCTTCTAGTGTTGAGGACATGGCAGAGTCGCCGGCGGCAATTGAAGTGATCGATATTGATAGCGATACTACTGAACTTCTGGATATGAATTCAACGCTATTACCTGGTATCACTGAGCCATTCGTTGGCGCGACGATATACACTGTGGATTCCTTGGAACCTGTCACCGACTCATCTTTCGGTATAGCTCTTTCATAGCTTCTTGGTGTATTCTTTTTTCTATACTTATCATTTTATTGCATACTCACTCTGTTTCTTTTATCACAGTTATTGCCATTTTTTATGCTATTGCTCATGGAGCATTCGACATTCCTTGTTTCAATCGTTTAGACTGTTTCAAGCAGAGCATACTAAGAGGTCTACTGTCCAGTATCTTAAAAGTGTTGGCTGAGCCGTGAGAGTGGCATACATTGGGAGCTAAAGTGAAAGCATTGGAAGCTTGCACAGGAGTAATCGGGCCTGATGCATCTAAAATAGTGTGCCACATTTCTTCTTTCGAGGATTCTGTTGTGCAGGCTGCTATGGCTGAACTGATTGAACCTGATCCTATGGTCGAAGAGAAACGACGAGTGATGTCTTCTTTACAGCCTATCGTAGAGCAGTGAAAACACTCGACAGTGGGTGCCAGAATGAATTTGGTGGATGTTGAGCTCTTAATTGTGCATATTCTAACCCCAATTCATCACTCATTGTGCAAGGTTTGTATGGTTTGTAGGCTAACCCAATGCATATTTTGTGACTACAGGACTGAGAGGGAATTCCATTCAATTGAAGACGAAAAGGGTTCACTTGGGATCATTCTGATGAAGAACGTTTGAGGACCAAAGAAGAAAAGAAAGAAAGAAGTAAAGAAGAAAAGAAAGCAGAAGAAAGAAAGGATGAAAACAAGAAGAAAAGAGAGGTGACCGGTCGTGACCGGTCGGCCAAGGAAGCCAGACCGGTCAGTGACCGGTCAGCCATGCGAGTTTGGAGGTACTAAGGAAGGCCGACCGGTCATGACCGGTCGGCCATGGCTGCTGTAACATAAGAAGAAACGTCCGACCGGTCTTGACCGGTCGGACATCATTGCTGGACTGAAGATAAATAGGCCCGACCGGTCTTGACCGGTCGGGCATGCTTGCTGGAGTGGTTGTTTATTGAGGCCGACCGGTCATGACCGGTCGGCTGTGCGAAAGAAGTTAGAAATTTCTAATTTCATCCCGATTTTCTCTGCGCTGCGTAAGTGTTACGCAAGTTCTCGATTCTTTCGAAGTTGTGGAGCTTCCAGATTATAAAAGGACACCTAGGGATCGTTCCTAGGGCATCCTAGAGGGGTTCAAGCGAGGTTGGAGGCTGTGAAAGTGAAGATTAGAGTTTCACAATTCCTTTTGGTTTGCTTTGCTGTTTTTATGCTTTTTGTAGTTGTTTCATGTTTCCTTGGATCATGAGCAGCTAAACCTCTTAGCTAGGGCTAAGAGGTGAAGCTTGTAGTATATCCAAGATGTTTTAATTCGTAGTTAAGTGGTTTTCAGTTTGGAATTCATGATTATGAACTAAGGTTTGAAGTTTATACAAGTTTTTAAGTAATTTCTCTTAGTCTTGTGATGACTCATGGATGTTTGGATGGATTACTTATCTTCTTAATTTGTTTGCAACGGTCTAGACCTGTATGATCCGAGGAATTGGAGTGCGCTCTAGTACCAAGCTCTTCATAAAGGGGCTTCATGCCAAAGTTCTAGTTTTGGTTGATTATCTGGAATATGTATGGACTGTGCATATAATTTGAATCCAGTTCAAATCATGATCTAGCCTTGTCTTGTGAGAAGACTTGAGGATGGTTATGGTTGGGAATTCGACCTATAGAAAAGGTGATTGACCTATGCAATGAGCATGCTCAGATCAGCCTAGAGTTGAGTGAACTTTGTGCACAGAACTACATGTTACAGACTTCTGGTTTAACAGTTCTATCATCCGACTAGATAGACCTGACTGGTGATTCTAGTTGAGAGAATGGGAAACCACAGAGGATTAAGCATCGAGGATTGCTACAAGTGGATCCTCGAACCCCTAGTGCCTTCTTATACTTGTTTACATTCAATTTAGCTTAAACTATTAAACACACACATTCTATTCAAACTTTGATTGTTAGCTTCAATAGAAACTTGTGGATGAGTTTGTGACATCCTACATAAGTCCCTGTGGATCGACCTCGGTATTACCGAGTTTATTACTACATCGCAACCCTACACTTGGGGAAGCGAACAAGTTTTTGGCGCCGTTGCCGGGGATTTTTGACGGTTTTCACAAATTTCTGAAATTAGTATCTATTTAGGATTTTTTTTATTTTTAGACTAACTTAGTTTATTTATTTGATTTTTCTTTTCAGGGATTTTTAGGAAGCCGAAGAAGAGTCAAGGATTTCAAGTGCAATTCAGGTGCTATCCTTCTAAAACCTTACTCTTCTCCTTCTCCTAGTCATTCTTATTTTATTCATCTCTTGTAGAGTGGGTGGAGACTCCTTTTGGATCTCTGAAAGGTCGGCCTTTTTGCCACCTGGATTCCTATTGGTCGGCTCTGCCGTCTTGGATCACCTTGTGCTCAGGGATTTCTTTTCTCATCTCTACTCCTCTTTCTCCTTTTTCTGCCCTTTTCTCAAAAGATTCAAAGAGTGGGTGGGGTGTTCTCTGAACCCCTATTGACCAAGAGAAATCGGTCTATATCTTTGTTTCTGGCCTAGCCATTGCAAGACACCTTGTGCTTCGGTCTTAGAGAAGAGTAAAGAAAAAGAAGGAAGAATTCTTTTTCCTTTTTTGTTTCTTATTTTTGGTTTTGCATGCCACATTGGGCTCGGGATTCCAATAACCGACTCATTAGTGCAGGGGGGATAGTAGAAGGGATTGATAGAGAGCCACGTACTAGGAGACAGCTAGATTCTCCAATTTTATCTGAAAGTATGGCTGCAAATCAACCTAACCCGGTTCAAAATCAAACTGAAACAGGGGAGAATGTGGTTGAGAATGTTCCCCGACCTAGGACTTTACGTGATTTCTTGCAACCTGCAAGAACGAGAACTCCCTCATGCATAATTTTTCCACCAAATGCAGGGAATGTGGATTTGAAACCGGGAGTGATCAATCTTCTCCCTAAATTCCATGGTTTAGACAATGAAAGTGCCTATCAACACCTTAGGGAGTTTGATGAGGTAATCACCACCATGCACTTTGCAAATGTGACTGAAGATGTAGTAAGACTTAAATTCTTCCCTTTCACTCTTAAGGATAAAGCCAAGGGTTGGCTTTATGCATTGAGGCCAAGATCAATTGGGTCATGGAATGATATGCACAGAGAATTTATAAAAAAATTCTTCCCTACTCACAAAACGAACATGCTTAAGCGCCTTATCATGAACTTTGCCCAAAAGGAGGATGAAACCTTTTCCCAATGTTGGGAGAGATTCAAGGACCTATTAAACGCATGCCCACATCATGGCTATGAAAATTGGCGGATTATAAGTTTTTTCTATGAAGGACTGATTCCATTCATGCGCCAATTTATAGAGATGATGTGTAATGGGGAGTTCATGAATAAGGAAGCTGATGAAGCATGGGATTATCTGGAAGAATTGGCTGAAAGTGCACAATCTTGGGACACATCTAAACCAACAAATTCCAAGATTGGCCAACAAAAGGAAAAGGGAGGAATGTATGTCTTATCAGAAGAAGATAGCATAAGTGCACGGTTGGCTAGCCTTACAAGAAAGGTCGAAGCCATGGAATTAAGGAAAGGAGAAACAATCAACTCCACTGAGGTTGAAACTGTTTGTGGAATTTGTGCTGGAAATCAACATGCTACACCAGATTGTCCCACAATTTCAGCAGTCCAAAGCATCTTACAAGAACAAACAAATGCCATAAACAGTTATCAGCAGCAATATGGTGCTCCAAACTCAAACACGTATAATCCTAATTGGAAGAACCATCCCAACTTCAGTTGGAGGAATGGACCCACTGCAAATGCAAACAACACTCCAAAAGTATCACTAGAAGAGATGTTGGGTGCACTCGTATCGGTCCAGAATGAGTATAACAAGACAAATTCTCTAAAAATAGATGGGTTCATGCAAGAGCAATTGAAATTCAATCAAAATTCAAACCAAGCCATTAATGAATTGAAAACATCTCTGGCTAGAGTTGAAGCTCACCTGAGTGGTAGAGAGAAGGGCACACTTCCGGCTCAAACTCTTCCTAACCCAAGGACCCAGTATGAGATACAAGATGCAAGCTCATCCTCCCACCATACGGAACATGTCCAAGCTATCACCACTTTGAGAAGTGGGAAAGAAATTGATAAATCCAATCCGGTGAAGGGCCCCAAGCCTAAGGATCCGGAAATTCCCAAAGAGGATGATAGCTCAAACAATATTCCACAAGAGAAAGAACCGGAAAGACAATACAAGCCGGTTGCCCCATTTCCACAAAGGTTGATTTCACCTAAACCTTTAGATAAAAATCTGGAAATTCTGGAAGTTTTCAAGCAGGTGAAGATCAACATTCCGCTGTTGGATGCAATAAAACAAATACCATCTTATGCCAAATTTTTAAAGGAATTGTGTACAATCAAAAGGAAACATAACGTTCACAACAAAGTGCTTTTGGCTGAGAATTTGAGTGCCATCATCAAACAAGAGGTGCCCCAAAAATACAAAGATCCGGGTAGTCCAACCATATCATGCATCATAGGAGACTACCAGATTAAACAAGCCCTACTCGACTTGGGGGCAAGTGTGAATCTCATTCCATACTCGGTCTATGAACAACTTGGGTTAGGTGAATTGAAACCCACCAAAACCACACTCCAACTTGCTGATAGATCCATCCGGATACCGAGAGGAATGGTAGAGGATGTTCTAGTCCAAGTTGATAAATTCTACTACCCAGTAGATTTTATTGTCTTGG
The DNA here is from genome assembly GCA_003013855.2 of Liriodendron chinense. Classification (NCBI taxonomy): domain Eukaryota; kingdom Viridiplantae; phylum Streptophyta; class Magnoliopsida; order Magnoliales; family Magnoliaceae; genus Liriodendron; species Liriodendron chinense. The sequence goes on along the minus strand of ML058437.1, from coordinate 1,874,069 downwards.
ACACACATCCTGTGATAGGCACCGGTACTCAAATTCCCGTCATACTTGGACGACCGTTTCTAGCTACCTCAAACGCCATTATCAATTGTAGAAACGGACTTGTACAAATGTCCTTTGGAAATATGACCCTTGAGCTTAACATATTTGAGTTATGCAAACAACCGCGGAAAGTTGATGATGATATCCACGAATTAAACATGATCGAATCATTCATGGAAGATACAATCCCCTTGTCACTATTTTCCGACTCTTTGGAGGCATGTGTGGCCCATCTCCATGATATGAATGATGATACAACACAAGAGATGGATGCTATTCTAGATGTGATGATGGTGCGTAAAAATAAAAGATGGAGGACCCCAATTGAACCGTTGCCTATAAATGAGAACAAGGCCCTCCCATCCAACATTAAGGCACCAAAACTCGACCTAAAACCATTGCCAAGTGAGCTAAAATATGTTTATTTAGGTCGAGATGAGACATATCCAGTGGTGATTTCTTCCCACTTGGATGAGGAACAAGAGAGTAGGCTAATAGCCACTCTATTAGAGCACAAGAGTGCCATCGGATGGACAATTGCGGATCTCAAAGGCATAGACCCACTGATTTGCACTCACCGCATACACCTTGAGGAAAATGCAAAGACATCCCGGCAACCACAAAGACGACTAAATCCAAATATGAAGGATGTGGTTAAGGCCGAAGTGGTGAAACTATTGGATGTAGGTATCATTTACCCAATATCTGATAGCCAATGGGTGAGCCCAACTCAAGTGGTGCCTAAGAAATCCAGAATAACCATCGTAGCCAATGCCAATAATGAACTCGTACCAACTAGAGTCACTACCGGGTGGAGAATGTGCATTGACTACAGGAAGCTAAACACTGTCACGAGGAAAGACCACTTCCCCCTACCGTTTGTTGATCAGATTTTAGAACGGTTGGCGGGTCATTCCCACTTTTGCTTTCTTGATGGCTATTCAGGGTACAACCAAATAGAAATTGCCCGTGAAGACCAAGAAAAGACTACATTCACATGTTCATTCGGCACTTTCGCCTATCGACGGATGCCGTTTGGACTATGTAATGCCCCTGCCACCTTTCAGCGTTGTATGATGAGCATCTTTTCTGACATGGTGGGGACAATTCTCGAAGTCTTCATGGATGATTTTTCCGTATTCGGTTGTAGCTTTGATGAGTGCCTTGAGCACTTGAAATCTGTGCTAAAAAGATGTGAAGAGAAGAACCTTGTGCTCAATTGGGAAAAGTGTCACTTCATGGTTAAAAAGGGAATCGTACTTGGTCACATCGTTTCACAAAATGGAATTGAGGTGGACAAGGCGAAAATTGACCTTATCTCTAACCTTCCACCACCCAAAAGCATACGAGATATACGGTCCTTTTTAGGACACGCAGGATTTTATAGACGGTTCATAAAGGATTTCAGTTCACTCTCTCGTCCTTTATGTAACCTACTTCAAAAGGAAAATTCATTTGAGTGGAGTGAAGAATGTCAAAAGGCCTTTACCACCCTTAAAGGCATGTTGACATGCGCCCCAATAATGCAACCACCTGATTGGAGCCTTCCTTTTGAGATTATGTGCGATGCTAGCGACTATGCTATTGGGGCTGTGTTAGGCCAAAGAAAAGATAAAAAGCCATGTGTTATCTACTATGCAAGTAGAACCCTAAACTCAGCCCAGGCAAACTACACCACTACTGAAAAGGAACTTTTAGCCGTAGTTTTTGCCTTGGAGAAGTTCCGATCCTACTTGATTGGATCCAAGATCATTGTATTCACTGACCATGCCGCGCTTAAGTATCTTCTCTCTAAGAAGGATGCTAAACCACGGTTATTCAGATGGATCCTCCTACTCCAAGAATTCGACTTAGAAATACGTGATAAGAAAGGAGTAGAGAATGTAGTAGCTGACCATCTCTCTCGACTTGTCCTCACTGATTCCCCTGAAACGACTGCAATCAATGACATGTTCCCTGATGAACAACTTTTTGCTGTTTCCCAATTGCCATGGTATGCGGACATTGCTAATTATCTTGCTACAGGTACAATTCCTACATATTGGAAAAAGCATGATAAGGCTAGATTCTTCTCAGAGGTACGGAAATTTCTATGGGACGACCCATACTTGTTCAAGTATTGTCCCGACCAAATCATAAGGAGATGTGTCCCAGATGATGAGCAACAAAGTATCATCTCCTTCTGTCATTCTCAAGCATGTGGTGGCCATTTTCGGCTAAAAAGACCACAGCGAAAATTCTGCAATGTGGGTTTTATTGGCCCACCATGTTCAAAGACACACATGAGTTTTACAAAGCTTGCGAACCTTGTCAGAAATTAGGAGGAATCTCCCGTAGAAATATGATGCCACTCAATCCCATCTTAATTATCGAAATTTTTGATTGTTGGGGCATCGATTTCATGGGCCCATTCCCATCTTCTTTTGGAAACTTATACATCTTGCTTGCCGTTGATTATGTTTCCAAATGGGTCGAGGCCATCCCTTGCCGGAATAATGACCATAAAACGGTCATTCGATTCTTAAAAGAAAACATTCTTTCCCGGTTTGGAACGCCTCGAGTCATCATAAGTGATGGAGGGTCTCACTTTTGCAATCGCCCTTTTGAAGCATTAATGAAGAAATATGGCGTAACGCACAAAGTGAGCACTCCCTATCACCCACAAACTAGTGGACAAGCTGAGATATCCAATAGAGAGATTAAACACATTTTAGAGAAAACGGTGCATCCTGATCGCAAGGATTGGTCACTTCGACTTACCGATGCGCTTTGGGCTTACCGTACTGCCTTTAAAACTCCTATTGGAATGTCTCCCTATAGACTTGTCTATGGGAAGGCTTGTCACTTGCCTGTGGAGTTGGAACATAAGGCGTATTGGGCTATTAAGAAGATAAATTTCAATCCTGACAAGGCAAGCTCGTTACGCAAACTACAATTGAATGAACTTGCAGAAATCCGTAATGAAGCTTATGAGAATGCAAGAATTTACAAGGACAAGACGAAGATATTCCATGATAAGAATATTCTTCGTAAGACATTCACGATAAATCAAAAAGTCCTCATGTATAATTCTCGCTTACATCTATTTCCGGGAAAATTGAGATCTCGGTGGACCGGTCCCTACATTGTGCAAACTGTCTATCCATATGGGACTGTTGAGCTATTAAATCCAAGGAACGGCAATATTTTTAAAGCAAATGGGCAGCGATTAAAGCCGTTCTTTGAGAACTTCCCTTCAGAAGGTATGTCCATACCTCTGAATGATCCTGTGTATCAGGATGATTGATCTCCTAGTCTGATGGAGGTATAGAGTAGTTAGGATTAGGATTTTGCTGCTTTTGTTTTTGTTTTCATAGGTTTGTTAGAAGATGGAAGATCTTCACTTTTCACTCTTCAGGTACTATCTTTCCTCACTCCCTTTTATTTTCAAATTGCTCTCATGTTTTGCTCATTGCACATCTTTTACATTGCGGACAATGCAAGATTTGGTTGGGGGGTGTAGGATCTCTTGGATGAATTCAGCGATTTGCAACATTTCAAGCAATCATGTGGAAATTTTTTCGATTTTTTTAAAAAAATTTGAGACTCTTTTGGAAAACACTGGTTCTAGGCATTCGAGTTGATATGAGCATAAGAGGAGGAGATATGAAGTGTATAGGGCTGGAAGTCTGGAATTCCTCACAGCATAATGGTTTTTATATGTGAACTCCCCTATTTTGTGATGGATAAAAAATCTGAACATCTTTACACCTAGTTCACATTACACGATTTTCATGAGTTGAAGGGATTATGTGATTTATGGATTAGCTAGACTTTGAATTAAGGTATTGAGAAATCAGGCCGGGGTACTTTGTCCATCCTTGTCCATGGGAAAATAATGAAAGATATGGATTTTTAAAAATCCTATCTAATTAAAAAAAAAAGAAAAAGAAAAAGGAAAAGGAAGGATGAAATTGGGAATGTGGAAAAACGGTGGAGAATTCCGATTAGGGCTACCTACTACCAACCAGGGGATGGTCTACCCGTAACCAAAGCCGGAAATGGGACGCAGTGTGAAAGTCGTCGGAAGGACGGTAAGGCAAATTCCTGTCTTTGGCTTGATATGGCTCTATGTACCTTGAGTTCTATAGTCTACTTGATCTACGAAGAAGATAATCCTAAAAACTCGTGAGATGAATTTTCACTACCCACACTAGGTTAAATTTGTTCTAATCTTTCTATTTATCAACCAATCGGCGGGAATTTCATATGAATGCTTATTATGCTTTGAGAGTTTACGGTTTCAACCTCTGTTGCCTAATGTTTCTGAATCTTAAGCTTATGAACCTTGGAATGTATAGAAGGATGGTTTCTGAAAGAGAGTTAAGCTTTGAAGAATGAGAATAGTTTCACGCATGTTTTGCTCGGGACTAGCAAAATGCTGGTTGGGGGGTGTGTTGAGCTCTTAATTGTGCATATTCTAACCCCAATTCATCACTCATTGTGGAAGGTTTGTATGGTTTGTAGGCTAACCCAATGCATATTTTGTGACTACAGGACTGAGAGGGAATTCCATTCAATTGAAGACAAAAAGGGTTCACTTGGGATCATTCTGATGAAGAACGTTTGAGGACCAAAGAAGAAAAGAAAGAAAGAAGTAAAGAAGAAAAGAAAGCAGAAGAAAGAAAGGATGAAAACAAGAAGAAAAGAGAGCTAACCGGTCGTGACCGGTCGGCCAAGGAAGCCAGACCGGTCAGTGACCGGTCAGCCATGCGAGTTTGGAGGTACTAAGGAAGGCCGACCGGTCATGACCGGTCGGCCATGGCTGCTGTAACATAAGAAGAAACGTCCGACCGGTCTTGACCGGTCGGACATCATTGCTGGATTGAAGATAAATAGGCCCGACCGGTCTTGACCGGTCGGGCATGCTTGCTGGAGTGGTTGTTTATTGAGGCCGACCGGTCATGACCGGTCGGCTGTGCGAAAGAAGTTAGAAATTTCTAATTTCATCCCGATTTTCTCTGCGCTGCGTAAGTGTTACGCAAGTTCTCGATTCTTCCGAAGTTGTGGAGCTTCCAGATTATAAAAGGACACCTAGGGATCGTTCCTAGGGCATCCTAGAGGGGTTCAAGCGAGGTTGGAGGCTGTGAAAGTGAAGATTGGAGTTTCACAACTCCTTTTGGTTTGCTTTGCTGTTTTTATGCTTTTTGTAGTTGTTTCATGTTTCCTTGGATCATGAGCAGCTAAACCTCTTAGCTAGGGCTAAGAGGTGAAGCTTGTAGTATATCCAAGATGTTTTAATTCGTAGTTAAGTGGTTTTCAGTTTGGAATTCATGATTATGAACTAAGGTTTGAAGTTTATACAAGTTTTTAAGTAATTTCTCTTAGTCTTGTGATGACTCATGGATGTTTGGATGGATTACTTATCTTCTTAATTTGTTTGCAACGGTCTAGACCTGTATGATCCGAGGAATTGGAGTGCGCTCTAGTACCAAGCTCTTCATAAAGGGGCTTCATGCCAAAGTTCTAGTTTTGGTTGATTATCTGAAATATGTATGGACTGTGCATATAATTTGAATCCAGTTCAAATCATGATCTAGCCTTGTCTTGTGAGAAGACTTGAGGATGGTTATGGTTGGGAATTGGACCTATAGAAAAGGCGATTGTCCTATGCAATGAGCATGCTCAGATCAGCCTAGAGTTGAGTGAACTTTGTGCACAGAACTACATGTTACAGACTTCTGGTTTAACAGTTCTATCATCCGACTAGATAGACCTGACTGGTGATTCTAGTTGAGAGAATGGGAAACCACAGAGGATTAAGCATCGAGGATTGCTACAAGTGGATCCTCGAACCCCTAGTGCCTTCTTATACTTGTTTACATTTAATTTAGCTTAAACTATTAAACACACACATTCTATTCAAACTTTGATTGTTAGCTTCAATAGAAACTTGTGGATGAGTTTGTGACATCCTACATAAGTCCCTGTGGATCGACCTCGGTATTACCGAGTTTATTACTACATCGCAACCCTACACTTGGGGAAGCGAACAGTGGATAGTGAGACTCAACATTTAGTGTGTATTAATCATCTTGCTGATGTCAGATCCGAGATCATGCAGCTGCAAATGGAACAAGCGACAATAGATCTTGAGGTTGCTCGTCTCAACGTTGTCGTTAATCAGAACCCTATTGAGGTTGCACGACTCGAGAGTGAAGGAGAGGTGGTGCGCAAGCAAATGACAGATTTAGAAATTGAACTTCGTGACATCCCGAATCCTGCGCTGGTACTAGCGGAGGCAAAGTTTACCATAGAAGCAACACGGAAAGACGTGATGCAGTTCGTAGCGGGGGTGCCTAGGGAAGCTGTAATTTTGTTCTTTTGCTCTTTATAGTCATTGTCAGACAGAAGCCATGTTAGAAATTTATTTTGAATGTTTAACCGATACTCGCATCATGATGTAATCTTCATTGGAACTATTAATTGTGTGCTTCATGATTCAAAGTAATGACAATGATTCTTTTGCTAAACTACCTCTTGGTGTTGTGCATTTAGGACTAGCATGTATAAGATGATGCGTTATGTATGAGTTTAATGCGAGTTAAACATATTAATTAAAATGTGAATGGAAAGATATGTAAAAATAATACTTCCCTTTTACTTAACCAGTGTATCCTTAGGTTATTGCTTTCAAGAGATGTCCGTGTCATAAGTCCAAAACTTTCGTCTAGCTCCTTGTTATCAGGTTTATATCTATCGTCCTTCCTGGCCTGCCCCCAGTCATTTCTTCTTGCCGACATGAGCTTCTCATCTTATATTGGGGCTTGCCTCCAGTCGTCTTCTTCTATAAGCTTTAGTTTATCATCCTATATTGGGGCTTGCCCCCAGTCATCTTCTTTTATAAACTTGAGTTTTTCATCTTATATTGGGGCTTGCCCCTAGTGTATTTGGCTCATTGCTTTGCAAGATCGCCTCTTGATGAAAGATGTCCTATGCTTTAGAAATCCACATAGAATACCCATCTAATGATAATCTTTAATCGCATATTCTTATTGAAATTATTCATAAGAGAAAGCCGCCGATATTATCAAGGCAAAGTGATACATAATAGAGTGCCTTGATCATCTTCATATATATATATATATATATATATATATATATATATATATATATATATATATATATATATATATATATATATATAGGAGATTCCTGGTTCTGACTTGTCCTCATATAAAGTAGATGAATATTACAATAATAATGAGGGAATTCATGATAGAATACGAAAGCCGAATATATATAGCTAGACATTTTGATCGTCTTCATATAGGACCAAGTGTGTGTGTATAAAAGATTGATAATAATAGAATATCCCGGTCATCTTCATATAGAACCCTATGTATAAGAGATCATCAACTCTAAATTGCTCTCCTACTAAGTAGAGGGATTCCAAAATACCAAGATAGTGACAAGAGAGCTTGTGATGAAGACATAATAATATGAGAATCTTGTGCTCTGTGTAGACTTCCTACGGGATGCCCTCTTCTATTCTGATTGGTTTTGTAGGAATGTAGTGGGTTGTCTAGTGATTTGTAAAGTTAATATTTTAGCATCCGTTGACCATGGTACATGTCATCAAGTGAAGCTATACAAACATTTTATATTCATATGTGTATCGGTGCGATATGAGTAGGTGTGTGAATTAGTAAAAAATGTAGTGTATATATGAAATAGATGCATGAATGACCATAAGTGCACCCCTTTCTACTTCATAATCCATCAGAAATGCTCATAGGCGTTTTTTACTATTCAAGTTCGGGAAACGGAGTCTTCGAGCGAATTTTTTTCCTAGGTGATATCTATTGGAACTGTACTGGCCGGGGCTCTCTCAGACTCTTCAATCTTCTGACTGACGATGCCTTGATTTATCATCTTTTGTACCTTTTCCTTCAGGATGAAGCATTGCTCAGTTTTATGTCCTATGCATCTATAATATTCACAACAGTTGGGGTCATCCACGCTCCCCACTTCAGCTGGTCGAACAGGTTCTAGAAGTCGCAATTCTCCCTTTTCGATCAAATGCTCCATAATTGGGACAAGGTCCTCGTTGTCAAACATATACAGTCCATTCTTTCTGTCTTGCTCACCATTGTTATGTATTGCAACCTTTAAGGCTTTTTGCTCTTATCTTGTATCTTCGTTACACTGATTTCTTACTCATGCCCGGAATCCGGTCGCTTTTGGCTCCTAGGGTTCTTTCTTGCGTCAACCCATGTTCTCTTTCCCGTTTCATGTTTCGACTTTTTCGCTTGGGACCGTGTCTTCGAAATGGACTGCTCTACCATACAAACCTCTACAACCAGGTTACGAAGGGTGAAAGAGATGTTGCTTAGCAGCTCCTATGGGATCATAGATTCTGAATCCAGCATACGTGCATTTGTTTTTTTGGGATGAGCCTGCTATCTCACTGTAACTGGTTCCTGTACTGCCCCTGGTGATTCTCTTTCCAACTGTCGGACAAGCGAAGTGATACTAAGGGCTGTATTCTGTGAGATTAAGGTGGTTAAAGCCTTCTGAACCTCTCCCATCTACCTGGATAACTCCCTGTGGGCTTGGACCAATTTGTTGATCTACTCTCGGATCGCTAATAGTTCGACGTCTTATCCTGCCAGCTCTCTTTCTTCAATGGTCTGTACCATCACGACTTGTACTGATCCTTCATTGTGAACGGTGGTATCGTGGGTGTTATCGACACTAAGGCTGACATACCCCGACTGGTCTCTTCTATCTTTAGCTTAATAGTACCTTGGTTGATTAGTCTTTGTACTTTCTATTTCAAGATGAGGCATTCTTCTGTCTCATGTCCCAGGATCCGATGATACTTACAATAATTAGGGGCATCTACTAGCCCTCCTTCATCTGGTCGGATCGGTTTTGGCAATTGCAGCTCCCCTTCTTCGACTAGTCGCTCCATTATCGAAACAAGATCTTCCAGGTCAAATGAATAATGCCCGCTTACTCTGCCCCATCCGATGATCGTCATCTTTCTGTCTTTAAGGCCCTTTGTCTTTTGCCTAAGTTTCTATTGGCTTGCCTTTGATCTTGTGTTCCGGATGCATGCGTTTCCGATCTTTTGAGGCCTTGCTTTTGTCAATGTAGTTTGACGCAGCCATCTTTCCAATCTCACGTCTCGGTCTTTCAACTTTGAACTGCGCTCTCTGTAAGTTCCTTCTATCATATGGACTTTTGTTGCTAGGTCCCGGAATGTTGAGAAACTGTGCTCGGATAAACCAAACGAAATCGTTGCATTCATGGCCTGCATGCACATCTTGACTTGCTTGATCTCGCTGGGTAACTCTCAACATTGTGTTGCTATAGTGCCCCACCTGTCGATGAACTTCTTGACTGATTCTCCTTCCCTCTGATGAACCACGACTAAGTCTGTCAATGATACCTCTCACTTAGTAGAGAAAAAACTTGGAAATGAATAGGTACTGCATCTGATCCGAAGTCCTAACGAACCCTGCAGGTAATGACATGTACCATTGAAATGCATTTTCGGTCAATGTCGACCCAAATAATCTGAGGCAATATTGAGGTACTTCAGACTAGTTCCCTGACATCGTCATGAATTGGGTCATATCCTCCTCGGGTGACCCTTTACCATTGAATTGTGGAAAGTCAAGAAGCTTAAAGTTGTTAGGGAATGGGATTTCATCAACTTCGGATGGATATAGTACCCGATAGACGTATTTTCCTCTCTTCTCCTTCTCTTTCTCCTGATGCATCAGGTTCGAGACTATTTGGGATAATTCCTCTCTTGTGACATGCATCGAAGGTGCTAGTACGCATTTGAATGAGATGTTTCCCGGTTGGACTTGTGGTTCTGCGGCTATTAGCTCTTCCCTTGCCCCCTTTGGTTCTTCCGGTGACCGTCCAATGGGGATGGTTGTACCTCTAGTTGCCCCCTAAGCAACTAAAGCTAGCAAAGCTTACTTCATTTCCCTTATTTCCCTATTCGTGTTCTCTTGGGCCTGTGCTCTTTCATCTATCTGCTCATGGATTGGAGGTAGCTCAATATCTTGATCGGCTGGTTGCTCTTCTTCGACGACCTGAATCATGGCGACTTGCACCAACTGTGACTTTGGTCCAATCACAGTTGCCTTGTTGATGGTCACCTCTATTGATTCTGTGCTGATCTACAGAAGAATGAATTCTAACGATTCCTTAGTCAACTTGACTGCTTGTAATTGTGTTGGAAATTCTTTGACGGATAGGGTGAACCCTTGCTGTCATTTTATCGATACAGTTGATTGGTCGTTGCTTTCCAATACCGGAGTATGATCTTGCTTGCTCACTTCCTTAAGAACATATTTACTTTTCAAACCCTTAGTCTTCATCGGCTGTTTGTGCCTTTGCACAACCTGCCAGCCAAATTTGACAGTTGCTAACTTTGATGCTATGAGATGGGGAAGGTAAAATCCCCCTGTTGCTAGGAAGATCATAGTCGCTGCCATTTCTCCTATTTTGGTGGTTAGTTCTTTTACTAAGTTTCTTTCTCTAGGATTGCCTGCACAGCCATAGAAGCATTAGTACATCCCATGACTTCAAAAGGAAAAGAACAGGCGACCTTACCGATCCCGATGCAATTTGACAAGAAACGAAACGCATATGATAAATCAAATGCACGAAACGAGAAGTTCATGTTATGTTTTCTTTTGAAGTATTTTAGAAATACCTTTTTGGAAACAATTTAGGAAAACTTTCGATAAATTGATTTCAAATTCTTTTGCCTTAAAGATGAAGGGAAGAACATTCCTGTTGAGAGTCCTCAGTTTGGTGCCCGTGAAGGCGCCGGACATTTCTCCTCGCCATAACTTTCTTATGCATACATTCGTGTCTACAAATGATTTATCTTAGAATGTTTCTTTACCCAGAGACAACCAGAGATTCTGTTAGGTTCGATCCCAAGCAAAGTCACCATTTTGTTAAAACTAGAAAATGCTTAAGGGCAGTTTTCTTGTGTTTTGTTATTCTGGGGTTTCTGAGTAATAGAAGCATTCATATACAATCATAGGCATTCATAAAGTATACACGAGAAAGCATCACAAGGCAAATTTTATTCCAGAGATTCCAAGATCTTTTACATTCCAGGATATGAATTGGTCACAGACCCTTAATTACATCAATGGATGATCACCCTTGATTAAAAGGCAAAAGTAAATGTACGCATGCATCATAGATAAATTAAATAAAGCATTAAAAGAGCATAAATGCAAATAAAGCATACCACAAATAGCACAAAGATTTTTATGTGGAAACCCTTATGGGAGAAAACTACGGCACAAAGCGACAAAATTCCACTATGAATATAGTTATACTATAGATTAAATGTTATAGAGGAAGCCTGGATAGATTGAGCAAATAATTTAAATCATTAGGGACTATGGTCTTGAGTTCACGGTTGTAGAGACCAAGTTTCGAGTTTCTTATGGACTGAACCATCATTTAGATAAGTTAAATTCTTATACCATGTTCTTTCAGGTGTTGCTAGTTGAGTAGCAACCAAGGTTTTAACCGAGTCATGTATCACAGTGTCATTGATCGTCTCCATGAATGGAATAGCTTTCAGGAATACATGCCATGATTCCCATGTAGTGCAACACAGTGTCATTGATCATCTTCGTGGATGGTGTTGAGCTCTTAATTGTGCATATTCTAACCCCAATTCATCACTCATTATGCTTGTTGTTGTGGTTTATAGACTAAACTAATGCATGGATTTTTTATTGTAGGGATGAGAGAGAGGAAGCATCAATTGAAGACTTAAAGATGCTACTTAGAAGCAAAGAAGATCAAAGGGGCTAAGCATCAAAGAATGAAAGAAAGAAGTCAGAAAAAAGAAGAAAGAAAGTAAAAGAAGGTGCCCACGACCGATCGTCCGACCGGTCGTCCAAGGTCAAGGACCGGTCGTCCAACCAATCCGCACATGCACAGAGGAGACCCAGAGGCCACAACTCTCTAGACTGTTCACGACCGGTCGTGCGACCGGTCGTCCACTTCTGCGACCGGTCGTGCGACCGGTCCTTAAATTATTTTTTCGGGTTGAAAATTCCCGAAACTCACTGGACACTTTTATGCAGTTTTGAGACCGGTCGTCCAGCATCCACGACCGGTCGTCCAGCCACTACGACCGGTCGTGCGACCGATCGCCTGCGTAACGAAACGTGTTCTACAAGTCCCGAAAATCTCTGCGCACTGCGTACTCTTACGCAGAATCTGGAAGTTTCCTAGGTTACGAAGCCTCCCCACTATAAAAGGACACCTAGGGATCGTTCCTAGGGTATCTTAGAAGAGCTTAAGCAAGGTGGGAGGCGGTGGAAGTGGATTTCGGAGTTCCACAACTCCTTCTAGTTTGTAGGTTGTTTTATGCTTTTCTTAGTTGTTTCATGTTTCCTTGGATCATGAACGGCTAAACCTCTTAGCTAGGGCTAAGAGGTGAAGCTTGTAGTGAACCTAAGATGTTTCAATTCGTTTTTAGTTGGTTTTAAGATTGAATTTCATGTTTATGAACAATGGTTTGAAGTTTATACAAGTTCTAAGTAGTTTTTCTTAGTCTTATGATGACTCATGGATGTTTGGGAGAATTACTTAAGTTCTTAATTGCTTTGTGTTAGTCTAGACCTGTATGATCCGAGGAATTGGAGTACGCTTTAGTACTATGATCTTCATGTGGGAATTTCCTACCAAAGTTCTACTTTTCTAAAATTCTGTGCTATGTGGGACTGTGCATGTGATTTGAATCAAGTTCAAATCATACTCTAGCCTTGTCTTGTGAAAGGACTTGAGGATGGTTATGATTGTGATCTGAGCCTATTGGAATTGGGACTGACCTATGCAATTAAAGCATGCTCAGCCTAGCTTGCATTGAGTGAATCATACACATGGCTCTTACATATGGCAGATTGTTTGGTTTAACAGCTCTATCATCCAGCTAGATAGATCTTAATATCGATTCTAGTTGAGAAAGTGAGAAACCACAGCGGATTGAACATCAAGGATTGCTACAAGTGGATCCTTGAACCTCTAGTGCCTTTTTATAATTGTTTACCTTCAATTTAGTTCAAAGTTGTTACTTACATCAATCTCATATAAAATCTGGTTGTTAGCTCTCAATAGACACTATTGGATGTGTTTGTGAATTCCTACACAAGTCTCTGTGGATCGACCTCGGTCTTACCGAGTTTATTACTACATCGCAACCCTACACTTGGGGAAGCGAACAAGTTTTTGGCGCCGTTGCCGGGGACTATGACGGTTTTTCACAAATTTCTGAAAATAGTATCTATTTAGGATTTTTAGGATTCTAGGACTAACTTTGTTTGTTTTATTTGATTTTTCTTTTTGCAGGGATTTCTAGGAAGTTGAAGAAGACATAAGGATCTCAAGTACTCGAATCAGGTTCTATCTTTCTAAACCTAACTCTTCTCCTTCTCCTATTCATTCCTATCATATTCATCTCTTGTAGAGTGGGTGGAGGCTCCTTTTGGATCTCTGAAAGGTAGGCCTTGTGCCACCTGGATTCCTATTGGTCGGCTCTGCCGTCTTGGATTACCGTGTTCTCAGAGATTTCTTTTCTCACCTCTACTCCTCTTTCTTCTTTTTCTGCACTTTTCTCAAAGGATTCAAAGAGTGGGTGGGGAGTTCTTTGAACCCCTATTGACCGGGAGAAATCGGTCTCTATCCTTGCTTCTGGCCTAGCCATTGCAAGACACCTTGTGCTTCGGTCCTAGAGAAGAGTAAAGAAGGGAAGCAAGAATTCGTTTCTCTTTTCGTTTCATTTTTTTTTTTTTTTTGGATTTGCATGCCACATTGGGCTCAGGATTCCAATAACCGACTCATTAGTGAAGGGGGAATAGTTGAAGGAATTGACAAAGAGCCACGTGCTAGGAGACATCTAAACTCTCCAATTTTGTCTGAAAACATGGCTGCAAATCAACCTAATCCGATGGCCAATCCTAATCTGGGCCAAAACCAAACTGAAACGGGGGAGAATGTGGTTGAGAATGTTCCCCGACCAAGAACTTTACGTGATTTCTTGCAACCAGCAAGAGCGAGCACTCCCTCATGCACTATTTTCCCACAAAATGCAAGGAATGTGGATTTGAAACCAGGAGTGATCCAACTTCTCCCTAAATTTCATGGATTGGACAGCGAAAGCGCCTATCTACACCTTAAGGAGTTTGATGAGGTAATAACCACCATGCACTTTGCTAATGTGACTGATGATGTGGTGAGACTCAAATTCTTCCGTTTTACTCTTAAAGATAAAGCTAAAGGTTGGCTTCATGCATTAAGGCCAAGATCAATTGGTGCATGTACTGATATGCATAGGGAATTCATAAAAAAAATTCTTCTCTACTCACAAAACAAACATGTTGAAGCGCCTTATCATGAGCTTTGCCCAAAAGGAAGATGAAACCTTCTTCCAATGTTGGGAGAGGTTTAAGGACTTATTGAACACATGCCCACATCATGGCTTTGAAATTTGGCGGGTTATAAGCTTTTTCTATGAAGGACTGACTTCACCCATGCGCCAATTTGTAGACATGATGTGTAATGGGGAGTTCATGAATAAGGAAGCTGATGAAGCATGGGATTATTTGGAAGAATTCGCTGAGAATGCACAGTCTTGGGATACATCTAAACCAACAAATTCCAAGACTGGCCAACAAAAGGAAAAAGGGAGAATTTATGTCTTATCGGAAGAAGATAGCTTAAGTGCACGTGTGGCTAGCCTCACAAGAAAAGTCGAGGCCATGGAATTAAGGAAAGGAGAGACGATCAACTCTAAGGATGTTGAAACTATTTGTGAAATTTGTGCCAGAAATTAATATACAACACAAGACTCAGCAGCTCAAGACATCTTACAAGAACAAGCAAATGCCATAAACAGTTATCAATGACAATTTGGTGCTCCAAACTCAAACACATATGATTCTAGTTGGAAGACCCATACCAACTTTAGTTGGAGGAATGGACCCACTGCGAATGCAACCAATATCCCTCAAGCTCAACCAATACTAGGTCCATCTCTAGTCATTACACCAAAAGTTACGCTAGAGGAGATGTTGGGTGCATTTGTTTCGGTCCAAGCTGAGTATAACAAGACTAATTCTCTGAAAATAGATGGGTTCATGCACGAGCAATTGAAATTTAATCAAAATACAACCCAAGCCATCAATGACTTGAAAACCTCAATGGCTAGGGTTGAATCGCACCTCAGTGTTAGGGAGAAAGGCACACTTCCTGCCCAACCTCTTCCTAACCCAAGGACCCAATTTGAGATACAAGATGCAAGCTCATCCTTCTAACATATGGAGCATGTTCAAGCTATTACCACTTTACGAAGTGGAAAAATAATTGATAAATCTAATCCGGTGAAGGCCCCACAGCCTAATGATCCAAAAATTTCCAAAGAGGATGATAACCTGAACGACACTCCACAAGAGAAAGAACCGGAAAGGCAATACAAACCGGTTGCCCCGTTTCCACAAAGGTTGATTTCACCTAAACCTTTAGACAAAAATCTGAAAATTTTAGAGGTTTTCAAGCAGGTGAGATCAACATCCCAATGTTGGATGCCATTAAACAAATTCCGTCATATGCTAAGTTTTTGAAGAATCTTTGCACAATAAAAAGAAAAATACATGTGCAAAAGAAGGCATTTTTGACAGAGAATGTAAGCGCCATTATAAATCACAGGATGCCCAAGAAATACAAAGATCTTGGTAGTCCGACAATATCATGCATAATTGGAGACTGCCGGGTGAAACATGCTTTACTTGATCTAGGAGCAAGTGTGAACTTAATACCCTTTTCGGTCTATGAACAATTGGGTTTAGGTGAATTAAAACCCACCAAAACCACATTACAACTCGCTGACCGATCGATTCTTATTCCGAGAGGGGTGATTGAGGACGTTCTTGTCCAAGTTGACAAGGTCTACTACCCAGTGGACTTCATTGTCTTGGACACACAACCCATGGTTAATAGTGGCCCTCAAATTCCTGTCATACTTGGCCGCCCATTCCTAGCTACATCAAACGCTATCATAAATTGTAGGAGTGGGGTCATACAAATGTCCTTTGGTAATATGACGATTGAGTTAAATGCTTTTAATGTTGACAACCAACAAGAGGATGAAGATGAAGAGGTCCACGAAATAAACATGATCAATTCTATTGTGGAAGATGTGTCCCTCTCAACTCCTTACCCCAATCACTTAGAAGAAGATGCGGCTTATTCTCTTGATAAGAATGTTGATGTGATAGGGGACATAGTCGTACCTTTTGAGTCGGTATTGGCACATAACATTAGCCAAGAGAAGGATGTGGAAACAAAACTTTATTGTACTGAGAAATCAATTCATATTTCCACACCTCTATGAATCGTGCATACCGACCCCTACCAACCCTGGGATGATCCATATTTGCAAAATCAATGCCCAGGAAAATCTGAATGGAGATATATTCTTTCTGACAAATATGATGCTGTCTCCTCTTATACATGTGATGAAAACATTAATGAGACCACTGAAATTCCTTTTTGAAATTTTCAGTGGCTTATCTGGATCACTCACACACATGTATACTGTAATGCAGTATATTAGATGACGTTATTGCAAAACCTTTTGATCCATCTAATGATTCTGCTTGACTTTATGCTTTTGGACAAACTGTTGGAATTGATCTCCTAGTCTGATGGAGGTGTAGAGTAGTTAGGATTAGGATTTTGTTGCTTTTGTTTGCTTTTGCTTAGGTTTGTTAGACGGAGGAAGAATTTCGCTTTTCACTTTTTCAGGTACTCTCATTCCTCACTCCCTTTTATTTTCATATTGCTCTCATGTTATGTTCATTGCGCATCTTTTACATTGAGGACAATGCAAGATTTGGTTGGGGGGTGTAGGATCACTTGGATGAATCTAGCGTTTTGTAACATTTCGAGCAATTATGTAGAAAATTTTCAATTTTCCTACAATTCAAAACTCTTTTGGAAAACTGTGTTTCTATGCATTCAAGATGATATGAGCATAAGAGGAGGAGATATGAAGTGTATGGGGTTGTATGTCTGGAACTTCTCATCGCATAATGGCTTTATATGTGAATTCCCCTAGTTATGTGATTGATAGAAAATTTGAACACTTTACACCTAGTTCACATTACACGATTTTCACGGGTTGAAGGAATTATGTGATTTGTGGATTAGTTAGATTTTGATTCAAGGTGTTGAGACATCAAGCCGGGGTACTTTGTCCATCCTTGTCCATGGGAAAATAACGAAAGATATTGATTTTTAAAAATCCTATCTAATTTAAAAGAAAAAGGAAAAGGAAGGATGAAATTGGGAATGACGGAAAAATGGTGGAAAAATCTGATTAGGGCTACCTACTACCAACCGGGGGATGGTCTACCCGTAACCAAAGCCGAAAATGGGACGTAGTGTAAAAGTCATCGGAAGGACAGTAAGACAAATTCCCGTCATTGGCTTGTTGTTGCTCTATAAACCTTGAGATCCATAGTCTAGTTGATTTATGAAGAAGATAACCCTAGAAACTCATGAAAAGAATTTTCACTATGCACACTAGATTGAATTTGTTCAAGTTCTTCTATTTGTCAACCAATCAGCGGGAATTTCATATGGGTGCTTATCATGTTTTGAGAGTGTACGGTTTCAACCTCTATCACCCAATTTCTCTAACTCTCACACTTATGTATCTTGGGATGTATAGAAGAATGGTTTCTAAAGGAGAGTTGGGTTTTGGAGAATGGAATTAGTTTCACGCATGTTTTGCTCAGGACTAGCAAAATGCTGGTTGGGGGATGTGTTGAGCTCTTAATTGTGCATATTCTCATTATGCTTGTTGTTATGGTTTATAGACTAAACTAACGCATGGATTTGTGATTGTAGAGATGAGAGAGAGGAAGCATCAATTGAAGACTTAAAGATGCTAGTTAGAAGCAAAGAAGATCAAACGAGCTAAGCGTCAAAGAATGAAAGAAAGAAGTCAGAGAAAAGAAGAAAGAAAGTAGAAGAAGGTGCCCACGACCGGTCGTCCGATCGGTTCGCACATTCACAGAGGAGACCTAGAGGCCATAACTCTCTGGACTGTTCACGACCGGTCCGCACATGCACAGAGGAGACCTAGAGGCCATAACTCTCTGGACTGTTCACGACCGGTCGTGCGACCGATCGTCCACTTCTGTGACCGGTCGTGCGACCGGTCCTTAAATTATTTTTTCGGGTTGAAAATTTCCGAAACTCACTGGACACTTTTATGACGTTTTGAGACCGGTCGTCCAGCATCCACGACCGGTCGTCCAACCATTGCGACCGGTCGCCTGCATAACGAAACGTGTTCTACAAGTCCCGAAAATCTTTGCACACTGCGTACTCTTACGCAGAATCTGAAAGTTTCCGAGGTTGCGAAGCCTCCCCACTATAAAAGGACACCTAGGGATCGTTCCTAGGGTATCTTAGAAGAGCTTAAGCAAGGTGGGAGGTGGCGGAAGTGGATTTTGGAGTTCCACAACTCCTTCTAGTTTGTAGTTTGTTTTATGCTTTTCTTAGTTGTTTTATGTTTCCTTGGATCATGAACGGCTAAACCTCTTAGCTAGGGCTAAGAGGTGAAGCTTGTAGTGAATCTAAGATGTTTCAATTCGTTTTTAGTTTGTTTTAAGATTGAATTTCATGTTTATGAACAATGGTTTGAAGTTTATACAAGTTCTAAGTAGTTTTTCTTAGTCTTATGATGACTCATGGATGTTTGGGAGAATTACTTAATTTCTTAATTGCTTTGTGTTAGTCTAGACTTGTATGATCCGAGGAATTGGACTACGCTCTAGTACTATAATCTTCATGTGGGAATTTTCTACCAAAGTTCTACTTTTCTGAAATTCTGTGCTATGTGGGACTGTGCATGTGATTTGAATCAAGTTCAAATCATAATCTAGCCTTGTCTTGTGACAGGACTTGAGGATGGTTATGATTGTGATCTGAGCCTATTGGAATTGGGACTGACCTATGCAATTGAAGCATGCTCAGCCTAGCTTGCATTGAGTGAATCATACACATGGCTCTTACATATGGCAGATTGTTTGGTTTAACAGCTCTATCATCCGGCTAGATAGATCTTAATATCGATTCTAGTTGAGAAAGTGAGAAGCCACAGCGGATTGAACATCAAGGATTGCTACAAGTGGATCCTTGAACCCCTAGTGCCTTTTTATAATTGTTTGCCTTCAATTTAGTTCAAAGTTGTTACTTACATCAATCTCATATAAAATCTGGTTGTTAGCTCTCAATAGACACTATTGGATGTGTTTGTGAATTCCTACACAAGTCCCTGTGGATCGACCTCGGTCTTACCGAGTTTATTACTACATCGCAACCCTACACTTGGGGAAGCGAACAGATGGAATAACTTTCCGGAAGACACGTCATGGTTTCCATGTAGTGCAACACAATGTCATTGATCGTTTCCATGGGCGGAATGACTTTTAAGAAGACACACCATGGTTTCCATGTAGTGCAACACAGTGTCATTAATAGTCTCCATGGACGGAATGACTTTTAGGAAGACATGCCATGCTTGCCATACTTAACACAATGTCATTATCCGTTACTTCGAACGGGTGACCACTGGAAGGCAAATTACGGCTGCCATATGATATAACACAGTGTCACTGACCGTCTCCGCGGATGGGTGACTTTCAGGATATATCATGGCTGCTAGATAGTACGACACAGTGTCATTGATCGTCTCCGTGGACGGAATGACTTTCAGGAAGACACATCATAGCTACCAAATGGTACGACATAATGTCATTGGCTGTCTTCGTGGATGGGTGACCACTTGAAGACACATTTATGGCTATCGGGTGGTACAACATAGTGTCATTGATCATCTCTATGGACAGAATGACTTTCAAGAAGACACACCGTGATTACCTTAGCTATTTAACTGATGTACCCCACTTTGGATGGAAAGTACATCAACTGGTTTTAGTGATAGTAGTTCATAATGAAATATTTCCGATGTTTTGGAACTCTTTGGTTATGGTTTACGATGATAATCATAGTCCTTTTGAATTAGTTTCATATCTCGATATAGGATGAATGGAATTCACATAATAGATACAAGGAGCACAAAGTAAATATACTTGATTACATGCTCGAGAGAAGATTGCACTTATGCTTGATGCGTATAAGATGAATTATGTATTTGATTTAGTTAATTTTCTTTGTGCATGTCTTTGATTCAACCACATCATTGTTAATAATTGATATTTCGAACGATTGGGTCACTCGAATAAGCTATGTCGAGCTATACTTCTTTGAGAAGTTTAAGTTCAATGGACTAGATCGGCCATTTTTTATGCCTATAAATGACTAAGTATCGGGTTTGATAAGCTCCCGTTTATGTCAATATCTGATAAATGATAGGGGTCGGTACCCTGTAATTGCTTGATTAACTATTTTATAACATGAGAATGCTAAGTTTGCCTTAATGTCGATGAGATCGCGGTTAGTTTTACTTGGCATTAGTCGATTTTCGAGCTAGTAGGGCACTTCCTAGGGTTGAAAATGACTAAGTATTGGGCCCATTTACCGCTTAATTAGGGTATTCGAAGATCTCGAAATCAGATAACCTCATCGCGGTGCATTATTATAGTGTATCATATCATGGAGAAGATAAGTCTTTCTCTCGGCATCAGTCAAATTCCGCCTAATTCTTCTTGATTTCGTCTGTTTCCCGCTCTTTCAGAGGGATTTCTGGGTGTGCAAATTTAGTTAAGTGTTGGTCATTTTTTATTAAGTTGCAAATTTGGGCCATTTTAGATTGACCGTTGGGAAATCTGATTCGGGGGATGGATAGACATAGCTGATGTGTGTTTAGGAGGGTCAGCACAATCGGGAGGTGGGCCACACCGAAAGCGGGCCGCGCGACGGAAGTCCCCAGTCCAAGAAGACCGTCCAGGTGCACCTAGGAGTGGGAGTGGGCGCATGTGCCTTGAGGTGGGCGCATGTCCCCCCCCCCCCCCCCCCCCCCCCCCCCCCTTCAGGCGCATGTGGAGAGAGAGAGTGAGGAGAGAGGACAAGTGAGAGAGGTGGGCGCATATGGCAGAGCACATGCACCTGTCACTTCCCCATGGGTGCATGTCACTCTTGAACTTAGCATTTTTCAAGCTCTTTTTCAAACCAAAATGGAGTGGGCTCATGTTTGTCCAAAGGACAGGTAGCTTTTCGGAGATCGAAGTCACTGACGCCAAAGCACTTTAAGCCTCTCATCGGGTTATGAAATGAACGAGGTGGCGTACGGATGGTCATCTGCTGTGAATTTCGATAGTTCTTTACCAATTGGGCCCTCCCGACTAGCTCCAAACAAGGGACAAAACGCACTTCGTTGTGCGCAGGTAAACAGATACACTGCGTGACTTTTAAACTTACAGGTTAAGGGTTTCTGGGCATTTCGAATCATTTGATGACAATACGCATATCCAGTTCTGCTCTGAAATGGTACCTGTAAGCTTTTGGACCCTTTCGGTCAGCTCCAAATAGGGGCGAAACACATTTTGAGGTGTGCAGGTAAAGATATGTACCGTGTGACTTTGAAATTTGCTGGTTAAGATTTTTCGGGCATTCCGGATCATTTGGCGGCAATACGCATGTTCAATTTCGCTCTAAAATGACTTTTGCGATTTTCGTCATGATTGCGCGGGTTAAGGTTGCATTGGCATTTTTTGAGTATTCCTGATCTCGAAATTGATCCAAATCGTCGTAGATGGATTGCTAGATACTGTTTTATCATGGGTGTGAATTTGAGCCCCAACGGTTAGTTATTCTATGTAAAAGAACGCAGTTGAGAAGTAAGAGTTTGAACAACTAAAAGGTTGCCCACCCACTTCCATAAGCAGGTAGGAAATTCACAAAAAGAGATATGGGGCCATCTAATCAAAACCATTGGTAGGGAGTTTGGTAAGGACCAGTAAGTAGGAAGTGTAAGGGAGCGGAGCGAGCCAACATTTAAGGCCAACTCCACATAATGGATGACCCACATTAAAGGTGGGGCCCACATGATTGATGGTCCACATTAATGGTGGGCTCCACAAGATGGGCAATGGACATTGAAGGTGGCCCTCACATGATCGATGAACCATATCAAGGTGGGTTAATGAACGGTCCACATCAAAGGATGGCCCCTAAGGATGAATGGCCTAAATCCAAAGCAAGCCATGCATGATGAACAACTCACATCGAAGGTGGGGCCCACATGTTGGATGGTCCACATTAAAGGTGAGCACCATGTGATTGCCATGGATATTCAAGGTGGGTCCCAGATAATGGATGGTCCACATCAAAGGTTGGCCTTTAATGATTAATGGCCCACAGGCCACATCTAAGGTGGCCTCGCATGATGAGCGTCCTACATTGAAGGTGGGACCCACATGATTGATGATTCAAATCAAAGGTGGCTCTATGCATGTGATCGACCGTGGATATTGAAGGTGGGCCCCACATGAAGGACACTAACATTGATTGCCGGCTCCACATGATGGATGATCCATATTAAGATGGGCCCCACACAAGGACAGTTCATATTGAATGTCAGCCCCTAATGATGAATGACCCACATCTGTGAGGTGGCCTGCACATAATGAACCACCCATTTCAAAGTTGGGCCCTGTAGATAGATGATATGCATTAAAGGTGGGCTCCGTATGATGGATGACCCACATCCATTGTCTGACATTATCGACGCCCAGAGCTATGGTGGCCCTACATGATGCATAGCTCACAATGAAGGTGGGCCATAGAAGGTCGATGGTCTATGTAGAAGATTGGCCCCACTTGATGGACAATTCACATTGAAGACTGGGCCAAAGTGGCTCAACATATGATAGATGGTAGATATTAAGGGTGGTCTAAACAAAATTGATGGACAAATTCAAATGTGATATTGAAAATGAAAACCAAGCATTCTTTTCTATCTTTGGCTCCGGCATACTTATTGATTGAATAAGTAGAAATCAATAGAAGCTACTTATCCATTCTTTTTTTTCTTTTTCTTTTTCAGGTAAGTTCACACATCCCCTGTTAATACACACACCCACACTGTTAGTCACACTTCAATGTTAGCCACCCCCACCCCAACGTTGGGAATCAATACCACGCCCTCAGTGTTGAAATGAGGT
Organism: Liriodendron chinense; assembly: GCA_003013855.2. Taxonomy (NCBI): domain Eukaryota; kingdom Viridiplantae; phylum Streptophyta; class Magnoliopsida; order Magnoliales; family Magnoliaceae; genus Liriodendron; species Liriodendron chinense. The sequence continues at coordinate 1,850,793 of ML058437.1, read as the reverse complement.
TATCTCCGCTCATTCTACCACCATCCCTAAGGTAGCTTATATAAAGTAAATTACCCATCCAAACACGCCGTGAAAGACTTGAAATGATGTGCATCAAACTCGATTCAAGTCTCCATGGATTGCATCAACTGGACCAATTCAATGTGTCTTAGTCAAGGGTACTCCAGACTAAAAGTCACGGAATTGTTAATTTCCACCGAACAATAGTGACTGACGATAGGGATTTTAGCATTCCACAATAAGTTCTTGCCCAACCACCACGTTGTGGGTGACATAATAAGGATAAAGATATTGACAATTGTATACCACGAGGAAAGTGGTGTTATCTGATGCTCCTTTGAGAGTATGATACTTGACGCAAAAGCACTTAGAAATTTTACACCTGGAATGTATTACTTTTAATTAGACTGAGTAAATTGTCGAGCTCACTGTCGTTAAGTCACAGTCCCAAAATCAGATTAGTCCAACAATCATAACCTCTGATTTGTGGACACTTTTTGTTGAAATCAGACTTTTTATTTTTAACCGTCCAATAAATGTTAATCAATCCAATTAAATAATTAAATAAGTGCAATTTTTTTTATTCATCATACATCCAAATAGGGATCACAGCTTGTAAAGTTTAATCTGAACTAATTGTATAATAATTTTCAAGTGCCTGTGTATCATCCAGCACTCTGCCAGAGTATATCAATGCTTTTCCGTCTTTAAAGTTAATACATGCATTGAGGCAGGAAGACTTCTTATTCCACAATAATTTGTACAAGTCCGGTCAAGTCATCTGAGCTTCGGTCTTGCGACCGTGCTCCCCCGGGCACTGTTTCACCAGCTCGGATTATGTGCTACCCCCACCAGGATGCAGTGGGAGACTGACGGGTATGTCGCAGGTCGGTATTGGTAGAGAGCAGAGGGTCATACCTCAGTATTGGTGGAGTGCTGATAGACCCATCACATCAGCAAATTAAGGTGTGAGCCCCACCTGCTTTCCACCAATACTGGCCTGCCATGTACCCATCTGTCTCCCGTTGCATCCTGATGGGAGTAGTACCTAATCCGAGCTTCTGATTCACAGCTTAGCTGTGCCCCTGACCGCACAGATCAGTATGGAAATCCAGATTTTCAAACCCTAGCAATTATGCAGGACCCCTTGGAGATGCATCAGTATCACCAGTGGACCCAGCGATTGCAAAGAGTTTCCAGAAGGCCTGCATCCCAACCGCTTTCTGGTTTGAGAGGGAAAGATTGGAGCACTCTAGTTCTTGGATGGACTGGTTTTTTGGGCTCTAATCAGAATACGAGGAGGTGCAAATGATAGATGAATTGGATGTCAAGCACAAATCACATTGGGGCTCCACACAGTCCCTGTAAAATAAGTTTCTTTACAGACGTTTTAGAAGATACCTCCCCTTGATTTGATTGACTTGAACTTATCTGAACATGTGATAGACGATATACAATTAGAGCCGGCACAAACCAAGCCAGCTCGAAAGCTTGGCTCGGATTGGTTTGAAAAAGGTCCACTTGGATTGGTTCGAATAGAAGTTCAAACCAAACCAAGCCTTGGAGTCAAGCTTGTTTGAAAAAACAAACCAAGCTCAAACTAGGGCAGTACCGGCTCGGCTTGGCTCGAAGCTTGATTTGATTCAGCTCGGTTTGATTCGGTTTGATTCGGCTCGTAGATTGTAAGCACACTGTTTCCTAGGGTGTGGTCCACTTGAACTTTGGATATGATTCCATTTTGGGATCATGTCCTAAAATGATATGTAAAACAGATGGACAACGTGGATAATACATATACATAATGACATGGATAATACATAGCACATATACATGAATGCACACTGTTTCCTTTCACTTGTAAAATTATGCTTGTGTACTTTTGTTTGGAAAATGCTCTTACATGTCTATTTTGAAGTTGCACTCTTTCGGAGGATGTTAAACATCATATCATATAGTAAGATACGTTTGTACTTTTTTTTCTAACTTTTTAAATTCTTTTCTATTTAAATAAACAAGCAAAAAAAAAAGAGCCATCACCTGTTGGAACTACCGGGTTCGAAAATTTTGACCAAACTAATCCTGGCTCGAACCAGATTTTTTTGGAGTAAACCAAACTTGGGCCGCAGGGGTCTATTTGAAACCCAAACCAAGCCGATCCACAAACTGAGGTGGCACAAAAACAAGCCAAACCAAACAATGACTAACTTGGCCCGGCCTGGATCGTTGCCCACCTCTATATACAATATTCAAGGAGGATGATGGTGAACTAGCATAGCAACAACTTTTGCGAAAACAAGGAGTGAATTAATAGGAATATGCAAATACAAGTACGTGTGCATCCGCATGAGTGTTCATTCATATCATGACTGAAAGGTGGCCCGTGGAGAAGTTGATCAAGACTATCTACCTAGTACATCTTAACCGTCTGTGCTGAAGGCATAAGAAATTCCAATGTCGTCACTTCTTGTTGGTCGACATCATCGCGGATGACTACGGATGATTTTAGAACATGAGCCCAAAAAATGAGGCACATCCAAAGCTCAACTAGACCACGTCAAAGAAAGTAGCCAAGATTGAATGGAAATCGTTGACACCTTCCTAGAGTCCACTATTAGGTTTATTTGCTATCTAACATCTTAATAATGTCACAAAAACCTTCATGAAGGGAAAACAAATATAAGCCTGATCAGAGCCTCCTATAGCCCTAAGAAGTTTTCAACAATAGGCTTCCAAATCGGACTGTCTCTATAATGTGGCACAATTGAGCCTTGGTTTTGCCTCATTTTTTGTCTTGTTCCATAAAATGGTATGAAAAAGTGGCTGAACGATGTGGATCTAATAATTACATCATACTGGGCCCGCTGAAGTTTCACATGTGAATACTTTCGATTTTCTTCTCTCATGAGAATGTACTTCACCACGAGAGCAGATTAGGTGAGACCCCGGCCTCACCCTAGACGTTGTGGCCCTTATAGTGGAGCCCACCTTGACATGTGTATTCTATATTCACCCGGTCCATCCATTTTTCCAGATCATTTTAAAGCATTATCCAAAAAATGAAATAGTGGTTGAAATTGCAGTTTTACCGCTTGTAGAGATACTCGGAGATATGTCTATGGACCTAGAGGGGGTGATATGGACTTTTTTTTTTTCAAATTCTTTTCGCCTACTTATGCCATTCAATAAAATAAGCTTTGTAAGCAAGAACACTTTGGCTTCCAAGCCTTGGTGGGTCCAATCAAAAGACTAGCAAGAGTAAAGCAATAAGCAATCTTAGTCAAGCATGCATAGGTACATAAAAGAATCAAATAATCAAGCTCCTAACCTATGCATCTTGTGTAGACTTATGAGAGTGGATCAATGAGCTCAAGTCTACACAAGTAGTGAAGATACATCTTGTGTGAGGATGCCTATAAAGTGCCTAGCATGCATTCCTATCAAGCATTCATAATTAAGCAATTAAACTAATAATGCAAAGATATAAATGTGCTCAAGTACAATCGCAAACACAAGGATGTATAGTGGTTCGACTACTTGTCTACTCCACTCCCGGTTCAAGTACTCAACCCCTTTGAGCACACCGGCATTCACTATCGGAGGTTTTAAATGAGGTTCACCTCCCAACCTTTACACGGAGGTTTTATCGGTTCACCTCTCAACCGTATCCGGAGTTTTAGATATAGGCTAACTCTCAACCTATTCGCACGTTTACTCCCGTGTCGGAGGCTCCCCCTTAGAGACTTAGTTTAGGCCCGGCTGACGGGCCAAGGAACGACTAACGTCCCTAGGTCGAGTTCGAAAACAAACTCTAAAGTGGACTCTCAAATAAGACAACCTACTTGTCGGATGAGCCCCTTGTTTAGCGCCGGATTGGCTTGCTTGATCTCCGCTCTCCCGTGCTTCAATCAGCTTCCCTTTGTTCCCTCGATCGTGTCGCCAATGCCTTAGCCACATTCGATCAAACACCTTGCATGCGATGCCTTGAAATGCCCAAGGTGCTAGGAGGATGGGTTTGAGAACTCTACAACTTAGTGGGAATGGGTTTCCTAGAGTCTCTTACCTACAACGATCTCATCTTCGAGTTTAGGACAAGGATATGCCAATCAAGAAGCTTCCTAACTCTAGAGATCAAGAGGGGATGAAGGTCATCTTCTTCATGAGCTTGGAATGCTCTTAATCTTGTGTTAAAGCACAAGGAAGATGCCTTGCATAGGTCAAGGAATAAGCCTCAAAAGAACTCCTTCAATGGTGGCTTTCCTTCCTCAAAAATCCCTCCTAAAATGCCCAAAACCGGAGCTCTATATATAGGGAAATAAAGCCCCAACGGTCAGAAAACAGCTATATGCCGACCTGTCCCGACCGGTCATGACCGGTCGGACACCCCTGCTGGAAGATTTCAACAATGCAGGCCAACAACACTGGCCGACCGGTCATGACCGGTCGGCCCCCTTCACTGGATAGCCTCAACTCACTAGGCCGACCGGTCATGACCGGTCGGCGTCCTTTGCTGGACATGGGAGCCAAAAACTGGCCGACCGGTCGGCCCACCTTGCTGTACCCCTTCACCTGTGAAGGCCGACCGGTCATGACCGGTCGGCTGGCCTTTGTAAATCCAGCAGGGCTGCTGGCCGACCGGTCTTGACCGGTCGGACCAGCCTGGGTCCCCTCTACAATGTGCTGAATTTCTACTTTCTTCAGCTTGTCGTTTAAGGCCAAGGTTTGGTTGATCAAATGGGACACCTAGGGCCTATCAATGATGCCTAAAGGGTTCTAAATATGGTCAAGGTCATCAAGGATACAAAGGGGATAGGTTTTGGTCGAGGTTAAGGCACCAAGGCATCTCATATACCTGAATCTTCTTCCTTGATGCAGCTGGACGTCTTGAGTCTTCGGTCTTCATCTTCTTTGGGCTCAACCGACTCTAGACTCACTGACGTAAGTGATTGACAAACAAGGTGCACTAGTATGCCACGGAAAAGTGCACTAACAGTGGTGGCTTACCATTATCTATATCATAAGAAACCGTAGTGACTAATTACTAATAACGGGCCACAAAAGTTCTGTATCAAGCTGATATTTATTTTTCCTCTTCATCCAGACTTACATGAACTTATCGTCAGATTGGATGTGAAATAAAAACTATAGAAACATTAAGGTGATCCCTAAGAAGTTTATAATGGTAGGCTATTCAATCACCACTGTTTCCTGTGCCAGTGTTTGCGCTGTGGGAAATTTGGAGGGAAGGGAACAGGGTAAGATTTGATCGAGGGTTAGGAAAGAGGCATCCAGAGTGCTTAACAAGGTAATCTGTTGGATGGCTTGGGCCAGCAAGAACGCGAGGTCCGGGAACCGCATGAACATAACCGTACAACTGTTTTGCTAGGCGTTGGGCATCCCCGAACCCAGGCTCCGCTTTGCATATCTCTCGATTCAGGTTTGGAATAAACCCCCATGGGGATGTGTGAAAATTAATGTAGACGGATCAGCCCGCAGGTATCCTAGGCCGGTAGGTCGAGGTGGAGTTTGCAGGGACGATAAAGGCCAATTTCCTTTTTACTTTCTCTAAAGGATTCGGAATGGCATCGAGTGCAAGAGCGAAGGTTCAAGCTCTGTTGAAAGTCTAACTTTGTGTGTCAAGAGGGGTTTATCCATGATTGTGGTGGAAAGTGACTCAAAATCAACAGTGGAGGCACTAATTAGTGGGTCTTCCCATAAATGGAGGATGTGGTTCTGGCTAGGCAGCTTTCGATGGCTTGATGGAAAGGGCTCAAGTTAGGGTGGTGTATGTACCGAGAGAATCCAATCAGGTGGCGGATGGTCTTGTATGGTTGGGTAGCGAATGCCAATTCAACCGTGACTTTACGAAAGTGAATGAGTTACCTTTGTTAATCAAGGGTAAGTTGCTCCTGAACATGGTGGGGTTGGGTACAGTCGGGGAGAGATTAGTGGGTTAATTGTATACGCTTAATGGGGGTTGTTGGCCGGAAGCTTAGCAGTTTTTATGTCCAAGGGTCGGCCTAGCTTGTTTGTGAGGCTTTGGTGTTATATTTAAAAAAAAATGTTCAAAAAGAATAAAAAATAAAAAAAATTAAAGTGTTAAATAACCACTCAATGTCTAGCTGGATGGGCTGAACTAAGAAGACTCGATCTACTTAATACGAGTTAAAAAATTCTTTAAAAAAAATCACCACTGTTTCCTACAGTATGGTCCACCTAATAATTGGATGTTGCTCGTTGCTTCCGGTCACGAGTGTTGGACCTGCCAAAACCGACTGTGCGGCTCGATTCCAACCAAACAACTTTGACCCCAAATGCCAAGATAGACAAATACGTTAAAATCAACTGTATATAACCACAATCTGCGAAGATTGGTCCTCTATTTAACTACTCAATTAGTTGTTTAATATTGTTCAGGCAATGTTTGGAGGGTAGGGTTCTTACTCCAACAATGGGTCACACTTTTACCTTCTGCGGATATGGATTTTTATATGTGAGATAAAACAAAAGTAAAGGAGGGAACTTACAATCGGTCACCAAAGGTGGGCTAAAGATCGCCTCTTTCAATAAAAATTACGATGAATAAACGTGGATCTGGAGTACAACTACAATTATCAGCAACTAGATTAATGCTACAGACTTGCTGCTATGGAATGGAACCTCACAACTTATGCTACGAAATGTAAATAGCAGGATCACACTATTGAAAGCAAAGTTACAGATTATGTTAAGGAATATCAAAAGTATAATGCTAAGAAGCATTGCAATTTTGTAGATATATTAGATTGATCTGATTTTTGCTTGGTTGGTACTGGACCATTGCTCAGTTCCTTGCCTTACTTATAATTCTCGATCAACCATCTAGATACTTCTCTTAATGGGCGGTTATATAAATGCATCCCATGATCACTTCTTCCAATCCCTTCTATCCCTTGACTGCACGGTTTCCCTTGTTGTCTAACTTCTTTCACCAGATTCTCCTTGTTAGTTGTTGAGCTCTTAATTGTGCATATTCTAACCCCAATTCGTCACTCATTATGCATGGTTTTCACAATTTAAAGACTAATCTAAGGCTTGTTTTGTTATTGTAGGAATGAGGGCGGACTTCACTCAATTGAAGATGAAAAGGGTCCATTTAGAACCATTGAATGAAGATCGAAGGAGGACTAAGAGGAAGAAGGAAGCAATGAAAGAAGAAAAGAAGAAAGAAATGAAGAAAAGAGGCCAAGACCGGTCGTGACCGGTCGGCCAGGAGGGCCACGACCGGTTTAGACCGATCAGCCAGTTTCCCCAGACCTGCTGAACTCACTAGACAGCATTCATAGATAGTCCGACCGGTCGTGACCGGTCGGCCAAACCGGTCAGCCAGAGAACTTTCCAACTCCAGAAGCTTGCTGGACTGTTTCATAGTGAGGCACGACCGGTCGCGACCAGTCAGCCAGCCACTCAGACCGGTTGTACGACCGGTCGGCCATGCGTATGCTGCGTACTTTCTATTTTGGCGCCGAAAATCTCTGCGCATTGCGTAAGCTTACGCAGATTCTGGAATATTCTGAGGTTGCGGAGCCTCCCCACTATAAAAGAACACCTAGGGATCGTTCCTAGGGTATCTAAGAAGAGTTTGAGGAAGGTGGGAGGCGGCGGAAGTGGATTTCGGAGTTCCACAACACCTTCTAGTTTGTTTTGCTGCTTTTATGATTTTTCTAGTTGTTTCATGTTTCCTTGGATCATAAGCAGCTAAACCTCTTAGCTAGGGCTAAGAGGTGAAGCTTGTAGTGGATCTAAGATGTTTCAATTCGTTACAGGTTGGTTTTTAAGATTGAATTTCATGTTTATGAACAATGGTTTGAAGTTTATACAAGTTCTAAGTAAGTTTTTCTTAGTCTTATGATGACTCATGGATGTTTGGGAGAAACTTAAGTTCTTAATGGATGAATGTTAGCCTAGACCTGTATGATCCGAGGAATTGGAGTACACTCTAGTACTATGATCTTCATGTGGGAACTTCCCACCAAAGTTCTACTTTTCTGGTTTTCTGAATTATGTATGGGACTGTGCATGTGATTTGATTCAAGTTCAAATCATGATCTACCTTTGTCTGGTGACAGGACTTAATGATGATCATGATTATAAACTTAGTTTATTGGAATTGGCACTGACCTATGCAATTGAGCATGCTCATCCTAGCTTGCATTGAGTGAATTATATACATTGGCCTTACATATGACAGATTGTTTGGTTTAACAGCTCTATCGTCCGGCTAGATAGATCTTAATTTCGATTCTAATTGAGAGAATGAGAAACCACAGTGAATTGAGCATCAAGGATTGCTACAAGTGGATCCTTGAACCCTAGTGCCTTTTTATAATTGTTTACTTCAGTTTAGTATAACATTGCTACTTACATCAATCTCATACAAAATCCGATCGTTAGCTTGTTAATAGAAATTGTTGGATGTGTTTGTGAATCCCTACATAAGTCCCTGTGGATCGACCTCGGTCTTACCGAGTTTATTACTACATCGCAACCCTACACTTGGGGAAGCGAACAAGTTTTTGGCGCCGTTGCCTGGGACTTTAACGGTGTTTAACAGATTTCTGAAAATAGAATCTATTTAGGATTTTTAGGAATAGTTTTAACTTAGTTTATTTTGTTTGATTTGTTTTTTTTTTCAGGGATTTCTGGGAAGTTGAAGAAGATATATGGATCTCAAGTGCCTGAATCAGGTTCTATCCTTCTAAACCTTACTCTTCTCCTTCTCCTATTTATTCCTATCATATTCATTTCTTGTAGAGTGGGTGGAGACTCCTTTCAGATCTCTAAAAAGTAGGCCTTGTGCCACCTGGATTCCTATTGGTCGGCTCTGCCGTCTTCGATCACCTTGTGCTCGGAGATTTCTCTTCTCACCTCTACTCATCTTTCTTCTTTTTCTGCACTTTTCTCAAAGGATTCAAAGAGTGGGTGGGGAGTTCTTTGAACCCCTATTTACCAGGAGAAATCGGTCTCTATCCTTGCTTCTGGCATAACCATTGCAAGACACCTTGTGCTTCGGTCATAGAGAAGAGTAAAGAAGGGAAGGAAGAATTCTTTTTCCATTTTGTTTCATACTTTTCGGATTTGCATGCCACATTGGGCACGAGATTCCAATAACCGACTCATTAGTGAAGGGGGAATAGTGGACGGAATTGACAGAGAACCACGTGCTAGGAGACATCTAACTTCTCCAATTTTGTCTGGAAGTATGGCTGTGAATCAACCTAATCCGATGGCCAATCCTAATCTGGGCCTAAACCAAGCTGAAACGGGGGAGAATGTGGTTGAGAATTTTCCCCGACCAAGAACTTTACGTGATTTTTTGCAACCAGCAAGAGCGAGCACTCCCTCATACATAGTTTTTCCACAAAATGCAGGGAATGTGGATTTGAAACCGGGAGTGATCCAACTTCTCTCTAAATTCCATGGATTAGACAGTGAAAGTGCCTATCAACACCTTAAGGAGTTTGATGAGGTAATAACCACCATGCACTTTGCTAATGTGACTGATGATGTGGTGAGACTCAAATTCTTCCCTTTTACTCTTAAAGATAAACCTAAAGGTTGGCTTCATGAATTAAGGCCAAGATCAATTGGTGCATGGACTGATATGCATAGGGAATTCATAAAAAAATTCTTCCCTACTCACAAAACAAACATGTTGAAGCGCTTTATCATGAACTTTGCCCGAAAGGAAGATGAAACCTTCTTCCAATGTTGGGAGAGGTTTAAGGACTTATTAAACGCATGCCCACATCATGGCTATGAAATTTGTCGGGTTATAAGCTTTTTCTATGAAGGACGGACTTCACCCATGCGCCAATTTGTAGAGATGATGTGTAATGGGGAGTTCATGAATAAGGAAGCTGATGAAGCATGGGATATATTTGGAAGAATTGGCTAAGAATGTACAATCTTGGGATACATCGAAACCATAAAATTTCAAGACTGGCCAACAAAAGGAAAATGGGGGAATGTATGTCTTATTGGAAGAGGATAGCATAAGTGCACGGGTGGCTAGCCTCACAAGAAAGGTCGAAGCCATGGAATTGAGGAAAGGAGAGACGATTAACTTCAATGACGTTGAAACTGTTTGTGGAATTTATGCCGGAAATCTACATGCAACACAAGATTGTCCCACAATTTCAGCGGTTCAGGACATCTTACAAGAACAATCAAATGCTATAAACAGTTATCAACGGCAATTTGGTGCTCCAAACTCAAACACGTTTAATGCTAGTTAGAAGAACCATCCCAACTTCAGTTGAAGGAATGGACCCACTGCGAATGCAACCAATATCCCTCAAGCTCAACCTATACTAGGTCCATCTCTAGTCATTACTCCAAAAGTTACGCTAGAGGAGAAGTTGGGTACATTTGTATCGGTTCAAGCTAAGTATAACAAGACAAATTCTCTGAAAATAGATGGGTTCATGCAAGACCAATTGAAATTCAATCAAAATTCAACTCAAGCCATCAATGAATTGAAAACATCAATGGCTAGAGTTGAATCTCATCTCAGTGTTAGAGAGAAGGGCACACTTCCTGCCCAACCTCTTCCTAACCCAAGAACCCAATTTGAGATACAAGATGCAAGCTCATCCTCCCATCATACGTTGCATGTTCAAGCTATCACCACTTTGAGAAGTGGGAAAGTAATTGACAAATCTAATCCGGTGAAGGCCCCAAAACTTAAGGATCCGAACAATTCCAAAGAGGATGATAGCTGAAACAACACTCCACAAGAGAAAGAACCGGAAAGACAATACAAGCCGGTTGCCCCATTTCCACAAAGGTGATTTCACCTAAACCTTTAGACAAAAATCTGAAAATGTTAGAAGTTTTCAAGCAGGTGAAGATCAACATCCCGTTGTTGGATGCCATAAAACAAATACCATCTTATGCCAAATTTCTAAAGGAATTGTGTACGGTCAAAAGGAAACATAATGTTCACAACAAAGTACTTTTGACCGAGAATTTGAGCGCTATCATCAAACAAGAGGTGCCCCAAAAATACAAGGATCCGGGTAGTCCAACCATCTCATGCATCATAGGAGACTACCGGATTAAACAAGCCTTACTCGATTTGGGGGCAAGTGTGAATCTCATTCCATACTCGGTCTACGAACAACTTGGGTTAGGTGAATTGAAACCGACCAAAACCACACTCCAACTTGCTGATAGATCCATTCGTATACCGAGAGGAATGGTTGAGGATGTCCTAGTCCAAGTTGATAAATTCTACTACCCAGTAGACTTTATTGTCTTGGATACACATCCCGTAATAGGTACTGGTGCTCAAATTCCCGTCATACTTGGCCGCCCCTTTCTAGCTACTTCAAACGCAATTATCAATTGTAGAAACAGGCTTGTACAAATGTCCTTTGGAAATATGACTCTTGAGCTCAATATTTTTTATTTATGCAAACAACCACGGGAAGTTGATGAGGATATCTACGAAATAAACATGATTGAATCATTCGTGGAAGATACATTCCCCTTGTCATTATATTCCGACCCTTTGGAGGCATGTGTGGCCCATTCTCATGAGATAAATGATGACACAATACGAGATATGGATGCCATCTTAAATACGATGCCGGTGCTTGATAAAAAAAGATGGAGGGCCCTATTTGAGCCTTTGCCCGTAAACGAGAACAAAGCCATCCCATCTAATATCAAGGCACCAATACTCGACTTAAAACCATTACCAAGTGAGCTGAAATATGTCTATTTAGGTCGAGATAAGACATATCTGGTGGTGATTTCTTCCCACTTGGATGAAGAACAAGAGAGTAGGCTGATTGTCACTCTATTAGAGCACAAAGTGCCATTGGGTGGTCAATTGTGGATCTCAAAGGCATAGACCCACTGATTTGTACTCATCGCATACACCTACACCTTGAGGAGAATGCGAAGACATCTAGGCAACCACAAAGACGACTCAATCCAAACATGAAGGATGTGGTTAAGGACAAAGTGGTGAAACTATTAGATGCGGTTATTATTTACCCAATATCCGATAGTTAATGGGTGAGCCCAACTCAAGTGGTGCCTAAGAAATTCGGAATAACCATCGTAGCCAATGCCAACAATGAACTCCTGCCAACCAGAGTCACTGCTGGTTGGAGAATGTGCATTGACTACAGGAAGCTAAACCCTGTCACAAGGAAAGACCACTTCCCCCTACCGTTTGTTGATCAAATTTTAGAAAGGTTGGCGGGTCATTCCCATTTTTGCTTCCTTGATGGCTATTCAGGGTACAACCAAATAGAGATCGCCCTTGAAGACCAAGAAAAGACTACATTTACATGTCCATTCGGCACCTTCGCCTATCGATGGATGCCGTTTGGACTATGTAATGCCCCTGCCACCTTTCAGCGTCGTATGATGAGTATATTTTCTGATATGGTGGGGACAATTCTCGAAGTCTTTATGGATGATTTTTCAGTATTTGGTTGTAGCTTTGATGAGTGCTTTATGCCCTTGAAAGCTGTGCTGAAAAGATGTGAAGAGAAGAACCTTGTGCTGAATTGGGAGAAGTGTCACTTTATGGTTCAAAAGGGAATTGTACTTGGTCACATTGTTTCACAAAATGGAATCGAGGTGGACAAAGTGAAAATTGATCTTATCTCCAACCTTCCACCACCCAAGAGCATACGAGATGTGCGGTCCTTCTTAGGACACGCAGGATTTTATAGAAGGTTCATAAAGGACTTCAGTTAATTTTCTCGTCCATTATGTAACCTACTTCAAAAGGAAACTTCATTCGAGTGGAATGAAGAATGTCAAGATGCCTTTACCACACTTAAAGGTATGTTGACATGTGCTCCCATAACGCAACCACCTGATTGGAGCCTTCCTTTTGAAATTATGTGTGATGCTAGCGACTATGCTATTGGGGCCGTGCTAGGCCAAAGAAAAGAGAAGAAGCCATGTGTCATCTACTATGCGAGTAGAACCTTAAACTCAGCCCAAGCAAACTACACTACTACCGAAAAAGAACTTTTAGCCATAGTTTTTGCCTTGGACAAGTTTAGGTCCTACTTGATTGGATCCAAGATCATCATATTCACTGACTATGCCGCGCTTAAGTACCTTTACTCTAAGAAGGATGCTAAACCACGGTTGTTAAGATGGATCCTTCTACTCCAGGAATTTGACATAGAAATACGTGATAAGAAAGGAGTAGAAAATGTCGTGGCTGACCATCTCTCTCGACTTGTCCTCACCGATTCTCCTGAAATGACCGCGATCAATGACATGTTCCCTGATGAACAACTTTTTGCTGTTTCCCAATTGCCATGGTATGCGGACATTGCTAACTATCTTACTACAGGTACAATTCCTACACATTGGAAAAAGCAAGATAAGGATAAATTCTTCACTGAGGTGCGAAAATTCCTATGGGACGACCCATACTTATTCAAGTATTATCCCGATCAAATCATAAGGACATGTGTCCCAGATGATGAACAACAAAGTATCATCTCCTTCTGTCATTCTCAGGCATGTGGTGCCACTTCTCGGCTAAAAAGACCACAGCAAAAATTATGCAATGTGGGTTTTATTGGCCCACCATGTTCAAAGACACACATGAGTTTTGCAAAACATGTAAACCTTGTCAGAAATTAGGAGGAATTTCCCATAGAAATATGATGCCACTCAATCCCATCTTAATAATCAAAATTTTTTATTTTTGGGGCATCAATTTCATGGGTCCATTCCCATCTTCTTTTGGAAACGCATACATCTTGCTTGCCGTTGACTATGTATCCAAATGGGTCGAGGCAATCCCTTGCCGGAATAATGACCATAAAACGGTCATTCGCTTCTTAAAGGAGAATATTCTTTCCCGATTTGGTACACCTCGAGTCATCATCAGTGATGGAGGGTCTCACTTTTATAATCGCCCATTTGAAACATTAATGAAGAAATATGGCGTAACACACAAAGTGAGCACTCCCTATCACCCACAAACTAGTGGGCAAGCTGAGATATCCAATAGGGAGATTAAACACAGTTTAGAGAAAACGGTTAACCCCGATCACAAGGATTGGTCGCTTCAGCTTACCAATGCACTTTGGGCCTACCTTACTGCTTTTAAGACCCCTATTGGAATGTCTCCCTTTAGACTTGTCTATGGGAAGGCTTGTCACTTGCCTGTGGAGTTGGAACATAGGGCATATTGGGCAATTAAGAAGATGAATTTTGATTCTAACAAGGCAAGCTCGTTGCGCAAACTACAATTGAATGAACTTGCAGAAATTCGGAACGAAGCATATGAGAATGCGAGAATTTACAAGGACAAAACGAAGATATTCCATGATAAAAACATTCTTCATAAGTCATTCACGATCAATCAAAAAGTCCTCCTATATAATTCTCGTCTACATTTATTTTCAAGAAAATTGAGATCTCGATGGACCGGTCCCTACATTGTGCAAACTATCTATCCATATGGGACTGTCGAGTTGTTAAATCCAAGGAACGATAACATTTTTAAGGCGAATGGGCAGCGATTAAAGCCATTATTTGAGAAATTTCCTTCAGAAGGTATGTCCATACCTCTGAATGATCCTGTCTAACAGGATGATTGATCTCCTAGTCTGATGGAGGTATAGAGTAGTTAGGATTAGGATTTTGTTGCTTTTGTTTGCTTTTGCTTAGGTTTGTTAGAAGGAGGAAGAATTTCACTTTTCACTTTTTCAGGTACTCTCATTCCTCACTCCCTTTTATGTTCAAATTGCTCTCATGTTTTGTTCATTTAGCATCTTTTGGTTGGGGGGTGTAGGATCACTTGGATGAATCCAGCGTTTTGTAACATTTCGAGCAATTATGTAGAAAATTTTCGATTTTTCTAAAATTCAAAACTCTTTTGGAAAACTTTGTTTCTATACATTCAAGATGATGTGAGCATAAGAGGAGGATATATGAAGTGTATGAGGTTGTAGGTCTTTGAACTTCTCTTAATATAATGGTTTTATATGTCAATTCCCCTATTTTTATGATTGATAGATAATTTGAACACTTTACAACAAGTTCACAGTACAAGATTTTCATGGGTTGAAGGGATTATGTGATTCGTGGATTAGCTAGATTTTGATTTTAGGTGTGGAGAAATCAAGCCGGGGTACTTTGTCCATGGGAAAATAACGTAAGATATGGATTTCTAAAAATCCTATCTAAATTAAAAGAAAAAGGAAAAGGAAGGATGACATTAGGAATGATGGAAAAATGGTGAAAAATTCCGATTAGGGCTACCTACTACCAACCGGGGGATGGTTTACCCGTAACCAAAGCCGGAAATGGGACGTAGTGTGAAAGTCGTCGGAAGGATGGTAAGGCAAATTCCTGTCATTGCTTGATGTGGCTCTATATACCTTGAAATCTATAGTCTAGTTGATTTATGAAGAAGATAACCCTGGAAACTCATGAAAAGAATTTTCACTATGCACACTAGATTGAATTTGTTCAAGTTCTTCTATTTGTCAACCAATTAGCGGGAATTTCATATGGATACTTATTATGTTTTGAGAGTTTACGGTTTCAACCTCTATCACCTAATTTCTCTAACTCTTACACTTGTGTAGCTTGGGATGTATAGAAGAATGGTTTCTAAAGGAGAGTTGGGTTTGGAGAATGAATTTGGTTTCACGCATGTTTTGCTCGGGACTAGCAAAATGCTGGTTGGGGAGTGTGTTGAGCTCCTAATTGTGCATATTCTAACCCCAATTCGTCACTCATTATGCATGGTTTTCACAATTTAAAGACTAATCTAAGGCATGTTTTGTTATTGTAGGAATGAGGGCAGACTTCACTCAATTGAAGATGAAAAGGGTCCATTTAGAACCATTGAATGAAGATCGAAGGAGGACCAAGAGGAAGAAGGAAGCAAGGAAAGAAGAAAATAAGAAAGAAATGAAGAAAAGAGGCTAAGACCGGTCGTGACCGGTCGGCCAGGAGGGCCACGACTGGTCTAGACCGGTCGGCCAGTTTCCCCAGACCTGCTGAACTCACTGGATAGCATTCATAGATAGTCCGACCGGTCGTGACCGGTCGGCCATAGAACTTTCCCACTCAAGAAGCTTGCTGGACTGTTTCATAGTGAGGCATGACCGGTCGCGACCGGTCGGCCAACCACTCATACTGGTCGTGCGATCGGTCGGCCATGCGTAAGCTGCGTACTTTCTATTTTGGCGTCGAAAATCTCTGCGCACTGCGTAAACTTACGCAGATTCTGAAATATTCTAAGGTTGCGGATCCTCCCCACTATAAAAGGACACCTAGGGATCGTTCCTAGGGTATCTAAGAAGAGTTTGAGCAAGGTGGGAGGCGGAGGAAGTGGATTTCGGAGTTCCACAACTCCTAGTTTGTTTTGTTGTGTTTATGATTTTTCTAGTTGTTTCATGTTTCCTTCCATCATGAGCAGCTAAACCTCTTAGTTAGGGCTAAGAGGTGAAGCTTGTAGTGGATCTAAGATGTTTCCATTCGTTATAAGTTGGTTTTTAAGATTGAATTTCATGTTTATGAACAATGGTTTGAAGTTTATACAAGTTCTAAGTAAGTTTTTCTTAGTCTTATGATGACTCATGGATGTTTGGGAGAATTACTTAAGTTCTTAATGGCTGAATGTTAGTCTAGACCTGTATGATCCGGGGAATTGGAGTACGTTCTAGTACTATGATCTTCATGTGGGAACTCCCTACCAAAGTTCTACTTTTCTGATTTTCTGAATTATGTATGGGACTGTGCATGTGATTTGATTCAAGTTCAAATCATGATCTACCTTTGTCTGGTGAGAGGACTTAATGATGATCATGATTATGAACTTAGTTTATTGGAATTGGGACTAACCTATGCAATTGAGCATGCTCATCCTAGCTTACATTGAGTGAATCATATACATTGGCCTTACATATGACAGATTGTTTGGTTTAACAGCTCTATCATCCGGCTAGATAGATCTTAATTTCGATTCTAGTTGAGAGAATGAGAACCACAGCAAATTGAGCATCAAGGATTGTTACAAGTGGATCCTTGAACCCTTAGTGCCTTTTTATAATTGTTTACTTCAGTTTAGTTTAACATTGCTACTTACATCAATCTCATACAAAATCCGATTGTTAGCTTGTTAATAGAAACTGTTGGATGTGTTCGTGAATCCCTACATAAGTCCCTGTGGATCGACCTCGGTCTTACCGAGTTTATTACTACATTGCAACCCTACACTTGGGGAAGCGAACAAGTTTTTGGCTCCGTTGCCGGGGACTTTGACGGTGTTTCACAGATTTCTAAAACTAGAATCTATTTATGATTTTTAGGAATAGGTTTAACTTAGTTTATTTTGTTTGATTTGTTTTTTTTTCAGGGATTTCTAGGAAGTTGAAGAAGATATAAGGATCGCAAGTGCCCGAATCAGGTTCTATCCTTCTAAACCTTACTCTTCTCCTTCTCCCATTCATTCCTATCATATTCATCTCTTGTAGAGTGGGTGGAGACTCCTTTTGGATCTCTGAAAGGTAGGCCTTGTGCCACCTGGATTCCTATTGGTCGGCTCTGCCGTCTTGGATCACCTTGTGCTCGGAGATTTCTCTTCTCACCTCTACTCCTCTTTCTTCTTTTTCTACACTTTTCTCAAAGGATTCAAAGAGTGGGTGGGGAGTTCTTTGAACCCCTATTGACCAGGAGAAATCGGTCTCTATCCTTGCTTCTGGCATAACCATTGCAAGACACCTTGTGCTTCGGTCTTAGAGAAGAGTAAAGAGGGGAAGGAAGAATTCTTTTTCCTTTTTGTTTCATACTCTTCGGATTTGCATGCCACATTGAGCTCGAGATTCCAATAACCGACTCATTAGTGAAGGGGGAATAGTGATCGTAATTGACAGAGAACCACGTGCTAGGAGACATCTAACTTCTCCAATTTTGTCTGAAAGTATGGATGTGAATCAACCTAATCCGATGGCCAATCCTAATCTGGGCCTAAATCAAACTGAAATGGGGGAGAATGTGGTTGAGAATGTTCCCTGACCAAGAACTTTACGTTATTTCTTACAACCAGCATGAGCGAGCACTCCCTGATGCATAGTTTTTCCACAAAATGCTGCGAATGTGGATTTAAAACTGGGAGTAATCCAACTTCTCCCTAAATTCCATGGATTAGACAGTGAAAGTGCCTATCAACACCTTAAGGAGTTTGATGAGGTAATAACCACCATGCACTTTGCTAATGTGACTGATGATGTGGTGAGACTCAAATTCTTCCCTTTTACTCTTAAAGATAAAGCTAAAGGTTGGCTTCATGCATTAAGGCCAAGATCAATTGGTGCATGGACTGATATGCATAGGGAATTCATAAAAAAATTCTTCCCTACTCATAAAACAAACATGTTGAAGCGCTTTATCATGAACTTTGCCCAAAAGGAAGATGAAACCTTCTTCCAATGTTGGGAGAGGTTTATGGACTTACTAAATGTATGCCCACATCATGGCTATGAAATTTGGCGGGTTATAAGCTTTTTCTATGAAGGACTGACTTCACTCATGCGCCAATTTGTAGAGATGATGTGTAATGGGGAGTTCATGAATAAGGAAGCTGATGAAGCATGTGATTATTTGGAAGAATTGGGTGAGAATGCACAGTCTTGGGATACATCGAAACCAACAAATTCCAAGACTAGCCAGCAAAAGGAAAAAGGGGGAATGTATGTCTTATCGGAAGAGGATAGCCTAAGTGCACGGGTGGCTAGCCTCACAAGAAAGGTCGAAGCCATGGAATTGAGGAAATGAGAGACGATTAACTCCAATGACGTTGACACTGTTTGTGGAATTTGTGCCGGAAATCAACATGCAACACAAGATTTTCCCACAATTTCAGCGGTTCAGGACATCTTACAAGAACAATCAAATGCCATAAACAGTTATCAATGGCAATTTGGTGCTCCAAACTCAAACACGTTTAACGCTAGTTGGAAGAACTATCCCAACTTCGGTTGGAGGAATGGACCCATTGCGAATGCAACCAATATCCCTCAAGCTCAACCTATACTAGGTCCATCTCTAGTCATTACTCCAAAAGTTACGCTAGAGGAGATGTTGGGTGCATTTGTATCGGTTCAAGCTGAGTATAACAAGACAAATTCTCTGAAAATAGATGGGTTCATGCAAGACCAATTGAAATTCAATCAAAATTCAACTCAAGCCATCAATGAATTGAAAACATCAATGGCTAGAGTTGAATCTCATCTCAGTGTTAGAGAGAAGGGAACACTTCCTGCCCAACCTCTTCCTAACCCAAGAACCCAATTTGAGATACAAGATGCAAGCTCATCCTCCCATCATACGTTGCATGTTCAAGCTATCACCACTTTGAGAAGTGGGAAAGTAATTAACAAATCTAATCCAGTGAAGGCCCCAAAGCCTAAGGATCCGAAAGATTCCAAAGAGGATGATAGCTCAAACAACACTCCACAAGAGAAAGAACCGAAAAGACAATACAAGTCGGTTGCCCCGTTTCCACAAAGGTGATTTCACCTAAACCTTTAGACAAAAATCTGAAAATGTTAGAAGTTTTCAAGCAGGTGAAGATCAACATCCCGTTGTTGGATGCCATAAAACAAATACCATCTTATGTCAAATTTCTAAAGGAATTGTGTACGGTCAAAAGGAAACATAATGTTCACAACAAAGTACTTTTGACCGAGAATTTGAGCGCTATCATCAAACAAGTGGTGCCCCAAAAATACAAGGATCCGGGTAGACCAACCATCTCATGCATCATAGGAGACTACCGGATTAAACAAGCCTTACTCGATTTGGGGGCAAGTGTGAATCTCATTCCATACTCGGTCTACGAACAACTTGGGTTAGGTGAATTGAAACCGACCAAAACCACACTCCAACTTACTGATAGATCCATTCATATACCGAGAGGAATGATTGAGGATGTCCTAGTCCAAGTTGATAAATTCTACTACCCAGTAGACTTTATTGTCTTGGATACACATCCCGTAATAGGTACTGGTGCTCAAATTCCCGTCATACTTGGCCGCCCCTTTCTAGCCACTTCAAACGCAATTATCAATTGTAGAAACGTGCTTGTACAAATGTCCTTTGGAAATATGACTCGTGAGCTTAATATTTTTTATTTATGCAAACAACCACGGGAAGTTGATGAGGATATCTACGAAATAAACATGATTGAATCATTCGTGAAAGATACATTCCCCTTGTCATTATATTCCGACCCTTTGGAGGCATGTGTGGCCCATTCTCATGAGATAAATGATGACACAATATGAGATATGGATGCCATCTTAGATACAATACCGGTGCTTGATAACAAAAGATGGAGGGCCCTATTTGAGCCTTTGCCCGTAAACAAGAACAAAGCCCTCCCATCTAATATCAAGGCACCAATACTCAGCCTAAAACCATTACCAAGTGAGCTGAAATATGTCTATTTAGGTCGAGATGAGACATATCCGGTGGTGATTTCTTCCCACTTGGATGAAGAACAAGAGAGTAGGCTGATTGCCACTCTAGTAGAGAACAAGAGTGCCATTGGGTGGTCAATTGCGGATCTCAAAGGCATAGACCCACTAATTTGTACTCATCGCATACACCTTGAGGAGAATGCGAAGACATCTAGGCAACCACAAAGATGACTCAATCCAAACATGAAGGATGTGGTTAAGGACAAAGTGGTGAAACTATTAGATGTGGGTATTATTTACCCAATATCCGATAGTTAATGGGTGAGCCCAACTCAAGTGGTGCCTAAGAAATTCGGAATAACCATCGTATCCAATGCCAACAATGAACTCGTGCCAACCAGAGTCACTGTCGGTTGGAGAATGTGCATTGACTACAGGAAGATAAACACTGTCACAAGGAAAGACCACTTCCCCCTACCATTTGTTGATCAAATTTTAGAAAGGTTGGCGGGTCATTCCCATTTTTGCTTCCTTGATGGCTATTCAGGGTACAACCAAATAGAGATCGCCCTTGAAGACCAAGAAAAGACTACATTTACATGTCCATTCGGCACCTTCGCCTATCGATGGATGCCGTTTGGACTATGTAATGCCCCTGCTACCTTTCAGCGTTGTATGATGAGTATATTTTCTGATATGGTGGGGCAATTCTCGAAGTCTTCATGGATGATTTTTCAGTATTTGGTTGTAGCTTTGATGAGTGCCTTATGCACTTGAAAGCTGTGCTGAAAAGATGTGAAGAGAAGAACCTTGTGCTGAATTGGGAGAAGTGTCACTTTATGGTTCAAAAGGGAATTGTACTTGGTCACATTGTTTCACAAAATGGAATCGAGGTGGACAAAGTGAAAATTGATCTTATCTCCAACCTTCCACCACCCAAGAGCATACGAGATGTGCGGTCCTTCTTAGGACACGCAGGATTTTATAGAAGGTTCATAAAGGACTTCAGTTAACTTTTTCGTCCATTATGTAACCTACTTCAAAAGGAAACTTCATTCGAGTGGAATGAAGAATGTCAAAATGCCTTTACCACACTTAAAGGTATGTTGACATGTGCTCCCATAATGCAACCACCTGATTGGAGCCTTCCTTTTGAAATTATGTGTGATGCTAGCGAGTATGCTATTGGGGCCGTGCTAGGCCAAAGAAAAGAGAAGAAGTCATGTGTCATCTACTATGCGAGTAGAACCTTAAACTCAGCCCAAGCAAACTACACTACTACCGAAAAAGAACTTTTAGCCGTAGTTTTTGTCTTGGACAAGTTTGAGTCCTACTTGATTGGATCCAAGATCATCATATTCACTGACCATGCCACGCTTAAGTACCTTTACTCTATGAAGGATGCTAAACCACGATTGTTAAGATGGATCCTTCTACTCCAGGAATTTGACATAGAAATACGTGATAAGAAAGGAGTAGAAAATGTCGTGGCTGACCATCTCTCTCGACTTGTCCTCAACGATTCCCCTGAAACGACCGCGATCAATGACATGTTCCCTGATGGACAACTTTTTGCCATTTCCCAATTGCCATGGTATGCGGACATTGCTAACTATCTTGCTACAAGTACAATTCCTACACATTGGAAAAAGCAAGATAAGGATAAATTCTTCAATGAGGTGCGAAAATTCCTATGGGATGACCCATACTTATTCAAGTATTGTCCCGATCAAATCATAAGGAGATGTGTCCCAGATGATGAACAACAAAGTATCATCTCCTTCTGTCATTCTCAGGCATGTGGTGGCCACTTCTCGGCTAAAAAGACCACAGTAAAAATTCTGCAATGTGGGTTTTATTGGCCCACCATGTTCAAAGACACACATGAGTTTTGCAAAACATGTGAACCTTGTCAGAAATTAGGAGGAATTTCCCATAGAAATATGATGCCACTCAATCCCATCTTAATAATCGAAATTTTTTATTGTTGGGGCATCGATTTCATCGGTCCATTCCCATCTTCTTTTGGAAACGCATACATCTTGCTTGCCATTGACTATGTATCCAAATGGGTCGAGGCCATCCCTTGTTGGAATAATGACCATAAAACGGTCATTCGCTTCTTAAAAGAGAATATTCTTTCCCGGTTTGGTACACCTCAAGTCATCATCAGTGATGGAGGGTCTCACTTTTATAATCACCCATTTGAAACATTAATGAAGAAATATGGCGTAACACACAAAGTGAGCACTCCCTATCACCCACAAACTAGTGGGCAAGCTGAGATATCCAATGGGAAGATTAAACACAGTTTAGAGAAAACGGTTAACCCCTATCGCAAGGATTGGTTGCTTCGGCTTACCGATGCGCTTTGGGCCTACTGTACTGCTTTTAAAACCCCTATTGGAATGTCTCCCTATAGACTTGTCTATGGGAAGGCTTGTCACTTGCCTGTGGAGTTGGAACATAGGGCATATTGGGCAATTAAAAAGTTGAATTTTGATTCTGACAAGGCAAGCTTGTTGTGCAAACTACAATTGAATGAACTTGAAGAAATCCGTAACGAAGCATATGAGAATGCGAGAATTTACAAGGACAAAACGAAGATATTCCATGATAAAAACATTCTTCGTAAGTCATTCACGATCAATAAAAAAGTCCTCTTGTATAATTCTCGTCTACATTTATTTCCGAGAAAATTGAGATCTCGATGGACCGGTCCCTACATTGTGCAAACTGTCTATCCATATGGGACTGTCGAGTTGTTAAATCCATGGAATGGCAACATTTTTAAGGCGAATGGGCAGCGATTAAAGCCGTTATTTGAGAAATTTCCTTCAGAAGGTATGTCCATCCCTCTGACTGATCTTGTCTAACAGGATGATTGATCTCCTAGTCTGATGGAGGTATAGAGTAGTTAGGATTAGGATTTTGTTGCTTTTGTTTGCGTTTGCTTAAGTTTGTTAGAAGGAGGAAGAATTCCACTTTTCACTTTTTCAGGTACTCTCATTCCTCACTCCCTTTTATCTTCAAATTGCTCTCATGTTTTGTTCATTGCACATCTTTTACATTGAGGACAATGCAAGATTTGGTTGGGGGGTGTAGGATCACTTGGATTAATCCAGCGTTTTGTAACATTTCGAGCAATTATGTAGAAATTTTTCGATTTTTCTAAAATTCAAAACTCTTTTGGAAAACTTTGTTTCTATACATTCAAGATGATGTGAGCATAAGAGGAGAATATATGAAGTATCTGAGGTTGTAGGTCTTTGAACTTCTCTTAATATAATGGTTTTATATGTGAATTCCCCTATTTTTATGATTGACAGAAAATTTGAACACTTTACACCTAGTTCACATTACACGATTTTCATGGGTTGAAGGGATTATGTGATTTGTGGATTAGCTAGATTTTGATTTTAGGTGTGGAGAAATCAAGCCGGGGTACTTTGTCCATGGGAAAATAACGTAAGATATGGATTTCTAAAAATCCTATCTAAATTAAAAGAAAAAGGAAAAGGAAGGATGAAATTAGGAATGATGGAAAAATGGTGGAGAATTCCGATTAGGGCTACCTACTACCAACCGGGGGATGGTCTACCCGTAACCAAAGCCGAAAATGGGACGTAGTGTGAAAGTCGTCGGAAGGACGGTAAGGCAAATTCCTGTCATTGGCTTGATGTGGCTCTATATACCTTGAAATCTATAGTCTAGTTGATTTATGAAGAAGATAACCCTGGAAACTCATGAAAAGAATTTTCACTATGCACACTAGATTGAATTTGTTCAAGTTCTTCTATTTGTCAACCAATTAGCGGGAATTTCATATGGATACTTATTATGTTTTGAGAGTTTACGGTTTCAACCTCTATCGCCTAATTTCTCTAACTCTTACACTTGTGTAGCTTGGGATGTATAGAAGAATGGTTTCTAAAGGAGAGTTGGGTTTGGAGAATGAATTTGGTTTCACGCATGTTTTGCTCGGGACTAGCAAAATGCTGGTTGGGGGGTGTGTTAAGCTCCTAATTGTGCATATTCTAACCCCAATTCGTCACTCATTATGCATGGTTTTCACAATTTAAAGACTAATCTAAGGCATGTTTTGTTATTGTAGGAATGAGGGCAGACTTCACTCAATTGAAGATGAAAAGGGTCCATTTAGAACCATTGAATGAAGATTGAAGGAGGACCAAGAGGAAGAAGGAAGCAAGGAAAGAAGAAAAGAAGAAAGAAATAAAGAAAAGAGGCCAAGACCGGTCGTGACCGGTCGGCCAGGAGGGCCACGACCGGTCTAGACTGGTCGGCCAGTTTCCCCAGACCTGGTGAACTCACTAGACAGCATTCATATATAGTCCGACCGGTCCTGACCGGTCGGCCAGAGAACTTTCCAACTCCAGAAGCTTGCTGGACTGTTTCATAGTGAGGCACGACCGGTCAGCCAGCCACTCAGACTAGTCGTGCGATCGGTCGGCCATTCGTAAGCTGCGTACTTTTTGTTTTGGCGCCGAAACTCTCTGCGCACTGCGTAAGCTTACGTAGATTCTGAAATATTATGAGGTTGAGGAGCCTCCCCACTATAACAGGACACCTAGGGATCGTTCCTAGGGTATCTAAGAAGAGTTTGAGCAAGGTGGGAGGCGGCGGAAGTGGATTTCGGAGTTCCACAACACCTTCTAGTTTGTTTTGCTGTTTTTATGATTTTTCTAGTTGTTTCATATTTCCTTGGATCATGTGCAGCTAAACCTCTTAGCTAGGGCTAAGCGGTGAAGTTTGTAGTGGATCTAAGATGTTTCAATTCGTTATAAGTTGGATTTTAAGATTGAATTTCATGTTTATGAACAATGGTTTGAAGTTTATAAAAGTTCTAAGTAAGTTTTTCTTAGTCTTATGATGACTCATGGATGTTTGGGAGAATTACTTAAGTTCTTAATGGCTGAATGTTAGTCTAGACCTGTATGATCCGAGGAATTGGAGTACGCTCTAGTACTATGATCTTCATGTGGGAACTTCCTACCAAAGTTCTACTTTTCTGATTTTCTGAATTATGTATGGGACTATGTATATGATTTGATTCAAGTTCAAATCATGATCTACCTTTGTTTGGTGACAGGACTTAATGATGATCATGATTATGAACTTAGTTTATTGGAATTGGGACTGACCTATGCAATTGAGCATGCTCATCCTAGCTTACATAGAGTGAATCATATACATTGGCCTTATATATGACAGATTGTTAGGTTTAACAGCTCTATCATCCGGCTAGATAGATCTTAATTTCGATTCTAGTTGAGAGAATGAGAAACCACAGCGAATTGAGCATCAAGGATTGCTACAAGTGGATCCTTGAACCCATAGTGCCTTTTTATAATTGTTTACTTCAGTTTGGTTCAACATTGCTACTTACATCAATCTCGTACAAAATTCGATTGTTAGCTTGTTAATAGAAACTGTTGGATGTGTTTGTCAATCCCTACATAAGTCCCTGTGGATCAACATCGATCTTACCGAGTTTATTACTACATCGCAACCCTACACTTGGGGAAGCGAACAAGTTTTTGGCGCCGCTGCCGGGGACTTTGATGGTGTTTCACAGATTTCTGAAAATAGAATCTATTTAGGATTTTTAGGAATAATTTTAACTTAGTTTATTTTGTTTGATTTGTTTTTTTTTCAGGGATTTCTAGGAAGTTGAAGAACATATAAGGATCGCAAGTGCCCGAATCAGGTTCTATCCTTCTAAACCTTACTCTTCTCCTTCTCCCATTCATTCCTATCATATTCATCTCTTGTAGAGTGGGTGGAGACTCCTTTTGGATCTCTGAAAGGTAGGCCTTGTGCCACTTGGATTCCTATTGGTCGGCTCTGCCGTCTTGGATCACCTTGTGCTCGGAGATTTCTCTTCTCACCTCTACTCCTCTTTCTTCTTTTTCTACACTTTTCTCAAAGGATTCAAAGAGTGGGTGGGGAGTTCTTTGAACCCCTATTGACCAGGAGAAATCGGTCTCTATCCTTGCTTCTGTCATAGCCATTGCAAGACACCTTGTGCTTCGGTCTTAGAGAAGAGTAAAGAAGGGAAGGAAGAATTCTTTTTCCTTTTTGTTTCATACTTTTCGGATTTGCATGCCACATTGGGCTCGGGATTCCAATAACCGACTCATTAGTGAAGGGGGAAAGTGGACGGAATTGACAGAGAACCACGTGCTAAGAGACATCTAACTTCTCCAATTTTGTCTGAAAGTATGGATGTGAATCAACCTAATCCGATGGCCAATCCTAATCTGTGCCTAAACCAAACTGAAACGGGGGAGAATGTGGTTGAGAATGTTCCCCGACCAAGAACTTTACGTGATTTCTTGCAACCAGCAAGAGCGAGCACTCCCTCATGCATAGTTTTTCCACAAAATGCAGCGAATGTGGATTTGAAACAAGGAGTAATCCAACTTCTCCCTAAATTCCATGGATTAGACAGTGAAAGTGCCTATCAACACCTTAAGGAGTTTGATGAGGTAATAACCACCATGCACTTTGCTAATGTGACTGATGATGTGGTGAGACTCAAATTCTTCCCTTTTACTCTTATTAGAACTTAGAAAAAGAGAGGGAAGATCAGAACTACTCGTCAGCAGTCCTTCTTTCTTTTTTTTGTGTTTCTTTTATTCTGGGGAATTCTGAGTATAGAGACATTCATAGACAAGCATAAGCAATCACAAAGTGTACACAAGAGAGAGATATCGCAAGGTGAATTTTATTCCAGAGATTCTGAGATCTTTTATATTCCAGGCTGTGATACTGGTCACGAGCCTTTAATTACATCAACGGCTGATCACCCTTGATTGGAAGGCAAAAGACTAATCCGCCGGGGATTATGGTCTTGAGTTCATGGTCGTGTAGACCTTTGTTTTCTTGTTATGGACTGAGCAATATTTGTTAGACATGCCGGATGTCTATGTCCCATTTTCTTTCGGACTGTCCGGGTTGAGAGACTGTCAGGATTCAAGTGGAGCAACTCTGGTCCCGCGCCTGTTACTGTGAACAGGTGACCGCTGGAATACACGATCCTCGAATGTTGGTCGGCATGACCCAAGGCCCGCGCCCGTATTTTTATGACGGGTGACCTTAGGAAAGCACTCCGCAACGTTCCCGAACGAGGGTTTTTAATCGAGTGGTGCAACTCTGGGCTCGCGCCTGTTACTGTGAACAGGTGACCGCTGGAATACACGATCCTCGAATGTTGGTCGGCATAACCTAAAGCCTGCGCCCGTATTTTTATGACGGGTGACCTTAGGAAAGCAATCCGCAACTACCTCATCAGCTCAACCGACGGACCCGTTGTCGATGGGTAGGGCATCGACTGTCTTTTTCATAGTGGCAGTTCATAGAAAGATATTTCAAGCTTAGTTAGAACTCTTTGTTTGTGGTTTCTCGTGGTAACCATAACCCCTTAGGTTTAGCCTCGGACCTTTATCTAGGATGAATAGAGCTTTGTACAGTAAAGTAAATGTATTTCTTCTAGAGTCGGGCGACTCTTCTTCGAGAACACTCTTTCTTCTGAGTATTTTCAGTGATCTATTTGGGATGAGATGGGCTTTGCCGAGCCAAGATCTTTTGAGGATCCAAATTCAATGGGCTGGATAGGCTATCTCCGATGCCTGTAAGTGGCTAAGTATAGGGTCCGATGGGTACCCACATATGCCAATTTCTTATGAATAATGGGGATCGGTGCCCCGCGAATGCTTGACTCGGCTGTTGGATAGCCTGAGTACTTCAGCTTTGCCTAGATGTCTTTGAGATCGCGGTTGATTTCAACTGACACTAGTCAATTCTCAAGCCAACAGGGCACTTCCCAGGGATGAAAACGACTAAGTAGTGGACCTGCTTGCGGTCTGATTAGAGAAATCGATGAATATTATCGATAACCGTCTTTGAACAGGGGTGGATTACGTCCACGAAGATTGCGGTGCGATCGCATTTCAATTTGTTTAGCAGAAGTCAATTTCCGGGCCAGCAGGGCACTTCCCAGGGCAGAAAACGACTAAGTAGTGGACCTGTTTGCGGTCTGATTAAAGAAATCGGTGAATATTATCGATGACCGACTTGGAACAGGGGCGGATTACGTCCATGAAGATCGCGGTGCGATCGCGTTTCGATTTGCTGAGTAGAAGTAGATTTCCGGGGCCAACAGGGCACTTCCCAGGGCTAGAAATGACTAAGTAACGGGCTTGCGGACCGCTTGATTAGGGTATTCGAGGGTCCTGAGATCGGATAACCTCGTCGCGGTGCATGATTATGGTGTATCATGTCATGTAGAAGAAAAGTTTCCCTCTCGGGCTCGGTCCAATTCCCTCGATTCTTCTTGTTTTAGGCCATTTTCGGCTCTTTCGGAAGGATTTTCGGGGCTGCCAAATTGGCTAAGTGTTGGTTATTTTGGACCAAAACACTGATTTGGGCCATTTATCATTGACCGTTGGAGAATCTAATCTGGTGGATGGATAGATCTCATCGAGACGTATCCAGGAGAGGCGGTTTCATCAAAATCCGATCTCGGACGAAGGCGGGCCGTGCGACGGAAGGTCCACCCCTCCCATCAGCGTCCAGGCGCATGGGGGAGTGTGTACAGGCGCATGTGGACATTTTACAAGTGCATGTGGTGTTGCATCATCTATCAAGCGCATGTGGTCATCATCCGGGCGCATGTGGCATCTCCCGGGCACATGTGGCCTCGTTTTTCATGAAAAATGGGAGTTCGGGAGGCAATCCCAGCGCATGTGGTGGTGCACATGCGCCTGGACCTAAGGAGTGGGCGCATGTCTCTCCCAGACTTAGCAAAAATTCAGAATTTTCTGGCTAGAAAAGCCGTCGCATGTGGGGAAAAGGTCGGCGCATGTGGGGGATATGCCGGCACATGTGCCCAGCACTTAGAAAATTTCAGGATTTTCTTCCTGAACTTGGGATTCCGGTGAGGAAATCCCTTTCCTGTGAGGGTTTCCGGTGAGGGAATCCACTCCGGCCAAGGCATCCGGCGAGGGGAGAGAAAGTAAGCGCATGTGGTGCTTACATCACTCTGAGGTCGGCGGGGGATGATCTCGTGCTGATGAATGAAGTGACTTCACTATTTATAGGGGATAATCGGGTTCGGGTCCGGTCCGACGGGTATTTCCCGACGCATGTAGTAGAAAACAGTGTCAAGCGCATGTGGCAGAAAGCAGCCAAGTGCATGTGGTGGATCCGGGCGCATGTCCTTTACCGGCGCATTTCCCGGCGCTTTTCAGAAAAGTGTTTAATTCACTTCCTTTCACTGATAAAGTGCAAGCGCATGTGGTTGGAGGCCAGGCACATGTGGTTGGAGGCTAGGCGCATGTGCTTTGTCGGTGCTTTCCCACTACTTAGCCAGATTTTCAGGATTCCAGCACTTAGAAAATTTCAACATTTCAGCTCCGACGAGGGACCTCCAAAGGACAGCTACCTTTTCTAGACATGCACTCACTGTCGCCAAGCCACTTCTAGGCTAGGATTGACCTCCTGAATGAATGAGGTGGGGCGTGGAAGTCCAGATGTTGCCAATTTTGGTACTTCCTTCCTAATTTGGAGCCTCCGAGTCGGCTTGTCGTATAGGAACGTTGTGCGCGCCTGGAAATACCCATCGTAATGACTTCAAACTTGTTATTTAAGGGTTTTGGGGTGCTCTGGATCATTTGGCGGTGAAGCGCATGTCTAGTTCCACTTTGAAATAGTAGCTGTAGTCTTACGGACCCTTTTTGGTCAGTTTTGGGCAGGGACGGAACGCATTTCGAGGTGCGCAGGTAAAAATATTCACCGAATGACTTCAAAACTTGTAGGTTAAGGGTTTTAGGACATTTTAGATCATTTGACGGTGAAGCGCATGTCCAGTTCCACTCTAAAATAGTAGCTGTAGGCTTACGGACCCTTTTTGGTCAGTTCTAGGCAGGGACGGAACGCATTTCGAGGTGCACAGGTAAAAATATGCTCCGAATGACTTCAAAACTTATAGGTTAAGGGTTTTAGGACATTTTGGATCATTTAGCGGTGAAGCGCATGTCCAGTTCCGCTCTAAAATGGTAGCTGTAGGCTTACGGACCCTTTTGGTCAGCTCCGGGCAGGGACGAAACGCATTTCGAGGTGCGCGGGCAAAAATATGCATCGGATGACTTCGAAGCTTGTAGGTTAAGGGTTTTAGGACATTTCGGATCATTTGGCGGTGAAGCGCATGCCCAGTTCCGCTCCAAAATATTGTTTATGGATTTTGGTCGCTACCAAGCGATCAGGGTTGTGCTGGCATTTTCGGGGCTCTCCCGGCCTCAAAACTTATCCAAATCATTTTCAATAGACCACGGGATATTGTTTTACAATGGGTGCAAATTTAAGCCCCAACAAGTGCCCCCCGGTGTGTTGCGCTGGATGCTCACGTCATGCTAATGCAGTGCACCGGTCCCTTAGGCTCAAGTATAAATAGTTGACTCACTGAGTCATTCCTCAATTTTTCGAGTCATAAGACTTGATTTCTCCCAAGGTGAGAGAGCTCATCCTCGAGCTACAGGCGCATGTGGTCCCCTTGTGGGCGCATGTGGCATGTGGCCTACCATCCATTTTCCAACGGAGAACTCCCCTCAGGCGCATGTCAAATTGCCTTTGAGGATGTGGACGCATGTCCCAGGAGCATGTTGTTCTGGGCATGCTCCTAGGGCACTGCCTAGACTTGTGTCTTTTTAACAAAATCAGAGGTGGGCGCATGTGAGGATGCACATGCGCCTGGTGCATTGAATTCCAAGCTTGTTCATTTCCTTCTTCTGAGCCGGGCGCATGTCAGATTGGACATGCGCCTGAGACTTTATGGAATGAAGTTTCATTTTCAAATTTTAGAGATTGGGTGCATGTGAAAGGCCACATGCACCTGGGGCTCCACCTTGGGCTCATTTGAGCCTAACACTTAGCCAAAATTTTCATTTTTAGTCCCTGCTTTGCACTTGTGAAGAAATGGCATTTCCAGCTCCGTTTCTCAGTCAAATTCAGTGTTGTTTGAGGCTAGATCGCTTAAAATTCAAGCACGATTGGAGCTTAGTGCCTTGGGCCTGCAGTTGGCTGCCTACTTTGGCTTGTCACAGCTTGCAACTATCTATTTTAGGCAAGTTCAGAGTATGTTTGCCAGAGTGCACTTATAGTGTTCTGATTGCCTTGTAAAGTTGCTGTGTGCGAATAGTTGCGTATGTATGATGCTGAAACTGTTTCCTGACTCTGTCCAGTACCTACTTATAAGCACCTGGACTTGTCAAGGCTACTTTTAGACTAAATGCATGGATGTATTGTGGGTTCAATCTATGATTTTGTGTGTGCATCGATCCTATGTATGCGTGCATGTATGATGGCAGTTGCTTTGTTATGAAATGCGTATGATGATTGATATGCTATGCTCTTAATTTTGTTACTTTCATGCTCTTCATGTTGTGCTTGTGTTTGTGATATGATTTCGTTAGGCTATTTGCCCTTGTGTATCGAGTTGTTCTCTAATGTTGTTTTGTTTACGCGTTGCAGTGAATTGCAGTAGCGACAATGGGATCTTCTGGTGAAACCTCTGGGTCGCATGCTTCTGGTCCGACGCCGATGAAGCGCGGTCGAAAAAGAATAGCTGAAGGTCCTTCTAACCCTCCTCCTCCAAGACGTAACTCTCACTTCTTTCCTACGGTCGAACCCGAGACAAAGGATTTCACGGAGCGTATTGGGCAACTTCCTCATGAAGTGATGGTGCGCATCTTCGTCAACAAGACAGCGCCTGAACCTCCAAAGCGGGGAACAGAACAAGAGTGGGTCTATTGGTATGCCCAACTTGCTGGTGTGGCGAGTGCCATCGAGGCAGGTCCTCAAGATATACCTGTTCAAAATGTAGAAGAGAATCTGACGGGTCAGAAAGGTAAGAAGAAAGGAGGACGAGGAAAACAACCGATCAAGGCGCTCAGTCAAGCGGAGCGATTGACACAGCTCCTCAACTTGAAATATGAAAGGATGAAGATTGGATGGGAGAGCAACAAGATCACTGCTGAGCATGGCATCTGCATCATGAACCCTTACAATGGCGAAGTCATTTTGCACCAGAAGTCTCTTATGAGGTGTAAACCTTTTCCGAGCATCAAGCCATCTGATGTTCGCAGACCTAGCCAGTTCTATGGAGTGGAGAGATGGTCTTCAGTTCCTGAGAGATTACTCACTGCCACCCTGGGAAGCAACGGGAAGCAACAAAAGGTTGGTGAGATTAAGGAAATGACTTTCCTCATGCCTACATGTGATCAGCATAAACCTTATCCGACTCATTTCTTTGAGACGGTGCGTCAAAGATTCCTCCCTATGAGCACGTCCGCAATGTGGGAGACTTCGAGCTTCCGTACCCGAGGGCATCTGAATCGTCGTGACAGCTACATCCCCTGGGCGAAGGAGATTCTGATCCGGCACGAGGCTGTGCTAAGGAAGGTCGGGCTCTACTATGCCATTGAGGCGATTGCCGGCTTCTTTCCGCGAGATCCGACGATTCTCAGGGGTTTCTTAAATTACTGGAGTTCCGTTACCAACTCTTTCCATCTTCGTCAAGGAGAGATGAGCATAACCCTCTGGGATCTTAAGATGATGGCGGGCCTGCCCATACACGGCGGGTATTATCACGAATATATTCCCTCTGATGAAGAATTGTCTGGCTTCAGGCACGAAGGTGATCGGAAGGCCTATCATTCCAAGGCGTGTTTGGAGTTGTTCAATGAATTGCAATAATTCGACTGCATTACAAAGATACACTATGAAGATTGGTTAGTCTACTTCAGCCACGACTTGAAGTAAGTCTTCCCGGGACGTCTTCTTTCTTTCTTTCTTCTCATGATGTATGCTCTTTTCTCCTGCATAGCTTCTTATGTGAAATTCTCTCTCCTTTCTCTCTTTCAGGATCGACTACGAAAAATATAAAGTTGATGTTAAAAGTAAGGGCTTTACGACAAAGGTTCCAATGCAAATTTCCTTGCCCGAACGTATTGTCTC
The DNA here is from genome assembly GCA_003013855.2 of Liriodendron chinense. NCBI lineage: Eukaryota > Viridiplantae > Streptophyta > Magnoliopsida > Magnoliales > Magnoliaceae > Liriodendron > Liriodendron chinense. The sequence continues at coordinate 1,817,293 of ML058437.1, read as the reverse complement.
CCACTTGCAAGCTAGCAGGCTTCCTTGCTTACTGGTTGTCCGCAGTCGCGCTTCCCAGCTCGAAGAGTGCTGATGGTGTCAGGGTTTCTTGCTTTGTCATGGCAGGTGCCCTTGCCAGTGGTCAACGTCTTGCTATAGCGCCACCTGTACTCTGCAGCATATATAGAGCGTTCGGTTATGTTGCTAGTAATCCGGACAAACCTGCCGATGGAATGGATGCTGCCCATTGCCCGTGGCATTATTTCTGCGGCTGGTTAGGCATTTATTTCCCGTGGGTATATGGCATGAAGCCTCATGCCTACTTCTTTCTAGACCAAGCGCCTCTTATCAGGTTCATGAAGGCCAAGATGGTGCTTAAGACGCCAGAATGGGTGTCTTCAAGGATCTGCAGTGAGAATGAAGTTGACTTCTACCATTTTCCTGCTTCCATTGCTGATGAAGATATCGAAGTCGTCGATGATGAGGATTCGGTTGACTCTTCTGACAGAGAATTCCTAATATCAATCCGGACCGCCTCTCTCCCGTTCCGCGAAGGCATGGAGTTCTGGCGCGAGCCTTATTATCCGAGCAGGTTCGCCAGACAGTTCGGCTACGATCAGGGCGTTCCGTCGACTCTTCCGAGCGTGACGAGGATAGAATGAGCATATGGCATGGGTCCTGTCCATTGGGAGTGGATGTGGGACCAACTTTTGCTGACGCGAACTGGCCCGAGGTTCGTGTTGCCTGGCGGTAGTCGACGTCCCGCGACCTCTTATGGTTGGATGAGATGGTGGGGGCATCAGTATGCGCGCATCCGGGATGCCAAACCTGTCGATTTCCCTCTCTATCTCTCTCCTCCAAGGTTGAATGACGTTCCTAAGGACGGTCTTGGTTATCTTTGTGAGTAGCGTGAGGCCGTCGGAGTTCCTGGTACCAGCCATCTGACTTCCTTGAACGTGCCGATCACTCGTAGGAAAGAAGATGGAGCGTTAGACGGATGGTATTGCTTCGGGGTCCCTATACAGAGACGTCAGCAAGGGGTCAGATCTTCGCGTCCTCCGGCAGAGACTGCTCCTCCATCTGTCGAAGAGGGTGAGCCTACGGGAGGCATGGCAGGAGTTAGACCTTCTGATGATTTCGTTGACGATCTTCCACCGGGCCGCGCGAGAGATCAGTTGAGAGTCAAGATAAGACTTACACCAAGAGTTCACCCGTCAGCACCTGAGAAAAACTTTAGAAAGGCAGAAATGTTACATATTAAGAAGTGGGGGAGTTTGGATCCATCGTTGCAGATCACTACTCCAGAGATAGTGGTAGGTGCGACTGTTGCCGATAGCCGCGAGAAGGTGAGCTTCGGTCTGGTGCTACAGAGGAGATTGCAGACGAAGAAGATATAATTATCGATAATCGTGACGGAGGTGAGTCCGAGCCTGCAGATGTCGAGGGGGACAATGCCGAAAATGGTTCTGAAGCCGGTGATGGTCAGGGAGCGACGTGCCTCGATGGTTCGGGGTCACAGCTTGAAGATGAACCTTGTTCGCTCGCCTCAAGTGTAAGGCTGCGATGTAGTAATAAATCTCGGTAAGACCGAGGTCGATCCACAGGGAAAAAGTAACAGCTTCCTAATTACTTCAGCAACTCAGTTTAATAGAGCAAATTCAATTTCAATAGGATGTTTAATTAAAACAGTAACTTAATGAAAAAAATCAGAGATATAATGTACTAAGGCTTTCAAGGATCCACTTGTAGCAATTCTATGTCAATTCAGTCAATCCAAGTAGAGAACACAACTAGATTTGAAGTCCTATCTCTCATCTAGTTGGAAAATAAAGCATTCACACACATTCATCCAATTCGAGTTGAACTTCCAAGTTCAAGTCCATTCAATCAATGTAGAATTCAAATTCATAGCCTGCGGAGTAACAGCCATGCCTATGGACTATGGCCTGCTCAAGGATTACTATAATTCGAATCTAAACAAGCAACCTGTGATAATCTCAGAGAATTAAAAGGAATTCATGTCCGGAGCACATGAACTCAGATAAGACATCTCAAACTACCACCTATTGGACTGAAACATAAGAAAAATCCAACTTTGAATTAAAAGTACTTGAATCAAACTGAAATTAACATAGAACTGGCTACAAGCTTCACCTCTCAGCCTTAGCTGAGAGGTTTTAGCCGAGCATAGTCATGCTACAACTAAAAACTTAAAAATAAAGCATAAAACTAGAAAAACCCGAAGATAGATATTGCAGACGCCCCACAGTCGCCTTCAGCCTCCAAACTCACGTTCTTTCTCCTCTCTGATACCTTAGGGAGAGCCCCTAGGTGTCCTTTTATAGCAACAAACCCCCCTTGCGTCGGATTCTGCGAAAGCCTTCGCATTGCGCAGCAAATTTCGGAGTCCCGAATTAGAAAGGACTCCTATTACGCAGAGCCGACCGGTCGTGACCGGTCGGGCTGATTTCCAAACATTCCAGTGAGTACAGCCGACCGGTCATGACCGGTCGGACTGATTTTCCTTCATCCAGCGTGTGTGCCCGACCGGTCATGACCGGTCGGGCTGATCTCCCTCTCATCCAGCGTGCATGGCCGACCGGTCATGACCGGTCGTCCTCTCTTCTTCTTGTTCATGTGATGTGGCTGACCGGTCGGACTTTGTTCCCACCTTGTCCAATGTATATAGCCGACCGGTCATGACCGGTCGGGCTCCAATGTAATGTGGTCAGCCTTCATGGCCGACCGGTCATGACCGGTCGGCCTGTCTTCCATTTGATTCTTCTTCTCTTCTTTTTCTCCTTTTTCTTCTTCTCTTTCTTCTCTTTGCTTTCTCCTTTCTTTGGTCTTCTTTCATCTTCATCCAAAAGCTTCAATTGCATTCTTTTGTCTCGTAATTGAATGAAGTCCGCTCTCATTCCTATGATCACAAAACACATGTTAAGTAGGCTTTTAAACCATAAAAATCATGCAAACCATGTAGTGTAATGGGCAATGCAATGTATAAATTGGAGGTTCAACAAACCTGTAGATTATTCTGGTGATGACTGGGGAGTGGACCATGTCAACGATCACAGCAACGATGATTCCCTCGCAAATTATTATGATAACGATGCCGGAGTCGGGGGTGTAGGTGATCTTGACGATGTTGCCATGGCAGCGATCGAAGTACAACTCTACGACAACGTCAGGGTCCAACCTTCTTCCGAGCCTTTAGTCTTCGTTTCTCAGGCTGTTGTGGTACCGACTACGAGGTTGTCGACAGATTTCCTCCTTGTTTGCCCGTTCGTGCTGATAACGCTGAGGAATCCGTTCCTGGGCTTGAGATACGTGAAGGGAACGTCGATCTTTCTTCGGTCCTTCCATCAGGCCGTCCATCGCGAGTACACTATCCTGTTGAGTTGGAGGTCGTGGATACGTCACGCTCTGCTGCGGTCGAAGTCAGACCCGACATTCCGTGAAAATAAGGTGAGAAATGCGATTGTGGTTCTGCTTTGTACTTTTCTTCTTTGATTCCTGCATAATCATACTAACCACATTTTGTTATTATTATTTTATTTCTACAGATCTTATTGGGTCAGTACCTGCCTCTGCTACTTCCGTCGCATCGTCTCCGGTTGTGACTATTGAACTGCCGGGCGAAGCTTTGGAAACAGTTGTTGATTCCAGGACGTGCATTGCGGGACCTTCGGAACCTGCTGTTGATCTTCCTGCCATTCCTGGTACGACTCCTTCGCACTTTACATTAGATTATGACTTGTAGTTTTTGCTTTCATTTTTGCTAACGCATCATTTGTTCGTCTTGCATTCTTTCTTGCAGCTGCTGTCGATTCTTGCGTCGCCATTGCTATGATGCCAGACATTCCTGCATTTGAACATTTAGATTGTTTTGGTCAGAGAGTGTTGAAGGGCCTGCTGTCTAGCCTTGCGAAGGCCTTGGCCGATCCACAAGAATGGCATATGCTAGGCGCTGGCATGAAAGCGCTGGAAGCTTGTGTCGGAGTAGTTGGGTCTGATGCGCTCGTGGTTGCCAATCTCATCTCTGCGTTTGAAAGCTCCCTCGCAAACGTAGCGGCTACTGAGCGTGTCTAGCCCGATCCTGCTACTGAGGAGAAGCGGAGAATTGTAGAGTCATTGGGACTTGCAGTGGAACGTCACGCGCATTCTACGGCGAACGCACAAGAATCCCTTCAAAATAATAAGATACAGTATGAAGGGTGCTTGGGCCGTATAGCTGAAATCGACGCTGAGATTGAGCGTCTGCAAGTGGAGAAGATCGCCTTGAGCTTCGAAGCTGCCCGTCTCGAGTCAGTAGTTACTCAGGGTCAGATAATGGTCACGCGACTCGAGAGTGAGGGCGAAGCAGCGCGCAAGCAGTTGGAGGATTTGACTGCTGAACTTCAACATGTTCCTGATCCTGCGGAGGTGTTATCTGCAGCAAAGTCAACGATGGAAACTGCCAGGGTGGCCGTGATCAGGCTGATATCAGGATGTTTGAAGAAGCTTTGATCTTTCGCTCCCGACGCTCTCCTTCTTGACTTCAAATGTATAGAAATGATTGTACGATCTTACCTTTAGAAAATTTTGTAGTTGGTGTAAGAGATACTTACCTTTTGACCATTCATGTATACGACGTCGGAAAAGATGTCAATCAAACTTTTGTTAAATGAAATGACAATAGCAATTATTTTTTCTATCGTGTTATGTTTGTGTGATGTGTGTTAGAATGGTTTACAATAATAACAATAATAATCTCAATTCTAATAAGTGATGAATGTAGAATGAAATGAAAAGAGTAACACTTCCCTTTGTCGTCGATTTCGGGAGTGTCCAGGGTTTCTGAACTCGGGATATGCTCATGTCGCAGACGAATGGTCCTTCTTAGTTATTTCTCCAAAGCAAGGGCAAGGAAGACTTGCATGAATGCGGAGTAACTGATTAGCTTTTGTAACTACAGGCTTATCTACTATATTCTACTCCATTTCATTCTCCGTTTCTATCCTTACTTATTACATTCCCTCTCTTGGGGAGTTTACATTTCTCATATTTATGTAAAGGAAAGTAACAGGTGGACTGTTAGGGGTAATATTTCTTCAGGAACCGGCCATTAATTGCAAAACCGGCTCCGCCACCGTCGAAATTCACTAAACGGTAGGCCCCGTTGGAGTAAACTTCTTCTATGATGCATATCGGGTCCCACTTAGGGTCGAACTTGCTCTTTGTAGTGTGCGCGGCTGTCGGTTGCTTCATTAGAGCACCAAGTCACCCTTCTTGAAGGATCTACCCCTGACTCGCTTGTCATACCCTGTTGAGATATGCTTCTGGTACATCTCTAGCCGTTGTTGTGCCGCGAGCCTCTTCTCATCCAAGGCATCGAGCTCGACCATCCTGAGCTCAGCATTACGGTCATCTGTCAAGGAGTTCCGAAGTGCTACTCGCAGGGACTCGACCTGAACTTCCATAGGGATGATGGCCTCCGTGCCATATACTAGTGAATAGGGGGTAGCCCGCGTTGCTGTGCGGTGCGTAGTACGATATGCCCAAAGTGCTTCGGGCAACCGTTTGTCCCAATCTTTCTTATTTTCTGCCACCGTTTTCTTCAGAATCTTCACGATGGTTTTGTTGAATGCCTCAGCAAGCCCGTTTGCAGGAGGATAATAGGGTGTTGAGTAGCAATGCTTGATCTTGAACTTGGCACACAGCCTGTCGATCACGGAATTTCGAAAGGGCGTGCCATTATCCGTGACGATCCGATCGGGAATACCATGTCTATAGATGATGGCGTTACGGATGAAATCCTCCACTTGTTTAGCTTTTACGTTCTTCAGGGCCACAGTCTCAGCCCACTTAGAGAAATAATCTGTTGCCGCCAGTATGTACTGGTGCCCTTGAGAGGAAGAGGGGCTAATGGGGCCTATCACATCCATACCCCAGGCCGCAAAAGGCCAAGACATCACTGACTGATGCAGCTCTTTTGGAGGTATATGTATGATGTCAGCATGTATCTGACACTGATGGCATTTTCTAACGTAGTCCATCGCATCTTTCACCATGGTGGGCCAATAATAGCCCATGTGCCGCACTCGATGATGTAGGTTCCGTCCGCCTTGATGGGCACCATATTCTCCTCCGTGCGCCTCTCTCAGCGTATCATGAACTTCTTCTCGGGCCAGGCATCTTGACAGCGTTCCATCGCTGGAGTGTCGATACAGTACCTTTTCTAAGAGGACGAATGAGCTGGCACGCCTTCTGACTTGAGTGCGCATCTGCAGATCCTCGGGTAAGAACCCATACTTCAAGTAATCAGAGAATGGTCTTCTCCAATCTTCCTCTTCTATGATCTCAAAGCAATGTACAGGGCTTGCACTCGTGACATTCTCGGCCGCTGTGAGGGATGGTAATATTCTCCTTTCTTCTATGGTGACTTGAAGTGGGCTGCCCCCTGGGTGCGCGAAGCCGCGGCCAGGTTAGCCAATGCGTCTGCTTGAGACGTGCGACACTGTACTGTCCCGAAAATGATCGAATAGGGCTCGGGCCTGATGGCAAAGAGATGACAGCTCCGGCTTGCGGACTTCATATTCCGTCATAACCTGTCCCACAACTAACCGAGAATCACCGTATACCTGTAGTGATCGGATTCGCATGTCTCGTGCCAACTGTAATCCAATGATGAGGGCCTGATACTCTGCCTCGTTGTTTGTGCACGACGGCACTATTGTGAATGAGTAGGGCAACAAGTCGCCTTGAGGACTGATGAAGATCACACCGGCCCCTGATCCTGCAGCTCTGGAGGCTCCGTCGAAATACATCCGCCACTGCTTCATGACTCTTACCATCATGGCCTGGTCGTCAGGCAGATCACATTCCATTTCCATGTTATCCGGTATTGGGTGAGCTGCTAGAAAATCAGCTATCGCCTGCCCTTTAACAGCTCGAGACGGCAGATACGTGATGTCGAACTCGGATAGCAGTAGGGCCCATTTGGCAAATCGCCCGGACAACATAGGTGGGTTCATCAGGAACTTGATAGGATCTGCTCTGGAGATCAATGTAATCTGATATGACAGACAGTAATGCCTCAACTTCTTCACAGTGAATATCAAGGCCAGGCATATCTTCTCAATCAGTGAGTAATTAAACTCAGCGCCGACGAGCGTGAGGCTCAAATAGTACAGAGCATTCTCTTTCCCTTCTTCATTCTTCTGGGCGAGCAGTGCCCCCAGTGAGTTCTCTCCCACTGCTACATACAGTATCAGAGGCTTTCCCTCGATTGGCGCTGCGAGAACTGGAGCTTTCCCTAGTAACTCTTTGAGAGAATCGAAGGCTTTCTGGCACGCTTCGTCCCACTCGAAGCGGACGTCTTTCTTGTTCAGCCGAGAGAAAGGCTGGCAGCGACCTGACAGGTTCGAGATGAACCACCGCAAGTAAGCGACTCTCCCTTGGAAGCTCTTCAGCTCTTTCAAATTCTTCGGAGGAGGCATTCTCGGATCGCCTTGATCTTCGCGGGTCAATCTTGATTCCCCGATGCCTGATCACAAAGCCAAGGAATTTTTCGGAGGACACCCCAAAGGCGCACTTCAACGGGTTCATGCGGAGTCTCTTCTTCCTCAACCTCTGAAATAATAACTTCAAATGTTCACGATGCTGTTGATGTCCGTCGGACCTCACTACCAGGTCATCGACATAGCATTCCACATGCTTATGCATCATGTCTTGGAAGATTACCTGCATCGCTCTCTGATACATGGCGCCTGCATTTTTCAGCCCAAACGGCATCACCCGGTAACAGAATATCCCGAGAGATGTGCGGAAGGCAGTGGACTCTTCATCTTCTGGAGCCATTCGGATATGATTATACCCTGAGTAGCCGTCCATAAAGGACATCGTTGTATATGCTGATGTGCTATCGATTAGAAGCTCCGGGATGGGTAGAGGAAAGTCATCTTTGGGACGAGCCTCATTCAGGTTGCGGAAATCAACGCACACCCAGATCTGGCCGCTCTTCTTCTTTACAGGTACTATGTTCGAGATCCATTTGGGATATTGAACTTCCTTGATAAACCCGGCCTGAAGCAGCTTCTTCACCTCTTCCTCTATCTTCGGGACGATGTCAGGATGGAATCGTCTCTGTAGCTGTTTGACCGACCTCTTCTCCTTCGCGATATTCAACTTGTGCATTGCGATTGCCGGGTTCAATCCTGGCATTTCAGAATAGGTCCATGCGAACACGTCTCTGTTCTCTTTCAGGAGTTGAATGTAGCTCTCCCTCTCTTCTTCTAGAATGTTCTTACTGACATAAGTATTCCTCGGCTCTTCGGTGGTCCCCAGATTGACTTCTTGTAGCTCATTTATCGTGGGCTGACCCCCATCTTCGATCTGCTCTGCCGCGGCACTCGGCTGTATGACTTCATTCGGTCCAGCGAGCCTCACCTCTTCCACGGGACTAATTGTCACCATGTTAATATGCCTGATCTCACATCCTGCCCCTAGGGCTTCTTTTCCTCTGTATACCTTCGTCTTTACTTCGAAGGGTGCTAGCATGCCTTTCCAAGCTGGCGGTTCTGAACAGATGAACCCCATGTTCCTCATAATGTTTCTACTTGCCTTGCTATATCTTTCTTCTTCAATGGGCGGTGTTCTCTTCGCGTTCTCTTCGATCTGCAATGGGTTGCAGAGTCCGGCCTGAAATCTTATCTCATGCCTTGCTCCCATTGTCGGCGGCACGCAGAACTGGCTCGGAGCTTTAGGGAAGGGATGAATCCTCTCAACCTTTGGCACAGGCATATTGAAGCTGGACTGCAACACGCTCATCTGTTGGCTTGTCATCTGTTTCAACACTGACTGCCCTTCCTTTCGGAGGTGCTTCGGTATCAAATAAAACTTCTTCCTTTGCAACGGATTTCCTCTGTGAGCCCTTGTCGCTTCAGCGACCACTCGCGGAGCTTCATCCGCTTGTCTTGGATTCTCGCCCTGGGGTTCTGCCCCCTGTGCCACCTTTGTCGGTTCGTTGGCTTTTCTTGCATTCTCGGCCTCCTCGCTCTCCTGATAGTATTGTGCATCTGCTAGGAAAGATTCAGTGACGGAGTATGGCCTCGGGTCTGCCGCCACTCTATACTGGACGCCATCCTTATTGTATTTGAAGCATTGATGGTATGTCGAGGGAATAATGCCGTATTGATGAAGCCACGGTTGTCCTAACAAGATATTGTATGTCGTCATCGCATCGATCACCTGACAGGTGACTTTGGTGCTCAATTCTTCTATTTCCAGCATGACAGTAATGGACCCTAGGACATGCTGGCCGTCCTTATTGAACCCTTGGATAACCATGGCGCTTGGGCGAAGTGCTGTCTGTCTGAAACCCAACTGCTGTATGGTCTTCAGAAACATGATATTCACAGCGGATCCGTCGTCTAGCATGCATCTTCGGACCTCTATGTCTCGGATGAGACCTGTCACCATCAACGGGCGGTTGTGGTCTGTCAAGCTGATCGTTCTGTCTTCTTCAGAGAATGTGATCATGGATGATCGGTCAATCTGCATGACCTGTTCTACGGGTCGATCCCCAGTTCCTGTTATCTTCATTCCTTCCATTTCTGACTCGATCTCTGCTATCATGACCTCACTGGCTTCTTGATCGAGCAATGCGTTAAGCAACATTTCCCGATATTTCTTCGAAAGGCACAGGGCATTGTAGATGCTGAGTCGGGCCGGAACCTTCTTCAGATGAGACACCACATCATAAATCACCGGTGCCTTATCTCGAGCGTGATCTCGTTGGTCAACTGCTGGCTCATTGACTACTTCTGCCGGTTCTTTTTCTCGAGGTGTCCCTGATGGCTCACCTATGACCACATTCGTCCTTCTAGGGTCTGGTCGCCTCGGAAATTCTCTCTGTACGACCTGCTTTCCTGACCGCAGAGCCACTACATTGACTTCTCCTTTCTCTAGGACTTGGTCCTTGTCACTGGCCCCTGGTTGAGTGACCACTGAGACCATGGCGCACTGAACGGGCTGTGCACGCGGCTGTTCTTGTCCAACATTTCTTCTTCTCATTTTGTTCTTCATCTTCCTCTCTTTCTCCACGAGTCTTCTCTTGTTCTCTAGCCTCTTCTTGCTGCTCACAAGTGTCCATGGCTCTTCCGGTTCTGGGAATGGATTCGCCACTGGAATTTGAACTGGCACAGGGAGGGCAGACACCACTGTCGCAGTGTTCCGGCTCGCCTCTTCCGCCTTCATATTGATGGTGCCATCGTTGATCATCCGTTGAATCTTGCCTTTTAGGACAAAGCAGTCTTCAGTCTTGTGGGTGGTCACACGATGATACCTGCAGTAGCTGGGATGATCGACCATCTTCGCTTCCTCCGGGCGTATGCATTCTGGCAGTCTTATTAACCTCTCTTCGACCAGTTGTTCCATGATTGGAACCAGATCTTCCATGTCGAAGGTATAAGGTCCGTTTGCTAGATTACGCTCTTCTATCGTGAGATGTCGCGGCCTCTGAAAACTCTTGCCTTTGTCTTGAGTCGTGGTTACTGGCGTGGCCTCAACTCTACGTTCGGCGTTTGGGCGTTTCCTGTCATTTGAACCCTTTCCTTTATCAACATAGTTAGAGGTTATCATCCTTCTGGCTTCTCTCCTGGGCTTCTCTGCCTTGAACTGCGCTCTGGACGCGGCTCCTTCCACCAGGTGGGCTTTCGTAGCGAGGTCTCGAAACATCGAGAAGTTGTGTCCAGATAAGCCAAATGAGATCATCGCATCCATGGCCTGCATGCACATCTTGACCTGCTCAAATTCGCTGTTCCCGGCACTGTGCTGCTATGGTCCCCCACCTGTCGATGAACTTCTCGACCGACTCTCCCTGCCTTAGACGAACCAAGGCTAAATCTGTCAGTGAGACTTCTCTCTCGGTAGAGAAGAATTTGGAGATGAACAAGTCCTACATCTGCTAACTGACCCTGCGGGCAGTGACATGTACCACTGGAATGCCTTGCTCGTGAGCGTTGAGCCAAACAATCTGAGACAGTACTGGGGAATTGTCGACAGGTTGCCCATCATTGTCATGAATTGAGCCATGTGTTCCTCTGGCGATCCTCTGCCATCGAATCTAGGGAAGTCTGGACGCTTGAAATTATTGGGAAATGGGAGATCGTGGACCTCGGGTAAGTACGGCACCCGATATACATATTTTCTTCTCTTCTCCTTTTCTTTTTCCTGACGCATCAGGTCCGCAACTGTCTGAGACAGTTCTTCTCTCGTGGCTTGAGACGGCAGTGGCGGTACACGTCCGAACACAACGTTTCTCGGGTGAGCTTGTGGTTCGGCGGTAGCTGGTTCTCCTGCTGCCCCCTAGCATTCCTCCATAGACTATCGAGTAGGTACGGCTGGGCTTCTGTTTGCCCCCTGGGCAACTAGAGCCAACAGTGCTTCTTTCATCTCTCTCATCTCTCTGGCTGTGTCCTCTTGGACTTGGATAATCTCATCTATCTGTTCTTGGATTGGAGGCAGCTCTGGGTATCGCTCACTTGCCTCTCCTTCGGTGACCTGCACCATCATTACTTGCGCCCGATGAGGCCTCGTCTTGATCACGGCAGCTTCAGTAGGGATTGTCTTCATCGTCGTCTTAGTCGACTGTCGAACAATGTTGTCTTCGGTATCGCTGGGAAGTCGATATCGGCGAAGGAGAACTCTGGCCTGGCTGACATGGTAGTTCTGCCGGAGTCGCAGGCGTTGCCCCTGTAGACTGGCTTCCACTGTCTCTTTGTTCTGCTCTGCACCCTTGCTGTCCTCTCCGTCTCAGCTGGGATAACCTTCTTGTTCTCAGTCTTCTTGACGGTCTTGCGCTTCTGCACAATCTGCCATCCGGCTTCAGAGGTTGCTGCTAGATGGGGGAAGTAAAATCCTCCGGCTGCTAAGAAGATCATCGTAGATGCCATTTGTTTGGTTCTTTCTCTATCTTTCTCTTTCTGTCTTTCTCTCTCTATCACTCTCTCTCTGCACAGTCATACACGCATTAGAATATTCCAGGCACTTGGGAAAGAGAGGGGACGCGACCTTACCAATCGCGATACGGCTCGACAGTGGATAGACAGAAACATACAAGTATGAACTACATGCATTCTATGCGAAGTTTCGAAATTCTTTTGCCTTAAAGATGAAGGGAAGAACGTTCCCGTTGAGAGTCGCCAGTTTGGCGCCCTTGAAGGCGCCGAACATTTCTCCTTGCGGTAACCTTTCCCATGTACACATTAGTGTCTGCAAATGATTTATTGCAGAATGTCTATTTACTCAGAAATAACCAAAAATTCTGGTATTGAATAATCCCCAGCAGAGTCGCAAGTTTGTTAGAACTTAGAAAAAGAGAGGGAAGATCAGAACTACTCGTCAGCAGTCCTTCTTTCTTTTTTTCATGTTTCTTTTATTCTGGGGAATTCTGAGTATAGAGACATTCATAGACAATCATAAGCAATCACAAAGTGTACACAAGAGAGAGATATTGCAAGGCGAATTTTATTCCAGAGATTTTGAGATCTTTTACATTCCAGGCTGTGATACTGGTCACGAGCCTTTAATTACATCAACGGCTGATCACCCTTGATTGGAAGGCAAAAGACTAATCCGTCGGGGATTATGGTCTTGTGTTCATGGTCGTGTAGACCTTTGTTTTCTTGTTATGGACTGAGCCACATTTGTTAGACACACCGGATGTCTATGTCCCATTTTCTTTCGGACTGTCCGGGTTGAGAGACTGTCAGGATTCGAGTGGTGCAACTCGGGGCCCGCGCCTGTTACTGTGAACAGGTGACCGCTGGAATATACGATCCTCGAATGTTGGTCGGCATGACCCAAGGCCCACGCTCGTATTTTTATGACGGGTGACCTTAGGAAAGCACTCCGCAACGTTCCCGAACGAGGGTTTTTAATCGAGTGGTGCAACTCTAGGCTCGCGCCTGTTACTGTGAACAGGTGACCGCTGGAATACACGATCCTCGAATGTTGGTCGGCATAACCTAAAGCCCGCGCCCGTATTTTTATGACGGGTGACCTTAGGAAAGCAATCCGCAACTACCTCATCAGCTCAACCAACGGACCCGTTGTCGATGGGTAGGGCATCGACTGTCTTTTTCATAGTGGCAGTCCATAGCAAGATATTTCAAGTTTAGTTAGAACTCTTTGTTTGTGGTTTCTCGTGGTAACCATAACCCCTTAGGTTTAGCCTCGGACCTTTATCCGGGATGAATAGAGCTTTGTACAGTAAAGTAAATGTATTTCTTCTAGAGTCGGGTGACTCGTCTTCGAGAACACTCTTTCTTCTGAGTATTTTCAGTGATCTATTTGGGATCAGATAGGCTTTGCCGAGCCAAGATCTTTTGAGGATCCAAATTCAATGGGCTGGATCGACTATCTCTGATGCCTGTAAGTGGCCAAGTATAGGGTCCGATGGGTACCCACATATGCCAATTTCTTATGAATAATGGGGATCGGTGCCCCGTGAATGCTTGACTCGGCTGTTGGATAGCTTGAGTACTTCAGCTTTGCCTAGACGTCTTTGAGATCGCGGTTGATTTCAAATGGCACTAGTCAATTCTCAAGCCAACAGGGCACTTCCCAGGGCTGAAAATGACTAAGTAGTGGACTTGCTTGCGGTCTGATTAGAGAAATCGATGAATATTATCGATAACCGTCTTTGAACAGGGGTGGATTACGTCCACGAAGATCGCGGTGCGATCGCATTTCAATTTGTTTAGCAGAAGTCAATTTTCGGGCCAACAGGGCACTTCCCAAGGCTGAAAACGACTAAGTAGTAGACCTGTTTGCGGTCTGATTAAAGAAATCGGTGAATATTATCGATAACCGACTTGGAACAGGGGCGGATTACGTCCACGAAGATCGCGGTGCGATCGCGTTTCGATTTGCATAGTAGAAGTCGATTTCCGGGGCCAACAGGGCACTTCCTAGGCTAGAAATGACTAAGTAGCGGGCCTGCCGACCGCTCGATTAGGGTATTTGAGGGTCCTGAGATCGGATAACCTCATCGCGGTGCATGATTATGGTGTATCATGTCATGTAGAAGAAAAGTTTCCCTCTCGGGCTTGGTCCAATTGTTAGTGCACTTTTCCGTGGCATACTAGTGCACCTTGTTTGTCAATCACTTACGTCAGTCAGTCTAGAGTCGGTTGAGCCCAATGAAGACAAAGACCGAAGACTCAAGACGTCCAGCCGCATCAAGGAAGAAGATTCAGGTATATGTGATGCCTTGGTGCCTTAACCTTGACCAAAACCCATCCCCTGTGTATCTTTGATGACCTTGACCATATTGGAGTACATTTAGTCATCATAGATAGGCCCTAGGTGTCCCATTTGATCACCCTAACCTAGGATAATATGGATAGGCTGGAGAGAGTGGACTTCAAAATTCATGTGGGGAGAACCAGGTTGGTCCGACCGGTCATGACCGATCGGCCAGCAGCTTGGCTGCCTTTTCAATGGACAGCCGACCGGTCATGACCAGTCGGCCTTCTATTATGCCAAAGGATCAGCAAGGTGGGCCGACCGGTCATGACCGGTCGGCCAGTTTTGGCTTCCTACATTGATCAGCCATCCAGCAAGAGGGGCCGACCGGTCATGACCGGTCAGCCTGGCACGTTTTGGACTATCCAGTGAGGGGGTCCGACCGGTCATGACCGGTCGGCCCATGTCCTTGGCCTATACAGTGCTTGTCATTCAGCAGGGGAGTCCGACCGGTCATGACCGGTCGGGACAGGTCGGCTTGTAGCCGTTTTATGCCCGTTTTCTGACTGTTGAGGCTCTCTTTCCTACATAAAGAGCTCCGGTTTTGGGCATTTGGGCAGGGATTTTTTAGGAAGGAAAGCCACCATTGAAGGAGTTCTTTTGAGGCTTATTCCTTGACCTACGCAAGGCATCTTCCTTGTGCTTTAACACAAGATTAGAGCATTCCAAGCTCATGAAGAAGATGACCTTCATCCCCTCTTGATCTCTAGAGTTAGGAAGCTTCTTGATTGGCATATCCTTGTCCTAAACTCGAAGATGAGATCGTTGTAGGTAAGAGACTCTAGCAAACCCATTCCCACTAAGTTGTAGAGTTCTCAAACCCATCCTCCTATCACCTTGGGCATTTCAAGGCATCGCATGCAAGGTGTTTGATCGAATGTGGCTGAGGCATTGGCGACGCAACGGCGGCACGATCGATGGAGCAAAGGGAAGCTGATTGAAGCACGGGAGAGCGGAGATCAAGCAACCCAATCCGGCGCTAAACAAGGGGCTCATCCGACAAGTAGGTTGTCTTATTTGAGAGTCCACTTTAGAGTTTGTTTTCGAACTCGACCTAGGGACGTTAGTCGTTCCTTGGCCCGTCAGCCGGGCCTAAACTAAGTCTCCAAGGGGGAGCCTCCGACACGGGAGTAAACGTGCGAATAGGTTGAGAGTTAGCCTATATCTAAAACTCCGGATACGGTTGAGAGGTGAACCGATAAAACCTCCGTGTAAAGGTTGAGAGGTGAACCTCATTTAAAACCTCCGATAGTGAATGCTGGTGTGCTCAAAGGGGTTGAGTACTTGAACCGGGAGTGGAGTAGACACGTAGTCGAACCACTATACATCCTTGTGTTTGTGATTGTTCTTGAGCACATTCATATCTTCACATTGTTAGTTTAATTGCTTAATTATGCATGTTTGATAAGAATGTATGCTAGGCACTTTTTAGACATCCCCACACAAGATGTACCTTCACTACTTGTGTAGACTTGAGCTCATTGATCCACTCTCATAAGTCTACACAAGATGCATAGGTTAGGAGCTTGATTATTTGATTCTTTTATGTACCTATGCATGCTTGACTAGGATTGCTTATTGCTTTACTCTTGCTAGTCTTTTGATTGGACCCACCAAGGCTTGGAAGCCGAGGTGTTCTTGCTTACAAAGCTTATTTTATTGAATTGCATAAGTAGGCGAAAAGAATTTGAAAAAGGTCCATATCCCCCCTCTAGGTCCATAGACATATCTCTGAGTATCTCTACAAGCGGTAAAACCGCAATTTCACCAATTCCCTCGATTCTTCTTGTTTTAGGCCGTTTTCGGCTCTTTCGGATGGATTTCCGGGGCTGCCAAATTAGCTAAGTGTTGGTTATTTTGGACCAAAACACTGATTTGGGCCATTTATCATTGACCATTGGAGAATCTGATCCGATGGATGGATAGATCTCATCGAGACGCATCCAGGAGAGGCGGTTTCATCAAAATCTGATCTCGGACGAAGGCGGGCCGTGTGACGGAAGGTCCACCCCTCCCATTAGCGTCCAGGCGCATGGGGGAGTGTGTACAGGCGCATGTGGCCATTTTACAAGTGCATGTAGTGTTGCATCATCTATCAAGTGCATGTGGCCATCATCCGGGCGCATGTGGCATCTCCCGGGCGCATGTGGCCCTGTTTTTCATGAAAAATGGGAGTTCGGGAGGCAATCCCAGCGCATGTCGTGGTGCACATTGTTCGCTTCCCCAAGTGTAGGGTTGCGATGTAGTAATAATCTCGGTAAGACCGAGGTCGATCCACAGGGAAGGAAGTAAACAATTCCAACTATCCTAATAACTAGAATCAAAGAAGTTTGTGAAATTGGTTTTGAACATAAAATAGAAAATCTGATAATGAAAAGATAACTAGAGCATCAAGGATCCACTTATAGTTTTCCTTAGATGCATAATTCGCTATGGTTTCTCATTCTCTCAACTAGAATCGATATTAAGATCTATCTAGCCGGATGATAGAGCTGTTAAACTAAACAATCTGTCATATGTAAGTTCTATGCATAATATTCACTCAATGTAGGCTGAGCTGAGCATGCTCAATTGCATAGGTCATTCCCCTTTCCAAAAGGTCTAGTTCACAATCATAACCATCCTCAAGTCCTGTCACAAGACAAGGCTAGATCATGATTTGAACTAGATTCAAATCACATGCACAATCCATACATATTCAGAAAATCAGTAAAATAGAACTTTGGTAGGAAGTCCCTTTATGAAGAGCATAGTACTAGAGCGCACTCCGATTCCTCGGATCATACAGGTCTAGACTGTTACAAACGAATTAAGAAGTTAAGTAATTCTCCCAAACATCCATGAGTCATCACAAGACTAAGAAAAATTACTCAAAAACTTGTATAAACTTCAAACCATAGTTCATAATCATGAATTCCATACTTAAAACCAACAAAACGAATTAAACAATCTAAGAAAACTATAAGGTTCACCTCTTAGCTCTAGCTAAGAGATTAGCTAATGAAAAGCATATTAAAAATAAAACTAGAACTAAGAAAAGGAAGAAAAACTAGCTGGAGGAGGCTAGGAAGCCTCCTATGACTTGAACTCCTTGCTCCCCACGTCCTTGGTTGCCCTGGAATAGAAGAGAGCACCTCCTTTCATAGTGCAGCAATAGTACAGCAACATAGTAGAATTTGTTTCGCTTGGTACGGCTTAACCAATGGTCGGATTGCCTTCAAAATTGATTTGTAGCTTCCTTGTAATGTGATCTTCCTCATAGATGATTTAGATTTCCAAGATTATCCTCTGAATGGGCCCACCAATCACATCACCGACCACCTCTCAAAATCGCGCACTTCGGGTACCTTCAGAACCAGTCATCTTGCTTCCAACGCTCCGGAGTGTACAGACGTCGGACTGATCCCAAATTTGGAACATTAGTAGAAAACTTCCTCCTCTACATGATAGATGGATTAGATTGTCCAAAACAATCCCAGAATGTGGTCCGAAAATTAGAACAATTAGGGCTTTTATAAACTCTGCGCAGTTGGAGCTTTCTGAATGGTCCATCTTTCTTCAACCGGTACGATCAAACCACACATCCTTTTGATCTGAAACTTTGTGGTTATTCATATATGGATGTGGTCTAAAAGATGGTCAAAGTAGATTCTTCATATCATCAATGATGGGCCACCTGGACCGGCCCAGAGTAGAACAGCGAAATCTGGAACTTTCTGGACAGTTCGTATTGTTTTGGCCACCACGATCAATCCGTAGCTCCGATCGACACGAAACCACTTGGGTTAGTTCGGCGTCGAGCTCCTCTTCGACATGGATTGTTGGATTTCCAAATATCATTAAGATGGATTCAGAAAAGTGGTCCGAAAATTCAGAAACGGGAATGGCCTGCTGTATGCAATCTAGAGTCTGAAACTTGCATGGCCGACCGGTCACGACTGGTCGGACAAGGCTGGCCTTGCTCCAGGGAGTGCATCCGACCAGTCATGACCGGTCGGGCCTTCTTGGCCGACCGGTCTTGACCGGTCGGACCCAGTTTTGCTTGTTTTTCTTCTTTCTTTTCTTCTCTCCTTCCTCTCTCTTTACTTTCTTCTTTCTTTGGTCCACCTTGGGCCTTCATCAAAGGCTCCAAATGGCCCCTTTTTGGTCTCTAATTGAGTGAAGTCCGCTCTCATCCCTACAATCACAAAACATGTATTTGATTAGTCTTTAAATCATGAAAATCTTGTATAATGAGTGATGAATTGGGGTTAGAATATGCACAATTAAGACCTCAACACACATGCGCCTGGACCTAAGGAGTGGGCGCATGTCTCTCCCAGACTTAATGGAAATTCAGAATTTTCCGGCTAGAAAAGCCGGCGCATGTGGGGGGAAAAGCCGGCGCATGTGGGGGATATGCCGGTGCATGTGCCCAGCAATTAGAAAATTTCAGGATTTTCTTCCTGAACTTGGGATTCCGGCGAGGAAATCCCTTTCCGGTGAAGGTTTCCGGCCAGGGAATCCACTCCGGCCAAGGCATCCGGCGAGGGGAGAGAAAGTAAGCGCATGTGGTGCTTACATCACTCTGAGGTCGGCGGGGGATGATCTCGTGCTGATGAATGAAGTGACTTCACTATTTATAGGGGATAATCGGGTTCGGGTCCGGTCCGTCGGGTATTTCCTGGCGCATGTGGTAGAAAACAGTGTCAAGCACATGTGGCAGAAAGCAGCCAAGTGCATGTGGTGGATCTGGGCGCATGTCCTTTACCGGCGCATTTCCCGGCGCTTTTCAGAAAAGTGTTTAATTCACTTCCTTTCACTGATAGAGTGCAAGCGCATGTGGTTGGAGGCCAGGCGCATGTGGTTGGAGGCCAGGCGCATGTGCTTTGCCGGCGCTTTCCCACTACTTAGCCAGATTTTCAGGATTCCAGCACTTAGAAAATTTCAGCATTTCAGCTCCGACGAGGGACCTCCAAAGGACAGCTACCTTTTTTAGACATGCACTCACTGTCGCCAAGCCACTTCTAGGCTAGGATTGACCTCCTGAATGAATGAGGTGGGGTGTGGAAGTCCAGATGTTGCCAATTTTGGTACTTTCTTCCTAATTTGGAGCCTCCGGGTCGGCTTGTCGTATAGGAACGTTGTTCCGCGGAGCGCGCGCTTGGAAATACGCAGCGTAATGACTTCAAACTTGCTATTTAAGGGTTTTGGGGCGCTCTGGATCTTTGGCGGTGAAGCGCATGTCCAGTTCCACTCTGAAATAGTAGCTATAGGCTTACGGACCCTTTTTGGTCAGTTTCGGGCAGGGATGGAATGCATTTCGAGGTGCGCAGGTAAAAATATGCACCGAATGACTTCAAAACTTGTAGGTCAAGGGTTTTAGGACATTTCAGATCATTTGGCAGTGAAGCGCATGTCCAGTTCCGCTCTAAAATGGTAGCTATAGGCTTACGGACCCTTTTGGTCAGCTTCGGGCAGGGACGAAACGCATTTCGAGGTGCGCGGGCAAAAATATGCATCGGATGACTTCGAAGCTTACAGGTTAAGGTTTTTAGGACATTTCGGATCATTTGGCGGTGAAGCGCATGTCCAGTTCCGCTCCAAAATATTGTTTATGGATTTTGGTCGCTACCAAGCGATCAGGGTTGTGCTGGCATTTTCGGGGCTCTCCCGGCCTCGAAATTTATCCAAATCATTGTCAATAGACCACGGGATGTTGTTTTACAATGGGTGCAAATTTAAGCCCCAACAACTCTGAAAGATAAAGCTAAAGGTTGGGTTCATGCATGAAGGCCAAGATCAATTGATGCATGGACTGATATGCATAGGGAATTCATAAAAAAATTCTTCCCTACTCACAAAACAAACATGTTGAAGTGCTTTATCATGAACTTTGCCCAAAAGGAAGATGAAACCTTCTTCCAATGTTGGGAGAGGTTTAAGGACTGACTTCACTCATGCGGGTTATAAGCGCATGCCCACATCATGGTTATGAAATTTGGCGGGTTATAAGCTTTTTTTATGAAGGACTGACTTCACTCATGCGCCAATTTGTAGAGATGATGTGTAATGGGGAGTTCATGACTAAGGAAGCTGATGAAGCATGTGATTATTTGGAAGAATTGGCTGAGAATGCACAGTCTTGGGATACATCGAAACCAACAAATTCCAAGACTGGCCAACAAAAGGGAAAAGGGGGAATGTATGTCTTATCGGAAGAGGATAGCGTAAGTGCACGGGTGGCTAGCCTCACAAGAAAGGTCGAAGCCATGGAATTGAGGAAAGGAAAGACGATTAACTCCTATGACGTTGAAACTGTTTGTGGAATTTGTGCCGGAAATCAACATGCAACACAAGATTGTCCCACAATTTCAGCGGTTCAGGACATCTTACAAGAACAATCAAATGCCATAAACAGTTATCAACGGCAATTTGGTGCTCCAAACTCAAACACGTTTAATGCTAGTTGGAAGAACTATCCCAACTTCAGTTGGAGGAATGGACCCACTACGAATGCAACCAATATCCCTCAAGCTCAACCTATACTATGTCCATCTCTAGTCATTACTCCAAAAGTTACGCTAGAGGAGATGTTGGGTGCATTTGTATCGGTTCAAGCTGAGTATAACAAGACAAATTCTCTAAAAATTCAACTCAAGACCAATTGAAATTCAATCAAAATTCAACTCAAGCCATAAATGAATTGAAAACATCAATGGCTAGAGTTGAATCTCATCTCAGTGTTAGAGAGAAGGGCACACTTCCTGCCCAACCTCTTCCTAACCCAAGAACCCAATTTGAGATACAAGATGCAAGCTCATCCTCCCATCATACGGAGCATGTTCAAGCTATCACCACTTTGAGAAGTGGGAAAGTAATTGACAAATCTAATCCGGTGAAGGCCCCAAAGCCTAAGGATCCGAAAAATTCCAAAGAGGATGATAGCTCAAACAACACTCCACAAGAGAAAGAACCGGAAAGACAATACAAGACGGTTGCCCCGTTTCCACAAAGGTGATTTCACCTAAACCTTTAGACAAAAATCTGAAAATATTAGAAGTTTTCAAGTAGGTGAAGATCAACATCCCGTTCTTGGATGCCATAAAACAAATACCATCTTATGCCAAATTTCTAAAGGAATTGTGTACGGTCAAAAGGAAACATAATGTTCACAACAAAGTACTTTTGACTGAGAATTTAAGCGCTATCATCAAACAAGAGGTGCCCCAAAAGTACAAGGATCCGAGTAGTCCAACCATCTCATGCATCATAGGAGACTATCAGATTAAACAAGCCTTACTCGATTTGGGGGCAAGTGTGATTCTCATTCCATACTCGGTCTACGAACAACTTGGGTTAGGTGAATTGAAACCGACCAAAACCACACTCCAACTTGCTGATAGATCCATTCGTATACCGAGAGGAATGATTGAGGATGTCCTAGTCCAAGTTGATAAATTCTACTACCCAGTAGACTTTATTGTCTTGGATACACATCCTGTAACAGGTACTGGTGCTCAAATTCCCGTCATACTTAGCCGCCCCTTTTTAGCTACTTCAAACGCAATTATCAATTGTAGAAACGGGCTTGTACAAATGTCCTTTGGAAATTTGACTCTTGAGCTTAATATTTTTTATTTATGCAAACAACCACGGGAAGTTGATGAGGATATCCACGAAATAAACATGATTGAATCATTCGTGGAAGATACATTCCCCTTGTCATTATATTCCGACCCTTTGGAGGCATGTGTGGCCCATTCTCATGAGATAAATGATGACACAATACGAGATATGGATGCCATCTTAGATGCGATGCCGGTGCTTGATAACAAAAGATGGAGGGCCCTATTTGAGCCTTTGCTCGTAAACGAGAACAAAGCCCTCCCATTTAATATCAAGGCACCAATACTCGACCTAAAACCATTACCAAGTGAGTTGAAATATGTCTATTTAGGTCGAGATGAGACATATCCGGTGGTGATTTCTTTCCACTTGGATTAAGAACAAAAGAGTAGGCTGATTGCCACACTATTAGAGCACAAGAGTGCCATTGGGTGGTCAATTGCGAATCTCAAAGGCATAGACCCACTGATTTGTACTCATCGCATACACCTTGAGGAGAATGCGAAGACATCTAGGCAACCACAAAGACGACTCAATCCAAACATGAAGGATGTGGTTAAGGTCGAAGTGGTGAAACTATTAGATGTGGGTATTATTTACCCAATATCTGATAGTCAATGGGTGAGCCCAACTCAAGTTGTGCCTAAGAAATTTGGAATAACCATCGTAGCCAATGCCAACAATGAACTCGTGCCAACCAGAGTCACTGCCGGTTGGAGAATGTGTATTGACTACATGAACCTAAACACTGTCACAAGGAAAGACCACTTCCCCCTACCGTTTGTTGATCAAATTTTAGAAAGGTTGGCGGGTCATTCCCATTTTTGCTTCCTTGATGGCTATTCAGGGTTCAACCAAATAGAGATCACCCTTGAAGACTAAGAAAAGACTACATTCACATGTCCATTCGGCAAGTTCGCCTATCGACGGATGCCGTTTGGACTATTTAATGCCCCTGCCACCTTTCAGCTTTGTATGATGAGTATATTTTCTGATATAGTGGGGACAATTCTCGAAGTCTTCATGGATGATTTTTCAGTATTTGGTTGTAGCTTTGATGAGTGCCTTGTGCACTTGAAAGCTGTGCTGAAAAGATGCGAAGAGACGAACCTTGTGCTGAATTGGGAGAAGTGTCACTTTATGGTTCAAAAGGAAATTGTACTTGGTCACATTGTTTCACAAAATGGAATCGAGGTGGACAAAGCGAAAATTGATCTTATCTCCAACCTTCCACCATGTTGTAGGCAAATATAGTCTAGCGAGAAGTGAAGGATCGCGGCACATAATGAATGCGAGCAGTCAAGCTCGTGCTCGCGATAAGGGGTCGTACATCTGGAGTGCGAGCGGCTCAGTTCGTGCTCGCGATAAGGGGTCGCACATCTGGAATGCGAGCAGCTCGGCTCGTGCTCGTCAGAAGGGGTCGCATCTCCCGGAATGCGAGCAGCTCGGCTCGTGCTCGTCAGAAGGGGTCGCATCTCCCGGATGCGAGCAGCTCGGCTCGTGCTCATCATAAGGGGTCGCATCTCCTGAATGCGAGCATTCCTGACACGAGCAGCTCCCGAATCAGAGCAATCATAAGTCTTTGTTTTTGGTTTGGACGGTCTTCATAGTTCCAGCACCCGATTCCCGTCGAGCAGCTTGTCCAATCCCTCTGCGACTCCAAGCAGGGCTACACCCAGTGCGGTGGTTTTCGCCCTTTCGGCGTCTCCTTCCTTTTCGCCGGTTATGACTCCAACTACGGCTTCCGGCTTTACGTGAGTGATCAGGGCTACTAGTACACCTACCAGCAGCCCGTATAGTTCGATTTTGGGCTTATCTTCTCTGGTGGTTCCGAATCTCGAGGGATTGCTATCAAGAAACGTGATTGTCGGAAGAAGTCATTGGGTTAGATCTTGCCTCTAAGGATAAGGATCTTGTCCCACGAAATCAGCAGGATTTCGGTATCGTACACAACATCAGCGGGATCTCGATATCTTACGTAACAGATTGGATCGCTTTAGATCTATATAAAGGGATGACTCCATTAAAAGAAAGGTACACAATATTAAATCTCTGGCCTGTTTTTGCCTGGTTATTCTTCTTCTTGCTTCGGCCTGACTTAAGCATCGGAGGGCTAACGGCTGGACACCAGCCACCCTTAGTTGCTTTCTGTCTTCTTTCAGGTCCGGCGGAGGAAGGTATCTGTTGGAGAGAAGGTGAACGTCCGGAGGATCCAGTTACAAAATCTGACGTTAACAGTTTGGCGCCGTCTGTGGGAAACGACTTGATCGTCAAAATCAATCGTTCTAACCACCGATAAAAATCCTTCGGCGATGCCTCCTAAAAAGGCTGTTCATCCTTCGACTTCAAGGCAGGCACCACCTCCGCCCGATGAGACGGAATCCGTACCTACCCTTCCACCTGCCTCGATGAACATCCCTCAAGGAGCCCCAAATATGCCATCAGCAAACCCATTATTGGAAGCTTCTGGAAATCAAGACGATATCCTGCGTTTCCTCGGAAACACTCTCCTAACTCTAAATGCCGGAGTTCAGGCCCTGTCGAATCGGCTTGATCAGCATTTCCTCGAACCGCAGAGACAAGCCTCCGAAGGGTTACCACCGCAGCCCATACCAGTGGCATCCAGACATTCTATGGACGAACCACAGGTCTCACCACTTGGCAGCCATCTCCCTGTGCCGTCTCCACATTCTATACATTCTAGTTCGTCTCGACAACCTCAACCTCAGGGCTCCACTGCCGAAACATCAAGCTATACCCTACCATTGGAAGGAGATCTCAAAAGAATCCATGATCGTTTTGATGTCATGGAACAGCGATACCAGGCAAATCGGCCATCTACCATCATGGCGGCGATACATCAATCCGAGTCTCCCTTTACTAGCGAGGTTATGGAGGCACCGTTACCTAAAAAGTATCGAACTCCCGTTATCACCCCGTATACAGGTATTGGTGATCCTCTTGAACACCTAGAAACATATAGGTCTCTCATGGAGTTGGAGGGACATGGCTCAGAAATCATGTGTAGGGCTTTTTCCCTAACATTGAAGGAAGCAGCTCGTACGTGGTTCCGGGGATTAAAGCCTCGTTCCATCAGCTCATTTTCCCAGTTATCGGAGATATTCCTTTCTCAATTCATGGGAAGCATTCGCATTAAGAAGCCAGCCTCCCATCTAATGAATTTAAAACAGCAGCATGGGGAGACAATAAAGGATTTCATAGTACGGTTCACTGCTGAAGCCGTTCAAACTGAAGGTTATACTGAAGAAAAAGGGCTCGCAGCCCTCATAGTAGGAATAACGAGCGAGAAATTCAGGTTTGCCTTGGATAAAAGCCCGCCGAAAACTATGGCAGAATTCCAAGCCAAAGCCCAAAAATATATCAATGCAGAAGAAGTCGCATTGACGCGTCATGGAATACAAGGTAAGAAACGCAAGCCAGAGGGAACCTCTACTGCAGATAAAAAGAATCGTCGTGATCAGCGCGACCGTTCTCCTAAGAAGCCTTATTCTGGTAAATATCATAACTACACTCCTCTCAATCGATCTCATGAAAAGGTTTTAATGGAGATTAAACACAAGCCATATGTGAAGTGGCCTGCAAAGATCAAATCCGATCCCGAGAAGAGAGATAAGAGCAAATTCTGTTACTTCCACAAAGATTACGGGCATAGAACCCAAGACTGCATCTCTCTACGAGATCATATTGAAGCCCTTATTCAAAAAGGCCATCTCCAGGATTATGTTGCTCGTAAAAATCGATCACCAGAAAGGGCAAACACCTCGTCTCGCCAAAAGGAACAATCTCATCATCAAACTGACCAAGAGGACGCTGAGCCTACGGGAGAAATCCTCACCATCATCGGAGGACCAGCTTGCTGGGGCGATTCTCAAGCTTCAAGAAAAGCATATGCTCGAAAGGCGTCCAAAGAACCCCAGCAAATCTACTGGCTGGAACAGACGTCTAGCTCGTAAAAAACCAGCCATCCTCCAATTTCCTTCACTCTCGAAGATGCAAAGGGAATTCACTTCCCTCACGAAGACTCCATCGTAGTCACATTGAAGGTATCAAATTTCTGACACATCGAATTATAGTGGATACAGGTAGCTCAGCCGATATTCTATACTTGGAGGCTTTCAACAAAATGGCACTTGCTAGAAGCCTTCTCAAGCCAGTATC
Source organism: Liriodendron chinense (assembly GCA_003013855.2). Lineage (NCBI taxonomy): Eukaryota > Viridiplantae > Streptophyta > Magnoliopsida > Magnoliales > Magnoliaceae > Liriodendron > Liriodendron chinense. Next base: position 1,791,235 of record ML058437.1, on the reverse strand, counting down.
GACCCCCCTCGTCGGCTTCGGAGGTGAGGTAGTAACGCCTGAAGGAAGCATCGATCTCCCAGTTACTTTTGGAGAAAGTCCAGCGAAGACCACCGTCTTCATAAACTTCCTCGTGGTGGACCGAAAATCAGCGTATAACGCCATTTTGGGGCGGCCGTCTCTTACTAAGGTCGGGGCAGGCTTGCACCCTTCATATCTGTGTGTCAAATTTCCTACCCCAAATGGTATCGGGGTCGTGCGAGGAAGTCAACAGGAGGCATGGTCTTGCTATCAGATAGCCCTACAGGATCGGAAGAAGGCTCAAGCAACACCCGTTATGGAGATAGCACAAGGTTCACCCAACTTTCCCACCAACACCTCGTTGGATCCGAGAGAGAATGCTCTTAAATCAGGAACTCCTGGGGAAGAAACAGTGGCGATTCACTTAACCAAAGGTGACCCATCCAGGGTCGTATACATTGGATCCTCTTTAACCAGTGTCCATCATAAAGATCTGGTCCGTTTCCTCACCGAATACCAGGACGTGTTCGCTTGGTCTCATAAAGATATGCCAGGCATCGACCCCAATGTCATTGTACATCGCCTCAATATCGACCCGAAACATAAGCCTGTACACCAGCGTCGACGTGCCTTCACTACAGAAAGACAAATGGCGATCAAAGCTGAAGTCGAGAAGCTACTCACGGTCAATTTCATAAAAGAAGTAGACTACCCAGAGTGGGTCGCGAACGTGGTCCTCGTCCGGAAAGCTAATGGCAAATGGAGAATGTGCGTCGACTATTCAGATTTAAACAAAGCATGCCCCAAAGATAGCTTCCCGACCCCGCGAATTGACCAGTTGGTCGATTCAACAGCTGGACACGCTCTGCTCAGTTTTATGGATGCTTATTCTGGTTACAACCAGATCATGATGCATCCACCTGATAGCCAGCATACCGCTTTCATCACAGATCGGGGATTATATTGCTACCAGGTAATGCCGTTCGGCCTTAAAAATGCAGGGGCCACTTATCAACGTCTCGTCAACAAAATATTCGCTGCTCAAATCGGTAGGAATATGGAAGTTTACGTTGATGATATGCTCGTGAAAAGCACCGTAGAAGATGATCATATTTCTGATCTTCGAGAAGCCTTCGACCTAATGAGGAAGTATCAAATGAAATTGAACCCAGAAAAATGTGCGTTTGGAGTGTCTGCAGGAAAGTTTCTTGGGTTCATGGTCGGCCAGCGCGGAATCGAGGAAAATCCTGAAAAGATAAAAGCATTGATAGAGATGAAATCCCCCACCACTCTGAAGGACGTCCAGCGTCTGGCTGGTCGCATCGCATCATTGAACGGGTTCATCTCGCGAGCATCTGACAAGTGCTTACCATTCTTCAAACTCCTTCGTGCAACGGCCAAGTCTGATTGGAAATGGACACCACAGTGTGAAGAGGTTTTTCAACAATTGAAGCTATACATGAGCACACCCCCCATTTTATCTAAACCTGTAGCACATGAGCAACTCATTCTTTATGTCTCTGTGTCCACCACGACCGTTAGCGCAGCTTTAATAAGAGAATATTCCGGGGTACAAAGGCCCATTTATTATATCAGTCAAGCAATGGTTGATGCGGAAACTAGGTATTCTGATATGGAGAAGCTGGCCCTGGCTTTAGTTACGGCAGCTCGAAAACTGCAACCATATTTTCAAGCCCACGCTATTTTAGTACCAACGAATCATCCACTGCGGCAAGTCCTTCAAAAGCCTGAGGCTTCCGGACGCTTAACTAAATGGGTAGTCGAGATCAGCGAGCACGATATCTCATTCTGCCCTAGGACCACGGTAAAAGGCCAGGCCGTGGCTGACTTCATCGCCGAATTCACATACTCTCCTAATGATAATACCATGACCAGCGACCAGCCTCCTTGGTCACTCTTCGTGGACGGGTCGTCGCGGGCCAGTGGCAGTGGAGCGGGCCTGATTTTAGTGGCTCCCGACGGGTCGCATTTCCAATATGCTCTGCGTTTCGATTCTCGTATCTCGAATAATGAAGCAGAATATGAAGCCCTGATCGTCGGCCTCGAATTGGCCATTGTCCTTGCAATTCAGAATCTGTCAATTCATAGCGACTCTCAGCTCATTGTCAACCAAGTCCTTGGTGAATTCGAGGCCAAAGAAGAAAGGATGGCCTTCTACAACTCTCGTGTCCTCATCCTGCTCGCAAAACTAAAGACTTATGAAATAATTCAGATTCCTCGCGAGAAGAACCAACTTGCCGATTCCCTGGCAAAGCTCGCCTCTGCATCAGAATCTGAGTTATCACATTCGGTCCCCATCGAGCATCATCAGAACCTAAGTATCGACCACGCAACTCTCGAGCAAGTAATATCGGTACAATCATCCCCATGCTGGATGGATCCCATCATCCTATATCTCAGAGACGGATACCTACCAGAGGGCAAAAAAGCTGCAAGACAAATTCGCCTTCGGGCTGCCAGGTATACCTTGCAAGACGGAATATTGTTGCGCAAGAGCTTTTCCTTGCCCTATTTAAGGTGTCTTCATCTAGAAGAAGCCCTTCGTGTTCTAGACGAAGTACACCAGGGGGCATGTGGTAATCACCCCAGGGGGCGATCCATAGCATATAAGGCGATGCGGCAAGGATATTATTGGCCCACTATGAAAGCAGACGCAATTGAATTTTTTAAAAAATGTGATAAGTGCCAACGATATTCACCTATACCTCATGTACCGTCCGAGTGAATGACTCCAGTTGATAGCCCTTGGCCTTTCGCTCAGTGGGGGGTCGATATCATCGGGCCCTTACCCATGGGAAAGGGACAAAATAAGTTCGCGATTGTAGCGGTTGATTACTTCACCAAATGGGCCGAGGCAGAACCATTAGCCAAGATTACTGAGAAACAAACTACCAAGTTTATATGGAGAAATATTATATGCCGTTATGGACTCCCCCACACTATAATCACCGACAATGGAACGCAATTCGACAACGCAGCCTTTGACGAATTCTGTGAAAAGTGGAAGATACGTAATCTCCGCACTTCTCCATATCATCCTCAGGCGAATGGGCAGGTCGAGGCAGTGAATAAAATCATCAAGCACCACTTAAAGACTAAATTAGGCGAATGTAAAGGTATGTGGCCAGAACTTCTGCCAGAAGTATTATGGGCATATAGGACTACAACTCGTACATCAATGGGTGAAACCCCCTTTTCCTTAGCATTTGGTGTCGACACAGTAGTACCAGTGGAAATTCAAGTGCCCTCGTATCGGATCGAGCAATATGACCCCGCGAGTAATCAGGAAGACCTTCGCCTTCATCTCGATCTCTTGGAAGAACGTAGAAACGCCTCCCAAGTACGAGCGGCAGCATATCAACAACGTATTGCTCGTTATCGAAATGCGAAGGTTCGGCCTAGATCCTTCCAGCTTGGAGATTTGGTCCTAAGGCAAAAACTCGGAGTCCCTTCTCGTTCGCTGGATCCAAATTGGGAAGGCCCTTATCGGGTTATTAGGATTGTGCGACCCGGTACCTATTATCTTGAAAACATGCAGGGCAGACCCCTGCGTCCCCCTTGGCACGTGGAGCATTTGCTACAATACTTCCCCTAGATTTGATGTAGTTCATAACAACATTTTATGAATAAAGTTGAAGATATCTTTTGGTCGCTATTCCATTTATTTGGACCTGAATAGCCCTAAAGAGAGTGCTTACCGTCTCTTGACCAATTGCCTACCTTTGGTAGGGCTAAAACCACCTTTTGGCCGGTATTCCATTTATTTGGACTCGAATAGCTCCAAAGAGAATATACACATCCTCTTGGCCAATTGCCTACCCTTGGTAGGATTGAAGTTGTTATTAATTGGTTGCTTCTCCATTTTATGGATTAAAAACAGCCCCGAAGAGAGCATACATGCTCTCTTGACCAATCTTCTGCCCTTGGTGGAATCAAAATCTCAATCGATAGATCAGTCTATCTCAACGTGGACATGGTCACACAACCCCCGGACTGAGTCTAATTCATCTTTTTATGAGTTAGATGCTTGCGCTTGGTGAACGAGATCGCACTTCCAGAATGCGAGCAGCGCAGCTCGTGCTCGAATTAAGGGGTCGCAGTTCGTACCCCTAACTGCGAGCAGCGCAGCTCGTGCTCGAATTAAGGTGGCGCAGTTCGTAACCCCACTGCGAGCAGCACAGCTCGTGCTCGAATTAAGGGGTCATACTCCTAATGCGAGCAGCTCAACTCCTGCTCGAATTAAGGGATCACATCTCTGATGAGTCAACATGTGATCAACACAGAGCAAAAATGAAAGATAAGGAGAATACATGACACTGAAGAAATAGATATTCATGAAAAAGACCAAGAGGTTAAGTCATTACACACTCGTTACATATAAATTTCTTCTCGGAAGTAAAAAAAAAAAGGAATACATGACATAGGAAGGTGCCGAGGTCAAGGTTGGTCATCCTCATCTTGCGCAGGCTCGCAGCTCTCAGCTTCGGGACCAGCCTCAGAAGCAGGAGCGACATCTATTGCCCCGGTGACTTCGTTCTCAGCGGCAGCCCGTTCTCTATCTGCAGCCTCGAAAGCCACTCTGTCGAACTCCTCAACGTTAAAAGTTGGAGCAATCTGCTGCATAACTCTGACCGCAAAATCGCGACCAGCGATATACGCTTCATATCGCTCCTCGTCGTAAAGTTGAGAAGTCCGAAACTCCTGGACTGCGCGAGGACCCTCATCAGATACCATTTGAATGAGGGTCACTCGCTCTTCTTCCCAGTGGATGGAGTCATCCTTCAACTGTTGAAGTTGCTGCTGGGCCTCCTCGAGCTTGGTCCGAGCATCCTTGAGCCACCCTTCAAGCTGGATCTTGTCCTGGCGGAAGATTTCCTTCTCCTTCTCGCTCTTGGTATGGAGCTCTTGAAGCTTTGCGAGTTGGAGATCCACTGACTGAAAGCGCTCAGTCAGGGATTGGATTTTGACGAGGAGAATTTTCTTCTCTTCATCCAGCTTGGCAATCTGCACTTCCAGAGCTTTTACCAAGCGATCCTGCCCTTGGACCTCTGCTTCCATCGTCTTTTTCTTCTTCTCCGCATCCTCCACGCTGCGGCGAGCTGCTTCGACATCCCGCCTAACACGGAGCGCGAGATCCAGGCTCTGATATAAATAAAGAGAGAAGGATTAGATCGCTAGTCATCTTATTAAATCCCGAAGAGATTGGTAAAAAGGAAAAAGGTTGTGACCTGAACCAATCTCACTCCAATATCAGTGGAGAGAGCTTCTGGGCTTAGCTCAGGCAAACCCCCGAAGGCATTGGGAGGGATGTTATCAAACATAAACTTGCATATAGGATGTAAGTGAGGGGGAAAACAAAAACCCCTGACTCGGAAGGTTGGGCCACTACCATCTCGCTTGAGCCCGTCTCGCGAGCACCCACGGCACCCACGGAAGGTGTCGCAGACTCGCGAGCACCAGTAGGCTCGCATCTTATATCCTTAGGAGGGAGGCCTCCCTCCCTCCGATCGCCTTTCGGCGAATTGTCGGCGACTTCGATCACTGGCTGACCGCGAGCACCTGACGGTGGAGTCGCAGTAGCCGGAGGGGGCATGGCGGATAGAGGGGTCGCATTAACCGGAGGGGTCGTGGTCGTACGAGAAGTCGTAGCGACCCCTCCCGAGCCGACCCCTCGCGATTGAGGACTGCGAGCAGACCCATCAGCGGGAGCAGGTGCATTTGAGGGACCCCCATTTTTCTTTTGCCTCTTCGAGGCCGTGCCCTTCAGACGGGGAAGTACCCCTAGTGCACCTCTTTTGTCGCCAACGTTCGTCACTTCTTCTCTGGAGATGAGACCCGCTGCACAGAGATGACGAGACTCTAATACGACGTTGACGTGGCGTGTAGTCGCAGGAAGCTTGTAGACTCTAACTAATTTCTCTTTGAGTCGTCCCCGCAGGTTCGGCTTCACACCAGTTGGGATTCCTGCGAACAAAAAAGAACGCACATTAAAACTTCAATGGAGCAAAGGTTTTCTTTCTTTCGGACAGATAAAACGAATACTTAACCCACCTTCGCCAAAATGGCGATTAACGTTATGGCTTTTAGGGTCGGAGCCCAATTCGGACTCCCAGTTGCCAGAAACGTAGAACCACTTCTTTCTCCATCCCAGGCAGTTGGAAGAAGGGTTCCCCAAAATGAAGTTATTCCGGTGCCAGAAGCAGAGGTAGTACCAACCCTCACTAGCTGGCGCCTTTTTCAGCTGGAATAACCTCAAAAATTCCTCAATGGTTAACTCCTCGTTACCCGCCTGTTTCTAAAGGACGAAAGCACTCAGAAGAACCCGCCAGCCGTTAACTATAAGTTGGCCCGGGGCAATCTTGTAGAGACGGAGGAAGTTTCGTATGAAGGGGTGGAGGGGAAGACGTACGCCCACTTTGAAAAAATATTCATAAACAGCCACACACCCAGGTGGTGGTGCATCGGCTGTCTCCCCTCTCCCAGGCAATCTGAATGAAACAGAGTCTGGGACCCTATATACCTCTCTAAGGTTAGAGAGTCTTTCCTCCGTCAAGATGGAAGAGTAACCGGAGGCGGAATATCTCCCAGCCGGTACTCTGGCATTATTGGATTCGGAGGAATCAGGGGTTTCATCTCCCAAAGGAACAATCTCTTCGTCAGAGATTTCCGCCATTATAAAAGAGAGATGGGAGGAAGAAATGAATAAGAAGAAAGAAAAGAAGGATACCTCTGTAAAGAGGTTTTTTACTCTGGAATAGAGAAGGAAGAAGAAGAAGGAAACCTCGCAGCAAATGGAATTCGAAATGGAGGATTTTCGGCTAAGTCCGATATTTATACGCAATCATCCGGGTTGATTTGATGGACACGCGGCAGCTTCTTATCCGGCATGCCAGACGAACGGGCGCTGGCATTAAATACGCAAACACGTGGCACCCGACGCCTCATTTCTGGCGGCAAAAAAAGCTGCGCGAAAGCTGGCCATCATAAATGCGGAAGCACGTTAAGTGAATCATGTGCGATTTTCTCCCAGCACCCAGCTGTCAGCACTAGCAAACCCTTGGCATAGTTCCTCAATACCAAGGGTTTGTGGGGCATCTGTTGTAGGCAAATATAGTCTAGCAAGAAGTGAAGGATCGCGGCACATAATGAATGCGACCAGTCAAGCTCGTGCTCGCGATAAGGGGTCGCACATCTAGAGTGCGAGCGGCTCAGTTCGTGCTCGCGATAAGGGGTCGCACATCTGGAATGCGAGCAGCTCGGCTCGTGCTCGTCAGAAGGGGTCGCATCTCCCGGAATGCGAGCAGCTTAGCTCGTGCTCGTCAGAAGGGGTCGCATCTCCCGGATGCGAGCAGCTCGGCTCGTGCTCATCATAAGGGGTCACATCTCCTGAATGCAAGCATTCCTGACACGAGCAGCTCCCGAATCAGAGCAATCATGAGTCTTTGTTTTTGGTTTGGACGGTCTTCGTAGTTCCAGCACCCGATTCCCGTCGAGCAGCTTGTCCAATCCCTCTGCGACTCCAAGCAGGGCTACACCCAGTGCGGTGGTTTTCGCCCTTTCGGCGTCTCCTTCCTTTTCGCCGGTTATGACTCCAACTACGGCTTCCGGCTTTACGTGAGTGATCAGCGCTACTAGTACACCTACCAGCAGCCCGTATAGGTCGATTTTGGGCTTATCTTCTCTTGTGGTTCCGAATCTCGAGGGATTGCTATCAAGAAACGTGATTGTCGGAAGAAGTCATTGGGTTAGATCTTGCCTCTAAGGATAAGGATCTTGTCCCACGAAATCAGCGGGATTTCGGTATCGTACACCACATCAGCGGGATCTCGATATCTTACGTAACAGATTGGATCGCTTCAGATCTATATAAAGGGATGACTCCATTAAAAGAAAGGTACACAATATTCAATCTCTGGCCTGTTTTTGCCTGGTTATTCTTCTTCTTGCTTCGGCCTGACTTAAGCATCGGAGGGCTAACGGCTGGACACCAGCCACCCTTAGTTGCTTTCTGTCTTCTTTCAGGTCCGGCGGAGGAAGGTATCTGTTGGAGAGAAGGTGAACGTCCGGAGAATCTAGTTATAAAATCTGACGTTAACACACCACCCAAGAGCATACGAGATGTACGGTCCTTCTTAGGACATGAAGGATTTTATAGAAGGTTCATAAAGGACTTCAGTTCACTTTCTCGTCCATTATGTAACCTACTTCAAAAGGAAACTTCATTCGAGTGGAATGAAGAATGTCAAAATGCCTTTACCACACTTAAAGGTATGTTGACATGTGCTCCCATAATGCAACCACCTGATTGGAGCCTTCCTTTTGAAATTATGTGTGATGCTAGCGACTATGCTATTGGGGCCGTGCTAGGCCAAAGAAAAGAGAAGAAGCCATGTGTCATCTATTATGCGAGTAGAACCTTAAACTCAGCCCAAGCAAACTACTCTACTACTGAAAAAGAACTTTTAGCCATAGTTTTTGCCTTGGACAAGTTTAGGTCCTACTTGATTGGATCCAAGATCATCATATTCACTGACCATGTCGCGCTTAAGTACCTTTACTCCAAGAAGGATGCTAAACCACGGTTGTTAAGATGGATCCTTCTACTCCAGGAATTTGACATAGAAATACGTGATAAGAAAGGAGTAGAAAATGTCGTGGCTGACCATCTCTCTCACTTGTCCTCACCGATTCCCCTGAAACGACCGCGATCAATGACATGTTCCCTGATGAACAACTTTTTCCTGTTTTCCAATTGCCATGGTATGCGGACATTGCTAACTATCTTGCTACAGGTACAATTCCTACACATTGGAAAAAGCAAGATAAGGATAAATTCTTCACTAAGGTGCGAAAATTCCTATGGGACGACCCATACTTATTCAAGTATTGTCCCGATCAAATCATAAGGAGATGTGTCCCAGATGATGAACAACAAAGTATCATCTCCTTCTGTCATTCTCAGGCATGTGGTGGCCACTTCTCGGCTAAAAAGACCGCAGCAAAAATTCTGCAATGTGGGTTCTATTGGCCCACCATGTTCAAAGACACACATGAGTTTTGCAAAACATGTGAACCTTGTCAGAAATTAGGAGGAATTTCCCATAGAAATATGATGCCACTCAATCCCATCTTAATAATCAAAATTTTTTATTGTTGGGGCATCGATTTCATGGGTCTATTCCCATCTTCTTTTGGAAACGCATGCATCTTGCTTGCCGTTGACTATGTATCCAAATGGGTCGAGGCCATCCCTTGCCAGAATAATGACCATAAAACGGTCATTCACTTCTTAAAAGAGAATATTCTTTCCCGGTTTGGTACACCTCGAGTCATCATCAGTGATGGAGGGTCTCACTTTTGTAATCGCCCATTTGAAACATTAATGAAGAAATATGGCGTAACACACAAAGTGAGCACTCCCTATCACCCACAAACTAGTGAGCAAGCTGAGATATCTAATAAGGAGATTAAACACATTTTAGAGAAAACGGTTAACCCCGATCGCAAGGATTGGTCGCTTCGGCTTACCGATGCGCTTTGGGCCTACCGTACTGCTTTTAAAACCCCTATTGGAATCTCTCCCTATAGACTTGTCTATGGGAAGGCTTGTCACTTACCTGTGGGGTTGGAACATAGGGCATATTGGGCAATTAAGAAGATGAATTTTGATGCTGATAAGGCAAGCTCGTTGCGCAAACTACAATTGAATGAACTTGTAGAAATCCGGAACGAAGCATATGAGAATGCGAGAATTTACAAGGACAGAACGAAGATATTCCATGATAAAAACATTCTTCGTAAGACATTCACGATCAATCAAAAAGTCCTCCTGTATAATTCTCGTCTACATTTATTTCTGAGAAAATTGAGATCTCGATGGACCGGTCCCTACATTGTGCAAACTGTCTATCCATATGGGACTGTCGAGTTGTTAAATCCAAGGAACGACAAGATTTTTAAGGCGAATGGGCAGCGATTAAAGCCGTTATTTGAGAAATTTCCTTCAGAAGGTATGTCCATACCTCTGACTGATCCTGTCTAACAGGATGATTGATCTCCTAGTCTGATGAAGGTATAGAGTAGTTAGGATTAGGATTTTGTTGCTTTTGTTTGCTTTTGCTTAGGTTTGTTAGAAGGAGGAAGAATTCCACTTTTCACTTTTTCAGGTACTCTCATACCTCACTCCCTTTTATGTTCAAATTGCTCTCATGTTTTGTGCTTTGCGCATCTTTTGGTTGGGGGGTGTAGGATCACTTGGATGAATCCAGCGTTTTGTAACATTTCGAGCAATTATGTAGAAATTTTTCAATTTTTCTAAAATTCAAAACTCTTTTGGAAAACTTTGTTTCTATACATTCAAGATGATGTGAGCATAAGAGGAGGATATATGAAGTGTATGAGGTTGTAGGTCTTTGAACTTCTCTTAATATAATGGTTTTATATGTGAATTTCCCTATTTTTATGATTGATAGAAAATTTGAACACTTTACACCTAGTTCACATTACACAATTTTCATTAGTTGAAGGGATTATGCGATTTGTGGATTAGCTTGATTTTGATTTAAGGTGTGGAGAAATCAAGCCGGGGTACTTTGTCCATGGGAAATTAACGTAAGATATGGATTTCTAAAAATCCTATCCAAATTAAAAGAAAAAGGGAAAGGAATGATGAAATTGGGAATGATGGAAAAATGGTGGAAAATTCTGATTAGGGCTACCTACTACCAACCGGGGGATGGTCTACCCGTAACCAAAGCCGAAAATGGGACGTAGTGTGAAAGTCGTCGGAAGGACGGTAAGGCAAATTCCTGTCATTGGCTTGATGTGGCTCTATATACCTTGAAATATATAGTCTAGTTGATTTATGAAGAAGATAACCCTGGAAACTCATGAAAAGAATTTTCACTATGCACACTAGATTGAATTTGTTCAAGTTCTTCTATTTGTCAACCAATTAGCGGGAATTTCATATGGATACTTATTATGTTTTGAGAGTTTACGGTTTCAACCTCTATCGCCTAATTTCTCTAACTCTTCCACTTGTGTAGCTTGGGATGTATAGAAGAATGGTTTCTAAATGAGAGTTGGGTTTGGAGAATGAATTTGGTTTCACGCATGTTTCGCTCGGGACTAGCAAAATGCTGGTTGGGGGGTGTGTTGAGCTCCTAATTGTGCATATTCTAACCCCAATTCGTCACTCATTATGCATGGTTTTCACAATTTAAAGACTAATCTAAGGCATGTTTTGTTATTGTAGGAATGAGGGCGGACTTCACTCAATTGAAGATGAAAATGGTCCATTTAGAACCATTGAATGAAGATCGAAGGAGGACCAAGAGGAAGAAGGAAGCAAGGAAAGAAGAAAAGAAGAAAGAAATGAAGAAAAGAGGCCAAGACCGGTCGTGACCGGTTGGCCAGGAGGGCCACGACCAGTCTAGACCGGTCGGCCAGTTTCCCTAGACCTGCTGAACTCACTGGACAGCATTCATAGACAGTCCGACCGGTCGGCCAGAGAACTTTCCAACTCCAGAAGCTTGCTGGACTGTTTCATAGTGAGGCACGACCGGTCGCGACCGGTCGGACAGCCACTCAGACCGGTCGGCCATGCGTAAGCTACGTACTTTCTGTTTTGGCTTCGAAAATCTCTGCGCACTGCATAAGCTTACGCAGATTCTAAAATATTCTGAGGTTGCAAAGCCTCCCCACTATAAAAGGACACTTAGGGATCGTTCCTAGGGTATCTAAGAAAAGTTTGAGCAAGGTGGGAGGCGGTGGAAGTGGATTTCGGAGTTCCACAACTCCTTCTAGTTTGTTTTGCTATTTTTATAATTTTTCTAGTTGTTTCATGTTTCCTTCTGTCACGCCCCAAACCCGAGGACCGGGCTCACTAAATTCCCGATCGCCGACCTTGGTGCCAACAGCCTCCGTAGTACCCCATTCTCAGCTCCTAGCTCTCATGTGCCAGGTTCCGATCCTGGGATCCTACTAGGAGGATTTTCAGGGTAAATTTTTTTTTTGTACAGGAGCATAATCAAAATCATAAAACATCATCAAATATCCACTAATAAGTTTGTTGAGTACAGTGCTGGAAAGGGAAATACAACATGAAGCAGAAGTCCAAAATATCAGGTACATAAACCACGCTCAACGCCGCTGATATGCCCTAGTACCTGCAGTGCAAACAAACGCGCATGAGCTTCCTACGAAGCTCAGTAGAGTGCGTGTGTGCGCGTGTGATGCATATGACAAGTATATAGATATCAGAGTAAGCAAAAGTAGTAGAGGGCTAAGTTACTAAGTTCATGAATGCTATTAGCCATCCCAAGGTTATGCGATGCAAGGGCCTACATGGCCGAGTGTTACATGCTAGAGATGCAATGCAAACATGTCAATCCTCAACTGATCCACATATCAAATAGTTCTCATCTAGGACATCACCGGGGTCTAGTATACTCTAATACTGGCCGCCGCACATCGCGCGCATAACCAAGCGAGTAGAAAAGACCTCACTATCCGCCTCGTCAGTGGTATGCCAATGCCCACCCAGCTCGCCGATAGCGGACCCATTCCATGAGCTGGTCAGACTCAACCTAGCTTACAGCCCACTGCACCCGGGCGGATAAGGTCACACCCCTTTCCAACCGACCTCGACACAGTGGGAGACACGGCCTATTGGTATTTGGCACATGGGCGCTCATGTTATCCACTTGGTCTCGACGCTGGAGCATCCTACTGGTACCACAGGGTTTAGGGACTTTCACCCAAGGACATCCATAGCGCCCACGTACTAGAACAAGTTTTCGGTGTCCAATATTGCCAACCATGATGTGACTATGGTGGCCACCACCCCGATGCTGCTAGGGTGTGAAAGCGATCGTGACATACATAATGTGAAATGCATGAGTCATACAATCCAAATCATGCACCAAACTTACACATACTGCGCAATCAAGTGGGGCGACCCTGTCTCGCACGGGTCCCCTAAGTATAACAAGCCAACTAGCATATGCTATGGTTAATCATGATCCATAACAGGCATACGAATGATGCGTATGGGCATATGAATGAGCATGATATTCATTATACTAAGCATGTTATCAGTGTGACATATCAAGCTAATCATACTAGCATGTTACCAAAACGTATCATGTAACATTGGCCTTAAAAGGCCCAATATATATATATAAATAGTGGGACCCGGACGGTGGGGCCCATTGGAAATGTAAAGGTCTTCGTGGCATAGCCCACTTGAGACCACATCGGCCCCATACTTGGGCCTGCACATACAAGATAGGCCGCCAAAATACGTGTACGGCATGGATAGAACATATACATCATGGTGGAGTTAATAGATACATCACGTTGGGACCCATAGGGTGGGCCACCTGATGGGCAGCGTGGTACCCATCTAGTCCCAATAAGTTTTGAATCAAGCAGATATTTGTGTTTTCTCCTTCATCCATATCCATGTGATCTTATGAACAGGTTGGATGGCAAATAAACATCACTGTAGAACCTAGAAAGGTTTCAACGTTCAAAATCATCATTTCCACTGTGGCATGGTCCACTTGACATTAGGATATGCTTAAATTTTTGGGCCCAGCCACTTATGAATAGTTTGGGTAACAAATAAACATCATTGTAGGACGGAGAAGGTTTTAACGGTGGAGATCATTATTTCCACTGTTGTCCCTTGGCATGGCCCACTTGCCATTTTGGATATGCTTAAATTTGGGCTCAGCCACTAAAATGAGCTGGGAAAAACATATGGAGGGCATAGATAAGGCATATATATTCTAGATGGGCCCAACGAATGGGGCACATGGTGACGCCACAAGGCTGCTCAGCAGCAGCGTCCCCTGGACGCTGTCTGTCCAGCGGCCGTGCTTTTTTTTTTTTTATCTTTACAAGCGGGGCCCACAGAAGTTCCCGATCAAGCTGATATTTTTGTTTTCCCTTTTCCCCTGCATGTGTGAACTTATGAACAGGTTGGATCTCAAATAAACATCATGGTGGGCCATAAGAAGGTTTCAACAGTAGGGCCGCTGTCCCTGTTGTTTTCTGTGGTGGGGCCCCCTTGAGACTTGGATCTGACTCAATCTTGGGGTCATGCCCTAAAATGATCTCCCTAAAAGAATGGACGGTGTGGATACAGCACATGCATCATGGTGGGACCCACGAGTGGGCCACCAGCCGGCCTCACGAGCCGGCGTACCTAGACCCTGGTACGCCCAGCGTCAGAGGCTCTGCCTCTTCTTTCCTTTTTCTTCTTCTTTTTTTTTGTACTTATATCAAGTGGGGCCCACATGGGTCTGATCCACTCCGTTCATCAGGTTCCCCATCTCATGGGGGACCCAATAAGCCCAATATTGGGTATACGATTCGGTCTAGAAACTTCAAGGTGGGCCGAAAGATTTCTGACAGTAGAAATCATTACTTACACTGTTTCATGTGGTGCGGTCCACTTAAGATTTGGATCGGCTTCATATCTTGGCCCTGCCCCTAAAATGATCTAGGAAAACAGATGGACGACGTGGATGGAACACAAACATCAAGGTGGGTCCCACGAGTGGGGACCCATTACGGCGTCCACGTGACGCTGGACGTCCCAGCGTCAGGACGTCCAGACGCTGGACGTTCGTTATTCATTTTTTTTCCTTCTTTTTTGAGGTTATTTCAAGTGGGGCCCACTTAGGGACAATCCACCCCATTCATCGTGTTCCCCAGATCGTTGGGGTCCTAACGAGCCCAATATGTGGCAGGTGATGTGGTCCACAAACATCACGGTGGGTCCAAGAAGCTTCAACAGTAGGCTTCATTAGCCTTACTGTTTGCAATGGTGTGGTCCACCTGAGATCTGGATCTTCTTCATTTTTGGCGTCCAGCCATAAATCAGGCTGGAGAAATGGACGGACGGTGTGGATCAACTCATACGTCAAGGTGGGTCCCACGAGTGGGGGCCTGTTCCACGCCCAACCAGCTGCCCCTGCTGGGCAGCAGAGTCCTCTGGACGCTGGCTGTCCAGCGGGTAGTCTTTCTCTCCCTTTTTTTATTTATAATATACATACATATATATATTATTATTATTACTATTATTATTATTATAGAGTTGTGGGGCCCATTCATGGATGATCCAATCCATCCATCAGGTTGTCCACCACCAGATGGGCCCAAAGAAAAGGAAAATGAAAGGAAAGAAGAAAATGGGGGATTTATGTACCCCTTGCACTCACCTCGAAGGATGGACGGTTGGATTGAATTGGGTTGACGATCGGACGATCCGGACGGTCCGGATAATGGTTGAGGTCCTCCAAGCTAGGATCTCCACCCTCAATCTCTCTAATCTCTCTCTCTACTCTCAAATCTTTCACTTTCTCTCTCCTCTTAAATCTCTTTCTCTCTTTCTCTCTCCTTTCTCTTCTAGCTCTTGGAAATGAGAACCCTCCTCTCTCCCTACGTATGCACTTGTATGGGGGGGGAGAGAGAGAGAGAGGGAATCATGGGGGGTGATGATGGTGCATGGGAGGGGGTATCGGAGGTATGGGTGAGGGTTGACTTTGGGAGGAGAGAGAGGGATGGGGGGTATGGGGTGTATAAAGTAGGGGTATGGGTAGAGTGATGTTGATGGATTTGATTGATTAGACATATTCTTGGGATTTGTGCAAGTGGGGCCCACGCCACACGCACGTTGCGCGGCCCACCTCGGATTACGCGATTGATCATAACTTTCACACCGGGTATCGCAATGGGGCGTGCCGCGCGGCGTAGGAATCCCAGCGCCTACGCGGTCGCCGCGGTATAGGTCTTGGGTTGATGCGGTACTAAAATAGGGTCGCGATCAAGGCTCGCTAATCTGGTCCATTTAGGACATACCGGCACCGGGAATTAAGCGTACGGAGGGTAAATAAGGGTACGGGTCTTACACCTTGGATCATGAGCAGCTAAACCTCTTAGCTAGGGCTAAGAGGTGAAGCTTGTAGTGGATCTAAGATGTTTCCATTCGTTATAAGTTGGTTTTTAAGATTGAATTTCCTGTTTATGAACAATGGTTTGAAGTTTATACAAGTTCTAAGTAAGTTTTTCTTAGTCTTATGATGACTCATGGATGTTTGGGAGAATTCTTAAGTTCTTAATGGTTGAATGTTAGTCTAGACCTGTATGATCTGTGGAATTGGAGTACTCTCTAGTACTATGATCTTCATGTGGGAACTTCCTACCAAAGTTCTACTTTTCTGGTTTTCTGAATTATGTATGGGACTGTGCATGTGATTTGATTCAAGTTCAAATCATGATCTACCTTTGTCTGTGACAGGACTTAATGATGATCATGATTATGAACTTAGTTTATTGGAATTGGGACTGACCTATGCAATTGAGCATGCTCATCCTAGCTTGCATTGAGTGAATCATATACATTGGCCTTACATATGACAGATTGTTTGGTTTAACAGCTCTATCATCCGGCTAGATAGATTTTAATTTCGATTCTAGTTGAGAGAATGAGAAACCACAACGAATTGAGCATTAAGGATTGCTACAAGTGGATCCTTGAACCCCTAGTGCCTTTTTATAATTGTTTAGTTTAGTTCAACATTACTACTTACATTAATCTCATACAAAATCCGATTGTTAGCTTGTTAATAGAAACTGCTGGATGTGTTTATGAATCCCTACATAAGTCCCTGTGGATCGACCTCGTTCTTACCAAGTTTATTACTACATCGCAACCCTACACTTGGGGAAGCGAACATTAGTGCACATTTCTGTAGTATACTAGTACACCTTGTTTGTCAATCACTTAGGTTAGTGAGTCTAGTGTCCGTTAAGCTTAATGAAGACGAAGACCGAATACTCAAGTAGCCCTGCTACTTCAAGGAAGAAGAAACAGGTATAAGTGATTCCTTGGTGTGCCTTAACCTTAACCAAAACCTAACCTTTAACCTCTTGATGACCTTGACCATTTTAGAAAAACCTTTAGTCATCATAAATTGGCCCTAAATGTCCAAAGAGATCACCCATACTATGGCAAAAAAGATTGGGTTGTGAAAGAGTGGGTCAGCAAACCCATTTGGCTAAACCTAGGCCTGTCCGACCAGTCACGACTAGTCGGCTGAACTTGACCGACCGGTCATGACCGGTCGGACTGGCTTCCAGACTATACAACAAAGTGCTATGTTCACAGGCCATTAGGCTGACCGGTCTTGACCAGTCAGACAGACACCCCTCTTAGATAGTAAGCTCACTGTTAGAACTTAGAAAAAGAGAGGGGAAAGATAAGAACTACTCGTCAGCAGTCCTTCTTTCTTTTCTTTTTTTCATGTTTCTTTTATTTTGGGGGAATACTGAGTATAGAGACATTCATAGACAATCATAAGCAATCACAAAGTGTACACAAGAGGGAGATATCGCAAGGCGAATTTTATTCCAGAGATTCTGAGATCTTTTACATTCCAGGCTGTGATACTGGTCACGAGCCTTTAATTACATTAACGGTTGATCACCCTTGATTGGAAGGCAAAAGACTAATCCGCCGGGGATTATGGTCTTGAGTTCATGGTCGTGTAGACCTTTGTTTTCTTGTTATGGATTGAGTGACATTTGTTAGACACGCCGGATGTCTATGTCCCATTTTCTTTCGGTATGTCCGGGTTGAGAGACTGTCAGGATTCGAGTGGTGCAACTCGGGGCCCGGTCCTGTTACTGTGAACAGGTGACCGCTGGAATACACGAACCTCGAATGTTGGTCGGCATGACCCAAGGCCCGCGCCCGTACTTTTATGACGGGTGACCTTAGGAAAGCACTCCGCAACGTTCCAGAATGAGGGTTTTAATCGAGTGGTGCAACTCGGGGCCCTCGCCTGTTACTGTGAACAGGTGACCGCTGGAATACACGAACCTCAAAATATTGGTCGGCATAACCTAAAGCCCGCGCCCGTATTTTTATGACGGGTGACCTTAGGAAAGCAATCCGCAACTACCTCATCAGCTCAACCGACGGACCCGTTGTCGACGGGTAGGGCATCGACGGTCTTTTTCATAGTGGCAGTCCATAGCAAGATGTTTCAAGCTTAGTTAGAACTCTTTCTTTGTGGTTTCTCGTGGTAACCATAACCCCTTGGGTTTAACCTCGGACCTTTATCCGGGATGAATAGAGCTTTGTACAGTAAAGTAAATGTATTTCTTCTGGAGTCGGGCGACTCGTCTTCGAGAACACTCCTTCTTCTGAGTATTTTCAATGATCTGTTTGGGATCAAGTAGGCTTTATCGAGCCAAGATCTTTTGAGGATCCAAACTCAATGGGCTGGATCTGCTGCTTTGATGCCTGTAAGTGGTTAAGTATAGGGTCCGATGGGTACCCACATATGCCAATTTCTTAATGAATAATGGGGATCGGTGCCCCGCGAATGCTTGACTCGGCTGTTGGATAGCCTGAGTATTTCAGCTTTGCCTCGGTGTCTTTGAGATCGCGGTTGATTTCAACTTGCACTAGTCAATTCTCAAGCCAACAGGGCACTTCCCAGGGCTGAAAACGACTAAGTATTGGACCTGCTTGTAGTTTGATTAGAGAAATCGATGAATATTATCGATAACCATTTTTTAACAGGGGTGGATTACGTCCACGAAGATCGCTGTGCGATCGCATTTCAATTTGCTTAGCAGAAGTCAATTTCTGGGCCAATAGGGCACTTCCCAGGGCTAGAAATGACTAAATAGTGGACCTGTCTGCGGTCTGATTAAAGAAATCGGTGAATATTATCAATGACCGACTTAGAACAGGGGTGGATTATGTCCACGAAGATCGCGGTGCGATCGCATTTCAATTTGCTTAACAGAAGTCGATTTTCGGGCCAACAAGGCACTTCCCAGGGCTGGAAATGACTAAGTAGTGGACCTGCCGACCACTTGATTAGGGTATTCGAGGGTCTCGAGATCGGATAACCTCGTCGTAGTGCATGATTATGGTGTATCATGTCAACTAGAAGAAAAGTTTCCCTCTCGGGCTCGGTCCAATTCCGCCTGATTCATCTCATTTTCGGCCGTTTTCGGCTCTTTCGGAGGGATTTCTGGGGCTGCCAAATTGGCTAAGTGTTGGTCATTTTGGACTGAAACACTGGTTTGGGCCACTTATCATTGACCGTTGGAGAATCTGATCCGGTGGATGGATAGATCTCATCGAGACGCATCCGGCAGAAGTGGTTTCATCAAAATCGGATTCCGGATGAAGGCGTGGCACACGATCGAAGGTCCACCCCTCCCATCAGCGTCCAGGCGCATGGGGGGGTGTGTACAGGTGCATGAGGCATTTGTGCAGGCGCATCTGGAGTTATACAGGCTTCCAGGCGCATGTGGTAGGGATCCGGGCACATGTGCCATCTTCCGGGCGCATGTGGCCCTATTTTCATGAAAAACGGGAGTCCAGGAGCAATTTTCGGCGCATGTGGTAGTGCACATGCACCTGGACCTCCATCTTGGGTGCATGTCAGCCCAACACTTAGAGAAAATTTGAATTTTTCCAGTGGGAAAAGCCGGCGCATGTGGGGGATTTACCGGCGCATGTGCCCAGCACTTAGAAAATTTCAGGATTTTTCTTTCTGAACTTGGAATTCCGTCGAGGAAATCCCCTTTCCGGTGAGGGTTTCCGGTGAGGAAATCCACTCCGCCCAAGGCATCTGGCGAGGGGAGAGAAAGTAAGCTCATATGGTGCTTACATCACTCTGAGGTCGGCGGGGGATGATCTCGTGCTGATGAGTGAAGTGACTTCACTATTTATAGGAGGGAAATCGGGTTTGGGTCCGGTCCGGCAGGTATTTCCTGGCGCATGTGGTGGAAAACAGTGTCAAGCGCATGTGGTTGGAGGCCAAGCGCATGTGGTTGGAGGCCAGGCGCATGTCCTTTACCGGCGCTTTTCGGAAAAGTGTTCAATTCACTTCCTTTCGTTGATAGAGTGCAAGCGCATGTGGTTGGAGGCTAGGCGCATGTGGTTGGAGGTCAGGCGCATGTGTTTTGCCGGCGCTTTCCCACTACTTAGCCAGATTTTCAGGATTCCAGCACTTAGAAAATTTCAGCATTTCAGCTCCGACGAGGGACCTCCAAAGGACAGCTACCTTTTCTAGACATGCACTCACTATCACCAAGACAATTCTAAGCTAGGATTGACCTCGTGAATGAACGGGGTGGGGTGTGGAAGTCCAGATGTTGCCAATTTTGGTACTTCCTTCCTAATTTGGAGCCTCCGGGTCGGCTCGTCGTATAGGAACGTTGTTCCAGGGAGTGCGCGCATGGAAATACACATCGTATGACTTCAAACTTGTTATTTAAGAGTTTTGGGGCACTCCGGATCATTTGGCGGTGAAGCGCATGTCCAGTTCCACTCTGAAATGGTAGCTGTAGGCTTTAGGACCCTTTTTGGTCAGCTCCAAACGGGGATGAAACACATTTCGAGGTGCGCAAGTAAAAATATGCACCGGATGACTTTGAAACTTGCAGGTTAAGGGTTTTAGGACATTTTGGATCATTTGGTGGTGAAGTGCATGTCCAGTTCCACTCTAAAATGGTACCTGTAGGCTTACGGACCCTTTTGGTCAGTTCCGGGCAGGGACGAAACGCATTTTGAGGTGCACAGGTAAAAATATGCACCGGATGACTTTGAAACTTGCAGGTTAAGCGTTTTAGGACATTTTGGATCATTTGTCGGTGAAGTGCATGTCCAGTTCCGCTCTGAAATGCTGTTTATGAATTTTGGTCTCTACCAAGCGATCAGGGTTGTGCAGGTATTTTCGGGGCTCTCCCTGCCTCGAAACTTATCCAAATCATTGTCAATAGACCACGGGATGTTGTTTTACAATGGATCCCAATTTGAGCCCCAACAAGTGCCCCCCCGGTGTGCTGCGCTGGATGTTTACGTCATGCCAGTGCAGTGCACCGGTCCCTTAGGCTCAAGTATAAATAGTTGACTCACTGAGTCATTCCTCAATTTTTCAAGTCAGAAAACTCGATTTTCCCAAGGTGAGAGAGCTCATCCTCGAGCTACAGGCGCATGTGGTTCCCTTGTGGGCGCATGTGGCCTGCTACCATTCATTTTTTGTGAAGAAATCCCCTTCAAGCGCATGTCAAATTGCCATATGGAATGGGCGCATGTCCCAGGCGCATGTGGTTCTGGGCATGCGCCCAGGGCACTACCCGAAACTTGCGTCTTTCTTCAAGAATCAGAGGTGGGCGCATGTGAGGATGCACATGCGCCTGGTGCATTAAATTCCAAGCTTGTTCGTTCCCTTCTTCTGAGCCGGGCGCATGTCAGATTGGACATGCGCCTGAGACTTTATGGAATGAGGACTTACTTTCAAATCTTAGAGATTGGGCGCATGTGAGGGATGACATGCGCCTGGGGCTCCACCTTGGGCGCATGTCAGCCCAACACTTAGCCAAAATTTCTATTTTTAGCCCCTGCTTTGCACTCGGTGAAGAAATGGCATTTCCGGCTCCGTTTCTCAGTCAAATTCAGTGCTGTTTGAGGCTAGATCACTTAAAATTCAAGCACGATTGGAGCTTAGTGCCTTGGGCCTACAGTTGGCTGCCTACTTTGGCCTATCACAGCTCGTGACTGTCTATTTTAGGCAGGTTCAGAGTATGTCTGACAGAGTGCGCTTACAGTGTTCTGGTTGCCTGTAAAGTTGCTGTGTGCGAATAGTTGCGTATGTATGATGCTGAAACTGTTTCCTGACTCTGTCCAGTACCTACTTATAAGCACCTGGACTTGTCAAGGCTACTTTTAGACTAAATGCATGGATGTATTGTGGGTTCAATCTATGATTTTGTGTGTGCATCGATCCTATGTATGCGTGCATGTATG
The DNA here is from genome assembly GCA_003013855.2 of Liriodendron chinense. Lineage (NCBI taxonomy): Eukaryota > Viridiplantae > Streptophyta > Magnoliopsida > Magnoliales > Magnoliaceae > Liriodendron > Liriodendron chinense. Next base: position 1,769,364 of record ML058437.1, on the reverse strand, counting down.
ATGGCAGTTGCTTTGTTATGAAATGCGTATGATGATTGAGATGCTATGCTCTTGATTTTGTTTGCTTTCATGCTCTTCATGCTTGTGCTCTACATGCTGTGCTTGTGTTTGTGATATGATTTCGTTAGGCTATTTGCCCGTGTGTATCAAGTTGTTCTCTAATGTTGTTTTGTTTATGCGTTGCAGTAAATTGCAGTAGCGACAATGGGATCTTCTGGTGAAACCTCTAGGTCACATGCTTCTGGTCCGACGCCGATGAAGCGCGGTCGGAAAAGAACAGCTGAAGGTCCTTCTAACCCTCCTCCTCCAAGACGTAACTCTCGCTTCTTTCCTACGGTCGAACCCGAGATAAAAGATTTCACGGAGCGTATTGGGCAGCTTCCTCATGAAGTGCTGGTGCGCATCTTCGTCAACAAGACAGCGCCTGAACCTCCAAAGCAGGGAACAGAACAAGAGTGGGTCTATTGGTATGCCCAACTTGCTGGTGTGGCGAGTGCCATCGAGGCAGGTCCTCAAGATATACCTGTTCAAAATGTAGAAGAGAATCTGACAGGTCAGAAAGGTAAGAAGAAAGGAGGACGAGGAAAACAACCGATCAAGGCGCTCAGTCAAGCGGAGCAATTGACACAGCTCCTCGACTTGAAATACGAAAGGATGAAGATTGGATGGGAGAGCAACAAGATCACTGCTGAGCGCGGCATCTGCATCACGAACCCTTACAATGGCGAAGTCATCTTGCACCAGAAGTCTCTTATGAGGTGTAAACCTTTTCCGAGCATCGAGCCATCTGATGTTCGCAGACCTAGCCAGTTCTATGGAGTGGAGAGATGGTCTTCAGTTCCTGAGAGATTACTCACCGCCACCCTAGGAAGCAACGGGAAGCAACAAAAGGTTGGTGAGATTAAGGAAATGACTTTCCTCATGCCTACATGTGATCCGCATGCACCTTATCCGACTCATTTCTTTGAGACGGTGCGTCAAAGATTTCTTCCTATGAGCACGTCCGCAATGTGGGAGACTTCGAGCTTCCGTACCCGAGGGCATCTGAATCGTCGTGACAGCTACATCCCCTAGGCGAAGGAGATTCTGATCCGGCACGAGGCTGTGCTGAGGGAGGTCGGGCTCTACTATGCCATCGAGGCGACTGCCTGCTTTTTTCCGCGAGATCCGACGATTCTCAGGGGCTTCTTAAATTACTGGAGTTCCGTTACCAACTCTTTCCATCTTCCTCAAGGAGAGATGAGCATAACCCTCTGGGATCTTAAGATGATGGCGGGCCTTCCCATACGCGGCGGGTATTATCACGAATATATCCCCTCTGATGAAGAACTGTCTGGCTTCAGGCGCGAAGGTGATCGGAAGGCCTATCATTCCAAGGCGTGTTTGGAGTTGTTTAATGAATTGCAACAATTTGACTGCATTACAAAGATACACTATGAAGATTGGTCAGTCTACTTCAGCCACGGCTTGAAGTAAGTCTTCCTGGGACGTCTTCTTTCTTTCTTTCTTCTCATGATGTATGCTCTTTTCTCCTGCATAGCTTCTTATGTGAAATTCTCTCTCCTTTCTCTCTTTCAGGATCGACTACGAAAAATATAAAGTTGATGTTAAAAGAATAAGGGCTTTACGACAAAGGTTCGAATGCAAGTTTCCTTGCCCGAACGTATTGTCTCCCACTTGCGAGCTAGCAGGCTTCCTCGCTTACTGGTTGTCCGCAGTCGCGCTTCCCAGCTCGAAGAGTGCTGATGGCGTCAGGGTTTCTTGCTTCGTCATGGCGGGTGCCCTTGCCAGTGGTCAATGTCTTGCTATAGCGCCACCTGTACTCTGCAGCATATATAGAGCGTTTGGTTATGTTGCCAGTAATCCAGACAAACCTGCTGATGGAATGGATGCTGCCCATTGCCCGTGGCATTATTTCTGCGGCTGGTTAGGCGTTTATTTCCTGTGGGTATATGGCATGAAGCGTCACACCTATTTCTTTCCGGACCGAGCGCCTCTTATTAGGTTCATGAAAGCCAAGATGGTGCTGAAGACGCCAGAATGGGTGTCTTCAAGGATCTGCTGTGAGAATGAAGTTGACTTTTACCATTTTCCTGCTTCCATTGCTGATGAAGATATCGAAGTCGTCGATGATGAGGATTCGGTTGACTCTTCTGACAGAGAATTCCTAATATCAATCCGGACCGCCTCTCTCCCGTTCCGCGAAGGCATGGAGTTCTGGCGCGAGCCTTACTACCCGAGCAGGTTCGCCAGACAGTTCGGCTACGATCAGGGTGTTCCATCGACTCTTCTGAGCGTGACGAGGATAGAACGAGCATATGGCACGGATCCTGTCCATTGGGAGTGGATGTGTGACCAACTTTTGCTGACGCGAACTGGCGCGAGGTTCGTGTTGCCTGGCGGTAGTCGACGTCCCGCGACTTCTTATGGTTGGATGAGATGGTGGGTGCATCAGTACCCGCGCATCCGGGATGCCAAACCTGTCAATTTCCCTCTCTATCTCTCTCCTCCAAGGTTGAATGACATTCCTGAGGACGGTCTAGGTTATCTTTGTGAGTAGTGTGAGGCCGTCGGAGTTCCTGGTACCAGCCATCTGACTTCCTTGAACGTGCCGATCACTCGTAGGAAAGAAGATGGAGTGTTAGACAGATGGTATTGCTTCGGGGTCCCTATACAGAGACGTCAACAGGAGGTCGGATCTTCGCGTCCTTCGGCAGAGACTGCTCCTCCATCTGTCGAAGAGGATGAGCCTACGGAAGGCATGGCAGGAGTTAGACCTTCTGATGATTTCGTTGACGATCTTCCACCGGGCCGCGCGAGAGATCAGTTGAGAGTCAAGATAAGACTCACACCAAGAGTTCGCCTGTCAGCACCTGAGAAAAACTTAAGAAAGACAGAAATGTTACATATCAAGAAGTGGGGGAGTTTGGATCCGTCGTTGCAGATCACTACTCCAAAGATAGTGGTAGGTGCGACTGTTGCCGATAGCCGCGAAGAAGGTGAGCTTCGGTCTGGTGCTACAGAGGAGATTGCAGACGAAGAAGATATAATTATCGATAATCATGACGGAGGTGAGTCCGAGCCTGCAGATGTCGAGGGGGACAATGCCGAAAATGGTTCTGAAGCCGGTGATGGTCAGGGAGCGACGTGCCTTGATGGTTCGGGGTCATAGCTTGAAGATGAACCTGTAGATTATTCTGGTGATGACTGGGGAGTGGACCATGCCAACGATCACAGCAACGATGATTCCCTCCCGAATTATTATGATAACGACACCGGAGTCGGGGGTGTAGGTGATCTTGACGATGTTGCCATGGCAGCGATCGAAACACAACTCTATGACAACGTCAGGGTCCAACCTTCTTCCGAGCCTTTAGTCTTCGTTTCTCAGGCTGTTGCGGCACCGACTACGGGGTTGTCGACGGATGTTCCTCCTTGTTTGCCCGTTCGTGCTGATAACGCCGAGGAATCCGTTCCTGGGCTTGAGATACATGAGGGGAACGTCGATCCTTCTTTGGTCCTTCCATCAGGCCGTCCATTGCAAGTAAACTGTCCTGTTGCGTTGGAAGTCGTGGATACGTCACGCTCTGCTGCGGTCGAAGTCAGACCCGACATTCCGCGAACACAAGGTGAGAAATGTGATTGTGGTTCTGCTTTGTATTTTTCTTCTTTGATTCCTGCATAATCATACTAATCACATTTTGTTATTATTATTTTATTTCTATAGATCTTATTGGGTCAGTACCTGCCTCTGCTACTTCCGTCGCATCGTCTCCGGTTGTGACTATTGAACTGCCGGCGAAGCTTTGGAAACAGTTGTTGATTCTGGGACGTGCATTGCGGGACCTACGGAGCCTGCTATTGATCTTCCTGCCATTCCTGGTACGACTCCTTCGCACTTTACATTAGATTATGACTTGTAGTTTCTACTTTCATTTTTGCTAATGCACCATTTGTTCATCTTGCATTCTTTCTTGCAGTTGTTGTCGATTCTTGCGTCGCCATTTCTATGATGCCAGACATTCCTGCATTTGAACATTTAGATTGTTTTGGTCAGAGCGTGTTGAAGGGCCTGCTGTCTAGCCTTGCGAAGGCGTTGGCCGATCCACAAGAATGGCATATGCTAGGCACTGGCATGAAAGCGCTGGAAACTTGTGTCGGAGTAGTTGGGTCTGATGCGCTCGTGGTTGTCAATCACATCTCTGCGTTCGAAAGCTCCCTCGCAAACGTAGCGGCCGCTGAGCGCGTCGAGCCCGATCCTGCCATCGAGGAGAAGCGGAGGATTGCGGGGTCGTTGAGACCTGCAGTGGAACGTCACGAGCATTCTATGGCGAACGCACGAGAATCCCTACAAAATAATAAGATACAGTATGAAGGGTGCTTGGGCCGTATAGCTGAAATCGACGCTGAGATTGAGCATCTGCAAGCGGAGAAGATCGCTGTGAGCTTCGAAGCTGCCCGTCTCGAGTCAGTAGTTACTCAGGGTCAGATAACGGTCACGCGGCTCGAGAGTGAGGGCGAAACAGCACGCAAGCAATTGGAGGATTTGACTACTGAACTTCAACATGTTCCTGATCCTGTGGAGGTGTTATCTGCAGCAAAGTCAGTGATGGAAACTGCCAGGGTAGCCGTGATCAGGCTGATATCGGGATGTTTGGAGAAGCTTTGATCTTTCGCTCCCGATGCTCTCCTTCTTGACTTCAAATGTATAGAAATGATCGTAGGATCTTACCTTTAGAAAATTTTGTAGTTGGTGTAAGAGATACTTACCTTTTGACCATTCATGTATACGACATCGGAAAAGATGTCAATCAAACTTTTGTTAAATGAAATGACAATAGCAATTATTTTTTCTATCATGTTATGCTTGTGTGATGTGTGTTAGAATGGTTTACAATAATAACAATAATAATCGCAATTCTAATAAGTGATGAATGTAGAATGAAATGAAAAGAGTAATACTTCCCTTTGTCGTCGATTTCGGGAGTGTCCAGGATTTCTGAACTCGGGATATGCTCGTGTCGTAGACGAATGGTCGTTCTTGGTTATTTCTCCATAGCAAGGGCAAGGAAGACCTGCAAGAATACGGAGTAACTGATTAGCTTCTGTAACTACAGGCTTATCTATTGTATTCTACTCCATTTCATTCTCCGTTTCTATCCTTACTTATTACATTCCCTCTCTTGGGGAGTTTACATTTCTCATATTTATGTAAAGGAAAGTAACAGGTGGACTGTTAGGGGTAATATTTCTTCAGGAACCGGCCATTAATTGCAAAACCGGCTCCGCCACCGTCGAAGTTTACTGAACGATAGGCCCTGTTGGAATAAACTTCTTCTATGATGCATATCGGGTCCCACTTAGGGTCGAACTTGCTCTTTGTAGTGTGCGCGGCTGTCGGTCGCTTCATTATGAGTACCAAGTCACCCTTCTTGAAGGATCTACCCCTGACTCGCTTGTCATACGCTGTTGAGATATGCTTCTGGTACATCTCTAGCCGTTGTTGTGCCGCGAGCCTCTTCTCGTCCAAGGCATCGTGCTCGACCATCCTGAGCTCAGCATTACGTTCATCAGTCAGGGAGTTCCGAAGTGCTACTCGCAGGGACTCGACTTGAACTTCCATAGGGATGATGGCCTCCGTGCCGTATACTAGTGAATAGGGAGTAACCCGCGTTGCTGTGCGGTGCGTAGTACGATATGCCCAGAGCGCTTCGGGCAACCGTTTGTCCCAATCTTTCTTATTCTCTGCCACCGTTTTCTTCAGAATCTTCACGATGGTTTTGTTGAATGCCTCAGCAAGCCCGTTTGCAGGAGGATAATAGGGTGTTGAGTAGCAATGCTTGATTTTGAACTTGGCACACAGCTTGTCGATCACGGCATTTCAGAAGGGTGTGCCATTATCTGTGACGATCCGATCGGGAATACCATGTCTATAGATGATGGCGTTCCGGATGAAACCCTCCACTTGTTTAGCTTTCACGTTCTTCAGGGCGACGGCCTCAGCCCACTTAGAGAAATAATCTGTAGCCGCCAGTATGTACTAGTGCCCTTGAGAGGAAGAGGGGCTAATGGGGCCTATCACATCCATACCCCAGGCCGCAAAAGGCCAAGACATCACTGACTGATGCAGCTCTTCTGGAGGTATATGTATGATGTCAGCATGTATCTGACACTGATGGCATTTTCTGACGTAGTCCATCGTATCTTTCACCATGGTGGGCCAATAATAGCCCATGTGCCGCACTCGATGATGTAGGTTCCGTCCGCCTTGATGGGCACCACATTCTCCTCCGTGCGCCTCTCTCAGCGTATCATGAACTTCTTCTCGGGCCAGGCATCTTGACAGCGTTCCATCGCTGGAGCGTCGATACAATACTTCTTCTAAGAGGACGAATGAGCTGGCACGCTTTCTGACTTGAGTGCGCATCTGCGGATCCTCGGGTAAGAACCCATACTTCAAGTAATCAGAGAATGGTCTTCTCCAATCTTCCTCTTCTGTGATCTCAAAGCAATGTACGGGACTTGCACTCGTGACATTCTCGGCTGCTGTGAGGGATGGCAGTATTCTCCTTTCTTCTATGGTGACTTGAAGTGGGCTGCCCCCTGGGTGCGCGAGAGCCGCGGCCAGGTTAGCCAATGCGTCTGCTTGAGAATTTTCAGCTCTTGGGACGTGCGACACTGTACTGTCCCGAAAATGATCGAATAAGGCTCGGGCCTGATGGCAAAGAGATGATAGCTCATGCTTGCGGACTTCATATTCCGTCATAAGCTGTCCCACAACTAACCGAGAATCACCGTATACCTGTAGTGATCGGATTCGCATGTCTCATGCCAACTGTAACCCAATGATGAGGGCCTGATACTCTGCTTCGTTGTTTGTGCACGACGGCACTATTGTGAATGAGTAGGGCAACAAGTCGCCTTGAGGACTGATGAAGATCACACCGGCCCCTGATCCTACAGCTCTGGAGGCTCCGTCGAAATACATCCGCAACTGCTTCACGACCCGTACCATCATGGCCTGGTCGTCAGGCAGATCACATTCCATTTCCATGTTATCCGGTATTGGGTGAGCTACTAGAAAATCGGCTATCGCCTGCCCTTTAACAGCTCGAGACGGCAGATATGTGATGTCGAACTCGAATAGCAGTAGGGCCCATTTGGCTAAACGCCCGGACAACATAGGTCGGTTCATCAAGAACTTGATAGGATCTGCTCTGGAGATCAATGTAATCTGATATGATAGACAGTAATGCCTCAACTTCTTCACAGCGAATATCAAGGCCAGGCATATCTTCTCAATCGGTGAGTAATTAAACTCAGCACCGACGAGCGTGCGGCTCAAATAGTACAGAGCATTCTCTTTCCCTTCTTCATTCTTCTGGGCGAGCAGTGCCCCCAGTGAGTTCTCTCTCACTGCTACATATAATATCAGAGGCTTTCCCTCGATTGGCGCTGAGAGAACTGGAGCTTTCCCTAGTAACTTTTTGAGTGAATCGAAGGCTTTCTGGCACGCTTCGTCCCACTCGAAGCGGACGTCTTTCTTGTTCAGCCGAGAGAAAGGCTGGCAGCGACCTGACAGGTTCGAGTTGAACCGCCGCAAGTAAGCGACTCTCCCTTGGAAGCTCTTCAGCTCTTTCAAATTCTTCGGAGGAGGCATTTCTCGGATCGCCTTGATCTTTGCGAGGTCAATCTCGATTCCCCGATGCCTGATCACAAAGCCAAGGAATTTTTCGAAGGACACCCCAAAGGCGCACTTCAACGGGTTCATGCGGAGGCTCTTCTTCCTCAACCTTTGAAATACTAGCTTCAAATGTTCGCGATGCTGTTGATGTCCGTCGGACCTCACTACCAGGTCATCGACATAGCATTCCACATGCTTGTGCATCATGTCTTGGAAGATTACCTGCATCGCTCTCTGATACGTGGCGCCTGCATTTTTCAGCCCAAACGGCATCACCCGGTAACAGAATATCCCGAGAGGTGTGCGAAAGGCAGTGGACTCTTCATCTTCTGGAGCCATTTGGATCTGGTTATACCCTGAGTAGCCGTCCATAAAGGACATCGTTGTATATGCTGATGTGCTATCGATCAGAAGCTCCATGATGGGTAGAGGAAAGTCATCTTTGGGACAAGCCTCGTTCAAGTTGCGGAAATCAACGCATACCCGGATCTAGCCGCTCTTCTTCTTTACAGGTACTATGTTCGAGATCCATTTGGGATACTGAACTTTCCTGATAAACCCGGCCTGAAGCAGCTTCTTACCTCTTCCTCTATCTTCGGGACGATGTCAGGATGGAAGCGCCTCTGTGGCTGCTTGACCGACCTCTTCTCCTTCGCGATATTCAACCTGTGCATCGCGATTGCCGGGTTCAGTCCTGGCATTTCAGAATAGGTCCATACGAACACGTCTCTTTTCTCTTTCAGGAGTTAAATGTAGCTCTCCCTCTCTTCTTCTGGAATGTTCTTACTGATATAAGTATTCCTTGGCTCTTCGGTGGTCCCCAGATTGACTTCTTGTAGCTCATCTATCGTGGGCTGACCTCCATCTTCGATCTGCTCTGGTGCGGCACTCGGCTGTATGACTTCATTCGGTCCAGCGGGCCTCACCTCTTCCACGGGACTAATTGTCACCATGTTAATATGCCTGATCTCACATCCTGCCCCCAGGGCTTCTTTTCCTCTGTATACTTTCGTCTTTACTTCGAAGGGTGCTAGCATGCCTTTCCGAGCTGGCGGTTCTGAACAGATGAACCCCATGTTCCTCATAATGTTTCTACTGGCCTTGCTATATCTTTCTTCTTCAATGGGCGGTGTCTCTACCGGTGTTCTCTTCGCGTTCTCTTCGATCTGCAATGGGTTGCAGAGTCCGGCCTGAAATCTTATCTCATGCCTTGCTCCCATTGTCGGCAGCACGCAGAACTGGCTCGGAGCTTTAGGGAAGGGACGAATCCTCTCAACCTTTGGCACCGGCATATTGAAGCTGGACTGCAACACGCTCATCTGTTGGCTTGTCATCTGTTTCAACACTGACTGCCCTTCCTTCCGGAGGTGCTTCGGTATCAAATAAAACTTCTTCCTTTGCAACGGATTTCCTCTGTGAGCCCTTGTCGCTTCAGCGACCACTCGCGGAGCTTCATTCGCTTGTCTTGGATTCTCGCCCTGGGGTTCTGCCCCCTGTGCCACCTTTGTCGGTTCGTTGGCTTTTCTGGCAGTCTCGGCCTCCTCGCTCTCCTGATAGTATTGTGCATCTGCTAGGAAAGATTCAGTGACGGAGTACGGCCTCGGGTCTGCCGCCACTCTATACTGGACGCCATCTCTATTGTACTTGAAGCATTGGTGGTATGTCGAGGGAATGATGCCGTATTGATGAAGCCACGGTCGTCCCAACAAGATATTGTATGTCGTCATCGCATCGATCACCTGACAGGTGACTTTGGTGCTCAATTCTTCTATTTCCAGCATGACAGTAATGGACCCTAGGACACGCTGACCGTCCTGATTAAACCCTTGGATAACCATGGCGCTTGGGCAAAGTGCTGTCTGTCTGAAGCCCAACTGCTGCAATGTCTTCAGAGACATGATATTCACAGCGGATCCGTCGTCCAGCATGCATCTTCGGACCCCTATGTCTCGGATGAGACATGTCACCATCAGCGGGCGGTTGTGGTCTGTCAAGCTGATCATTCTGTCTTCTTCAGAGAATGTGATCATGGACGATCGGTCAATCTGCATGACCTGCTCTACAGGTCGATCCTCAGTTCCCATTATCCTCATTCCTTCCATTTCTGACTCGATCTCTGCTATCATGACCTCACGAGCTTCTTGATCGAGCAATGCATTGAGCAACATTTCTCGATATTTCTTCGAAAGGCACAGGGCATCGTAGATGCTGAGTCGGGTCGGAACCTTCTTCAGATGAGACACCACATCATAAATCACCGGTGCCTTATCTCGAGCGTGATCTCATTGGTCAGCTGCTGGCTCATTGACTGCTTCTGCCGGTTCTTTTCCTCGAGGTGTCCCTAATGACTCACCTATGACCGCATTCGTCCTTCTAGGGTCTGGTCGCCTCGAAAATTCTCTCTGTACGACCTGCTTTCCTGACCGCAGAGCCACTACATTAACTTCTCCTTTCTCTAGGACTTGTTCCTTGTCACTGGCCCCTGGTTGAGCGACCACCGAGACCATGGCGCACTGAATGGGTTGTGCACGTGGCTGTTCTTGTCCAACATTTCTTCTTCTCATTCTGTTCTTCATCTTCCTCTCTTTCTCCAAGAGTTTTCTTTTGTTCTCTAGCCTCTTCTTGCTGCTCACAAGTGTCCATGGCTCTTCCGGTTCTGGGAATGGATTCGCCGCTAGAATTTGAACTGGCACAGGGAGGGCAGACACCACTGTCGCAGTGTTCCGGTTTGCCTCTTCCGCCTTCATGTTGATGGTGCCATCGTTGATCATCCGTTGAAACTTGCCTTTTAGGACAAAGCAGTCTTCAGTCTTGTGGGTGGTCACACGATGATACGTGCAGTAGCTGGGATGATCGACCATCTTCGCTTCCTCCGGGCGTGTGCATTCTGGCAGTCTTATTAACCTCTCTTCGACCAGCTGTTCCATGATCGGGACCAGATCTTCCATGTCGAAGGTATAAGGTCCGTTTGCTAGATTACGTTCTTCTATCGTGAGATGTCGCGGCCTCTGAAAACTCTTGCCTTTGTCTTGAGTCGTGGTTACTAGCCTAGCCTCGACTCTATGCTCGGTGTTTGGGCGTTTCCTGTCATTCGAACCCTTTCCTTTGTCGACGTAGTTAGAGGTTATCATCATTCCAGCTTCTCTCCTGGGCTTCTCTGCCTTGAACTGCGCTCTAGACGCAGCTCCTTCCACCAGGTGGGCTTTCGTAGCGAGGTCTCGAAATGTCGAGAAGTTGTGTCCAGATAGGCCAAATGAAATCATCGCATCCATGGCCTGCATGCACATCTTGACCTGCTCAGATTCGCTGGGCAGTTCCCAGCACTGTGCTGCTATAGTCCCCCACCTGTCGATGAACTTCTTGACCGACTCTCCCTTCCTTTGACAAACCAAGGCTAAATCTGTCAGTGAGACTTCTCGCTCGGTAGAGAAGAATTTGGAGATCAACAAGTCCTGCATCTGCTCCCAGGACTTGACTGACCCTGCGGGTAGTGACATGTACCACTGGAATGCCTTGCTTGTGAACGTCGAGCCGAACAATCTGATACAGTACTGGGGAATTGTCGACAGGTTGCCCATCATTGTCATGAATTGAGCCATTTGTTCCTATGGCGATCCTCTGCCATCGAATCTAGGGAAGTCTGGACGCTTGAAATTGTTGGGAAATGGGAGGTCGTGGACTTCGGGTAAGTACGGCACCCGGTATACATATTTCCCTCTCTTCTCCTTTTCTCTTTCCTGATGCATCAGGTCCACAACTGTCTGGGACAGTTCTTCTCTCGTGGCTTGAGACGGCAGTGGCGGTACACGTCCGAACACAACGTTTCTCGGGCGAGCTTGTGGTTCAGCGGTAGCTGGTTCTCCTGCTGCCCCCTGGCATTCCTCCACAGACTGTCGAGTAGGTACTGCTGGGCTTTTGTTTGCCCCCTGGGCAACTAGAGCCAATAGTGCTTCTTTCATCTCTCTCATCTCTCTGGCTGTGTCCTCTTGGACCTGGATAATCTCATCTATCTGTTCTTGGATTGGAGGCAGCTCTGGGTATCGCTCACTTGCCTCTCCTTCGGTGACCTGCACCATCATTACTTGCGCTCGCTGCGGCCTCGTCTTGATCACGGCAGCTTCAGTAGGGATTGTCTTCATCGTTGTCTTAGTTGACTGTCGAACAGCGGATTTGTTCGGTATCTTCGTTGACGATGTTGTCTTCGGTATCGCTGGGAAGTCGATATCGGCGAAGGAGAACTCTGGCCTGGCTGACACGGTAGTTCTGCCGGAGTCGCGGGCGTCGCCCCTGTAGACTGGCTTCCACTGTCTCTTTGTTCTGCTCTGCACCCTTGCTGTCCTCTCCGTCTCAGCTGGGATAACCTTCTTGTTCTCAATCTTCTTGACGGTCTTGCGCTTCTGCCCAATCTGCCATCCGGCTTCAGAGGTTGCTGCCAGATGGGGGAAGAAAAATCCTCCGGCTGCTAAGAAGATCATCGTAGATGCCATTTGTTTGGTTCTTTCTCTGTCTTTCTGTTCCTTTCTCTGTCTCTATCTCTCTCTATCTATCTCTCTGCACAGTCATACACTCATTAGAATATTCCGCGCGCTTGGGAAAGAGAGGGGACGCGACCTTACCAATCGCGATACAGCTCGACAGTGGATAGACAGAAACATACAAGTACGAACTACATGCATGCTATGCGAAGTTTCAAAATTCTTTTGCCTTAAAGATGAAGGGGAGAACGTTCCCGTTGAGAGTCGCCAGTTTGGCTCCCTTGAAGGCGCCGAACATTTCTCCTTGCGGTAACCTTTCCCATGTACACATTAGTGTCTGCAAATGATTCATCGCAGAATGTCTATTTACTCAGAAATAACCAGAGATCCTGGTATTGAATGAATCCCCAGTGGAGTCGCCAGTTTGTTAGAACTTAGAAAAAGAGAGGGGAAAGATAAGAACTACTCGTCAGCAGTCCTTCTTTCTTTTCTTTTTTTCGTGTTTCTTTTATTCTGGGGGAATTCTGAGTATAGAGACATTCATAGACAATCATAAGCAATCACAAAGTGTACACAAGAGGGAGATATCGCAAGGCAAATTTTATTCCAGAGATTCTGAGATCTTTTACATTCCAGACTGTGATACTAGTCACGAGCCTTTAATTACGTCAACGATTGATCACCCTTGATTGGAAGGCAAAAGACTAATCCGCCGGGGATTATGGTCTTGATTTCATGGTCGTGTAGACCTTTGTTTTCTTGTTATGGACTGAGCCACATTTGTTAGACACGCCGGATGTCTATGTCCCATTTTCTTTCGGTATGTCCGGGTTGAGAGACTGTCAGGATTCGAGTGGTGCAACTCGGGGCCCGCGCCTGTTACTGTGAACAGGTGACCGCTGGAATACACGAACCTCGAATGTTGGTCGGCATGACCCAAGGCCCGCGCCCGTACTTTTATGACGGGTGACCTTAGGAAAGCACTCCGCAACGTTCCCGAACGAGGGTTTTAATCGAGTGGTGCAACTCGGGGCCCGCGCCTGTTACTGTGAACAGGTGACCACTGGAATACACGAACCTCGAAATGTTGGTCGGCATAACCTAAAGCCCGCGCCCGTATTTTTATGACGGGTGACCTTAGGAAAGCAATCCGCAACTACCTCATCAGCTCAACCGACGGACCCGTTGTCGATGGGTAGGGCATCGACAGTCTTTTTAATAGTGGCAGTCCATAGCAAGATGTTTCAAGCTTAGTTAGAACTCTTTGTTTGTGGTTTCTCGTGGTAACCATAACCCCTTGGGTTTAGCCTCGGACCTTTATCCGGGATGAATAGAGCTTTGTACAGTAAAGTAAATGTATTTCTTCTGGAGTCGGGCGACTCGTCTTCGAGAACACTCTTTCTTCTGAGTATTTTCAATGATCTGTTTGGGATCAAGTAGGCTTTATCGAGCCAAGATCTTTTGAGGATCCAAACTCGATGGGCTGGATCGGCTGCTTCGATGCCTGTAAGTGGCTAAGTATAGGGTCCGATGGGTACCCACATATGCCAATTTCTTAATGAATAATGGGGATCGGTGCCCCGCGAATGCTTGACTCGGCTGTTGGATAGCCTGAGTACTTTAGCTTCGCCTCGGTGTCTTTGAGATCACGGTTGATTTCAACTAGCACTAGGTAATTCTCAAGCCAACAGGGCACTTCCCAAGGCTGAAAACGACTAAGTATTGGACCTGCTTGTAGTTTGATTAGAGAAATCGATGAATATTATCGATAACCGTCTTTGAACAGGGGTGGATTACGTCCACAAAGATTGCTGTGCAATCGCATTTCAATTTGCTTAGCAGAAGTCAATTTCTGGGCCAACAGGGCACTTCCCAGGGCTAGAAATGACTAAATAGTGGACCTGTCTGCGGTCTGATTAAAGAAATTGGTGAATATTATCGATGACCGACTTAGAATAGGGGTGGATTATGTCCACGAAGATCGCGGTGCGATCGCATTTCAATTTGCTTAACAGAAGTCGATTTCCGGGCCAACAGGGCACTTCCTAGGGCTGAAAATGACTAAGTAGCGGACCTGCCGACCACTTGATTAGGGTATTCGAGGGTCCTGAGATCAGATAACCTCGTCGTAGTGCATGATTATGGTGTATCATGTCAACTAGAAGAAAAATTTCCCTCTCGGGCTCGGTCCAATTCCGCCTGATTCTTCTCATTTTTGGCCGTTTTCGGCTCTTTCGGAGGGATTTTCGGGGCTACCAAATTGGCTAAGTGTTGGTCATTTTGGACTGAAACACTGGTTTGGGCCACTTATCATTGACCATTGGAGAATCTTATCCGGTGGATGGATAAATCTCATCGAGACGCATCCGGCAGAAGTGGTTTCATCAAAATCGGATTCCTGACGAAGGCGGGGCACACGATCGAAGGTCCACCCCTCCCATCAGCGTCCAGGCGCATGGGGGGGTGTGTACAGGTGCATGTGGCATTTGTGCAGGCGCATGTGGAGTTATACAGGCTTCCAGGCGCATGTGGTAGGGACCCGGGCACATGTGCCATCTTTCGGGCTCATGTGGCCCTATTTTCATGAAAAACGGGAGTCCGGGAGCAATTTCCGGCGCATGTGGTAGTGCACATGCACCTGGACCTCCATCTTGGGCACATGTCAGCCCAACACTTAGAGAAAATTTGGATTTTTCCAGTGGGAAAAGCCGACGCATGCGGGGGAAAAAGCCGGCGCATGTGGGGGATTTACCGGCGCATGTGCCCAGCACTTAGAAAATTTCAGGATTTTTCTTCCTGAACTTGGGATTCCGGCCAGGAAATCCCCTTTCCGACGAGGGTTTCCGGCGAGGAAATCCACTCCGCCCAAGGCATCCGGCGAGGGGAGAGAAAGTAAGCTCATATGGTGCTTACATCACTCTGAGGTCGGCGGGGGATGATCTCGTGCTGATGAGTGAAGTGACTTCACTATTTATAGGAGGGAAATCGGGTTCGGGTCCTGTCCGGCGGGTATTTCCTAGCGCATGTGGTGGAAAACAGTGTCAAGCGCATGTGGTTGGAGGCCAGGTGCATGTCCTTTACCGGCGCTTTTCGAAAAAGTGTTCAATTCACTTCCTTTCGCTGATAGAGTGCAAGCGCATGTGGTTGGAGGCCAGGTGCATGTCCTTTACCGGCGCTTTTCGAAAAAGTGTTCAATTCACTTCCTTTCGCTGATAGAGTGCAAGCGCATGTGGTTGGAGGCCAGGCGCATGTGTTTTGCTGGCGCTTTCCCATTACTTAGCCAGATTTTCAGGATTCCAGCACTTAGAAAATTTCAGCATTTCAGCTCCGACGAGGGACCTCCAAAGGACATCTACCTTTTCTAGACATGCACTCACTGTCACCAAGCCACTTCTAGGCTAGGATTGACCTCCTGAATGAACAGGGTGGGGTGTGGAAGTCCAGATGTTGCCAATTTTGGTACTTCCTTCCTAATTTGGAGCCTCCGGGTCAGCTCGTCGTATAGGAACGTTGTTCCGGGGAGTGCGCGCATGGAAATACGCATCGTAATGACTTCAAACTTGCTATTTAAGGGTTTTAGGGTGCTTCAGATCATTTAACGGTGAAGCGCATGTCTAGTTCCACTCTGAAATGGTAGCTGTAGGCTTACGGACCCTTTTTGGTCAGCTCCAAACGGGGATGAAACACATTTCGAGGTGCGCAGGTAAAAATATACACCGGATCACTTTAAAACTTACAGGTTAAGGGTTTTAGGACATTTCGGATCATTTGGCGGTGAAACGCATGTCCAGTTCCGCTATGAAATGGTAGCTGTAGGCTTACGGACCCTTTTGGTCAGTTCTAGGCAGGGACGAAATCATTTCGAGGTGCGCAGGTAAAAATATGCACCGGATGACTTTGAAACTTGCAGGTTAAGGGTTTTAGGACATTTTGGATCATTTGGCGGTGAAGCGCATGTCCAGTTCCGCTCCGAAATGCTGTTTATGAATTTTGGTTGCTACCAAGCGATCGGGGTTGTGCAGGCATTTTCGGGGCTCTCCCGGCCTCGAAACTTATCCAAATCATTGTCAATAGACCACGGGATGTTGTTTTACAATGGGTGCAAATTTGAGCCCCAACAAGTGCCCCCCCCGGCCATTGGCTGACCGGTCTTGACCGATCGTTACAAGTCGGGACTAGCCATTTTTTGCCCCTTTTTAGTCTGTTGCAAACCTTTTTATAAAGGGGCTTGGCTCATATTGAGGGGTAATGAGAGGGATTTTGTGAGGAGCGAAGTCACCTTTGTTGGAGACCATTTGATGCTCATTCCCAACCTATGCAAGGCATCTTCCTTGTGCTTTAACACAAGATTGGAGCATTCTAAGCTCATGAAGAAGATAACCTTCATACCCTCTTGATCTCTAGAGTTTAAATCTTCCTTGATAGTTATATCCTTATCAAAATCTCTAAGATGAGATGCTTGTAGGCAAGCAACTCTAGGCAACCTATTCCTATTAGTTATAGAGTTCTCAAACTTACCCTCCTATTACCTTGGGCATCTCAAAGGCATCACAAGCAAGGTGATTAATCAAGTGTAGCTGAGGCATTGACAACGCAATGACAACACGATCGAGGGAGCAAGGGAAGCTGATTGAAGCACGGGAGAGCGGAGATCAAGCAACCCGAACCGGCGCTGAACAAGGGGCTCATCCAACAAGCAAGGTTGTTTTTGTTAAGAGTCCATCCACTCAATTCCCTGTGGGAGTTGAGTGTAGAGTTTGTTTGTCAAACTCGAACTAGGGACGTTGGCCGTTCCTTGGCTTGTTTGTTGGCCTAAAGATTAGGGGATGTTTGGCGCTCCTTTGCTCGTTTGCCAAGCCTAAACCAAGTCTCCAGGGGGAGCCTCCAACACGGGATTGAACATGCGCCGGGTTAAGAGTTAGCCTATGTCCAAAACTTTGTTTGGGTTGAGAGTTAGCCCTTTGTCTAAAACTCTGGTTATGGTTGAGAGGTGAACCGAAAAAACCTCCTTGTAAAGGTTTAGAGGTGAACCTCATTTAAAACCTCTGATAGTGAATGCCGGTGTACTAAAAGGAGTTGAGTACTTGAACCGGGAATGGAGTAGACCCAAAGTCGAACTACTATACATGCTTGTGATTGTGATTGAATTGAGTACATTGATATCTTAGCATTGTATGTTTAATTGTTTAATTATGAATGCTTGATAGGAATGTATGCTAGGCACATCCATACACAAGATGTACTTTCACTAAGTAGTGTAGACTTGAGCTCATTAATCCATTCTCATAAGTCTACATAGGTTGCATAGATTAGGAGCTTGATTAGTTAAATCATTTGATTATTTATGCATGCTTAGACTAGGTTGTTTATTACTTAACCATATGCTAGTCTTGTGATTAGACCCACTTAGGCTTGGAAGTCGAAGTGTTCTTACTTAGCTTAATTTGTTAAATTGTGTAAGTAGGTGAAAAAAATTTCAAAAGATCTTAATCGCCCCCCTATTGGACTTAGCCATAATTCTACTTGCTCTATATGCTTGCACACATACGAAGGTGTCGTGTTTGATTTTCGACGTAATTTCAATTGGTATCAGAGTCAGGTTGCTCTTCAAGGACTTAACCGTGTAGAGTAAGATTCGGTACCGGAGCACTAGTATGATGTCTAACTGAGATGGGGGTACCACCAACTGTCCACCACTCTTTGACGGGTCCAACTACGCCTATTGGAAAGCTAGGATGAGAATTTTCTTACAATCCATGGACCATCCCATGTGGCTAAGCACACAACGTGGATATGCCTTGCCTACTGAACAAGTGGAGGTTGATGGGAAATACATTGTCATTCCCAAAGATGATGAAAAATGGAATGATAATGAGAGAGCTCAATATATGGCAAATGCCAAAGTTCTCAATGCAATTTGCTGTGCAGTTTTCTTGGATGAATTTCAGCGCATTCTCACATGCGCAACTGCAACAGAAGCGTGGGATATACTTGAGGTTACCCACGAGGGAACTGGCATAGTAAGACACTCGAAGCTTCAGTTCTTAACCACCAAACTTGAAAACATTAGGATGGAAGAGATTGAAACCTTCATGGAGTTTTATAGAAAACTTTCTAATATTTTCAACTCCATGTTTGTCTTGGGTGATTGGGTTTCAGAAGGACGTATATGTGGAAAAATACTTAGGTCCTGAAAATATTTAACACCAAGGTGGTAGCCTTAGAAGAGTGTAGAGACATAGATAACATGAAAATAGAAGAACTTATAGGTTCTCTACAAACTCATGAACTACACTTTAAAGCTCCTTCTAGAAAGAAACGTATCGCTCAAAAGTCTTCTCACAAACATAAGAAAATTAAGAGTGAGTCGGAGGAAGATAGTGATGATGAGGATGATGAAGAAGAAAAGTTAAACAAAAAATTCAAAAGATTCCTCAAATTTGATAGAGGGAGTAGCCGTGACAAGAAGGACAAGAAGGGTGATAAACATAAAGGGAAATCATCCAAATCTTCATCCTTCCGATGTTACGGTTGCGGTCATCGTGGCCATATCGCCCCGTAATGTCCAAACAGGCCTAAACCAAAAGTTAAAAAGGTAATGACTGCCACTTGAGATGATACGGAGGAGTCCGAATCCAAATCTATGGACTCCACTAGTGATGGTGTTCGCTTCCCCAAGTGTAGGGTTGCGATGTAGTAATAAACTCGGTAATACCGAGGTCGATCCACAGGGACTTATGTAGGATGTCACAAACTCATCCACAAGTTTCTATTGAAGCTAACAATCAAAGTTTGAATAGAATGTGTGTGATTAACAGTTTAATCTAAATTGAATGTAAACAATTATAAGAAGGCACTAGGGGTTCGAGGATTCACTTGTAGCAATCCTCGATGTTCAATCCGTTGTGGTTTCCCATTCTCTCAACTAGAATCACCAGTCAGGTCTATCTAGTCGGATGATAGAACTGTTAAACCAGAAGTCTGTAACATGTAAGTTCTGTGCATAAAGTTCACTCAACTCTAGGCTGATCTGAGCATGCTCATTGCATAGGTCATTCACCTTTTCTATATGTCCAATTCCCAATCATAACCATCCTCAAGTCTTCTCACAAGACAAGGCTAGATCATGATTTGAACTGGATTCAAATTATATGCACAGTCTATACATATTCCAGATAATCAACCAAAACTAGAACTTTGGCATGAAGCCCCTTTATGAAGAACTTGGTACTAGAGCGCACTCCAATTCCTCGGATCATACAGGTCTAGACCGTTGCAAACAAATTAAGTAGATAAGTAATTCATCCAAACATCCATGAGTCATCACAAGACTAAGAGAAATTACTTAAAAACTTGTATAAACTTCAAACCTTAGTTCATAATCCTTAATTACAAACTGAAAACCACTTAACTACGAATTAAAACATCTTGGATACACTACAAGTTTCACCTCTTAGCCCTAGCTAAGAGGTTTAGCTGCTCATGATCCAAGGAAACATGAAACAACTCTTAAAAACATGAAAACAGCAAAGCAAACCAAAAGGAGTTGTGAAACTCCAATCTTCACTTCCACAGCCTCCAACCTCGCTTGAACCCCTCTCGGATACCCTAGAAACAATCCCTAGGTGTCTATTTATAGTTTGGAGGCTCCCCAACGTCGGAAGAATCGGAAATTTGCGTAACACTTACGCAGCGCAGAGAATTTCGGGAAGAAATTAGAAAGTTCTAACTCAGTACGCATGGCCGACCGGTCAAGACCGGTCGGCCTCAAGTGAAAATACTCCAGCAGGTATGCCCGACCGGTCAAGACCGGTCGGGCCTTGTAGAACCTCAATCCAGCAAGCCACTCCGACCAGTCAAGACCGGTCGGATGTTTTTCTTCACATTGCAGCAACACTGACCGACCGGTCTTGACCGGTCGGTCCTATTCATTGAATTCCCAGCAGCACTGTCCGACCGGTGATGACCGGTCGGACGTCTTCAGCAGCATCCTCCATACATGGTAGACCGGTTACTGACCGGTCTGGCTTCCTTGGCCGACCGGTCACGACTGGTCAGCACTTTTTCTTCTTTGCTTTCTTCTCTTTCTTTCTTCTTTTCTCTTCTTTCCTTGCTTTCTTCTCTTTGATCTTCCTTCAATACTTCATCCTATGGTCTTCAATACTTGTAAGGAGCCTCATTTAGCTTTCAAATGGTGAGTTCTCCATCTTGTCCCTACAATCACACATCATGCATTAAGTTAGTTCTTTAAACGTATATATCGTGCATAATGAGTGATGCATTGGGGTTAGAATATGCATAATTATGAGCTCAACACACCCCCCAACCAGCATTTTGCTAGTCCCGAGCAAAACATGCGTGAAACTAATTCCATCCTTTAAAACTCAACTCTCTTTCAGAAACCATCCTTCTATACATTCCAAGGTTCATAAGCTTAAGATTCAGAAACATTAGGCAACAGAGGTTGAAACCGTAAACTCTCAAAGCATAATAAGCATTCATATGAAATTCCCGCCGATTGGTTGATAAATAGAAAGATTAGAACAAATTTAACCTAGTGTGGGTAGTGAGAATTCATCTCACGAGTTTTTAGGATTATCTTCTTCATAGATCAAGTAGACTATAGAACTCAAGGTACATAGAGCCATATCAAGCCAAAGACAGGAATTTGCCTTATCGTCCTTCCGACGACTTTCATACTACGTCCCATTTCCGGCTTTGGTTACGGGTAGACCATCCCCCGGTTGGTAGTAGGTAGCCCTAATCGGAATTCTCCACCATTTTTCCACATTCCCAATTTCATCCTTCCTTTTCCTTTTTCTTTTTTTTAAATTAGATAGGATTTTTAAAAATCCATATCTTTCATTATTTTCCCATGGACAAGGATGGACAAAGTACCCCGGCCTGATTTCTCAATACCTTAATTCAAAGTCTAGCTAATCCATAAATCACATAATCCCTTCAACTCATGAAAATCGTGTAATGTGAACTAGGTGTAAAGATGTTCAGATTTTCTATCAATCACAAAATAGGGGAGTTCACATATAAAAACCATTATGCTGTGAGGAATTCCAGACTTCCAGCCCTATACACTTCATATCTCCTCCTCTTATGCTCATATCAACTCGAATGCCTAGAACCAGTGTTTTCCAAAAGAGTTTCAAATTTTTGAAAAATCGAAAAAATTTCCACATGATTGCTTAAAATGTTGCAAATCGCTGGATTCATCCAAGTGATCCTACACCCCCCAACCAAATCTTGCATTATCCTCAATGTAAAAGATGTGCAATGAGCAAAACATGAGAGCAATTTGAAAATAAAAGGGAGTGAGGAATGATAGTACCTGAGAGAGTGAAAAGTGGAGATCTTCCTCCTTCTAACAAACCTATGAAAACGAAAACAAAAACAGCAAAATCCTAATCCTAACTACTCTATACCTCCATCAGATTAGGTGATCAATCATCCTGATACACAGGATCATTCAGAGGTATGGACATACCTTCTGAAGGGAAGTTCTCAAAGAACGGCTTTAATCGCTGCCCATTTGCTTTAAAAATGTTGCCGTTCCTTGGATTTAATAGCTCGACAGTCCCATATGGATAGACAGTTTGCACAATGTAGGGACCGGTCCACCGAGATCTCAATTTTCCCGGAAATAGATGTAAGCGAGAATTATACATGAGGACTTTTTGATTTATCGTGAATGTCTTGCGAAGAATATTCTTATCATGGAATATCTTCGTCTTGTCCTTGTAAATTCTTGCATTCTCATAAGCTTCATTACGGATTTCTGCAAGTTCATTCAATTGTAGTTTACGTAACGAGCTTGCCTTGTCAGGATTGAAATTTATCTTCTTAATAGCCCAATACGCCTTATGTTCCAACTCCACAGGCAAGTGACAAGCCTTCCCATAGACAAGTCTATAGGGAGACATTCCAATAGGAGTTTTAAAGGCAGTACGGTAAGCCCAAAGCGCATCGGTAAGTCGAAGTGACCAATCCTTGCGATCAGGATGCACCGTTTTCTCTAAAATGTGTTTAATCTCTCTATTGGATATCTCAGCTTGTCCACTAGTTTGTGGGTGATAGGGAGTGCTCACTTTGTGCGTTACGCCATATTTCTTCATTAATGCTTCAAAAGGGCGATTGCAAAAGTGAGACCCTCCATCACTTATGATGACTCGAGGCGTTCCAAACCGGGAAAGAATGTTTTCTTTTAAGAATCGAATGACCGTTTTATGGTCATTATTCCGGCAAGGGATGGCCTCGACCCATTTGGAAACATAATCAACGGCAAGCAAGATGTATAAGTTTCCAAAAGAAGATGGGAATGGGCCCATGAAATCGATGCCCCAACAATAAAAAATTTCGATAATTAAGATGGGATTGAGTGGCATCATATTTCTACGGGAGATTCCTCCTAATTTCTGACAAGGTTTGCAAGCTTTACAAAACTCATGTGTGTCTTTGAACATGGTGGGCCAATAAAACCCACATTACAGAATTTTCGCTATGGTCTTTTTAGCCGAAAAATGGCCACCGCATGCTTGAGAATGACAGAAGGAGATGATACTTTGTTGCTCGTCATTTGGGACACATCTCCTTATGATTTGATCGGGACAATACTTGAACAGGTATGGGTCGTCCCATAGAAATTTCCGTACCTCTGAGAAGAATCTATCCTTATCTTGCTTTTTCCAATATGTAGGAATTGTACCTGTAGCAAGATAATTAGCAATGTCCGCATACCATGGCAATTGAGAAACAGCAAAAAGTTGTTCATCAGGGAACATGTCATTGATTGCAGTCGTTTCAGGGGAATCAGTGAGGACAAGTCGAGAGAGGTGGT
Source organism: Liriodendron chinense (assembly GCA_003013855.2). NCBI lineage: Eukaryota > Viridiplantae > Streptophyta > Magnoliopsida > Magnoliales > Magnoliaceae > Liriodendron > Liriodendron chinense. The sequence continues at coordinate 1,746,356 of ML058437.1, read as the reverse complement.
CAGCTACTACATTCTCTACTCCTTTCTTATCACGTATTTCTAAGTCGAATTCTTGGAGTAGGAGGATCCATCTTAATAACCGTGGTTTAGCATCCTTCTTAGAGAGAAGATACTTAAGCGCGGCATGGTCAGTGAATACAATGATCTTGGATCCGATCAAGTAGGATCTGAACTTCTCCAAGGCAAAAACTATGGCTAAAAGTTCCTTTTCAGTAGTGGTGTAGTTTGCCTGGGCTGAGTTTAGGGTTCTACTTGCATAGTAGATAACACATGGCTTTTTATCTTTTCTTTGGCCTAACACGGCCCCAATAGCATAGTCGCTAGCATCGCACATAATCTCAAAAGGAAGGCTCCAATCAGGTGGTTGCATTATTGGGGCGCATGTCAACATGCCCTTAAGGGTGGTAAAGGCCTTTTGACATTCTTCACTCCACTCAAATGAATTTTCCTTTTGAAGTAGGTTACATAAAGGATGAGAGAGTGAACTGAAATCCTTTATGAACCGTCTATAAAATACTGCGTGTCCTAAAAAGGACCGTATATCTCGTATGCTTTTGGGTGGTGGAAGGTTAGAGATAAGGTCAATTTTCGCCTTGTCCACCTCAATTCCATTTTGTGAAACGATATGACCAAGTACAATTCCCTTTTTAACCATGAAGTGACACTTTTCCCAATTGAGCACAAGGTTCTTCTCTTCACATCTTTTTAGCACAGATTTCAAGTGCTCAAGGCACTCATCAAAGCTACAACCGAATACGGAAAAATCATCCATGAAGACTTCGAGAATTGTCCCCACCATGTCAGAAAAGATGCTCATCATACAACGCTGAAAGGTGGCAGGGGCATTACATAGTCCAAACGGCATCCGTCGATAGGCGAAAGTGCCGAAGGGACATGTGAATGTAGTCTTTTCTTGGTCTTCACGGGCAATTTCTATTTGGTTGTACCCTGAATAGCCATCAAGGAAGCAAAAGTGGGAATGACCCGCCAACCGTTCTAAAATCTGATCAACAAACGGTAGGGGGAAGTGTCTTTCCTCGTGACAGTGTTTAGCTTCCTGTAGTCAATGCACATTCTCCAACCGGTAGTGACTCTAGTTGGTACGAGTTCATTATTGGCATTGGCTACGATGGTTATTCCGGATTTCTTAGGCACCACTTGAGTTGGGCTCACCCATTGGCTATCAGATATTGGGTAAATGATACCTACATCCAATAGTTTCACCACTTCGGCCTTAACCACATCCTTCATATTTGGATTTAGTCGTCTTTGTGGTTGCCGGGATGTCTTTGTATTTTCCTCAAGGTGTATGCGGTGAGTGCAAATCAGTGGGTCTATGCCTTTGAGATCCGCAATTGTCCATCCGATGGCACTCTTGTGCTCTAATAGAGTGGCTATTAGCCTACTCTCTTGTTCCTCATCCAAGTGGGAAGAAATCACCACTGGATATGTCTCATCTCGACCTAAATAAACATATTTTAGCTCACTTGGCAATGGTTTTAGGTCGAGTTTTGGTGCCTTAATGTTGGATGGGAGGGCCTTGTTCTCATTTATAGGCAAAGGTTCAATTGGGGTCCTCCATCTTTTATTTTCACGCACCATCATCACATCTAGAATGGCATCCATCTCTTGTGTTGTATCATCATTCATATCATGGAGATGGGCCGCACATGCCTCCAAAGGGTCGGAAAATAGTAACAAGGGGATTGTATCTTCCACGAATGATTCGATCATGTTTAATTCGTGGATATCATCATCAACTTCCCGCGGTTGTTTGCATAACTCAAATATGTTAAGCTCAAGGGTCATATTTCCAAAGGACATTTGTACAAGTCCGTTTCTACAATTGATAATGGCGTTTGAGGTAGCTAGAAACGGTCGTCCAAGTATGACGGGAATTTGAGTACCGGTGCCTATCACAGGATGTGTGTCCAAGACAATAAAATCTACTGGGTAGTAGAATTTATCAACTTGGACTAGAACATCCTCTACCATTCCTCTCGGTATTCGGATGGATCTATCAGCAAGTTGGAGTGTGGTTTTGGTGGGTTTCAATTCACCTAACCCAAGTTGTTCATAGACCGAGTATGGAATGAGATTCACACTTGCCCCCAAGTCGAGTAGGGCTTGTTTAATCTGGTAGTCTCCTATGATGCATGATATGGTTGGACTACCCGGATCTTTGTATTTTTGGGGTACCTCTTGTTTGATGATGGCACTCAAATTCTCAGCCAAAAGCACTTTGTTGTGAACGTTATGTTTCCTTTTGATTGTACACAATTCCTTTAAAAATTTGGCATAAGATGGTATTTGTTTTATTGCATCCAACAGTGGAATGTTGATCTTCACCTGCTTGAAAACTTTCAGAATTTCCAGATTTTTATCTAAAGGTTTAGGTGAAATCAACCTTTGTGGAAATGGGGCAACCGGCTTGTATTGTCTTTCCGGTTCTTTCTCTTGTGGAATATTGTTTGGGCTATCATCCTCTTTGGGAATTTCTGGATCCTTAGGCTTGGGGGCCTTCACCGGATTGGATTTATCAATTTCTTTCCCACTTCTCAAAGTGGTGATAGCTTGGACATGTTCCGTATGGTGGGAGGATGAGCTTGCATCTTGTATCTCATACTGGGTCCTTGGGTTAGGAAGAGTTTGAGCAGGAAGTGTGCCCTTCTCTCTACCACTCAGGTGAGCTTCAACTCTAGCCAGAGATGTTTTCAATTCATTAATGGCTTGGTTTGAATTTTGATTGAATTTCAATTGCTCTTGCATGAACCCATCTATTTTTAGAGAATTTGTCTTGTTATAATCATTCTAGACCGATACGAGTGCACCCAACATCTCTTCTAGTGATACTTTTGGAGTGTTGTTTGCATTTGCAGTGGGTCCATTCCTCCAACTGAAGTTGGGATGGTTCTTCCAATTAGGATTACACGTGTTTGAGTTTGGAGCACCATATTGCTGCTGATAACTGTTTATGGCATTTGTTTGTTCTTGTAAGATGCTTTGGACTGCTGAAATTGTGGGACAATCTGGTGTAGCATGTTGATTTCCAGCACAAATTCCACAAACAGTTTCAACCTCAGTGGAGTTGATTGTTTCTCCTTTCCTTAATTCCATGGCTTCGACCTTTCTTGTAAGGCTAGCCAACCGTGCACTTATGCTATCTTCTTCTGATAAGACATACATTCCTCCCTTTTCCTTTTGTTGGCCAATCTTGAAATTTGTTGGTTTAGATGTGTCCCAAGATTGTGCACTTTCAGCCAATTCTTCCAGATAATCCCATGCTTCATCAGCTTCCTTATTCATGAACTCCCCATTACACATCATCTCTATAAATTGGCGCATGGATGGAATCAGTCCTTCATAGAAAAAACTTATAATCCGCCAATTTTCATAGCCATGATGTGGGCATGCGTTTAATAGGTCCTTGAATCTCTCCCAACATTGGGAAAAGGTTTCATCCTCCTTTTGGGCAAAGTTCATGATAAGGCGCTTAAGCATGTTCGTTTTGTGAGTAGGGAAGAATTTTTTATAAATTCTCTGTGCATATCATTCCATGACCCAATTGATCTTGGCCTCAATGCATAAAGCCAACCCTTGGCTTTATCCTTAAGAGTAAAAGGGAAGAATTTAAGTCTTACTACATCTTCAGTCACATTTGCAAAGTGCATGGTGGTGATTACCTCATCAAACTCCCTAAGGTGTTGATAGGCACTTTCACTGTCTAAACCATGGAATTTAGGGAGAAGATTGATCACTCCCGGTTTCAAATCCACATTCCCTGCATTTGGTGGAAATACTATGCATGAGGGAGTGCTCGTTCTTGCAGGTTGCAAGAAATCACGTAAAGTCCTAGGTCGGGGAACATTCTCAACCACATTCTCCCCTGTTTCGGTTTGATTTTGAACCGGGTTAGGTTGATTTGTAGCCATACTTTCAGATAAAATTGGAGAATCTAGATGTCTCCTAACACGTGGCTCTCTATCAATGCCTTCTACTATCCCCCCTTCACTTATGAGTCGGTTATTGGAATCCCGAGCCCAATGTGGCATGCAAAATCAAAAATAAGAAACAAAAAGGAAAAAGAATTCTTCCTTCTTTTTCTTTACTCTTCTCTAAGACCGAAGCACAAGGTGTCTTGCAATGGCTAGGCCAGAAACAAAGATAGAGACCGATTTATCCTGGTCAATAGGGGTTCAGAGAACACCCCACCCACTCTTTGAATCTTTTGAGAAAAGGTGCAGAAAAAGGAGAAAGAGGAGTAGAGATGAGAAAAGAAATCCCTGAGCACAAGGTGATCCAAGACGGCAGAGCCGACCAATAGGAATCCAGGTGGCAAAAAGGCCGACCTTTCAGAGATCCAAAAGGAGTCTCCACCCACTCTACAAGAGATGAATAAAATAAGAATGACTAGGAGAAGGAGAAGAGTAAGGTTTTAGAAGGATAGCACCTGAATTGCACTTGAAATTCTTGACTCTTCTTCGGCTTCCTAAAAATCCTTGAAAAGAAAAATCAAATAAATAAACTAAGTTAGTCTAAAAATAAAAAAATCCTAAATAGACACTAATTTCAGAAATTTGTGAAAACCGTCAAAAATCCCCGGCAGCGGCGCCAAAAACTTGTTCGCTTCCCCAAGTGTAGGGTTGCGATGTAGTAATAAACTCGGTAATACCGAGGTCGATCCACAGGTACTTATGTAGGATGTCACAAACTCATCCACAAGTTTCTATTGAAGCTAACAATCAAAGTTTGAATAGAATGTGTGTGATTAACAGTTTAATCTAAATTGAATGTAAACAATTATAAGAAGGCACTAGGGGTTCGAGGATTCACTTGTAGCAATCCTCGATGTTCAATCCGCTGTGGTTTCCCATTCTCTCAACTAGAATCACCAGTCAGGTCTATCTAGTCGGATGATAGAACTGTTAAACCAGAAGTCTGTAACATGTAAGTTCTGTGCATAAAGTTCACTCAACTCTAGGCTGATCTGAGCATGCTCATTGCATAGGTCATTCACCTTTTCTATATGTCCAATTCCCAATCATAACCATCCTCAAGTCTTCTCACAAGACAAGGCTAGATCATGATTTGAACTGGATTCAAATTATATGCACAGTCTATACATATTCCAGATAATCAACCAAAACTAGAACTTTGGCATGAAGCCCCTTTATGAAGAACTTGGTACTAGAGTGCACTCCAATTCCTCGGATCATACAGGTCTAGACCGTTGCAAACAAATTAAGCAGATAAGTAATTCATCCAAACATCCATGAGTCATCACAAGACTAAGAGAAATTACTTAAAAACTTGTATAAACTTCAAACCTTAGTTCATAATCCTTAATTACAAACTGAAAACCACTTAACTACGAATTAAAACATCTTGGATACACTACAAGCTTCACCTCTTAGCCCTAGCTAAGAGGTTTAGCTGCTCATGATCCAAGGAAACATGAAACAACTCTTAAAAACATGAAAACAGCAAAGCAAACCAAAAGGAGTTGTGAAACTCCAATCTTCACTTCCACAGCCTCCAACCTCGCTTGAACCCCTCTCGGATACCCTAGAAACAATCCCTAGGTGTCTATTTATAGTTTGGAGGCTCCCCAACGTCGGAAGAATCGGAAATTTGCGTAACACTTACGCAGCGCAGAGAATTTCGGGAAGAAATTAGAAAGTTCTAACTCAGTACGCATGGCCGACCGGTCAAGACCGGTCGGCCTCAAGTGAAAATACTCTAGCAGGTATGCCCGACCGGTCAAGACCGGTCGGGCCTTGTAGAACCTCAATCCAGCAAGCCACTCCGACCAGTCAAGACCGGTCGGATGTTTTTCTTCACATTGCAGCAACACTGACCGACCGGTCTTGACCGGTCGGTCCTATTCATTGAATTCCCAGCAGCACTGTCCGACCGGTCATGACCGGTCGGACGTCTTCAGCAGCATCCTCCATACGTGGCAGACCGGTTACTGACCGGTTTGGCTTCCTTGGCCGACCGGTCACGACCGGTCAGCACTTTTTCTTCTTTGCTTTCTTCTCTTTCTTTCTTCTTTTCTCTTCTTTCCTTGCTTTCTTCTCTTTGATCTTCCTTCAATACTTCATCCTATGGTCTTCAATACTTGTAAGGAGCCTCATTTAGCTTTCAAATGGTGAGCTCTCCATCTTGTCCCTACAATCACACATCATGCATTAAGTTAGTTCTTTAAACGTATATATCGTGCATAATGAGTGATGCATTGGGGTTAGAATATGCATAATTATGAGCTCAACAGATGGGAGCTAAAATATTGATAAAGCTCTCATGGCTTTCACCACTACCTCTCTTTCCCATAATTTAAGAGAGGATCCTGACCGTTATCTCTTCTAGGAGAAGGAGTTCCCAACCCCTCACCTCATGCTAAATTTTATGAGGGTGTTGAGAAAATTAGTTACCCTTAGGCCTTTCAAACTCAACATAATTAGTAAGTGTAGCTAGAAAGTGATTCTATAGGAATATCTGAGGATTTCAGCCTCATTTTTGTGTGTACGAGCAAATCAGAGGATTCAAGCCTCATGAGCCAAAATTTGGTAGTTTAGCCTTGCTTTTAATTTATATATTTGCTTGTTAGACTATCACCATACTTAGATTAGCTAATCTTGCTGAATTACATGCTTCATTGTATGCTAATCTTTGCTTAGTATTGGTCTTAATATACTAATAGGGGAGGTTGGTTGATAGGGCTATAAGCCCTTGTGCTTTTATTGCAAATGTGTATCCTTGACCAATTATGCATGATTATGCTTAGATAGTTACATTTTCTTGTTAATCATGTTCCATAGCATGCTCCATGTTTTAAAGTTCATGCACCCTATACTCTTCTTGTTAGCATGTGCTTATTATTTTAACTTGGACATACTATCTACGCATACCTTAACTTTAATTGATATATCACTAAGGGGGAGAGAATAGTTTGTCAATTAGTGACAAAAAGGGGGAGAAAGATCAAATCCCACCAAAACTAGTTTGCTATGTTTTGTGATGCAGGGATTGACAGGTTATGGGAGAGTAAACTAAAGAGGAGCTGCTTAGTTAGGCATGTTAAGAGTCCTGTATTTATTTCATTAATCAATGTAATCTCTAGTTATAGTATTTGTTTTGGTAGGTTAGGTTTTTGTAAGTAATTGACAAAGGGGGAGATTGTTAGTGCAATTTTCTGTGGCATACTAGTGCACCTTGTTTGTCAATCACTTAAGTCAATGAGTCTAGTGTCGGTTGAGCTTAATGAAGACGAAGACCGAAGACATAAGTGGCCTTGCTACATCAAAGTCTAATGAAGATATTGAGAACATGTGTGGAATTTGTTCTACTAATATACACGCTATGCAAGATTGTCCTACAATTCCTACGTTTCAAGAAGTGTTACAAGAACACTTAAATGCCACATATGGTAATCAACGGCCTTTTAATGGACCGGTGGGTAACACGTATAACTCTACTTGGAAGAACTACCCAAATTTCAGTTGGAAGAATAATCCCACGGGAAATCTGTTGAGCTCATAATTGTGCATATTCTAACCCCAATTCATCACTCATTGTGCATGATATACATGTTTAAAGGACCAACTTAATACATGATTTGTGATTGAAGGAACAAGATGGAGATGTCACCAATTGAAGGCTAAATGTAGCTCCTTACGAGCATTGAAGACTATTGGATCAAGCATAAAGAGAGAACAAAGCAAGGACAGAAGAGAAAAGAAGAAAGAAAGAGAAGAAATGAAAGAGAAAACAGGGCCCGACCGGTCAAGACCGGTCAGCCAAAGCAGCCAGACTGGTCAAGACCGGTCGGCCACCCGTTTACATGCCAAAATAGGAGGAATGCCCAGCCAGACCGGTCATGATCGGTCGGGCATAGTTGCTGGACTAGTTAGGGAGACGGTCTGACCGGTCATGACTGGTCGGCCATTGCTGCTGGACAAGGATCAGGCCACTCCGACCGGTCATGACCGGTCGGCCATGCGAAACAGGTCACATTCTATTTCGAAATTCCGAAATCTGCTGCGCAATAGCGTAAGTTTACGCAATTTCTGGAGTTCTCTTGCGTATTGGACTCCTCTAAGCTATAAAAGGACGTCTTCCCTTCATACCAGAGGAGGCTACGACGTGGGGATTGCTAAGGAGACGGATTCTACTTCGGATTTCTAATTTTCTTCCTGTTTTAGTAGTTTTTCATGTTTTTAGAGGCTTCTAGTTCAAGGATGTTAGAGATGAACTAAAACCTCTTAGCTAGGGCTAAGAGGTGAAGCTTTTGACTCGTTTTTGATGGATTGATGCAACCTAGGTTTCCTTTTATGCTTTAATTGATGAATTTTAGTTTTATATGAGTTTGAATCAAGTACTATATTGGTTTTTACTTTGATCTCTTGATGACTCCGGGCTCATGTGATTCTTAGTAATTCTAAGCTTAGTATCTTAGCTTTTGAGCATTGTTTATGCTTGTGTAATGCATTGATCTACCATTGACTCCGGGCATGGTAGACGCTTTGATTGCCTTGTATGCAATGGCCTGATTTTCATGTGGGAACTCATGCAACTAAAATTCTTATCTTTTGTGTATGATCTGGAATAATTGTTTATTAATTGATTTTGATTTAATTAGAGTTCAAATCATGAGTTGTAATCAGGTCTAGTGACAGGACTTGGTGAAAGCTATGGTTGTGAATCTCAACTAGATTGGAAAGAAGCTTGGCCTATACAATTGAGTGTGCCCAAGGCCTGAGCATGGTTGTGGGAATCAAATCAGTTAATAAGCACTTGTTTTAGAGAATTGTGATTGAACCGCTCTATATTCCAATCGGATAGAGAAAGGAATTTGATTCCGATTGAGTCATAAGAGACCTAGTTGTGTTGATGCATTGAAACTTATCAAAAGTGGATCCTTGGCGCTCTAGTGCCTTTTTAGATTGAATTTACCTTAATCATTCATTGTTTAAACCCAAATCGCTATTTTCTAGTTTTAGCTCTTAATAGGATCTTAATTACTAGTTGTTTTAGACTAATTCTGAAGATACCCATACATAAATCTCTGTGGGAACGATACTCGGTCTTTCTGAATTATTACTACTTCGCAACCCTACACTTGGGGAGTCGAACAAGTTTTTGGCGACGTTGCCGGGGATTTCTATGCGGTATTTTCAGAGTTTTCTGAATTAACTTTTAGTTGAGATTGTGTTAAGATAGTTTTAGGATTTGTTTTGGCTTCCTATAGTAGGTTTTCTTCTAAATACTAACTTGCTTTGTTTTGATTTTTGCAGGATTCTAACATAGGTCTAATCCAGGGATTTTTAGGAAGTTGAAGAAGAAGAAGCCATCTTAAGTTATAAATCAGGTTTTATTGTTCTAACCTTACTCTTCTTCTTCTCCTACTCATTCCTATCATATTCATCTCTTGTAGAGTGGGTGGAGACTCCTTTTGGATCTCTGAAAGGTAGGCCTTGTGCCACCTGGATTCCTATTGGTCGGCTCTGCCGCCTTGGATCACCTTGTGCTCGGAGATTTCTCTTCTCAACCTATTCCTCTTTCTACTTTTTCTATACTTTTTCTCAAAAGACTCAAAGAGTGGGTGGGGAGTTCTTTGAACCCCTATTGACCAGGAGAAATCGGTCTCTATCCTTGCTTCTGGCTTAGCCATTGCAAGACACCCTGTGCTTAAGTCCTAGAGAGGAGTAAAGGAAGGAAGGAAGAATTCTTTTTCCTTTTTGCTCATTTTTTTTTTGGTTTTGCATGCCACATTGGGCTAGAACTTATAATAACCGACTTGTAAGGGACAGAGTAATTGTTGAAGGGATTGATAGAGAGCCTCGTGCTAGGAAACGTCAAAATTTTCCTGAAATTACTAGAGAGATGGCTGAAAATCAACCAAATCAAGGGGTTAATCAAAATCCAGCCCCAAACCTTACTGAATTGGATGAGAATGAAGTGGGAGATGTACCTCAACCTAGAACTTTACGTGACTATTTACAACCAGCTAGGACGAGTACTCCCTCGTGCATAATTTTCCCTCACAATGTGGGAAATATTGATTTTAAACCGGGGTTGATCCAACTTCTTCCTAGATTCCATGGACTCAACTCTGAGAGCGCATATCTACATATTAAGGAATTTGAAGAAGTTATTGCCACAATAAACTATGACAATGTGACCAAGGATACAATAAAACTTAAATTGTTCCCTTTTTCCTTGAAAGAGAAGGCCAAATCATGGCTACATTCCTTAAGGCCGAGGTCTATTGGGACATGGGCTGAGATGACTAGGGAGTTTCTTAAAAAATTCTTCCCTACTCATCGAACCAATGCACTACGAAGGGCCATAATGAACTTCTCCCAAAAAGAAGAAGAAACCTTTTTCCAATGTTGGGAAAGGTATAATGAGCTATTAAACGCATGCCCACATCATGGCTACGAACGGTGGAGGTTGATTAGTTTCTTCTATGATGGATTGAACTCAACCATGCGCCAATTTGTGGAGATGATGTGCAATGGGGAGTTCATGAACAAGGAAACGGAGGAAGCTTGGGATTATTTTGACATGTTGGTTGAAAATACACAATCATGGGATACATCTAAGGCAAAAAGTTCAAAACAACCCCAAACCAAGGAAAAAGGAAAAATTTATGTTTTAGATGGGCAAGATGATCTAGGTTCTAGAGTGGCTAAACTCACACGAAAGGTCGAGGAGATGGAACTAAAGAAGGTGGATACAACCCAACAAAAAAGGGGGCTGTTGAAACTATTTGTGGTATTTGTGCTTCCAATGTACATCAAACGCCGGATTGTCCAACAATCTATGCGTTTCGAGAACTTTTATTTGAACAATCGAACGCCTTGAATAGTTATCAACGACCTTTCAGTACTCCAAATCAAAACACGAACAATTCTAGTTGGAGAAACAACCCAAACTTCAATTGGGCGAATGGAAACACGGCTAATCAAAGTAATCCTCCAAGGGGGCCCCCAATGCAAATGGCCCCACCTCAAATGCCTATAGAGGATACTTTGAAAGCATTCATGGAAGGACAAGCTCAAATTAATCAATCCAACCATACGATAATGCTTGAGCTTAAAAGTTCAGTGGAGGAAATCAAGGCTCGCTTAAACGCAAGGGAAGGGATGCTTCCAGCCCAACCCGTGCCAAATCCAAAACAACAATACGAAATAAGCGTGCCTAGTTCTTCTAACCAACATATGGAACATGCGAAGGCCATCACCACTCTTAGAAGTGTTAAAATCATTGAAAAATCTGATCCGGTGAAGGTTTCAACACCTAATGATCTGGTATCTTCCAAAGAGGATGATGGACCTAGCACCACCATGAATGAAAAAGAGCCACTAAAAGAATATAGGCCCGTTGCTCCATTCCCCTAACGCTTGATTCCAGCCAAACCTCAAGATAAATATCAGGAATTTTTGGAGGTCTTCAAGCAAGTCAAAATCAACATCCCATTGTTGGATGCCATTAAACAAATACCGTCATATGCAAAATTTTTAAAAGACCTTTGCACGGTTAAAAGAAAAATACATGTGCAAAAGAAGGCATTTTTGACAGAGAATGTGAGTGCCATTATCAACCACGGGATGCCCAAGAAATACAAAGATCCCGGTTGTCCAACAATATCATGTATGATTGGAGATCACCAGGTGAAACATGCTTTACTTGATCTAGGGGCAAGTGTGAACTTAATTCCCTTTTCGGTCTATGAACAATTGGGTTTAGGTGAATTAAAACCCACCAAAACCACATTACAACTTGCTGATCGATCGATTCGTATTCCTAGAGGGGTGGTTGAGGATGTCCTTGTCCAAGTTGACAAAGTCTACTACCCGGTGGACTTTATTGTCTTAGACACACGACCCATGGTTAATATTGGACCTCAAATTCCTGTCATACTTGGCCGCCCATTCCTAGCTACATCAAACGCTATTATAAATTGTAGGAGTGGGGGCATACAAATGTCTTTTGGCAATATGACGATTGAGTTGAATGCTTTTAATATTGACAACCAACAAGAGGATGAGGATGAGGAGGTCTGCGAAATCAACATGATCAATTCTATTGTGGAAAATGAGTCCCTCTCACCTTTTTCCTCCGGTCCCTTAGACGAAGAAGTGACTCACTCCCTTGATGAGAACGATGATAGGGTAAGGGATATGGTCACACTTTTTGAGTCGGTATCGGCATATGACGTTAGCCGAGAGAAGGATGTGGAAACCATACCTTTTTGCGATGAAAAATCAATTCAGATTTCCACACCTTTGTGGATCATGCATACCGAACTCCACCAACCCTGGGATGATCCTTACTTGCAACATCATTGCCCAGGAAAATCTGATTGGAGACATATTTTTCTTGATAAATCTGATGATGTCTCCTCTTATACATGTGGTGAAAACATTAAGGAACCCGCTGAAATTCCTTTTTGGGATTTTAAGTGGCTTATCTCGATCACCCACACACATGTACATTGCAAGGCAGGATATTGGATGACCTTACTGCGAAACCTTTTGATCCATCTAATGATTCTGCTTGACTTTATGCTTTTGGATGAGTTGTTGGGATTAACTTCCTAGTATGACGGAGGATGATTTGCTAGAATGCTTTCCCATTAAGATTTGCTTTGATAGTTGATTTAATTGTGAAGTAATCCATCTCCAAAAGCTAATCTTGCCATGGACTGTATGCTTCAGGTGATATCTCTCTTTCTCACTCTCCTTTATTTTATGTCATTGCTCTCATGTCATACATATTGCATATCTTATTACATTGAGGACAATGCAGAGTTTTGGTTGGGGGGTGAGAGATTCCTTAATTGATGAATCTGCTAGCTTTTGTGACATGTCGAGCAAAGATGTAGAAATTTTTCGATTTTTCTAAAAATTCGAAACTCTTTTGGACAACTTTGATTCTATGCATTCGAGATAGCATGGGTATAAGAAGATGAGATATGAAGTGAGGGATGTTGCAAGCTTTGAACTTTTCTTAATATAATGGTTTTATATGTGAATTCACCTATTTTTATGATTGATAGAAAATTCGAACACATTTTGCACCTAGTTCACATTACACAATTTTTATGATTTGAAAGGATTATGTGATTTATGGATTAGCTAGACTTTGATTTGAGGTATTGAGAAACCAAGCCGGGGTATTTTGTCCATCCTTGTCCATGGGAAAACAACGGAAGATAAGGATTTCTAAAAATCCTATCTAATTTAAAAGAAAAAGGAATGAAAGGATGAAATTGGGTATGACGGAAAAATGGTGGAAATTCCGATTAGGGCTACCTACTACCAACCGGGGGATGGTCTACCCGTAACCAAAGCCGGAAATGGGACGTAGTGTGAAAGTCGTCGGAAAGACGGTAAGGCAAATTCCTGTTATAGGCTTGTTGTCGCTCTATATACCTTGAGATCGGTAGTTTAGTTGATTTATGAGGAAGATAATCCCAGAAACTCATGAGATGAACCTTCACTATGCACACTGGGTTGAATTTGTTCAAGTTCTTCTATTTATCAATCAATCAGCGGGAATTTCATATAAACACTGATTATATTCTGAGAGTTTAAGATTTCAACCTTTATCACCTAATTTCTCTGATTCTTACGCTTATGTGTCTTGGAATGTATAGAAGAATAGTTTCCAAAGGAGAGTTGGGTTTGGAAAATGAAACTGGTTTCACGCATGTTTTGCTCGGGACTAGCAAAATGCTGGTTGGGGGGGGGGGGGGGTGTTGAGCTCATAATTGTGCATATTCTAACCCCAATTCATCACTCATTGTGCATGATATACATGTTTAAAGGACCAACTTAATACATGATTTGTGATTGAAGGAACAAGATGGAGATGTCACCAATTGAAGGCTAAATGTAGCTCCTTACGAGCATTGAAGACTATTGGATCAAGCATAAAGAGAGAACAAAGCAAGGAGAGAAGAGAAAAGAAGAAAGAAAGAGAAGAAATGAAAGAGAAAACAGGGCCCGACCGGTCAAGACCGGTCGGCCAAAGCAGCCAGACCGGTCAAGACCGGTCGGCCACCCGTTTACATGCCAAAACAGGAGGAATGCCCAGCCAGACCGGTCATGACCGGTCGGGCATAGTTGCTGGACTAGTCAGGGAGACGGTCGGACCGGTCATGACCGGTCGGCCATTGCTGCTGGACAAGGATCAGGCCACTCCGACCGGTCATGACCGGTCGGCCATGCGAAACAGGTCACTTTCTATTTCGAAATTCCGAAATCTGCTGCGCAATAGCGTAAGTTTACGCAATTTCTGGAGTTCTCTTGCGTATTGGACTCCTCCAAGCTATAAAAGGACGTCTTCCCTTCATACCAGAGGAGGCTACGACGTGGGGATTGCTAAGGAGACGGATTCTACTTCAGATTTCTAGTTTTCTTCCTGTTTTAGTAGTTTTTCATGTTTTTAGAGGCTTCTAGTTCAAGGATGTTAGAGATGAACTAAAACCTCTTAGCTAGGGCTAAGAGGTGAAGCTTTTGACTCGTTTTTGATGGATTGATGCAACCTAGGTTTCCTTTTATGCTTTAATTGATGAATTTTAGTTTTATATGAGTTTGAATCAAGTACTATGTTGGTTTTTACTTTGATCTCTTGATGACTTCGGGCTCATGTGATTCTTAGTAATTCTAAGCTTAGTATCTTAGCTTTTGAGCATTGTTTATGCTTGTGTAATGCATTGATCTACCATTGACTCCGGGCATGGTAGACGCTTTGATTGCCTTGTATGCAATGGCCTGATTTTCATGTGGGAACTCATGCAACTAAAATTCTTATCTTTTGTGTATGATCTAGAATAATTGTTTATTAATTGATTTTGATTTAATTAGAGTTCAAATCATGAGTTGTAATCAGGTCCAGTGACAGGACTTGGTGAAAGCTATGGTTGTGAATCTCAACTAGATTGGAAAGAGGCTTGGCCTATACAATTGAGTGTGCCCAAGGCCTGAGCATGGTTGTGGGAATCAAATCAGTTAATAAGCACTTGTTTTAGAGAATTGTGATTGAACCGCTCTATATTCCAATCGGATAGAGAAAGGAATTTGATTCCGATTGAGTCATAAGAGACCTAGTTGTGTTGATGCATTGAAACTTATCAAAAGTGGATCCTTGGCGCTCTAGTGCCTTTTTAGATTGAATTTACCTTAATCATTCATTGTTTAAACCCAAATCGCTATTTTCTAGTTTTAGCTCTTAATAGGATCTTAATTACTAGTTGTTTTAGACTAATTCTGAAGATACCCATACATAAATCTCTGTGGGAACGATACTCGGTCTTTCCGAATTATTACTACTTCGCAACCCTACACTTGGGGAGTCGAACAAAATCCTACCAAGTCTCAAGGAGGCCCACCCATTCAAAACATGGCCCCACCTCAATTCTCTATGGAAGATACTCTAAAGACGTTTATGAAAGGGCAAATGCAAATAAATCAAACAAATCAGCAAATGTTCCAAGACCTTAAAGTCTTGGTTGATGAGATTAAGTGATGCTTGAATGCTAGGAAAAGGACCTTTCCGGCCCAACCTCAGCCCAATCCAAAGCAAGTACATGAAGTATGCATCTGCTGGGGCTTAAATTCGCACCCACTATAAAATAGTATCCAGCGGTCCATCTACGATGTTTTGGACCGATTTCGAGATCCGAAATACTCGAAAGACGCCAGTGCAAGCTAACACGCGCGGTCGTGACCGAAACTTACAAATGTTATTTTGGGGCAGAATCAGACATGCGGATCACCGCCAAATGATTCAAAACACCCTAAAACCCTTAACCTGCAAGTTTCAAAGTCGGGCGATGAGTATTATTACCCGCGCGCTTCCAAATGCATTTTGCCTTGATCGTATCCGATTGTAGGGGCCCGGAAGCCTATAAATGCTATTTCTGAAGGGAATTGGACATGTGGATGGCCGTCAAATGATCTAAAATGTTCAAAAACCCTTAAGTTTCGAATTTGAATACCATATGATGTACACTTTTACCTGCACGCACCGAAGTGCATTTTGCCCCTGTCTAAAGCTAGCCCAAAGGGCCCGAAAGCCAACAGGTACCATTTCAGAGTGGAATCAGACATATGGATGGCTGCCAAATGATCCAGAATGCCCAGAAAACCTTAAGTAGAAAGTTTTAATTTCTTGCGGTGTATATTTTTACGTGCGGGCTTCCCGGAACAATATTCCTATGCAAATAGCCAGCCGGGAGAGTCCAAATTGGTAAGGAACTACCAAAATTCACAGCACATGACCATCGGTACCCCACCCCATTCATTCAGGAGGTCAATCATGGCCTAAAAGCGGCTTGGCGTCAGTGACTTCGGTCTCCGAAGAGGTAGCCCCCCTCTAGAGGTCGCCTGTTGGAGCCTAAAACCTAAAATATTCTAAGTGATGGAATATGCATTCGCCCACTCTCTCTCCACATGCGGATGCCATGAGGAGACATGCATTTTCCCTCTCACCACATGCGCATGAGAGTCCTCTCTCTCCCTTTTTAATATTTCTAAAATGTTGAAAATGCAAAAAATATCAAAATTAATCCAAATAACGCTAAGTGGGGCAACATGCGCCCAACACAGACGCTACATGCGCCCACCATATAGAGCACATGCGCCCACCTCCCTAAGACATGCGCATGACCCCTCTTCACAATCACAGGTGCTTGGTGAAATTTGATTTTTGGTGGACCCGGGACCCGATTAACTCCTATAAATACCCCTCCACGCTGATACAAGGACGAGATCATCTTCAGCTGTTGCCAGAGAACTCTGCAAGAGGTAGAATTCTCGCCGGAATCCTCACTGGAAAGGGACATGCGCCCATCCCTTCGTCGGATGCCTTCGCCGGAAAGGGATTTCTCCCACCGGAAGGAGAATTCTTAGAATTTCTCCAAAGTCATATCACGGGTGCCCATTCTTTGAAGGGGGAATATGCCAAAATGCTAAGTCATTGAAGACATGCGCCTGGGTGGAGGAGAGTAGGTGCATGTGCCTTGCCACATGCACCCATCCCTCTCTAACTTTCTCTCTACTTTCTTACTCCCACATGCGCCTAGGGTGGGGCAACATGCGCCCACCTCAGGACCACATGCGCCCACCACCTCTCCTATGCGCCTGGATGCTGATGGGGAGGTGGGGCCCTCTGTGATGTGGCCCGCCTTCCAATCAAGATGACGCTCCTAAACACACATCAATGCCCTCTATCCTTCCCCTGAACTGGATTCGCCAATGGTCGATGTTAAGCAGGCCAAGTCAGCAATTTGATAAAAAAAAAGGCCAACACTTAGCCAATATTGCGAACCTCGAAAACCCTTCCAAAAGATCCAGAAACGACCGAAATTGAGAGGAATTGGGCGGAATTTGACCGAACCCGAGAGGGAGACTTCTCTCCACCATAACATGATATATCATAATCATGCACTGCAATGAGGTTAGCCAAACTCAGGAGCCCCGAATATCTTAATTAAGCGGTCAGCAGGCCCACTACTTAGTCATTTTCAGTCCTGAGAAGTGCCCTGTCCGCTCGGAAATTGACCCATGCTAAACAAATCAAAATGCGATCGCACTGCGACCCTCGTGGACATAATCCACCCCTATTCAAAGACGATCATTGATGATATATATCGAACGCCCCGATTAGACTGCAAACAGGTCCACTACTTAGTCATTTTCAGCCCTGGGAAGTGCCCTGATGGCCCGAAAATCTACTAATCCCAAATGAAATCAATCGCAATCTCAAAGACGTGAGGGCAAAATGTCGATGACACAATGATATATACGAAGTAGATTGTTCAAATCAAATGCATAATTTGTCTGATACACTGAACATCAATCATAAGTGCGATCCTCTCTCGAGCAAACATAAAGCGTAGTTACTTTGTATTGTACTCATTTGCATCCATTGCATGAATTTATTTCATCCCGGATCGAGATACAAAACTAAATCAAAGGGGACTATGGTTATCATCGAAAATCGTAATCAAAGAGTTCTAAAACGTCTGAAATACTCCATCATTAAGACCAGTTGATGTGCGTCCTGTCCAAGGCGGGATCCGTCAGTTGAGTGGCTAAGGTAATGAGTGCCTTCGAGCAAGTCACCTGTCCCAAAGGAGACGGTCACTGGCCCTGGTTGCAGTAAGTGGACACCGTGGAGTGTATCCCTGAAAGTCATTTCGTCCATAGAGACGCGTCATGACCCTGAGATATACGACTCAGTTGAAACCCCAGTCGCACTAAGACCCCATGGAGTGCCTTCCAGCAAGTAACCCGTCCCAACGGAGACGGTCACTGGCCCTGGTTACAGTAAGTGGACATCGTGGAATGTATTCCTAAAAGTCATTTCATCCATAGAGACGCGTCATGACCCTGAGATATACGACTCGGTTAAAGCCCCGGTCGCACTAAGACCCCATGGAGTGCCTTCCAGCAAGTCACCCGTCCCAACGGAGACGGTCACTGGCCCTGGTTGCAGTTAGTGGACACCGTGGAGTGTATTCCTGAAAGTCATTTCGTCCATAGAGACGCGTCATGACCCTGAGATATACGACTTGGTTGAAGCCCTGGTTGCACTAAGACCTCATGGAGTGCCTTCCAGTAAGTCACCCGTCCCAACGGAGACGGTCAGTGGCCCTGGTTGCACTAAATGGAAACCGTGGAGTGTATTCCTGAAAGTCATTTTGTCTATAGAGACGCGTCATGGCCCTGAGATACACGACTCGGTTAAAATCTTGGTTGCTACTCAACTAGGAACGCCCGAAAGAGTATGGGACGAACATCTAACTGGTCTTAACAATGGCTTAGTCCATAATAAATCCTAGACTTGGTCTCGGCGACCATGAACTCGAGACTATAATCCCTGACGATTTAAACTACTTGCTCGATCTATCCGAGCTTCGTCCCTTTAATATTTCATCTATTGTATAACTGCAATTCATAGTGGAATCTTGTCGCTTTGTGCCGTGGTTTTCTCCCGTAAGGGTTTCCACGTAAAAATCTCTGTGTTGTCTATGCTGTGTTTTATTTATATTTATGCTCCTTTAATGCTTTACTTAATTCATTTATGATACATGCATGCATTTACTTTTGCCTTTTAATCAAGGGTGATCATTCGTTGATGTAATTGAGGGTTCGTTACCAGTTCACAGCCCGGAATGTAAAAGATCTCGGAATCTCTGGAATAAAATTCACCACGTGGTGCTTTCTCGTGTGTACTTTATGATTACTTATGATTGTCTATGAATGTCTCTATACTCAGGATTCCTCTAGAATAATGAAACACCGGAAAAAGACTGCTGACGAGCAGCGATTTTTCTAATTTTAACAAACTGGCGACTCTACTGGGGAATCGAACAATACCAGAATCTTTGGTTATCTCTGAGTAAAGAAACGTCTTAAGATGAATCATTCGCAAACACGGATGTATACGTAAGAAAGTTCCGCTAAGAGAAATGTTCGGCGCCTTCACGGGTGCCGAACTGGCGACTCTCAACGGGAACGTTCTTCCCTTCATCTTTAAAGCAAAAGTTTTCTAAATGAATTTTAAAATCTCGCATGGCATGCATATGATTCGTACTTATATGCATCTATCGATCATTGAGCCATATCGCGATTGGTAAGGACACATCTTCTCTCCTTTCAAAGGTGTAGGTTGTTCTAATGTGTGTATGACTGTGCAAAAAGGCAGAAAGACATAAAAGAATCAACCATCAAAACTATACAAAATGGTAGCCACTATGTTCTTCCTAACTTCTGGGGGATTTTACTTCCCTCACCTCGCGACAGCAGAAACAGTGATTCCCGAAGCCGATTGGCAACTTCTCCAGAGACGCCGATCACCAAAGAAAGCCAAAAGCAGACAAGTAACTTTAGTCATAGCAGAAACAGTGAAGACACGGAGCAGTGTGAGGAAACAGTGGAAGCTGGTTCGCAGGAATGAAACCCACAATGCTATCAAAGCTACCGTGTCACCCAGGCCAGAATTCTCCTTCGCCGTTGCCGACTTCCCACTAATGACGGGAACAGCGCTACCAGTCAAGATAACGAATCAGTTCACTATCCGTGAATTGACCAAGATTGTAATGAAGACATGCTCTGTTGAAACCACCATGGCCAGGGCTAGGCCACAGCGAGTGCAGGCCGCAGTGGTGCAAGTCATAGAAAGGGAAGCGAGCGGGCAAGATGCAGAGCTGCCTCCGATCCAAGAGCAAATACATGAGATCATTTAGGTCCAAGAAGGCACAGCTAGAGAGATCAGAGAAATAAAAAAAGTATTGGTGGCTCTAGTTGCCCAAGGGGCAGTCAGAAGCCCAACCGTTCCCTTTGGACAACCACTGGGAGAGTCACAGGATACAACAAGAGAACCAGTAGCCGTAAAACCACAAATTCGCCTAAGGAATGTTGCATTCGAGCGTGCACCGCCGCAACCATCTCACGCCACGAAAGAGGAGTTATCCCAGACATTTATGAACCTGATGCGTCAGGAAAGAGCAAAGGAGAAGAGAGGAAAATATGTATATCGGATACCGTATCCATCCGAAGTTAACGAAATCCCGTTCCCTAACGACTTTAGGCATCCCGACTTCCCACAATTCAATGACAAAGGGTCACCAGAGGAACATATGACCCAATTCATGACGGTGCTAGGGAATTTGTCCGTAGTACCTTAATATTGCCTCCGATTGTTTGGGTCAACGCTGACTGGAAAGGCATTTCAATGGTATATGTCATTACCCGCAGGGTCTATCAAGACCTGGGATCAAATGCAAGATTTGTTCATTTCCAATTTTTTTCTCCACTGAGTGAGAAGTCTCACTGACAGATTTAGCCTTAGTCCATCAGAGGCAAGGAGAGTCAGTCGAGGCATTTATTGATAGATGGGGAGCCATAGCGGCGCAATGCCGAGAGTCGCCTAGTGAGCCTGAGCAAGTCAAGATGTGTACACAAGCCATGGGCCCAATAATCTTGTTCGGTTTATGCGGACACAATTTCTCAACGTTCAGGGACCTAGCGATAAAGGCCCATATGGTAGAGGAAGCCACGCTGAGAACACAGTTCAAAGCGGAAAGATCGAAGCGCGAGATCGGGAAGATGGTCACATCAAGTTACGTCGACAAAAGCAAAGCCTTGAAAGATCGAAAATGGCCACATCCAGAACACAAGATTAAAGGCAAGCCAGTAGAAACTTAGTTCAGAGCCAAAGGGCCACGAAAATCGAAAAAGATGACGATCGTCGGACAGGGCAGGGTAGAAGGACGTTACTCGTTTGACCCAAAAGACCTTGTTCCAATAATGGAATGCCTAATCGAAGAAGGGGAGCTACAATTGCCAGAATTGATCTGACCAGAGGAAGCAGGACAAACGGATACCCCCAATTATTGTAAGTATCATCAAAACCTGGGACATGAGACGGGAGAATGCCTCATCTTGAAAGGAAAAGTACAGAGACTGATCAACCAGGGTACTATTAAGCTAATGACAGAAGAAATCAGTCAGGTTACGTCAGCTGTAGTGACAATAGCACCTACGATACCACCAGTTCATGATGAAAGACTAGTACAAACAACAATGGTACAGGCTGTCGAAGAAAGGGGATCGGCAAGACACGACGTCGAATTGTTGGTGATCCAAGAGCAAGTCAGCGAATTGGTCCAAGCCCATAGGGAGCTATCCAAACAGATGGGAGAAGTTCGGGAGGCTTTAGCCATCTTGATCTCATAGAAAGCGACCCCCAGTACCGCTCTGCCTATCCAACAGTTGGAAGAGGAAGCACCGGGGGCAGCCCGTAATGTTGTTAAAGTAAGACAACAGAGCCACACCAAACAAACAAATGCGCGTCTGTCGGGTTCAGACTCCAAGATCACATACGAACTACTAGGCAATATCTCTTTCACCCTTCGTAACCTGGCTGCAGAGGTTCGCATGATAGAGCAATCCGTTTTAGAAACACGATCTCAAGCAGAAAAGTCAAGACACAAAATGAGAAAGAGGACATGGGTAGACATAAGAAAGAACCCTAGAAACCAAAAACGACAGAATCCAGGACATGAGGTAGAGACCAGTGTAATGACGACACAAGATAAGGGCAAAGAGCCTCAGAAGTCGCAGCACATGACAATCAGTGAGCGAGATGAAAAGAACAGACCGTATACATTTGACATTAAAGACCTTGTCCTAATTATGGAGCGGCTAATCGAAGAAAGAAAATTGCGACTCCCAAAGTCTGTTCGACCAGTAGAAGTAGGACGCGTGGATGATCCCAACTATTGCGAATATCACAGATGCATAGGCCATAAAACTGAGCAATGCTTCATTTTGAAAGGAAAGATACAAAAGATGATAAACTAAGGCGTCGTCAGTTTGAAAATGGGAGGGTTTGATAGAGCCCCGGCCACTGCAGTCCCAATAGATATCACTTAGAGAGAACTTCGCTCGAAGAACTCCATTTCCTAAACTTTAATAATCGTGAGTGCTTACAAATAGTTTTGACGGTTTATAAAGTAGATATGGATATACTTACGTTCCCTCATGCATCTACTTCATCTGTATGTTGTGCTTCATACTTGTTTACATGTTCACTCACATCATACTATTGTGCATATGAATATAAAATGTTCGTAGAGCTCTTCTTAATGACAAGTACCATGGTTGGAGAATATCAAAGAATCAACTCCACGAATCATCAACCGAATTATTATATCCTCATCAGACTGGTCGAATTAGGAGAGCATATCTTATAGAAAGTCTACGCGAATCACAACATTCCCATATTATGGTATCTTCGTCACAGGTTCTCATATTAAGTATCCTGGTATTCTGGCATTCCTTTGCTTAATAGGAGAATACTTCAGAATTGATGGATTCTCATATGTATATGTATATGTGGTTCTATATGAAGACAGCCAGGATACTCTATTATTATCTATCTCTTATACTTATGCACAATGTTTTATATGAAGATGATCAGAACATCGCTATCTATATCCAGCTTTCGTATTATGTCATGGATCTCCCATCATTATCGCACTATTCTTCTACTGTATATGAAGATAAGTCACGGTTGGGAATCTCCTGTATCCATATGTATACATACGGCCTTATATGAAGACGATTAGGGCATTCTATTATGTATCACTTCACCTTCAAAATATCGACAACTTTCTCTTATGAAGAATTCTGCGACAAGAATATGCAATTAAAGATTATGATCGGACGGGTATTCGACACGGATTCTTAAAGCACAATATCTGTCCCATTAGAATGAAGTGGTCTTACAAAGTGACGAGCCAGAAGCACTGGGGACAAGCCCCAATATATTATGAGAAACTCGAGTTTATAAGAAGAAGACGACTGGGGGGCAAGCCCTAATATATTATTAAAATCTAAAATCTGCAGAAAGGAATGACTGGGGGCAGGCCAGGAAGGATGACAGATAAACCTAAAAACATATAACTAAAAGAAAGTTTTGGACTTATGACACGAACGTCTCTCGAAAGGGATGACCCAAGGGTACATAAGTTAAGTAAAAAGGGAAGTATTATTCCTATGGGTTCTTCCATTTTTATGCTTTGGTATATTCATCTTACATTAAACTCATACATAATACATAATTTTATGCATATTAGTCTCAAACACATAACACCAAGTAGTGGTTTAGCAAAAGAATCATCGTCATTATTTTAGATCATGAAGCATGCAGCTAACAAGTTCTGATGTCGATTACATCAAATATAAGTGACAGTTAGGTATTCAGGACAGCTGTCTGATACTACTTCTGTTTGACAATCATCCTAAAAAGCAAAAGAACAGAATTACAGCTTCTCTAGGCACCCTGTTATGAACTTCATCATATCTTTCCACGTTGCCTCCATGGTGGCCTTTGCCTCCGTTAGCATCAGCGTAGGATTCGAAATATCACGAAGTTCGATTTCTAAGTCTGTCATTTGCTTGTGTGCCTCATCTCCTTCACTCTTGAGTTGTGCGACCTCGGCATGGTTCTGATTAACGACAAGATCAGGGCGGGCAACCTCAAGATTTATGGCCGTTTCGTCCGCTTACAGCCATTCAATCTCAGATCTGACACCACCAAGATGATTAATACACCCGCGACGTTGAGTCTCACTATCTTCTAAGGTTGTTCTAGCATTAACTGTCGAATGTTCTCACTGCTCTACGACAAACCGCAAAGAAGACAGCACTCGCCATTTCTCTTCGGCCATAGGGTCAGATTGAATTTGTTCAGTCATAATAACCTGCACAACAGAATCCTCGAAAGAAGAAATGTGACAGACTATTTTGGATACATCAGGCCCGATTACTCCTGCACAAGCTTCCAATGCCTTCACCCTTGCTCTTAGTGTATGCCATTCGCTTGGCTCAGCCAACGCCTTTGAAATGTTGGATAATAGACCCCTCAGTACGCTCTGTCCGAAACAGTCTAAACGATCGAAACAAGGAACGTCGAATGCTCCGTGGGCAACCGCCTCAGAACTGACAATATCTGCAACAAAAGGAACAGATTGAGTATGCAATGAAATGACAAGTATAAAAAAAGAACACACCAAGGAGCTATGAAAGAACCGTACTAGTAGCTGAGTCGAAGACATGCTTTAAGGAATCTGCAGTATATATCGTCGCATCCGTGAATGGCTCGATGATCTCGATCAGTAATGTCGAGGTCACATCCAAAAGTTCAGTAGTATCGCTATCAGTATCGATCATTTCAGTTACCACTGGCAACTCCACCATACCCTCAACACTAGAAGCACCAGGGGCCGTAGATGCAGTCGTGTCATTCCCTGGCATCGTGGACCCTTGCAGATTATCCTCTCCAATCGGCTTAGCCTGCTCTCTCACGCCAGCATGGTCTGATATTTCATTCACCAGCCTAGTCATCGTCGGGTCATCTTCACTAATTAACCGACTGGCACCCTTATCACCTTCAATCACCAGAAGACGTGTGAATCCGGCTTCTTGAGACCATTTTGCTAAAGGTATTCCGAAAGTATGCCAGCCATCCAACGCAGTATCCTCCTTACGATGGTCAATTGACACACTCAGGGAGATCTTATGCCTAACGCTTAATGATAAATACGCTTCAACCTGCTCTCTATAATAACCCAATCCGTCAGCGAGGACCTCTGTCAGCCCTGGAGGAAGAATGTAGAGTGGATCATCAACAGAGTTGTTGTTCTGGACCAGAGCATACTGATGCACCCACCATCTCAACCAACTATAAGGACCGCTACTCTTCTGATAAAGGTCGGGAAACATGAACCTCGTGCCTGTTCGCGTCATCAAAAGTTGATGCCATATCCACTCCCAATGAGCAGGACCTGTGTTGTACGCCCGCTCTACTTTAGTTACATCTGGTAACGTCATCGGAACACCCTGGTCATACTCGAATTGCCTGGCAAACCGACTAGGGTAATAAGGTTCTCGCCAGAACTCTATTCCCAATCAGTGGTATCCACATAATGTTCATCGTCGACGACTTCTCGATCTTCTCCGGCATCATAAACAGGAAAGTGGTAGAAACAAATCTCCGCCCAACTGCCAATTTTGAAAGCTATCCAATCAGACGACTGCGTTATCATGTTAAGTTTTCTATAGCGATAAAGAGGTGCGTGATCGGCGTGAAGATACTGGAAGAGATCCACTCCGTATGTCCACAGGAAATATATGCCCAACCATCCGCAGAAGAAATGCCATGGGCAATAAGCTGCGTTCATCCCTCACCAGGGTTGATCTTTGTTACTCGCAATATTGCCAAAAGCCCTATATAAACTACATAACACCGGCGGTGCTAGAGAAAATTGACGACCATGCAAGAGCTCCCGCCACGGCGAAGCAAGAAACCTTGACGCCATCAGCACTCTTGGAGCTAGGCAACATAACTGCCGACAACCAGTATGCTAAGAGTCCTGCCAGTTCACAAGACGGTGTAAGCTCATTCGGATTGCGAAACTTTTGTTCAAAACGTTCCTTCATTAAAGCCTGGTCTTCGGGTAAGATCTCATACTCTTCGTAATCAATGCTGCGAGGAGAAAGAAGTGCCCATGTCAGAAACAAAGAAATTAAAGTATGCAGAGCACGAAGTATAAAAGAAGGCATTGGAAGAAGTATTACTTCATCCTCTGGTTGAAGTAGATCAACCGGTCGTCATAGTG
This sequence comes from Liriodendron chinense, assembly GCA_003013855.2. Classification (NCBI taxonomy): domain Eukaryota; kingdom Viridiplantae; phylum Streptophyta; class Magnoliopsida; order Magnoliales; family Magnoliaceae; genus Liriodendron; species Liriodendron chinense. The sequence goes on along the minus strand of ML058437.1, from coordinate 1,720,150 downwards.
AATCTTTGTAATATTGTCGAACTGCGACAACTCAGCAAACAGTTCTAGTCAAGCCTTTGAGTGGTAAGCATCTCGAGGACTTTTGAGCCAAGAAGAAGACAGTTGTTCCTCAGTTGGGACGTATTCTTAGTAATATTCTCCTATCACGGACAACCCAGCCATCATTCGGAGATCCCATAAGGTTATGCTCATCTCTCCATATGAAAAGTAGAACGAATTGGTAGTGGAAGACCAGTAGTTCAAGAAGCTTCGAAAAATTGTTAGATCTTGGGAGAAATGTTCGGAGGTCGCATCGATAGCCTAATACAGGCCGACTTGTTTTAAAACTCTCTCGTGCCGGATCAAAATCTCTCTTGGCCATGGCTCATAACCAATTCGCTCGTTCAAATGACCCCGCGTACGAAAGCTCTTCGTTGCCCACATCGTCGCTTTGTCCATGTGTCGAAACCTTTACTGCACTGTCTCAAAATAATGGACTGGAGAACGAGTGTGAGGATCACAAGTAGGAGCAAGGATAACCATTTCTCTTGAGAGACCCAACCGCTGTTCTCTCCCATCGTCTACCAGTATGGTAGTTAATAACTGCTCGGGGGCTGATGTCCACCTCTCGACTCCGTTGAACTGAAAGGGGCCTTGAACGTTGGATGGCTCGATGCTCGGGAAGGGCCTGTGCCTCGTAAGAGATTTTTCATGCAAGATGACTCCGTCGGTATAAGGGTTGACGATGGAGAAACCGCACGTCGTAATGACCTTGTTTCTATTCCAACCGATCTTCATTCGCTCATTCTTCGGATCAACGAGCTGTGGCGATTGATCCGCCTGGTCAACTTCCTTAGCCGACTTCTTACCTCGATTTCATCTCTTCTTCTTCTGACTTCCTGATCATCCTCGGAATGTTGGCCGAGCACACTAGAAGGACCTGCCTCAATGACATTGGCAGCATCAGTGAATTGACAATACCAGGCAGACCATTCCTCTTCAGTCCCTTGCGTCGGAGGCTCAAATGTGGTTTTATCCACATAGATATGCAGTAATACTTCATAGGAAAGCTGCTTAATTTGACCGGAGAAATCCTTCACTTCGGATTCGATTGTCTCAAAGGATTGCGAACGACACTCTACCGAAGATAGGTTAGCAATATCTCCAGTTACCCTCTTCTTCCTGAGTCGTATAGACGAAGAGCCAGAAACTTGCGATTTGGAAGCTTCGTCGGAAGATCATGCTGCTGTCGCCATGATTCACTGCAATACACAAACAAAAGTGCATCAAATAGAAGACCAACGCATGCAACAGGCAACACAATAAGGTAAGCATCGCATCCTTCGATCACGGATTTCACACACAAAATACGTCAGTAAATACATGCATAAAATCATGACCCACAACAATATGGAAATAATGGAATTCGAGCGCACATCCGACAAACAAGCGCGCACATATCATAGCGCAGCAAATACAATAGCAGCCCTACATGTACACCCGGAGTGCGTGCGAATTCGCACTAACCCCAAAGATACATGTGCGCCCGCTCGGAAGTGCACATCATAGAGCAGCTTAAAAGAGCAGTTCTAGGCCGTAAAAGACCAGCACAAGTGTTCGCTTCCCCAAGTGTAGGGTTGCGATGTAGTAATAAACTCGGTAAGACCGAGGTCGATCCACAGGGACTTGTGTAAGAATTCACAAACACATCCAATAGTGTCTATTGAGAGCTAACAACCAGATTTTGTATGAGATTGATGTAAGTAACAACTTTGAACTAAATTGAAGGTAAACAATTATAAAAAGGAACTAGGGTTTCAAGGATCCACTTGTAGCAATCCTTGATGCTCAATTCGTTGTGGTTTCTCATTCTCTCAACTAGAATTGATATTAAGATCTATCTAGCCGGATGGTAGAGCTGTTAAACCAAACAATCTGTCACATGTAAGGCCAATGTATATGATTCACTCAATGCAAGCTAGGATGAGCATGCTCAATTGCATAGGTCAGTCCCAATTCCAATAAACTAAGTTCATAATCATGATCATCATTAAGTCCTGTCACCAGACAAAGCTAGATCATGAATTGAACTTGAATCAAATCACATGCACAGTCCCATACATAATTCAGAAAACCAGAATAGTAGAACTTTGGTAGGAAGTCCCCACATGAAGATCATAGTACTAGAGCGTACTCTAATTCCTTGGATCATACAGGTCTAGACTAGCACACAACCATTAAGAACTCAAGCAATTCTTCCAAACATCCATGAGTCATCATAAGACTAAGAAAAACTACTTGGAACTTGTATTAACTTCAAACCATTGTTTATAATCATGAAAACCACTCTTAAAACCAACTAAAAACGAATTGAAACATCTTAGATCCACTACAAGCTTCACCTCTTAGCCCTAGTTAAGAGGTTTAGCCGTTCATGATCCAAGGAAACATGAAACAACTAAGAAAAACATAAAACAGTAAAACAAACTAGAAGGAGTTGTGGAACTCCGAAATCCATTTTCGTTGCCTCCCACCTTGCTCAAACTCTTCTAAGATACCCTAGGAACGATCCCTAGGTGTCCTTTTATAGTGGGGAGGCTCCGCAACCTCAGAATATTCCAGAATCTGCGTAAGCTTACGCAGTGCGCAGAGATTTTCGGACCGAAAATAGAAAGTACTCAACATTACGCATGGCCGACCGGTCGCACGACCAGTCTGGGTGACTGGCCGACCGGTCGTGACCGGTCGTGCCTCACTATGAAACAGTCCAGCAACCTCTGGAGTTGGATTTTCTTCTGGCCGACCGGTTTAGACCGGTCGGACTGGCCTGGCCGACTGGTCACGACCGGTCGGACTATGTTTGTCCTGCTTCCAGCATGTGCATAGGGTTGGCCGACTGGTCTTAACCGGTCTGTCTCCCTTGGCCGACCGGTCGTACGACCTGTCTTGGCCCTATTCTTCTTAAATTTCTTCTTTCTTTCTTCTTCTTAATTTCTTCTTTCTTTGGTCCTTCTTCAACCTTCATGCAAAGGCTTCAAAATGGCTCTTTTTAGTCTCCTATCGGATGAAGTCCACTCTCATTCCTGTAATCACAAAACAAACATTAGGTTAGTCTTTAGATCATGAAAACCATGCATAATGAGTGATGAATTGGGGTTAGACTATGCACAATTAAGAGCTCAACACACCCCCCAACCAGCATTTTGCTAGTCCCGAGCAGAACATGCGTGAAACCAATTCCATTCTCCAAAACCCAACTCTCTTTTAGAAATTATTCTTCTATATATCCCAAGACACACAAGTGTAAGATTCAGAGAGATTAGCTGATAAAGGTTGAAATCGTAAACCCTCAAAACATGATAAGCATTCATATGAAATTCTCGCTGATTGGTTGATAAATAGACGAACTTGAACAAATTCAACCTAGTGTGCATAGTGAAAATTCATCTCATGAGTTTCTAGGATTATCTTCTTCATAGATCAACCAGACCATAGATCTCAAGGTATATAGAGCAACAACAAGCCTATGACAGGAATTTGCCTTACCGTCCTTCCGACGGCTTTCACACTACGTCCCATTTTCAGCTTTGGTTACGAGTAGACTGTTCGCTTCCCCAAGTGTAGGGTTGCGATGTAGTAATAAACTCGGTAATACCGAGGTCGATCCACAGGGACTTATGTAGGATGTCACAAATTCATCCACAAGTTTCTATTGAAGCTAACAATCAAAGTTTGAATAGTATGTGTGCGATTAACAGTTTAAGCTAAATTGAATGTAAACAATTATAAGAAGGCACTAGGGGTTCGAGGATTCACTTGTAGCAATCCTCGATGTTCAATCCGCTGTGGTTTCCCATTCTCTCAACTAGAATCACCAGTCAGGTCTATCTAGTCGGATAATAGAACTGTTAAACCAGACGTCTGTAACATGTAAGTTCTGTGCATAAAGTTCACTCAACTCTAGGCTGATCTGAGCATGCTCATTGCATAGGTCATTCACCTTTTCTATAGGTCCAATTCCCAATCATAACCATCCTCAAGTCTTCTCACAAGACAAGGCTAGATCATGATTTGAACTGGATTCAAATTATATGCACAGTCCATACATATTCCAGATAATCGACCAAAACTAGAACTTTGGCATGAAGCCCCTTTATGAAGAGCTTGGTACTAGAGCGCACTCCAATTCCTCGGATCATACAGGTCTAGACCGTTGCAAACAAATTAAGAAGATAAGTAATTCATCCAAACATCCATGAGTCATCACAAGACTAAGAGAAATTACTTAAAAACTTGTATAAACTTCAAACCTTAGTTCATAATCATGAATTCCAAACTGAAAACCACTTAACTACGAATTAAAACATCTTGGATTCACTACAAGCTTCACCTCTTAGCCCTAGCTAAGAGGTTTAGCTGCTCATGATCCAAGGAAACATGAAACAACTACAAAAAGCATAAAAACAGCAAAGCAAACCAAAAGGAGTTGTGAAACTCCAATCTTCACTTTCACAGCCTCCAACCTCGCTTGAACCCTTCCAGGATGCCCTAGGAACGATCCCTAGGTGTCCTTTTATAGTCTGGAAGCTCCACAACTTCGGAAGAATCGAGAACTTGCGTAACACTTACGCAGCGCAGAGAAAATCGGGATGAAATTAGAAATTTCTAACTCAGTACGCATGGCCGACCGGTCAAGACCGGTCGGTCTTGTGGAACAACAGTCCAGCAAGCACCTCCGACCGGTCATGACCGGTCGGAGCTATTCACCCTTGGTCCAGCAACCCAGTCCGACCGGTCATGACCGGTCGGACATCTTCAAAAGTCCTCCAGCAGTTGTAGCCGACCGGTCAAGACCGGTCGGTCACCTTTATGCGTCCTTTAGTGTCATGGCTGACCGGTCGCTGACCGGTCTGGCTTCCTTAGCCGACCGGTCATGACCGGTCGGCAGTCCTTCAAGCTTCTTTTCTTCTTTCTCTTTTCTTTCCTTGCTTCTTGCTTTCACTTTCTCTCTTCTTTTCTTCTTCGATCATCAAATATTATTCATTAGAATGATGCCAAATGAGCTCTTCATGTCTTCAATTGAGTAGAGTCCACCCTCAATCCTGTAATCACAAATCGTGCATTGAATTAGCTTACAAACCATACAAACCTTGCACAATTAGTGATGAATTGGGGTTAGAATATGCACAATTAAGAGCTCAACACACCCCCCAACCAGCATTTTGCTAGTCCCAAGCAAAACATGCGTGAAACTAATTCCATCCTTTAAAACTCAACTCTCTTTTAGAAACCATCCTTCTATACATTCCAAGGTTCATAAGCTTAAGATTCAGAAACATTAGGCAACAGAGGTTGAAACCGTAAACTCTCAAAACATAATAAGCATTCATATGAAATTCCCGCTGATTGGTTGATAAATAGAAAGATTTGAACAAGTTTAACCTAGTGTGGATAGTGAAAGTTCATCTCACGAGTTTCTAGGATTATCTTCTTCATAGATCAGGTAGACTATAGAACTCAAGGTACATAGAGCCACATCAGGTCCATGACAGGAATTTGCCTTACCGTCCTTCCAACGACTTTCACACTACGTCCCATTTCCGGCTTTGGTTACGGGTAGACCATCCCCCGGTTGGTAGTAGGTAGCCCTAATCGGAATTTCCACCTTTTTTCACATTCCCAATTTCATCCTTCCTTTTCCTTTTTCTTTTAAATTAGATAGGATTTTTAAAAATCCATATCTTTCATTATTTTCCCATGGACAAGGATGGACAAAGTACCCCGGCCTGATTTCTCAATATCTTAATTCAAAGTCTAGCTAATCCATAAGTCACATAATCCCTTTAACTCATGAAAATCGTGTAATGTGAACTAGGTGTAAAAGTGTTCAGATTTGCTATCAATCACAAAAATCGGGGAGTTCACATATAAAACCATTATGCTATGAGAGATTGCAGACATCCAGCCCCATACACTTCATATCTCCTCCTCTTATGCTCATATCAACTTGAATGCATAAAACCGGTGTTTTCCAAAAGAGTTTCGAATTTTTGAAAAATCGAAAAAATTTCCACATGCTTGCTTGAAATGTTGCAAATCGCTGAATTCAACCAAGAGATCCTACACCCCCCAACCAAATCCGGCATTGTCCTCAATGTAAAAGATGTGCAATGAGCAAAACATGAGAGCAATTTGAAAATAAAAGGGAGTGAGGAATGATAGTACCTGAGAGAGTGAAAAGTGAAGATCTTCCTCCTTCTAACAAACCTATGAAAACGAAAACAAAAGCAGCAAAATCCTAATCCTAACTACTCTATACCTCCATCAGACTAGGAGATCAATCATCCTGATACACAGGATCATTCAGAGGTATGGACATACCTTCTGAAGGGAAGTTCTCAAAGAACGGCTTTAATCGCTGCCCATTTGTTTTAAAAATGTTGCCTTTCCTTGGATTTAATAGCTCAACAGTCCCATATGGATAGACAGTTTGCACAATGTAGGGACCGGTCCACCGAGATCTCAATTTTCCCGGAAATAGATGTAAGCGAGAATTATACATGAGGACTTTTTGATTTATCGTGAATCTCTTGCGAAGAATATTCTTATCATGGAATATCTTCGTCTTGTCCTTGTAAATTCTTGCATTCTCATAAGCTTCATTACGGATTTCTGCAAGTTCATTCAATTGTAGTTTGCGTAACGAGCTTGCCTTGTCAGGATTGAAATTTATCTTCTTAATAGCCCAATACGCCTTATGTTCCAACTCCACAGGTAAGTGACAAGCCTTCCCATAGACAAGTCTATAGGGAGACATTCCAATAGGAGTTTTAAAGGCAGTACGGTAGGCCCAAAGCGCATCGGTAAGTCGAAGTGACCAATCCTTGCGATCAGGATGCACCGTTTTCTCTAAAATGTGTTTAATTTCTCTATTGGATATCTCAGCTTGTCCACTAGTTTGTGGGTGATAGGGAGTGCTCACTTTGTGCGTTACGCCATATTTCTTCATTAATGCTTCAAAAGGGCGATTGCAAAAGTGAGACCCTCCATCACTTATGATGACTCGAGGCGTTCCAAACCGGGAAAGAATGTTTTCTTTTAAGAATCGAATGACCGTTTTATGGTCATTATTCCGGCAAGGGATGGCCTCGACCCATTTGGAAACATAATCAACGGCAAGCAAGATGTATAAGTTTCCAAAAGAAGATGGGAATGGGCCCATGAAATCGATGCCCCAACAATCAAAAATTTTGATAATTAAGATGGGATTGAGTGGCATCATATTTCTACGGGAGATTCCTCCTAATTTCTGACAAGGTTCGCAAGCTTTGCAAAACTCATGTGTGTCTTTGAACATGGTGGGCCAATAAAACCCACATTGCAGAATTTTCGCTGTGGTCTTTTTAGCCGAAAAATGGCCACCACATGCTTGAGAATGGCAGAAGGAGATGATACTTTGTTGCTCATCATCTGGGACCATCTGGGACACATCTCCTTATGATTTGGTCGGGACAATACTTGAACAAGTATGGGTCGTCCCATAGAAATTTCCGTACCTCTGAGAAGAATCTATCCTTATCTTGCTTTTTCCAATATGTAGTAATTGTACCTGTAGCAAGATAATTAGCAATGTCCGCATACCATGGCAATTGGGAAACAGCAAAAAGTTGTTCATCAGGGAACATGTCATTGATTGCAGTCGTTTCAGGGGAATCAGTGAGGACAAGTCGAGAGAGGTGGTCAGCTACTACATTCTCTACTCCTTTCTTATCACGTATTTCTAAGTCGAATTCTTGGAGTAGGAGGATCCATCTTAATAACCGTGGTTTAGCATCCTTCTTAGAGAGAAGATACTTAAGCGCGGCATGGTCAGTGAATACAATGATCTTGGATCCAATCAAGTAGGATCTGAACTTCTCCAAGGCAAAAACTACGGCTAAAAGTTCCTTTTCAGTAGTGGTGTAGTTTGCCTGGGCTGAGTTTAGGGTTCTACTTGCATAGTAGATAACACATGGCTTTTTATCTTTTCTTTGGCCTAACACGGCCCCAATAGCATAGTCGCTAGCATCGTACATAATCTCAAAAGGAAGGCTCCAATCAGGTGGTTGCATTATTGGGGCGCATGTCAACATGCCTTTAAGGGTAGTAAAGGCCTTTTGACATTCTTCACTCCACTCAAATGAATTTTCCTTTTGAAGTAGGTTACATAAAGGACGAGAAAGTGAACTGAAATCCTTTATGAACCGTCTATAAAATCCTGCGTGTCCTAAAAAGGACCGTATATCTCGTATGCTTTTGGGTGGTGGAAGGTCAGAGATAAGGTCAATTTTCGCCTTGTCCACCTCAATTCCATTTTGTGAAACGATGTGACCAAGTACAATTCCCTTTTTAACCATGAAGTGACACTTTTCCCAATTGAGCACAAGGTTCTTCTCTTCACATCTTTTTAGCACAGATTTCAAGTGCTCAAGGCACTCATCAAAGCTACAACCGAATACGGAAAAATCATCCATGAAGACTTCGAGAATTGTCCCCACCATGTCAGAAAAGATGCTCATCATACAACGCTGAAAGGTGGCAGGGGCATTACATAGTCCAAACGGCATCCGTCGATAGGCGAAAGTGCCGAATGGACATGTGAATGTAGTCTTTTCTTGGTCTTCACGGGCAATTTCTATTTGGTTGTACCCTGAATAGCCATCAAGGAAGCAAAAGTGGGAATGACCCGCCAACCGTTCTAAAATCTGATCAACAAACGGTAGGGGGAAGTGGTCTTTCCTCGTGACAGTGTTTAGCTTCCTGTAGTCAATGCACATTCTCCAACCGGTAGTGACCCTAGTTGGTACGAGTTCATTATTGGCATTGGTTACGATGGTTATTCCGGATTTCTTAGGCACCACTTGAGTTGGGCTTACCCATTGGCTATCAGATATTGGGTAGATGATACCTACATCCAATAGTTTCACCACTTCGGCCTTAACCACATCCTTCATATTTGGATTTAGTCGTCTTTGTGGTTGCCGGGATGTCTTTGCATTTTCCTCAAGATGTATGCGGTGAGTGCAAATCAGTGGGTCTATGCCTTTGAGATCCGCAATTGTCCATCCGATGGCACTCTTGTGCTCTAATAGAGTGGCTATTAGCCTACTCTCTTGTTCCTCATCCAAGTGGGAAGAAATCACCACTGGATATGTCTCATCTCGACCTAAATAAACATATTTTAGCTCATTTGGCAATGGTTTTAGGTCGAGTTTTGGTGCCTTAATGTTGGATGGGAGGGCCTTGTTCTCATTTATAGGCAAAGGTTCAATTGGGGCCCTCCATCTTTTATTTTCACGTACCAGCATCACATCTAGAATGGCATCCATCTCTTTTGTTGTATCATCATTCATATCATGGAGATGGGCCACACATGCCTCCAAAGGATCGAAAAATAGTGACAAGGGGATTGTACCTTCCACGAATGATTCGATCATGTTTAATTCGTGGATATCATCATCAACTTCCCGCGGTTGTTTGCATAACTCAAATATGTTAAGCTCAAGGGTCATATTTTCAAAGGACATTTGTACAAGTCCGTTTCTACAATTGATAATGGCGTTTGAGGTAGCTAGAAATGGTCGTCCAAGTATGACGGGAATTTGAGTACCGGTGCCTATCACAGGATGTGTGTCCAAGACAATAAAATCTACTGGGTAGTAGAATTTATCAACTTGGACTAGAACATCCTCTACCATTCCTCTCGGTATCCGGATGGATCTATCAGCAAGTTGGAGTGTGGTTTTGGTGGGTTTCAATTCACCTAACCCAAGTTGTTCATAGACCGAGTATGGAATGAGATTCACACTTGCCCCCAAGTCGAGTAGGGCTTGTTTAATTTGGTAGTCTCCTATGATGCATGATATGGTTGGACTACCCGGATCTTTGTATTTTTGGGGCACCTCTTGTTTGATGATGGCACTCAAATTCTCAGCCAAAAGCACTTTGTTGTGAACGTTATGTTTCCTTTTGATTGTACACAATTCCTTTAAAAATTTGGCATAAGATGGTATTTGTTTTATTGCATCCAACAGCGGAATGTTGATCTTCACCTGCTTGAAAACTTCCAGAATTTCCAGATTTTTATCTAAAGGTTTAGGTGAAATCAACCTTTGTGGAAATGGGGCAACCGGCTTGTATTGTCTTTCCGGTTCTTTCTCTTGTGGAATATTGTTTGGGCTATCATCCTCTTTGGGAATTTCCGGATCCTTAGGCTTGGGAGCCTTCACCGGTTTGGATTTATCAATCTCTTTCCCACTTCTCAAAGTGGTGATAGCTTGGACATGTTCCGTATGGTGGGAGGATGAGCTTGCATCTTGTATCTCATACTGGGTCCTTAGGTTAGGAAGAGTTTGAGCAGGAAGTGTGCCCTTTTCTCTACCACTCAGGTGAGCTTCAACTCTAGCCAGAGATGTTTTCAATTCATTAATGGCTTGGTTTGAATTTTGATTGAATTTCAATTGCTCTTGCATGAACCCATCTATTTTTAGAGAATTTGTCTTGTTATACTCGTTCTGGACCGATACGAGTGCACCCAACATCTCTTCTAGTGATACTTTTGGAGTGTTGTTTGCATTTGCAGTGGGTCCATTCCTCCAACTGAAGTTGGGATGGTTCTTCCAATTAGGATTATACGTGTTTGAGTTTGGAGCACCATATTGCTGCTGATAACTGTTTATGGCATTTGTTTGTTCTTGTAAGATGCTTTGGACTGCTGAAATTGTGGGACAATCTGGTGTAGCATGTTGATTTCCAGCACAAATTCCACAAACAGTTTCAACCTCAGTGGAGTTGATTGTTTCTCCTTTCCTTAATTCCATGGCTTCGACTTTTCTTGTAAGGCTAGCCAACCGTGCACTTATGCTATCTTCCTCTGATAAGACATACATTCCTCCCTTTTCCTTTTGTTGGCCAATCTTGGAATTTGTTGGTTTAGATGTGTCCCAAGATTGTGCACTTTCAGCCAATTCTTCCAGATAATCCCATGCTTCATCAGCTTCCTTATTCATGAACTCCCCATTACACATCATCTCTATAAATTGGCGCATGGATGGAATCAGTCCTTCATAGAAAAAACTTATAATCCGCCAATTTTCATAGCCATGATGTGGGCATGCGTTTAATAGGTCCTTGAATCTCTCCCAACATTGGGAAAAGGTTTCATCCTCCTTTTGGGCAAAGTTCATGATAAGGCGCTTAAGCATGTTTGTTTTGTGAGTAGGGAAGAATTTTTTTATAAATTCTCTGTGCATATCATTCCATGACCCAATTGATCTTGGCCTCAATGCATAAAGCCAACCCTTGGCTTTATCCTTAAGAGTGAAAGGGAAGAATTTAAGTCTTACTACATCTTCAGTCACATTTGCAAAGTGCATGGTGGTGATTACCTCATCAAACTCCCTAAGGTGTTGATAGGCACTTTCACTGTCTAAACCATGGAATTTAGGGAGAAGATTGATCACTCCCGGTTTCAAATCCACATTCCCTGCATTTGGTGGAAATACTATGCATGAGGGAGTGCTCGTTCTTGCAGGTTGCAAGAAATCACGTAAAGTCCTAGGTCGGGGAACATTCTCAACCACATTCTCCCCTGTTTCGGTTTGATTTTGAACCGGGTTAGGTTGATTTGTAGCCATACTTTCAGATAAAATTGGAGAATCTAGATGTCTCCTAACACGTGGCTCTCTATCAATGCCTTCTACTATCCCCCCTTCACTTATGAGTCGGTTATTGGAATCCCGAGCCCAATGTGGCATGCAAAATCAAGAATAAGAAACAAAAAGGAAAAAGAATTCTTCCTTCTTTTTCTTTACTCTTCTCTAAGACCGAAGCACAAGGTGTCTTGCAATGGCTAGGCCAGAAACAAAGATAGAGACCGATTTCTCCTGGTCAATAGGGGTTCAGAGAACACCCCACCCACTCTTTGAATCTTTTGAGAAAAGGTGCAGAAAAAGGAGAAAGAGGAGTAGAGATGAGAAAAGAAATCCCTGAGCACAAGGTGATACAAGACGGCAGAGCCGACCAATAGGAATCCAGGTGGCAAAAAGGCCAACCTTTCAGAGATCCAAAAGGAGTCTCCACCCACTCTACAAGAGATGAATAAAATAAGAATGACTAGGAGAAGGAGAAGAGTAAGGTTTTAGAAGGATAGCACCTGAATTGCACTTGAAATCCTTGACTCTTCTTCGGTTTCCTAAAAATCCCTGAAAAGAAAAATCAAATAAATAAACTAAGTTAGTCTATAAAAAAAAATCCTAAATAGATACTAATTTCAGAAATTTGTGAAAACCGTCAAAAATCCCCGGCAACGGCGCCAAAAACTTGTTCGCTTCCCCAAGTGTAGGGTTGCGATGTAGTAATAAACTCGGTAATACCGAGGTCGATCCACAGGGACTTATGTAGGATGTCACAAATTCATCCACAAGTTTCTATTGAAGCTAACAATCAAAGTTTGAATAGTATGTGTGCGATTAACAGTTTAAGCTAAATTGAATGTAAACAATTATAAGAAGGCACTAGGGGTTCGAGGATTCACTTGTAGCAATCCTCGATGTTCAATCCGCTGTGGTTTCCCATTCTCTCAACTAGAATCACCAGTCAGGTCTATCTAGTCGGATAATAGAACTGTTAAACCAGACGTCTGTAACATGTAAGTTCTGTGCATAAAGTTCACTCAACTCTAGGCTGATCTGAGCATGCTCATTGCATAGGTCATTCACCTTTTCTATAGGTCCAATTCCCAATCATAACCATCCTCAAGTCTTCTCACAAGACAAGGCTAGATCATGATTTGAACTGGATTCAAATTATATGCACAGTCCATACATATTCCAGATAATCGACCAAAACTAGAACTTTGGCATGAAGCCCCTTTATGAAGAGCTTGGTACTAGAGCGCACTCCAATTCCTCGGATCATACAGGTCTAGACCGTTGCAAACAAATTAAGAAGATAAGTAATTCATCCAAACATCCATGAGTCATCACAAGACTAAGAGAAATTACTTAAAAACTTGTATAAACTTCAAACCTTAGTTCATAATCATGAATTCCAAACTGAAAACCACTTAACTACGAATTAAAACATCTTGGATTCACTACAAGCTTCACCTCTTAGCCCTAGCTAAGAGGTTTAGCTGCTCATGATCCAAGGAAACATGAAACAACTACAAAAAGCATAAAAACAGCAAAGCAAACCAAAAGGAGTTGTGAAACTCCAATCTTCACTTTCACAGCCTCCAACCTCGCTTGAACCCTTCCAGGATGCCCTAGGAACGATCCCTAGGTGTCCTTTTATAGTCTGGAAGCTCCACAACTTCGGAAGAATCGAGAACTTGCGTAACACTTACGCAGCGCAGAGAAAATCGGGATGAAATTAGAAATTTCTAACTCAGTACGCATGGCCGACCGGTCAAGACCGGTCGGTCTTGTGGAACAACAGTCCAGCAAGCACCTCCGACCGGTCATGACCGGTCGGAGCTATTCACCCTTGGTCCAGCAACCCAGTCCGACCGGTCATGACCGGTCGGACATCTTCAAAAGTCCTCCAGCAGTTGTAGCCGACCGGTCATGACCGGTCGGCAGTCCTTCAAGCTTCTTTTCTTCTTTCTCTTTTCTTTCCTTGCTTCTTGCTTTCACTTTCTCTCTTCTTTTCTTCTTCGATCATCAAATATTATTCATTAGAATGATGCCAAATGAGCTCTTCATGTCTTCAATTGAGTAGAGTCCACCCTCAATCCTGTAATCACAAATCGTGCATTGAATTAGCTTACAAACCATACAAACCTTGCACAATTAGTGATGAATTGGGGTTAGAATATGCACAATTAAGAGCTCAACATAGACCATCCCCCGGTTGGTAGTAGGTAGCCCTAATCGAAATTTTCCACCATTTTTCCATCATTCCCAATTTCATCCTTCCTTTTCCTTTTTCTTTTAAATTAGATAGGATTTTTAGAAATCCATATCTTCCATTATTTTCCCATGGACAAAGATGGACAAAATACCCCGGCTTGATTTCTCAACACCTTGAATCAAAATCTAACTAATCCATAAATCACATAATCCCTTCAACCTGTGAAAATCGTGTAATGTGAACTAGGTGTAAGAGTGTTCAAGTTTTCTATTAATCACAAAAATAGGGGAATTCACATATAAAACGATTATGTTATGAGAAATTCAAAACTTGCAACCTCATACACTTCATATCTCCTCCTCTTATGCTCATATCATGTTAAATGCATAGAAACAAAGTTTTCCAAAAGAGTTTTGAATTTTAGAAAAATTGAAAAATTTCTACATAATTGCTCAAAATGTTACAAAACGCTGGATTCATCCAAGTGATCCTACACCCCCAACCAAATCTTGCATTGTCCTCAATGTAAAAGATGTGCAATAAGCAAAACATGAGAGCAATTCTAAAATAAAAAAGGGAGTGAGGAATGGTAGTACCTGAGAGAGTGAAAAGTGGAATTTTTCCTCCCTCTAACAAGCCGAGGAAAAATAAACAAAAACAACAAAATCCTAATCCTAACTACTCTATACCTCCGTCAGACTAGGAGATCAATTCTAACAACTCATCCAACAGCATAAAGTCAAGCAGAATCATTAGATGGATCAAAAGGTATTGCAATAATGTCATCCAATATCCTGCATCACAGTATACATGTGTGTGAGTGATCTAGATAAGCCACTGAAAATTCCAAAAAATAATTTCAATGGGTTCATTAATGTTTTCACCACATGTATAAGTGGAGACAGTATCATATTTTTCAGAAAAATTATGTCCCCATTCAGATTTACTTGGGCATTTATTTTGCAAGTATGGATCATCCCAGGGTTGGTAAAGATCGGTATGCATGATCCATAGAGGTGTGGAAATATCAATTGATTTCTCAGTACAATAAAGTGTTGTTTCCACATCCTTCTCTTGGCTAACATTATGTGCCAATACCAACTCAAAAGGTGCGACTATGTCCCCTATCACATCAGCATTCTTATCAAGAGAATAGGCCACATCTTCTTCAAAGTGATTGGGGTAAGGAGTTGGGAGGGATCCATCTTCCACAATAGAATTGATCATGTTTATTTCGTGGACCTCTCCATCTTCATCCTCTTGTTGGTTGTCAACATTGAAAGTATTTAACTCAATCATCATATTACCAAAGGACATTTGTATGACCCCACTCCTACAATTGATAATAGCATTTGATGTAGCTAGGAATGGCCGGCCAAGTATGACAGGAATTTGAGGGCCAGTATTAATCATGGGTTGTGTGTCCAAGACAATGAAGTCCATTGGGTAGTAGACTTTGTCAACTTGGACAAGAACGTCCTCAAGCACCCCTCTTGGAATACGAATCGATCGATCAGCGAGTTGTGATGTGGTTTTGGTGGGTTTTAATTCACCTAAACCCAATTGTTCATAGACCGAAAAGGGTATTAAGTTTACACTTGCTCCTAGATTAAGTAAAGCATGCTTTACCCGGTAGTCTCCAATTATGCATGATATTGTTGGACTACCAGGATCTTTGTATTTCTTGGGCATCCTGTGATTTATAATGGCGCTTACATTCTCTGTCAAAAATGCCTTCTTTTGCACATGTATTTTTCTTTTTATCATGCAAAGATTCTTCAAAAACTTAGCATATGACGGTATTTGTTTAATGGCATCCAACAATGGGATGTTGATCTTCACCTGCTTGAAAATCTCTAAAATCTCCAGGTTTTTGTCTAAAGGTTTGGGTGAAATCAGCCTTTGGGGAAACGGGGCAACTGACTTGTATTGCCTTTCCGGTTCTTTCTCTTGTGGAGTGTTGTTCGAGCTATCATCCTTTTTGGAAATTTTCGGATCATTAGGCTGTAGGGCCTTCACCGGATTAGATTTATCAATTATTTTCCCACTTCGCAAAGTGGTGATAGCTTGAACATGCTCCATATGTTGGTAGGATGAGCTTGCGTCTTGTATCTCAAATTAGGTCCTTGGGTTAGGAAGAGGTTGGGCAGGAAGTGTGCCTTTCTCCCTAGCACTGAGGTGAGATTCAACCCTAGCCATTGAGGTTTTTAAGTCATTGATGGCTTGGGTTGTATTTTGATTAAATTTCAATTGCTCTTGCATGAACCCATCTATTTTCAGAGAATTAGTCTTGTTATACTCAGCTTGGACCGAAACAAATGCACCCAACATCTCCTCTAGCGTAACTTTTGGTGTAATGACTAGAGATGGACCTAGTATAGGTTGAGCTTGAGGGATATTGGTTGCATTCGCAGTGGGTCCATTCCTCCAACTGAAGTTGGGATGGTTCTTCCAACTAGAATCATACGTGTTTAAGTTTGGAGCACCAAATTGCCGTTGATAACTGTTTAAGGCATTTGCTTGTTCTTAGAATGTTGAGATTGCGGGACAATCTTGTGTTGCATGTTGATTTCCGGTACAAATCCCACAAACAGTTTCAACATCCTTAGAGTTCTTCGTCTCTCCTTTTCTTAATTCCATGGCTTCGACCTTTCTTGTGAGGCTAGCCACCCGTGCACTTATGCTATCCTCTTCCGATAAGACATACATTCCCCCTCTTTCCTTTTGTTGGCTAGTCTTGGAATTTGTTGGTTTCGATGTATACCAAGACTGTGCATTTTTCGCCAATTCTTCCAAATAATCCCATGCTTCATCAGCTTCCTTATTCATGAACTCCCCATTACACATCATCTCTACAAATTGGCGCATGGGTGAAGTCAATCCTTCATAGAAAAAGCTTATAACCCGCCAAATTTCATAGCCATGATGTGGGCATGCGTTTAATAAGTCCTTAAACCTCTCCCAACATTGGAAGAAGGTTTCATCTTCCATTTGGGCAAAGTTTATGATAAGACGCTTCAATATGTTTGTTTTGTGAGTAGGGAAGAATTTTTTTTATGAATTCCCTATGCATATCAGTCCATGCACCAATTGATCTTGGCCTTCATGCATGAAGCCAACCTTTAGCTTTATCTTTAAGATTAAAAGGGAAGAATTTGAGTCTCACCACATCATAAGTCACATTAGCAAAGTGCATGGTGGTTATTACCTCATCAAACTCCTTAAGGTGTTGATAGGCACTTTCACTGTCTAATCCATGAAATTTAGGGAGAAGTTGGATCACTCCCGGTTTCAAATCCACATTCCCTGCATTTTGTGGAAAAACTATGCATGAGTGAGTGCTCGCTCTTGCTGGTTGTAAGAAATCACGTAAAGTTCTTGGTTGGGGAACATTCTCAACCACATTCTCCCCCGTTTCAGTTTGGTTTTAGCCCAGATTAGGATTGGCCATCGGATTAAGTTGATTTGCAGCCATGTTTTTAGACAAAATTGGAGAGTTTAGATGTCTCCTAGCACATGGCTCTCTGTTAATTCCTTCAACTATTCCCCCTTCACTAATGAGTCGGTTATTGGAATCCCGAGCCCAATGTGGCATGCAAATCCAAAAAAATATGAAACGAAAAGAGAAACGAATTCTTCCTTCCCTTCTTTACTCTTCTCTAGGACTGAAGCATAAGGTGTCTTGCAATGGCTAGGCCAGAAGCAAGGATAGAGACTGATTTCTCCTGGTCAATAGGGGTTCAAAGAACTCCCCACCCACTCTTTGAATCCTTTAAGAAAAGTGCATAAAAGGAAGAAAGAGGAGTAGAGGTGAGAAGAGAAATCTCTGAGCACAAGGTGATCCAAGACGGCAGAGCCGACCAATAGGAATCCAGGTGGCACAAGGCCTACCTTTCAGAGATCCAAAAGGAGTCTCCACCCACTCTACAAGAGATGAATATGATAGGAATGAATAGGAGAAGGAGAAGAGTAAGGTTTAGAAAGATAGAACCTGATTCGAGCACTTGAGATCCTTATGTCTTCTTCAACTTCCTAGAAATCCCTGAAAAAGAAAAACAAATCAAAATAAACTAAGTTAGAACTATTCCTAAAAATCCTAAATAGATTCTATTGTCAGAAATTTGTGAAAAACCGTCAAAGTCCCCGGCAACGGCGCCAAAAACTGGTTCGCTTCCTCAAGTGTAGGGTTGCGATGTAGTAATAAACTCGGTAAGACCGAGGTCGATCCACAGGGACTTGTGTAGGAATTCACAAACACATCCAATAGTGTCTATTGAGAGCTAACAACTAGATTTTGTATGAGATTGATGTAAGTAACAACTTTGAACTAAATTGAAGGTAAACAATTATAAAAAGGCACTAGGGGTTCAAGGATCCACTTGTAGCAATCCTTGATGCTCAATTCGCTGTGGTTTCTCATTCTCTCAACTAGAATCGATATTAAGATCTATTTAGCCGGATGGTAGAGCTGTTAAACCAAACAATCTGTCATATGTAAGGCCAATGTATATGATTCACTCAATGCAAGCTAGGATGAGCATGCTCAATTGCATAGGTCAGTCCCAATTCCAATAAACTAAGTTCATAATCATGACCATCATTAAGTCCTGTCATCGGACAAAGCTAGATCATGAATTGAACTTGAATCAAATCACATGCACAGTCCCATACATAATTCAGAAAACCAGAACAGTAGAACTTTGGTAGGAAGTCCCCACATGAAGATCATAGTACTAGAGCGTACTCCAATTCCTTGGATCATACAGGTCTAGAGTAGCACACAACCATTAAGAACTCAAGCAATTCTCCCAAACATCCATGAGTCATCATAAGACAAAGAAAAACTACTTGGAACTTGTATTAACTTCAAACCATTGTTCATAATCATGAAAACCAATCTTAAAACCAACTAAAAACGAATTGAAACATCTTAGATCCACTACAAGCTTCACCTCTTAGCCCTAGCTAAGAGGTTTAGCCGTTCATGATCCAAGGAAACATGAAACAACTAAGAAAAACGTAAACCAGTAAAACAAACTAGAAGGAGTTGTGGAACTCCGAAATCCACTTCCGCCGCCTCCCACCTTGCTCAAACTCTTCTAAGATACCCTAGGAACGATCCCTAGGTGTCCTTTTATAGTGGGGAGGCTCCGCAACCTCAGAATATTCCAGAATCTGCGTAAGCTTACGCAGTGCGCAGAGATTTTCGGACCGAAAATAGAAAGTACTCAACATTACGCATGGCCGACCGGTCACACGACCGGTCTGGGTGACTGGCCGACCAGTCGCAACCGGTCGTGCCTCACTATGAAACAGTCCAACAGCCTCTGGAGTTGGATTTTCTTTTGGCCGACCGGTCTGGATCGGTCGGACTGGCCTGGCCAACCGGTCACGACCGGTCGGACTATGTTTGTCCTGCTTCCAGCATGTGCGTAAGGTTGGCCGACCGGTCATACGACCGGTCTTAGCCCTATTCTTCTTCAGTTTCTTCTTTCTTTCTTCTTCTTGATTTCTTCCTTCTTTGGTCCTTCTTCAACGTTCATCCAAAGGCTTCAAGATGGCTCTTTTTAGTCTCCTATCGGATGAAGTCCACTCTCATTCCTGTAATCACAAAGCATACATTAGGTTAGTCTTTAGATCATGAAAACCATGCATAATGAGTGATGAATTGGGGTTAGAATATGTACAATTAAGAGCTCAACAATAAGCAGCATATTATGGGCCCCGAGCACTAAGTCCTAATCATATTCGAGCATTGAGCGAGACAGCCACAAACGACATCGAATTCGGTCGAGAATAGGGCCAGATGCATGAGTTTTCACCAAGGGCGATGGAAAATGCCAAAATTCAGTAAATTTGGCTAAATAGTGGAGTTACATGCGCCCAAGCCAATACCCCAGGCGCATGTGACCCCGCATGCGCCCACTCCATGTAATTGGGAGATACAAGTTTGTAACAAGTGACCCAGCATGCGCCCATATTCGCTTCACCAAAGAGAAGCTCACATGCGCCTGCACTATGAGAGGTTTCCACACATGCATTTGGGGTGTGGGTACATGCGCTTGGCTCTTAACATGTTCCCACATGCGCCTGGGGCCTGAATCACATGCAGCTGGGAGAGTGGGCGTGCGCCCCCCACCATCATTTGGGTACATGCGCCTGGGGGCAATACACCTGAACTCATGGAGAGGCAACATGCGCCCAAGGCTCTATGAGAAGTTCTCTCAACTCTTAAATTTTGGTTTTTCTTGATTTGGAAATGCGCAAATGACTCAATGAGTCCACTATTTATACTTAAGCCTGGGGACCGGTGCACCGCACTGGCTTGACATAAGCATCCATCACAGCGCACCAGGTGGGGACTTGTTGGGGCTCAAATTCGCACCCATTATAAAACAGTATCCAGCGGTCCATCTATGACGATTCAGACCGATTTCGAGATCCGAAATACTCGAAAGACGCCAGTGCAAGCTAACATGCGCTGTCGTGACCGAAACCTACAAATGTTATTTTGGGGCAGAATCGGACATGCTGATCACGCCAAATGATTCGGAATACCCTAAAACCATTAACCTACAAGTTTCAAAGTCGGGCAATGCGTATTATTACCCGCGCGCTTCCAAATACGTTTTGCCCTGATCGTATCCAACTGTAGGAGCCCGGAAGCCTATAAATGCTATTTCTGAAGGGAATTGGACATACGGATGGCCATCAAATGATCTAAAATGTTCAGAAACCCTTAAGTTCCGAATTTGAATGCAATATCATGTACACTTTTACCTGCACGCACCGAAGTATGTTTTGCCCCTGTATGAAGCTGGCCCAAAGGGCCCGAAAGCCTACAAGTACCATTTTAGAGTGGAATCAGACATGCGGATGGTCGCCAAATGATCTGAAATGCCTGGAAAATCTTAAGTAGCAAGTTTGAAGTTCTTGCGATATATATCTTTACGTGCGCGCTTTCCGGAATAATATTCCTATACAAATAGCCGGTCGGGAGAGTCCAAATTGGTAAGGAACTACCAAAATTCACAGCCCATGACCATCGATACACCACCCTGTTCATTCAGGAGGTCAATCATGGCCTAAAAGCGGCTTGGCATCAGTGACTTCGGTCTCCAAAGAGGTAGCCCCCCTCTGGAGGTCGCCCGTCGAAGCCTAGAACCTAAAATATTCTAAGTGATGGAACATGCATTCGCCCACTCTCTCTCCACATGTGGATGCCATGAGGAGACATGCATTTGCCCTCGCACCACATGCCCATGAGCACCCTCTCTCTCCGGTTTCAATATTTCTAAAATGTTAAAAATGCAAAAAATATCAAAATTAATCCAAATAATGCTAAGTGGGGCAACATGCGCCCAACACAGAGGCTACATTCGCCCACCACATAGGGCACATGCGCCCACTGCATCGGCACATGCGCCCACCTCCCTGAGACATGCGCATGAACCCTCTTCACAATCACATGCGCTTGGTGAAATTTGATTTTTGGTGGACCCAACTCCCGATTAACTCCTATAAATACCCCTCCACTCGCTGAGACAAGGACGAGATCAAATCAAGTGCATAATTTGTCCGATACACTGAACATCTAGCATAAGTGCGATCCTCTCTCGAGCATGCATAAAGCGTAGTTACTTTGTATTGTACTCATTTGCATCCATTGCATGAATTTATTTCCTCCCGGATCGAGATACAAAACTAAATCAAAGGGGACTATGGTTATCATCAAAAATCGTAATCAAAGAGTTCTAAAACGTCTAAAATACTTCAACATTAAGAGCAGTTAATGTGCGTCCTATCCAAGGCGGGATCCGTCAGTTAAGTGGCTAACGTAATGAGTGCCTTCCAGCAAGTCACCCGTCCCAACGGAGATGGTCACTGGCCCTGGTTGCAGTAAGTGGACACCGTAGAGTGTATCCATGAAAGTCATTTCGTCCATAGAGACGCGTCATGACCCTGAGATATACGACTTGGTTGAAACCCTGGTCGCACTATGACCCCATGAAGTGCCTTCCAGCAAGTCACCCGTCCCAACGGAGACGGTCACTGGCCTTGGTTGCAGTAAGTGGACACCGTGGAGTGTATTCCTGAAAGTCATTTCGTCCATAGAGACGCGTCATGACCCTGAGATATACGACTTGGTTGAAACCCCCGTCGCACTATGACCCCATGGAGTGCCTTCCAGCAAGTCACCGTCCCAACGGAGACGGTCACTGGCCTTGGCTGCAGTAAGTGGACACCATGGAGTGTATTCCTGAAAGTCATTTCGTCCATAGAGACGCGTCATGACCCTGAGATATACGACTCGGTTGAAGCCCTGATCGCACTAAGACCCAATGGAGTGCCTTCCAACAAGTCACCCGTCCCAACGGAGATGGTCACTAGCCCTCGTTGCACTAAATGGAAACTGTGGAGTATATTCCTGAAAGTCATTTCGTCCATAGAGACGCATCATGACCCTGAGATATACGACTCGGTTAAAATCCTGGTTGCTACTCAACTAGGAATGCCCGAAAGAGTATGGGATGAACATCTAACTGGTCTTAACAATGGCTTAGTCCATAATAAATCCTAGACTTGGTCTCGATGACCATGAACTCGAGACTATAATCCCTAACGATTTAAACTACTTGCTCGATCTATCTGAGCTTCATCCCTTTAATATTCCATCTATTGTATAACTGCAATTCATAGTGGAATCTTATCACTTTGTGCCGTGGTTTTCTCCCATAAGGGTTTCCACGTAAAAATCTCTGTGTTGTCTATGCTGTGCTTTATTTATATTTATGCTCCTTTAATACTTTACTTAATTCATTTATGATACATGCATGCATTTACTTTTGCCTTTTAATCAAGGGTGATCATCTGTTTATGTAATTGAGGGTTCGTGACCAGTTCACAGCCCGGAATGTAAAGGATCTCAGAATCTCTGGAATAAAATTCACCTCGTGGTGCTTTCTCGTGTGTACTTTGTGATTGCTTATAATTGTCTATGAATGCCTCCAAACTCAAGATTCCCCCAGAATAATGAAACACAGGAAAAAGACTGTTGACGAGCAGCGATTTTTCTAGTTTTAACAATGGGATTGCTACAAGTGGATCCTCAAAAGCCTTAGTTCTCACTTTCATAATATCAATTTTTTCATGTTTATGTTTAGTTCTTAAAAACTGTTTTTCTAAACTTCTTGGATTCTAGTTATTAGAGTAGTTAGAATTGTTTACTTCTTTCCCTGTGGATCGACCTTTGTCTTACCGAGAATTGTTACTACATCGCAGCCTTGCACTTGAGGCGAGCGAACAAGAATCCTCGCTGGAGAGGGTAACATGCGCCCATCACCCTTACCGGAACCCTCGCTGGAAAGGGTTACATACGCTCATCTCTTTCGAGCCAGAGGAACCAAAGTTTGCTAAGTGTTAAGAGGACACGCACCCACTCCATTTTGGTTTGAAAAAGAGCTTAAAAAATGCTAAGTTCAAGAGTGACATGCGCCCATGGGGAAGTGTTCACTTCCCCGAGTGTAGGGTTGCGATGTAGTAATAATCTCGGTAAGACCGAGGTCGATCCACAGGGAAGGAAGTAAACAATTCCAACTATCCTAATTACTAGAATCTAAAGAGGTTTGTGAAATTGGTTTTGAACATAAAATAGAAAATCTGATAATGAAAAGATAACTAGAGCATCAAGGATCCACTTATAGCTTTCCTTAGATGTATAATTCGCTATGGTTTCTCACTTTCTCAACTAGAATCGATATTAAGATCTATCGAGCCGGATGATAGAACTGTTAAACCAAACAATCTGTCATATGTAAGTTCAATGCATAGGATTCACTCAATGTAGGCTGAGCTGAGCATGCTCAATTGCATAGGTCATTCCCCATTCCAAAAGGTTTAGTTCACAATCATAACCATCCTCAAGTCCTGTCACAAGACAAGGCTAGATCATGATTTGAACTTGATTCAAATCACATGCACAATCCATACATATTACAGAAATTCAGAAAAGTAGAACTTTGGTAGGAAGTCCCCACATGAAGATCATAGTACTAGAGCGCACTCCAATTCCTCGGATCATACAGGTCTAGACTGATGCAAACCAATTAAGAATTTAAGTAATTCTCCCAAACATCCATGAGTTATCATAAGACTAAGAAAAACTACTTAAATCTTGTATAAACTTCAAACCATAGTTCATAATCATGAATTCCAACTTTAAAACCATTAAAACTTATTAAACAATCTAAGAAAACTATAAGGTTCACCTCTGAGCTCTAGCTAAGAGATTAGCTAATGAAAAGCATATTAAAAATAAAACTGGAACTAAGAAAGGGAAGAAAGACTAGCTGGAGGAGGCTAGGAAGCCTCCTATGACTTGAACTCCTTGCTCCCCACGTCCTTGGTTGCCCTGGAATAGAAGAGAGCACCTCCTTTTATAGTGCAGCAAGAGTACCGCAACGTAACAGATCTTGTTTCGCTTCGTACGGCTTAACCAATGGTCGGATTGCCTTCAAAATTGATTTGTAGCTTCTTTGTAATGTGATCTTCCCCATAGATGATTTAGATTTCCAAGATTATCCTCTGAATGGGCCCACCAATCATATCACCGACTGCCTCTCAAAATCGCGCACTTCGGGTACCTTCAGAACCAGTCATCTTGCTTTCAACGATCCGGGGTGTACAGATGTCGGATTGATCCCAAATTTTGAACATTGGTAGAAAACTTCCTCCTCTACATGATAGATGGATTAGATTGTCCAAAAAAATCCTAGAATGTGGTCTGAAAATTAGAACACTTAGGGCTTTTATAAACTTTGCGCAGTTGGATCTTTCTGGATGGTCCATCTTTCTTCTACCGGTACGATCAAACCACACATCCTTTTGATCTGAAACTTTGTGGTTATTCATATATGGATGTGTTCTAAAAGATGGTCAAAGTAGATTTTTTATATCATCAATGATGGGCCACCTGGACCGGCCCAGAGTGGAACAGCGAAATCTGAAACTTTCTGGACAGTTCATATTGTTTTGGCCACCACGATCAATCTGTAGCTCCGATCGACACGAAACCACTTGGGTTAGTTCGGCGCCGAGCTCCTCTTCGACATGGATGTGTTGGATTTCCAAATATCATTAAGATGGTTCCAAAAAACTGGTCCAAAAAATCAGAAACGAGAATGGCCTGCTGTCTGGAATCTGGAAGCTGAAATTTACATGGCCGACCGGTCAAGACCGGTCGGACAGGGCTTGCCGACCGGTCAAGACCGGTCGGGGCCTGTTCCAGCAGCTTCTATAGAGGGCAGTAGTGTTGGCCGACCGGTCTTGACCGGTCGGACCCCATTTTTTGCTTTATTTCTTCTTTCTTTTCTTTCCTTCTTTCTTCCTCATCCTCCTCTCTTTCTTCAGCATTCTTTGGTCCACCTTGGGCCTTCATCAAAGGCTCCTAAATGTGCCCTTTTGGTCATCAATTGGGCAAAGCAACTCTCATTCCTTCAACTGCAAAACATGTATTTGATTAGTCTTTAAATTATGAAAATCTTGCATAATGAGTGATGAATTGGGGTTAGAATATGCACAATTAAGAGCTCAACACACCCCCCAACCAGCATTTTGCTAGTCCCGAGCAAAACATGAGTGAAACAAGTTCAATTCTCCAAAAAACAACTCTCTTTTAGAAACTATTCTTCTACACATCCCAAGACACACAAGTGTATAAGTCAGAAAAATTAGGTGATAGAGGTTGAAACATAATAAGTGTTCATATGAAATCCCCGCTGATTGATTGATAAATAGAAGAACTTGAACAAATTCAACCTAGTGTGCATAGTGAATGTTCATCTCGTGATTTTCCAGGATTATCTTCTTCATAGATCAACTAAACTATGAATTTCAAGGTGCATAGAGCAACAACAAGCCTATGACAGGAATTTGTCTTACCGTCCTTCCGACGACTTTCACACTACATCCCATTTCCGGCTTTGGTTACGGGTAGACCATCCCCCGGTTGGTAGTAGGTAGCCCTAATCGAAATTTTCCACCATTTTTCCATCATTCCCAATTTCATCCTTCCTTTTCCTTTTTCTTTTACATTAGATAGGATTTTTAGAAATCCATATCTTTCGTTATTTTCTCATGGACAAGGATGGACAAAGTACCCCGGCTTGGTTCCTCAACACCTCAAATCTAAGTCTAGCCAATCCAAAAATCACATAATCCTTTCAAATCATGAAAATTGTGTAATGTGAACTAGGTGTAAAAGTGTTCAATTTTTTCTATCAATCATATAAATAGGGGAATTCACATATAAAACCATTATATTAAGAGAAGTTTAAAGCTTGCAACATCACTCACTTCGTATCTCCTCCTCTTATACTCATATCATCTTGAATGCATAGAAACAACGTTTTCCAAAAGAGTTTTGAATTTTAGAAAAATTGAAAATTTTCTACATAATTGCTCGAAATGTCACAAAAGCTAGTATATTCATCTAAGGAATCTCACCCCCCAACCAAAATCTTACATTGTCCTCAATGTAATAAGATATGCAATATGCATGACATGAGAGCAATGACATAAAACAAAGGAGAGTGAGAACGAGAGTACCTGAGGTAGCAAGTTGATCAATTCTAGCATCTTCCATTGTCTCGATGAGACTTATTCAATCCTAAATGCAGAAAGAAATCCTAACCTACCTACCTACCTTTGATTAGTCCGATTGACTACATGATCAAATTTGAGCAGGATCTTCATGAATTTCAATAGGTTTCTCATGAGGACCATCCAAAGTCCTGCTCGAATGTATACATGGGTGCGTTTCTTCATGAAGGTCTAATCATAGTGTGCACCACACGCATGTAAGGAGGAGATAAGAGCAGCAAAAAGATATCTCCTCAAGTTCTGAATTGGGTTGTAATTGATTAAAAATGGGTCCTCCTAATCAGAATTTTCAATGGGTTGAAAACCCATGATGGTGGAGAGACATTCATTAAGTATTTTTCAGTTTGGGTTGTCTCCTCCACAAATTCAGAATTGCACGGTGTTTCCACAAATAATGGTAAAGAGTGTAAATCAGTGGAATGGTGTTCTTCAGGCACCGACACCATGTCTAGCAAACTATCCAACTCCTTAATCATCTCATCATCCAGATCATAGGGTGGGTCATGCATTCCTCTAGGAAATCGAGAGAGTCGGATGAAGGGTCCTCGTTCTCCCTAAGTGATTGAGGAAATTCTGTTTCAAGAGTAAGGAATTCCTCCTCTATAGAGGGGAGGTCTTCCAAAGAAAATTTTTCAGATTCAGTGGTAAGCACATCATCTAGCATTGGTTGATCTTTTAAAATTTCAGATTGTGCTACCCCGTCATCTAAAGAAACAGAATTTTCAACCCAAGGGAGTTCTTCCACAATAGAATCCGGCATGTGTTTTTGGTGGAAGGACTCAAAAATATCGACTTCGGCCATCTCTCTAGCAAGAATATCTTCCGGTGACTCAAAAACATTCGGCCCTTTGGAAGAAGAAATCATGGACTCACAATCATCCTTCAAACCCTCATTGTAGGCAATCAAACTATCACTTTCAGATTTCGTAGATTCCTCGGGTTCGTCAACCGTCCTTGAAATCTCTTCATCATTCAAATCGGAATAGCTAAAAGAGATAGTTGATTCACCATAATCAATGGTAATGGTGGGATCATTGAGATCAATATGCTCTAGAAGTTTAGTCATTAAATCTAGAGAATGTTGGGTTTGGATAGCCTCATCCTCCTCATTGTTGGGGATTGATTCGGTGTTCCCAATGTTGGGTTCAATATTTTGAGATGGCGAGAGGTTTTGTATGCATTGCTCAGTTATTTTCATAAACTCTCGCAGTGTATCCTCAAGAGTTCGTGTCGGTTGTGGCTCATGAGAAAGAAACTCTTGAGGATAATTGTTGGCATCCATGGTTGGCTCGTCTCCCAAATTGAAATTTTGATGCTCCCACCTATTAGGATTATGCATGTCATATGTTGTGCTATTAGATAGTTGTTGATATTTGTAGCCAAACAAGTGATCATACATTGTCCTAATCAGTGGAACATTATTCATCTCTTTCTGATACTCTCCCATTGTCTTACCTGGCGAAAAGCTATGCACATTGTTGTCATTCCGGTAATCTCGCAAGGTCTTATGTGGGGGAGTATTAGAAGTAAATTGAGTCATAGAAAAATATTCATGCTTGTAATGGTTCCAATCATAATGACTTTTTATTTGGTTCGACCTCTCATCTTCCAAAAGGTATTTAGACAATCCACCCGTCCAATCATTCATAATGAAATTATAAGAAGTTGAAATAATCCCCAATATAGGAAGAAAAACAAAAAGAAGAAAGGGAGATGGAGAGATGTTACCCGTGAAGGTGAGAGCCATGTCAGCAACAATGTCCTACAAAATCAAACAAAAAAATTGTTAGTAATCTAGAAAAAAAATCAGAAAATCTACTTCTATAAAAACAAAAAATCCTACCTACTAAAACTATTCTATAGCTACTAGAACAATTAGAACCGTCTAACCTCTGTCCCCGGCAACGGCGCCAAAAACTTGTTCGCTTCCCCAAGTGTAGGGTTGCGATGTAGTAATAATCTCGGTAAGACCGAGGTCGATCCACAGGGAAGGAAGTAAATAATTCCAACTATCCTAATAACTAGAATCTAAAGAGGTTTGTGAAATTGGTTTTGAACATAAAATAGAAAATCTGATAATGAAAAGATAACTAGAGTATCAAGGATCCACTTATAGCTTTCCTTAGATATATAATTCGCTATGGTTTCTCACTTTCTCAACTAGAATCGATATTAAGATCTATCTAGCCGGATGATAGAGCTGTTAAACCAAACAATCTGTCATATGTAAGCTCAATGCATAGGATTCACTCAATGTAGGCTGAGCTGAGCATGCTCAATTGCATAGGTCATTCCCCATTCCAAAAGGTTCGGTTCACAATCGTAACCATCCTCAAGTCCTGTCACAAGACAAGGCTAGATCATGATTTGAACTTGATTCAAATCACATGCACAATCCATACATATTACAGAAATTCAGAAAAGTAGAACTTTGGTAGGAAGTCCCCACATGAAGATCATAGTACTAGAGCGCACTCCAATTCCTCGGATCATACAGGTCTAGACTGATGCAAACCAATTAAGAATTTAAATAATTCTCCCAAACATCCATGAGTCATCATAAGACTAAGAAAAACTACTTAAAGCTTGTATAAACTTCAAACCATAGTTCATAATCATGAATTCCAACTTTAAAACCAATAAAACGAATTAAACAATCTAAGAAAACTATAAGGTTCACCTCTTAGCTCTAGCTAAGAGATTAGCTAATGAAAAGCATATTAAAAATAAAACTAGAACTAAGAAAAGGAAGAAAAACTAGCTGGAGGAGGCTAGGAAGCCTCCTATGACTTGAACTCCTTGCTCCCCACGTCCTTGGTTGCCCTGGAATAGAAGAGAGCACCTCCTTTTATAGTGCAGCAAGAGTACCGCAACGTAACAGATCTTGTTTCGCTTCGTACGGCTTAACCAATGGTCGGATTGCCTTCAAAATTGATTTGTAGCTTCTTTGTAATGTGATCTTCCCCATAGATGATTTAGATTTCCAAGATTATCCTCTGAATGGGCCCACCAATCATATCACCGACCACCTCTCAAAATCGCGCACTTCGGGTACCTTCAGAACCAGTCATCTTGCTTTCAACGGTCCGGGGTGTACAGATGTCGGATTGATCCCAAATTTTGAACATTGGTAGAAAACTTCCTCCTCTACATGATAGATGGATTAGATTGTCCAAAAAAAATCCTAGAATGTGGTCTGAAAATTAGAACACTTAGGGCTTTTATAAACTTTGCGCAGTTGGATCTTTCTGGATGGTCCATCTTTCTTCTACCGGTACGATCAAACCACACATCCTTTTGATCTGAAACTTTGTGGTTATTCATATATGGATGTGTTCTAAAAGATGGTCAAAGTAGATTTTTTATATCATCAATGATGGGCCACCTGGACCGGCCCAGAGTGGAACAGCGAAATCTGGAACTTTCTGGACAGTTCGTATTGTTTTGGCCACCACGATCAATCCGTAGCTCCGATCGACACGAAACCACTTGGGTTAGTTCGGCGTCAAGCTCCTCTTCGACATGGATATGTTGGATTTCCAAATATCATTAAGATGGGCCAAGAAAAATGGTCCAAAAAATTAGAAATGGGAATGGCCTGCTGTCTGGAATCTGGAAGCTGAAATTTACATGGCCGACCGGTCAAGACCGGTCAGACAGGGCTGGCCGACCGGTCAAGACCGGTCGGGGCCTGTTCCAGCAGCTTCTGTAGAGGGCAGTAGTGTTGGCCGACCGGTCTTGACCGGTCGGACCCCATTTTCTGCTTTATTTCTTCTTTCTTTTCTTTCCTTATTTCTTCCTCATCCTCCTCTCTTTCTTCATCATTCTTTGGTCCACCTTGGGCCTTCATCAAAGGCTCCTAAATGTGCCCTTTTGGTCATCAATTGGGCAAAGCAACTCTCATTCCTACAACGACAAAACATGTATTTGATTAGTCTTTAAATCATGAAAATCTTGCATAATGAGTGATGAATTGGGGTTAGAATATGCACAATTAAGAGCTCAACAGGAAGCGGCAGGCGCATGTGCTCTGCCATATGTGCCCACCTCTCTCCTCACTCTCTCTCTCCACATGCACCTGAGGGGGCGCAACATGCGCCCACCTCAGGGCACATGCGCCACTCCCACTCCTAGGTGTGTCTGGACGGTCTTCTTGGACTGGGGACTTTCGTGGCGCAGCCCACTTTCGGTATGGCCTACCTCCCAATCGCGCTGACCCTCCTAGACACACATCGACAATGTTTAGCCATCCCCCGGATTATATTTGCCAACGGTCAACGTTAAAAGGCTAAAATCAATAACTTAATAAAAAATGATCAACACTTAACTAAATTTGTAAAGCTGGAAATCCCTCCGAAAGAGCGGGAAACAACCGAAATCAAGAAGAATCGGGCGAAATTTGACCGATGCTAAGAGTGAGACTTATCTTCTCCATGATATAATACATTATAATAATGCACCGCGATGAGGTTATCTAATTTCAGGATCTTTGAATACCTTATTAAGCAGTAAACGGGCCCATTGGCTTAAAAACAGGCGATTGGCTCACTAGCTAAAAAAACAGGCGATTATCTCATTTTCAACCCTGGGAAGTGCCCTGTTGGCTCGAAAATCGACTAATGCTAAGTAAAACTAACCGCGACCTCATCAACACCAAGGCAAGCTTAGCATTCTCATGTTATAAAACTTCTAATCAAGCATTTACAGGGTACCAACCCCTATCGCTTATCAGATATTGACATAAACAGGCACTTATCAGACCCGATACTTAGCCATTTACAAGCATTAGAAATGGCCGATCTAATCCATTGAACATAAACTTCTCAAAGAAGAATAGCCCGACATAGCTTATTCGAGTGACCCAATCGTTCAAAATATCAATTATTAACAATGACGTGGTTGAATTAAAGACGTGCACAAAGCAAATTAACTAAATCAAATACATAATTTTTCTAATACGCATCAAGCATAAGTGCAATCTTCTCTCGAGCATGTAATTAAGTATATTTACTTTGTGCTCCTTGTATCCATTATGTAAATTCTATTCATTCTAGATTGAGATATGAAACTAAATCAAAGGGAATATGGTTATCATCGAAAACCATAACCAAAGAGTTCCAAAACATCTGAAATATTTCATTATGAACTATTATCATTAAAACCAGTTGATGTACTTCCCATCCAAAGCGGGGTCCGTCAGTTGAGTAGCTAAGGTAATCACGATGTGTCTTCCTGAAAGTCATTCCATCCACAGAGATGATCAATGACACTATGTTGTACCACCCGATAGCCATAAATGTGTCTTAAAGTGGTCACACGTCCACGGAGACAGCCAATGCCACTATATCGTACCTTTTGGTAGCTATGATGTGTCTTCCTGAAAGTCATTCCATCCACAGAGATGATTAATGACACTGTGTCATACCATCTAATAGCCATGATGTATCTTGAAAGTCACCCATCCACAGAGACGGTCAATGACACTGTGTTATATCATATGGCAGCCATAATATGCCTTCCAGTTGTCACCCGTTTGCAGTAACAGATAATGACACTATGTTAAGCACGACAACCATGCTGTGTCTTCCTGATAGTCATTCTGTCCGCGAAGACAATCAATAACATTTTGTTACACTACATGAAAACCATGGCGTGTCTTCCTGAAAGTCATTCCGTCTACGGAGATGATCAATGACACTGTGTTGCACTACATGAAAACCATGGCATGTCTTCCTGAAAGTCACTCCGTCCACAGAGACGATCAATGACACTATGATACATGACTCGGTTAAAATCATGGTTGCTACTCAACTAGGAACACCCGAAAGAACATGGGATAAGCATTTAACTTGTCTAAACGATGGTTCAGTCTATAAGAAACCCAAAACTTGGTCTCTACAATTGCAAACTTAAGACCATAGTCCCTGATGATTTAAATTATTTGCTCCATCTATCCGGGCTTCCTCCCTAACATTCCATCTAATGTATAACTATATTCATAGTGGAATTTTGTCGCTTTGTGCTGTGGTTTTCTTCTGTAAGGGTTTCCACGTAAAAATCTTTGTGTTATTTGTGGTATGCTTTATTTGCATTTGTGCTCTTTTAATGCTTTATTTAATTTATCTATGATGCATGCATACATTTACTTTTGCTTTCTAATCAAGGGTGATCATCCATTGATGTAATTAAGGGTCTGTGACCAATTCATAGCCTGAAATGTAAAAGATCTTGGAATCTCTGGAATAAAATTCGCTTTGCGATGCTTTCTCGTGTATACTTTGTGAATGCCTATGATTGTCTATAAATGCTTCTATTACTCAGAAATCCCAGAACAACAAAACACAAGAAAACTGCCCTTGAGCATTTTCTAGTTTTAACACTGCCTAAAGGATAGGAAAGCACTCGTTGATATCTAACTCCCTTTCCTAATGGAAAGGTAGACGCGAGTATGCGACCAAAGTCCCTTTCCACCTAAAATGGTGTCCAATAAGTTCTTCCAAAACCTGGTTCATCATTAGGGGCCAACCTTTGATGTGGATAATATATTATGTGGGCCGACGTTAAGATGGGTCATCAATAATGTGGAGCCCACTTTGGTGTGGGGCCTGCTTTGGTGTGGATTGTCCATCATGTTGGCCCCACCTTTGATGTGGACCGTCCATCATATAGGGCCTCCTTTGATGTTGACCATCTATCACGTAAGGGGGAGAGAGAGAGAAGTAAAACTTAAAAAAAGTTGTGGGGATAAGTAATTTTCATCACATAAGTCACTTTACAACACCACTCACCAAACTTGAAGTTAGAAAGGTAACTCATTAATTTACTCCATGTTGTATTTTAAATGTTTTTAAAATAAATTTTGTTTCAAAATTCAAAATTTCCCTCCTTATTTCTCTTTTGAAAGGGTTTTATTTTTAGTGTTACTCTTTAGTCCCACATCAGAATGGAATAAAGAAAAACTCAAGACTATAAGAGGGGACTTTTGCATAGGGCTTGAGAATTTGGTCCGATGGGGGGGGGGGGGGGGGGGGGGGGGGGGGGGGGGGGGGGGGGGATGCCTTTAGCCTGAATCGATTCGACGCACGCGAGTTCAGCAGAAGGCATCGACCGGTTGGCCGACCGGTCAAGACTGGTCGGACCAACTGGTCCTTCATCCAGTGGTTTCCAAAGGTGTAGCCGACCAGTCGGACTTGCTGTTCTTCTTCTTTTTCTTCAACTTTCTTTTCTCCTTGCTTTCTTCTTTCTTTGCTCCTTTTTCAAGCTTCATCCCATGCATCTAAATGTATTCTTTTGGTCCCCAATTGGGTAAAGTCTGCTCTCATCCCTACAATCACAAAACATACATTAGATGGCCCTTTTAAACATGAAAACCATGCATATAATGTAATGTAGTGGCCTATGCAATATATAAATTGGAGGTTCAACATACCCCCCAACTAGCTTTTTGCTAGTCCCGAGCAAAACATGCGTGAAACAAGTTCGAACCTCCAAAACCTAACTCGCCTTTAGAAACTATGTTTCTATCCATTCCAAGACATACAAGTATAAAATTTGGAGAAATTAGGTGATAGAAGTTGAAACCTTAAACCCTTAAAGCATAATAAGTGTCTACATGAAATTCCCGCTGATTGATTGATAAATAGAAGAACTCAAACAACTTCAGCCTAGTGTGCACAGTGAAAGTTTATCTTATGAGTTTCTGGGTTTATCTTCTTCATAGATCGACTAAACTATAGATCTCAAGGTGTATAGAGCAACAACAAGCCTATGATAGGAATTTATCTTACCGTCCTTCCGACGGCTTTCACACTACGTCCCATTTCCGACTTTGGTTACGGGTAGACCATCCCCCGGTTGGTAATAGGTAGCCCTTTTCGGAATTTTCCACCATTTTTCCATCATTCCCAATTTCATCCTTCCTTTTCCTTTTTCTTTTAAATCAGATAGGATTTTTAAAAATCCATATCTTTCATTATTTTCCCATGGACAAGGATGGACAAAGTACCCCGGCTTAGTTTCTCAACACCTTTAAATCAAAGTCTAGCTAATCCACAAATCGCATAATCCTTTCAACCCATTAGAATCGTGTAATGTGAACTAGGTGTAAAGGTGTTCAAATGTTCTATCAATCACAACAATAGGGGAATTCATATATAAGACCATTATGTTAGGAGAAATTCAAGACTTACAACATCACACACTTCGTATCTCCTCTTCTTATACTCATATCATCTCGAATGCATGGAAATAAAGTTTTCTAAAGGAGTTTTGAAATGTTAGAAAATTCAAAAAAAATTGCTCATATAAGGCTCGAAATGTTGCATCATGCTAGATGAAGGATCTCATCTCACCCCCCAACCAAATCTTGCATTGTCCTCAATGTAAAAAGATATGCTAAGAGCATGAACATGAGAGCAATGGTAAAATATAAGAGAGTGAGAACAATAATACCTGAGAGAAGTCTGAATCATGGAAGTGTGAAACTCCAACAACTACAATACCAAACAAGCAAAACTAAAACGACTAAACCTACCTATAATATACCTCCATCAGACTAGGAGATCAATCATCCTGATATACAGGATCATTCAGAGTGATGGACATGTCCTCTGAATCAAATTTCTCAACAAATGGTTAAAGGCGTTGTCCATTAACTTTAAAACAGTTACCATTTGCTGCATTCTCAATCTCAATAGCCCCATGAGAAAAAACTTCTTTGACAATATATGGGCCGGTCCATCGAGATCGTTATTTTCCCAGAAAAAGATGAAGTCGGGAATTGTACAAGAGCACTTTCTGTTCTTCATGGAAAGATTTCCTGAAGATGTGCTTGTCATGAAATGCCTTCATCTTACTCTTGCATATTCTCGAGTTCTCATATGCATCGTTACGAATCTCATCAAGCTCATTTAATTGAAGTTTGCGAAGCGAGCTAGCCTTGTCAATGTCAAAATTTAAAGCCCGAATTGCCCAATAGGCTTTGTGTTCTATCTCCACAAGCAAGTGGCAAGCTTTCCCATAGACAAGTCTATAAGGGGACATTCCAATGGGTGTCTTGTAAGCGGTACGGTGAGCCCAAAGTGCATCATCTAATCTTAGGGACCAATCCTTACGATCCGGACTCACCGTCTTTTCCAAAATCTGTTTGATTTCCCTATTGGAGATTTCAGCTTGCCCACTTGTTTATGGGTGGTATGGGGTACTCATTTTATGCCTAATACCGTATTTCTTCATTAAAGCTTCAAAAGGTCTGTTGCAAAAGTGAGAACCACCATCACTAATGATGGCTCGAGGCGTCTCAAATCTAGAAAGTATGTTTTCTTTGAGGAACTTGAGAACCGTAGCCAATGCCAATAATGAACTCGTACCAACTAGAGTCACTACCGGTTGGAGAATGTGCATTGACTAGAGGAAGCTAAACATTGTCACAAGGAAAGACCACTTCCCCCTACCGTTTGTTGATCAGATTTTAGAACGGTTGGCGGGTCATTCCCACTTTTGCTTCCTTGATGGCTATTCAGGGTACAACCAAATAGAAATTGCCCGTGAAGACCAAGAAAAGACTACATTCACATGTCCATTCGGCACTTTTGCCTATCGACGGATGCCGTTTGGACTATGTAATGCCCCTGCCACCTTTCAGCGTTGTATGATGAGCATCTTTTCTGACATGGTGGGGACAATTCTCGAAGTCTTCATGGATGATTTTTCCGTATTCGGTTGTAGCTTTGATGAGTGCCTTGAGCACTTGAAATCTGTGCTAAAAAGATGTGAAGAGAAGAACCTTGTGCTCAATTGGGAAAAGTGTCACTTCATGGTTAAAAAGGGAATTGTACTTGGTCACATCGTTTCACAAAATGGAATTGAGGTGGACAAGGAGAAAATTGACCTTAT
Source organism: Liriodendron chinense (assembly GCA_003013855.2). NCBI lineage: Eukaryota > Viridiplantae > Streptophyta > Magnoliopsida > Magnoliales > Magnoliaceae > Liriodendron > Liriodendron chinense. The sequence goes on along the minus strand of ML058437.1, from coordinate 1,683,724 downwards.
CTCTAACCTTCCACCACCCAAAAGCATACGAGATATACGGTCCTTTTTAGGACACGCAGGATTTTATAGACGGTTCATAAAGGATTTCAGTTCACTTTCTCGTCCTTTATGTAACCTACTTCAAAAGGAAAATTCATTTGAGTGGAGTGAAGAATGTCAAAAGGCCTTTACCACCCTTAAAGGCATGTTGACATGCACCCCAATAATGCAACCACCTGATTGGAGCCTTCCTTTTGAGATTATGTGCGATGCTAGCGACTATGCTATTGGGGCCGTGTTAGGCCAAAGAAAAGATAAAAAGCCATGTGTTATCTACTATGCAAGTAGAACCCTAAACTCAGCCCAGGCAAACTACACCACTACTTTAAAGGAACTTTTAGCCGTAGTTTTTGCCTTGGAGAAGTTCAGATCCTACTTGATTGGATCCAAGATCATTGTATTCACTGACCATGCCGCGCTTAAGTATCTTCTCTCTAAGAAGGATGCTAAACCACGGTTATTAAGATGGATCCTCCTACTCCAAGAATTCGACTTAGAAATACGTGATAAGAAAGGAGTAGAGAATGTAGTAGCTGACCACCTCTCTCGACTTGTCCTCACTGATTCCCCTAAAACGACTGCAATCAATGACATGTTCCCTGATGAACAACTTTTTGCTGTTTCCCAATTGCCATGGTATGCGGACATTGCTAATTATCTTGCTACAGGTACAATTCCTACATATTAGAAAAAGCAAGATAAGGATAGATTCTTCTCAGAGGTACGGAAATTTCTATGGGACGACCCATACCTGTTCAAGTATTGTCCCGATCAAATCATAAGGAGATGTGTCCCAAATGATGAGCAACAAAGTATCATCTCCTTCTGTCATTCTCAAGCATGTGGTGGCCATTTTTCGGCTAAAAAGACCACAGCGAAAATTCTGCAATGTGGGTTTTATTGGCCCACCATGTTCAAAGACACACATGAGTTTTGCAAAGCTTGCGAACCTTGTCAGAAATTAGGAGGAATCTCCCGTAGAAATATGATGCCACTCAATCCCATCTTAATTATCGAAATTTTTGATTGTTGGGGCATCGATTTCATGGGCCCATTCCCATCTTCTTTTGGAAACTTATACATCTTGCTTGCCGTTGATTATGTTTCCAAATGGGTCGAGGCCATCCCTTGCCGGAATAATGACCATAAAACGGTCATTCAATTCTTAAAAGAAAACATTCTTTCTCGGTTTGGAACGCCTCGAGTCATCATAAGTGATGGAGGGTCTCACTTTTGCAATCGCCCTTTTGAAGCATTAATGAAGAAATATGGCGTAACGCACAAAGTGAGCACTCCCTATCACCCACAAACTAGTGGACAAGCTGAGATATCCAATAGAGAGATTAAACACATTTTAGAGAAAACGGTGCATCCTGATCGCAAGGATTGGTCACTTCGACTTACCGATGCGCTTTGGGCTTACCGTACTGCCTTTAAAACTCCTATTGGAATGTCTCCCTATAGACTTGTCTATGGGAAGGCTTGTCACTTGCCTGTGGAGTTGGAACATAAGGCGTATTGGGCTATTAAGAAGATAAATTTCAATCCTGACAAGGCAAGCTCGTTACGCAAACTACAATTGAATGAACTTGCAGAAATCCGTAATGAAGCTTATGAGAATGCAAGAATTTACAAGGACAAGACGAAGATATTCCATGATAAGAATATTCTTCGTAAGACATTCACGATAAATCAAAAAGTCCTCATGTATAATTCTCGCTTACATCTATTTCTGGGAAAATTGAGATCTCGGTGGACCGGTCCCTACATTGTGCAAACTGTCTATCCATATGGGACTGTTGAGCTATTAAATCCAAGGAACGGCAATATTTTTAAAGCAAATGGGCAGCGATTAAAGCCGTTCTTTGAGAACTTCCCTTCAGAAGGTATGTCCATACCTCTGAATGATCCTGTGTATCAGGATGATTGATCTCCTAGTCTGATGGAGGTATAGAGTAGTTAGGATTAGGATTTTGCTGCTTTTGTTTTCGTTTTCATAGGTTTGTTAGAAGGAGGAAGATCTTCACTTTTCACTCTCTCAGGTACTATCTTTCCTCACTCCCTTTTATTTTCAAATTGCTCTCATGTTTTGCTCATTGCACATCTTTTACATTGAGGACAATGCAAGATTTGGTTGGGGGGTGTAGGATCTCTTGGATGAATTCAGCGATTTGCAACATTTCAAGCAATCATGTGGAAATTTTTTCGATTTTTCAAAAATTCGAAACTCTTTTGGAAAACACCGGTTTTATGCATTCGAGTTGATATGAGCATAAGAGGAGGAGATATGAAGTGTATGGGGCTGGATGTCTGCAATCTCTCATAGCATAATGGTTTTATATGTGAACTCCCCTATTTTTTGTGATTGATAGCAAATCTGAACACTTTTACACCTAGTTCACATTACACGATTTTCATGAGTTGAAGGGATTATGTGACTTATGGATTAGCTAGACTTTGAATTAAGGTATTGAGAAATCAGGCCGGGGTACTTTGTCCATCCTTGTCCATGGGAAAATAATGAAAGATATGGATTTTTAAAAATCCTATCTAATTTAAAAGAAAAAGGAAAAGGAAGGATGAAATTGGGAATGTGAAAAACGGTGGAAATTCCGATTAGGGCTACCTACTACCAACCGGGGGATGGTCTACCCGTAACCAAAGCCGGAAATGGGACGTAGTGTGAAAGTCGTCGGAAGGACGGTAAGGCAAATTCCTGTCATGGACCTGATGTGGCTCTATGTACCTTGAGTTCTATAGTCTACCTGATCTATGAAGAAGATAATCCTAGGAACTCGTGAGATGAATTTTCACTACCCACACTAGGTTAAACTTGTTCAAATCTTTCTATTTATCAACCAATCAGCGGGAATTTCATATGAATGCTTATTATGTTTTGAGAGTTTACGGTTTCAACCTCTGTTGCCTAATGTTTCTGAATCTTAAGCTTATGAACCTTGGAATGTATAGAAGGATGGTTTCTGAAAGAGAGTTGAGTTTTAAAGGATGGAATTAGTTTCACGCATGTTTTGCTCGGGACTAGCAAAATGCTGGTTGGGGGTGTGTTGAGCTCTTAATTGTGCATATTCTAACCCCAATTCATCACTAATTGTGCAAGGTTTGTATGGTTTGTAAGCTAATTCAATGCACGTTTTTTTTATTACAGGATTGAGGGTGGACTCTACTCAATTGAAGACATAAAGAGCTCATTTGGCATCATTCTAATGAATAATATTTGATGATCGAAGAAGAAAAGAAGAGAGAAAGTGAAAGCAAGAAGCAAGGAAAGAAAAGAGAAAGAAGAAAAGAAGCTTGAAGGACTGCCGACCGGTCATGACCGGTCGGCTAAGGAAGCCAGACCGGTCAGCGACCGGTCAGCCATGACACTAAAGGACGCACAAAGGTGACCGACCGGTCTTGACCGGTCGGCTACAACTGCTGGAGATCTTTTAAAGATGTCCGACCGGTCATGACCGGTCGGACTGGGTTGCTGGACCAAGGATGAATAGCTCCGACCGGTCATGACCGGTCGGAGGTACTTGCTGGATCGAACGTGTATTGAGGCCGACCGGTCGTGACCGGTCGGCCAGGTGTACTGACTTAGAAACTCCTAAGTAACGTCCGATTTTCTCTGCGCTGCGTAAGTGCTACGCACTTTCTCGATTCTTCCGGAGTTGGGGAACCTCCAAACTATAAAAAAGCCACCTAGGGATTGTTCCTGGGGTATCCGAGAAGGGCTCAAGCGAGGTTGGAGGCTGTGGAAGTGAAGATTGGAGTTTCACAACTCCTTTTGGTTTGCTTTGCTGTTTTCATGCTTTTTGTAGTTGTTTCATGTTTCCTTGGATCATGAGCAGCTAAACCTCTTAGCTAGGGCTAAGAGGTGAAGCTTGTAGTGAATCCAAGATGTTTTAATTCGTAGTTAAGTGGTTTTCAGTTTGGAATTCATGATTATGAACTAAGGTTTGAAGTTTATACAAGTTTTTAAGTAATTTCTCTTAGTCTTGTGATGACTCATGGATGTTTGGATGAATTACTTAGCTTCTTATCTCGTTTGCAACGGTCTAGACCTGTATGATCCGAGGAATTGGAGTGCGCTCTAGTACCAAGCTCTTCATAAAGGGGCTTCATGCCAAAGTTCTAATTTTGGTTGATTATCTGGAATATGTATGGACTGTGCATATAATTTGAATCCAGTTCAAATCATGATCTAGCCTTGTCTTGTGAGAAGACTTGAGGATGGTTATGATTGGGAATTGGACCTATAGAAAAGGTGAATGACCTATGCAATGAGCATGCTCAGATCAGCCTAGAGTTGAGTGAACTTTATGCACAGAACTTACATATTACAGACTTCTGGTTTAACAGTTCTATCATCCGACTAGATAGACCTGACTGGTGATTCTAGTTGAGAGAATGGGAAACCACAGCGGATTGAACATCGAGGATTGCTACAAGTGGATCCTCGAACCCCTAGTGCCTTCTTATAATTGTTTACATTCAATTTAGCTTAAACTGTTAATCATACACATTTTATTCAAACTTTGATTGTTAGCTTCAATAGAAACTTGTGGATGAGTTTGTGACATCCTACATAAGTCCCTGTGGATCGACCTCGGTATTACCGAGATTATTACTACATCGCAACCCTACACTTGGGGAAGCGAACAAGTAACAGCCATGCCCATGGACTATGGCCTGCTCAAGGGTTACTATAATTCGAATCTAAACAAACAAACATGATAATCTCAGAGAATTGCAAGGAATCCATGTTCGGAGCACATGAACTCTCATAAAACATAAAAAACTATCAACTTTGGGAACTAAAAGATGCAAAAATCCAAACTTGAAGTAAAAGTGCTTGAACTAAACTGAATCAAACATGAAATTAGCTACAAGCTTCACCTCTCAGCCTTAGCTGAGAGATTCTAGCCGAGCATTGTCATACTACAACTAAAACTCATGAAAAAGCTAGAAAACATAGAAAAACTGAAGTTTAGAGGGTTACAGACGCTCCACGATGGCTTCTTTCCTCTCCCACGACGTCCCTTGGCTTCTATGATACCCTAGGAAGAGCCCCTAGGTGTCCTTTTATAGTGAGGACGCTCGGTTGCGTCGGAATCTTTCAGAAACCGCGTAAGGTTACGCAGTGCGCAGCAATTATCGGAACCAGAAATAGAAACTGCCTGATTTTCTGCATGGCCGACCAGTCGTACGATCGGTCAGACTGGGCTGGCCGACCGGTCATGACCGGTCGGACCTATCTTGTAGTCAGTCCAGCAAGCACACAGGGGAGGACGACCTGTTGGCCGACCGGTCAAGATCGGTCGGACCAAACTGGTCATGTTCCAGCGAGTTCAGCAGAAGGCACCGACCGGTTGGCCGACCGGTCAAGACCGGTCGGACCAACTGGTCCTTCATCCAGTGGTTTCCAAAGGTGTAGCCGACCAGTCAGACTTGCTGTTCTTCTTCTTTTTCTTCAACTTTCTTTTCTCCTTGCTTTCTTCTTTCTTTGCTCCTTTTTCAATCTTCATCCCATGCATCTAAATGTATTCTTTTGGTCCCCAATTGGGTGAAGTCTGCTCTCATACCTACAATCACAAAACATACATTAGATGGCCCTTTTAAACATGAAAACCATGCATATAATGTGATTTAGTGGCCTATGCAATGTATAAATTGGAGGTTCAACAATCATGCTAGGCCTGAGCCTGGGTTTGTATCTGGGTCTATGTGCGGACTTTGAGTACAGTTACCTAACTGGTTTTTAATCCTTAAGTATACTCAGACCATTTAATTTTGCGCGAAATTCAAACCAGAGATGCATTTGCTCCAGTGAATGCTCCTATTGGGTTCAAACCCCCCGGACCTAACCTTTTTAAAATGGTGCTTTAGGCACCTAATGGTGGTCTATAAATAGACCTAATCGTTTTTTAATTTTATTCATTAAAATAAAAAGATTTCTTTCTAGTTCTTTAAATTTGTCTCTCGTTCTCTGATTTTCTACATCTGAGTTTACAAGTGAGTCAAATCATATCGGCTTTAAGTTCTACATGCTGGTTCGAGCCCGTTAAGTTCTACACCCATTAAGTTTTTAACATTTGTTACATTCTTTCACATTCATTTATAGTTGATCCAGCCAACGAAAATGAATTTAGAGATATCAATAACTGCAAATACTATAAGTTGAATATCTTGTCAAATGAATTATATGATATCTATGTTTCTTATAAATCTGCTAAGGATATTTAGATCGCATTAGAAAAGAAATATCTCCTTGAAGATGTAGGATCTAAGAAACATGTTATCGTAAACTTCCTTCATTATGAAATGACAGACAATAAACCTGTTATAAATCAGATTCACAATTATCAAAATCTAGTACATGAACTATTAGTCAAGGGAATGAAAATAGATGAGATATTCCTATCAAGAGCACTAATTGAAAAGCTACCTCATTCTTGGAAAGAATACAAAAAACTGAATGAAATATAAGAAAAATGACATTCTTTCGAAAAACATAATCTTATACATAAAGTAGAAGAGGCTAACAGAAACAAATACTGAATTGAGAATGTAAATAGGTAGTATCTAAGGCTAACTTAGTGCAAATAAGTCAGGCATAAAAGGTCAGAAAAGAAAGAAAATTGTTACAACTTTGGAAAGCTCGGACATCACTCTAAGGAGTACAGGCTCAAAAAGAAAATGAACAACCAATTCAAAAAAAAAAGGGATCCTATAACTATTATAAGAAGCTTAGACATTATGAAAATGAATGTTTGCTTAAAAAATACAAAGTCTCAAGTCAATTTTGTTAAAGCTAAAGAAAATCAAGACATGGTTGTTGTTGTAGTATCTGAGGTGTTCCTAGTAAACATGGAATGGATATTAGAACTGGGGCAACTCGGCATGTAGTAAGGATCGGACCATGTTTACCTCTTATCAGGTGATAGATGATGTAAAATAAGTATTCATGAAAAAAGCTCGATCCTCTCCAATTGTTGGAAAAGGAAATTCTTCTGAAACTCACATCAGGAAAGACTTTGTTGCTAAAAATGTACTCTATATGCCTGATATTCATCGCAATTTGATCTCTGGTTCACTGCTCAATAAGGCTAGAGTTAAACTAGTATTTAATTCTGATAAGTTTGTATTGATCAAGATAGAACATTCCTTGGAAAGGGTTGATATAGTGACGGTCTGTTTATTGTAAACGCTTCATATGATAATAATAAAATGTCATCCAGTTTAACTTATATTGTTGAATCTCTTTCATTATGGCATAGTAGATTGGGTCACATAAATGTAGAATTCTTGAAAAGAATTAAATGAGTAGGATTGTTTCCTGACATCTTTGTCGATTAGACTTGTATAAAATCCAAATTTGTTAGAAAGTTGTTTAAACCTGTTAACAAAAGTTCTGAGTTATTAGAATTTATACGTAGTGACTTAGATGATTTTAAAAATTATATATATAGAATAGCTAAAATATATTATATGACATTTGTAGATGACTATTCTAAATACACTAGAGTATACCTTCTAAGAAATAAATATAAAGCCTTAAAATCCTCCATTAAGTATAAGGCAAAAGTTGAAAATCAACTTAGTAGGAACATTAGAAGACTTGGATTAGATAGAGGAGGAGAGTGAAACTTCTTAGTTTTGAGAACTTTGTGAAAAAGTGGGATAGTACATGAAGCTACTGCTCGCTACACACTAAAAAAAAATGTAATAGCTGAACACAAGAATAAATAATTGAAAAAAAATGAATGCTACGTTAAATAGTTATAGTTTATCTCTAAATATATGTGGAGAAGCCATACTATCTACCTGTTATATCTAGAATAGAATACTCTATAAGAAGATTGGTAAGACACCATATGAACTGTGAAAGAATCACTCCTAGTTACAAGTACCTTAAAGTGCGAGAGTGTAAGCTAAAGTGAGGTCACTTGAAACCAAGAAAAGAGAACTAGGTCCTAAGACAACTGATTGTGTGTTTATAAGATATTTAGAAAATGGTGCAGCATATAAGTTTTTAGTTTTGAAATTCAAGGATAACATTCCAGATCCAAACACTATTATAAAAGCTAAACATGTAGAGTTTCTAGAAAATATTTTTTCTATGTAGATTGATCAGATATATCTTCAACTAGTAGAAGCGTAGATGTGAACAGTAAAGTAGAACCATAACCTAGGAACACGAGAGCTTGAAAGGAGACCAACCTAGGAGATGAATTTTCACTTTCTTATTAGAAGATGATCCTAAAATCTATTCAGAAGTCATTAAATCTCCTGATGTATCCTTCTGAAAAGAAGTTATAAATGATAAACTAAAGTCAATCATATCCAATAACACTTGGGAGCTTGTAAATCTTCCTCTTAGGAACAAGCCTATAGGGTGTAAGTGGGTGTTTAAAAAATAGCTCAAGCTAGATGCATCTATAAATAATTTTAAAGCTAGATTGGTCGCAAAAGACTTTATACAAAAAAAAAAGATACGATTACTTTGATACCTACTCACCTGTAACTAGGATTACAACAATTAGGGTATTAGTTACAATAGCATTCACATACAAGGTAGTACATCAAATTGATGTTAAAACAATATTTCTAAATGGCGAATTAGAAGAATAAATCTACATGGAGCAACCTGAGCGTTATATAATTCTGAGAAAAGAACATAAAGTATGTAGGTTAATCAAGTCATTGTACAGCTTGAAACAAGCTCCTAAACAATGAAATGAGAAATTTGACAATATTTTAAAGTTAAATGGATATCTTGTTAATGATATGGATAGATGTGTATATAGCAAATTCTTTGGTAATGATGCTGTTATAATTTACTTATATGTAGATGATATACTTATTTTTTAAACTAATGTTAAGTTAGTTAATTCAAGTAAGCAACTCCTATCTTCTAACTTTGATATGAAAGACTTAGGAGAAGCAAGTATAATATTAGGCATTCATGTAATCATGAAAGATAATAGTATTACTTTTATCTCAATCTCACTACATTGAGAAAATATTAAAAATGTTTAATCACTTTGATTGCTTACCTGTTAGTACACTTTATAATCATATTGTGCATCTAAAAAAGAATACAAGAGGTAATGTATCTCAACTTGAGCATTCTCAAGTAATTGGTAGCCTAATGTGTTTGATGAACTGCACTAGACCTGATATTACATTTGTAGTAGGTAGGCTCAGTAGATATACACATAATCCTAGATATAATTATTGGAATGCATTGAATAGAATACTGAGATATCTAAATGTATTGCTGCATATAACATTTGTTATACAGGTTATCCTCATGTGTTAGAAGGATATAATGATAACAATTGGATCAATGATTTAGATGAAATAAAATTCATGAGTTGATATATTTTCACTTTTAGTTGAGGTGCAATATCTTAAAGGTCTATTAAACGAACTTGTATTGCTTGGTCTACTATGGGTCAGAGTTTGTCGCCTTGGAAAAAACAGGATCAGAAGTTGAATAGCTTAAAAATATATTAACAAATATATCTTTATACCTATGTGGCCAAAACTTTTGTCTGTTATATCTATTCACTTTAATTGTCAAGCAGCTATTGCCAGGGCCAAGTGTAAAATATATAATGGTAAAAGTAGACACATTAGACTCTGACATAATTTTGTGAAACACATGTTGAATGATGGAGTTATAACTATTGACTTCTGAGATCATAAAAGAATCTGACGAATCCTCTAACTAAATGACTATCTAAAGGATTAGTCATGGAAACATTAAAGGGAATGAGGCTGACCGTAATTGAATTAATTACAAGTGTCGGCAACCCAACCTATATAAGTGGAGATCTCATGCGATAGATTTAATGGGTAAATAACAAGACACTAGGAGACTGGGAAGCACTAAGAAGAACTTGCCCCTTCTTATGGTGTAGGTAGCACAAGCAACAATGTATGAAAGGGAAAGTTTTTGAACTTGTAATGAATCTGTGACCATATGTAGTATGTATCTAGTTGTTGTGTACACTTGAATTGAATTCACCTAAATGAGTGTGTAAGTGGGACCACTTTCTATGAGAATATATAGGCCATTTCTCTAGAGCATTCATGAAAATCCAGGTAAAGGTGAATATCCAAAAGCCACCAAAGCACAAAACCAATTGTAGCGGAAAAGTTTTGTGAGTGATATGCATAGCTGTTTACACTACAAGGGTTAAGATTCAAGACTGAAAGTTACCTAATTCCTATAAGCCTGTCTTACTTACTTTAAATATCGATTAAAGTCGGATAGACATCAACACTATTACACAACTATTCTATCTTATACTGAAGTGAGCTAAATTTGAAACATGAGGGGGGTTGTTGTATTTTAAATGTTTTTAAAATAAATTTTGTTTCAAAATTTAAAATTTTCCTTCTTGTTTATCTTTTAAAAGGGTTTTGTTTTTAGTGTACCACTTTAGTCTCACATCAGAAAGGAACAAAAAATAAACTCAAGACTATAATAGTGAACTTTTGCATAGGGCTTGAGCCCCTTCTTAGGGGGCATGTGAATTTGTTCCAATGGGGGGTTATGCCTTTAGCTTGAATATATGCCATTAACCACACTTGCACGCGCGCTAAGGCATGCCAAGCTGTACCATGCCAGAGCGAGCCGTGGTCATGGATGTGCATGCGTGTGTGATGAGCTCTTAATTGTGCATATTCTAACCCCAATTCATCACTCATTATGCATGGTTTTCATGATTTAAAGACTAATCTAATGCATAGATTTGTGATTGTAGGAATGAGAGAGAGACTTCACTAATTCATAGTTAAAAGAGTCACTTTGTATGCATTGAAGATCAATATAACAAGTGCCAAAAGGTGGAGGAAAGAAGAAGAAAGAAAGAGAAGAAAAAATGGAAAAACTGTCCCAAGACCAGTCGCCAGACAGGTCTACATAGCTTGACCGGTCGCCAGACAGGTCGTCAGGAGTCCAGAGAAACATAGCTTGCTGGACTATTTTTTGGTTTCTTAGACCGATCGCCAGACAAGTCTAAGGTGCTTCAGAAACTCCGTTTTTTAATACTAAGTTTCTAAATTGTGGAAGGACTCAGCGAATTCTTGAAGTTTTTAAGTTGTTGCGGGATTTCTTTTATAAAAGGCCACATCCACTCTCTTCCTACCCATCTGGCAACGTGGGGAGCAAAGGATTCAAGACCTAGGAGGCTTCTTAGCCTCCTACAACTAGTTTTCTTCTTCTTCTAGTTCAAGTTTTAGTTTTATTTTTACGCTTTTCATTAGCTAACTTCTTAGCTAGAGCTAAGAGGTGAAACTTATAGTTTACTTAGATGTTTTAATTCGTTTTATTGGTTTCAAGTTGGATTTATTGAAGAACAATGGCTTTTGGATGTTTGAATAAAGTTCTAAGTAGTTTTTCTTAATCTTATGATGACTCATAGATGTGTGGAGAATTGCTTTAGTTCTTAATTATTTTGCATGGCTCTAGACCTGTACGCTTCGAGGAATCGAATTCAATACACTCTAGACTTGGATCATCGTGTGGGAACTTCAAACCAAAGTTCTACCATTTTGTTCTAAATTCTAAATATTGTGTTGATTGTTCATATGGTTTGAATGAAGTTCAAATGACAATATAGTTAAGTCTTTTGACAGGGTTTGATGATTATTATGGTTATGATCTTAATCTATTGGAACTAAGATTGATCTATGCAATTGAGTGTGCTCAAGTCCTAACTTGAATTGAGGTAATTATGTTGATGAACAACACATGTGTTGGATTGCTTTGATAATATAACCACTCTATCATCCAGCTAGATAGGATTTGATTTCGATTCTAGCTGAGTAAGTGAGAAACCACAGCTAATTATGCATCTAAGGAGAGCTATAAGTGGATCCTTAATGCTCTAATTATCTTTCGTTGTTAGATTTTTCTATTTCATGTTCAAAACTAATTTCACAAACCTCTTAAGATTCTAGTTATTAGGATAGTTTGAATTGTTTACCTCATTCCCTGTGGATCGACCAAGATCTTACTAAGATTATTACTACATCGCAGCCTTGCACTTGAGGCGAGCGAACAATTTTTTGCCGCCGTTGCCGGGGAAAAGGTTAAACAGTTCTAATTGTTCTTGTAGCTATACAGTAGTCTTAATTAGGTACAATTTTCAACTTTTCTAGAAGTACTTTTCTGATTTTTTTTCTAGATTACTAACAATTTTCTGTTTTTGTGTTTTATAGGAACTTAGTTGTTGACATAGTTCTCACCTTCACGGGTAACATCTCCCCATCTCCCTTTCTTGTTTTTGTTTATCTTCCTAGATTAAGTTAGTTTCAACTTTTTATAATTTCATTATGAATGATTGGACAGGTCGATTGTCCAAATACCTTTTGGAAGATGAGAGGTCGAACCATGGAATCAAAACTCATTATGATTGGAACCATTACAAGCATGAATAATTTTCTATGACTCAATCTACTTCTAATACTCCCCCACGAAAGACATTGCGAGATTACCGGAATGAAAACAATGTGTATAACTCTTCACTGGGTAAGACAATAGGAGAGTATCGGAAAGAGATGAATAATGTTCCACCGGTTAGGACATTGTATGATCATTTGTATGGCTACACATGTCAACAATCCTATAATGGCCTAACATATGACATGCATAATCCTAATAGGTGGGAGCATGAAAATTTTAATTTGGGAGATGAGCCAAGCATGGATGCCAACAATTATCCTCAAGAGTTTCTTTCTCATGAGCCGCAACCAACACAAACTCTTGAGGATACGCTGCGAGAGTTTATGGAAATAACTGAGCAATGCATACAAAACCTCTCGCCATCTCAAAATCCTAAACCTAACATTTGGGAACACCGAATCATTCCCCAATAATGAGGAGGATAAGGCTATAAAAGCCCAACCCTCTTTCAATTTGATGACTAAACTTTTAGGGGATGTAGATCTCAGTGATCTCAACATTACCATCGATTATGGTGAATCAACTATCTCTTTTAGTTATTACAATTTGAATGATGAAGAAATTTCAAGGACGGTTGACGAGCCTGAGGAATCTACAAAATCTGAAAGTGATAGCTTGATTAACTACAATGAGGGTTCAATAAATGATTGTGAGTACATGATTTCTTCTTTCGAAGGGCCGAATGATTATGAGTCGCCGGAAGATATTCTTGCTAGAGAGATGGCCGAAGTGGATCTCTTTGAGTCCTCCCACCAACATAAGATGACCAATTTTATTGTGGAAGATCTCCCTTTGACTGAAAATTCTATTTCTTTGGATGATGTGGTGGTACAATCTGAAATTTTAAATCAACCAATATTAGATGATGTGCTTACCACTAAATCTAAAAAAAAATTTGGAAGACCTCCCCTCTATAGAAGAGAAATTCATTGTCATTGAAACAGACTTTCCTCAATCACTTAGGGAGAGCGAGAACCCTTCATCCGACTCTCTTGATTTCCTAAAGGAATGCATGACCCACCCTTATGATCTTGATGATGAGATGATTATGGAGTTGGACATTTTGTTAGACACGGTATCGGTGCCTGAAGATCAACATTCCACTGATTTACACTCTTTACCATTATTTGTGGAAACACCGTGCAATTTAGAATTTATGGAGGAGACAACCCAAACTAAAGAATACTTAATGAATGTCTCTCCACCATCATGGGTTCTTCATCCCGTTGAAAATTCTGATTGGGAGGACCCATTTTTAATCACTCACAACCCAATTCAGAATTTAAGGAGATATCTTTTTGCTGCTCTTATCTCCTCCTTACATGCGTATGGTGCACACTATGATTGGACTTTGATGAAGAAAAGCACCCATGTGTGTCGAGCAGGACTTTGGATGGTCCTCATGGGAAAACTTATTGAAGTTCATGAAGATCCTGCTCAAATTTGATCATGTAGTCGATCGGAAAATCAAAAGTAGGTAGGTAGGTTAGAATTTCTTTTCTGCATTTATGATTGAATAAGTCTCATCGAGACAATGGAAGATGCTAGAATTTGTTAACTTGCTACCTTAGGTACTCTCGATCTCACTCTCCTTTGTTTTATGTCATTGCTCTCATGTCATACATATTGTATATCTTGTTACATTGAGGATAATGTAAGCTTTTGGTTGGGGGGTGAGATTCCTTAGATGAATCTACTAGCTTTTATGACATTTCGAGCAATTACGTATAAATTTTTTTATTTTTCTGAAATTCAAAACTCCTGTGGAAACCGTGTTTATATGCACTTAGGATGTCGTAAGTATGAAAGGAAGAAAGATGTAGTGAGATGATTTTGAAACTCTTAAAAGACTTGTAACATGATAGTTTTCTATGTGAGTTCCCCTATTTTTATGATTGATAGAAAATTTGAACACTTTTACACCTAGTTCACTTTATACGCGTCTCATGTTTTGAAAGGATTATATAGATTTGTGGATTGGCTAGTGTTATAGCCAAAAAGCGGTGGTCGAAGATATCAAAGATTCAAGACCTGTGAGTGCCTTTTTATGGTGTTTAATCTGTAAGCCCTTATGGTCAAGGCTCGCATATCGTAAAAGTATGGTATACACTCCCGAACATGCGACCTGGCCTGGTTGCTGGTCATCGGATGAAGGTATTCTCATAATTGGTACGTCTTTACTCCTTGCTTGTAAAACAAAGGTCCTACATGCGAGCAGCTCGGCTCGTGGTTGTAGAAAGGGATCGTATATCTACATGTGAGCAGCCCATTTTAAGGATGTTAAATGAGGTTACCTTCAAGGCGAATAATCGCTACCTCTCAGCATCAGTCTGTACAGATTAATTTTGGTTCATCCTTATCCATAACTCTGAGCATCTCCATTAAGAGACGTAATTAGTTAGACGTCAAAGGTTGTTAGGTCATCCCATTATCTACGGATTAACGAGATAAGCTCCTTATCCCCTAGAATCAGTAGTGATCTTAACAGCTTGCGTCATAGATTGGATCACCTGAATCTATATGAATGGATGGCCCCATAGATGAGAAAGGTACACAATCTCTAAGCCCACATCCTACCTTATATTTCATTACCGGATCCCGTCTGACTTAAGCTTCGGAGGGCTAATGGTTGAACGCCGGCCACCCTTAGTTTTCTCCTTTTCTTTCAGGTTTGGAGGGAAGCTTGGCTGAAGGAAGGTGAATGTTTGGAGGATCCTGTTACCAAATTTGACGTAAACAGATTGGCGCCGTCTATGGGAAAGAGGTCATCAGAATTAGCCATTCTAATCACTGATCATTATCTCCCACCATGCCTCCCAAAAAGACGGTTCATCCTTCCACTTCAAGACAGACGTTACCTCCGCCTAACATCACTGAACCAGCACCTAATCTCTCTCAGACTGCTTCGACAGGCATGCCCCCGGGAGAGTCTGACATGCCGTCATAAAACCCATTGTACGATGCATCCGGCAGTCAAGAGGACATTATGCGTTTCCTCGGAAACACACTTCTTACTCTCAGAGCTGGGCTTCAAACCTTATCTAATCGGTTTGATCAACACTTTCCGGAACCACAGCAGCAACCTCCAGAAGGGCCGCTAGTGCGACCTATACCAGTAGCTTTCAGACATTATGTAGGCGAGCCACGAACCCAACCAAATCCTCCTTCAAATCGAATGCCACTTGGCAATCAAGTCCCGGTGCCTCCTCCCCATTTTATACATTCCAGTACCTCCCGACAACAACAATCTCAGGGTTATGCCATCGAAACTTCAAGCTATACCTTACCATGGGAAGGAGATCTCAAGAGAATCGAGGATCGCTTCGATGATATGAAGCAGAGATATTGGTCCAACCTTCCACCTATTGCTCTTGCATCAATCCATCGATCTGAATCTCCCTTCACCCGCGAGGTTATAGAGGTTCCCTTGCCTAAGAAATACCGAATGCCTATCGTCACCCCATATATAGGCACCGGCGATCCTCTCGAACATCTGGAGACGTATAAATCTCTTATGGAGGTGGAGGGACATGGTTCAGAAATTATGTGTAGGGCTTTCTCCTTAACTCTAAAGGATGCAGCGCGTACATGGTTTCGAGGCCTAAAACCACGGTCTATCGGATCCTTCTCTCAATTATTGGAACTCTTCCTCTCTTAGTTCATGGGGAGCATCCGTACCAAAAAGCCGACATCTCATTTAATGGACCTAAAGCAGTAGCATGGGGAGACTATTAAGGAGTATATAGTTCGGTTCACTGCGGAAGCCATCCAAACTGAAGGTTATACCAAAGATAAAGGCCTCACCGCCCTTATAGTTGGAATTATGAGCGAAAAATTTCGGTTCGCCCTGGACAAGAACCCTCCTAAAACTATGACGAAATTCCAAGCAAAGGCTAAAAAATACATCAATGCGGAAGAAGTCGCTTTGGCACGTCACTGTATACAGGGCAAGAAGCGTAAGTCTGAGGAGATCTCTCCTCCTGATAAGAAATATCGGCACGATCGACAGAATCGTTCCCCAAAGAAGCCCTACTCTAGTAAATATCATAACTATACACCTCTTAACTAATCTCCTAAGAAAGTATTAATGGAGATCAAGCACAAACCGTACGTGAAGTGGCCTTCAAAGATCAAGTCTGATCCTGAAAAAAGAGACACGGGAAAGTTTTGCTATTTTCACAAAGATCATGGGCACAACACCCAAGATTGTATATCATTAAAAGATCACATTGAAGCCCTGATTCGAAAGGGTCATCTCCGAGATTACATGGCGGGACAGGGTCGGTCGCCTAAGAGAGCGGAAGCCCCATCACAACGGAAAAAGTCACCTCAACATCATCCTTCGCAAGAAGTTGCTGAACCTACTGGTGAGATCCGGACCATTGCTAGAGGTCCGGCTTGTGGGGGAGATTCTCACGCGTCAAGAAAAGAATACACTCGCAAGGCGTCTCAGAAGCCCATCATATTTATTGGTTTGAAAAGACGCCCGATGTATCGAATCCTGGCCATCATCCGATCTCTTTTTCTCTTGAAGATGTAGAAGGGATTCATTTCCCTCACGAGGACTCCATCATGGTCATGTTAAAGGTATCAAATTATTTAACTCATCGTATCATGTTGGATACAGGTAGCTCCGCTGACGTTCTCTACTTGGAAGCTTTCAATAAAATGACACTCACCAGAAGCCTACTCAAACCAGTCTCAACTCCCCTCGTCGGCTTCGGGGGCGAAATTGTAACACCGGAAGGAAGCATCGACCTTCCAGTCACCTTTGGAGAAAGCCCAGCAAAAACCACAATCTTCGTTAATTTCCTCGTGGTGGATCGAAGATCAGCATACAACGCTATTTTGGGCCGACCTTCGCTCAATAAGATAGGAGCATCTTTACACCCCTTGTACCTGTGTATCAAATTCCCTACTCCAAATGAAGTCGGGGTTATACAAGGAAATCAAAAGGAAGCTCGAGCATGTTATGAAATCGTTGTACAAGATCGAAAGAAAGCCCAAGTGGCTCCTGTTATGACGATTACAGGAGACTCATCAAATTCCTCGATAGCTACAACGTTGGACCCAAGAGAGAGTGCTTTTCAATCAGGTATCCTGGGGGAAGAGACAGTCGCAATCCACTTGTTTGAAGAAAATTTATCTAAGAAGGTTTATGTTGGATCTTCTTTGAACGATGTCTTTCATGAAAATCTGATTCATTTTCTCACCGAATATCAAGATGTATTTACTTGGTCCCATAGTGACATGCCAGGTATCGACCCTAGCGTCATAGTTCATCGCCTGAATGTTGATCCGAAGCACAAACCTGTTCATCAGCGTCGACGTGCCTTCACTGCAGAAACGTAAATGGTGATTAAAACTGAGGTCGAAAAGTTGTTGATCGTCAATTTTATTGAGGAAGTTGACTACCCAGAATGGGTCGCAAACGTGGTCCTTGTTCGAAAAGCTAATGGCAAGTGCAGAATGTGCGTGGACTACTCTGATCTGAACAAAGCATGCCCAAAGGACAGTTTCCTGACTCCACGCATCGACCAACTGGTTGATTCAACAGCGGGCATGCCCTGCTCAGTTTTATGGATGCCTACTCTGGATATAAGCAAATCATGATGCACCCGCCCGATAGTTAACACACGGCCTTTATCATTGACCGCGACTTGTATTGTTACAAGGTAATGCCTTTTGGTCTCAAGAATGCAGGAGCCACCTATCAACGCCTGGTCAATAAAATATTCGCCTCGCAAATCGGTAGGAATATGGAAGTTTATGTCGACGACATGCTCGTGAAAATCATCGCAGCCAACGACCATTTCACTAATCTCCAAGAAGCCTTCGACTTAATGAGAAAGTATTGAATGAAGTTAAATCCAGAAAAATGTGCTTTCAAGGTTTCCGCCCGGAAATTTCTTGGGTTTATGGTTGGCCAACGAGGAATCGAGGCGAATCCTGAGAAAATAAAAGCTTTAATTGAAATGAAGTCTCCGTCCACTCTCAAAGATGTCCAACGACTGGTTGGTCGCATTGCATCATTAAACAGGTTTATTTCATGTGCCTCTGATAAGTGCCTTCCTTTCTTTAAGCTTCTTCGAGCTACCACAAAAACCGACTGGGTGTGGACTTCGCAATGCGAAGAAGTCAACAACTGAAGCAATATATGAGTGCGTCCCCTATTTTATCAAAACCTGTTTTACACGAGCAGCTCCTTCTTTATTTATTTGTGTCTTTTACGGCCATTAGCGCCGCATTAATAAGAGAAGATTCTGGGGTACAAAGGCCCATTTATTATATTAGTCGAGCGATGGTGGATGCCGAAACTTGATACTCTGATATGGAAAATTTAGCTCTCACCTTAGTGACTGCTGCTCAAAAACTGTGATCATATTTCCAAGCCCACACTATATTGGTACCTACGAATCATCCATTAAGACAAGTCCTTCAAAAACCTGAGGTTTCAGGGCGATTGACTAAATGGGCTATTGACATCAGTGAGCACGATATATTGTTTTGCCCAAGAACCGCCATTAAGGGTCAAGCCGTGGCTGATTTCATTGCTGAATTCACATATTCTCCCTCTGACAATGACCCTGCGACCAGCAACCAGATCCCCTGGTCTCTCTTTGTGGATGGGTCTTCACGCGCCACCGGTAGCCGACCGGCTTAATCTTAATTGCTCCTGATGGGTTTCATTTTCAATACACTTTGCGATTTAACACTCACGTCTCTAACAATGAAGCAGAATACGAGGCTTTGATCGTCGGCCTCGAACTAGCGAACATACTCGCGATTCAGAGTTTACTTATTCATAGTGACTCTCAACTCATAGTTAATCAAGTGCTCAGCGAATTCGAGGCGAATGAAACGCTGATGGCTTTATATAAATCCCGAGTACTTATCCTGCTTGCGAAGCTGAACAAATATGAAATAATTCACATTCCTCGCGAGAAGAACAAGCTCGCAGATTCCTTGGCAAAGCTAGCCTTTGCACCAGAGTCTGAATTAATGCAATCTGTTCCCATCGAGCATCTTCATGCTCCGAGTATTAGTCAAACGACCCCAGAGCAAGTAGTCACAGTTCATTCCTCCCCATGTTGGATGGACCCCATCATCCTTTACCTCAAAGATGGGCAACTCTCAGATGATAAAAAATCTGCACGACAAATTCGTCATCGTGCTGCCAGGTATACCTTACAAAATGGGATTTTACTACGTAAAAGCTTTACTTTACCATACTTAAGGTCTCTTCATCCAGAAGAGGCGCATTGCGTTCTTGATGAAATACACCAGGGGGCATGTGGTAACCATCCTAAGGGACGCTTTTTAGCATATAAAGCGATGAGGCAAGGGTTCTACTGACCCACCATGAAGGCGGACGCGATCGAATTTTTCAAAAAATGCGACAAATGCCAGCGATACTCTCCAATACCCCGTGTACCAACTGAGCAGATGACGCCGATGGAAGGCCCTTGGCCCGTCGCCCAATGGGGAGTCGATATCATTGGACAATTGCCCACCGAAAAAGGCCAGAACAGGTTTGCAATCGTAGCAGTCGATTATTTCACCAAATGGGTAGAGGCAGAGCCATTAACCACAATCAACGAGAAGCAGACCACTAGGTTCATATGGAAAAACATCATATGCCGTTATGGGCTTCCCCACACTATAATCACTGACAACGAAAAGCAGTTCGACAACGCCGCGTTCTCAGAGTTTTGTGAAAAATGAAAAATACGAAGTATTCGTACCTCCCCATATCATCCCCAAGCTAATGTGCAAGTTGAAATAGTCAATAAGATCATCAAACATCATCTAAAGACTAAGCTCGATGAATGTAAAGGCATGTGGCCAGAACTTCTACCTGAAGTCTTATGGGCCTATGGAACTATGACTCGCACGTTAACTAGAGAAACTCCTTTCTGTTTAGCACTCGGCATCAAAGCAGTTGTCCCAGTTGAAGTTCAAGTACCCTCGTATCGAATCGAGCAGTACGATTCCACGAATAATCACAAGGGGTTGAGGCTTCATCTCGACCTCTTGGAAGAAAGAAGGGACGCATCCCAACTTCGAGCAGCAGCTTACCAACAACGTGTCTCTCACTATCATAACGCCAAAGTCCGACCTAGAGCTTTC
This sequence comes from Liriodendron chinense, assembly GCA_003013855.2. Lineage (NCBI taxonomy): Eukaryota > Viridiplantae > Streptophyta > Magnoliopsida > Magnoliales > Magnoliaceae > Liriodendron > Liriodendron chinense. The sequence goes on along the minus strand of ML058437.1, from coordinate 1,663,071 downwards.
CAGCTCGGCGATTTGGTCCTTAGACAGAATCTCGGAATTCCTGCTCGCTCATTGGATCCGAATTGGGAAGGCCCTTACCGAGTTATCAAAATTATGCGACCAGGTACATATTATCTCGAAGATATGCAAGGAAGATCCTTACGTCGCCCTTGGCATGTAGAGCATCTACTCAGATATTTTCCTTAATTCGATGTAATCTGAACGACATTCAAATAAAGATGAATTTCCTTTTGGTCGCTACTCCATTAGTTGGATCCGAATAGCCCCGAAGGGAACATACGCATTCCCTTGTCCAAATCCTCTGCCTTTGGCAGAGTCAAAGCCTCAATCGATAGATCAGTCTATCTCTATGTGGACATGGTCATCAAGACCCCCAGATTGAGCCTAACTCATTATTTTATGAGGTAAGTACTCAAGCATTCAACATACGACCAACAAAAGTAAAAAGAATGAGAAACAACATACAAGCCATAGTATCAAAAGGTTTTTCATTCATTCCATTGACTGAAATAGTCAGAACGCTTATAAAAGGAAAATGAAATTTTTTACACAAGATAGAAAAAGAGAAGAAAGGAGATGATCATACTTGCGCATCATGTGAAGGAGGAGCGTTACTTTCCATCTCAGGGCTCACTTTCGAGACCCCTCCAGCTTGAGTAACCTCAGTGACCTCGTTCTCAGCGGCCGCCCTCTCCTTTGCAACTATGATAGTCACGACCTTCTCAAACTCTCCCATGTCAAAAGATGGAGACATCCGCTACACCACTCATAGTGCAAAGTCGCAACCAACATCGTACGATTCGTATCTTTCATCGTCGTACAGCTGCGAAGTATGGAACTCCATGATGGCATAGGGCCCCTCTTTGGAGAGCATCTTGACGAGGGTCACTCTCTCCTCCTCCCAATGGATAGAGTCGTCTTTAAGCTACGCGAGGGTGGAGCGCTCTTTCTCTAGATTGTCACTGACTTCCTTTAGCCGCAACCTGCTTTCTGCGAGCTGCTCCTCCAGTGAGATCTTATCTTGGCGAAATATCTCTCTCTCTCTCTCTCTCTCTCTATCTATCTTCTCCTTCATCTCCGTGAGCTTGGCGAAGTTCGTGTCTAAGTTCTGATATCTGTCAGTCAGGACTTGGACCTTTTCAAAGAGGATTTTCTTCTCCTCAGTCATCTTCGCGATCAAGGTCTCGCGAGATTTAATGACTTGGTCCATCCCGTGGACCGCCTTCTCCAGAGCAACCCTCTTCCCTTTAGCCTCATCTATAATACGACGGGCGGTGAGGATGTCATGCCTCGTTCGTATGATGAGATCCAGGCCCTGTTCAAAGAGAAGAAGGATTATGAGATTATCACTTAAAAACCAATGAAGAAAGCAAACACAAGTTGAAGTCAGAGTATTTTTTACTTGGATCATCCTCACTCCTGGATCTAGATAGAGGTCTTCAGGACTTGGTTCGGGGAGAGTGTCGAAGGTCTAGGGGGAGATGTTGTCAGAAAGAAATTTACAGATCGGATGCAGATGGCTCGAAACGATAAACGTCTCAACTCCGGAAGGCTGGGCTACGACTAGCTCAATAGGGCGCGCATCTTGAGCAACAGGTTGATCGCGAGCAGGCATCAACTCGCGAGCACCTTCAGGCTCCCGAGGTTCTTCAGCTAGGGGGCAACTTGACCCAGCCCCATCGTTCCTCGGGGAGTTATCAAGAATATCAATGATCAGTGGTTCGGGAGGAACCACCAGTGCAGAAACCACTGGTGCAGCTGCCGAAGTGTCAGGAAGGGGTTCACGCGGCTGTGGGGTTTGGGCAGGCTCACTCGACCGATTAGACGGGTGAGATGGACCAGCAGATGTCTTCTTTTGCCTCTTCGAGCTGGTGCCCTTTAAGCGAGGCAGCAACCCCCTCTTCTCTCCCACGTTCGTCATCGTGACCTCCTCGTGAGATATCAACCCAGCAACTGCGAGTCAGGTGGCTGACAGACAGGTCTTGATATGCCTCTCACGAGCTGGTAATTTGTAAACTTTTACAATCTTCTCGTGGATTCCTCCCTTCAGGCTCGGTTTCCCCATGGTCGGAATGCCTGCAAATACGAGCACAAGTCAGATAAATGAAAAATTCAAAGTCTGTTTATAAATTAAGGCAGAGTGAAGCTTCACCCACCTTTGTCGAAAAAGCGGCTCACATTATGGCCCCCAGGGGTGGATCTCATCTCAGACTCCTAGTTCCTGGAAGCAAAAAACTAGCGTTTCCTCCACCCGGGGTAATTCGAAGTGGGTTTCCCCAAAACGAAATTATCCCGGTGCCAGTAACATAAGTAATACCAGCCTTTGCTGGAGGGAGCTTTCTTGAGCTGGTACATTTTGAGAAACTTCTCGGTGGTCAAGTCTCCATTGCCGGCTTGTGTCCAAAGGACGAAAGAACTCAAGACCACCCTCCAACCATTTACAATGACTTGCCCGGGGGCAATCTTATAAGTACGGAGTACGTCACAAATAAAAGGGTGAAGGGGAAGGCGTACTCCAAGGATGAAGAGGTAATCGTAGAGGGCTACGCAACCAGGGGGAGGTGAATCCGGAGTCTCTCCCTCTCCGAGCAACCGGAAAATGACGGAGTCGGGAACTCGATATTTTTCCTGTAACTCGTTTAGCCGCTCCTCCGTCATTATGGAGGGATACCCGGACGCAAAGTATCTGTCGGCCGGAACCCTCCCGTTGTTGGAGGAAGAAGATTTCGGAGTAGCATCCCCATAGGGACTGTTTCCTCATCAGAATCTCTCACCATTTTTTTAAGATAGGATGAAAGAAAGGGATAATACCTTGAAGGAAAAGAAGAACAATGAAGTTACACCAGAGAAAATTGAAGGAACAAAGTTACACCAGAGAAGGGATAGGACACCAGAGGAAAAGAAGGGAGCAAGGAGAGAAGAAGAATTTTCGAAAACTCCGGATGAAATTTTAAAAATTTCGCAGGCTCTGTATATTTATAAGCAATCATTCCTCAAGATTTGATGACACGCGGCGACCATTCGTTTGGCACAACAGTCGAACGGGCATGATCATTAATTCCGTAGATACGTGGTAGGCGTCTCTTCATTTCCTCTCTACCAAAAAGCTGCGGAAAGCTAACGCTCATTAATGACAGTCCAATCATGTACGGCTTACCCTCCGAGAAATGTATTACGCAGCTATGCATGCTGAATAAGCAAGTCCTTCCCTTAGACTCCTCGGCGGCAAGGACTTGGGGGACATCTATTATAGTAAAAAAGCGGTGGTCGAAGATATCAAAGATTCAAGACTTGCGAGCGCCTTTTTATGGTGTTTAATTTGTGAGCCCTTATGGTCAAGGCTCGCATATCGTAAAAGTATGGTGTACACTCCCGAACATGCGACCTGGCCTGGTCACTCATCATCGGATGAAGGTATTCTCATAATTGGTCCGTCTTTACTCTTTGGTTGCAAAACAAAGGTCCTACATGTGAGCAGCTTGGCTCGTGGTCGTAGAAAGGGATTATATATCTACATGCAAGCATGCCATTTTAAGGATGTTAAATGAGGTTACCTTCGAGGTGAATAATCGCTACCTCTCAGCATGAGTCTGTAAAGAATAATTTTGGTTCATCCTTATCCATAATTCTGAGCATCTCCATTAAGAGACGTAATTAGTTAGACGTCCAAGGTTGTTAGGTCATCCCATTATCTACGAATTAAAGAGATAAGCACCTTATCCCCTAGAATCAGTAGTGATCTTAACAGCTTGTGTCATAGATTGGATCACCTGAATCTATACAAATGGATGGCCCCATAGATGAGTGTTGAACCTCCAATTTATACATTTGCCGACCCATTACATCACAATATATGCATGGTTTTCATGTTTAAAAAGCCCATCTAATGCTTGTTTTGTGATTGTAGGAATGGGAGTGACTTCACTCAATTAGAGACCAAAAGGGGCACATTTAGAAGCTTTAGATGAAGGCCAAGGTGGATCAAAGAAAGGAGAAAGCAAGGAGAGGAGAGGGAAGAAGAAAGAAAGAAAGAAAATGTCAAAACAAGAAGGCTAGACCGGTCAAGACCGATCGGCCAAGAAGGCTAAACTGGTCAAGACTAGTCAAGACCGGTCGGCCAGCCCTGTCCGACCGGTCTTGACCGGTCGGCCATGCAAGTTCGCACTTCCAGATTCCAAACAGCAGGCTATTCCCGTGTCTGGTTTTTCAGACCAATTTTTTGGGCCCATCTTGATGATATTTGGAAATCCAACAATTCATGTCTAAGAGGAGCTCGACGCCGAAATAACCCAAGTGGTCTCATGTCGATCGGAGCTACGGATTGACCGTGGTGGCCAAAACAATACAAACTGTCCAGAAAGTTCCAGATTTCGCTGTTCCAATCTGAGCCGGTCCAGGTGACCCATCATTGATGATATGAAGAATCTACTTTGACCATCTTTTAGAGCACATCCATATATGAATAACCACGAAAGTTTTAGATCAAAAGGATGTGTAGTTTGATCGTACCGCTTGAAGAAAGATAGACCATCCAGAAAGATCCAACTGCGCAGATTTTATAAAAGCCCTAAGTGTTCTAATTTTCGGACCACATTCTGGAATTTTTTTGGACAATCTAATCCATTCATCATGTAGAGGAGGAAGTTTTCTACCAATGTTATCCGACCTCTGTACACTCCGGAGCATTGAAAGAAAGATGACTGGTTCTGTAGGTGCCCGAATTGCGCGATTTTGAGAGGCGGTTGCTGATCTGATTGGTGAGCCCATTCAGAAGATAATTTTGAAAATCTAAATCATCTATGATGAAGATCACATTAGAAGGAAGCTAGAAATCAAATTTAAAGGTAATCCGACCATTGGTTAAGCCGTACGAAGCGAAACAAAATCTGTTGTGTTGCAGTACTCTTGCTGTATTATAAAAGGAGGTGCTCTCTTCTATTCCAAATCAAGCAAGGACGTGGGAAGCAAGAAGTTCAAGTCCCAAGAGGCTACCTAGCCTCCTACAGCTAGTTTTTCTTCCTTTTCTTAGTTCTAGTTCTAGTTTTAATATGCTTTTCCTTAGCTAACCTCTTAGCTAGAGCTAGAGGTGAAATATGTAGTTGGTTTCAATGTTTTAATTCTTTTATTTCAAGTACCGTTTTTCTTAATTTTGGATTTTGAAGTTCTAGTTTGAATAAAGTTTGGTTTTTTAGAAGTTTTGTGAGAGTTTGTGTGCTCCGGACATGAGTTCCTTGCAATTCTCTGAGATTACCATGATTGGGTTGTTTGAATTCGAATTGTAGTAACCCTTGAGCATGCCATAGTCCATAGGCATGGCTGTTACTCCGAAGGCTACAAGTTCAAGTTCTATGTGCTTCATTAGAACTAGAAATCTTATTTTTAGATTTAAGTGGGACTGTTTGTGCTTGAATGTTATATCTTCCAATTAGATGAGAGATAGGACTTTGATTCTAATTGTGTTGTACTTGGATGAATGGATTGGCATTGGGCTACTACAAGTAGATCCTTGATGCTCTAGTTCTTCTTATTTTTAGATTTTCCTATTTCATGTGAAAAACTACTTTCTTAAACTTCTTAGATTCTAGTTATTAGAGTACTTGGAATTGTTTACCTCTTTCCCTGTGGATCGACCTCGGTCTTACCGAGATTTATTACTACATCGTAGCCTTACACTTGAGGCGAGTGAACAAGTTTTTGGCGCCATTGCTGGGGAAAAGGTTAGACGGTTCTAATTGTTCTAGTAGCTATAGAGTAGTTTTAGTTAGGTAGGATTTTCAGTTTTTATAAAAGTAGATTTTTTTATTTCTTTTCTAGATTACTAACAATTCTTTGTTTGATTTTGTGGGACATTGTTGCTGACATAGATCTCACTCTATTGGGTAACATATCCCTTCTTTTTGTTTTTTTTTTTCTAGATTACGGTAGTTTCCAATTCCTTAAAATTTTATCATGTATGATTGGACGAATGGTGCGTATAAGTACCTTTTGGAGGATGAGATGTCGGATTGGGGGACCCAAACTCATTGTGATCGGGATCCCTCCAAGCATGAATATTTTTCTGAGATTCAAAGAACCTCCACTACCCCCCACGTAAGACGATGCGTGATTACATTAATGAAAATAGTACACATATTAAGACACAACGTAAGACGATGGGGGAATACCGGAACGAAGCAAAATTGGATAATCATCCGGGAAAAACATTACGTGATTACCGGATTGAAAATAACATGAGTGTTCCACCGGTTATGGTAGGAGGTGTGCAACAACAAAAGGAACAGGTGAATAGTAGCCAACCGGTTAAGACAATGCATGATTACTTGTATGGATATGCCTATCAACCATCATATAACTTTTCATCCTATAATACGTACGGTCTTAATTGGGAAAACCACCATTCTCCTTGTTCAAGGGAGGAACCAACCATGGTTATTAACAATCACCCTAAAACGCCTTCCTCTTTTGATGATAAGTATACACAAATACTTGAGGAAATATGGAATGAGTATGTAGATGAACAATCAAATCAAGCTTACTTGCCATCTTGTGAAGACGTTGAGCCCGAAATTGGGGGCAACAAATCAATCCCCTTTAATGAGGAGGATGGGACTACTCAAGTCCCACCTTCTTCGGATTTAATTAATAGACTTTTAGAGGAGATTGATTTCGATGATCCCAATGTCATCATCAATTATGATGAGTCCACTATCTCTTTTGGATGCTTTGAACTTAATGATGAGGAGATTTCAATGACGGTTGACGAACCCGAGGAATCCATAAAATTTGAAAGCGGTAGTGGGGTTGCCTACAATGAGGGGTTGGTGAATGCTTATGAACCTATGGTTTCTTTTTCCAATGGACATAGTGATTATGAGTCTTTAGAGGATATGCATGCTAGAGAGATGGCCGAAGTCGATCTTTTTGAGTCCTTCCAGCAGCAACACATGCCAAATTCTATTGTGGTAGACCTCCCTTTGATTGAAAATTCTTTTCCTTTGGATGATGAGGTGGCACAATCTGAAATTTTAAAAGATCAATTAATGTTAGATGATGTGCTTACCCCTAAATCTGAAAATTTTTCCTTGGAAGACCTCCTCTCTATAGAGGAGGAATTCCTTACCATTGAAACAGAATTTCTTCAATCATCAAGGGAGGATGAGGACCCTTCATCCGACTATCTCGATTTCCTAGAGGAATGCTTGGCCCAATCTTATGATCTTGATGATGAGATGATTAAGGAGTTGGACATTTTGTTAGACACGGTGTCGGTGCCTGAAGAACACCATTCCACTGTTTTACACTCTTTACCATTGTTTGTGGAAGCACCATATAATTCTGAAATTGTGGAGGAGACAACTCTAACTGAAGAATACACGATGAATGTCTCTCCACCATCATGGGTCCTTCAGCCCATTGAAAATTTTGATTGGGAGGACCCGTTTTTTATCGATCATAACCCATATTAGAATTTGAGGAGATATCTTTTTGCTGCTCTTATCTCTTCCTTTTATGCATGTGGTGCACAATACGATTGGACTTCAATGATAAGAAGCACACATGTTTACTGTCGAGCAGGACTTTGGATGGTCCTCATGAGAAATTTATTGAAATTCATGAAGATCCTACTCAAATTTGATCATGTAGTCGATCAGACTAATCAAAGGTAGGTAGGTAGGTTAGGATTTATTTTTCTGAAATTAGGATTGAATAAGTCTCATCGAGACAATGGAAGATGCTAGCATTGATCAACTTGCTACCTCAGGTATTCTCGTTCTCACTCTCCTTTGTTTTATTTCATTGCTCTCATGTCATGCTTATTGTATATCTTGTTACATGGAGGACAATGTAAGATTTTGGTTGGGGGGTGAGATGAGATTCCTCATCTAGCAGTTTGCAATATTTCGAGAATCATATGTGCAAATTTTTTTGAATTTTCTAAAAATTCAAAACTCTTTTGGAAAACTTTGTTTCTATACGAAGTGAGTGATGTTGCAAGCTTTGAACTTCTCTTCATATAATGGTTTTATATGTGAATTCCCCTATTTATGTGATTGATAGAAAATTTGAACACTTTTACACTTAGTTCACATTACACGATTTTCATGGGTTGAAAGGATTATATGAATTGTGGATTAGCTAGACTTTGATTTAAGGTGTTGAGAAACCAAGCCAGGGTAATTTGTCCATCCTTGTCCATGGTAAAATAACAAAGATATGGATTTCTAAAAATTCTATCTAATTTTAAAGAAAAAGGAAAAGGAAGGATGAAATTGGGAATGATGGAAAAATGGTGGAAAATTCCGAAAAGGGCTACCTATTACCAACTGGGGGATGGTCTACCCATAACCAAAGCCGGAAATGGGACGTAGTGTGAAAGCCATTGTTGAGCTCTTAATTGTGCATATTCTAACCCTAATTCATCACTCATTATGCATGGTTCCATGACTTAAAGACCAATCTAATGCATATATTTGTGGTTGTAGGGATGAGAGAGAGGAAGCATCAATTGAAGACTTAAAGATGCTAGTTAGAAGCAAAGAAGATCAAAGGGGCTAAGCGTCAAAGAATGAAAGAAAGAAGTAAGAGAAAAGAAGAAAGAATGCAGAAGAAGGTGCCCACGACCGGTCGTCCAAAGCCAAGGACCGGTCGTCCGACTGGTCCGCACATGCACAGAGGAGACCCAGAGGCCATAACTCTCTGTACTGTTCATGACCGGTCGTGCGACCGGTTGTCCACTTCTGAGACCGGTCATGCCACCGGTCCTTAAATTATTTTTCCGAGCTGAAACTCTCTGGACACTTTTTGGCCATTTTGAGACCGGTCGTCCAGCATCCACGACCGGTCGTCCAGCCATTGCGACCGGTCGCCTGCGTAAAATTTGAACCTTCTATTTCTGGCGCCGATTTTCTCTGCGCAGTGCCTAAGTTTTACGAAAATTCTCGAATCTTCTGAAGTTGTGGAGCCTCCCCACTATAAAAGGACACCTAGGGATCGTTTCTAGGGTATCTTAGAAGAGTTTAAGCAAGGTTGGAGGCGGCGGAAGTGGATTTCGGAGTTCCAGAACTCCTAGTTTGTTTTGCTGTTTTTATATTTTTTTAGTTGTTTCATGTTTCCTTGGATCATTACCGGCTAAACCTCTTAGCTAGGGCTAAGAGGTGAAGCTTGTAGTGGATCTAAGATGTTTCAATTTGTTTTAAGTTGGTTTTAAGATTGGTTTCAATGTTTATGAACAATGGTTTGAAGTTTATACAAGTTCTAAGTAGTTTTTCTTAGTCTTATGATGACTCATGGATGTTTGGGAGAATTACTTAAGTTCTTAATTGTTGTGTATTAGTCTAGACCTGTATGATCTGAGGAATTGGAGTACGCTCTAGTACTATGATCTTCATGTGGGGACTTCCTACCAAAGTTCTACTTTTCTAAGTTTCTGAATTACGTATGGGACTGTGCATATGATTTGATTCAAGTTCAAACCATGATCTAACTTTGTCTGGTGACAGGACTTAATGATGATCATGATTATGAACTTAGTTTATTGGAATTGTGATTGACCTATGCAATTGAAGCATGCTCAACCTAGCTTACATTGAGTGAATCATACACAGAGCTCATACATATGACAGATTGTTGGTTTAACAGCTCTATCATCCGGCTAGATAGATATTAATATCGATTCTAGTTGAGAGAATGAGAAACCATAGCGGATTGAACATCAAGGATTGCTACAAGTGGATCCTTGAACCCCTAGTGCCTTCTTATAATTGTTTACTTTCAATTTAGTTCAAAATTGTTACTTACATCAATCTCATACAAAATCTAGTTGTTAGCTCTCAATAGACACTATTGGATGTGTTTGTGAATTCCTACACAAGTCCCTGTGGATCGACCTCGGTCTTACCGAGATTATTACTACATCGCAACCCTACACTTGGGGAAGTGAACAAGTTTTTGGTGCCGTTGCCGGGGACTTTGACGGTTTTTCACAAATTTCTGAAATTAGTATCTAATTAGGATTTTTAGGATTTTAGGACTAACTTCGTTTGTTTTATTTGATTTTTCTTTCTCAGTGATTTCTAGGAAGCTGAAGAAGATATAAGGATTTCAAGTGCCGAATCAGGTTCTATCTTTCTAAACCTTACTCTTCTCCTTCACCTATTCATTCCTATCATATTCATCTCTTGTAGAGTGGGTGGAGACTCCTTTTGGATCTCTGAAAGGTAGGCCTTGTGCCACCTGGATTCTTATTGGTCGGCTCTGCCGTCTTGGATCACCTTGTGCTCAGAGATTTCTTTTCTCACCTCTACTCCTCTTTCTCTTTTTTCTGTACTTTTTCTCAAAAGATTCAAAGAGTGGGTGGGGATTTCTCTGAACCCCTATTGACCAGGAGAAATCGGTCTCTATCCTTGCTTCTGGCTTAGCCTTTGCAAGACACCTTGTGCTTCGGTCTTAGAGAAGAGTAAAGAAAAGGGAGGAAGAATTCTTCTTTCTCTTTATTTCACATTTTTTTGGTTTTGCATGCCACATTGGGCTCGGGATTCCAATAACCGACTCATAAGTGAAGGGGGGATAATAGAAGGAATTGACAGAGAGCCACGTGCTAGGAGACATCTAAACTCTCCAATTTTGTCTGAAAACATGGCTGCAAATCAACCTAATCCGATGGCCAATCTGGGCCAAAACCAAACTAAAACGGGGGAGAATGTGGTTGAGAATGTTCCCCGACCAAGAAATTTACGTGATTTCTTACAACCAGCAAAAGCGAGCACTCCCTCATGCATAATTTTTCCACAAAATGCAGGGAATGTAGATTTAAAACCGGGAGTGATCCAACTTCTCCCTAAATTCCATGGATTAGACAATGAAAGTGCCTATCAACACCTTAAGGAGTTTGATGAGGTAATAACCACCATGCACTTTGCTAATGTGACTGATGATGTGGTGAGACTTAAATTCTTCCCTTTTACTCTTAAAGATAAAGCTAAAGGTTGGCTTCATGCATTAAGGCCAAGATCAATTGGTGCATGGACTGATATGCATAGGGAATTCATAAAAAAAATTCCTCCCTACTCACAAAACAAACATGTTGAAGCGCCTTATCATGGCCTTTGCCCAAAAGGAAGATGAAACCTTCTTCCAATGTTGGGAGAGGTTTAATGACTTATTAAACGCATGCCCACATCATGGTTATGAAATTTGGCGGGTTATAAGCTTCTTCTATGAAGGACTGACTTCACCCATGCGCCAATTTGTAGAGATGATGTGTAATGGGGAGTTCATGAATAAGGAGGCTGATGAAGCATGGGATTATTTGGAAGAATTGGCTAAGAATGCACAATCTTGGGATACATCGAAACCAACAAATTTCAAGACTGGCCAACAAAAGGAAAGAGGAGGAATGTACATCTTATTGGAAGAGGATAGCATAAGTGCCCGGGTGGCTAGCCTCACAAGAAAGGTCGAAACCATGGAATTGAGGAAAGGAGAGACGATTAACTCCAATGACGTTGAAACTGTTTTTGAAATTTGTGCTGGAAATCAACATGCAACACAAGATTGTCCCACAATTTCAGCAGTTCAGGACATCTTACAAGAACAATTAAATGCCATAAACAGTTATCAACGACAATTTGGTGCTCCAACCTCAAACACGTTTAATGCTAGTTGGAAGAACCATCCCAACTTCAGTTGGAGGAATGGACCCACTGCGAATGCAACCACTATCCCTCAAGCTCAACCTATACTAGGTCCATCTCTAGTCATTACTTCAAAAATGACGTTAGAGGAGATGTTGGGTGCATTCGTATCGGTCTAAGCTGAGTATAACAAGACAAATTCTCTAAAAATAGATGGGTTCATGCAAGAGCAATTGAAATTCAATCAAAATTCAACTCAAGCCATCAATGAATTGAAAACATCAATGGCTAGAGTTGAATCTCATCTTAGTGTTAGAGAGAAGGGCACACTTCCTGCCTAACCTCTTCCTAACCCAAGAACCCAATTTGAGATACAAGATGCAAGCTCATCCTCCCATCATACGGAGCATGTTCAAGCTATCACCACTTTGAAAAGTGGGAAAGAAATTGACAAATCTAATCTGGTGAAGGCCCCAAAGCCTAAGGATCCGAAAATTTCCAAAGAGGATGATAGCTCAAACAACACTCCACAAGAGAAAGAACTGGAAAGGCAATACAAGCCGGTTACTCCGTTTCCACAAAGGTTGATTTCACCTAAACCTTTAGATAAAAATCTGAAAATTTTAGAAGTTTTCAAGCAAGTGAAGATCAACATCCCGTTGTTGGATGCCATAAAACAAATACCATCTTATGCCAAATTTCTAAAGGAATTATGTACGGTCAAAAGGAAACACAATGTTCACAACAAAGTACTTTTGACTGAGAATTTGAGCGCTATCATCAAACAAGAGGTGCCCCAAAAATACAAGGATCCGGGTAGTCCAACCATCTCATGCATCATAGGAGATTACCGGATTAAACAAGTCTTACTCGATTTGGGGGCAAGTGTGAACCTCATTCCTTACTCCGTTTATGAACAACTTGGGTTAGGTGAATTGAAACCCACTAAAACCACACTCCAACTTGCTGATAGATCCATTCGTATATCGAGAGGAATGATTGAGGATGTTCTAGTCCAAGTTGATAAATTCTACTACCCAGTAGACTTTATTGTCTTGGATACACATCCCGTGATAGGTACCGGTGCTCAAATTCCAGTCATACTTGGCCGACCGTTTCTAGCTACTTCAAATGCAATTATCAATTGTAGAAATAGACTTGTACAAATGTCCTTTGGAAATATGACCCTTGAGCTTAACATATTTGATTTATGCAAACAACCATGGGAGGTTGATGATGATATCCACGAACTAAACATGATTGAATCATTCGTGGAAGATACATTCCCCTTGTCATTATCTTCCGACCCTTTGGAGGCATGTGTGTCCCATTCTCATGAGATAAATGATGACACAATACAAGAGATGGATGCCATTCTAGATGCGATGCCGGTGCTTGATAATAAAAGATGGAGGGCCCTATTTGAGCCTTTGCCTGTAAACGAGAACAAGGCCCTCCCATCCAACATCAAGGAGCCAACACTCGACCTAAAACCATTACCAAGTGAGCTGAAATATGTCTATTTAGGTCGAGATGAGACATATCCAGTGTTGATTTCTTCCCACTTGGATGAGGAACAAGAGAGTAGGCTAATGGCCACTCTATTAAAGAACAAGAGTGCCATTGGATGGTCAATTGCGGATCTCAAAGGCATAGACCCACTGATTTGTACTCATCACATACACCTTGAGGAGAATGCGAAGACATCTAGGCAACCACAACGACGACTAAATCCAAATATGAAGGATGTGGTTAAAGACGAAGTGGTGAAACTATTGGATGTGGGTATTATTTACCCAATATCCGATAGTCACTGGGTGAGCCCAACTCAAGTGGTGCCTAAGAAATCCGGAATAACCATCATAGCCAATGCCAATAATGAACTCATGCCAACTAGAGTCACTACCGGTTGGAGAATGTGCATTGACTACAGGAAGCTAAACACTGTCATGACGAAAGACCACTTCCCCCTACCGTTTGTTGATCAAATTTTAGAACGGTTGGTGGGTCATTCCCACTTTTGCTTCCTTAATGGCTATTTAGGGTACAACCAAATAGAGATTGCCCATGAAGACTAAGAAAAGACTACATTCACATGTCCATTCGGCACTTTCGCCTATCGACGGATGCCATTTGGACTATGTAATGCCCCTGCCACCTTTCAGCGTTGTATGATGAGTATCTTTTCTGACATGGTGGGCACAATTCTCGAAGTCTTCATGGATGATTTTTTCGTATTTGGTTGTAGCTTTGATTAGTGCCTTATGCACTTGAAATCTGTGCTGAAAAGATGTGAAGAGAAGAACCTTGTGCTGAATTGGGAGAAGTGTCACTTTATGATTCAAAAGGGAATTGTACTTGGTCACATCGTTTCACAAAATGGAATCGAGGTGGACAAAGCGAAAATTGATCTTATCTCTAACCTTCCACCACCCAAGAGCATACGAGATGTGCGGTCCTTCTTGGGACACGCATGATTTTATAGAAGGTTCATAAAGGACTTCAGTTCACTCTCTCGTCCTTTATGTAACCTACTTCAAAAGGAAAATTCATTCGAGTGGAATGAAGAATGTCAAAAGGCCTTTACCACCCTTAAAGGTATGTTGACATGTGCTCCCATAATGCAACCACCTGATTGGAGCCTTCCTTTTGAAATTATGTGCAATGCTAGCGACTATGCTATTGGGGCCGTGCTAGGCCAAAGAAAAGAGAAAAAGCCATGTGTCATCTACTATGCAAGTAGAACCCTAAACTCAGCCCAAGCAAACTATACTACTACTGAAAAAGAACTTTTAGCCGTAGTTTTTGCCTTGGACAAGTTTAGGTCCTACTTGATTGGATCCAAGATCATCATATTCACTGACCATGCCGCGCTTAAGTACCTTCTCTCTAAGAAGGATGCTAAACCACGGTTGTTAAGATGGATCCTTCTACTCCAGGAATTTGACATAGAAATACGTGATAAGAAAGGAGTAGAAAATGTCGTGGCTGACCATCTCTATTGACTTGTCCTCACTGATTCCCCTGAAATGACCGCGATCAATGACATGTTCCCTGATGAACAACTTTTTACTGTTTCCCAATTGCCATGGTATGCGGACATTGCTAACTATCTTGCTACAGGTACAATTCCTACACATTGGAAAAAGCAAGATAAGGATAAATTCTTCACTGAGGTGTGAAAATTCCTATGGGACGACCCATACTTATTCAAGTATTGTCCCGATCAAATCATAAGGAGATGTGTCCCAGATGATGAACAACAAAGTATCATCTCCTTCTGTCATTCTCAGGCATGTGGTAGCCACTTCTCGGCTAAAAAGACCACAGCGAAAATTCTGCAATGTGGGTTTTATTGGCCCACTATGTTCAAAGACACACATGAGTTTTGCAAAACATGTTAACCTTGTCAGAAATTGGGAGGAATCTCCCATAGAAATATGATGCCACTCAATCCCATCTTAATAATCAAAATTTTTGATTGTTGGGGCATCGATTTCATGGGTCCATTCCCATCTTCTTTTGGAAACACATACATCTTGCTTGCCGTTGACTATGTTTCCAAATGGGTCGAGGCCATCCCTTGCCGGAATAATGACCATAAAATGGTCATTCGCTTCTTAAAAGAGAATATTCTTTCCCGGTTTGGAACACCTCGAGTCATCATAAGTGATGGAGGGTCTCACTTTTGTAATCGCCCTTTTGAAACTTTAATGAAGAAATATGGCGTAACACACAAAGTGAGCACTCCCTATCACCCACAAACTAGTGGGCAAGCTGAGATATCCAATAGGGAGATTAAACACATTTTGGAGAAAACGGTGAACCCCGATCGCAAGGATTGGTCGCTTCGAGTTACCTATGCGCTTTGGGCCTACCGTACTGCTTTTAAGACCCCTATTGGAATGTCTCCCTATAGACTTGTCTATGGGAAGGCTTGTCACTTGCCTGTGGAGTTGGAACATAGGGGATATTGGGCAATTAAAAAGATGAATTTTGATTCTGACAAGGCGATCTCGTTGCTCAAACTACAATTGAATGAACTTACAGAAATCCGGAACGAAGCATATGAGAATGCGAGAATTTACGAGGACAAAACGAAGATATTTCATGATAAAAACATTTTTCGTAAGACATTCACGATCAATCAAAAAGTCCTCCTGTATAATTCTCGTCTACATTTATTTCCGGGCAAATTGAGATCTCAATGGACTGGTCCTTACATTGTGCAAACTGTCTATCCATATGGGACTGTCGAGTTGTTAAAACCAAGGAACGGCAACATTTTTAAGGTGAATGGGCAGCGATTAAAGCCGTTCTTTGAGAAATTTCCTTCAGAAGGTATGTCCATACCTCTAACTGATCCTGTCTACTAGGATGATTGATCTCCTAGTCTGATGGAGGTGTAGAGTAGTTAGGATTAGGATTTTGTTGCTTTTGTTTGCTTTTGCTTAGGTTTGTTAGAAGGAGGAAGAATTCCACTTTTCACTTTTTCAGGTACTCTCATCCCTCACTCCCTTTTATTTTCAAATTGCTCTCATCTTTTGCTTATTGCGCATCTTTTACATTGAGGACAATGCAAGATTTGGTTGGGGGGTGTAGGATCACTTGAATGAATCTAGCGTTTTGTAACATTTCGAGCAACTGTGTAGAAATTTTTCAATTTTTCAAAAATTTAAGACTCTTTTGGAAAACTTTGTTTCTATGCATTCAAGATGATATGAGCATAAGAGGAGGAGATATGAAGTGAGTGAGGTTGCAAGTTTTGAATTTCTCATAACATAATGGTTTTATATGTGAATTCCCCTATTTTTGTGATTGATAGAAAATGTGAACACTCTTACACCTAGTTCACATTACACGATTTTCACAGGTTGAAGGGATTATGTGATTTGTGGATTAGTTAGATTTTGATTCAAGGTGTTGAGACATCAAGCCGGGGTACTTTGTCCATCCTTGTCCATGGGAAAATAATGAAAGATATGGATTTCTAAAAATCCTATCTAATTTAAAAAGAAAAAGGAAAAGGAAGGATGAAATTGGGAATGATGGAAAAATGGTGGAAATATCTGATTAGGGCTACCTACTACCAACCGGGGGATGGTCTACCCGTAACCAAAGCAGGAAATGGGACGTAGTGTGAAAGTCGTCGGAAGGACAATAAGGCAAATTCCCGTCATTGGCTTGTTGTTGCTCTATATACCTTAAGATCCATAGTCTAGTTGATTTATGAAGAAGATAACCTTGGAAACGCATGAAAAGAATTTTCACTATGCACACTAGATTGAATTTGTTCAAGTTCTTCTATTTGTCAACCAATCAGCGAGAATTTCATATGAGTGCTTATTATGTTTTGAGAGTTTACGGTTTCAACCTCTATCACCTAATTTCTCTAACTCCTACTCTTATGTATCTTGGGATGTATAGAAGAATGGTTTCTAAAGGAGAGTTGGGTTTTGGAGAATGGAATTAGTTTCACGCATGTTTTGCTCGGGACTAGCAAAATGCTTGTTGGGGGTGTGTTGAGCTCTTAATTGTGCATATTCTAACCCAATTCATCACTCATTATGCATGGTTCCATGACTTAAAGACCAATCTAATGCATATATTTGTGGTTGTAGGGATGAGAGAGAGGAAACATCAATTGAAGACTTAAAGATGCAAGTTAGAACAAAGAAGATCAAAGGGGCTAAGCGTCAAAGAATGAAAGAAAGAAGTAAGAGAAAAGAAGAAAGAATGCAGAAGAAGGTGCCCACGACCGGTCGTCCGACCGGTTGTCCAAAGCCAAGGACCGGTCGTCCGACCGGTCCGCACATGCACAGAGGAGACCCAGAGGCCATAACTCTCTAGATTGTTCACGACCGGTCGTGCGACCGGTCGTCCACTTCTGCGACCGGTCGTGTGACCGGTCCTTCAATTATTTTTTCGGGCCGAAACTCTCTAGACACTTTTTGGCCATTTTGAGACCGGTCGTCCAGCATCCACGACCGGTCATCCAGCCATTGCGACCAGTCTCCTGCGTAAGATTTGAACCTTCTATTTCTGGCGCCGATTTTCTCTGCGCAGTGCGTAAGTTTTACGCAAATTCTCAAATCTTCTGAAGTTGCGGAGCCTCCCCACTATAAAAGGACACCTAGGGATCGTTCCTAGGGTATCTTAGAAGAGTTTAAGCAAGGTTGGAGGCGGTGGAAGTGGATTTCGGAGTTCCACAACTCCTTCTAGTTTTTTTTTGCTGTTTTTATGTTTTTTTTAGTTGTTTCATGTTTCCTTGGATCATGAACGGCTAAACCTCTTAGCTAGGGCTAAGAGGTGAAGCTTGTAGTGGATCTAAGATGTTTCAATTCGTTTTAAGTTGGTTTTAAGATTGGTTTTAATGTTTATGAACAATGGTTTGAAGTTTATACAAGTTCTAAGTAGTTTTTCTTAGTCTTATGATGACTCATGGATGTTTGGGAGAATTACTTAAGTTCTTAATTGTTGTGTATTAGTCTAGACCTGTATGATCCGAGGAATTGGAGTACGCTCTAGTACTATGATCTTCATGTGGGGGACTTCCTACCAAAGTTCTACTTTTCTAGGTTTCTGAATTATGTATGGGACTATGCATATGATTTGATTCAAGTTCAAACCATGATCTAACTTTGTCTGGTGACAGGACTTAATGATGATCATGATTATGAACTTAGTTTATTGGAATTGGGATTGACCTATGCAATTGAAGCATGATCAGCCTAGCTTGCATTGAGTGAATCATACACAGGGCTCATACATATGACAGATTGTTGGTTTAACAGCTCTATCATCCGGCTAGATAGATCTTAATATCGATTCTAGTTGAGAGAATGAGAAACCACAGCGGATTGAACATCAAGGATTGCTACAAGTGGATCCTTGAATCCCTAGTGCCTTCTTATAATTGTTTACTTTCAATTTAGTTCAAAATTGTTACTTACATTAATCTCATACAAAATCTGGTTGTTATCTCTTAATAGACACTATTGGATGTGTTTGTGAATTTCTACACAAGTCCCTGTGGATCGACCTCGGTCTTACCGAGATTATTACTACATCGCAACCCTACACTTGGGGAAGTGAATAGCCATCGGAAGGACGGTAAGGTAAATTCCTGTCATAGGCTTGTTGTTGCTCTATACACCTTGAGATCTATAGTTTAGTTGATCTATGAAGAAGATAATCCCAGAAACTCATGAGATGAACTTTCACTATGCACACTAGGTTGAAGTTGTTCGAGTTCTTCTATTTATCAATCAATCAGCGGGAATTTCATGTAGACACTTATTATGCTTTGAGAGTTTAAGGTTTCAAATTTTATTACCTAATTTCTCCAAATTTTATACTTGTATGTCTTGGAATGGATAGAAACATGGTTTCTTAAGGAGAGTTGGTTTTTGGAGGTTTGAACTTGTTTCACGCATGTTTTGCTTGGGACTAGCAAAAAGCTGGTTGGGGGTGTGTTGAACCTCCAATTTATACACTTGCCGACCCATTAAATCACATTATATGCATGGTTTTCATGTTTAAAAAGCCCATCTAATGCTTGTTTTGTTATTGTAGGAATGAGAGTGACTTCACCCAATTGGAGACCAAAAGGGGCACATTTAGGAGCTTTAGATGAAGGCCAAGGTGCATCAAAGAAAGGAGAAAGCAAGGAGAGGAGAGGAAAGAAGAAAGAAAGAAAGAAAATGTCAAAACAAGAAGGCTAGACCGGTCAAGACCGGTCAAGACCGGTTGGCCAGCCCTGTCCGACCGGTCTTGACCGGTCGGCCATGCAAGTTCGCACTTCCAGATTCCAAATAGCAGGCTATTCCCATGTCTGGTTTTTCAGACCAGTTTTTGGGGCCCATCTTGATGATATTTGGAAATCCAACACATCAAGAGAAGCTCGACGCCGAAATAACCCAAGTGGTTTCATGTCGATCGGAGCTACGGATTGACCGTGGTGACCAAAACAATTCGAACTGTCCATAAAGTTTCAGATTTCGCTGTTCCACTCTGGGCCGGTCCAGGTGACCCATCATTGATGATATGAAGAATCTACTTTGACCATCTTTTAGACCACATCCATATATGAATAACCACAAAAGTTTCAGATCAAAAGGATGTGTGGTTTGATCGTACCGTTTGAAGAAAGATGGACCATCCAGAAAGATATAACTGCGCAGCTTTTATAAAAGCCCTAAGTGTTCTAATTTTCGGACCACATTATGGAATTTTTTTGGACAATCTAATCCATTCATCATGTAGAGGAGGAATTTTTCTACCAATGTTCAAAATTTGAGATCAATCCGACCTTTGTACACTCTGGAGCGTTGAAAACAAGATGACTGGTTCTGCAGGTACCCGAATTGCGTGATTTTGAGGGGCGGTTGCTGATCTGATTGGTGGGCCCATTCAGAAGATAATTTTGGAAATCTAAATCATCTATGATGAATATCACATTACAAGGAAGCTAGAAATCAAATTTAAAGGCAATCCGACCATTGGTTAAGCCGTACGAAGCGAAACAAAATCTGTTGTGTTGCGGTACTCTTGCTGTATTATAAAAGGAGGTGCTCTCTTCTATTCCAAATCAAGCAAGGACGTGGGAAGCAAGGAGTTCAAGTCCCTGGAGGCTACCTAGCCTCCTACGGCTAGTTTTTCTTCCTTTTCTTAGTTCTAGTTCTAGTTTTAATATGCTTTTCCTTAGCTAACCTCTTAGCTAGAGCTAGAGGTGAAATGTGTAGTTGGTTTCAATGTTTTAATTCTTGTATTTCAAGTACCCTTTTCTTAATTTTGAATTTTGAAGTTCTAATTTGAATAAAGTTTGGTTTTTTAGAAGTTTTATGAGAGTTTGTGTGCTCCGGACATGAGTTCCTTGCAATTCTCTGAGATTACCATGATTGGGTTGTTTGAATTCGAATTGTAGTAACCCTTGAGCATGCCATAGTCCATAGGCATGGCTGTCACTCCGAAGGCTACAAGTTCAAGTTCTATGTGCTTCATTAGAACTAGAAATCTGATTAATCTAATTTTCAGATTTAAGTGGGACTGTTTGTGCTTGAATGTTATATCTTCCAATTAGATGAGAGATAGGACTTTGATTCTAATTGTGTTGTACTTGGATGAATGGATTGGCATTGGACTACTACAAGTAGATCCTTGATGCTCTAGCTCTTCTTATTTTCAGATTTTCCTATTTTATGTGAAAAACTACTTTCTTAAACTTTTTAGATTCTAGTTATTAGAGTACATGGAATTGTTTACCTCTTTCCCTGTGGATCGACCTCAGTCTTACCGAGATTTATTACTACATCGCAGCCTTACACTTGAGGCGAGCGAACAATGAGAAAGGTACACTATCTCTAAGCCCACATCCTACCTTATATTTCATTACCGGATCCCGTTTGACTTAAGCTTCGGAGGGCCAACGGCTGAATGCTGGCCACCCTTAGTTTTCTCTTTTTCTTTTAGGTTTGGAGGGAAGCTTGGTCGAAGGAAGGTGAATGTTTGGAGGATCCTATTACCAAATTCGACGTAAACAGCTAAGTTTAGATTTGAGGTGTTGAGAAACCAAGCCGGGGTACTCTGTCCATCCGTGTCCATGGAAAAATAACAAAAGATATGAATTTCTAAAAATCCTGTCTAATATGTATAAAAAGGAAAGGAAGGATGAAAATACTGGAATTATTGAAAATATGGTGGAAAAATTACAAAAAGGGCTACCTATTACCAACCGGGGGATGGTCTACCCGTAACCAAAGTCGAAAATGGGACGTAGTGTGAAAGCCGTCGGAAAGACGGTAAGGCAAATTCCTGTCATAGGTTTGTTGTTGATCTATACACCTTAGATCCCTAATTTAGTTGATCTATGAAAAAGATAACCCCGAAAATTCATGAGATGAACATTCATTATGCACATTAGGTTAAATTTGATTGGATCCTTCTATTTATCAATTAATCAGTGGGAATTCCATATGAGCACTTGTTATGTTTTTGGAAGTTTAAGGTCTCAACTTCTATCACTCAGTTTGGCTGATTTTTGTACTTGCATGTCTTGGAATGTATAGAAACATAGTTTCTGAAGAAGAGTTCGGTTTTGGAGAATGAAACTTGTTTCATGCATGTTTTGCTCAAGACTAGTAAAATGCTGGTTGGGGGTGTGTTGAGCTCTTAACTGTGCATATTCTAACCCCAATTCATCACTTATTATGCATGGTTTTCATAATTTAAAGACTAATCTAATGCATGGATTTGTGATTGTAGGAATGAGAGAGAGACTTCACTAATTCATAGTTAAAAGAGTCACTTTGTATGCATTGAAGATCAATATAACAAGTGCTAAAAGGTGGAGGAAAGAAGAAGAAAGAAAGAAAGAGAAGAAAATATGGAAAAACTATCCCAAGACTTGTCCCAAGACCGATCGCCAGACAGGTCTACATAGCTAGACCGGTTGCCAGACAGATCATCAGGAGTCCAGAGAAACATAGCTTGCTGGACTGTTTTTTGGGTTTCTTAGACCGGTCGCCAGACAGGTCTAAGGTACTCCAGAAACTCCGTTTTTCAATACTAAGTTTCCAAATTGTGGAAGGACTCAGCGGATTCTCGAAGTTTCCAAGTTGGTGAGGGATTTCTCTTATAAAAGGCCACCTCCACTCTCTTCCTAACCCATCTAGCAATGTGGGGAGTAAAGGATTCTAGACCTAGGAGGCTCCTAGCCTCCGACAACTAGTTTTCTTCTTCTTCTAGTTCTAATTTTAGTTTTGTTTTTATGTTTTTCATTAGCTAACCTCTTAGCTATAGCTAAGAGGTGAAACTTATTGTTTACTTAGATATTTTAATTCATTTTATTGGTTTCAAGTTGGATTTATTGAAGAACAATGACTTTTGGATGTTTGAATAAAGTTCTAAGTAGTTTTTCTTACTCTTATAATGGCTCATGGATGTTTGGAAGAATTGTTTGAGTTCTTAATCGTTTTGCATGGCTCTAGACCTGTACGCTCTGTGGAATCAGATTCAATACGCTCTAGACTTGGATCATCATGTGGAAACTTCAAACCAAAGTTCTACCATTTTGTTCTCAATTCTGAATATTGTGTTGATTGTTCATATGATTTGAATGAAGTTCAAATCATAATATAGTCAAGCCTTGTGACAGGGTTTGATGATTATTATAGTTATGATCTTAATCTATTAGAACTAGGATCGACCTATGCAATTGAGTGTGCTCAAGTCCTAACTTGAATTGAGGGAATTATGTTGATGAACAACACATGTGTTGGATTGCTTTGATAATATAACCACTCTATCATCCGACTAAATAGGATTTGATTTCGATTCTAGTTGAGTATGTGAGAAACCACAGCGAATTATGCATCTAAGGAGAGCTATAAGTGGATCCTTGATGCTCTAGTTATCTTTCATTATTAGATTTTTCTGTTTCATGTTCAAAACCGATTTCACAAACCTCTTAAGATTCTAGTTATTAGGATAGTTTGAATTGTTTACCTCCTTCCCTATGGATCGGCCTCGGTCTTACCGAGATTATTACTACATCATAGCCTTGCACTTGAGGCGAGCGAACAGTGCGTGCAACGTTGAGCCGGCTCAGGTTCAGATCTGGGTTAGGGTCTATTTGCAGATTGAGAGTACAGTCGCGTAAACGATTTTTACTCATTAAGTATACTCGTACCAATTGGTTTTGTGCGAAATTCAAATCAGAGACATGTTCGTTCGAGTGGTCGCTCCTGTTGGGTTTAAACACAACGGACCTAACCCATTTGAAACGGTGATTTAAGCACCAAATCGTGTTCTATAAATAGACCTAATCCTTTTTCGATTTTATTCATTAAAATCAAGCAATTTCTCTCTGGCTCTTCAAATTCATCTTTGGTTCTCTAGTTTTTTACAACTAAGTTTACAAGTGAGTTTAATCACTTTGGGTTTAAGTTTTACATGCTGGTTCGAACCCATGTACACCGAGTGCACCGTTGGGATCGGGTAATAGTCATTGTATCCTGGAGGCCAACTGTCCAAGAAATCCTGTTGAATTTGGGATGTGGCCCTAGGAGGGCAGATTTGGTTTCGAGTCGGGTGACTCAGTCATGCCTCAACTCAAAATACATAAGTCCTTCTTACTTATTTTATTATTCGTTATTAATTTTATTTCTATTTTCAAATTTCATCTAATATTTTCAGCACATTATTTCTACAACTCCAAACACCCCATCCTACACAGAATGACCAATTACAACAAGATTTAAACTAGGGATGACTGATGAAACCCTGCATCCATTAATCCTTACAAGCATATAACCAAGCCCAAATATGAAAATTAAGCCCAAAGTCAATTCATAATCTAGTTCTAAGTCAAGTCCTAATCCTAAGCTAATTTAAGTTTAATGTTAAGTTAAACTCTAAGCTAAGACATGCCCTAACCCAAGCCAAATTTAAGCCGAATACAAATCAAATTTATATTAAATTCAAGGTCTAAACCCAAGCTTAGACTCTTCAAGCCCAAACCAAGAACCTCAAAGGCATCCACAAAGCCCACCAAAGCACCCCCAGAAATTTAATATCAATTCTTGTGGTGATCGCCAAAGTGTGCCGCTCGACACATTTCCATCATTTGAGGAGAGGGAAAAGTGATTTCTCCCTCGGGCGGTTGGATTCTAGAATTCCTAAAATACCCTTGAACCCCTCTCTTTTTACCATCCTATCATCCCTCTTATCCAATGAGAAAGTGTTATGTGACACTCCCCCTCTTCACCAATCACAGCCCTCTACCTCACCATTTACCTTTAAAGCTCTTCAAATTACCACTATGCAACTCCAGCCTCCTATAAATTCCCCCTTGTCCTTTCATTTCTACCAACATTAAAGAGAGGAGAGAAGAGAGCTCCACATACACCCTTCTCCCACTTAGCCTAGCTTAAGCTATGTCCAAGCCTAGCCCATCTAACCTAAGCTACTAACCCATCCAACCACATCGACCTAGCCCATGCATTAGTCGAATGGTGTGAAACAACCTTGGTGTTCATTAGGCTATAGAAGTCATCCTTTATTGTAGATATTGAATTTCAAAAGTATGGTCTTATTAGGGAGCGTGTGGAGGTGATGTCTAATTACCATTATTTTTTCTTTAGTTTTAATTTTTTTTAAAACATTAGAATTGTTTGTAAATGACTTACAATAGGAGGTTAATTAAGACTTTAGGTCATGGCGAAGATGATATTTTATTTAATAATTATTTGATTCATTTTATGGAAGTGTATGTTTTATGGATTAGTATTATGTGAAGGTATGTGGAATTATGATTTGCGGATGTTTAATTGATAAGTCATGTCCTTGGGTAAGATCAGGGTCGACTATACCTTGAATGTCAGATTTTAGGGCATGATAGAGTGGTATCAGAGCTTAGGTATAGGTCTTAATAGACCTAAGGTTTTGATTGATAGGTATACTTAGATAAAACTTAGGTGTGGGTTGTACTAGACTTGGGGTTGGGTTTGGTTTGTATACTTAGAGTGCACATTATAGTAGTCGATTCAAGTCATGACTTGTGGGACTAACACATCCCTAGTAGATTCATCATTCTATGGATGTTAGATCCCCGAAGGCAAGTCACGCTTATGTCGTGCCTTTCTTAGAAGGTGTGTGAGATCTAGTTGAAATGTGAGGGGGTATTATATTTTACTAGTCCCCCACTAGCTAGTTACTCCAATTCCACAGTCGGATAAACCCTATAAGTGGGTGGTAAGATAGATGGTTTTATCACAAGGGCCAGATTTGAGTGGTTTGAATCGGGGTATTGGTTGCTCAGGTGGCTGAAGGATGTACTGGATTGGGCTGACTTGGGCTGGACTCCTTTTCTTCTACTCTCTTTTCTCCCTAGTGGAGGGATGGGATGGAGGGCTTAAGGGTTTTCTAAGGCTTGAGGAATTTCTAAGTGCTTAAGGGATTTTTTAGAATTTTTTAAAATAAATGGAAATGAAAGGGGAGGGAGCTATTTATAGCCTTTTGGCCCAATTTTCTGGTCATTGTTGAGAATGTTAAGGGTGAAAAGATTCCAATGGACTGGATTTGGGATCGTTATGTGGCAAGATCTCAATGGTTTGATGGGGTGGTAAGATTGTGACTATGGTTCAAGGAGAGGACAACGGAGTCATTTTTCATTTTCACATAATTGTAGCTGGATTAAGGGCAACTCCACATGCTTTACACCCTCTCTTGCCAAGGTAGGAGGGTTGCCACATGGTGAGTGGAGGGCGGTGGCGTGCGCAATGCCCGCTATGTGGCCTACTCCCTACCTTTGTAGGGAGGCAATTGGAATGGGGTAGAACTCCTTGGTCCTCTTAAGTTCAGTTTAATTGGGTTTGGTTTGACTAGGTTGTTGAGTAGATGGTTTTAACTAGTGTGATTGGGTTGAGTGGACGACGTTTGTCTGGTTTGACTGGTTGACCATGTTGAGTTGATTGGTTTTGACTAGGTGAGTTGACTCGGTTTTGAATACTTGAGTTGATCAGCTTGTTAGCCCTAATAGGGTGTCTACACACATTGGACGTGGTTTTATGATGCTCAACACTAGTTTTTACCTTCATCTTAGCCAATTAAAGCCATTGAACTATAGTTGACCCGGCTTGACCCTAAAAGAGCTAGAATCGGGTCTATTACATTTCAACGCCTCAAATGAGCTTTATTCCAACTAAAAATTTGATGACATGTTAGTCATGCTCTTTGAAGTCTCAAAACAAGTTTTGAGTCGAATCCGAGCTGGTTGAGGTCACTGGACCTTGGTTAATTTCGCTTAACCACACCTGAACCGACATAGGGTCGACTTCATTTTTTTTGCCTCAAACTAACACCAATCGGGCTGAATGTTCGATGACATGTTGGATGTGGTACTAAGAAGCTCAACACCAATTTCGACACAAATTTAAAAAAATTAAGGTCACTGAACCCTAGGTGAACTCGTTTAATCCCATTAAAGCTCGAGTTCAGTATACTATATTATAGTGCCTTATACAAGCCCTTCTCCTACTGAAATTTTATTAACCCATTCAATGTAATATTAAAGGCTTGACACCCATATAGAGCCGAATATGAGACAATTGAGGCCATTGAACCCTAGTTGACCCCTCTTAAACCCACTTGTGCCGGAATTGGGTCTACTATTTTTCAACACCTCAAATAAGCCTTGTTTGGGCTGAAATTTTGTTGAAACATCAAACGCAATCCCAGGAGGATTGACACCAATTTTGAATTGAATCTAAGTCTGTTGTGTCCATTGAACCCTAGTTGACCCCGTTGGACCTCACCCAAGTTGGAATGTAGTCTACTTTGTATCAGCACCTCAAACGAGCTCCATTTTGGCCAAAAATGTATTGGCATGTTAGACATAGTTCTAAGAGGTTCAACACAAGTTTTTTAATTGAATTTGAGCCAATTAAGGCCACTAAACCCCCTTGTGAGCTCACATAGCTGGAATCAAGTCTACTTGATTTCAACACCTCAAATGAGCGTCATTCGATCTGAAATTTTCCTTAGATATTAGACGTTGTCCTAGGTGGCTTGTTGAGCCTCTGAATTGTGCATATTCTAACCCCATTTCATCACTCATTATGCATAGTTTGCATGTTTAAAAGACCTATCTAATGCATGTTTTGTGATTGTAGGAATGAGAGAGGGACTTCACCTATTTGAAGGTTAAAAGACCATTTTAAAGTACATTTGATGATGATAAAAGATGTGTCAAGAGAAGAAGAAAGAAGCGAGGAAAGGAGAGAGAGAGAGAGAGAGAGAGAGAGAGAGAGAGAGAGAGAGAGAGAGAATGTAGCTAACCAATTGGTCCGACCGATCATAATTGGTTGGCCAAACAAGCCCAACTAGTCATGACCGGTCGGCCATGTATAGGCCCCCCTCCAGACCTTGCTGGACTTCTACTGGACCAGTTCGACCAGTCGTGACTGATCGACCATGTACAATTTCAGCAAGACAGCAGCTTCTACTTCAAGCTCCAATTTTTCATGCTCAGTGGGTAAGTATTGCGTGGATTATGGAAGTTTCTGAGTCGGTGGAGCTTCAATGCTATAAAAGGACACCTAGGGGCTTGTCTAAACATATCATAAAAAGCTTGAAAGTCATGGGAGGTAAAGAGGATCGTTGTGGAGCATTTGCAACTCCTCCGAATCAGTTTTTTCATGTTTTACAGTAGTTTTCTTTTGAATTTTAGTTTAACCCCTTAATGGTTGGCTAAACCTCTTAGCTAGGGCTAAGAAGTGAAGCTTATAGTTATTTACAATGCTTTGTTGAGTTTAATTCAAGTACTTATGGTTTAATGAAGAACACTTTTGGTTCTAGTTTGAAATAAAGTTAGTATTCTTCTATCTCTTGTGATTTTGCTTACATGGGATGTTTTAATTTACTGAGATTGCTTACATGGGGTATTGTTGATAAGATTTTGGGTTGTATAGATCGTAGATCTATCATGATATGTTGGATGCTAGGAGATCTTACTAAGTTTCCTAAGTGCTTATCTAGAACTAAACTAAAAGTTCTTATATTTTGATTTGATATAAGATAGATGTTTTATAGACTGATATTGGTTTGATTAAAGTTCAATTCATGCTTGTAAATCAAGTCTAGTGATAAAACTTTAGGAAGAATCATGAATGTGATCTTACTTATTTTGTGAAGGATTTGACTGTGTGATTGGATACACCCAATGCCTTAGTTGTTATTAGAAAACCATATCAGTAGATAATTCATCCATGTTAGACGTATTGTGATGATTTGATTGCTTCATATTCCGATTGGATAGGGATAGAACTCAGATTCCAATTGAGTTAATTGGCTTGAATGGTTGAATTGGCATTGTGAATGATTATATGTGGATCCTTGGTGCTCTAGTGCTTATAATCCTGATTTCATTTATAGTTTTATGTTCTTAAAATCCATCATTTGATACAAATTCGAATTTAGTTCATCCTACTTATGTAATTTATAATTGTTACGACAATCCCTGAGGATCGACATCAGTCTTACCAAGAATTATTACTACATCGCAGCCTTACACTTGAGGTGAGTGAACAAGGCTCAACACTAGTTTAGAGCTGAATTTGAGCCAGTTCAGACCACTGAACCCTAGTTGACCCTGCTTGACCCCACTTGAGCCAAAATCATGTCTACTTCATTTTTACACCACAATTCATTAATCTAATATAGACTACAGGCACGATAGACGCTTTGAATTTCCTTTAATCTAGAACTTGGTTTTTAATTAGAGAACATGTTCAATCAAGGCCTAATCTATGTTGGATGTTTGAATATTAGTATAACCACTCCATTATCCAACTAGATAGGATAGAATTCTGATTCTGGTTGAGTTATCAATCGAATATATGTGAATTAAGAATTGAGAATAGTTGCAAGTGGATCATTGGCGCTTTAGTACTTTTATTTCATTATTAAACTTTAAGATTTAGTGTTTTCATCACTATTCCAATTAATTCTGAATTTCATTTTTAATTTTTTAATCCAATTCTAAGTTCTAAATTGTGTTAGAAGAATACCTTGTAATTGTATATCCCCAAGGACGATCTCGGTCTCAACTAAATTATTACTACTACATCACGACCCTACACTTGGGGTTGTGAAAATAGATCCACTAAAGTGGAAGTGAAGTTGCATAGTTGCGCAACTAATGAATCAGGCGGGCAAAAGAGAACAATAGTGAAGAAAGAACCGAATGAAAAAATCAAGGGCAGTTTTGGTTTTTATAGGCATTGTGGAGAGAACTTGCGAGGTCGCACAACTTCAATCAAGTTGCATGACCACACAACTTATAGTTCATCAAAAGATTGCAGAAGTTGTATGAGATGATGAAGGGATGAAGGTAGCTTTGGTTAATTCCTCGAAAGAAAAGCAAGATGAGGGAATTTGATCCACCTCTGATTCCACACCATGAGGAAATCAAAGGGGATCGAGGGGGCATCTATTAAGGTAGAAATTTCATATCAACAGTCAAGTCACGCGACCTCACAACTCGATTATGAATTTGTGCGGTCGCACAACATCAGTTTGAAACTGATTTTGTGAGTAATGGCAGCAAGACATCTTCTTAGGCTTACAAGTGAAGTGTTCACTCCCCAAGTGTAGGGTTGTGAAGTAGTAATAAATTCGGAAAGACCAAGTATCATCCCACAAGGATTTGTGCGTGAATATTCTCAGAATTTATTTAAAGTAACTTAAATCAAAATCACATTAAGAATTAAATATGGAAAACTGAAATTTGGAATTAAACAGTGAATATGAGAGGTGAAAATAATAATCTAAAAGGCATTAGAGCACCAAGGATCCACTTTTGGTTATTTTCAATGTATCAACGTAACTACGTTTCTCAATTACACAACCGGAATCGAAGTCCTACTCTATTCGATTGAAATATGGAACGGTTAGATTAAAACTATCTGAAATAATTGCTTGTTCATTGATTTGATTCCCATAATAATGCTCAGCTATTAGGCATACTCAATTGTATAGCCAAGCCTTTATCCAATCTAGTTAAGATCATAATCAGAGCCTTCATCA
This sequence comes from Liriodendron chinense, assembly GCA_003013855.2. Lineage (NCBI taxonomy): Eukaryota > Viridiplantae > Streptophyta > Magnoliopsida > Magnoliales > Magnoliaceae > Liriodendron > Liriodendron chinense. The sequence goes on along the minus strand of ML058437.1, from coordinate 1,632,853 downwards.
ATTCCTATCACTAGGCTTGACTATAAGCAATGATTTGAATTTCAATTAAAGCAAAATCAATAAGCAAAACAGTTATCTCAAATTAACATAAAAGATTAGAACTTTAGTTTGATATAGTTCCAACATTAAGATCATGACATTGAATTCATGACAATCAAAGCATCTATCATGCCTAGAGTCGATGATAGATCAATGAACTATACAAGTATAAATAATGCAAACAAGTAAGTTACTAGATTTAGATTCACTAAGCATCATATGAGCCCAGAGTCATCAAGAGATAAAAGACGAACTAAACTATAACTTTATTGAAACTTCACCCAAACCATGTTCATCAATTATAACAATAAAAAGGAAACCTAGGTTACATCAATCCATCAAAATGAATCAAAAGCTTCACCTCTTAGCTCTAGCTAAGAGGTTTTAGTTCATATCTAACATTCTTGAACCAAACTCTCTAAAAAACATAAAACTACTAAAAACTAGAAGAAAATAAGAAACTAGAATTAGAAATCCTTCTCCTAATTCTCTTTAATCTTCCCTACGTTCTACCATGCTTTAGGAATGAAGAGAACACCTCCTTTTATAGCACAAATCCGCCACCAAGTAGGAAGGTTTGAGAAGCCGCGTAGAGTTTTCGCACTAGGAAAATCGATCACCGAAAATAGAAACTGCTAAAATAAATTTATTAAAGCCTCTGTGTGTGCCTCACCGGTCATGACCAGTCAAACCCATCTAGGCACAGTCTTGCAAGCATCTAGAGTTCAACAAGGGGGTGGCCGACCGGTCGGACCTCTTTGTGGGCTTTGTTTTCCATCTTCTTTCTTCTCTTCTCTACTTACTTCTTCTCTCTACTTCTTAGCTTTTCTTCATTTGATCTTCAAGGTGTATGAGGAAGGTCTTTTATCATCAAATTAGTGAAGTCGTTATCTCATTCCTACAATCACAAAAGCATGCATATGATGAATCTTTTAGGCATAGAAAACATGCATAATGAGTGATAAATTGGGGTTAGAATATGCACAATTCAGAGCTCAACACACACACCAACTAGCATTTTGCTAGTCCCGAGTAAAATATGCGTGAAACAAATCCAACTTTTCAATACCCAACTCTCTCTCAGAAACTATGCTTTTATAAGCTTCAAGATATACAAGTGCAAAATTCAGAGAAATTTAGTGAAAAAAAACTGAAATCTTAAACTCCCTAAGCATAATGAGTATTTCACATAGAATCTCCGCTGATTGATTGATAAATAGAAGAATCTGAACAAGTATAATATAGTGTGTATAATGAATGTTCATCTAATGAATTTTCAGGATTACCTTATGTTAAGCCTCCAATTTATACATTTGCCGACCCATTACATCACATTATATGCATGGTTTTCATGTTTAAAGACTAATCTAATACATGTTTTTCTGATTGTAGGCATGAGAGCGAGATTTCACCAATTCATGGTTAAAAGAGTCATTTTGTATGCATTGAAGATCAAAGAACTAAGTGTCAAAGGATGGGAGAAAGAAGCAAGAAAGGATGGAAGAAAGAAAGAAGAAGTGCAACACTATGCACTGAAGACCAGTCATCCGACAGGTTTGCAATTCAACAGAGAACCCCCCCCCCCCCCCTCCCCCATTGCTGTACATATCATTGGACCAATATAGACCGGTCGCACATCACTCAGACCGGTCGTCAGACTGGTCGCACATCACTCAGACCGGTCGAGCACTCAACAGAGAGGGGGAGGAAATTCCAAAAAACTCATTGGACTGAGTTTCACATTTTACGAGGGGTCTGACAACCGGTCATCCATGAGCTCAGACCGGTGTCCAACCGGTCAGCTGCGTAACAGAGCTTGTCCTACAAGCTCCGATTTTCTCTACGCAGATCCGTAATTCCTTGCACAATCTGGAATCTTTCACACTATTCTATAAAAGGGGTACCTAGGGCTTCGTTTAAAGGCATCCTAGAAGAGATTGAAGGTCGTGGGAAGTAAAGGAGAGCACCATGGAGCGTCCACAACTCCGTTGATTCCGATTTTTTTAGTTTTTCATGCTTTTGTTTAGTTTTTCTTTTCGATTCTAGTTGTAGTATGATAATGCTCAGCTAGAACCTCTCAGCTAGGACTGAGAGGTGAAGCTTGTAGCCAATTTCATGTTTAATTTAGTTTGATTCAAGTACTTTCACTTTAAGTTTGTATTTTGAATGTTCTAGTTCGAATAAAGTTGATATTTTTAGAAGTTTTATGAGAGTTCATGTGCTCCGGACGTGGATTCTTTGCGATTCTCTGAGATTATCATATTTGGCTTGATTAGATTCGAATTATGATAACCCTTGAACTTGCCATAGTCCATAGGCATGGCTGTTACTCCGAAGGCTATGATTTTGAATGCTATGTGATTGAATAAGACTAGAACTTGGAAGTTCGACTTAAGTGGGATTGGATGTGTTTCAATGCTTTACCTTCCAATTAGATGAGAGATAAAACTTCGAATCTAGTTGTGTTTTATGCTTGGATTGATTGGATTGACATGGGATTGCTACAAGTGAATCCTTGAAAGCCTTAGTTCCATTAATTATATATTTTACAACTTTACTGTTTTTAAGTTAGATTATGATTTGAACTTCTAAATTGATTGAATTTGAAGTTGCTGGAATAGTTTAGAATTGGTTTTCTAATTCCCTATGGATCGACCTCGGTCTTACCGATAATTATTACTACATCGCAGCCTTGCACTTGAGGCAAGCGAACAAGTTTTTGGCGTCGCTACCGGGGAGTTTAGATAAACGGTTCTAGATTGTTTTAGTGGCTATAGAAGTAAAAGTAGATAGGTTTTTTTTTTCCCTAGGACTAACAAGTTGTTTTGTTTTGTAGGAATTCTTCCATAGTTCAAGCAAATAGGGTAATATCTTTCTAACTTAGTGTAGATTTTTCAATTTTTAGATTTTTGTTAAATTCTGTTTTAGGACTTAGGATTAGTTTAGTTCTTAGTTGTGCGGTTTATGTCCCGTTGGGAACGTAACCACACCAATCGTCTCCAATCCGAAGGTGGTTTAGTTGGACCATTATCATTCCATAGACGAGTCCGAAAAAACAAGAGCTTTGTGATAGTTTGGGGAGTATGGATCAAACACCTTTAAGGAATCCTCCTCCCTACTCCAACTACAAACGCAAAATCAAGAGGGAGTAGGAGAGAATGAGGTACACAATGTTCCTCCAATGAGATCTTTATAGGACTACCTACAACCGGCCCATACAACTACACCCTCTTGCGTGGTCTTACCACCATCCGGTGGAAACATTGATATAAAGCCGGGTGTGATTCAACCTTTGCCAAAGTTCCATGGGCTAGACTCTGAGAGCCCATACCTACAGTTAAAGGAATTTGAAGAAGTGGTGGTTACTTTACAATATGCGAATGTTTCGGAAGATGCCATAACACTTAAACTTTTTCCCTTTTCATTGAAAGAAAGAGCCAAGAGTTGGCTCTACTCTCTTAGACCACATTCGTTAGGGTCATGGAATGAGATGACTTGGGAATTCTTGAAAAAGTTCTTCCCGGCTCATAAAACAAACACCATTCGAAGAGCCATAATGAACTTTTCGATTAAAAAGAATGAATCATTATTCCAATATTGGGAAAGGTTCAAGGACCTCCTACTTGCTTGCCCACATCATGGCTACAAAAATTGGTGAATTGTAAACTTCTTCAATAATGGATTAAGTTCCAACATGCGTCAATTCGTAGAGATGATGTGCAACAGCGAGTTTATGAGTAAAAATCCAGATGAAGCTTGGAGTTACTTGGATACATTGGCCGAGAATGCCCAATCATGGGATACCTTGGACAAATCTAGTAATCTCAAGCCTCCTCAACAAAAGGAAAAAGGAGGCATCTATATTCTTAAAGAAGAAGATGATGTGAACGCAAAGATAGCCAGCCTTACAAGGAAGATCGAGGCCATGGAACTTAGTAAGAGTGGAGTTTCAAAGTCCAATGAAGCTATTGAGAACATATGTGGAATTTGTGCCACTAATATACATGCTATGCAAGATTGTCCTACAATTCTTGCATTTCAAGAGGTGTTACAGGAACATGCAAATGCCACATATGGATATCAACGGCCTTTTAATGGACTGATGGGTAACACGTATAACTCTACTTTGAAGAACCACCCAAATTTCAGTTGGAAGAATAATCCCACGGGTAATCCTACTAACTCTCAAGGAGGGCCACCCATACAAAATATGGCACCACCTCAATTTTCAATGGAGGATACTCTAAAGGCATTTATGCAAGGGAAAATACAAATAAATCAAATGAACCAATAAATGTTCTAAGAGCTTAAAGTCTCGGTTGATGAGATTAAGGGACGCTTGAATGCTAGGGAAGGGACCTTTCCGGCCCAACATCAACCCAATCCAAAGCAAGTACATGAAGTAAGAATCCATAATCTCCCCAACTAACATGTGGAGTAAGCCAAATCCGTCACCACTCTTAAAAGTGGTAAGTAAATTGACAAATCTATTCCGGTGAAGACCGACAAGCCTAATGATCCGGTAAATTCTGAGGATGAGGATGGATCTAACTCAGCCCCACAAGAAACGGAACGCGTTTATAAGCCCGTAGCACCATTCCCTTCCAGATTGGTTGCTCCAAAATCTCTTCCAAACTCTGATAATATTTTAGAGATTTTTAGACAAGTCAAGATAAACATTCTATTGCTTGATGCTATTAAACAAATCCGTTCTTATGTCAAGTTTCTAAAGGACCTATGCACAACCAAACGCAAATATAATGTGCAACAAAAGGCCTTTTTGAATGAGCAAGTGAGTGTCACTCTTACTCAAAAGACCCCCCAAAAATTCAAGGATCCCGATAGCCCCACAATTTCATGCATCATTGGTGACTACCGGATAGAACGTGCATTGCTAGACTTGGGGGCAAGCGTAAATTTAATCCCATAATCGGTATATGAGCAACTAGGCCTTGGTGAATTAAAACCCACCAAAACTACGTTGCAACTAGCTGATAGATCCATCCGTGTACCGAGAGGGATAGTCGAGGATGTATTGGTCCAAGAAGATAAATTCTACTACCCGGTGGATTTCATCGTTTTGGACACACTACCGATTATGGATACTAGCACTCAAATACCAGTGATTTTAGGCCGCCCATTCCTGGCTACATCAAAAGCAATTATCAATTGTCGGAATGGGGTAATGCAATTGTCCTTCGGAAACATGACATTGGAGGTGAATGTGTTCCATCTGGGAAAAAGGCATAGGGATGATGATGATGAGCTCTTCGAGGTAAACATGCTCGAATCTTTTGAAGAAGAAGAGCTCCTCCAATTTGAACCACTTGAAAGCTTGGAGACATGCTTGGCACATTTTGAGGATTCCAAAGACCCCATTATTAGTGAAATTGTGCAAGCATTGAATATTGAGAAACCGATAGTTGGTACTAGCCGGTGGAGGCCCCATTTTGAAAGATTGCCACCAACCACATCAAGGCCTCTACCGTCTAACATCAAACCACCGAAGCTTGACCTTAAACCATTGTCATCTGAGCTGAAATATGTATATTTGGGTCAAGAAGAAACGTTCCTGGTAGTCATCGCCTCTCACCTAGGAAAAGATTAAGAGCTCAAATTGATTAAGCTACTCAAAGAACATAGGGGAGCTATAAGATGGATAATAACGGACCTCAAAGTGATAGATGCTTCAGTATGTACTCACCATATACACCTCGAAGAGAACGCAAAAATGACTAGACAACCTCAAAGAAGGTTAAATCCAAATATGATGGAGGTTGTTAAAGCCGAGGTGTTAAAGCTACTAGATGTGGGTATCATCTACCCCATCTCGGATAGCCAATGGGTGAGTCCTACCCAAGTTGTCCTCAAGAAGTCCGGTATTACCATCATAGAAAATGCCAACAACGAGCTTATACTGACTAGAGTGACCACCGGTTAGCGTATGTGCATCGATTATTGGAAGCTAAACACGGTCACTAGGAAGGACCACTTCCCTCTCCTAATCATGGATCAAATTTTGGAGAGGTTAGCGGGTCACTCCTATTATTGCTTCCTAGATGGCTATTTCGGTTATAACCAAATTGAGATAGCCCCGGAAGACCAAGAGAAGACCACCTTTAAATACCCGTTTGGCACCTTTGCATACCGAAGAATGCCATTCGAGCTATGTAATGCACCCGCCACATTCCAACGATGCCCGTTAAGTATTTTTTTAGACATGGTGGGTGAATTTCTCGAGGTATTCATGGATGATTTTTCTATTTTTTGTTGTACTTTTGAAGACTGCCTTAATAACTTGAAGTTGGTCTTGACAAGGTGTGAGGAGAAGAGCCTTGTTTTAAACTGGGAGAAGTGTCATTTTATGGTACAAAGAGGAATAGTCCTTGGACATATCATCTCGTCCAATGGAATAAAGGTAGACCAGGCTAAAATTGATATTATTTCCAACCTACCTCCACCCAAGAGCATATGCGATGTGCGGTGTCACGCCCCAAACCCGGGGACCGGGCTCACTAAATTCCTGATCGCCGACCTTGGTGCCAACAGCCTCCGTAGTACCCCATTCTCGGCTACTAGCTCTCATTTGCCAGGTTCCGATCCTGGGATCCTACAAGGAGGATTTTTAGGGTAAATTTTTTTTTGTACAGGAGCATAATCAAAACCATAAAACATCATCAAATATCCACTCAAAAGTTTGTTGAGTACAGTGCTGGAAAGGAAAATACAACATGTAGCAGAAGTCCAAAATATTAAGTACATGCACCGCGCTCAACGCTACTGATGTGCCTAGTACCTGCAGTGTAAACAAACGTGCATGAGCTTCCTACGAAGCTCAGTAGAGTGAGTGTGTGCACGTGTGATGCATATGACAAGTATACAGATATCAGAGTAAGCAAAAGTAGTAGAGGGCTAAGTTACCAAGTTCATGAATGTTATCAGCCATCCCAAGGCTATGCGATGCAAGGGCCTACATGGCCGAGTGTTACATGCTAGAGATGCAATGCAAACACGTCAATCCTCAACTGATCCACATATCAAAATAGTTCTCGTCAGGGACATCACCGGGGTCTAGTATACTCTAATACTGGCCGCCGCACATCACGCGCATAACCAAGCGAGTAGAAAAGACCTCACTATCCGCTTCGTCAGTGGTATGCCAATGCCCACCCGGCTCGTCGATAGCGGACCCATTCCATGAGCTGGTCAGACTTGACCTAGCTTACAGCTTACTGCACCCGGGCGGATAAGGTCACACCCCTTTCCAACCGACCTCGACACAGTGGGAGACACGGCCTACTGGTATTTGGCACACGGGCGCTCATGTTATCCACTCGGTCTCGACGCTGGAGCATCCTACTGGTACCACAGGGTTTAGGGACTTTCACCCAAGGACATCCATGGCGCCCACGTACTAGAACAAGTTTTCGGTGTCTAATACTGCCAACCATGATGTGACTATGGTGCCCACCACCCCGATGCTGCTAGGGTGTGAAAGCGATCGTGACATACATAATGCGAAATGCATGAGTCATACAATCCAAATCATGCACCAAACTTACGCATACTACGCAATCATGTGGGGCGACCCTGTCTCACACGGGTCCCCTAAGTATAACAAGCCAACTAGCATATGCTATGGTTAATCATGATCCATAACAGGCATACAAATGATGCGTATGGGCATATGAATGAGCATGATATTCATTATAAAAAGCACGTTATCAGTGTGACATATCATGCTAATCATACTAGCATGTTACCAAAATGTATCATATAACATTGGCCTTAAAAGGCCCAATATATATATAGAGAGTGGGACCCAGACTGTGGGTCCCATTGAAAATGTAAAGGTCTTCGTGGCATAGCCCACTTGAGACCACATCGACCCCATACTTGGGCCTGCACATACAAGATAGGCAGTCAAAATATGTGTACGGCATGGATAAAACATATATATCAAAGAAGGAACCATGGTGGGAATCAATGACCACTATTCCCTGCGGGTGTGGTCCATCTAACATCTGGATTTGCCTCATTGTTAGGGCCGTATCCTAAAATAATATGGAAAAATAAATGGGCAGCATGAATAGAACAGATACATCATGATGGAGCTAATAGATACATCACGTTGGGACCCATAGGGTGGGCCACCTGCTGGGCAGCGTGGTACCCATCTGGTCCTAATAAGTTTTGAATCAAGTAGATATTTGTGTTTTCTCCTTCATCCATATCCATGTGATCTTATGAATAGATTGGATGGCTGTTTACGTTGAATTTTGTAACAGGGTCCTCCGGACGTTCACCTTCTCTCCAAGAGATTTCCTCCTTGGGCCTGAAAGGAGACAGAAAATAACTAAGGGTGGCCGGCGTCCAGCCGTTGGCCCTCCGATGCTTAAGTTAGATAGGGTGAGGTTGAAAAGAGAACTAATAAACGACGGGGGTTAGAGATTGAGTATTGTGTACCTTTATCATCAATAGAGTCATCTATTTATACAGATCTAAATGATCCAACCTGTTACGCAAGCTGTTAAGATTAGTACTGATTTCATGAGATAAGAAGCTTATCTTGTTAATCCTTGGATAAGGAAGTAGTCAAAACATTCTAGACGTCTAGCTGATTACGTCTCTAGATATTCGAAACTATGAATAGATATAAACCAAAATCGACCTATACGGGCTGCTGGTACTATGAGATGAGGGCCATCCATGCCAGAGACTAGAAACCACGACCGCTCATATGTCAGGAGCTGCTCATATCAAGGGTGCTCGCATTATGGGATGCGACCCCTTTCGACAATCACGAGCCGAGCTGGTCGCATTTTGGAGATGCGACCCCTTTCGTCGAGCACGAGCTGGGCTGGTCGCATTTTGGAGATGCGACCGCGATTCCTCACTTCTCTTTAAAGCCAAATTTGTCTACAATAAGTGCCCCTCAAACTCTTGGCGTTGAGGAACTATGCCAAGGGTTTTGTTTGTATGCGTAGCTGACTGCTGGGAGAGAATCGCGCATGATTCATTTAACATGATTCTGCATTTATGATGGCCAGCTTTACGCAGCTTTTCCTGCTGCAAGAAATGAGGCGTCGATCGCCACGTGTCTTCGTATTTAATGCTTGTGCTCGTTCGTTTGTCTTGCCGGATGAGAGGCTGCCGCGTGTCAACCAAATCAAACGAAATGATTACGTATAAATATCAGATCCTGCAGAATTTTCTTCATTTTCGAATTTTCGGCTGTAGGGTATTCTTCTTTCTTCTTCTCCTTTGTTTCTGGTGCAAACCTCTTCGCAGAGGTAGTCCTCCTTCATCTTTTCCTTTTTCTATCTTGTTTTTTCTTTTGCAATGGCGAAGTTTTCAATGAAGAGATCGTTCCCTTGGGAGATCACACCCCTGATTCATCTGAATCTAATACTGCCAGGGTACCGGTAGGAAGGTATTCTGCCGCCGGTTACTCCTCAATACTAACAGAAGAATGGCTCTCTAGCCTTCGGGAGAGATATCGGGTACCAGATTCTGTTACTTTTAGATTACCTGGGAGAGGGGAGACAGCTGATGCACCACCACCAGGTTATGTGGCCTTTTATGAATATTTTTTCAAAGTTGGCGTGCGTCTTCCCCTTCATCCATTCATCCAAAATTTTCTACGTATTTATAAGATTGCCCCTGGCCAGCTTATCGTAAACGGCTGGTGGGTGCTTATAAGTACCTTCGTCCTCTGGAAACAAGCGGGTAATGATGAGTTAACTCCTGGGAATTTTTTGAGGTTATTCCAGTTAAAACGGGCCCCATCTACTGAGGGTTGGTATTACCTCTGCTTCTGGCACTGGAATAACTTCATTCTGGGGAACCCCTCTTCCAATTGCCCTGGATGGAGGAAAAATGGTTTTACGTCTCCGGCAACTGGGAGTCCAAAGCGGGCTCCAACCCCAGAGGCCATAACGTTAGTCGTTATTTTGGCGAAGGTGGGTTGAGTTTCTGCCCGTCTGTCTAAAAGGGAACAATAATTTCGCTGATGGTAATTGATGTACCTTTCCTATATTTCTTGCAGGCATTCCGACTAGTGTAAAATTGAACCTCCGGGGAGGACTTCACGAAAAGCTAGTAAAGGTTTACAAGCTCTCAGCGGCCGCGCGCCACGTTAACGTCACCTTAGAGCCACGTTGCCTCTGTACCGCGGGCCTAATTTCGCAAGAAGAGATGACGAACGTAGGAGATAAGAGGGGTGCGCTGGGGGTGCTCCCTCGTTTGAAGGGTACAGCCTCGAAGAGGCAAAAGAAAACTATGGCCGGTCCTTCAGCTACGCCCGATCAGGCAGAAGGATCTGCTCGCGGCAAACAGCCGCATGCTACTAAAAAAGGGGGGGCCGCCCTGACTCCTCATGCGACTACGACCCCTTCGGTTGCTGCGACTCCTCCGTCTGGCGCTCGTGGCCAGCCGGTAATCGAAGTCACCAATAATTCGTCGAAAGGCGATCGAAGGGAGAGAGGCCTCCCTCTGAAGGAGACAGTATGCCAGCCTTTTGCTACTCGCGAGTCCGTGACACCTTCCTTGGGTGCTGCGAATGCTCGCGAGACGGGCTCCAACGAGATGGTGGTAGCCCAACCCTCTGGGTCAGGAGTCTTTGTTATCCCATCGTACTTGCACCCAATATGCAAGTTTATGTTCGATAACATCTCCCCCAATGCCTTCGGGAGCCTCCCTGAGCCAAGCCCAGAGGCTCTCTCTACTGATATAGGGGTGAGATTAATTCAGGTAACAACTCCTTTCTCCTCTATCGTTCTGTCTATGGATTAATAATGTAGCGAGCCAATCTAATCCTTCTTTCTTTGTTTATATCAGAGTCTGGATCTCACACTTCGTGTCAGACGTGACATTGAAGCTGCCCGCTGCACTGTTGAAGATGCGGAAAAGAAGAAAAAGACGATGGAGGCCGAAGTCCAGGGAAGGGACCGCCTGGTGAAGGCACTGGAAGCCCAAATCGCCAAACTGGATGAGGAAAAGCAAATCCTCCTTGTCAAGATTCAGGCCCTGACTGACCGTTTTCAGTCAGTGGACCTTCAACTTGCAAAGCTCCAAGAACTCCATACCAAGAGCGAGAGGGAGAAGGATATTTTCCGCGAAGACAAGATCCGCCTCGAGGAGCAGTTCAAGGATTCTCGGACTAAGCTCGAGGAGGCCATGAAGAGACTTGACCAGCTGAAGGATGACTCCATTCACTGGGAGGAGGAGCGAGTGGCTCTTGTTCAGATGGTATCTGACGAAGGTCCTCGTGCAGTCCGAGAGTTCCGAACCTCTCAACTCTACGACGAGGAGCACTATGAAGGGTATATCGCTGGTTGCGATTTTGCGGTCAAGGTTATGCAGCAGATTGCTCCGTCTTTCAACTTAGTGGAGTTTGAGAGGGTGGCTTTCGAGGTCGCGGCTAGGGAGCGAGCTGCGGCTGAGAATGAGGTCACCGAAGCCACAGATGCCATGCCTGCTCCTGAGATCGGCCCTGAAGCCGAGAGCCGCGAGCCTGCTCTAGATGGGGATGACCAATCTTAAAGTGTTGTCCGCCTTCCTCTATTTTGTATGTTTTTACACCTTTGAGAAGAATTTGTGTATGTAACTGACTTGATTTTTTGGTTAATTATAATGAAACATCCATTTCTTCAATGTTGTGTACTCTCCCTAGCTTTTTCGCCCTATGTTGATCGTATACTGACTGCTCGCATAACTAACTCATGAAAAAGTGAATTAGACTCAATCCCGGGGTCGTATGACCATGTCCACGTTGAGATAGACTGGTCTATCGATTGAGGTTTTGATTCCACCAAGGGTAGAAGATTGGTCAAGAGAACACGTATGTTCTCTTCAGGGCTATTTTTTATCCATAAAATGAAGAAGCAACCAACAAGAATGATCTTAACCCTACCAAGGGTAGGCAATTGGCCAAGAGAATGTATGTATTCTCTTCGGGGCTATTCGAGTCCAATTAAATGGAGTAGCGACCAAAAGGAATGATTTTAATTCTTATTCATTCGGAATGTCGTTCGAAATTACATCGAATTAAGGGAAATACCGTAATAAGTGTTCCACGTACCAAGGGCGACGTACGGGTCTTCCCTGCATGTCTTCAAGATAATAAGTACCGGGTCGCACAATTTTGATGACTCGATACGGACCTTCCCAATTCGGATCAAACAAACGAGTAGGAGCTCCGAGGTTCTGTCTGAGGACTAAATCGTCGAGCTGGAAAGCTCTAGGCTGAACTTTAGCGTTACAGTAGCGAGCAATGCACTGCTGATACGCTGTTGCTCGCATCTGGGAGGCAATTCTCCATTCTTCCAAGAGATCGAGGTGAAGTCGAAGACTTTCCTGATTACAAGTGGAATCGTACTGCTCGATCCGATACGAGGGTACTTGAATTTCAACTGGTACTACGACGTCGGTACCGAATGCCAAGGAGAAGGGAGTTTCGCCTGTAGACGTGCGATTCGTAGTCCTATACGCCCATAAGACTTCTGGCAGGAGTTCTGGCCACATGCCTTTACACTCACCGAGCTTGGTCTTCAAATGATGCTTGATGATTTTATTCACTGCTTCAACTTGCCCATTTGCCTGAGGATGATAGGGAGAAGTGTGGATATTGCGTATCCTCCATGTTTCGCAAAATTCATCGAAAGCGGCGTTGTCGATTGCTTTCCATTGTCGGTGATTATAGTATGGGGGAGTCCATAACGGCATATGATGTTTCTCCATATGAACTTAGTGGTCTGTTTCTCAGTAATTCTGGCTAGTGGCTCCGCCTCAGCCCATTTGGTGAAGTAATCGACCCCTACTATTGTGAACCTATTTTGTCCTTTTCCAGTAGGCAAGGGCCCGATGATATCGACCCCCCATTGAACGAAGGGCCAAGGGCTATCAATTGGAGTCATTTGCTCGGACGGTACATGAGGTATAGGTGAGTATCGCTGGCACTTGTCACATTTTTTAGAGAATTCAATTGCGTCTGCCTTCATAGTGGGCCAATAGTATCCTTGCCTCATCGCCTTATACGCTAGGGATCACCCCCTTGGGTGGTTACCACATGTCCCCTGGTGTATTTCATCTAGAACACGATGCGCTTCTTCTGGGTGAAGACACCTTAAATAGAGCAAGAAAAAACTCTTACGTAACAATATTCCATCTTGTAAGGTATACCTGGCGGCTCGATGACGAATTTGTCGGGCGGCTTTCTTATCGTCTAGGAGGTATCCGTCTCTGAGATAAAGGAGTATGGGGTCCATCCAACATGGAGACGGATGTACTGCAATCCCCTGCTCGAGAGTTGCTTTGTCGATACTCGAGTTCTGAAGGTGCTCGATGGGAATTGAATATGATAACTCAGATTCTGGTGCAGAGGCGAGTTTTGCCAAAGAATCACCGAGTTTATTCTTCTCGCGAGGGATGTGGATTATTTCATAATTCTTTAGCTTTGCGAGCAGGATGAGCACTCGAGATTTGTATAAGGCCATCCTTTCTTCTTTTGCTTCGAATTCACCGAGTACCTGATTAACTATGAGCTGAGAATCACTGTGAATGAGTAAATTCTGAATTGAGAAGACGTTTGCTAGTTCGAGACCAACGATCAAGGCCTCATATTCTACTTCATTATTTGAGATGCGAGAATCGAAACGTAAAGCGTATTGGAAATGCGACCCGTCTGGGGCGACTAAAATTAGGCCCGCTCCACTGCCGGTGGCCCTTGAAGACCCGTCCACGAAGAGTGACCAGGAGGGCTGGTCGCTGATCGCGGCATTATCATCGGAAGAGGAGTATGTGAATTCGGCGATGAAGTCAGCTACGGCCTGGCCCTTGATTGCGGTCCTAGGGCAGAACGATATGTCATGCTCACTGATCTAGATCGCCCATTTAGTTAATCTTTTGGAAGCCTTAGGTTTTTGAAGGACTTGTCGTAGCGGATGATTTGTTGGTACTAAAATAGCGTGGGCTTGAAAGTATGGTCGCAGTTTTCGGGCTGCTGTGACTAAAGCAAGGGCTAGTTTCTCCATATCAGAATATCGAGTTTCAGCGTCCACCATTGCTCGACTGATATAATAAACAGGCCTTTGTATCCCGGAATCTTCTCTTATTAAAGCGGCGCTAACGGCCATGGAGGACACAGATAAATAAAGGATGAGTTGCTCATGCGCCACAGGTTTAGATAAAACAGGGGGTGTGCTCATATATTGCTTTAGTTGTTGAAAAGCTTCTTCGCACTGTGGTGTCCACTCCCAATCAGATTTGGCTGTGGCACGGAGGAGCTTAAAGAAGGGTAAGCACTTGTCAGATGCCCGTGAAATGAACCTATTTAGCGATGCAATGCGACCAGCTATTCCCTCGCCACAAGTGTAGGGCTGCGATGTAGTAATAAAACTCGGTAAGACCGAGGTCGATCCACAGGGAATTAGAAACAACTTTCAAACTATTCCAGCAACTCAGTTTTGCAAGAAATAAGATTCAATTGAGTAATTAAACTAAAACAGAAACTTAATGGAAAATCAGTGATTTAAGGTAGTAGGGCATTCAAGGATCCACTTGTAGCAATCCCATGTCAATCCAATCAATCTAAGTAGAGAACACTACTAGATTTGAAGTCCTATCTCTCATCTAGTTGGAAAATAAAGCATTCACACACATTCAATCCCATTCAAGTTGAACTTCCAAGTTCTAGTCCCATTCAATCAATGTAGAATTCAAAATCATAGCCTTCGGAGTAACAGCCATGCCTATGGACTATGGCCTGCTCAAGGATTACTATAATTCGAATCTAAACAAGCATCATATGATAATCTCAGAGAATTGCAAGGAATTCATGTCCGGAGCACATGAACTCTCATAAAACATCTCAAACTACCAACTTAAGAACTAGAATATGAAAAATCCAAACTTGAATTGAAAATTACTTGAATTAAACTGAATCAAACATGAAATTAGCTACAAGCTTCACCTCTCAGCCTTAGCTGAGAGATTCTAGCCGAGCATTGTCATACTAAAACTAGAACTCATAATAGAAAGCATAAAAACTAGAAAAACTGAAAATTGGAGAGTTGCAGATGCTCCACGACAGCTTCCTCTCTTTAGAACCACGTTAGCTTCTATGATACCCTAGGAAGAGACCCTAGGTGTCCTTTTATAGCGGGGAAGCTCTGTTGCGTAAGAATCTTCCAGAACTTGCGTAAAGTTACGCACTGCGCACAGAAAATCGGAGCCAGACTTGGAAATTTCTAATCTAGGCGCATTGTCGATTGATGGCTCAAACCGAGCGATCAATCGCTAGTTCAAATAACTGTATAAACTGCATCTTTCGGATCTGGCGATTAATCGATTGACTGAGAGATTAATCGGTCACTTCTGGCGATCAATCGATCAGTGTCCAGCGATCAATCGGAGGGTGAAAAAAGTGTCCAGAGAGTTTTTTCCAAATTTCTTAAAAATCTACATTCTGGCGATTGATCTATGAGATGGGCGATCAATCGCTCAGGCTGGGCGATCAATCGCTCAGGTCGGGCGATCAATCGCAATTCTTCACTTCACTCCAGCAACAATTTTCTCAAATTTCTGCTATGAGCGATCAATCGCTCAAGTCTGTCGATCAATCGCTTAGGCTGAGCGATCAATCGACGGATCAATCTCTGGATCAATCTTCAGAAACTGCAACTTTCGGCATTTTGCTTTTATGGCCCTGCAGCTCTGCACTTCAGTTTTTCTGGCCCTGCCAGGTCTTTTAACATGATTTCTTCTGTGTTTTTCTTCTTTTCTTTCTTCTTCTCTCTTTGGTCCTCCTTCAACCTTCATCCAATTGTTCTAAATGGATCTTTTTAGTCTCCAATTGAGTGAAGTCCGCTCTCATCCCTACAATCACAAAACATGCGTTAGATGAGCCTTTTAATCATGAAAACCATGCATACAATGTCATGTAGTGGGCAATGCAATGTATAAATTGGAGGTTCAACACACCCCCAACCAGCTTTTCGCTAGTCCTGAGCAAAACATGCGTGAAATAATTTCAAACCTCCAAACCAACTCTCTTCCAGAAACCATGTTTCTATCCATTCCAAGACATATAAGTATAAAATTTGGAGAAACTAGGTGATAGAAATTGCAAACTTAAACTCTCAAAGCGTAAGAAATGTCTACATGAAATTCCCGCTGATTGATTGATAAATAGAAGAACTCGAACAATTTCAACCCAATGTGCATAGTGAAAGTTCATCTCATGAGTCTCTGGGATTACCTTCTTCATAGATTAAGTAAACCAAGGATTTTAAGGTGCACAGAGCAACAACAAGCCTATGACAGGAATTTACCTTACCGTCCTTCCGACGACTTTCACACTACGTCCCATTTCCGGCTTTGGTTACGGTTCGACCATCCCCCGGTTGGTAATAGGTAGCCCTTTTCGGAATTTTCCACCATTTTTCCTTCATTCCCGATTTCATCCTTTCTTTTTCCTTTTTCTTTTGATTTAGATAGAATTTTTAAAAATCCATATCTTTCGTTATTTTCCCATGGACAAGGATGGACAAAATACCCCGACTTGGTTTCTCAACACCTCTAAATCAAAGTCTAGCTAATCCACAAATCACATAAACCGTTCAACTCATGAAAATTGTGTAATGTGAACTAGGTATAAAAAGTGTTCAAATTTTCTATCAATCACAACAATAGGGGAACTAACATATAAAACCATTATGTTGAGAGAAATTCAAGACTTACAACATCACACATGTTCACTCCCCAAGTGTAGGGTTGCGAAGTAGTAATAATTCGGAAAGACCGAGTATCGTTCCCACAGAGATTTATGTATGGGTATCTTCAGAATTTAACTAAAACAACTAATAATTAAGACTATATTAAGAACTAAAGCTGGAAAATGAGATTTAGGTTTAAACAGTAAATGAGTAAGGTAATTTCAATCTAAAAAGTCACTAGAGCGCCAAGGATCCACTCTTGATACGTTTCAACGCATCAACACAACTAGGTCTCTTGTAACTCAATCGGAATCGAATTCCTTCTTTATCCGATTGGAATATAGAGCGGTTCAATCACAATTATCTGGAACAAGTGCTTAATAACTGATTTGATTCCCACAACTACGCTCAGGCCTTGGGCACACTCAATTGTATAGGCCAAGCCTCTTTCTAATCTAGTTGAGATTCATAACCATAGCCTACACCAAGTCCTGTCACTAGACCTGATTACAACTCATGGTTTGAACTCTATTTAAATCAAAATCAATCACTAAACACATATTATAGATCATACATAAAAGATAAGAATTTCAGTTGCATGAGTTCCCACATGCCATTGCATACAAGGCAATCAAAGCGTTTACCATGCCCGGAGTCGATGGTAAATCAATGCATTACACATGCATGACAATGCTCAAAAGATAAGATACTATGCTTAGAATCACTAAGAATCACATGAGCCCGGAGTCATCAAGAGATCAAAGTAGAAACCAACATAGTACTTGAATCAAACTCAAATTGAACTAAAATTCATCAATTAAAATACAAAAGGAAACCTAGGTTGCATTAATCCATAAAGAACGAATCAAGAGCTTCCCCTCTTAGCCCTTGCTAAGAGGGTTTAGTTCATCTCTAACATCCTTGAACTAAAAGCCTCTAAAAACATAGAAAAACTACTAAAACAGGAAATCCGAAGTCGAATCCAGCTCCTAAGCAATCTCCACGTTCTCGCCCCTTGGTATGAAGATATGAAGTCCTTTTATAGCTTGGAGGAGTCCAATACGCAAGAAAGATCCAGAAATTGCGTAAGCTTTCGCAATTGCGCAGAGATTTCTGGAGTTTCTGAAATAGAAAGTGGCAGTTACGCATGGCCGACCGGTCTGGACCGGTCGGATGAACTTCCCTATCAATCCAGCAGCAATGCCCGACTGGTCATGACCGGTCGGGCTGGGCAGTCCACAACTTCTTTTGATACAGCAGCAATGGCCGACGGGTCTTGACCGGTCGGCTGCGTTCTTGAACAATTCAGCAACTATGCCCGACCGGTCATGACCGGTCGGGCCTGTGTATACTTCCCCCGTTTGGTCTTCAACATACATAAATTGGTGGTTGACCGGTCTTGACCGGTCAGGCTAGCTTGGCCGACCGGTCAGCCGACTTTTCTTCATTCTTTCTCTCTTTCTTTCCTTCTTTTCTCTTCTCTCCTTGCTTGTCCTTCTTTAATCCTTCTTCATGCTTCATCCTATAGTCTTCAATACTTGTAAGAAGCCTCATTTAGCCTTCAAATGATGAACTCTCCATCTTCTTCCTACAATCACAAATCATGTATTAAGTTGGTCCGATAAACATGTATATCATGCATAATGAGTGATGAATTGGGGTTAGAATATGCACAATTATGAGCTCAACACACCCCCCAACCAGCATTTTGCTATTCCCGAGCAAAACATGCGTGAAACTAGTTTCATTTTCCAAAACCCAACCCTCCTCTAGAAACTATTCTTCTATACATTCCAAGACACATAAGTATAAAAATCAGAGAAATTCAGTGATAAAGGTTGAAACTTTAAACTCTCAGGATATAATAAGTGTTTATATGAAATTCCCGCTGATTGATTGATCAATAGAAGAGTTTGAACAAATTCAACCTAGTGTGCATAGTGAAGGCTCATCTCATGAGTTTCCAGGATTATATTCTTCATAGATCAACTAAACTATAGATCTCGAGGTGTATAGAGCAACAACAAGCCTATGACAGGAATTTGCCTTACCGTCCTTCCGACGACTTTCACACTACGTCCCATTTCCGGCTTTGGTTACGGGTAGACCATCCCCCGGTTGGTAGTAGGTAGCCCTAATCGGAATTTCCACCATTTTTCTTTCCTTCCCGATTTCATCCTGTCTTTCCTTTTTTTTTTTTTTTTTAAATTAGATAGGATTTTTAGAAATCCATATCTTCCGTTATTTTCCCATGGACAAGGATGGACAAAATACCCCGGCTTGGTTTCTCAATACCTTTAAATCAAAGTCTAGCTAATCCACAAATCACATAATCCTTTCAACTCATGAAAATCGTGTAATGTGAACTAGGTGCAAAAGGTGTTCAAATTTTCTATCAATCATAAAAATAGGTGAATTCACATATAAAACCATTATATTAAAAGCAATTCAAAGCTTGCAACATCCCTCACTCCGTATCTCATCTTCTTATACTTATGCTATCTTGAATGCATAGAATCAAAGCCTTCCAAAAGAGTTTCGAATTTCAGAAAAATCGAAAAATTTCTACATCTTTGCTCGACATGTCACAAAAGCTAGCATCAATTGAGGAATCTCTCACCCCCCAACCAAAACTTTACATTGTCCTCAATGTTATAAAATATGCAATATGTATGACATGAGAGCAATGACATAAAATAAAGGAGAGTGAGAAAGATATCACCTGAAGCATATGGCAAGGTTAGCTTTTGGAGATGGATTACTTCACAACTAAATCAACTATCAAAGCAAATCCTAATGGGAAAGCATTCTAACAAATCATACTCCGTCAGACTAGGAGGTTAATCCCAACAACTCATCCAAAAGCATAAAGTCAAGCAGAATCATTAGATGGATCAAAAGATTTCGTAGTAAAATCATCCAATATCCTGCTTTGCAATGCACATGTGTGTGGTTGATCGAGATAAGCCACTTAAAACCCAAAAAGGAATTTCAGCGGGTTCCTTAGTGTGCGCACCACATGTATCAGGGGAGACACCATCATATTTATCAGAAAAAATATGTCTCCAATCAGATTTTCCTGGGCAATGATATTGCAAGTAAGGGTCATCCCAGGGTTGGTGGAGTTCGATATGCATGATCCACAAAGGTGTGGAAATCTGAATTGATTTTTCAGCGCAAAAGGGTATTGTTTCCACATCCTTCTCTCGGCTAACGTCATATGCCGATACCGACTCAAAAAGTGTGACCATATCCCTTATCATATCATCGTTCTCATCAAGGGAGTGAGTCACTTCTTCGTCTAAGGGACCGAAGTAAAAAGGTGAGAGGGACTCATTTTCCACAATAGAATTGATCATGTTTATTTGGTGGACCTCCTCATCTTCATCCTCTTGTTGGTTGTCAATATTGAAAGCATTCAACTCAATCGTCATATTGCCGAAAGACATTTGTATGACCCCACTCCTACAATTTATGATAGCATTTGATGTAGCTAGGAATGGGCGGCCAAGTATGACAGGAATTTGAGGGCTAATATTAACCGTGGGGCGCGTGTCCAAGACAATAAAGTCCACCGGGTAGTAAACTTTATCAACTTGGACAAGGACGTCCTCAATTACTCCTCTTGGAATACAAATTGATCGGTCAGCAAGTTGTAATGTGGTTTTGGTGGGTTTTAATTCACCTAAACCCAATTGTTCATAAACCGAATAGGGAATTAAATTCACACTTGCCCCTAGATCAAGTAAAGCATGTTTCACCCGGTGATCTCCAATCATACATGATATGGTTGGACAACCGGGATCTTTGTATTTCTTGGGCATCCCGTGGTTGATAATGGCACTCACATTCTCTGTAAAAAATGCCTTCTTTTGCACCTGTATTTTCCTTTTAACCGTGCAAAGGTCTTTTAAGAATTTGGCATATGACGGTATTTGTTTAATGGCATCCAACAATGGGATGTTGATTTTGACTTGCTTGAAAACCTCCAAAAATTCCTGATATTTATCTTGAGGTTTGGCTGGAATCAAGCGTTGGGGGAATGGAGCAATGGGCCTATATTGCCTTTCCGGTTCCTTTTCTTGTGGAGTATTGTTCATGTTATCATCCTCTTTGGAAATTTCCGGATCATTAGGCTGTGGGGCCTTCACCGGATTAGATTTATCAATTATCTTCCCACTTCGCAAAGTGGTGATAGCTTGAACATGCTCCATGTGTTGGGAAGATGAGCTTGCATCATGTATTTCAAATTGGGTTCTTGGGTTAGGAAGAGGTTGGGCAGGAAGTGTGCCTTTCTCCCTAGCACTGAGGTGAGATTCAACCCTAGCCATTGAGGTTTTCAAGTCATTGATGGCTTGGGTTGTATTTTGATTGAATTTCAATTGCTCCTGCATGAACCCATCTATTTTTAGAGAATTTGTCTTGTTATACTCATGCTGGACTGATACGAATGCACCCAACATCTCTTCTAGTGATACTTTTGGAGTGTTGCTTGCATTTGCGTTGGGCCCATTCCTCCAACTGAAGTTGGGATGGTTCTTCCAATTAGGATTAGACGTGTTTGAGTTTGGAGCACCATATTGCTGTTGATAACTGTTTATGGCATTCGTTTGTTCTTGTAAGATGCCTTGGACTGCTGAAATTGTGGGACAATCTTGTGTAGCATGTTGATTTCCAGCACAAATTCCACAAACAGTTTCAACGTCAATGGAGTTGATTGTTTCTCCCTTCCTTAATTCCATGGCTTCGACCTTTCTTGTGAGGCTAGCCAACCGTGCACTTATACTATCTTCTTCTGATAAGACATATATTCCTCCCTTTTCCTTTTGTTGGCCAGTCTTGGAATTTGTTGGTTTAGATGTGTCCCAAGACTGTGCACTCTCAGCCAATTCTTCCAAATAATCCCATGCTTCATCAGCTTCCTTATTCATGAACTCCCCATTACACATCATCTCTACAAATTGGCGCATAGGTGGGGTTAGTCCTTCATAGAAAAAGCTTATAACCCGCCAAATTTCATAGCCATGATGTGGACACGTGTTTAATAGGTCCTTAAACCTCTCCCAACATTGGGAAAAGGTTTCATCTTCCTTTTAGGCAAAGTTCATGATAAGGCGCTTAAGCATGTTCGTTTTGTGAGTAGGGAAGAATTTTTTAATAAATTCTCTGTGCATATCAGTCCATGCACCAATTGATCTTGGCCTCAATGCATAAAGCCAACCCTTAGCTTTATCTTTAAGGGTGAAAGGGAAGAATTTAAGTCTCACCACATCTTCCGTTACGTTTGCAAAGTGCATGGTGGTGATTACCTCATCAAACTCCCTAAGGTGTTGATAGGCACTTTCACTGTCTAAACCATGGAATTTAGGGAGAAGATTGATCACTCCCGGTTTCAAATTCACATTCCCTGCATTCTGTGGAAAAATTATGCATGAGGGAGTGCTCGTTCTTGCAGGTTGCAAGAAATCACGTAAAGTCCTTGGTCGGGGAACATCCTCAACCACATTCTCTCCTGTTTCAGTTTGATTTCGGACCGGGTTAGGTTGATTTGCAGCCATATTTTCAGATAAAATTGGAGAATCTAGCTGTCTCCTAGCACGTGGCTCTCTATCAATCCCTTCAACAATTACTCCGTCCCTTACAAGTCGGTTATTATTAGTCCTAGCCCAATGTGGCATGCAAAACCAAAAAGAATGAGTGAAAAGGGAAAAAGAATTCTTTCTTCCTTCCTTTACTCCTTTCTAAAGCTTAAGCACAGGGTGTCTTGCAATGGCTGAGCCGGAAGCAAGGATAGAGACCGATTTCTCCTGGTCAATAGGGGTTCAAAGAACTCCCCACCCACTCTTTGAGTCTTTTGAGAGAAAGTACAGAAAAAGAAGAAAGAGGAATAGGTTGAGAAGAGAAATCTATGAGCACAAGGTGATCCAAGGCGGCAGAGCCGACCAATAGGAATCCAGGTGGCACAAGGCCTACCTTTCAGAGATCCAAAAGGAGTCTCCACCCACTCTACAATAGATGAATATGATAGGAATGAGTAGGAGAAGAAGAAGAGTAAGGTTAGAACGATAAAACCTGATTTGTGACTTAAGATGCCTTCTTCTTCTTCAACTTCCTAAAAATCCCTGGATTAGACCTATGTTAGAATCCTGCAAAAATCAAAACAAACTAAGTTAGTAATTAGAAGAAAACCTACTCTAAAAAGCAAAACAAATCCTAAATCTATCTTAACACAATCTCAACTAAAAGTTATTTCAGAAAATTCTAAAAGTATCGCATAGAAATCCCCGGCAACGGCGCCAAAAACTTGTTCACTCCCTAAGTGTAGGGTTGTGAAGTAGTAATAATTCGGAAAGACCGAGTATCGTTCCCACAGAGATTTATGTATGGGTATCTTCAGAATTTAACTAAAACAACTAATAATTAAGACTATATTAAGAACTAAAGCTGGAAAATGAGATTTAGGTTTAAACAGTAAATGAGTAAGGTAATTTCAATCTAAAAAGTCACTAGAGCGCCAAGGATCCACTCTTGATACGTTTCAACGCATCAACACAACTAGGTCTCTTGTAACTCAATCGGAATCGAATTCCTTCTTTATCCGATTGGAATATAGAGCGGTTCAATCACAATTATCTGGAACAAGTGCTTAATAACTGATTTGATTCCCACAACTACGCTCAGGCCTTGGGCACACTCAATTGTATAGGCCAAGCCTCTTTCTAATCTAGTTGAGATTCATAACCATAGCCTACACCAAGTCCTGTCACTAGACCTGATTACAACTCATGGTTTGAACTCTATTTAAATCAAAATCAATCACTAAACACATATTATAGATCATACATAAAAGATAAGAATTTCAGTTGCATGAGTTCCCACATGAAAATCAGGCCATTGCATACAAGGCAATCAAAGCGTTTACCATGCCCGGAGTCGATGGTAAATCAATGCATTACACATGCATGACAATGCTCAAAAGCTAAGATACTATGCTTAGAATCACTAAGAATCACATGAGCCCGGAGTCATCAAGAGATCAAAGTAGAAACCAACATAGTACTTGAATCAAACTCAAATTGAACTAAAATCCATCAATTAAAATACAAAAGGAAACCTAGGTTGCATTAATCCATCAAAAACGAATCAAGAGCTTCCCCTCTTAGCTAGGGCTAAGAGGGTTTAGTTCATCTCTAACATCCTTGAACTAAAAGCCTCTAAAAACATAGAAAAACTACTAAAACAGGAAATCCGAAGTCGAATCCAGCTCCTAAGCAATCTCCACGTTCTCGCCCCTTGGTATGAAGATATGAAGTCCTTTTATAGCTTGGAGGAGTCCAATACGCAAGAAAGATCCAGAAATTGCGTAAGCTTTCGCAATTGCGCAGAGATTTCTGGAGTTTCTGAAATAGAAAGTGGCAGTTACGCATGGCCGACCGGTCTGGACCGGTCGGATGAACTTCCCTATCAATCCAGCAGCAATGCCCGACTGGTCATGACCGGTCGGGCTGGGCAGTCCACAACTTCTTTTGATACAGCAGCAATGGCCGACCGGTCTTGACCGGTCGGCTGCGTTCTTGAACAATTCAGCAACTATGCCCGACCGGTCATGACCGGTCGGGCCTGTGTATACTTCCCCCGTTTGGTCTTCAACATACATAAATTGGTGGTTGACCGGTCTTGACCGGTCAGGCTAGCTTGGCCGACCGGTCAGCCGACTTTTCTTCATTCTTTCTCTCTTTCTTTCCTTCTTTTCTCTTCTCTCCTTGCTTGTCCTTCTTTAATCCTTTTTCATGCTTCATCCTATAGTCTTCAATACTTGTAAGAAGCCTCATTTAGCCTTCAAATGATGAACTCTCCATCTTCTTCCTACAATCACAAATCATGTATTAAGTTGGTCCGATAAACATGTATATCATGCATAATGAGTGATGAATTGGGGTTAGAATATGCACAATTATGAGCTCAACAACACACTTCGTATCTCCTCTTCTTATACTCATATCATCTCAAATGCATAGAAATAAGGATTTCTAAAAGAGTTTTGAACTTTTAGAAAATTCAAAAAAATTTGCGCATATGAGGCTCGAAATGTTGCATCATGCTAGATGAAGGATCTCATCTCACCCCCCAACCAATTCTTGCATTGTCCTCAATGTAAAAAGATATGCAATGAGCATGAACATGAGAGCAAAGGTAAAATATGAGAGAGTGAGAACAATATTACCTGAGAGAGTGATCACGAAAGTCTGCAACTCCAATAACTAAATCCTACTAAAACAGTAAAACTAGATAAATTAAACCTAATCTACGAAAAGCAATAAAAACAACTAACCCGTCCCTTTTTAAAAAGAGGATCTCCATCAGACTAGGAGATCGATTATCAATATAACATCTAAAAGGACAAAGTTGAGCAGGATCATCAAGTGGTGTAACAAATTTTTCAGTAGAACTAACCACCATCCTGCTTTGGAAGGTACATTGGTGACATTGATCATTCTAACCCATTGAGAATCCAGCTGAAAAATTTCAGCGGGTTCTTCAACAAAATTGTCACATGTACTAGGAAAAGTGAATTGCATTGGTTGGAAATCATTGAATATGAATCTCCTTTCCTTCTTGTCTGGGAAAAAATTATTCAAATAAGGATCATCCCAGAAGTGTTCTTCGGTTTGAACAAACCAAAGAGATGTGGAGACTTGTATTTCTTCTTCACAAGTCGATATGATCTCCACAAAATCAGATTTCACCGGTGCTTCCACAATTGATTTTTCAGTTTGGCATTTTGTGGAAGGAAGCTTTTTAGGCACCGGAGGGGTCTCCTTCAAAGCATGCACAATATCCTGAATCGTGGGATCATCCCAATCTTTAAAATACGCTAAACACTCCTCTAGAGTGTAGGAGACTTCATTGGAGGAAGTGTTCAGATTTGGACCTTTCATGTTTTCCTCCTCAGAATTTTGTGTAGGTTGGAGTGGGTCCTCAACCTCTACACTTTCAAAAATTGGCCTCTCTGTAGGCAAGTCAAGCACCAACTCTTCCAAATCCTACACAACAAATTTGTGTAAATCAGAATTTGGTGACTTGTTAAATGAATTTTCAGAAATTGACACTTCCAAGGTCTTAATAAAATGAGAATTACATTCATCCTTAAAATGTGTCAAATATGTCTCCAAACTTTCAGGTAGATCATGTTGGAAAAACCCCCCATCATCCATGGATTCTATCATGTTTACCTCATGGGGGCCATCATTGTCGTCCCAATCCTCAAAGGGATCAAAGCTAACAATATCTAGAGGATCAAAATTCTGCCTGAAAGCGAACTCCTCTTCCACGATTGAATCAATCAAATCAACCTCGTGGACATCATCATCATCCCTATGCCTTTTGCCTAAGTGGAACACTTTCACCTCCAATGTCATGTTTCCAAAGGATAGTTGCATCACCCCATTCCGGCAATTGATGATTGCGTTTGATGTGGCAAGGAATGGGCGGCCTAATATCACCGATATTTGAGTGCTAGCATCCAAAACCGGTTGTGTGTCCAAGACGATAAAATCTACCGGGTAGTAGAATTTGTCAACTTGGACTAGAACATCCTCAACTATCCCCCTCGGTACACGGATAGATCTATCAGCGAGTTGCAACGTGGTTTTGGTGGGTTTTAATTCACCAAGACCCAATTGCTCATATACCAAGTATGGGATCAAGTTCACACTCTCCCCCAAATCTAGCAAGGCACGCTCAATCCGGTAGTCTCCAATGATACATGAGACGGTGGGACTACCGGGATCTTTGAATTTTGGGGGGGTCTTCTGAGTGAGAATGACACTCACTTGCTCAGTTAAGAAGGCCTTTTGCTGCACATTATATTTGCGTTTTGTTGTGCATAGGTCCTTTAGAAACTTGGCATAAGAGGGAATTTGTTTGATGGCATCAAGCAAAGGGATATTAATCTTGACTTGTCTGAAAATCTCTAGAATATCATGAGAGTTTGGAAGAGATTTTAGGAAAACCAATCTTGAAGGGAATGGTGCTACGGGCTTGTAAATGCGTTCCGGTTCTTGTGGGGCTAAGTTAGGTCCATCCTCATCCTCAGAATTTACCGGATCATTAGGCTCATCGGCCTTAACCGGAATGGATTTGTCAATTTGTTTACCACTTCTAAGAGTGGTAATGGATTTGGCTTGCTCCACGTGTTGGTTGGAAGGATTAGGAATGCTCGCTTCATGTACTTGCTTTGGATTGGGCTGAGGTTGGGCCGGAAAGGTCCCTTCCCTAGCATTCAAGCGTCCCTTAATCTCATCAACCGAGACTTTAAGCTATTGGAACATTTGCTGATTTGTTTGATTGATTTGCGTTTGCCCTTGTATAAATGCTTTCAAGGTATCCTCCATTGAGAACTGAGGTGGGGCCATATTTTCCATGGGTGGCCCTCTTTGAGAGTTGGTAGGATTGCCCATAAGAGCATTCTTCCAACTAAAATTTGGGTGGTTCTTCCAACTGTCATTGTACGTATTACCCACCGGTCCATTGAAAGGCCGTTGATACCCATATGTGGCATTTGCATGTTCATGTAATACCTCTTGAAATGCAGGAATTGTGGGACAATCTTGCGTAGCATGTAAATCGGTGAGGCAAATCCCATATATGGTTTCAATAGCTTCATTGGACTTTGGAACTCCACTTTTACTAAGTTCCATGGCCTCAACCTTCCTTGTGAGGTTGGCTATCCTTGCATTCACGTCGTCTTCCTCCTTAAGGATATAGATCCCTCCTTTCTCTTGAATAGGCTTGGGGTCATTGGGTTTTTCCGAGGTATCCCAAGATTGGGCATTTTCAGCCAACATGTCCAAGTAACTCCAAGCCTCATTTGGATTTTTACTCATAAACTCGCCATTGCACATCATCTCTACAAATTGGCGCATATTAGAACTTAATCCATCATTGAAAAAATTTATAATTCACCAACTCTCATAGCCATGATGTGGGCAAGCAAGTAGGAGGTCATTAAATCTCTCCCAACATTGAAAAAAAGATTCACCCTCTTTAGCCGAGAAATTCATTATGGCTCTTCGAAGGGTGTTCGTTTTATGAGCCGGGAAGAACTTTTTCAAGAATTCCCGGGTCATCTCAATCCATGACCCAATCGAATGTAGTCTAAGAGAGTGAAGCCAATCTTTGGCTCTTTCTTTCAATGAAAAGGGAAAAAGTTTAAGTCTAATGGTATCTTCTGAAACATTGGCGTACTGCAAGGTAGCCACCACTTCTTCAAATTCTTTCAAGTGTAGATATGGGCGGTCAGAGTCTAGCCCATGGACCTTTGGTAAGAGTTGAATTACACCCGGCTTTATGTCAATGTTTCCCCCGTTTGGTGGTAGAACCATATAAGAAGGTGTAATTGCACGGGCTGGTTGTAGGTAATCCTGCAATGATCTCAGTGGAGGAACATTATGTACCTCATTCTCTCCTACTCCTTCTTGATTTGCGTTTGTAGTTGGAGTAGGGGGGAGGATTCCTTAAAGGTGTTTGATCCATACTCCCCAAACTTTCACAATGCTCTTGGTAATTTCGGACTCGTCTATGGACTGACAATGGTCCAACTAAACCACCTTCAGATTGGAGACGATTTGAGTGGTTACGTTCCCAACGGGACATAAACCACTCAACCAAAAACTAAAACTAGTCCTAAATCCTAGAAATCTAAAAATAGAAAATCTGTAAAAAGCTAAGTTAGAAAGGTATCACCTGATGCGCTTTTAACTAGAGAAGAAATCCTACAAAACCAAATAGTTTGGTAGTTCTAAAAAATCAAAAAACCTATCTACTTCTACAGCCACTAAAACAATTTGAAAACCGTTATCTAAGTTCCCCGGCAACAGCTCCAAAAACTTGTTCGCTCGCCTCAAGTGTAGGGCTGCGATGTAGTAATAAAACTCGATAAGACCGAGGTCGATCCACAGGGAATTAGAAACAACTTTCAAACTATTCCAGCAACTTAGTTTTGCAAGAAATAGATTCAATTGAGTAATTAAACTAAAACAAAAACTTAATGGAAAATCAGTGATTTAAGGTACTAGGGCATTCAAGGATCCACTTGTAGCAATCCCATGTCAATCCAATCAATCCAAGTAGAGAACACTACTAGATTTGAAGTCCTATCTCTCATCTAGTTGGAAAATAAAGCATTCACACACATTCAATCCCATTCAAGTTGAACTTCCAAGTTCTAGTCCCATTCAATCAATGTAGAATTCAAAATCATAGCTTTCGGAGTAACAGCCATGCCTATGGACTATGGCCTGCTCAAGGATTACTATAATTTGAATTTAAACAAGCATCATATGATAATCTCAGAGAATTGCAAGGAATTCATGTCCGGAGCACATGAACTCTCATAAAACATCTCAAACTACCAACTTAAGAACTAGAATATGAAAAATCCAAACTTGAATTGAAAATTACTTGAATTAAACTGAATCAAACATGAAATTAGTTACAAGCTTCACCTCTCAGCCTTAGCTGAGAGATTCTAGCCGAGCATTGTCATACTAAAACTAGAACTCATAATAGAAAGCATAAAAACTAGAAAAACTGGAAATTGGAGAGTTGCAGACGCTCCACGACAGCTTCCTCTCTTTAGAACCACGTTAACTTCTATGATACGCTAGGAAGAGACCCTAGGTGTCCTTTTATAGCGGGGAAGCTCTGTTGCGTAAGAATCTTCCAGAACTTGTGTAAAGTTATGCACTGCGCAGAGAAAATCGGAACCAGACTTGGAAATTTCTAATCTGGGCGCATTGTCGATTGATGCCTCAAACCGAGCGATCAATCGCTAGTTTAAATAACTGTATAAACTGCATCTTTCGGATCTGGCGATTAATCGACTGACTGAGAGATCAATTGGTCACTTCTGGCGATCAATCGATCAGTGTCCAGCGATCAATCGGAGGGTGAAAAAAGTGTCTAGAGAGTTTTTTCCAAATTTCTTAAAAATCTGCATTCTGGCGATTAATCTATGGGATCGGCGATCAATCGCTCAGGT
Organism: Liriodendron chinense; assembly: GCA_003013855.2. NCBI lineage: Eukaryota > Viridiplantae > Streptophyta > Magnoliopsida > Magnoliales > Magnoliaceae > Liriodendron > Liriodendron chinense. The sequence continues at coordinate 1,603,057 of ML058437.1, read as the reverse complement.
CGGGCGATCAATCGCAATTCTTCACTTCACTCCAACAACAATTTTCTCAAATTTCTGCTGTGGGCGATCAATCGCTCAAGTCTGTCGATCAATCGCCCAGGCTGAGCGATCAATCGACGGATCAATCTCTGGATCAATCTTCAAAAACTGCAACTTTGTGCATTTTGTTTTTATGGCCCTGCAGCTCTTCACTTCAGTTTTTCTAGCCCTGCCAGGTCTTTTAACATGATTTCTTCTGTGTTTTTCTTCTTTTCTTTCTTCTTCTCTCTTTGGTCCTCCTTCAACCTTCATCCAATTGTTCTAAATGGATATTTTTAGTCTCCAATTGAGTGAAGTCCGCTCTCATCCCTATAATCACAAAACATGCGTTAGATGGGCCTTTTAATCATGAAAACCATGCATACAATGTCATGTAGTGGGCAATGCAATGTATAAATCGGAGGTTCAACACCAGCCAGACGTTGGACGTCCTTAAGAGTGGTTGGGGATTTCATCTCTATCAATGCTTTTATTTTTTCAGGATTTGCCTCAATTCCTCGCTGGCCGACCATAAATCCAAGAAATTTTTTAGCAGACACTCCGAACGCACATTTTTCTGGGTTTAGCTTCATCTGATATTTCCTCATCAGGTCGAAGGCTTCTCGAAGATCTGAAAGGTGATCGTCTTCTATGACACTTTTCACGAGCATGTCATCAACATAGACTTCCATATTCATGCCAATTTGCGCGGCGAATATCTTATTGACGAGACGCTGATAGGTGGCCCCTGCATTTTTAAGACCAAACGGCATTACCTGGTAGCAATATAGACCTCGGTCAGTGATGAAGGCAGTATGTTGGCTATAGGGCGGATGCATCATGATCTGGTTATAACCAGAATAAGCGTCCATAAAACTGAGCAGAGCATGCCCAGCTGTTGAATCGACCAACTGGTCAATTCACGGGGTCGGGAAGCTATCTTTGGGGCACGCTTTGTTCAAATCCGAATAGTCGACACACATTCTCCATTTGCCATTAGATTTTCGAACGAGAACTACATTCGCGACCCATTCTGGGTAGTCAACTTCTTTTATGAAATTGACCGTAAGCAGCTTCTCGACTTCAGCCTTGATCGCCATTTGCCTTTCTGTAGTGAAGGCACGGCGACGCTGGTGGACAGGTTTATACTTTGGGTCAATGTTCAGACGGTGTGCGATGACACTAGGGTCAATGTCATGCATGTCTTGGCGAGACCAGGCAAACACATCTTGATATTCAGTGAGGAGGCAGATCAAATTTGCTCGAAAGACGTTCCTCAAAGAGGATCCCATACAAACAACTTTGGATGGGTCATCTTCATTTAAATGAATCGCTACTGTCTCTTCTCCGGGAGTTCCTGATCGGAGAGCATCCTCTCTTGCGTCCAACGAGGTATCCGCTGGGGAGTTGGATGAACCTTGTGCTACATCATAACTGGTGTCGCTTGTGCTTTCTTTCGATCTTGTAGGGCTATCTCATAACAAGACCGGGCTTCTTTTTTGTTTCCTCGTACAACCCCAACACCATTCGGGGTAGGAAATTTGATGCACAAATACAAAGGATGTAAGGCTGCCCCAACCTTATTAAGAGATGGCCACCCCAAAATGGCGTTGTATGCTGATCTTCGGTCCACCACGAGGAAATTTATGAAGATAGTCGTCTTCGCTGGACTCTCCCCAAAGGTGACTGGAAGGTCAATGCTTCCTTCAGGGGTCACCACTTCGCCCCCGAAGCCGATGAGGGGAGTTGAGACTGACTTGAGTAGGCTTCTGGCGAGTGCCATTTTGTTGAAAGCCTCCAGGTATAGAATATCAGCAGAGCTACCTGTATCCACCATAATACGATGATTCAAATAGTTTGATACCTTTAGTGTGACTACGATGGAGTCTTCGTGAGGGGAGTGAATTCCCTCTGCATCTTCGAGAGAGAAGAAAATTGGAGGATGACTCATTTTTAATGCGTTGGGTGTCTGTTCCAGCCAGTAGATATGCTAGGGCTTCTTGGACGCCTTACGAGTGTATGCTTTTCTTGAAGCTTGAGAATCGCCACCGCAAGCTGGTCCCCCGGCGATGGTACGAATTTCGCCAGTAGGTTTAACGTCTTCTTGTGAAGTATGATGGTGAGGTGACTTCTTCTGGTGGGGTGAGGCTTTTGCCCTTTCTGGTGATCGACCTCGACGAGCAACATAATCTTGGAGATGGCCCTTTCGAATGAGAGCTTCGATGTGATCTCGCAGAGATATGCAGTCTTGGGTTCTATGCCCATGATCTTTGTGGAAGTAACAAAACTTGTCCTTATCTCTCTTTTCAGGATCAGATTTGATCTTGGCCGACCATTTTACATATGGTTTATGTTTAATCTCCATTAACACATTTTCATGGGATCGGTTGAGAGGAGTGTAGTTATGATATTTACCAGAATAAGGCTTCTTGGGAGAGCAGTCTCGTCGATCACGTTGATATTTTTTATCTGGGGGTGAGATTTCCTCCGGCTTGCGCTTCTTACCCTGTATACCATGACGTGACAGAGCAACTTCTTCTGCATTGATATACTTTTGAGCTTTAGCTTGGAATTCTTCCATGGTTTTTGGAGGGTTTTTATCTAAGGCAAATCTGAATTTTTCGCTCGTAATTCCGGCTATGAGGGCGGTGAGGCCTTTTTCTTCGGTATATCCTTCAGTTTGGACGGCTTCGGCAGTGAACCGTACTGTGAACTCCTTTATCGTCTCCCCATGCTGCTGTTTCAAATCCATTAGGTGGGACGCTGGCTTCTTGGTGCGGATGCTTCCCATGAATTGAGAAAGGAAAAGCTCCGATAACTGTGAAAAGGAGCCGATAGATCGAGGCTTCAGCCTCCGGAACCACGTACGAGCTGCTTCCTTTAAGGTTAGGGAAAAAGCTTTACACATGATTTCCGACCCATGTCCCTCCAGCTCCATAAGAGACCTATAAGTTTCCAAGTGTTCGAGAGGATCGCCTATACCTGTATATGGAGTGATGACAGGTGTACGATATTTTATAGGTAAAGGTGCTCACATGACCTCGCTGGTGAAAGGAAACTCGGATCGATGTATCGACGCCACCACAGCTGATGGTCAATTTTCCTGATATCGCTGCTCCATGACATCAAAACGATCATGGATTCTTTTGAGGTCTCCTTCCCATGGTAAAGTATAACCTGACGTTTCAACGGTGGACCCCTGAGATTGATGTTGACGAGAAGCACTAGAATGTATGGAATGTGGAGGTAGCACAGGGGGTTGGTTGCCAAGCGGTATTCGATTTGATGGAGGATGATTTGGTTGGACCTGTGGCTCGTCCACAGAATGTCTAGAAGCCATCGGTATGGGTTGCGCTGGCAACTCTTCGGAAGGTTGTCTCTGCGGCTCCAGGAAATGCTGATCAAGCTGATTAGACAGGGCTTGAACTCCGGCGTTGAGGGTTAGAAGGGTATTTCCGAGGAAACGCATGACGTCCTCTTAACTTTCGGAAACCTCAAATAACGGGTTGCTGATGGCACGTTTGGAGCTCCTTGAGGGATGTTTATTGAAGTGGTTTGAGGAACAGGCATTGATTCCGTAATGTCAGGCGAAGGTAGTGTCTGCCTTGATGTGGAAGGATGAACAGTCTTTTTAGGAGGCATGGTGAAAGGATTTTGATCAGTGGTAAGAACGACTGACTTTACTGATCAAATCGTTTCCCACAGACGACGCCAAACTGTTTACGTCAAATTTTGTAACAGGGTCCTCCGGACGTTCACCTTCTCTCCAAGCGATTTCCTCCTTGGGCCTGAAAGGAGACAGAAAATAAGGGTGGCCGGCATCCAGCCGTTGGCCCTCCGATGCTTAAGTTAGATAGGGTGAGGTTGAAAAGAGAACAAATAAACGACGGGGGTTAGAGATTGAGTATTGTGTACCTTTATCATCAATAGAGTCATCTATTTATACAGATCTAAATGATCCAACCTGCTACGCAAGCTGTTAAGATTAGTACTGATTTCATGATATAAGAAGCTTATCTTGTTAATCCTTGGATAAGGAAGTAGTCAAAACATTCTAGACGTCTAGCTGATTACGTCTCTAGACATTCGGAACAATGAATAGATATAAACCAAAATCGGCCTATACGGGCTGCTGGTACTATGAGATGAGGGCCATCCATGCCAGAGACCAGAAACCACGACCTCTCATATGTCGGGAGCTGCTCATATCAAGGGTGCTCGCATTCTGGGATGCGACCCCTTTCGACGATCACGAGCCGAGCTGGTCGCATTTTGGAGATGTGACCCCTTTCGTCAAGCACGAGCCGGGCTGGTCACATTTTGGAGATGCGACCGCGATTCCTCACTTCTCTTTAAAGCCAAATTTGTCTACAACAATGGCAAATAAACATCACTGTAGAACCTAGAAAGGTTTCAACGTTGGAAATCATTATCTCCCACTGTTTCCCATGGCAGGGTCCACTTGACATTTGGGTATGCTTAAATTTTGTGCTTGGCCACTTATGAAACAGGTTGGATGACAATTAAACATCACTGTAAGGCTGGGAAGGTTTCAACGGTAGGGATCATTATTCCCACTATTGTCCCGTGGCATGGTCCACTTGACTTTAGGATATGCTTAAATTTTGGGCTCAGCCACTAAAATGAGCTGGAAAAACATATGGACGGAATAGACAAGGCACATACATACTAGGTGGGCCCAATGAGTGGGGCCCATGCTCATGCCCAGAGGGCTATGCTGCTGGGCAGCAGTGTCCCCTGGACGCTGTCTGTCCAGCGGCCAGGTTCTTGTGTTTTTTATTTTTTTATTTTTTTTATTTTTTTTTATTTTTGCTCTCAACAAGTGGGGCTCACAGAAGTTTTCGATCAAGCTGATATTTTTGTTTTCCCTTCTTCCGTGCATGTGTGAACTTATGAACAGGTTGGATCTCAAATAAACATCATGGTGGGCCATAGGAAGGTTTCAACAGTAGGGTCGCTGTCCCTACTGTTTTCTGTGGTGAGGCCCCCTTGAGACTTGGATCTGACTCATTCTTGAGATCATGCCCTAAAATGATCTCCCCAAATGGATGGACGGTGAGGATATAGCACATGCATCATGGTGGGACCCACGAGTGGGCCACCATTTGGCCTCACGAGCCAGCATCCGTGGACGCTGGTACGCCCAGCATCATAGACGCCTCTGCTTCTTCTTTCCTTTCTTTCTTTTTTCTTGTTGTGTGGTTTTGATCGAGTGGGGCCCACATAAGGGTGATCTACTCCGTTCATCAGGTTCCTCGGCTCATGGGGGGCCCAATGAGCCCAATATTGGGTATGTAAATTAGTCTAGAAACATTAAAGTGGGCCGAAGAATTTACAGCAGTAGACATCATTATTTCCACTGTTTCATGTGGTGCAGTCCGTTTAAAACTTGGATCGGGTTCATCCTTGGGCCCTGGCCCTAAAATGATCTGGGAAATAAAATGGACTGCGTGGATGGAACACAAACATCAAGGGGGGTCCTACGAGTGGGGACCCCATTACGGCGTCCACGTGACGCTAGACGTTCCAGCGTCTGGACGTTCAAACATTTTTTTTTGTTTTTCTTCCCTTTTTTTTTCTTTTTTCCTATGCTTATTTCAAGTGGGGCCCACATAGGTGTGATTCAATCCATCCATCAGGTTCCCCATCTCATGGGCGACCCAATAAGCCCAATATTGGGCAGGTGATTTGGTCCACAAACATCACAGTGAGCCATGGAAGTTCCAATAGTGGACGTCCTTATCTCCACTGTTTGCTATGGTGTGGTCCACATGAGATCTGGATCTTCTTCAGTTTTGGCGCCCTGCCCTAAAATGGGCTGGAGAAACAGCTGGACGGTGTGGATCAACTCATACATCAAGGTGGGTCCCACAAGTGGGGCCCTGCCCAACGCCCAAAAGGGGTGTAGCCCACGTGCTGCTGGGCAGCAGCGTCCACGGCCACTCTCCTTCTCGTTTTTATTTTTTATTTTTTATTTATTTTATTAGAAAGTGGGGCCCATACATGGATGATCCAGTCCATCCATCTGATTGTCCACCACAAGATGGGCCCAAAAGAAAAAGGAAAATGGAAGGAAATTAAGAAAATGGAGGGGTTGTTGAACCTCCAATTTATACATTGCATTGCCCATTACAGGACAAGGTTTGCATGCTTTTCATGGTTTAAAGGCCCACCTAACATATGTTTTGTGATTATAGGGATGAGAGCGGACTTCATTCAATTACAAGCCAAAAGAATGCATTTGGAGCTATTGCATGAAGTCCTAAGATGGACCAAAGAAAGAAGGAGAAAAGAGGATGAAGAAAAGAAGAAAAAGCTGAAGAGAAACAAGGCAGACCGGTCGTCCGACCGGTTAGCCACATCAAAGGATCAAGTGGAAGACAGGCCGACCGGTCATGACCGGTCGGCCACATGATGGCTGTTCACATTGAAGACAGACCGGTCGGCCATACACGCTGGATGGATGATAGATCAGCCCGACCGGTCATGACCGGTCGGGTATGTTTGCTGGAATAAATGGACAGGTCTGTCCGACCAGTCTTGACCGGTCGGCAGTGCTCCCTGGAATGCTCAAAAGATTAGTCCGACCGGTCACGACCGGTCGGCTCTGCGTAAGAAGATCCCTTTCTAATTTAGGACTCCGAAAGTTGCTGCGCAATGCGTAGTCTTTCACAAAATCCGACGCAAGGATGGTTGTTTGCTATAAAAGGACACCTAGGGGCTCTTCCTAGGGTATGAGAGAAGCTAGGGAACGTGAGTTTGGAGGGTGAAGGCGATTGTGGAGCGTTTGCAACTCTCCTATTCGGGTTTTTCTATTTTTATGCTTTATTTCAGAGTTTTTAGTTGTAGCATGACTATGCTCGGCTAAAACCTCTCAGCTAAGGCTGAGAGGTGAAGCTTGTAGCTAATACTATGTTGATTTCAGTTTAATTCAAGTAATTTATATTCAAGTTTGGATTTTTGCATGGTTTAGTTCCAAATAATGGTAGTTTGAGATGTTTTATTTGAGTTTATGTACTCCGGACATGAATTCCTTTTAATTCTCTGAGATTATCATGTTTGTTTATCTAAATTCGGATTATAGTAATCCTTGAGCAGGCCATAGTCCAGAGGCATGGCTGTTACTCCGCAGGCTATAGTTTGAGTTTTGTATTGATTGAATGGAACTAGAACTTGGAAGTTCAACTTGAATGTGATGGAATGTGTGTGAATGCTTTACATTCCAACTAGATGAGAGATAGGACTTCAAATCTAGTTGTGTTCTCTATTTGGATTGACTGAATTGACATAGGATTGCTACAAGTGGATCCTTGAAAGCCTTAGTACTTAGTATCTCTGATTTTTCATTAAATTCCTGTTTTAAGTAAGCACTCTTTTAAATCTGATTTCCTTTAAAAAGCCAAGTTGATGGAGTGATTTGGTAGCTGTTACTATTTCCCTGTGGATCGACCTCGGTCTTACCGAGTTTTTATTACTACATCGCAGCCTTACACTTGAGGCGAGTGAACAGGGGTTTATGGCCCCCCTTGCACTCACCTCGAAGGATGGTTGGATGGTTGGATTGGGTCGGGTTGGCGATTGGACGGTCCGGACGGTGGTTGGGGCCCTCCAAGCTTGATCTCCACCCTCAATCTCTCTAATCTCTCTCTCGATCACTCAAATCTCTCTTCTCTCAAATCTCTCTTTCTCTCTCCTCTCAAATCTCTTTCTCTCTTTCTCTCTCCTTTCTCTTCTTGTAAATTTAGGAAAATGAGGAGGCCACCTCTCCTACGTATGGACTTGTATGGGGGGGGGGGGGGAGAGGAGGAAGCATAGGGGGTGATGATGGTGGTGGTGGTTAGCATGGGAGAGGGGTATGGGAGGTATGGGCCTTGGTTGACTTTGGAGGTGAGAGAGGGATGGGGGGTATGGGGTGAGTAGAGTAGGGGTATGGGTGAGAGTGATTTGATTGATTTGATTGATTTGACATGATCTTGGGATTTGTGCAAGTGGGGCCCACGCCACACGCGCGTTGCGCGGCCCACCTTGGATTACGCAATTGATCATAACTTTCACACAGGGTATCGCAATGGGGCGTGCAGCGCGGCGTTGGAATCGCAGCGCCTACGCGGTCGCTAGGTATAGGTCTTGGGTCGATGCGGTACTAAAACAGGGTCACGATCAAGGCTCGCTAATCTAGTCCATCCGGGACGTACCGGCACCGAAAATTAAGCGTACGGAGGGCAAATAAGGGTACGGGTCTTACATGCGGTCCTTCCTTAGACACGCCAATTTTTATAGAAGGTTCATTAAGGATTTTAGTCATATTTCTAGGCCCTTATGCAACCTTCTCCAAAAGGAGAACCAATTCGAGTGGAGTGCCGATTGTCAATTAGTTTTTTCAAAGTTAAAAGACATGTTGACAACCGCTCTAATTATGCAACCACCGGATTGGTCCATTCCTTTTGAGTTGATGTGTGATGCGAGTGATTATGCTATTGGGGCGGTGTTAAGACAAAGGAAGGACAAAAGGCCCCACATTATCTACTATGTGAGTAAAACCCTAAACCCGGCCCAAGTCAATTACTCGACTACGGAGAAGGAACTCCTAGCCATTGGTTTTGCCTTGGACAAGTTCAGGGCGTACTTGATAGGATCCAAGGTCATAGTTTATATTGACCATGCGGCGCTGAAATACCTTCTTTCTAGGAAGGATGCTAAGCCCCGTTTGCTTAGATGGATCCTACTCCTTCAAGAATTCAATTTAGAGATCAAGGATAAGAAAGGAGTAGAGAACGTGGTGGCGGACCATCTATCCCGTCTAGTTTTATCGAGTTCCATTGACGAGTCACCTATTGAGGACTCATTCCCTGATGAGAAACTCTTTGTTTCTATGCATCCACTATGATATGCTGATATTGCAAACTATCTTTCCACAGGTGCGATGCCGACTCATTGGACTGCACTAAATAAACGAAAATTTCTAAGGGAAGTGCACAGATTTTTTTGGGATGAACCTTTACTTTTTAAATATTGCCCAGATCAAATTATTAGGAGATGTGTCCCTGATGATGAACATAATTCTATCATCTGCTTTTTCTTTTTCCATGATCAAGCTTGTGGGGGTCATTTTTCCGCCAAGAAAACCACTGCTAAAATTCTGCAGTGTAGTTTTTATTGGCCCACTCTATTCAAGGACACCCACGAGTTTTACAAAGCATGCGAGCGTTGCCAAAAGGTAGGAGGATTGTCCCGTCGAAATATGATGCCTCTTACCCCAATTCAACATCTTGAAGTCTTTGATTGTTGGGGCATCGATTTCATGGGACCATTCCCATCATCTTTTGGACATGCCTATATATTGCTCGTTGTAGACTATGTGTCCAAGTGGATAGAGGTTATTCCATGTAAAACCAACGATCATCGTATGGTTCTCAAATTCCTTAAAGAAAACATCTTATCCAGATTTAGAACACCTCGAGCCATCATTAGTGATGGTGATCCTCACTTTTGCAATAGGCCTTTCAAATCCTTAATGAAGAAATATGACATTAGACATAAAATGAGTACCCCATACCACCCACAAACAAGTGGGTAAGCTGAAATTTCCAATCGGGAAATCAAACAAATTTTGGAAAAGACGGTAAGGTCGTATCGCAAAGACTGGTCACTGAGATTAGACGATGCTCTTTGGGCTCACCGTACCGCTTACAAGACCTCCATTGAAATGTCCCCCTATAGACTTGTCTATGGGAAAGCTTGTCACTTGCCTGTGGAGATTGAACACAAAGCTTATTGGGCAATTCAAGCATTAAATTTTAACATTGACAAGGCTAGCTCACTTCGCAAACTCCAACTTGATGAGATTGATGAGATTAGGAACTATGCTTATGAGAACTCGAGGATTTACAAGAGTAGGATGAAGGCCTTCCATGATAAGCACATTTTCAGAAAATATTTCCACGAAGGTCAGAAAGTGCTCTTGTACAATTCTCGACTTCATCTTTTTTCGGGAAAATTACAATCTCGATGGATCGACCCATATATTGTTAAAGAAGTTTTTCTCGATTGGGTTGTGGAGGTAGAGAATACGGCAAATGGTAAATGTTTTAAAGTGAACGGACAACGCCTTAAACCATTCGTTGAGAAATTTGATTCAGAGGACATGTCTATCACTCTAGATGATCTTGTGTATCAGGACGATTGATCTCCTAGTCTGACGGAGGTATAGTGTAGGATTATGTTTAATTGTTTTTATATTTTAGTTTTACTTGCTTTCATAGATTTTAATACCGGGGTTGTACACTTTCATGATTGACTCTCTCAGGTACTATCATTCTCATTCTCTTTTATTTTATCATTGCTCTGATGTTCATACTCATTGCATATTTTTTACATTGAGGACAATGCAGGATTTGGTTGGGGGGTGAGATAAGGTTCCTCATCTAGCAGTTTGTGGACATTTCGAGCATTATATGTTGAAAATTCTTAAAAAAATTTTGACAATTCAAAACTCTTTTAATATAATGGTTTTATATGTGAATTCTCCTATTTATATGATTGATAGAAAATTTGAACACTTTTACACCTAGTTCATTACACGATTCTCATGGTTTGAAAGGATTATGTAATTTGTGGATTAGCTAGATTTTGATTTTTAAGGTGTGTTGGGGTCCCAAAAATCATTACCCTCTAAAACAAATCAACCGGGCATGTACTTCGAGGAAATCCCACAAAATACCATTCGACGCACCCGAAATATCCAGATTTGCAAAGGATCCAGTACTTAGCCATTTTCTCCGGTGGGCCCCACGAATCACCATGATCAAAACCGTCCAGAAACAGGCAGACACCTTCTTTATGAATTATGATAAGCAGTGCATGACGATTCGCCAAGAAGCAGGCCCCACAAGCCCTTTATTTTGCAAAACCCAATTTTGCAAAATACGAGTACGTCAAGCGCACCCATTTATTCAGTCCAACACACCCTTAAATTCATGAAAATTCAAAAAGCATTTCGAGATGTATTTTAGCTCTGACGCATCTGAAAAATAGCTTGACGTATCCAAAAAATACCTTCGACGCGTCCGTAAATTCAGAAAATACGAAACTGCAATTTCAGCGTGCATTGGACCTTGACGCATCCATAAATCGCTCAACGCACCCATAAAATCGCCAAGAACCAGCATAGCATTTTTTGGATGCATTGGACCTTGACGCATCCAAAAAATAGCTCGACGCACCCATAAAATCAGCACTTTTCTAAATATCATTTTGGGGTGCGGCGGAGCTCCCACGCGCCTATTTTGGGGTGCGTCGAAGGCTTTATGGGATGCGTCACACGTGGCAGCTTCTTATTGGACGCTGTCTGGTATTTTCGGGTATAAATACCCCTCCCACTGTTCATTTTAAAAGGTTTTTTAAACGGATTAAGAGACAGAGAAAGTCATTATCCCTTGAGTACTTGGGATTTACGGCCGGAACCCTTTTTTGACCGTCGGAAAACTTTCTCGGTCACCGGAATCCTTTTCCGATCACCGCTATTATTCACCGGAAGATCACTCCGACCAATACCGCCGCAGGTCCGGATTATAAAATTCATAAGTGTGGGCGCGCACCCGAAAATAGCTCGACGCACCCGAAAATTCAGCATAATTCGTACTCGTATTTTCAGGGTGCATTGGACTCCAACGCACCCGAAAATAGCTCAATGCACCCGAAAATTTAGCATAATTCGTACTCGTATTTTCAGGGTGCATTGGACTCCAACGCACCCGAAAATAGCTCGACGCACCCGAAAATTCAACATAATTCGTACTCGTATTTTCAGGGTGCATTGGACCCCAACGCACCCAAAAATTCCCCCACGCATCTGTAAAATCAACAAAAATCAGGCATTTAATTTAGAGGTGCGTTGGAGCCAACGCACCCATAAATTAAGTCCCACGCACCCAAAAAATCAGCCAATTTCAGAACTTGTTCAGGGGTGCACCGGACTCAATTTTAAGTGTTTTCAAGTGCCACTTGAGCCTATTTTGGGTATTTCGAGCGTTCCGGACGCAATGGAATGGTCAAATGGACGTTCCAGGATCTCTAAACGAGCAAAATTATGCATCTTCGAGGTTCGACCTGATTCGACACGATGAACGAAATGACTTCTCGGAAAGACGTCGCTAGTGCCCAAAACTACGTAAATATGTCATTATTTATATCTATTGTAAAGATGTGTTCCGATTTGGGTCAAAAGCTAGGCAAACGGGACTATGGTTATCACAATAAACCATATTAAAAGAGTTTTAATTCTCTACAAAGCAATTGTTATGAACTGCCACAACACAACAGCCGATGCCCTACCCATTCAAATGGCATCCGTCGGTTGGGGCTACACAGGTACACACAACTGTGGAATGGACTTCCCGAGGTCACCTGTCTATACATTGACAGGCGCGAGCCAGAGTCATCCTTCCCAGCCATAAACCTTGATAGTCTCAGCCCGGATCTCAGGCCAAAACATGGGACATAGACATCTGACTAATACAAAGATGGTTCAGTCCATAACAAAACAAATACAGGTCTCTACGACCACAAACTCCAAGACCATAGTCCCTGCTGACTAGTCTTTTGCCTTTTAATCAAGGGTCATCAATCATTCGATGTAATTAAGGGCTCGTGCCAGATCACGGCCTGGAATGTACAAGATCTCAGGATCTCTGGAATAAAATTTGCCTTGCGATATCTCTTCTCGTGTACATTTGTGAATGCTTATGATTGTCTATGAATGTTTCCATTACTCAGAACCCCAGAGCAACAAAACACCACATTTCAGGAAAATGTCCCTTGGAGTTCATTTTTCTAGTTCTAACAAACTGGCAACTCTGCTGGGGATCGAACCCAGAATCTCTGGTTAGTTCTGAGTATAGAAACGCTCTAAGATCAATCATTCACATATGTGAATGTGTACGCAGGAGATTTATCGCGAGGCATAATGTTTCGGCGCCCTCGGGCGCCAAACTGGTGACTCTCAACGGGAACGTTCTTCCCTTCATCTTTAAGGCAATAGACGGTAAAAGTAAAAGGTTTTCAAACCAACAAACTTCCACAACTACACGTATTTGTCTTCTTCTTGCCTATTCCTATCAATTTATTCACTGCGATCGATGGGTTCACACTCCCGGCCGCGTTTATGAATTGTTCTAATGATTTTCTGACGCCGCAGAATTAGCAAGATAGTAACACAGATGGAAGAAATGGCATGCTCAATGACGAGTTCGTGCACCTTCATTGTTGTCGGAGGCTTCAGCTTCCCCCATTTCACCGCAATTGTAAGACTAAGCTTAGAATGGCAATTGGTTGAGACACGTAGGTAGAAGAAAGAACAGAAGAAAGCTGCCACCATAACAGCATACGGGAAGGCGAACGTTGTAAGACCTCGCCCCGTGATCAGGAAACACTGGCAGCCGAAGCAGGGGCAGAAGATCCCTATCGACAGCCAGGTCATAGCAGCCAAACCCGCAGTACCTGAAATGACAGCCGAGCAGTTTTCGCCGTTGTCCAAGGTCGCCCGTACCTCTAGGAAACCTATCAGGCCTGCGCATGTAAAGAAAGCTGAGCCCATGAAAACCCTTGAACCGAAACAGAGATCAGCTCAGAAAATCCCGTTATCACATGTGGTGATGGTCCAAGTGGTCGAAGGAGAAGAAGAAGGACCGTATGAAGCAGAAGAATTACCTCCATTCCAAGATCAGATCGATAGATTAGTCGAAGCTAACTGCGAGACGAACGATCGAATGAGGTCCATTCAAGAAGCCTTGACCACCTTGATAGCGCAGAATGCCACTAGAAGTCTCGCGCCGCTCACCCGTCAGTCGGCAGAGGAATCCCAAGGGGCAGCAGAAGATCCGGCTGAGCCTGAACCGCCCGTCCAACTCAGGGTCACGCCAATAGAGCATGCACCACTTTCTGCATCTCACGTATCGCGAGAAGAGTTATCACAGACGATAGCCCACATGATGCAGCAAGAAAAAGAGAAAGAAAAGAGGGGCAGCTATAAATATCGGGTCCCATACCCGCCATAGGTGGAAGCGGTGCCGTTCCCAGCCAATTTCAGATGCCACGACTTCGGAAAATTCAATGGCAGAGGATCGCCGGAAGAGCACATCACCCATTTCTTGACTACGTTGGGAAATTGGTCCGCGGTCCCGCAGTATTGCGTGCGGTTATTCGGATCTACCCTGATAGGGAAGGCCTTTCAATGGTACATGTCGCTACCGGCCGACTCTATAAGAACATGGGAGCAGATGCAGGACGCTTTCATCTCAAAATTCTTTGCGACCGAGAGAGAAAGCTCGTTAACAGACCTAACAATGGTCAGACAGAGGAATGGTGAACCAGTCGAGAAATTCATCGACCGATGGGGAACTACCGTGGCCCAATGCCGTGAGTTACCCAGTGAAGGCGAGCAGATGAAGATGTGCCTAAGGGCTCTAGACCCTATGATCTCGTACGGACTGTCAAGTAACACCTTCAACTCCTTTCGCGAATTGGCGACGAAAGCCCATCCGGTGGAAGAAGCAGCCTCCCGGGTAAACTTCAGACCTGAGAGACAGAAGAGAGAAACAGGAAGAGTGGTAGAAACCCACCAGGTCGACAGGAGTAGGGAACAAAAAGACCGAAAATGTCCCACTGCCGTTCATAGGCCGGAGATGAAGACAACAGCCATACAAGACATGGGCAAGAGACCCTATGTACCTAAACGCGTATCCATAGCCAAAAGAGAAAGGGCTACTGGCCCATACACATTCGATATGGCCGATCTAGTTCCGATCATGGAACAATTGATCGACGAAGGCTTAATGCGTCTACCAGAGCCCATCCGTCCCCGTGAAGCTGGACGAGTAAACGACCCTAAATATTGCAAATATCATTAATGTGTCAGCCACAAGACAGAAGATTGCTTCTCCTTGAAAGGAAGGATACAAGGGTTGATCAATCAAGGGGTCATCAGCATGAAGGTACCCGAAACAGCAAGGGAGACAGCTGGGGCAATTTCAGCAATCCCAATAGAAGGTGACACCCCCCGAATGACTTCATTTCCTGAACCAAAGGAACCATGGACTCTAGTCAGTAGCAAGAAAAGACTCGAGAACAGACGGAGGCTTGTTAACCAAGGAAGGGACAGGGGGAGAGGAAGGAAAGAAATATTACAGAGACGACCCGCAACAAGCATGACATCTCACGGAATGGTGTCGTTCATCGAACAAACACCGTCCGAAGCTACCCCACAAGCGGCTCGGGAAGAAGTTAACGCGGTCATCTTACGATCAGGAAAGCAAATGCCTGACCGTACCCCTCCAAGACTAGACGACCCAATGCAAGAAGACGGTGTCCATGACAGGCTGCAAGAGAGACCTCTCACACAAAAGTCGAAAGAAAAGGTTGGCGAAGCCACGACTAGTCAGCCAAGCCTGAGACCAGTAGCGTATGATGTTGTGTCGCACTTACGGAAAGTTCCCGCCCGGCTAAGTATATACGATGCTTTATGTCTCTTGAAAGTGTACAGAGAAATGTTAATCAATGCCCTACTTGACAGTGAAGTCAGGGAAGTCATGATGATAGAGATAGAAGAAGAAATGAATAATACAGACAAATTTTGGGAGGGGTATATGCCAGTGTCACAAGTCATGCATGTCAATCATCCTTCAACAATCACTTTGTCAGAAGAAGACCGCACGATTGAATTAATAGACCACAATCGCCCGTTGATGGTCACAGGCACAATCAGGGACACCAAGGTTAAAAGGTGCATGTTAGATGACGGGTCTGCCGTGAATATTATGCCATTGAAGACATTATAGAAGTTGGGTTATAGGCAATCGGCACTACGCTCGAGTCTCATGGTGATTCAAGGGTTCAATCAAGACAGTCAACGCACACTTGGATCAATCACGGTGATGTTAGAGATCGAAGAACTGACGACAAAAGTAACGTGTCAGGTGATCGACGCGGTGACAACCTACAACCTCCTTTTAGGAAGGCCCTGGCTCCATCAGAATCGGATAATCCCTTCGACGTATCACCAGTGTTTCAAATATAACAGAGATGGTGTCCAATACAGGATATCACCAGATCCGAAGCCATACACGATAGCTGAGTCATTTTTGGCCGATGCGAAATATTACGACCCGTCTGAAAGTGATAAAACCAGCAAAAAGCCCGACGTAACGAAGAAAGGGGAAGGGGCAAAACCTCGAGTTGAGAAGTGCGTGCAGAAAAGTAAACTTCAGCCCATCACTCAGGGAAGATCCCAGTGTCAGTGGGAAAACCGACCTTAGCCGATCACGAAGAAATTCTATGTAGTACCGCAGCACCTGTGTCAGCCAGGGCAGTCTGTGTTAAAACTGATCTTAGATCAACACATGAGTGTACTCAAGTCCAGCTTCAATATGCCGATACCCAAGATAGGAAGAACCAAGCCGTTCCCAAAAGCCCCAAGCCAATTCATCGTGCCGTGAAGAGATACCACCCAGAAAGATATCAAGTTCCACTCAGGGCCAAGCTAGCCAGTACCATCAGAAGGGAGAGAAGAAGGAAGAGGGTCTGCCCAACCTCGACCAATAGAAGAGAAGAGATATAGCAAAGCCAGCCGGAAGATTATGAGGAATATGGAATTCTTCAGTCAAAGCTCAGACACAAAGAAAAGACTGCTAGCTCCATTTGAAGAATATAAGCAAGTATACAGAAACAGAGAAGGCCTAGGAGCCAAGGCAAGCGTAAACATGGTAACCATTGGCCCGATAAAAGAAGTCCAGTCGCAAGATTCTATCGACATAATCCAGCCAAGTGTCGCACCCATGCAACTAGAAGACGGTGGACAACCGACGATTGATGAACTCGAAGAGGTGAATTTTGGGCACCCTCGAAGAACCCAGGAATACATATTTGAGCAGAAACATCCTAGAAAATGAAAGAGAGAAATACATACAGTTATTAAAGGAGAATAAGGACATCTTTGCCTGGACATATTCAGAAATGCCTGGGCTCAGTCCGGCAATCACCATGCACAAGCTAAGTATCATGAAGAAAAAGAAGCCAGTAAAGCAACCGCAACGACGGTTTCATCCTGATGTTATACCCAAGGTTGAAGAAGAAATCAAGAAACTAATTCAGGCCGGATTCGTCCGAGAGGTGAAGTACCCTCGATGGATCTCAAACATTGTGCCAGTCAAGAAGAAGAGCGGGCAGATCCGAGTTTGCGTTGACTTCCGAAATCTTAATGAAGCCTGCCCGAAAGATGATTTTCCTTTGCCAATTCCAGAATTATTGATTGACAGCACAACGGGATATGCAGTAATGTCCTTCATGGACGGGTATTCGGGATACAATCAGATTCGCATGGCCCCAGAAGATGAAGAAGCTACGGCCTTTCGTACAACCCTCGGCATCTATTGTTATCGTGTAATGCCCTTCGGATTAAAGAACGCAGGGGCAACATACCAGCGTGCAATGCACGTTATATTTCAGGATATGATGCATAAACACGTCGAATTCTATGTAGATGATCTAGTCGTAAGGTCGGCCGATCACGAGCAGCACAGAGAGCACCTAAGGCAAATGTTCCAACGGTTGCGCAAGAAAAGTCTCCGTATGAATCCACTAAAATGCGCGTTCGGAGTTGCGTCTGGCAAATTTTTAGGCTTCGTGGTCAGACACATGGGCATAGAAATCGATCCCGCAAAAATCAAGGCCATCATAGAAATGCCGCCTTTGAAGAACCTGAAGCAATTGAAGAGTTTCCAAGGCCGCGTAGCATATCTGAGAAGATTCATTTCGAACCTGGCTGGTCGTTGTCAGCCGTTCTCTCGCCTCAACAAGAAAGATGTCAAGTTTGAATGGGACGCCGCCTATCAGAAAGCTTTCGATTCATTAAAAGGGATGCTCGGGAATTCGCCAGTCCTTGCCGCCCCAATTAAGGGAAAGCCACTGATTCTATAAATTGCAGTAGGTGATAACTCACTGGGAGCACTCCTAGCACAGAGGAACGAAGAAGAGAAGGAGAATGCGCTATATTACTTAAGCCGCACGCTGGTGAGGGCCGAATTTAACTATTCAGCAATTGAGAAGATATGTCTCGCTCTCATTTTCGCTGTGAAAAAACTAAGGCATTACTGCCTCTCGCACCAAATAACATTAATATCCAAGGCGGATCGATCAAGTTCCTTATGAACTGGCCTATGTTATCCGGACGATTATCAAAATGAGCCCTTCTCCTCTCTGAATTTGACATTACATACGTCCCGGCCCAAGCAATCAAAGGGCAAGCAATCGCAGACTTTCTCGCGGCACACCCGGTCCCGAGTAGTGAAGAAATGGAATGTGATCTCCCAGATGATCAGGTTATGATGGTCGGAGAACCGTGACTCTGGCAGATGTACTTTGACGGAGCCTCCAGGTCGACAAGGGCAGGAGCAGGGGTTATATTTATCAGCCCACAAGGAGATTTGTTGCCCTACTCATTTACGATCGTGCCAGCTTGCACCAACAACGAAGCAGAATATCAAGCCCTCATCATTGGGCTACAGCTCGCATTAGAGATGCGAATCAAGGCAATACAGATCTATGGTGACTCCAGGCTAGTCATCGGACAGTTGACGACAGAATATGAGGTCCGCAAACCTGAGTTGTCGCCTTTCTACCAACTAGCGCAGTCATTATTCGACCAGTTTCGTAACAGCAACATTTCACATATACTAAGGCAGGAGAACGTACAGGCCGACGCATTGACCAGCCTGGCCGCTGCTTTGGCTAACCCTGGAGGCAGTCCACTCCAAGTAACAATCGAAGAAAGGAGAATCCTACCGACAGTCGTACTGTGTGGTGGTGGAGCTAGCATAAACCCCATCTGTTGCTTCGAAATCACAGAAGATAATGATTGGCAAAGGCCGTTCGTCGAATACTTAAAGTATGGATTCTTACCAGAAGAGCCCTAGATGCGTACGCAGGTTAGGAGACGCATTGGGTCATTCATACTACAGAATGACGTCCTTTACAAACGCTCGTATGAGGGAGTATTATTGCGCTGCTTGGACCAGAATGAAGCATATGCTACGTTAAAGGAAGCCCATGGAGGAGAATGCGGTGCCCACTAAGGAGGCAGGAACCTACATCACCATGTCCGACACATGGGATATTATTGGCCCACAATGGCAAAAGATGCAATAGAATTTGTCAAGAAATGTCATCAGTGCCAAATCCATGCAGATATCATACACTCACCACCAGAAGAGTTGCATCAATCGGCGATATCCTGGCCTTTTGCGGCCTGGGGCATGGACGTGATTGGACCGATCAGCCCGCCCTCTTCCCAGGGGCACCAGTACATCTTAGCCGCAACAGATTACTTTTCCAAATGGGCCGAAGCAGTCGCGCTTAGGAGCGTGAAGGCAAAACATGTCGAAAATTTCATCCGCCACACCATACTATACCGACATGGTATTACTGAGAAAACCACCACCGACAACGGAACACCCTTCAAGAACGCTACCATTGACAAGTTATGCACAAAGTTCAAGGTCAAGCACTGCTATTCAACACCTTATTAACCTCCTGCAAACGGGCTGGCTGAAGCTTTTAACAAAACTATTGTGAAGATTTTAAAGAAGACAGTAGCAGAGAGTAAGAAAGATTGGGACAAGCGTCTGCCCGAAGCATTATAGGCATATCGAACCACGCACCGCACAGCCACGCGAGCTACACCTTACTCGTTGGTGTATGGCACAGAGGTGGTGGTCCCGATGGAGATACAGGTTGAATCATTACGGGTCGCACTTCGCCATTCCCTGACAACCGAATGCAATGCCGAAATCAGAATGACCGAACTAGATGATCTAGATGAAAAGAGATTGGTCGCTCAGTAAAGGCTTTAAATGTATCAGAAACAGATCTCAGCCTCATACGACAAACGAGTTCGCAGTAGGTCGTTCAAAAGGGGGCGACCTGGTGCTAATGATGAAACGCCCGGTGCTAGCTCAAGGCCCGAAAAGTAAATTCGACCCGAAGTGGGATCCAGTGTGCATCGTTGATGAAGTATACTCCAATGGAGCTTATCGAGTGATCGATTGCAAGGGGCAAGGCATCAGCTCGTTGGTGAATGGTCAATTCTTGAAAAGATATTATACTTGATAGAGAATACCACTGTGATTTGTAAACGCCCCGCTAGAGGGAAAATGTAATAGGTAAACATCTAAAGAAATAACACCACGCGGTAACTAATGCTTACAATTACAGATACTAATCATTTATTTCGTGTGTTTACACAGGCATCAGGAAAGTCATTAAAACCCGAGACATATCAGGCGTCACCACCCCGCCCGATCCGAGGTTATCAAGATTCAGAATGAAAAGATGGACCTTAAGATCAAGGCTCGGGCACACCCATTCCGCATAAATATAGGTTTGAGTCCTGACAGGGGGATATTCCTTCCAAAAAATCTACGTTATATTCTAATCCAAACTCAAATGAAGAAGTATCAAGTAGATAAAACACATAGCACGATCACATAAATAGTATACATATCATTACAACATTACTGTCACAACATATCTCCACAAAATTACAATGAAATAATTACAAAGCTTAACCGTTCAAATTTCTTAAGCATTGTTCAGGAACGCTGGTGTCAGATGCTGGGGTAGGTTCAGCAATCCCCTCGGTCGACGGCTCAGGTAGCTCCGGAGAGGATAGCACTACGACCTCAGGAACGCTGGTGTCAGATGCTGGCATGGTAACAGGAAGGGGTTCCGTAACGGGTTCAACTGACGACGGTACAACAGTAGGAGTCTGCGCGGCACGTTCCGATGCACTTGTTCCTATACCAGAAACCTCAACCCCATGGGAAGCCTCCCCGATAGGTTCAGCTAATGACAGTCCAACAAGGGGAACAGCTTCCACAATAGGCTCAGCTGATGGAGGTTCAACAGTCGGAGATACTTCCAAGGTAGGTTCAGGTAAACTCGACTCAGCGACAGAAATCGGAGCACCCCGAGAAGTTAAATCAATATCCTCGACCCCAATGTCTTCAGCACGGGAAAGGGTCAGGGAAGGTACAACCTCCACCGTGGCAGTAGTTGTCATTTCATGAACAGGACCTTGGTCATCTGCAGCTTCAGCCATGGGGATATCAGAGATAAGAATAGTATCAGTGGGCCCCTCGTCATCCAAGTCCATGAAAATCGCTTCAACATCCGCCTCAGGGACAAGCTTGTCATATATCGGTTCATCGTCATTGCCTCCTCCAGTATGACGATCCCCGCTCAAATTCTCCTGAAGGCTCAGCTCACCCTCTTCCCTGGCTGCCCCCGTGTCACCAATCGAAGCACCACCAACAGCCTCACAAAGTCGTTTCTGTAATCTATCTTCATCATACCTCTTACGCATCTCTACAATGTTCTTCCCTCCATCGACCACCGAAGTACGATGAGCAGTCTTCACCCGAGGACCAGTTCGCTCAAGTGGCGTCTCGTCATCACCACCATCATCGCCGTCGTCTCCACCACCAGCACCACCGTCACCACCCTCACTACCATTGTCATCATCACCGTCCCCATCATTTTGATCGTGGTTACCCCTGGGAGCATCACCACCCTGATGCGCCTCATCAATAGGCCCAAGAGAGGGGAACTCTGGCCCCTCCTGCACAATACTCCTTTCCCCGTAAGCAACCCAACCTTCCAGGGTGTGCTCGGGCTTCTCGTGATCAATTATCACATTCATCGAAGTCATTAGCCTCTGAGTACCCGGTACAGCAGGCTGATGAAGATGCTCCTCCACGTACCCTAGTCCGTCGGCAGGAGCTGGACTAACAATCGAAGGCGTAACAAAGACGGGATCAGTAACACGATGACCATTCCGGATCAATGTATACTGGTGAGCCCACCATCTCATCCACCCGAAAGATGCGCTAGTGACACTCATCGTACCAGGGATGGCAAAAGAGCAACCGGTCCCAGTTAGCAGAAGTTGTCGCCACATCCATTTCCAATGGATAGGCCCAATGCCATACACTCGCTACTCACGAGTCACCGGCTCCAATGTGGCAGGTACTCCTTGATCATATCTAAATTGACGAGCGAAACGGTTGGGGTAGTATGGCTCTCTCCAGAACTCCAACCCCTCACGTAAAGGAAGCGAGGATGGGCGGATGGCTATCAGGAATGAGCGTTCATTATGGTCTATACCATCATCGTCTGTGCACAATATAGAATCTTTGCTCCGGCTGCCCGAGAAGTGGAAAAAGTGGACATCGTCGTATTTAGCAATTCTCTCCTTGACGGTGTTCAAGTTTTGCCCTACCATCTTCCGCTTCTGGAAAAAGTACAACGGGACCACCCCTCGCTGAATATAATCCCCGGACCCGATACCATACACCCAAGGGAAATACACTCCGAGCCATCCGGACAGGAAATGCCATCCACAGTAAGCCGAATTCATGCCGAAGGCAGCCCGGTCCTTATTACTGATAACATAACCGAAAGCCCGATAAAGAGAACATAATACGGCAGGAGCTATTGCGTAACGGTGGCCATTAGCCAAGGCCCCTGCGACAGCAAAACAAGACACCCTCACACTATCGGCCTGTTTTGAGCTTGGCAAGACCACGCAACTCAACCAGTAGGCCAAGAAGCCGGCGAGCTCACAGGTCGGAGACAGCTTGTTTGGACGGGGGAAATTTTCCTTCATTCGATTCTCCAAAAAGGCTTTATCCCCACGATCTTCGTCATAAGCCGCATAGTCCAGATTGAAATGAAGAAAACAAGGCATTAATGGAGGGGAGAAAGACGGAACAAAATAGTGATATACAACTCGCAGTTAAGTGCTTACTCTAAGCCGTGGCTGAAATAAACCAACCATTCTTTGAAGGGAAGTTTATCATTGAAAGCCCATAATTGCGGAAGCTCCGCAAATAACTCATAACAAGCCGGGGAGAAGCCTTCGCTCACCCCCTTTTACTTCCGAGACAGCTCCTCATCACTCGGAACCCACTCATCGTATATCCTCCCGCGGATCGGGAGACCAGCGATGCGGTTTAAGTCCCATAGCGAGATGCTCATTTCTCCATACGGTAAATGAAATGTGTTGCTGATAGAGCACCAGTGGTTCAAGAACCCTTTGTAAACCCACGGTTCGCGGCAGAAGTAACTCGAGGTTGCCGCAATAGCCTTAAATGGGCCTACCGCTTTCAAAGTCTCCCTATGGCATTGCAAAATTCGGTTCGCCCATACCTAGTATCCGGGATGAGCAATCAAATGATCACGGGTCCAGAAGGCGCCCGATAACCAGATCTCTGTATTGCCCAGGTGATGAAATCTTTGCCGGAGAGTTTCAAAGTAATGTGTTGGGAAAGACCGATGGGGGGTCCTGATTCGGCTCTAAAAATATCATAAGCTTTGGGTTCAAGACAGCTTGACGCCTGCCATTCTCAGACAGGGAACAATTAAGAAAAGGCCTAGGAATAGATGTCCACGTCTCCACGCTAAAAAACGGGTTTGCGCGGCACACATCTGCAGGCTCGATACTGGGAAGAGAGCGATGCCGCTGGAAACTTCTAGTGGATCTAATATACCCTCACGTATAAGGGTTCCGAATAGCAAGAGGAGAAGTGACTAGCTTTACGGTTGACCAAATGATCCTCATTTTGTCATACTTGGACCTGGTCTGCTTCTCCAGGTATACTTGTTTAGCGCCCTTGCCGGCCCTCTTCGGGCGACCGCGTCTAGCCGATTGGGCGGGGGCCAACGGAGTCGCCTCGCCCTCTTTAGAACCTGTTGTCCCGTCACTTCGGAAACCTCGTAAAGGAGCAAACCAGGAGTCCCACTGTTCCTATGTACCCTTGTCCGGAGGAGGTGGTACAACCCGGTCACAAAGAATCTTCTTTTGCATGTCCTTGGGCAACGTCAGTATACGTTCGTAGAAATTGAAAGTTTCCAGGGGCAGAAACCATTGGGGATTCTGATCAGACGGGCGAACGACGTTCCTCAAAGCCGCCCGCTTGCGCTTTGAAGGAGTCAATGGAGGACCTGAAGGACCAGCCTCAGAGGGGTCGCTAGCCATCACAATCTGCGACGGCACACAGAAAGCTTAGATATAGCTCGAAGCAAGAGGAAATGCACACAAAAGAAATAGATATTCTCAAAGCTCAAGAGAATGCAAAGTAGCAGGCAAAGGAGGCATGAGCACCAATAAATGAATCAAGGTCATAGTAAAATGCATTCGAACTGGCAAAAGAGGAAATAGCACTGTTGTAGACAAATTTGGCTTTAAAGAGAAGTGAGGAATCGCGGTTGCATCTCCAAAATGCGACCAGCCCAGCTCGCACTCGACGAAAGGGGTCGCATCTCCAAAATGCGACCAGCCCGGCTCGCACTCGACGCAAGGGGTCACATCTCCAAAATGCGACCAGCCCGGCTTCTGCTCGATGAAAAGGGTCGCATCTCCAAAATATGACCAGCCCGACTCACGCTCGACGAAAGGGGTCGCATCTCCAAAATGCGACCAGCCTGGCTCGTGCTCGATGAAAGGGGTTGCATCTTCACCATGCGACCAGCCCGGCTCGTGCTCGATGAAAGGGGTCGCATCTCCAAAATGCGACCAGCCCGGCTCATGCTCGACGAAAGGGGTCGCATCTTCACCATGCGAACACTCTTGATATGAGCAGCTTCCGTCATGTGAGCAGCCCTGGTCTCTGGTCTATGGTCTCTGGCGAGGACGTCCTTCAGCTCATAGTACCAGCAGCCTATACAGGCCGATTTTGGCTTATTTCTATTTGTAGCTCCGAACCATGGGAGATCTCCATCAAGAGACGTAATCAGTTAGATGTGTAAAGTGGTTAGGCTATCCCCTTATCTAAGGATTAACAGGATAAGTGCCTTATCCCCTGAAATCAGCAGTGATCTTAACGGCTTGCATAACAAACTGGATCACCCGGATTTGCATAAATAGATGACCCCACAGATGATAAAGGTTCCCCGATCTACACCATTCATCTCCGATTGGAGGTCAGACTACGAAGAATCAAAGTTGGTCTCTGACCAACATCTGTTAGCCAATTTTTTGGCGTTAACAAGCACGACAGCATTCATAACCACGACATCATCATCACGTACAAACAAGAACGGATAAAAGAAAGAGAAAAACAGCATAATCATCATTCATTAACTGAGACAGGCCCAGAATATTTGGGCTGTCATATCAATTGTTTAAATGTTAAAGTTAGAGTTTGTCATAAGATAACACAAAATTGTGGGGCCCCCTCCCCATGGACAGAAAGGGATCTCAATCTTGCAGTAGCGGAAGAATCCGGGCCTTTAACTCGTCCACCTTCGCCTGGACCCATGCTTCCTTAGAAATCAGGTCCATCAGGTAGGAGATGCACTGCTGCACAAAGTCGAAGTTTACGTGTTCAGCATTGGCACAGTTCCTCGCAATGGAGACATCAATCGCCAGATTGTCATATTCCCTCAAGGCCTCTCTGATCCTTCTCCAGATGCTGGCGCGATGATCTGGAAACTCGGCCTCCGCTAGTGGGACAGCCCAAGCCAGGAATCGTCTCTTCTCCCTTTTCTCCCTCTTTAAAGAATTAAGCCGGCTCAATAAGGCCAAGAAAGAATCAGCCAAGGGAGGCTCCGCCGCCTCAAGAAGCGCCAGCTCTTCTGAAAATGAGAAGTCGCTAATGAAATCAAGTACGGCTTCTTTATGTTCATCAAAAGTGGAGGCCATAAGTGAAACATTCCGGACAGCCTGTAGTATGGGACGAGAATCCGCACCAAGTCTGGATAAAGCCTTAGACACCTCATCATATTGAACATGGAGGGATGACCAAGCTTCCAGATGGTTGAGGGAGTCAGAGAGCCGTTGCAAGCAGTCATGAGCCGCGCGTAAGGAGGCACGAGTTACAACCATTGTCTGCTGGAAAAAACAAGACTAACAACCCAATTTGAGAACCGCAGCAATTCGATAAAAGGGAGTAAAGAAAGGAAGCATATGAAGGTTATTTACATCAGAACCAGAGTCAACAGAGGCATGTGCAGGTACGTCTAAAATCTATCTAAATTAATCATTATAATCCCCAGAAATGCCGTATTTGGCCAGGCATAGCCCAAAATTTAAAGTATATGAGAACCGACGCAACTTCCGGATAGCAATGAATGCACATGAGAATTTAAGATGGAAGTGCGGGACACCATATCCTTTAAAGCAACGATCCCTATCACCACGGGAATAGCTGTGCCCTCCCAAAATGTGGATATGATGGGCAGTCTTGGGCCAGATTTACACATGAAAGAGCCGCCAGAAACAAGAAAATTCCAAGTCCTGGAAACTGGGTATGTCAAAACTTCACGCACCCCTAAAAATGATCCAAATTCCGCAAAAGATGCAAAGTTGCATATTTGCGTGCGTGGGGCTCAACGCACCCCCAAAATGTCAAAAATGTCAAAATTGAATATTTGGGTGCGTCGTCTCCAACGCACCCTGAAAATACCAAAATTGGCTAAGTCAAATACATAGGTGCGTCATGCCCGACGCACCTCGAAATTCGCTGATTTTTCCAAGTACAATATTTGGGTGCGTCGGACCCAACGCATCCTTAACATCTCAGGGTTTCCCCTAACTTGTGACGAGGGGTGCATTGAGCGCAACGCACCCTTAAAATCAAGAATTCCACCAAGTCATTATTTGGGTGCATCACGCTTGACGCACCCTAAAAATCCAAATATCCGAAATATAAGGGTGCGCTCGACCTTTTTTGGGTGCGCTGACGATAATTAAAGGGTGCGCTGGAGAATATTTGGGTGCGTCAAATGCAGAGCAAATACACAGTAAAAGGCAAGGAATGAAAGAAAATGAGACTACCTTCTCTATTTATAGTGTGGACCCAGGAATCCGATGCGTTGCGTTGAACGGTCGTAGGTCCATCGCAACGCACCGGAGGGGCATCTGTTGAGGTCCCAAAAGTCAGTACCCTCTAAAACAAATCAACCGTGCACGTACTTCGAGGAAATCCCACAAAATACCATTCGACGCACCCGAAATATCCAGATTTGCAAAGAATCCAGTACTTAGCCATTTTCTCCGGTGGGCCCCACGAATCACCATGATCAAAACCATCCAGAATCAGGCAGACACCTTCTTTATGAATTATGATAAGCAGTGCATGACGATTCGCCAAGAAGCGGGCCCCACAAGCCCTTCATTTTGTAAAACACGAGTACGTCAAGCGCACCCATTTATTCAGTCCAACGCACCCTTAAATTCATGAAAATTCAAAAAGCATTTCGGGATGTATTTCAGCTCTGACGCATTCGAAAAATAGCTTGATGCATCCGAAAAATATCTTCGACGCGTCCGTAAATTCAGAAAATACGAAACTGCAATTTCATGGTGCATTGGACCTTGACGCATCCATAAATCGCTCAACGCACCCATAAAATCGCCAAGAACCAGCATAGCATTTTTTGGATGCATTGGACCTTGACGCATCCAAAAAATAGCTCGACGCACCCATAAAATCAGCACTTTTCAAAATATCATTTTGGAGTGCGTCGGAGCTCCCACGCGCCTATTTGGGGGTGCGTCAAAGGCTTTATGGGATGTGTCACACGTGGCAGCTTCTTATTGGACGTTGTCCGGTATTTTTGGGTATAAATACCCCTCCTACTGTTCATTTGAAAAGGTTTTTTAAATGGATTAAGAGAGAGAGAGAGAGAGAGAGCCATTATCCCTTGAGTACTTGGGATTTACCACCGGAACCCATTTCCGACCGCTGGAAAACTTTCCCGGTCACCGGAATCCTTTTCCGATCACCGCTATTATTCACCGGAAGATCACTCCGACCAATACCGCCGCAGGTCCAGATTATAAAATTCATAAGTGTGGGCGCGCACCCAAAAATAGCTTGACGCACCCGAAAATTCAGCATAATTCGTACTCGTATTTTCAGGGTGCATTGGACTCCAACGCACCCAAAAATAGCTCAACGCACCCGAAAATTCAGCATAATTCGTACTCGTATTTTCAGGGTGCAATGGACCCCAACACACCCAAAAATTCCCCCACGCATCCGTAAAATCAACAAAAATCAGGCATTTAATTTAAAGGTGTGTTGGAGCCAACGCACCCATAAATTAAGTCCTACGCACCTAAAAAATCAACCAATTTCAGAACTTGTTCAGGGGTGCACCGGACTCAATTTTAAGTGTTTTCAAGTGCCGCTTGAGCCTATTTTGCGTATTTCGAGCGTTCCGGACGCAATGGAATGGTCAAATGAACGTTCCAGGATCTCTAAACAAGCAGAATTATGCATCTTCGAGGTTCGACTTGATTCGACATGGTAAACGAAATGACTTCTTGGAAAGACGTCGCTAGTGCCCAGAACTACGTAAATATGTCATTATTTATATCTATTGTAAAGATGTGATCCGATTTGGGTTAAAAGATAGGCAAACGGAACTATGGTTATCACAATAAACCATATTAAAAGAGTTTCAATTCTCTACAAAGCAATTGTTATGAACTGCCACAACACAACAGTCGATGCCCTACCCATTCAAACGGCATCCGTCGGTTGGGGCTACACAGGTACACACAACTGTGGAATGGACTTCCCGAGGTCACCTGTCCATACATTGACAGGCACTGGCCCAGAGTCGTCCTTCCCGGCCATAAACCCTGATAGTCTCAGCCCGGATCTCCGGCCAAAACATGGGACATAGACATCTGACTAATACAAAGATGGTTCAGTCCATAACAAAACAAATACAGGTCTCTACGACCACAAACTCCAAGACCATAGTCCCTGCTAACTAGTCTTTTGCCTTTTAATCAAGGGTCATCGATCATTCGATGTAATTAAGGGCTCGTGCTAGATCACGGCCTGGAATGTACAAGATCTCAGGATCTCTGGAATAAAATTCGCCTTGCAATATCTCTTCTCGTTGTTGGGGCTCAAATTTGTACCCATTATAAAATGGTATTTAACGGTCCATCTACGATGATTCGGACTGATTTCGAGATCCAAAATACTCAAAAAATGCCAGTGCCACCCTAACATGCGCAATCGTGACCGAAACCTACGAATGCTATTTTGGGGTGGAATCGGACATGCGAATTACCGCCAAATGATCCGGAACACCCTAAAACCCTTGACCTGCAAGTTTCGAGGTCGCACGATGCATATCTTTACCAGCGCGCTTCCAAATGCATTTTTTTGCCCTAACTTATCCAACTATAAGCGCCCAAAAGCCTACAGGTACCATTTCGGGCTGGAATCAGACATGTGGATTACTGCCAAATGATTCGGAATGCCCGAAAAACCTTAAGTAGCAAGTTTAAAGTCATTGCGGTGCATATTTCCACATGCATTCGTTCACTCTCTCTCCACATGCATTCGTTCACTCTCTCTCCACATGCATTCATTCACTCTCTCTCCACATGCGAAGGTCATAAGGAAACATGCATTCACTTTCTCACCACATGCGCATGAGAGCTCTCTCTCTCCCTTTTCAATATTCTAAAAGTACAAAAATCATGAAAATATGCTAAGTGGGGCCACATGCGGCCAACACAGAGACCACATGCGCCCATACCAGTGGCACATGCGCCCATGCCATGCTACATGCGCCTGGGGCATGGGTACATGCGCATGTCTCTCCAGAATATTTCCATGCGCATGCCCTCCATTTTTTTTGCAAACAACATGCGCCCGGTACCCGATACCCGATTAACATGCTATAAATACCCCTCCAGTGATAAGACAGGGACAACGAGATCATCACTCCTAGAGCACACTTCTTGCAGAGGTAAAAAATTCCTCACCAGAATCCTCACATGCGTCCATTCCTTCGCCAGATGCCCTCGCCGGAAAGGAATTTTTCCCACCGGCGTAAAATCCTCCAAGTCACATACTGACATGCGCTCACCCATTCTTGGGAGGGGAAATGTGCAAAAATCCCTAAGTCCCATGGGGACATGCGCCCATGGCTGGAATGTTGGGTGAATGTGCATGTCACATGCTCTTGATAACCATGCATTTGTAGCAGGACATGCGCCTGGGGCGAACAAGTGCATCCACCTAGGACATGCGCCTGGGGCGAATAACATGCATCCACCTAGGACATGCGCCTGGGGCGAATAACATGCATCCACCTATGACATGCGCTCATGTCTAATGCAACATGCGCCCAAACCAACCCAACCTCCCATGCGCCTAGACGCTGATGGGGAGGTGGGGCCTTCCATGATGAGGCCCGCCTTCGACGTGGCCCGCCTTCCGATCGCGTCAGCACTCCTAGACACACATCAATGTCCTCTATCCATCCCCCGGATCGGATTCGCCAACGGTCGATGTTAAGTGGGTCAAATCAGCAATTTGATCAAAAAGGCCTACACTTAGCCAATATTGCAAACCTCGGAAATCCTTCCGAAAGAGCCAGAAATGGCCGAAATCGAGAGGAATCGGGTGGAATTTGACCGAACCCGAGAGGGAGACTTCTCTCCGCCATAACATGATATACCCTAATCATGCATTACAATGAGATTACCTGATCTCAGGATCTCTGAGAAACCTTGATCAGACCATAAACAGGTCCACTACTTAGTCGTTTTTAGCCCTGAGAAGTGCCCTGTTGGCTCGAAAATCGACTTACACTAAACAAATCGAAATGCGATCGCACTGCGACCCTCGTGGACATAATCCACCTCTATCCAAAGACGATCGTGATAGGTATTCACTAAATCCTCCGATCAGATCGTAAACAGGCCCTGGGAAGTGCCCTGACGGCCCGAAAATCTACCAATGCCAAATGAAATCAATCGCGATTTTAAAGACGCAAGGGCAAAATATCAATGACACAAAGATATATATGAAGCAGATTAATCAAATTAGATGCATAATTTGTCTGATACACTGAGCATCTAGCATGAATGCGATCTTCTCTTGAGCATACATAAAGCATAGTTACTTTGTACTGTACTCATTTGCATCCATTGCATGAATTTATTTCATCTTGGATCGAGTTACGAAACTAAATCAAAGGGGACTATGGTTATCATCGAAAACCATAATGAAAGAGTTCTAAACGTCTGAAATACTTCATCATTAAGACCAGTTGATGTGCGTCCTGTCCAAGGCGGGATCCGTCAGTTGAGTGGCTAAGGGAATGAGTGCCCTCCAGTAAGTCACCCGTCCAGCTGAGACGGTCATTGGCCCTGGTTGCAGTAAGTGGACGCCGTGAAGTGTATTTCTGAAAGTCATATCGTCCATAGAGACGCGTCATGACACTGAGATATACGACTCGGTCGAAACCCTGTTTGCACAAAGACCCCATGGAGTGCCCTCCAGTAAGTCACCCGTCCAGTTGAGACGGTCACTGGCCTTAGTTGCACTAAACGAAAATCGTAAAGTGTATCCCTGAAAGTCATATCGTCCATAGAGGCGCGTCATGACACTGAGATATACGATTCGGTTAAAATCCTGGTTGCTACTCAACTAGGAACGCCCGAGGAGTATGGGACCAACATCTAACTGATCTTAACGGTGAAGTATTACATAATAAATCCTAGACTTGGTCTCGGCGACCATGAACTAGAGACTATAATCCCTGACGATTTAAACTACTTGCTCGATCTATCCGAGCTTTATCCCTTTGATATTCCATCTATTGTATAACTGAAATTCATAGTGGAATCTTGTCGCTTTGTGCCGTGGTTTTCTCCCGTAAGGGTTTCCACGTAAAAATCTCTGTGTGGTCTATGCTATGCTTTATTTATATTTATTCTCGTTTAATGCTTTATTTAATTCATTTATGATACATGCATGCATTTACTTTTGCCTTTTAATCAAGGGTGATCATCCGTTGATGTAATTAAGGGTTCGTGACCAGTTCACAGTCCGGAATGTAAAAGACCTCGGAATCTCTGGAATAAAATTCACCTCGCGGTGCTTTCTTGTGTATACTTTGTGATTGCTTATGATTGTCTATGAATGTCTCTATACTCAGAATTCCCCCAGAATAAAAGGAACAATATGAATAATGAAACACAGGAAAAAGACTGCTGACGAGCGGCAGGTTTCAATTTTTCTTTTAGTTCTAACAAACTGGCGACTCTGCTGGGGATCGAACAATACCAGAATCTCTGGTTATCTCTGAGTAAAGAAACATCCTAAGATAAATCATTCACAAACACAGATGTATACGTAAGAAAGTTCCGCTAGGAGAAATGTTCGGCGCCTTTACGGGCGCCAAACTGGCGACTCTCAACGGGAACGTTCTTCCCTTCATCTTTAAAGCAAAAGTTTTCCAAAAGAATTTCAAAATCCCTCATGGCATGTATATGATTTGCACTTATATGCTTTTGTAAGTCATTGAGTCATATCGCGAATTGGTAAGGACGGTCTTCTCCGCTTTCAAAGGTGTGGGGTGTTCTAATGTGCGTGTGACTGTGCAGAAAGACAGAAAAGAATCAACCATCAAAACTATACAAATGACAGCCACTATGTTCTTCCTAGCTTCTGGGGGATTTTACTTCCCTCACCTCATGACAGCAGAAACAGTGATTCCTGAAGCCGATTGGCAACTCGTCCAGAGACGCCGATCACCAAAGAAAGCCGAAAGCAGACAAGTGACTTCAGTTAGAACAGAAACAGCGAAGGCACAAAGCAGTGTGAGGAAACAGTGGAAGCCAGTCCGCAGGCATGAAACCCGCAATGCTATTAGAGCTATCGTGTCACCCAGGCCAGAATTCTCCTTCGTCGCTGCCGATTTCCCAGTAATGACGGGAACAACACTACCAGTCAAAACACCAAATCAATTCACTATCCAGGGATTGACCGAGACTGCAATGAAGGCATGCTCTACTGAAACCAATATGACTAGTGCTAGACCACAGCGAGTGCAGGTTGCAGTGGTGCAAGTCGTAGAAAGGGATGAGAGCGAGCAAGATACAGAGCTGCCTCCGATCCAAGAGCAAATAGATGAAATCATTCAGGTCCAAGACGACACAGCCAGAGAGATCAGAGAAATAAAAGAAGCATTAGTGGCTCTAGTCGCCCAGGGGGCAGTCAGAAGCCCAACCGTTCCCTTTGGACAACCACTGGGAGAGTCACAGGATACAACAGGAGAACCAGTAGCAGTAGAACCACAAGTTCACCCAAGGAATGTTGCATTCGAGCGTGCACCGCCGCAATCATCTCATGCCACGAAAGAAGAGTTGTCCCAGACAGTCGCGAACCTGATGCGTCAGGAAAGAGAAAAGGAGAAGATAGGAAAATATATATATCGGGTACCATATCCGTCCGAAGTTAACGAAATCCCATTCCCTGACGAATTTAAGCATCCCGACTTCCCACAATTCGACGGGAAAGGGTCACCAGAGGAACATATGACCCAATTCATGACGGTGCTAGGGAATTTGTCCGTAATACCTCAATATTGCCTCCGATTGTTTGGGTCGACACTGACTGGAAAGGCATTTCAATGGTATATGTCATTACCCGCAGGGTCCATCAAGACCTAGGATCAGATGCAAGATTTGTTCATTTCCAAATTTTTCTCCACTGAGCGAGAAGTCTCGCTGACGGATTTAGCCTTAGTCCATCAGAGGCAAGGAGAGTTAATCGAGGCGTTTATTGATAGATGGGGAGCCATAGCAGCGCGATGCCGAGAATTGCCTAGCGAGCTTGAGCAAGTTAAGATGTGTACGCAAGCCATGGACCTAATAATCTCATTCGGTTTATCCGGACACAATTTCTCAACGTTCAGGGACCTAGCGACAAAGGCCCATATGGTAGAGGAAGCCGCGCTGAGAACGCAGTTCAAAGCAGAAAGACCGAAGCGCGAGGTCTGGAAGATGGCCACATCAAGTTACGTCGATAAAAGCAAAGCCTCGAAAGATCGAAAACGGCTACATCTAGAACACAAGATTAAAGGTAAGCCAGCAGAAATTCAGTTCAGAGCCAAAGGGCCAGGAAAATTGAAAAAGATAACGATCGTCGGACGGGGCAGGGTAGAAGGACGTTACTCGTTTGACCCGGAAGACCTTGTTCCAATAATGGAACACCTAGTCGAAGAAGGGGAACTACAATTTCCAGAACTGATCCGACCAGAGGAAGAAGGACAAACGGATGCCCCCAATTATTGTAAGTATCATCGAATCCTGGGACATGAGACGGGGGAATGCCTCATCTTGAAAGGGAAAGTGCAGAGATTGATCGACCAGGGTACCATTAAGCTAATGACAGAAGAAATCAGTCAGACAACGTCAGCCGTAGTGACAATAGCACCTATGATATCACCAGTTCATGATGAAAGACTGGTACAAACAACAATGGTACAGGCTGTCGAAGAAAGGGAATCGGCAGGACATGATGTCGAATTGTCGGCAATTCGAGAGAAAGTTAGCGAATTGGCCCAAGCCCATATAGAGCTATCCGAACAGATGGGAGAAGTTCGGGAGGCTTTAGCCATCTTGATCTCACAGAAAGCGACCCCTAGTACCGCTATGCCTGTCCAACAGTTGGAAGAAGTAGCACCGGGGGCAGCCCGTAATGTTGTTGAAGTAAGACAACAAAGCCACATCGAACAAATAAATGCGTCGGGTTCAGACTCCATGATCCCATATGAACTGCTAGGCAATATCTCTTTCACCCTTCGTAACCTGGCTGTAGAGGTTCGCATGATAGAGCAATCCGTTTCAGAAACACGTTCTCAAGCAGAAAAGTCAAGACACAAAATGAGAAAGAGGACACGGGTAGACGTAAGAAAGAACCCTAGAAACCGAAAACGACCGAATCCAGGACATGAGGCAGAGTCCAGTGTAATGAGGACACAAGACAAGGGCAAAGAACCTCAGAAGTCGCGGCACATGACAATCAGTGAGCGAGACGAAAAGAACGGACCGTATACGTTTGACATTAAAGACCTTGTCCCAATTATGGAGCGGCTAATCGAAGAAAGAAAATTGCGACTTCCAAAGTCTGTTCGACCAGCAGAAATAGGACGCGTGGATGATCCCAACTATTGCGAATATCACAGATGCATAGGCCACAAAACCGAGCAATGCTTCGTCCTAAAAGGAAAGATACAAAAGATGATAAACCAAGGCGTCGTCAGTTTGAAAATGGGAGAGTCTGATAAAACCCCGGCCAGTACGGTTCCAGTAGATATCGCTTAGGAAGAACTTCGCTCGAAGAACTCCATTCCCTAAACTTGAATAATCGTGAACGTTTACAAATAGTCCTGGCGGTTTATAAAGTAGATAGGAATATACTTATGTTCACTCATGCATCAACTTCATCTGTATACTGTGCTTCATACTTGTTTACATGTTCACTCACATCATACTGTTGTGCATATGAATATAAAATGTTCGTAG
The DNA here is from genome assembly GCA_003013855.2 of Liriodendron chinense. Classification (NCBI taxonomy): domain Eukaryota; kingdom Viridiplantae; phylum Streptophyta; class Magnoliopsida; order Magnoliales; family Magnoliaceae; genus Liriodendron; species Liriodendron chinense. The sequence continues at coordinate 1,567,617 of ML058437.1, read as the reverse complement.
AGCTCTTCTTAATGACAGGTACCATAGTCGGAGAATATTAAAGAATCGACTCCACGAATCATCAACCGACTTATTATATCCTCATCAGACCGGTTAAATCAGGAGAGAATATCTTATAGAAAGTCTACGCAAATCACAACATCCCCATATTATGGTATCTTCGTTACAAGTTCTCATATTAAGTATCTTGGTATTCCGGCATTCTTCTGCTTAATAGGAGAATACTTCAGAATTGATGGATTCTCATATATATGTATATGTGGTTCTCTACATGAAGACGGCCAAGATACTCTATTATTATCGATCTCTTATACTTATGCACAATGTTTTATATGAAGATGATCGGAACATCGCTATCTATATCCAGCTTTCGTGTTATGTCATGGATCTTCCATCATTATCGCATTATTCTTTTACTGAATATGAAGATAAGTCACGATTGGGAATCTCTGGTATACTTATTTATATATACGGCCTTATATGAAGACGATTAGGGCATTCTATTATGTATCACTTTACCTTAAAAATATTGACAACTTTCTCTTATGAAGAATTCTGCGACAAGAATATGCAATTAAAGATTATGATCGGACGGGTATTCGGCACGAATTCCTAAAGCACAAGATCTGTCTCATTAGAATGAAGTGGTCTTACAGAGTGACGAGCCAGAAGCACTGGGGGCAAGCCCCAATATATTATGAGAAACTCGAGTTTATAAGAAGAAGACGACTGGGGGCAAGCCCTAATATATTATCAAAATATCAAGTCTGCAGAAAGAAATGACTGGGGGCAGGCCAGGGAGGATGACGTATAAACCTGAAAACATGGAGCTAAAAGAAAGTTTTGGACTTATAACACGAACGTCTCTCGAAACCAATGATCCAAGAGCACACAGGTTAAGTAAAAAGGGAAGTATTATTTCTATGGGTTCTTCCATTTTTATGCTTTGATATACTCAGTTTACATTAAGCTCATACATAATACATCATTTTATGCATACTAGTCTCAAACACATAACACCAAGTAGTGGTTTAGCAAAAGAATCATTGTCATTATTTTAGATCATGAAGCATGCAGCTAACAAGTTCTGATGTCAATTACGTCGGATACAAGTGACAGTTGGGTATTCAGGACAGCTGTCTAATACTATTTTTGTCTGACAATGACCGTAAAAGAAAGCAAAAGAACAGAATTACAGCTTCTCCAGGCATCCTGTTATGAACTTCATCACATCCTTCCGCGTTGCCTCCATGGTGGCATTTGCCTCCGTTAGCGTCAGCGCAGGATTCGGAATATCACGAAGTTCGATTTCTAAATCTTCCACTTGCTTGCGTGCCGCCTCTCCTTCACTCTCGAGTTGTGCGACCTCGGCACGGTTATGATTAATGACAAGATCAAGGTGGGCAACCTCAAGATTTATGGCCGTTTCTTCCGCCTGTAGCCGCGCGATCTCAGATTTGACATCAGCAAGATGATTAATACACCCGCGACGTTGAGTCTCGCTATCTTCTAAGGTTGTTCTAGCATTAACCGCCGAACATTCTCGCTGCTCTATGACAGGCCGTAAAGAAGACAGCACTCGCCATTTCTCTTCAGTCGTAGGGTCAGGTTCAATCCGTTCAGTCATAATAACCTGCGTAATAGAATCCTCGAAAGAAGAAATACGACAGACTATTTCGGATACATTGTTGAGCTCTTAATTATGCATATTCTAACCCCAATTCATCACTCATTGTGCAAGGTTTGTATGGTTTGGAAGCTAATTCAATGCATGTTGTGTGACTACAGGATTGAGGGTGGACTCTACTCAATTGAAGATATAATGAGCTCATTTGGAACTATTCTAATAAAGAAAGAAAGAACTAAAGAAGAAAAGAAAGCAGAAGGAAGAAAGAAAGGAAAAATACAAGAAGAAAAGAGGGCTGACCGGTCGTGACCGGTCGGCCAAGGAAGCCAGACCGGTCAGTGACCGGTCAGCCATGCAGATTTGGCTCCTATTGAAGACGTCCGACCGGTCTTGACCGGTCGGACATATGCTGGAACTTCATTGAAAAGGACCGACCGGTCAAGACCGGTCGGTCATTGCTGCTGTAAGGTGGATGAAAACATCCGACCGGTCTTGACCGGTCGGATAGGCTTGCTGGACTGATGTTCTACTAGGCCCGACCGGTCTTGACCGGTCGGGCATACCTGCTGGAGTGTTTTCACTTGAGGCCGACCGGTCATGACCGGTCGGCCATGCGTACTGAGTTAGAAATTTCTAATTTCATCCCGATTTTCTCTGCGCTGCGTAAGTGTTACGCAAGTTCTCGATTCTTCCGAAGTTGTGGAGCTTCCAGACTATAAAAGGACACCTAGGGATCGTTCCTAGGGCATCCTAGAAGGGCTCAAGCGAGGTTGGAGGCTGTGGAAGTGAAGATTGGAGTTTCACAACTCCTTTTGGTTTGCTTTGCTGTTTTCATGCTTTTTGTAGTTGTTTCATGTTTCCTTGGATCATGAGCAGCTAAACCTCTTAGCTAGGGCTAAGAGGTGAAGCTTGTAGTATATCCAAGATGTTTTAATTCGTAGTTAAGTGGTTTTCAGTTTGGAATTCATGATTATGAACTAAGGTTTGAAGTTTATACAAGTTTTTAAGTAATTTCTCTTAGTCTTGTGATGACTCATGGATGTTTGGATGAATTACTTATCTTCTTAATTTGTTTGCAACGGTCTAGACCTGTATGATCCGAGGAATTGGAGTGCGCTCTAGTACCAAGCTCTTCATAAAGGGGCTTCATGCCAAAGTTCTAGTTTTGGTTGATTATCTGGAATATATATGGACTATGCATATAATTTGAATCCAGTTCAAATCATGATCTAGCCTTGTCTTGTGAGAAGACTTGAGGATGGTTATGATTGGGAATTGGACCTATAGAAAAGGTGAATGACCTATGCAATGAGCATGCTTAGATCAGCCTAGAGTTGAGTGAACTTTATGCACAGAACTTACATGTTGCAGACTTCTGGTTTAACAGTTCTATTATCCGACTAGATAGACCTGACTGGTGATTCTAGTTGAGAGAATGGGAAACCACAGAGGATTAAACATCGAGGATTGCTACAAGTGGATCCTCGAACCCCTAGTGCCTTCTTATACTTGTTTACATTCAATTTAGCTTAAACTATTAAACACACACATTCTATTCAAATTTTGATTGTTAGCTTCAATAGAAACTTGTGGATGATTTTGTGACATCCTACATAAGTTCCTGTGGATCGACCTCGGTATTACCGAGTTTATTACTACATCGCAACCCTACACTTGGGGAAGCGAACAAGTTTTTGGCGCCGCTGCCGGGGACCTTGACGGTTTTCACAAATTTCTGAAATTAGTATCTATTTAGGACTCTTTTAGATTATTAGAACTAACTTAGTTTGTTTATTTGATTTTTTCAAGGATTTCTAGGAAGCTGAAGAAGATTCAAGGATTTTAAGTGCGAATCAGGTTCTATCCTTCTAAAACCTTACTCTTCTCCTTCTCCTAGTCATTCTTATTTTATTCATCTCTTGTAGAGTGGGTGGAGACTCCTTTTGGATCTCTGAATAGTCGGCCTTTTTGCCACCTGGATTCCTATTGGTCGGCTCTGCCGTCCTGGATCACCTTGTGCTCAGGGATTTCTTTTCTCATCTCTACTCCTCTTTCTCCTTTTTCTGTGCCTTTTCTCAAAAGATTCAAAGAGTGGGTGGGGTGTTCTCTGAACCCCTATTGACCAGGAGAAATCGGTCTCTATCTTTGTTTTTGGCCTAGCCATTGCAAGACACCTTGTGCTTCGGTCTTAGAGAAGAGTAAAGAAAAAGAAGGAAGAATTCTTTTTCCTTTCTTTTGTTTCTTATTTTTTATTTTGCATGCCACATTGGGCTCGGGATTCCAATAACCGACTCATAAGTGAAGGGGGGATAGTAGAAGGGATTGATAGAGAGCCACGTGCTAGGAGACATCTAAATTCTCCAATTTTATCTGAAAGTATGGCTACAAATCAACCTAACCCGGTTCAAAATCAAACCGAAACAGGGGAGAATGTGGTTGAGAATGTTCCCCAACCTAGGACTTTACGTGATTTCTTGCAACCTGCAAGAACAAGCACTCCCTCATGCATAGTATTTCCACCAAATGCAGGGAATGTGGATTTGAAACCGGGAGTGATCAATCTTCTCCCTAAATTCCATGGTTTAGACAGTGAAAGTGCCTATCAACACTTTAGGGAGTTTGATGAGGTAATCACCACCATGCACTTTGCAAATGTGACTGAAGATGTAGTAAGACTTAAATTCTTCCCTTTCACTCTTAAGGATAAAGCCAAGGGTTGGCTGTATGCATTAAGGCCAAGATCAATCGGGTCATGGAACGATATGCACAGAGAATTTATAAAAAAATTCTTCCCTACTCACAAAACGAACATGCTTAAGCGCCTTATCATGAACTTTGCCCAAAAGGAGGATGAAACCTTTTCCCAATGTTGGGAGAGATTCAAGGACCTATTAAATGCATGCCCACATCATGGCTATGAAAATTGGCGGATTATAAGTTTTTTCTATGAAGGACTGATTCCATCCATGCGCCAATTTATAGAGATGATGTGTAATGGGGAGTTCATGAATAAGGAAGCTGATGAAGCATGGGATTATCTGGAAGAATTGGCTGAAAGTGCACAATCTTGGGACACACCTAAACCAACAAATTCCAAGATTGGCCAACAAAAGGAAAAGGGAGGAATGTATGTCCTATCAGAAGAAGATAGCATAAGTGCACGGTTGGCTAGCCTTACAAGAAAGGTCGAAGCCATGGAATTAAGGAAAGGGGAAACAATCAACTCCACTGAGGTTGAAACTGTTTGTGGAATTTGTGCTGGAAATCAACATGCTACACCCGATTGTCCCACAATTTCAGCAGTCCAAGGCATCTTACAAGAACAAACAAATGCCATAAACAGTTATCAGCAGCAATATGGTGCTCCAAACTCAAACACGTATAATCCTAATTGGAAGAACCATCCCAACTTCAGTTGGAAGAATGGGCCCAATGCAAATGCAAACAACACTCCAAAAGTATCACTAGAAGAGATGTTGGGTGCATTTGTATCAGTCCAGAATGAGCATAACAAGACAAACTCTCTAAAAATAGATGGGTTCATGCAAGAGCAATTGAAATTCAATCAAAACTCAAACCAAGCCATCAATGAATTGAAAACATCTTTGGCTAGAGTTGAAGCTCACCTTAGTGTTAGAGAGAAGGGCACACTCCCTGCCCAACCTCTTCCTAATCCAAGGACCCAATATGAGATACAAGATGCAAGCTCATCCTCCCACCATACGGAACATGTCCAAGCTATCACCACTTTGAGAAGTGGGAAAGAAATTGATAAATCCAATCCGGTGAAGGCCCCCAAGCCTAAGGATCCGGAAATTCCCAAAGAGGATGATAGCCCAAACAATATTCCACAAGAGAAAGAACCGGAAAGACAATACAAGCCGGTTGCCCCATTTCCACAAAGGTTGATTTCACCTAAACCTTTAGATAAAAATCTGGAGATTCTGGAAGTTTTCAAGCAGGTGAAGATCAACATTCCGCTGTTGGATGCAATAAAACAAATACCATCTTATGCCAAATTTTTAAAGGAATTGTGTACAATCAAAAGGAAACATAATGTTCACAACAAAGTGCTTTTGGCTGAGAATTTGAGTGCCATCATCAAACAAGAGGTGCCCCAAAAATACAAAGATCCGGGTAGTCCAACCATATCATGCATCATAGGAGACTACCAGATTAAACAAGCCCTACTCGACTTGGGGGCAAGTGTGAATCTCATTCCATACTCGGTCTATGAACAACTTGGGTTAGGTGAATTGAAACCCACCAAAACCACACTCCAACTTGCTGATAGATCCATCCGGATACCGAGAGGAATGGTAGAGGATGTTCTAGTCCAAGTTGATAAATTCTACTATCCAGTAGATTTTATTGTCTTGGACACACATCCCGTGATAGGCACCGGTACTCAAATTCCTGTCATACTTGGAAGGTTGTTTCTAGCTACCTCAAACGCCATTATCAATTGTAGAAACGGACTGGTACAAATGTCCTTTGGAAATATGACTCTTGAGCTTAATATATTTGAGTTATGCAAACAACCGCGGGAAGTTGATGATGATATCCACGAATTAAACATGATCGAATCATTCGTGGAAGATACAATCCCCTTGTCACTATTTTCCGACCCTTTAGAGGCATGTGTGGCCCATCTCCATGATATGAATGATAATACAACACAAGAGATGGATGCCATTCTAGATGTGATGCTGGTGCGTGAAAATAAAAGATGGAGGGCCCCAATTGAACCTTTGCCTATAAATGAGAACAAGGCCCTCCCATCCAACATTAAGGCACCAAAACTCGACCTAAAACCATTGCCAAGTGAGCTAAAATATGTCTACTTAGGTCGAGATGAGACATATCCAGTGGTGATTTCTTCCCACTTGGATGAGGAACAAGAGAGTAGGCTAATAGCCACTCTATTAGAGCACAAGAGTGCCATCGGATGGACAATTGCGGATCTCAAAGGCATAGACCCACTGATTTGCACTCACCGCATACATCTTGAGGAAAATGCAAAGACATCCCGGCAACCACAAAGACGACTAAATCCAAATATGAAGGATGTGGTTAAGGCCGAAGTGGTGAAACTATTGGATGTAGGTATCATTTACCCAATATCTGATAGCCAATGGGTGAGCCCAACTCAAGTGGTGCCAAAGAAATCCGGAATAACCATCATAGCCAATGCCAATAATGAACTCGTACCAACTAGAGTCACTACCGGTTGGAGAATGTGCATTGACTACAGGAAGCTAAACACTGTCACGAGGAAAGACCACTTCCCCCTACCGTTTGTTGATCAGATTTTAGAACGGTTGGCGGGTCATTCCCACTTTTGCTTTCTTGATGGCTATTCAGGGTACAACCAAATAGAAATTGCCCGTGAAGATCAAGAAAAGACTACATTCACATGTCCATTCGGTACTTTCGCCTATCGACGAATGCCGTTTGGACTATGTAATGCCCCTGCCACCTTTCAGCGTTGTATGATGAGCATCTTTTCTGACATGGTGGGGACCATTCTTGAAGTCTTCATGGATGATTTTTCTGTATTTGGTTGTAACTTTGATGAGTGCCTCAAGCACTTGAAATCTGTGCTAAAAAGATGTGAAGAGAAGAACCTTGTGCTCAATTGGGAAAAGTGTCACTTCATGGTTCAAAAGGGAATTGTACTTGGTCACATCGTTTCACAAAATGGAATTGAGGTGGACAAGGCGAAAATTGATCTTATCTCTAACCTCCCACCACCCAAAAGCATACGAGATATACGGTCCTTTTTAGGACACGCAGGATTTTATAGACGGTTCATAAAGGATTTCAGTTCACTCTCTCGTCCTTTATGCAACCTACTTCAAAAGGAAAATTCATTTGAGTGGAGTGAAGAATGTCAAAAGGCCTTTACCACCCTTAAAGGCATGTTGACATGCGCCCCAATAATGCAACCACCTGATTGGAGCCTTCCTTTTGAGATTATGTGCGATGCTAGCGACTATGCTATTGGGGCCGTGTTAGGCCAAAGAAAAGATAAAAAGCCATGTGTTATCTACTATGCAAGTAGAACCCTAAACTCAGCCCAGGCAAACTACACCACTACTGAAAAGGAACTTTTAGCAGTAGTTTTTGCCTTGGAAAAGTTTAGATCCTACTTGATTGGATCCAAGATCATCGTATTCACCGACCATGCCGCGCTTAAGTATCTTCTCTCTAAGAAGGATGCTAAACCACGGTTATTAAGATGGATCCTCCTACTCCAAGAATTCGACTTAGAAATACGTGATAAGAAAGGAGTAGAGAATGTAGTAGCTGACCACCTCTCTCGACTTGTCCTCACTGATTCCCCTGAAACGACTGCAATCAATGACATGTTCCCTGATGAACAACTTTTTGCTGTTTCCCAATTGCCATGGTATGCAGACATTGCTAATTATCTTGCTACAGGTACAATTCCTACATATTGGAAAAAGCAAGATAAGGATAGATTCTTCTCAGAGGTACGGAAATTTCTATGGGACGACCCATACTTGTTCAAGTATTGTCCCGACCAAATCATAAGGAGATGTGTCCCAGATGATGAGCAACAAAGTATCATCTCCTTCTGTCATTCTCAAGCATGTGGTGGCCATTTTTCGGCTAAAAAGACCACAGCAAAAATTCTGCAATGTGGGTTTTATTGGCCCACCATGTTCAAAGACACACATGAGTTTTGTAAAGCTTGCGAACCCTGTCAGAAATTAGGAGGAATCTCCCGTAGAAATATGATGCCACTCAATCCCATCTTAATTATCGAAATTTTTGATTGTTGGGGCATCGATTTCATGGGCCCATTCCCATCTTCCTTTGGAAACTTATACATCTTGCTTGCCGTTGATTATGTTTCCAAATGGGTCGAGGCCATCCCTTGCCGGAATAATGACCATAAAACGGTCATTCGATTCTTAAAAGAAAACATTCTTTCCCAGTTTGGAACGCCTCGAGTCATCATAAGTGATGGAGGGTCTCACTTTTGCAATCGCCCTTTTGAAGCATTAATGAAGAAATATGGCGTAACTCACAAAGTGAGCACTCCCTATCACCCACAAACTAGTGGACAAGCCGAGATATCCAATAGGGAGATTAAAAACATTTTAGAAAAAACGGTGAATCCCGATCGCAAGGATTGGTCACTTCGACTTACCGATGCGCTTTGGGCTTACCGTACTGCCTTTAAAACTCCTATTGGAATGTCTCCCTATAGACTTGTCTATGGGAAGGCTTGTCACTTGCCTGTGGAGTTGGAACATAAGGCGTATTGGGCTATTAAGAAGATGAATTTCAATCCTGACAAGGCAAGCTCGTTACGCAAACTACAATTGAATGAACTTGCAGAAATCCGGAATGAAGCTTATGAGAATGCAAGAATTTACAAGGATAAGACGCAGATATTCCATGATAAGAATATTCTTCGCAAGACATTCACGATAAATCAAAAAGTCCTCATGTATAATTCTCGCTTACATCTATTTCCGGGAAAATTGAGATCTCGGTGGACCGGTCCTTACATTGTGCAAACTGTCTATCCATATGGGACTGTCGAGCTGTTAAATCCAAGGAACGACAACATTTTTAAAGCAAATGGGCAGCGATTAAAGCCGTTCTTTGAAAACTTTCCTTCAGAAAGTATGTCCATACATCTGAATGATCCTGTGTATCAGGATAATTGATCTCCTAGTCTGATGGAGGTATAGAGTGGTTAGGATTAGGATTCTGCTACTTTTGTTTTCGTTTTCATAGGTTTGTTAGAAGGAGGAAGATCTCCACTTTTCACTCTCTCAGGTACTATCATTCCTCACTCCCTTTTATTTTCAAATTGCTCTCATGTTTTGCTCATTGTACATCTTTTTCATTGAGGACAATGCAAAATTTGGTTGGGGGGTGTAGGATCACTTGGATGAATCCAGCGATTTGCAACATTTCAAGCAATCATGTGAAATTTTTTTCGATTTTTCAAAAATTCGAAACTCTTTTGGAAAACACCGGTTTTACACATTCAAGTTGATATGAGCATAAGAGGAGGAGATATGAAGTGTATGGGGCTGGATGTCTGCAATCTCTCATAGCATAATGGTTTTATATGTGAACACCCCTATTTTTGTGATTGATAGAAAATCTGAACACTTTTACACCTAGTTCACATTACACGATTTTCATGAGTTGAAGGGATTATGTGACTTATGAATTAGCTAGACTTTGAATTAAGGTATTGAGAAATCAGGCCGGGGTACTTTGTCCATCCTTGTCCATGGGAAAATAATGAAAGATATGGATTTTTAAAAAATCCTATCTAATTTAAAAGAAAAAGGAAAAGGAAGGATGAAATTGGGAATGTGGAAAAATGGTGGAGAATTCCGATTAGGGCTACCTACTACCAACCGGGGGATGGTCTACCCGTAACCAAAGCCGGAAATGGGACGTAGTGTGAAAGTCGTCGGAAGGACGGTAAGGCAAATCCCTGTCATTGGCTTGATGTGGCTCTATGGACCTTGAGTTCTATAGTTTACTTGATCTATGAAGAAGATAATCCTAGAAACTCGTGAGATGAATTTTCACTACCCACACTAGGTTAAATTTGTTCAAATCTTTCTATTTATCAACCAATCAGCGGGAATTTCATATGAATGCGTATTATGTTTTGAGAGTTTACGGTTTCAACCTCTGTTGCCTAATGTTTCTGAATCTTAAGCTTATGAACCTTGGAATGTATAAAAGGATGGTTTCTGAAAGAGAGTTGAGTTTCGAAGAATGAGATTAGCTTCACGCATGTTTTGCTCGGGACTAGCAAAATGCTGGTTGGGGGGTGTGTTGAGCTCTTAATTATGCATATTCTAACCCCAATTCATCACTCATTGTGCAAGGTTTGTATGGTTTGGAAGCTAATTCAATGCATGTTGTGTGACTACAGGATTGAGGGTGGACTCTACTCAATTGAAGATATAATGAGCTCATTTGGAACTATTCTAATAAAGAAAGAAAGAATTAAAGAAGAAAAGAAAGCAGAAGGAAGAAAGAAAGGAAAAATACAAGAAGAAAAGAGGGCTGACCGGTCGTGACCGGTCGGCCAAGGAAGCCAGACCGGTCAGTGACCGGTCAGCCATGCAGATTTGGCTCCTATTGAAGACGTCCGACCGGTCTTGACCGGTCGGACATATGCTGGAACTTCATTGAAAAGGACCGACCGGTCAAGACCGGTCGGTCATTGCTGCTGTAAGGTGGATGAAAACATCCGACCGGTCTTGACCGGTCGGATAGGCTTGCTGGACTGATGTTCTACTAGGCCCGACCGGTCTTGACCGGTCGGGCATACCTGCTGGAGTGTTTTCACTTGAGGCCGACCGGTCATGACCGGTCGGCCATGCGTACTGAGTTAGAAATTTCTAATTTCATCCCGATTTTCTCTGCGCTGCGTAAGTGTTACGCAAGTTCTCGATTCTTCCGAAGTTGTGGAGCTTCCAGACTATAAAAGGACACCTAGGGATCGTTCCTAGGGCATCCTAGAAGGGCTCAAGCGAGGTTGGAGGCTGTGGAAGTGAAGATTGGAGTTTCACAACTCCTTTTGGTTTGCTTTGCTGTTTTCATGCTTTTTGTAGTTGTTTCATGTTTCCTTGGATCATGAGCAGCTAAACCTCTTAGCTAGGGCTAAGAGGTGAAGCTTGTAGTATATCCAAGATGTTTTAATTCGTAGTTAAGTGGTTTTCAGTTTGGAATTCATGATTATGAACTAAGGTTTGAAGTTTATACAAGTTTTTAAGTAATTTCTCTTAGTCTTGTGATGACTCATGGATGTTTGGATGAATTACTTATCTTCTTAATTTGTTTGCAACGGTCTAGACCTGTATGATCCGAGGAATTGGAGTGCGCTCTAGTACCAAGCTCTTCATAAAGGGGCTTCATGCCAAAGTTCTAGTTTTGGTTGATTATCTGGAATATATATGGACTGTGCATATAATTTGAATCCAGTTCAAATCATGATCTAGCCTTGTCTTGTGAGAAGACTTGAGGATGGTTATGATTGGGAATTGGACCTATAGAAAAGGTGAATGACCTATGCAATGAGCATGCTCAGATCAGCCTAGAGTTGAGTGAACTTTATGCACAGAACTTACATGTTGCAGACTTCTGGTTTAACAGTTCTATTATCCGACTAGATAGACCTGACTGGTGAATCTAGTTGAGAGAATGGGAAACCACAGAGGATTAAACATCGAGGATTGCTACAAGTGGATCCTCGAACCCCTAGTGCCTTCTTATACTTGTTTACATTCAATTTAGCTTAAACTATTAAACACACACATTCTATTCAAATTTTGATTGTTAGCTTCAATAGAAACTTGTGGATGAGTTTGTGACATCCTACATAAGTCCCTGTGGATCGACCTCGGTATTACCGAGTTTATTACTACATCGCAACCCTACACTTGGGGAAGCGAACATACATCAGGCCCGATTACTCCTGCACAAGCTTCCAATGCCTTCACCCCTGCTCCTAGTGTATGCCACTCGCTTGGTTCAGCCAACGCCCTTGAAATATTGGATAGTATACCCCTCAGTACGCTCTGCCCGAAACAGTCTAAATGATCGAAACAGGGAACATCGAATGCTCAGTGGGCAGCCGCCTCAAAATTGACAGTATCTGCAACAAGAGGAACAGAGCGAGTCTGCAATGAAATGACAAGTATAGAAAAAGAATACACCAAGGAACTATAAAAGAACTATACCGAAAGATGGGTTGAATACAGGTTCTGAGGAAATTGCAGTATGTATCGTCGCACCAGGGAAAGGCTTAATAGTCTCAGTCAGTGGTGTCGAGGTCACATCCAGAAGTTCAGTAGTGTCACTATCAGTATCGATTATTTCAGTTACCGCTAGCGACTCCGCCATACCCTCAACACTGGAAGCACCAGGGGCTATAGATACAGTCGTGTTATTCCCCGGCGTAGTGGACCCTTGCAGATTATCCTCTCCAATCGGCTTAGCCTGCTCTCTCATGCTAGCATGGTCTGATATTGCCTTCGTCGGCCCAATCATTGTCGGGTCATCATCACTAATTAACCGATCGGCATCCTTACCACCTCCAATTACCAGAAGACGTGTGAACCCGGTTTCTTGAGACCATTTCGCTAAAGGTATTCCGAAAGTATGCCAGCCATCCAACGCGGTGTCCTCCTTACAATGGTCAATTGACACACTCAGGGAGATCTTATGCTTAATGCTCGACGATAAATACGCTTCAGCCTGCTCTCTATAATAACCCAATCCGTCAGCGAAGACCTCTATCAGCCCTGGAGGAGGAATGTAGAGTGGATCATCAACAGAGCTGTTTTTCCGGACCAGAGCATACTGATGCACCCACCATCTCAGCCAGCTATAAGAACCGCTAGTCTTCCGATAGAGGCCGGGAAGCATGAATCTCGCGCCTGTTCGCGTCATCAAAAGTTGATGCCATATCCACTCCCAATGAACAGGACCTGTACCATATGCCCGCTCTACTTTAGTTACATCTGGTAACGTCATCGGAACACCCTGATCGTACCCAAATTGCCTGGCAAACCGACTAGGGTAATAAGGTTCTCGCCAGAACTCTATTCCTTCGCGTAGCGGAAGTGAGGCAGTACGAATAGACACCAGAAATTCCCTACCAGTGACATCCACAAAATGTTCATCGTCAACGACTTCTCGATCTTCTCCAGCATCAGAAACAGGAAAGTGGTAGAAACAAATCTCCGCCCAATTGCCAATTTTGGAAGCTATCCAATCAGACGACCGCGTTATCATGTTAAGTTTTCTATAGCGATAAAGAGGTGCGTGATCAGTGTGAAAATACTGAAAGAGATCCACTCCGTAGGTCCACGGGAAATATATGCCTAACCACCCGCAGAAGAAATGCCATGGGCAATAAGCCACATTCATCCCTCGCCAGGGTTGATCTTTGTTACTCGCAATATTGCCAAAAGCCCTATATAAACTGCATAACACCGGCGGTGCTAGAGAAAATTAACGACCACTTGCAAGAGCTCCCGCCAAAACGAAGCAAGAAACCCTGACGCCATCAGCACTCTTGGAGCTAGGTAACATAACCGCCGACAGCCAGTATGCTAAGAAACCCGCCAGTTCACAAGACGGTGTAAGCTCGTTCGGATTGTTAAACTTTTGTTCAAAACGTTCCTTCATCAAAGCCTGGTCTGCGGGTAAGGTCTTATACACTTCGTAATCGATGCTACGAGAAGAAAGAAGTGCCCACGTCAGAAACAAAGAAATTAAAGTATGCAGAGCACGTAATACAAAAGAAGGCATTAGAAGAAGTATTACTTCATCCTCTGACTAAAGTAGATCAACCAGTCGTCATAATGAATCTTTGTAATATTGTCGAACTGCGACAACTCAGCAAATAACTCTAGACAAGCTTTTGAATGATAAGCATCTCGAAGACTTTTGAGCCGAAACGAAGACAGCTCTTCATCAGTTGGGACGTATTCCTGGTAATATTCTCCTATCACAGACAACCCAACCATCATCCGGAGATCCCATAAAGTTATGCTCATCTCTCCACATGGAAAGTGGAACGAATTGGTAACGGAAGACCAGTAATTCAAGAAGCTTCGAAGAATTGTTGGATCTCGGGAGAAATGTTCGGAGGTCGCATCGATAGCCTGGTACAGGCCGACTTGCTTTAAAATCGTCTTATGCCGGATCAAAATCTCTTTTGCCCACGGCTCATAACCAACTCGCTCGTTCAAATGACCCCGCGTACGAAAGATCTTCGTCGCCCACATCGTCGCCTTGTCCATGTGTCGAAATCGTTGCTGCACTGTCTCAAAATAATGGACTGGAGAAGGAGTGTGAGGATCACAAGTAGGCGCAAGGAAAACCATTTCTCTCGAGGAACCTACCCGCTGTTCTCTCCCATCGTTGACCAGTATGGTAGTGAACAACTGCTCGGGGGCAGATGTCCACCTCTCGACTCCATAGAATTGAAAAGGGCCTTGAACGTTGGATGATTCGATGCTCGGGAAGGGCTTGTGCCTCGTAAGAGATTTCTCATGCAAGATGACTCGGTTGGTATAAGGGTTGACATGGAGAAACCGCGTATAGTAATGATCTTGTTTCTATTCCAGCCGATCTTCATCCACTCATTCTTCGGATCAATGAGCTGTGGTGATTGCTTCGCCTTGTCAACTTCCTCAGCCGTCTTCTTACCTCGATTTCGTCTCTTCTTCTTCTGACCTTCCTGATCATCCTCGGAATGTCGGCCGCGCACGCTAGAAGGGCCTGCCTCAACGACATTGGCAGCATCAGTAAGCTGACAATACCAGGCAGACCATTCCCCTTCAGTCCCTTGCGTCGGAGGCTCAGATATGATTTTCTCCACATAGATACGCAGTAATACTTCATGAGAGAGTTGCTTAATTCGATCAGAGAAATCCTCCACTTCAGATTCGATTGTCTCGAAGGATTGCGAATGACACTCTACCGGAGACGGGTTAGCAGTATCTCCAGTCGCCCTCTTTTTACCGCGTCGTATAGATGAAGAGCTGGAAACTTGCGATTTGGAAACTTCACAAGAAGAACCTACTGCTGTCGCCATGATTCACTACAATACGCAAACAAAAGTGCATCAAACAGAAGACCAGCGCATGCAACAGGCAACACAATAAGGTAAGCATTGCATCATTCAATCACGGATTTCACACACAAAATACATCAGTAAACACATGCATAAAGTCATGACCCACAGCAATATGGAAACAGTGGAATTCGAGCGCACATCCGACAAGCAAGCGCGCACATATCATAGCGCAGCAAATACAGTAGCAGCTCTACATGTACACTCTGAGCGCGTGCGAATTCGCACTAACTCCAAATGATGCGTATGCACCTGCATAGAAGTGCACATCATAGAACCGCTTAAAGAAGCAGTTGTGA
Source organism: Liriodendron chinense (assembly GCA_003013855.2). Classification (NCBI taxonomy): domain Eukaryota; kingdom Viridiplantae; phylum Streptophyta; class Magnoliopsida; order Magnoliales; family Magnoliaceae; genus Liriodendron; species Liriodendron chinense. The sequence continues at coordinate 1,552,028 of ML058437.1, read as the reverse complement.
GCCATCAAAGACCAGCATAAGCAACATATTATGGGCCCCGAGCACCAAGTCCCAATCATATTCGAGCATTGAGCGAGATAGCCACAAACAGCATCGAATTCGGTCGAGAATAAGGCCAGATGCATGAGTTTTCACCAAGGGCGATGGAAAATGCCAGAATTTAGAAATTTTGGCTAAGTAGTGGAGTCACATGCGCCCAAGCCAATACCCCAGGCGCATGTGACCCCACATGCGCCCACTCCATGTAAATGGAGTTATAAGTTCGTAGCATGTGACTGCGCCCATATTTACTTCACCAAAGAGAAGCTCACATGCGCCTACATTATGAGAGGTTTCCACACATGCAGGTTTCCACACATGCATGGGTACATGCGCTTACCCCATAACACTTACACATGCGCCTGGCTCTTAACATACTCCCACATGCACTAATGCATCAACACAACATGCGCTTGAGTATGAGCACATGCGCCTGGAACTAATGGCATGTGCTTGGACCAAAGCCCAATGCATCCATTAACAAGTTGGAGAGCACATGCGCCCAAGGAGAGCACATGCGCCTACTCCCTCATGAGGAGCTCTCTCACCTCTTAGAATTTTACTTTTTCATGATTCGAAAATGTGGAAATGACTCAGTGAGTCCACTATTTATACTTGAGCCTGGGGACCGGTGCACCACACTGGCCTGACATAAGCATCCATCGCAGCGCACCGGGGGGGCACTTGTTGGGGCTCAAATTTGTACCCATTATAAAATGGTATTTCACGGTCCATCTACGATGATTCGGACTGATTTCGAGATCCAAAATACTCGAAAAATGCCAGTGCCGCCCTAACATGCGCAATCATGACCGAAACCTATGAATGCTATTTCGGGGTGGAATCGGACATGCGAATTACCGCCAAATGATCCGGAACACCCTAAAACCCTTCACCTGCAAGTTTTGAGGTCGCACGATGCATATCTTTACCAGTGCGCTTCCAAATGCATTTTTTTGCCCTGACTTATCCAACTATAAGCGCCCAAAAGCCTACAGGTACCATTTTGGGCTGGAATCAGACATGTGGATTACTGCCAAATGATTCGGAATGCCCGAAAAACCTTAAGTAGCAAGTTTAAAGTCATTGCGGTGCATATTTCCACATGCATTCGTTCACTCTCTCTCCACATGCATTCGTTCACTCTCTCTCCACATGCATTCATTCACTCTCTCTCCACATGTGAAGGTCATAAGGAAACATGCATTCACTTTCTCACCACATGCGCATGAGAGCTCTCTCTCTCCCTATTCAATATTCTAAAAGTACAAAAATCATGAAAATATGCTAAGTGGGGCCACATGCGGCCAACACAGAGACCACATGCGCCCATACCAGTGGCACATGCGCCCATGCCATGCTACATACGCCTGGGCATGGGTACATGCGCATGTCTCTCCAGAATATTTCCATGCGCATGCCCTCCATTTTTTTTGCAAACAACATGCGCCCGGTACCCGATACCCGATTAACATGCTATAAATACCCCTCCAGTGATAAGACAGGGACAACGAGATCATCACTCCTAGAGCACACTTCTTGCAGAGGTAAAAAATTCCTCACCGGAATCCTCACATGCGCCCATTCCTTCGCCGGATGCCCTCGCCGGAAAGGAATTTTTCCCACCGGCGCAAAATCCTCCAAGTTACATACTGACATGCGCTCACCCATTCTTGGGAGGGGAAATGCGCAAAAATCCCTAAGTCCCATGGGGACATGCGCCCATGGCTGGAATGTTGGGTGAATGTGCATGTCACATGCGCTTGATAACCATGCATTTGTAGCAGGACATGCGCCTGGGGCGAACAAGTGCATCCACCTAGGACATGCGCCTGGGGCGAATAACATGCATCCACCTAGGACATGCGCCTGGGGCGAATAACATGCATCCACCTAGGACATGCGCCTGGGGCGAATAACATGCATCCACCTATGACATGCGCTCATGTCTAATGCAACATGCGCCCAAACCAACCCAACCTCCCATGCGCCTAGACGCTGATGGGGAGGTGGGGCCTTCCATGATGAGGCCCGCCTTCGACGTGGCCCGCCTTCCGATCGCGTCAGCACTCCTAGACACACATCAATGTCCTCTATCCATCCCCCGGATCGGATTCGCCAACGGTCGATGTTAAGTGGGCCAAATCAGCAATTTGATCAAAAAGGCCTACACTTAGCCAATATTGCAAACCTCGGAAATCCTTCCGAAAGAGCCAGAAATGACCGAAATCGAGAGGAATCGGGTGGAATTTGACCGAACCCGAGAGGGAGACTTCTCTCCGCCATAACATGATATACCCTAATCATGCATTACAATGAGATTACCTGATCTCAGGATCTCTGAGAAACCTTGATCAGACCATAAACAGGTCCACTACTTAGTCGTTTTTAGCCCTGAGAAGTGCCCTGTTGGCTCGGAAATCGACTTACACTAAACAAATCGAAATGCGATCGCACTGCGACCCTCGTGGACATAATCCACCTCTATCCAAAGACGATCGTGATAGGTATTCACTAAATCCTCCGATCAGATCATAAACAGGCCCTGGGAAGTGCCCTGACGGCCCGAAAATCTACCAATGCCAAATGAAATCAATCGCGATTTTAAAGACGCAAGGGCAAAATATCAATGACACAAAGATATATATGAAGCAGATTAATCAAATTAGATGCATAATTTGTCTGATACACTGAGCATCTAGCATGAATGTGATCTTCTCTTGAGCATACATAAAGCATAGTTACTTTGTCCTGTACTCATTTGCATCCATTGCATGAATTTATTTCATCTCGGATCGAGTTACGAAACTAAATCAAAGGGGACTATGGTTATCATCGAAAACCATAATGAAAGAGTTCTAAACGTCTGAAATACTTCATCATTAAGACCAGTTGATGTGCGCCCTGTCCAAGGCGGGATCCGTCAGTTGAGTGGCTAAGGGAATGAGTGCCCTCCAATAAGTCACCCGTCCAGCTGAGACGGTCACTGGCCCTGGTTGCAGTAAGTGGACGCCGTGAAGTGTATTTCTGAAAGTCATATCGTCCATAGAGACGCGTTATGACACTGAGATATACGACTCGGTCGAAACCCTGTTTGCACAAAGACCCCATGGAGTGCCCTCCAGTAAGTCACCCGTCCAGCTGAGACGGTCACTGGCCCTGGTTGCAGTAAGTGGACGCTGTGAAGTGTATTTCTGAAAGTCATATCGTCCATAGAGACGCGTCATGACACTGAGATATACGACTCGGTCGAAACCCTGTTTGCACAAAGACCCCATGGAGTGCCCTCCAGTAAGTCACCCGTCCAGCTGAGACGGTCACTGGCCCTGGTTGCACTAAACGAAAACCGTAAAGTGTATCCCTGAAAGTCATATCGTCCATAGAGACGCGTCATGACACTGAGATATACGATTTGGTTAAAATCCTGGTTGCTACTCAACTAGGAACGCCCGAGGAGTATGGGACCAACATCTAACTGATCTTAACGGTGAAGTATTACATAATCAATCCTAGACTTGGTCTCGGCGACCATGAACTCGAGACTATAATCCCTGACGATTTAAACTACTTGCTCGATCTATCCGAGCTTTATCCCTTTGATATTCCATCTATTGTATAACTGAAATTCATAGTGGAATCTTGTCGCTTTGTGCCGTGGTTTTCTCCCGTAAGGGTTTCCACGTAAAAATCTCTGTGTGGTCTATGCTGTGCTTTATTTATATTTATTCTCCTTTAATGCTTTATTTAATTCATTTATGATACATGCATGCATTTAATTTTGCCTTTTAATCAAGGGTGATCATCCGTTGATGTAATTAAGGGTTCGTGACCAGTTCACAGCCTGGAATATAAAAGACCTCGGAATCTCTGGAATAAAATTCACCTCGCGGTGCTTTCTCGTGTATACTTTGTGATTGCTTATGATTGTCTATGAATGTCTCTATACTCAGAATTCCCCCAGAATAAAAGGAACAATATGAATAATGAAACACAGGAAAAAGACTGCTGACGAGCGGCGGGTTTCGATTTTTCTTTTAGTTCTAACACTCGTGTACATTTGTGAATGCTTATGATTGTCTATGAATGTTTCCATTACTCAGAACCCCAGAGCAACAAAACACCACATTTCAGGAAAATGTCCCTTGGAGTTCATTTTTCTAGTTCTAACAAGGTGTTGACGAACCAAGCCGGGGTACTTTGTCCATCCTTGTCCATGGGAAAATAACGAAAGTTATGGATTTCTAAAAATCCTATCTAATAAAAGAAAAAAGGAGGGGGAAAGGAAGGTTGAAAATATGGGAATAATGGAGGATATGGTGGAAAATTTCGAAAAGGGCCACCTATTACCAACCGGGGGATGGTCAACCCGTAACCAAAGCCAAAAATGGGACGTAGTGTGAAAGCCGTCGGAAGGACGGTAAGGAAAATTCTTGTCATAGGCTTGTTGTTGATCTGTACACTTTGAGATCCATAGTTTAGTTGATCTATAAAGAAGATGATCCCGTAAACTCATGAGATGAGCCATCACTATGCACACTAGATTAAAATTGTTCAAGTTTTTCTATTTATCAATCAATCAATGGGAATTTCATATGAACACTTCTTATATTTTGAGAGTTTAAGGCTTCAGCTTCTATCACCTAGTTTTTCTGATTTTTGCACTTGTATGTCTTGGAATGGATAGAAGTATAGTTTCTGAAGGAGAGTTGGATCTTGAAAAATTGAACTTGCTTCACGCATATTTTTCTCTGGACTAGCAAAATGCTGGTTGGGGGGGGGGGGGGGGGGGGGGGGGGGTGTTGAGCCTCCAATTTATACATTTGCCGACCCATTACATCACATTATATGCATGGTTTTCATGTTTAAAGACTAATCTAATACATGTTTTTGTGATTATAGGAATGAGAGGGAGATTTCACCAATTCATGGTTAAAAGAGTCACTTTGTATGCATTGAAGATCAAAGAACTAAGTGCCAAAGGATGGGAGAAAGAAGGAAGAAGTGCAACACTATGCAACCCCCCCCCCCCCCCCCCCCATTATACATATCACTGGACCAAGATAGACTGGTCGGCAGACCGATCGAACATCACTCAGACCGGTCGAGCACTCAACAAAGAGGAGGAGGAAATTCTAAAAAACTCACTCGACTGATTTTCACGTTCCATGAGCTCAAACCAGTCGTCCGACTGGTCGGCTGCGTAACAGAGCTTGTCCTACAAGCTCCGATTTTATCTGCACAGCTCCGTGATTCCTTACACAATCTGGAATCTTCCGCACTATTCTATAAAAGGGCACATAGGGCTTCGCCTAAAGGTATCCTAGAAGAGATTGGAAGTCGTGAGAAGTGAAGGAGAGGACCGTGGAGCGTCCACAACTCTGTCGATTCCAGTTTTTCTAGTTTTTCATGTTTTTATTTAGTTTTTCTTTTTTATTCTAATTGTAGTATGACAATGCTTGGCTAGAACCTCTCAGTTAGGGCTGAGAGGTGAAGCTTGTAGCCAATTTCATGTTTAATTCAGTTTGATTCAAGTACTTTAACTTTAAGTTTGTATTTTGAATGTTCTAGTTCAAATAAAGTTGATATTTTTAGAAGTTTTATAAGAGTTCATGTGCTCTGAACATGGATTCCTTGCAATTCTCTAAGATTATCATATTGGGCTTGATTAGATTCAAATTATGGTAACCCTTGAGGATGTCATAGTACATAGGCATGGCTGTTACTCCGAAGGCTATGATTTTGAATGCTATGTGATTGAATAGAACTAGAACTTGGAAGTTCAACTTAAGTGGGATTCGATGTGTTTCAATCCTTTATCTTCCAACTAGATGAGAGATAGAACTTCGAATCTAGTTGTGTTTTATGCTTGGATTGATTAGATTGAGATGGGATTGCTACAAGTGAATCCTTGAAAGCCTTAGTTCCATTAATTATATATTTTACAACCTTACTGTTCTTGAGTTAGTTTATGATTTGAACTTCTAAATTGATTGCATTTGAAGTTGCTGGATTAGTTTAGAATTGGTTTTCTAATTCCCTATGGATTGACCTCGGTCTTATCGAGAATTATTACTACATCACAGCCTTGCACTTGAGGCGAGTGAACACCTTCTTCATAGATTAGCAAAACTAAAGTTCTAAAAGTGTACAGATCAACCACATGCCTATGACAAGAATTTTTCTTATCATTCCTTTGACGGCTTTCACACTACTTCCCATTTCCAACTTAGGTTTCGGGTGGACCTTCCCCTGGTTGGTGATAGGTAGTCTTTTTCAGAATTTTTCAACATATTTTCAATATAATTACTTTTTCCTTACTTTCTTTTCACTATCAAACATGAGATAGGATTTTTAGAAATTCATATCTGAAACATTCTTCACTTATTATTTCCTGAACGTGATGGACAAAGTTCTCCGGCTTGGTTCCTCAACACTTTAAATTTTAGTCTAGCCAGTCTACAAATTTACATAATCCCTTCAATCATGAGAATCGTGCAATGTGAACTAGACTCAAAGTGTTTAAAACTTTCTATTAATCATATAAATAGGGAATTTATAAAGAAAACTACTATGTTATAAGTCCTTTAAGAGTTACAAAATCATATCACCTCATCTCTCTTCCTCTCATACTTATATTATCTCAAGTATAGAAATAAAGTTTTCTAAAGGAGTTTTGAATTTTGAAAAATTAAAAATTTTCTACATAATTTGCTTCAAATGTTGTAAAAACACTACATTTAGTAATAATCTCACCCCTAACCAAAACTTTACATTGTCCTCAATGTAAGAAAGATATGCAATGAATGCTGTTAATGCAAAAAATTGGCTAACAGATGTTGGTCAGGGACCAACTTTGATTCTTCGTCGTCTAATCTCCACTCAGAGATGAATGGTGTAGATTGAGGGACATGCAATCACCGACAAAGGTTAGGACCGTTGCCGGTTGGCCCGACTAACGGCCCTCCGATGGCAAAGTCAGTAGGGATACTAAAAGGAAAGGTTATTGGAGTTTTAATGGTGGTCGATCCCATACCTAGAGAGAGTGCGAAGGCCTCTTTATAGATAATTATCGAAGAGATTTAAGTGGATCCCAAATTTGTTAGGATAATCCATATCTTATCTGGATCAGTGGGATAAGCTTTATCCTTATCTTATCTGGATCAGTGGGATAAGTCTTTATCTTATCAAAAGAGATAAACTAAGGCGGATGAAGATTTCAGCCAAGTTCATGTCCACCGACCGGCCGGTCACTGCCATCGACCGGCCGGCCAAACCCTCTAGAAAGAGAAAAATCTCTGGACATATTTTTATGAAGGCCGACCCACTGACCGACCGGCCGGCTGAAGGGTCGGCCTACCATTGCAATGTCCAGAAAACTCAGCAGATTGAAGGCCGACCCACTGACCGACCGGCCGGACAGACTGGCCAACCGGTCGGCTGGTGGGTCGGACTGTGAAAAAAATACTCCAGTGAAAATTTCAATTGCAAGCACTTTGTCCGACCGGCTGGACAAGGGGTTCGACCGGTCGGCTGCGTAGGAAAACTTCTTCCGCAAGCTCCGAAAATCTCTGCGCAAAACGCAAATCTGCGTGATTTCTTAAAGTTTCTTCGCACCTAGGGTTCCAAAGCTATAAAAGGACACTTAGGTATCATTCCTAGGGCATCTAAGAAGAGTTTAAGCAAGGTTGGAGGCGGTGGAAGTGGATTTCGGAGTTCCACAACTCCTTCTAGTTTGTTTTGCTGTTTTTATGATTTTTCTAGTTGTTTCATGTTTCCTTGGATCATGAGCAGCTAAACCTCTTAGCTAGGGCTAAGAGGTGAAGCTTGTAGTGAATTTAAGATGTTTCAATTCATTTTTAGTTGGTTTTAAGATTGGTTTTCATGATTACGAACAATGGTTTGAAGTTAATACAAGTTCTAAGTAGTTTTTCTTAGTCTTATGATGACTCATGGATGTTTGGGAGAATTACTTAAGTTCTTAATTGTTGTGTGCTAGTCTAGACCTGTATGATCCGAGGAATTGGAGTACGCTCTAGTACTATGATCTTCATGTGGGGACTTCCTACCAAGGTTCTACTTTTCTGGCTTTCTGAATTATGTATGGGACTGTGCATGTGATTGAATCAAGTTCAAATCATAATCTAGACTTGTCTTGTGATTGGACTTGAGGATGGTTATGATTGTGATCTTATCCTATTGGAATTGGTACTGACCTATGCAATTGAGCATGCTCATCCTAGCTTGCATTGAGTGAATCATATACATTGTCCTTACATATGATAGATTGTTTGGTTTAACAGCTCTACCATCCGACTAGATAGATCTTAATATCGATTCTAGTTGAGAAATTAAAAAACCACAGCGAATTGAACATCAAGGATTGCTACAAGTGGATCCTTGAAACCCTAGTGTCTTTTTATAATTGTTTACCTTCAAATTAGTTTAAAGTTGTTACTTACATCAATCTCATACAAAATCTGGTTGTTAGCTCTCAATAGACACTATTGGATGTGTTTGTGAATTCCTACACAAGTCCCTGTGAATCGACCTCGGTCTTACCGAGATTTATTACTACATCGCAACCCTACACTTGGGGAAGTGAACAATTTCTTAAGCATCCCGTGATTTATAATGGCACTTACATTCTCTGTCAAAAATGCCTTCTTTTGCACATGTATTTTTCTTTTCACCATGCAAAGGTCTTTTAAAAATTTAGCATATGACGGTATTTGTTTAATGGCATCCAACAATGGGATGTTAATTTTGACTTGCTTAAAAACCTCCAAAAATTCCTGATATTTATCTTGAGGTTTGGCTGAAATCAAGCGTTGGGGGAATGGAGCAACGGGCCTATATTCTTTCAATGGTTCTTTTTCATTCTTAGTGATGCTAGGTCCATCATCCTCTCTGGAAGATACCGGATCATTAGGCGTTGAGGCCTTCACCGAATCGGGTTTTTCAATAGTTTTACCACTTCTAAGAGTGGTGATGGCCTTAGCATGTTCTATGTGTTGGTTAGAGGAACTAGGCATGCTTATTTCGCATTGAGGTTTCGGATTTGGTATGGGTTGGGCTGGAAGAATCCCTTCTCTTGCGTTTAAGTAAGCCTTGATTTCCTCCATCGAATTTTTAAGCTCAAGCATTATCGTATGGTTGGATTGATTTATTTGAGCTTGACCTTCCATGAATGCTTTCAATGTATCCTTTATAGGCATTTGAGGTGGGGCCATAGGGAATTGCATTGGGGGCCCCTTTTGAGGATTACTTTGGTTAGCCGTGTTTCCATTCGCCCAATTGAAGTTAGGGTTGTTTCTCCAACTAGAATTGTTCGTGTTTGAATTTGGAGTACTAAAAGGTCGTTGATAACTATTCAAAGCATTCGATTGTTCATATAAAAGTTCTCGAAACGCATAAATTGTTGGACAGCCCGGCGTTTGATGCACATTGGAAGCACAAATACCACAAATAGTTTCAACAATCCCCCTTTGTTGGGTTGTGTCCACTTTCCTTAATTCTATCTCCTCGACCTTTCGTGTGAGATTAGCCACTCTAGAACCTAGATCATCTCTCTCATTTAAAACATAGATTTCTCCCTTTTCCTTGGCTTGGAGTTGTTTTGAACTTGTCGGCTTAGATGTATCCCATGCTTGTGTGTTTTCAGCCAACATGTCAAAATAGTCCCAAGCTTCCTCCGTTTCCTTGTTCATAAACTCCCTGTTGCACATCATTTCCACAAATTGGCGCATGGTTGAGTTTAGTCCATCGTAGAAGAAATTAATCAACCTCCACCGTTCATATCCATGATGTGGGCATGCGTTTAATAGCTCATTATACGTTTCCCAACATTGGAAAAAGGTTTCATCTTCTTTTTGGGCGAAGTTTATTATGGACCTTCTTAGTGCATTGGTTTGATGAGTCGGGAAGAATTTTTTAAGAAACTCCCGAGTCATCTCAGCCCATGTCCCAATAGACCTTGGCCTTAAGGAATGAAGCCATGATTTGGCCTTCTCTTTCAAGGAGAAAGGGATTAATTTAAGTTTTATAGTATCCTTGGTTACATTGTCATCGTTGATTGTGGCAATAACCTCTTCGAACTCCTTAATGTGTAGATAAACGCTTTCAGAGTCGAGTCCATGGAATCTAGGAAGAAGTTGGATAAACCCCGGTTTAAAATCAATATTTCCCACATTGTGAGGGAAAATTATGCAAGAGAGAGTACTCGTCCTATCTGGTTGTAAATAATCACGTAAAGTTCTAGGTTGAGGTACATCCCCCACTTCATTCTCATCCAATTCAGTAAAGTTTTGGGCTTGATTTTGATGTTGATTAGCCCCTTGATTCGGTTGATTTTCAGCCATCTCTCTAGTAATTTCAGGAAAATTTTGACGTTTTCTAGCACGGGGCTCTCTATCAATCCCTTCAACAATTACTCCGTCACGAATGAGTCGGTTATTAGAATCCCGAGCCCAATGTGGCATGCAAATCCTAAAAGAATGAAACACAAAAGAATTCTTCCTTCCTTCCTTTACTCCTCTCTAAGAACGAAGCACAAGGTGTCTTGCAATGGCTGAGCCAGAAGCAAGGATAGAGACCGATTTCTCCTGGTCAATAGGGGTTCAGAGAACTCCCCACCCACTCTTTGAGTCTTTTGAGAAAAGTGCAGAAAAAGAAGAAAGAGGAATAGAGTTGAGAAGAGAAATCTCTGAGCACAAGGTGATCCAAGACGGCAGTGCCGACCAATAGGAATCAAGGTGGCACAAGGCCAACCTATCAGAGATCCAAAAGGAGTCTCCACCCACTCTACAAGAGATGAATATGGTAGGAATGAATAGGAGACGAAGAAGAGTAAGGTTAGAAGGATAAAACCTGATTTGAGAAATTAAGATGCCTACTTCTTCTTCAACTTCCTAGAAATCCCTGAATTGTAGATCTATGTTAGAATCCTGCAAAATCAAAACAAACTAAGTTAATATTCTAATATTAAAATCCACCCTAAAAAGCGAAACAAGTCCTAAAGCTATCTTAACACAATCTCAACTAAAAGCTATCTCAGAAAATTTTAAAAATACAGCATAGAAATCCCCGGCAACGGCGCCAAAAACTTGTTCACTTCCCCATGTGTAGGGTTGCAAAGTAGTAATAAAGTCCTAAAGCTATCTTAACACAATCTCAACTAAAAGCTATCTCAGAAAATTTTAAAAATACAGCATAGAAATCCCCGGCAACGGCGCCAAAAACTTGTTCACTTCCCCATGTGTAGGGTTGCAAAGTAGTAATAATTCGGAAAGACCGAGTATCGTTCCCACAGAGATTTATGAATGAGTATTCTTAGAATTTGTCTACAACAACTAATAATTAAGATCCTATTAAGAACTAAAGCTGGAAAATAGTGATTTGGGTTTAACCAGTGAATGTGTAAGGTAATATCAATCTAAAAAGGCACTAGAGCGCCAAGGATCCACTTTTGATAAGTTGCAATGCATCAACACAACTAGATCTCACATAACTCAATCGGAATCGAATTCAATCTCTATCCGATTGGAATATAGAGCGGTTCAATCAACAATTATCTAAAATAGTTGCTCATTCATTGATTCGATTCCCACAACAATGCTCAGGCCTTGGGCACACTCAATTGTGTAGGCCAAGCCTCTTTCCAATCTAGTTGAGATTCACAACCATAGCTTTCATCAAATCCTATCACTAGACCTGATTACGACCAATGATTAGAACTCTAATTAAATCAAAATCAATCAGCAAACAGCTACTTCAGATTATAACAAAAAGATACGAACTTTAGTTGAATGAGTTCCCACATGAAAATCAGGCCATTGTACACAAGGCAATCAAAGGGTCTAACGTGCCCGGAGTCAATGATAGATCAATGAACTACACAAGTATAAACAATGCACAAAAGATAAGCTACCAAGCTTAGAATCACTAAGAATCACATGAGCACGGAGTCATCAAGAGATCAAAGTAAAACCAAACTAGTACTTGATTCAAACTCATATTGAACTAAAATTCTTCAATTAAAACATGAAAAGGAAACCTAGGTTGCATCAATCTATCAAAAACAAATCAAAAGCTTCACCTCTTAGCCCTAACTAAGAGGTTTTAGTTCATCTCTAACATCCTTAAACTAGAAGCCTCAAAAACATAAAAACAACTAAAACAGGAAGAAAAACTAGGAAAACTTGAAGTAGAATCCTTCTCCTAAGCTTCCTTGATGATCCCCACGTCCTAGCCTCCTTAGGAAGAAGCTGTAGGTGTCCTTTTATAGCTTAGAGGCGTCAATTGCTTAAGAATCTTCCAAAATTCGCGTAAGGATACGCACTTGCGCAGAGAATTTCGGTGCCCAGAATAGAAACTGTACATTTTGCATGTCCGACCAGTCGCACGACCGGTCTGAGTGGCTTGGCCGACCGGTCACGACCAGTCGGACTTGTCTTTTGACAGTCCAGAGAGTGCAGCAAAGGGGGTGACCCGTTGGCCGACCGGTCGTGACCGGTCGAACTGGTTTGGCCGACCGGTCTTGACCGGTCGGACTGCATAATTCTTCATCCAGCAGGTTCCAAGGGTGAGCAATGGGGTAGCCGACCGGTCTTGACCGGTCTAGCTCCCTTGGCTGACCGATCAGACCTCTTCCTTTCCAGATTTTCTTTCTTCTTTTCTTCTTCTCTCTCCTCTCCTTGCTTTCTTCTTTCTTTGGCCCCCCTTGGGTCTTCATCCAAGGCTCCTAAATTTCTCCTTTTGGTCTCCAATTAAATGAAGTCTGCTCTCATTCTTACAATCACAAAATATGTATTAAATTAGTCCTTTAAACATGTAAACCGTACATAATTAGAGATGAATTGGGGTTGGAATATGCACAATTAAGAGCTCAACAGTGAACTCCTTGGACATTTAAACTAAGATGGTCCGACCGGTCGGCCAACAGGCCAGATCCTCCCTGTGCTCTCTGGACGTTCGACATACGCAGCCAGACCTGTCAAGACCGGTCGGCCAAGCCAGTCCGACCGGTCACGACCGGTCGGCCGTGCGTAAGACAGAAGCCTTTCTAAATTCGGACTCCGAATTTCTCTGCGCACTGCGTAACATTACACACTTTCTGGATGATTTTGACCCAACCGAGCTTCCTCACTATAAAAGGACACCTAGGGGCTCTTCCTAAGGTATCCTAGAAGTTAAGGGACGTCGTGGGAGAGGAAGGAGCCGTCATGGAGAGTTTGCAACCCTCTAAACTCCGGTTTTTCTATGTTTTCTAGTTTTTTTATGAGTTCTAGCTGTAGTATGACAATGCTTAGCTAGAATCTCTCAGTTAAGGCTGAGAGGTGAAGCTTGTAGCTAATTTCATGTTTAATTCAGTTAGTTCAAGTAATTCTATTTCAAGTTTGGATTTTTTACTATTCTAGTTCTTAAAGTTGATAGTTTTAGATGTTTTATGAGAGTTCATGTGCTCCGGACATGGATTCCTTGCAATTCTCTGAGATTATCATATTTTTCTTGTTTAGATTCGAATTATAGTAATCCTTAAGCAGGCCATAGTCCATAGGCATGGCTATTACTCCGAAGGCTATGATTTCGAATTCTACATGTGTTGAATGGGACTAGAACTTAGAAGTTCAACTTGAGTGGGATTGAATGTGTTTAATGCTTTATTTTCCAACCAGATGAGAGATAGGACTTCAAATCTAGTTGTGTATCTTGCTTGGATTGATTGGATTGACATGGGATTACTACAAGTGGATCCTTGAATGCCTTAGTGCCTTTAGATTACTATTTTTCATTAAGTTACTATTTTAGCATAATTACTCCAATTGAACCTCTTATCTATTGCAAACTGAGTTGCTGGAATAACTTAGAACCTGTTTTCCAATTCCCAGTGGATCGACCTCGGTCTTACCGAGTTTTATTACTACATCGCAGCCTTGCACTTGAGGCGAGCGAAGACATATCCCCTATAAAATCAACAACCATATCAGAGGAGTGGGTCACGCCTTCTTCTAAGTAACCAGAGTAGAGAGGTGAGAGGGACTCATCTTCCACAAATGAATCGATAACGTTTATTTCATAAACCTCCTCATCCTCATCCTCTTGTTGGGTGTCAATGTTGAAGGCGTTTAACTCAATCGTCATATTGCCAAAAGACATTTAGACAACCCCACTCCTATAATTGATGATGGCGTTTGATGTGGCTAAGAATGGGCAGCCAAGTATGACAAGAATTTTAATGCCAATATTAACCATGGGTCATACGTCAAAGACAATAAAGTCTACCAGGTAGTAGACCTTACCAATTTGGACAAGGACATCCTTAATTACTCCTCTGGGTATATGAATTAAATGGTCAGCAAGTTGTAGCGTGGTTTCGGTGGGTTTTAATTCACCTAAACTCAATTGTTCATAAACCGAGTAAGGGATTAAGTTCACACTTGCCCCTAGATCGGTAAAGCATGCTTCACCAGGTAGTCATCGATTATACATGATATTGTTGGACTACCGGGATCTTTGTATTTTTTAGGCATCCCTTTATTTATAATGACGCTCACATTCTCTGTCAAGAATGCCTTCTTTAACACATGTATTTTCTTTTTTACCGTGCAAAGATCATTTAAATATTTGGCACACAACGGTATTTAATTATCGACATCCAACAGTGGGATGTTGATCTTCACTTACTTAAAAACCTCCAAAAATTGATCCTGAGGTTTGGTTGAAATCAAGCGTTGAGGGAATAGAGCAACGGGCATATATTCTCTCAATGGCTCTTTTTATGTATGGTGGTACTAGGTCAATCATCATCTTTAGAAGATACCGGATCATTAGGTGTTAAGGCCTTCACCGGGTTAGATTTTTCAATTTTTTCACCATTTATAAGAGTGGTGATGGACTTAACATATTCCATGTGTTGGCTAGAAGAACTAGGCACGCTTATTTCGCATTTTGATTTTGGATTAGGTAGAGGTTAGGCCGGAAGGGTCCCTTCCCTCATGTTTAAGCGAGCCTTGATCTCCTCCACCGAACTTTTAAGCTCAAGCATTATCGTATTATCGGTTTGGTTGATTTGAGCTTGGCCTTGCATGAATGTCTTCAATGTATACTTTATAGATATTTGAGGTGGGGCCATAGAAAATTGTATTAGGGACCCTATTTGAGGATTACTTTGGTTGGTCATGGGTCCATTCGCCCAATTGAGGTTAGGATGGTTCCTCCGACTAGGATTATACGTGTTTGAATTTGGAGTACTAAAAGGACATTGATAACTATTTAAGTCATTCGATTGTTCAAATAAAAGTTCTTGAAATGCAGGAATTGTAGGACAATCCCGCGTTTGATGCATATTAGAAGCACAAATACCACAAACAGTTTCAACAGCCCCCCTTTGTTGAGTTGTATCCACTTTCCTTAATTCCATAGCCTCAACTTTTGGTGTGAGATTAGGCGTCACTCTAATAGATCATCTTCATCATTCAAGATATAAATTTCTCCATTTTCCTTGGCTTGGGACTGTTTTGAACTTGTCATCTTAGATGTATCCCACGATTGTGTATTGGTGGCCAACATGTCAAAAATAGTCCAAAACTTCCTCCATTTCCTTGCTCATGAACTCCCCGTTGCACATCATCCCCATAAATCGTCGCATGGCTGAGGTTAGTCCATCATAGAAGAAACTAATCAGCCTCCACCGTTCGTAGTTATGATGAGGGCATGCGTTTAATAGCTCCTTATACCTCTCCCAACATTGGAAGAAGGTTTCATATTATTTTTGTGTGAAGTTCATTATGGCCCTTCTCAGCGCATTGGTTCGATGAGCTGAGAAGAATTTTTTAAGAAACTCTCGATTCATCTCGGCCTGTATTCCAATAGACCTTGGTCTTAAGGAATGTAGCCATGAATTGGCTCTCTTTTAAGGAGAAATGGAAAAACTTGAGCCTTAAAAAAGGTGGAGCTATAAATGTCTTAAAGGCGGGTTGAATAGGACAACTCAATTCAATTTAACTTTTTGCAATTTTAAAAATAAATCAGAGTATCAATCACAAGATTAGTAAGAATAAATATGCAAATAACCAATCTGAAATTAAATAAGCAATTTGAGAACAATTTGAAACCTTAGGTAAAATCGTAGGATAACCTTGCACTCAGAAACTAAGTTGGATAGCCTTTCACTTAGTAAACTAAATAGGACAACCCTATATCACTTAGAAAGTCAAGTAGGACAACCTTATATCATGATTTAAGATTTCATAAACAATCAGGCACATAAGAAGATAAATGATCAAGCAATCACCACGACAAAAAGAGTTATTATGGTTCGGTGCTTAAACAACTTACACCTACTCTACTCCCAAAATTACTGCTCCTTGTAATTTTGGCTTTCCACTATATAAAGGTTTTCACAGGTTCACCTTTAAAACCCGATACAAAGATTATGATTTTCACAGGCTTATCACAACAAAACCTTAAGTGATTTTCACAATCTTATCACTAACCTCAAGTGATTTTCACAGGCTAATCACTAACAACTTGTTTTGAGATTTTCACGGGCTATCTCAAACAAACTCAGAACATAAAATGGAAACATATTACCATTCTTCTTGTAGAAGATGATGAAGCTTAATAGAAATGAAGCTTCAATGGTGCAACAATCTGATCGTTGAAGAAGATAAACCAATATAGCTTGAACAAGATGGATCTGGGAATTTCTAAAATGGTTTTCCTAAAAGCTACAATTTCAATTCTCCTATCTCAAGTATGAGAATGATCTTCTCTTCACATAATCATATTAAAGGAGAAGAGATCTAAGATAGCTATATTAATAACTAAGAGTTATATGTAGATAGATGAGACTATAATGGAGGGCTTTTCACTAGAGAGAGTATTTTTGTGCTTTTTCTTGATGAAAAATAGAGAGAAGAAAGCATTATTTATAACAAAAAAGTTAGGTATTCGGCTGACCTAAGATTCAACTGTTTTATCCCAACGACTATCAGATTTTACGGGAAAAGAATTTCTTCAAATTCGACTAACCCGAGTGTCGGTTCGGCTGACCCAATATAGGGTCGGGCTGACCCAAGTTCAATTTTAGAAAACAATTTTAAATCTAAAAACTTGACCGAACATTCTTGGGTTGACCGAACACAGGGTCAGGCTGACCGAACATCCTCTGAATTTTCTAATTATGCTTGATGAAAACTTGATCGAAGTTTCTAGGATAGCTAAAGATTCTTGGGTTGACCGAATACAGGGTTAGGCTAATTGAATTTCCTTGAACTACGACTTTAAAAGAGATTAGAATGATTAACTTAAAAGCTATATGAATTTTCCTAACCTAGGGTTATCCCTATGGTTAATTTTACCTTTTAGCATATATGGTTTATCTTTGAAGCTTTCCCGCAACTTCTGTTGTAGAGTCGATAGTCTTGATCTTGATATGTTTGTTGAGGTTGACTCTCATCTTCTCAAAGAACTTGGCTTTCTCACAAAACCTCATGCACTATACTATTGTCTACGAAATTTGACAACTACACTGTGCTTAGCACTCTCATTTTGTGCTTAGCACTTACAAGTCTTATGGTATCCTTGGTTACATTGTCATAGTGAATTGTGGCAATAATCTCTTCGAACTCCTTAATATGTAAATAAGTGGCTTTAGAGTCGAGTCCATGGAATTTGAGGACAAGTTCGATCAACCCAAGTTTAAAATCAATGTTCCCCACATTGTGAGGGAAAATCATGCAAGATGGGGTACTCGTCCTAGCGGGTTATAGATAATCACGTAGAGTCCTAGGTTGAGGTGTATCCTCCACTTCATTCTCATCAATTTCAATACAGTTTTGGGCTTGATTTTGTTGTTGGTTAGCCCCTTGATTAGGTTGATTTTCAGCCATCTCTCTAGTAATTTCAGGAATATTTTAACATTTTCTAGCACGAGGCTTTCTATATATTCCTTCAATAATTACTACGTCACTTATCAAGCGATTATTATGATCTCGGACCCAATGGGACATGCAAATTTAGAAAAAGAAAAAGAAAAAGAAAGGGAAGTTTTACTACTTTCCTAACTTCTCCCAAAGACTGAAGTACAAGGTCTCTTGTGGTGGCAAAGCCACAAGCAAAGATAGAGACTGATTTCTCCTAGTCAATAGACGTTCAAGAGAACACTCCATCCACTCTTTGAATCTTGAAAAAATCAGAAAAGAATAAATATGAATAGGTTGAGAAGAGAAATCTTTGAGCATAGTGTTCGCTCGCCTCAAGTGTAAGGCTGCGATGTAGTAATAAATCTCGGTAAGACCGAGGTCGATCCACGGGGAAAGAAGTAAACAATTCCAACTACTTTAATAACTAGAATCTAAGAAGTTTAAGAAAGTAGTTTTTCACATAAAATAGGAAAATCTGAAATTAAGAAGAACTAGAGCATCAATGATCCACTTGTAGTAGTCCAATGCCAATCCATTCATCCAAGTACAACACAATTAGAATCAAAGTCCTATCTCTCATCTAATTGGAAGATATAACATTTAAGCACAACAATCCCACTTAAATCTGGAAATCAGATTTCTAGTTCTAATGAAGCACATAGAACTTGAACTTGTAGCCTTCGGAGTAACAACCATGCCTATGGACTATGGCATGCTCAAGGGTTACTACAATTCGAATTCAAACAACCCAATCATGGTAATCTTAGAGAATTGCAAGGAACTCATGTCCGGAGTACACAAACTCTCACAAAACTTCTAAAAAAACCAAACTTTATTCAAACTAGAACTTCAAAATCCAAAATTAAGAAAAGGGTACTTGAAATAAAAGAATTAAAGCATTGGAACCAACTACAAATTTCACCTCTAGCTCTAGCTAAGAGGTTAGCTAAGGAAAAGCATATTAAAACTAGAACTAGAACTAAGAAAAGGAAGAAAAACTAGCTGGAGGAGGCTAGGTAGCCTCCTGGGACTTGAACTCCTTGCTTCCCACGTCCTTGGTTCATTTGGAATAGAAGAGAGCACCTCCTTTTATAGTGCAGCAATAGTACAGCAACATAGCAGAATTTGTTTCGCCTGGTACGGCTTAACCAATGGTCGGATTGCCTTCAAATTTGGTTTGTAGCTTCCTTGTAATGTGATCTTCCTCATAGATGATTTAGATTTCCAAGATTATCCTCTGAATGGGCCCACCAATCACATCACCGACCGCCTCTCAAAATCGCGCACTTTGGGTACCTTCAGAACCAGTCATCTTGCTTTCAACGCCCTGGAGTGTACAGAGGTCGGATTGATCTCAAATTTTAAACATTGATAGAAAACTTCATCCTCTACATGATAGACGGATTAGATTGTCCAAAACAATCCCAAAATGTGGTCCGAAAATTAGAACACTTAGGGCTTTTATAAACTCTGCGCAGTTGGATCTTTCTGGATGGTCTATCTTTCTTCAACCAGTACGATCAAACCACACATCCTTTTGATCTGAAACTTTTGTGGTTATTCATATATGGATGTGTTCTAAAAGATGGTCAAAGTAGATTCTTCATATCATCAATGATGAGTCCTCTGGACCGGCCCAGAGTTGAACAGCGAAATCTGGAACTTTCTGGACAGTTCGTATTGTTTTGGCCACCACGGTCAATCCGTAGCTCCGATCGACACGAAACCACTTGGGTTAGTTCGGCGTCGAGCTCCTCTTCGACATAGATGTGTTTGATTTCCAAATATCATCAAGATGGCTTCAGAAAAATGGTCCAAAAAACCAGGTGCGGGAATACATTGCTGTTTTAGAATCTGGAATCTGAAACTTGCATGGCCGACCGGTCACGACCGGTCGGACAGGGCTGGCCGACCGGTCACGACCGGTCAGGCCCTCTTTGGCATTACTCCAGCAAGCATGGCCGACCGGTCAAGACCTGTCGGTCTCTTTTTCTTCTTGTTTTCTTCCTTTCTTTCTTCTATTTTCTTCTTTCTTTGCTTCCTTCTTTGCTTCCTTCTTCCTTCAGCCCTCCTTGGGTCTTCATCCAAGGTCTAAATCAGCTCTTTTGGTCATCAATTGGGTAAAGTAACTCTCATTCCTACAACCACAAAACATGTATTTGATTAGTCTTTAAATTATGAAAACCATGCATAACATGTCATGTAGTGGGCAATGCAATGTATAAATTGGAGGTTCAACACACCCCCCAACCAACTTTTTGCTCGTCCCGAGCAAAACACGCGTGAATAAGTTCAAACCTCCAAACCCAACTCTCTTTCAGAAACCATGTTTCTATCCATTCCAAGATATACAAGTATAAAATTTGGAGAAATTAGGTGATAGAAGCTGAAATCTTGGACTCTCAAAACATAATAAGTGTCTACATGAAATTCTCGCTGATTGATTGATAAATAGAAGAACTCGAACAAATTCAACCTAGTGTGCATAGTGAAAGTTCATCTCATGAGTTTCTGGGATCATCTTCTTCATAGATTAAGTAAACCAAGGATTTTAAAGTGCACAGAGCAACAACAAGCCTATGACAGGAATTTGCCTTACCGTCCTTCCGACGGCTTTCACACTACGTCCCATTTCCGGCTTTGGTTACGGTTCGACCATCCCCCGGTTGGTAATAGGTAGCCCTTTTCGAAATTTTCCACCATTTTTCCTTCATTCCCGATTTCATCCTTTCTTTCCTTTTTCTTTTAAAATTAGATAGGATTTTTTAAAATCCATATCTTTCATTATTTTCCCATGGACAAGGATGGACAAAATACCCCGGCTTGGTTTCTCAACACCTTTATATCAAAGTCTAGCTAATCCACAAATCACATCAACCTTTCAACTCATGAAAATCGTGTAATGTGAACTTGGTGTGAAGGTGTTCAAATTTTCTATCAATCACAACAATAGGGGAACTAACATATAAAACCATTATGTTGGGAGAAATTCAAGACTTACAACATCACACACTTTGTATCTCCTCTTCTTATACTCATATCATCTTAAATGCATGGAAATAAGGTTTTCTAAAAGAGTTTCGAAATTTTAGAAAATTCGAAAAAATTTGCGCATGTGAGGCTCGAAATGTTGCAACATGCTAGATGAGGAATCTCATCTCACCCCCCAACCAAATCTTGCATTGTCCTCAATGTAAAAAGATATGCAATTAGCATGAACATGAGAGCAATGGTAAAATATGAGAGAGTGAGAACAATAGTACCTGAGATAGCAAGTTGATCAATTCTAGCATCTTCCATTGTCTCGATGAGACTTATTTAATCCTAATTTCAAAAAAAAATAAATCCTAACCTACCTACCTACTGTTCGCTCGCCTCAAGTGTAAGGCTGTGATATAGTAATAAATCTCGGTAAGACCGAGGTCGATCCACAGGGAAAAAGTAACAGCTTCCTAATTACTCCAGCAACTCAGTTTAATAGAGTAAATTCAAATTCAATGGGATGTTTAATTAAAACAGTAACTTAATGAAAAATCAGAGATATAATGCACTAAGGCTTTCAAGGATCCACTTGTAGCAATCCTATGTCAATTCAGTCAATCCAAGTAGAGAACACAACTAGATTTGAAGTCCTATCTCTCATCTAGTTGGAAAATAAAGCATTCACACACATTCATCCAATTCAAGTTGAACTTCCAAGTTCAAGTCCATTTAATCAATGTAGAATTCAAATTCATAGCCTGCGGAGTAACAGCCATGCCTATGGACTATGGCCTGCTCAAGGATTACTATAATTCGAATCTAAACAAGCAACCTGTGATAATCTCAGAGAATTAAAAGGAATTCATGTCCGGAGCACATAAACTCAGATAAGACATCTCAAACTACCACCTTTTGGACTGAAACATAAGAAAAATCCAACTTTGAATTAAAAATACTTGAATCAAACTGAAATTAACATAGAACTGGCTACAAGCTTCACCTCTCAGCCTTAGCTGAGAGGTTTTAGCCGAGCATAGTCATGTTACAACTAAAAACTCAAAAATAAAGCATAAAACTAGAAAAACCCGAAAATAGATGTTGCAGACACTCCACAGTCGCCTTCAGCCTCCAAACTCACGTTCCTTCTCTTCTCTGATACCTTAGGGAGAGCCCCTAGGTGGCCTTTTATAGCAACAAGCCCCCCTTGCGTCGGATTCTGCGAAAGCCTTCGCATTGCGCAGCAATTTTCGGAGTCCCAATTTAGAAAGGAGTCTTCTTACACAGGGCCGACCGGTCGTGACCGGTCGGACTAACTTTTTAAACCATCCAGCGAGTGCATCCGACCGGTCATGACCGATCGAACAGATCTATCTGCGTCCAGCGTGCATGCCCGACCGGTCATGACCGGTCGGGCTGATTTATCCTTCATCCAGTGCCTATAGCCGACCGGTCATGACCGGTCGGCATATCTTCTGCAATGTGTCCAGCCTTCCTGGCCGACCGGTCAAGGCCGGTCGGCCTCCTTCCATTTACTTCTTTTATGTGGCTGACCGGTCGGACGACCGGTCAGCCTTGTTTTTCTTCCACTTTTTCTTCTTTTCTTCATTCTCTTTTCTCCCTTTTTCTTCTTCTTTCTTTGGTCCATCCTAGGACTTCATGCAATGTCTTCAAATACATTCTTTTGGCTCCAATTTGATGAAATCCACTCTCATCCCTACAATCACAGAAACACGTGTTAGGTGGGCCTTTAAACCATGAAAATCATGCAAACTATGTAGTGTAATGGGCAATGCAATGTATAAATTGGAGGTTCAACACACCCCCCAACCAGCTTTTTGCTAGTCCCGAGCAAAACATGCGTGAAAATAATTTCAAACCTCCAAATCCAACTCCCCTTCAGAACCCATGATTCTGTCCATCCCAAGATGTATAAGTGAAAATTTTGGCAAAATTAGGTGCTAGAAGCTGAACCTTGGACTCTCAAAACATAAGAAGTGTCTACATGTAACTCCCGCTGATTGATTGATAAATAGAAGAACTCGAACAAATTCCACCTAGTGTGCATAGTGAAAGATCATCTCATGAGTTCCTGGAATCATCTTCTTCATAGATTAAGTAGACCAAGGATTTCAAGGTGCGAAGAGCAACAGCAAGCCTATGACAGGAATTTGTCTTACCGTCCTTCCGACGGCTTTCACACTACGTCCCATTTCCGGCTTTGGTTACGGTTCGACCATCCCCCGGTTGGTAATAGGTAGCCCTTTTCGGAATTTTCCACCATTTTTCTTTCCTTCCCGATTTCATCCTTTCTTTCCTTGTTCTTTTAACTTAGATAGGATTTGTAGAAATCCATATCTTTCATTATTTTCCCATGGACAAGGATGGACAAAATACCCTGGCTTGGCTGCTCAACACCTATAAACCAAATTCTAGCTAATCCACAAATCACATAAACCTGTCACTCATGAAAATCGTGTAATGTGAACTTGGTGTAAAGGTGTTCAAATTTTCTATCAATCACAACAATAGGGGAATTAACATATAAAGCCATTATGTTGGAAGAAATTCAAGACTACAACATCACACACTTCGTTTCTCCTCCTCTTCTACTCATAGCCTCTCAAATGTATAGAAACAAAATTTTCTATTCGAAAAAATTTTGTGCATATGAAGCTCGAAATGTTGCAATATGCTAGATGAGGAAGCTCATCTCACCCCCCAACCAAATGTTGCATTGTCCTCAATGTAAAAAGATCGTCAATTAGCATGAACATGAGAGCAATGGTAAACAATGAGAGAGTGAGAACAATAGTACCTGATAGAGCGATCATGGAATTCTCCAACCCAACAACTAAAACCTATTAAAACAGTAAAACAAAACGAAACCTACCTATGCTATACCTCCATCAGACTAGGAGATCAATCATCCTGATAGACAGGATCATTCAGGGAGATGGACATGTCCTCTGAATCAAATTTCTCAACAAATGGTTTAAGGCGTTGTCCATTAACTTTGAAACAGTCACCATTCGCTGCATTCTCAATCTCAACAGCCCCATGAGGAAAAACTTCTTTAACAAGATATGGGCCGGTCCATCGAGATCGTAATTTTCCCGGAAAAAGATGAAGTCGGGCATTATACAAGAGCACTTTCTGTCCTTCATGGAAGGATTTCCTTAAGATGTGCTTGTCATGAAAGGCCTTCATCTTGCTCTTGTAAATTCTCGAATTCTCATATGCATCGTTCCGGATCTCATCAAGCTCATTTAATTGAAGTTTGCGAAGCGAGCTAGCCTTGTCAATGTCAAAATTTAGAGCCCGAATTGCCCAATAGGCTTTGTTTCTATCTCCACAGGCAAGTGGCAAGCTTTCCCATAGACAAGTCTATAAGGGGACATTCCAATGGGTGTCTTGTAGGCCGTACGGTGAGCCCAAAGTGCATCATCTAATCTTAGGGACCAATCCTTGCGATCCGGTCTCACCGTCTTTTCTAAAATCTGCTTTATTTCCCTATTGGAGATTTGAGCTTGCCCACTTGTTTGTGGGTGGTATGGGGTACTCACTTTGTGCCTAATACCATATTTCTTCATCAAAGTTTCAAAAGGTCTATTGCAAAAGTGAGAACCACCATCACTAATAATGGCTCGAGGTGTCCCAAATCTAGAAAGTATATTTTCTTTGAGAAACTTGAGAACCGTACGATGATCGTTGGTTCTACATGGGATAGCCTCTATCCATTTAGACACATAGTCTACGGCCAATAGAATATAGACATGTCCAAAAGATGAGGGGAATGGTCCCATGAAATCGATGCCCCAACAGTCAAAGACTTCAAGATGTTGAATTGGGGTGAGGGGCATCATATTTCGACGGGATAATCCTCCTAACTTCTGGCAGCGCTCGCAAGCTTTGCAAAATTCGTGGGTGTCCTTAAATAATGTGGGCCAATAAAAACCACACTGCAAAATTTTTGCAGTTGTTTTCTTGGCTGAAAAATGACCCCCACATGCTTGATCATGACAAAAGGAGATGACTGAATTGTGTTCATCATCGGGGACGCATCTCCTTATAATTTGGTCTGGGCAATATTTAAACAATAGAGGTTCATCCCAGAAAAATCTGCGCACTTCCCTTAGAAATTTACGTTTGTCTTGCGCAGTCCAATGAGTCGGCATCGCACCTGTGGAAAGATAATTGGCTATATCAGCGTACCATGGTGGATGCGTAGCAACAAAGAGTTGCTCATCAGGGAATGACTCCTCAATAGGTGACTCATCAATGGAATTTGGTAGGACTAGGCGAGATAGATGATCCGCCACCACATTTTCTACCCCCTTCTTATCTTTGATCTCCAGGTCGAATTCTTGAAGGAGTATGATCCATCTTAGCAAACGGGGCTTAGTATCCTTCTTAGAAAGAAGGTATTTCAGCGCCGCATGATCCGTATAAACAATAACTTTGGATCCTATTAAGTATGGCCTGAATTTGTCCAAGGCAAAGATGACAGCTAGGAGCTCTTTTTCCGTAGTTGAATAATTAACTTGGGCAGGATTCAAGGTCCTACTTGCGTAGTAGATGACATGGGGCTTTTTATCCTTCTTTTGGCCTAACACCGCCCCAATAGCAAAATCGCTCGCATCGCACATCAACTCAAAAGGAATGGACCAATCTGGTGGTTGCATGATAGGAGCGGTTGTCAACATGTCTTTTAGCTTTGAAAAAGCTAATTGACATTCGGTACGCCACTCAAATTGGTTCTCCTTTTGTAAAAGGTTGCATAAAGGCCTTGAGATGTGACTAAAGTCCTTTATAAACCTTCGATAGAAACCGGCGTGTCCCAGGAAGGACCGCACATCGCGTATGCTTTTGGGTGGTGGTAGATTGGAAATTATGTCAATTTTTGCCCGGTCTACCTCTATTCCATTGGACGAGATGATGTGTCCAAGGACTATTCCTCTTTGTACCATAAAGTGGCACTTTTCCCAGTTTAATACAAGTTGCTTTTCCTCACACCTCATTAAGACCAACTTCAAGTGCTCGAGGCACTCATCAAATGTACAACCAAAAACAGAGAAGTCATCCATGAACACCTCAAGAAACTCACCCACCATGTCCGAGAAAATACTCAACATGCATCGTTGGAATGTGGCGGGTGCATTGCATAACCCGAATGGCATCCTTCGGTAGGCGAAGGTACCAAACGGGCATGTAAATGTGGTTTTCTCTTGGTCTTCTGGAGCTATCTCAATTTGGTTGTATCCGGAATAGCCATCTAGGAAGCAATAGTAGGGATGGCCTGCCAACCTCTCCAAAATTTGGTCCATAAATGGGAGAGGGAAGTGGTCTTTCCTAGTGACCGTATTGAGCTTCCTATAATCAATGCACATACGCCAACCGGTGGTCACCCTAGTCGGTATAAGCTCGTTGTTGGCGTTTTCAATGATGGTAATACCGGATTTCTTAGGGACAACTTGGGTAGGACTCACCCATTGGCTATCTGAGATGGGGTAGATGATACCCACATCCAATAGCTTTAACACTTCGGCTTTGACAACCTCCATCATGTTTGGATTTAGCCGTCTTTGAGGTTGTCTAGTCGTTTTTGCGTTTTCTTCAAGGTGTATACGGTGAGTGCAAACCGAAGGATCTATCCCTTTGAGATCCGCTATTGTCCAACCTATGGCTTCCCGGTGTTTTTTGAGTAACTCAATCAACTTGAGCTCTTGGTCTTTTTCTAGGTGGGAGGCAATGACAACTGGGAAAGTTTCCTCTTGACCCAGATATACATATTTAAGCTCGGATGGCAATGGTTTGAGGTCAAGCTTCGGTGGTTTGATGGTAGACGGTAGAGGCCTTGATGTGGTTGGTGGCAATTTTTCAAAATGGGGCCTCCACCGGCTTGTATCAACTACCGGTCTTTCTATATTTAATGCATGCACAATCTCACTAATGATAGGGTCTTTAGAATCCATGAAGTGTGTTAAGCATGTCTTCAAACTTTCTAGTGGTTCAAGTTGGAGAAGTTCTTCTTCTTCAAAGGTTTCAAGCATGTTTACATCGAAGAACTCATCATCATCGACATCCCTATGTCTTTTGCCCAGGTGAAATACATTCACCTCTAGTGTCATGTTTCCAAAAGATAATTGCATCACCCCATTCCGGCAATTGATGATTGCGTTTGATGTGGCAAGGAATGGGCGGCCTAATATCACCGGTATTTGGGTGCTAGCATCCAAAACCGGTTGTGTGTCCAAGACTATAAAATCTACCGGGGTAGTAGAATTTGTCAACTTGGACTAGAACATCCTCAACTATCCCCCTCGGTACACGGATAGATCTATCTGCGAGTTGCAATGTGGTTTTGGTGGGTTTTAATTCACCAAGGCCCAATTGCTCATATACCGAGTATGGGATCAAGTTCACACTCGCCCCCAAGTCTAACAAGGCACGTTCAATCCGGTAGTCTCCAATGATACATGAAACTGTGGGACTACCGGGATCTTTGAATTTTGGGGGAGTCTTTTGAGTGAGGATGGCACTCACTTGCTCAGTTAAGAAGGCCTTTTGCTGCACATTATATTTGCGTTTTATTGTGCATAGGTCTTTTAGAAACTTGGCATAAGAGGGAATTTGTTTGATGGCATCAAGCAAAGGGATATTGATCTTGACTTGTCTGAAAATCTCTAGAATATCTTGAGAATTTGGGAGAGATTTTGGGGCAACCAATCTCGATGGGAATGGTGCTATGGGCTTGTAAATGCGTTCTGGTTGTTGTGGGGCTAGGTTAGATCCATTTTCATCCTTAGAATTTACCGGATCATTAGGCTCATCGGCCTTCACCGGAATAGTTTTGTCAATTTGTTTACCACTTCTAAGGGTGGTAATGGATTTAGCTTGCTCCATGTTTTGGTTGGAAGGATTAGGGATGCTTACTTCATGTACTTGCTTAGGATTGGGCTGAGGTTGGGCCGGAAAGGTCCCTTCCCTAGCATTCAAGCGTCCCTTAATCTCATCAACCGAGACTTTCAGCTCTTGGAACAATTGCTGATTTGATTCATTTATTTGTGCTTGCCCTTGCATAAATGCTCTCAAGGTATCCTCCAATGAGAATTGAGGTGGGGCCATATTTTGCATGGGTGGCCCTCTTTGGGAGTTGGTAGGATTGCCCGTAGGAGCATTCTTCCAACTGAAATTCGGGTGGTTCTTCCAACTCTCATTGTACGTATTACCTACCGGTCCATTGAAGGGCCGTTGATAACCATATGTGGCATTGGCTGTCTCTTGCAGCACTTCCTTAAATGCAGGAATTGTGGGACAATCTTGCGTAGCGTGTAAGTCGGTGAGACAAATCCCACATGTGGTTTCAACAGTTTCCTTGGACTTGGAAACTCCATTTTTGCTAAGTTCCATGGCCTCAACCTTCCTTGTGAGGTTGGCTATCCTTGCATTTACGTCGTCTTCCTCTTTAAGGACATATATCCCTCCTTTCTCTTGAGTAGGCTTGGGGTTCTTGGGTTTATCCGAAGTGTCCCAAGATTGGGCGTTTTCTGCCAACATGTCCAAGTAACTCCAAGCATCATCTGGATTTTTACTCATAAACTCGCCATTGCACATCATTTCCACAAATTGGCGCATATTAGAACTTAATCCATCATTGAAAAAATTTATAATTCGCCAACTCTCATAGCCATGATGTGGGCAAGCAAGCAGGAGTTCCTTAAATCTTTCCCAACATTGAAAGAATGATTCACCCTCTTTAGCTGAGAAATTCATGATGGCCCTTCGAAGAGTGTTTGTTTTATGAGCTGGGAAGAACTTTTTCAAGAATTCCCGGTTCATCTTAACCCATGACCCAATCGAATATGGTCTAAGAGAGTGAAGCCAATCTTTGGCTCTTTCTTTCAAGGTGAAGGGAAAAAGTTTAAGTCTGATTGTATCCCCAGAAACATTGGGATAATGCAAGGTGGCCAACACTTCTTCGAATTCTTGCAAGTGTAAGTATGGGCGGTCAGAGTCTAGCCCATGGAATTTAGGTAAAAGTTGGATTACTCCCGGTTTTATGTCAAGGGTCCCACCGTTAGCTGGTAGAACTATGCAAGAAGGTGTAATTGTACGAGCAGGTTGTAGGTAATCCCGTAGTGATCTCATTGGAGGAACATTATGTACCTCATTCTCTCCTACTCCTTCCTGATTTGCGTTTGTGGTTGGAGTAGGGGGGGGGAGGATTCCTTAAGGGTGTTTGATCCATACTCCCCAAACTTTCACGATGCTCTTGATAATTCTGGACTTGTCTATGGACTGACAATGGTCCAACTAAACCACCTTCAGATTGAAGACGATTTGAATGATTACGTTCCCAACGGGACATAAACCACTCAACCAGAAACTGAAACTAATCCTATTCTAGAAAACTAAAATCTGAAATTGAAAGAAAATTCTGCAGAAGCTAAGTTAGAAGGGTATCACCTGATGCGCTTGAACTAGAGAAAAAAAAAACTCCTACAAAACAGAAAAACTTGTTAGTTCTAAGAAAATCAAAAAGCCTAACTATATCTACTTCTACAGCCACTGAAATTATTTGAAAACCGTTATAAAAAATCCCCGGCAGCGGCGCCAAAAACTTGTTCGCTCGCCTCAAGTGTAAGGCTGCGATGTAGTAATAAATCTCGGTAAGACCGAGGTCGATCCACAGGGAAAAAGTAACAGCTTCCTAATTACTCCAGCAACTCAGTTTAATAGAGTAAATTCAAATTCAATGGGATGTTTAATTAAAACAGTAACTTAATGAAAAATCAGAGATATAATGCACTAAGGCTTTCAAGGATCCACTTGTAGCAATCCTATGTCAATTCAGTCAATCCAAGTAGAGAACACAACTAGATTTGAAGTCCTATCTCTCATCTAGTTGGAAAATAAAGCATTCACACACATTCATCCAATTCAAGTTGAACTTCCAAGTTCAAGTCCATTTAATCAATGTAGAATTCAAATTCATAGCCTGCGGAGTAACAGCCATGCCTATGGACTATGGCCTGCTCAAGGATTACTATAATTCGAATCTAAACAAGCAACCTGTGATAATCTCAAAGAATTAAAAGGAATTCATGTCCGGAGCACATAAACTCAGATAAGACATCTCAAACTACCACCTTTTGGACTGAAACATAAGAAAAATCCAACTTTGAATTAAAAATACTTGAATCAAACTGAAATTAACATAGAACTGGCTACAAGCTTCACCTCTCAGCCTTAGCTGAGAGGTTTTAGCCGAGCATAGTCATGCTACAACTAAAAA
This sequence comes from Liriodendron chinense, assembly GCA_003013855.2. Taxonomy (NCBI): domain Eukaryota; kingdom Viridiplantae; phylum Streptophyta; class Magnoliopsida; order Magnoliales; family Magnoliaceae; genus Liriodendron; species Liriodendron chinense. The sequence goes on along the minus strand of ML058437.1, from coordinate 1,521,788 downwards.
CTCAAAAATAAAGCATAAAACTAGAAAAACCCGAAAATAGATGTTGCAGACGCTCCACAGTCGCCTTCAGCCTCCAAACTCACGTTCCTTCTCTTCTCTGATACCTTAGGGAGAGCCCCTAGGTGGCCTTTTATAGCAACAAGCCCCCCTTGCGTCGGATTCTGCGAAAGCCTTCGCATTGCGCAGCAATTTTCGGAGTCCCAATTTAGAAAGGAGTCTTCTTACACAGGGCCGACCGGTCGTGACCGGTCGGACTAACTTTTTAAACCATCCAGCGAGTGCATCCGACCGGTCATGACCGGTCGGACAGATCTATCTGCGTCCAGCGTGCATGCCCGACCGGTCATGACCGGTCGGGCTGATTTATCCTTCATCCAGTGCCTATAGCCGACCGGTCATGACCGGTCGGCATATCTTCTGCAATGTGTCCAGCCTTCCTGGCCGACCGGTCAAGACCGGTCGGCCTCCTTCCATTTACTTCTTTTATGTGTCCGACCGGTCAGCCTTGTTTTTCTTCCACTTTTTCTTCTTTTCTTCATTCTCTTTTCTCCCTTTTTCTTCTTCTTTCTTTGGTCCATCCTAGGACTTCATGCAATGTCTTCAAATATATTCTTTTGGCTCCAATTTGATGAAATCCACTCTCATCCCTACAATCACAGAAACACGTGTTAGGTGGGCCTTTAAACCATGAAAATCATGCAAACTATGTAGTGTAATGGGCAATGCAATGTATAAATTGGAGGTTCAACACCTACCTACCTTTGATTAGTCTGATCGACTACATGATCAAATTTGAGCAGAATCTTCATGAATTTCAATAAATTTCTCATGAGGACCATCCAAAGTCCTGCTCGACAGTAGACATGGGTGCTTGTCTCCATTGAAGTCCAATATTTATGTGCACCACATGCATGGTAGGAGGAGATAAGAGCAGCAAAAAGATATCTCCTCAAATTCTGATTTGGGTTATGATTGATTAAAAATGGGTCATCCCAATCAGAATTTTCAATGGGCTGAAGGACCCATGATGGTGGAGAGACACTCATCAAGTTTTCATTGGTTAAAGTTGTCTCCTCCACAATTTCAGAATTGTACGGTGCTTCCACAAACAATGGTAAAGAGTGTAAATCAGTGGAAAGGTGTTCTTCAGGCACCGGCACCGTGTCTAACAAAATGTCCAACTCCTTAATCATCTCATCATCAAGATCATAAGATTGGGCCAAGCATTCCTCTAGGAAATCGAGATAGTCGGATGAAGGATCATGATCTTGCTTGAGTGAGTGCAAAAATTCAGTTTCGATGGTGAGGGACTCTCCCTCCATGGAGTGGAATTCTTCCAAACTAGGTTCTCCATAACTAGTATGAGGCACCGAGTCGGAAGTATGCAAGGCTTTAACAATCTCTTGAATAATGTGGTCGTTTGAATTTTCAAAGTGAGCCAAGCATTCGTCCAAAGAATCTGAATTTTCACTCATGGGAGTCTCATTCTCCACATTAAAATTAAACATGGCAAGTTGGTGGAGTGACTCAAAAATATCAACTTCGGCCGTCTCTTTAGCATGCATATCCTCTAGAGACTCATAATCATTATGCCCTTGGGAAAAAGAAACCATAGGTTCATAACCATTCACCAAACCCTCATTGTAGGCAACCCCACTACCACTTTCAAATTTTATGGATTCCTCGGGTTCGTCAACCGCCATTGAAATCTCTTCATCATTAAGTTCAAAGCATCCAAAAGAGATAGTGGACTCACCATAATTGATGATGACATTGGGATCATCGAAATCAATCTCCTTTAAAAGTCTATCCATTAAATCCGAAGAAGGTGGGACTTGGATAGCCTCATCCTCCTCATTGTTGGGGATTGATTCGGTGTTCCCAATGTTGGGTTTAATATTTTGAGATGGCGAGAGGTTTTGTATGTATTGCTCAGTTGTTTCCATAAACTCTCGCAGCACATCCTCAAGAGTTCGTGTCGGTTGCGGCTCATGAGAAAAAAACTCTTGAGGATAGTTGTTGGCATCCATGGTTGGTTCCACCCTTGAACAAGGAGAATGGTGGTTTTCCCAATTAAGACCGTATGCATTGTAGGATGAAAAGTTATATGATGGTTGATAGGCATATCCATATAAGTAATCACGCATTGTCTTAACCGGTTGGCTACTATTCACCTGTTCCTTTTGTTGTTGCACACCTCTTACCATAACCGGTGGAACACTCATGTTATTTTCAATCCGGTAATCACGTAATGTTTTTCCCGGATGATTATCCAATTTTGCTTCGTTCCGGTATTCCCCCATCGTCTTACATCGTGTCTCAATATGTGTATTGTTTTCATTAATGTAATCACGCATCGTCTTACATGGGGTGGCAGTGGAGGTTGATTGAACCTTAGAAAAATACTTATGCTTATAATGGTTCCAATCATAAAGACTTTCAATTTCATGGTCTGACATCTCATCTTCCAAAAGATGCTTATATGCACCATTCGTCCAATCATACATGATGAAATTTTAAGAAATTGAAAACTACCCTAAAAAAGAACAAAAAGAAGGGATATGGGGAGATGTTACCCAATAGAGTGAGATCTATGTCAGCAACAATGTCCTACAAAATCAAAAAAAAAATTTGTTAGTAATCTAAAAAAAAAAAATCCAACTCCAACTTCAGAACCCATGATTCTATCCATAGACTTGGAGGTTCAACACACTCCCCAACCATCTTTTTGCTAGTCCCGAGCAAAACATGCGTGAAAATAATTTCAAACCTCCAAATCCAACTCCCCTTCAGAACCCATGATTCTATCCATCCCAAGATGTATAAGTGAAAATTTTGGCAAAATTAGGTGCTAGAAGCTGAACCTTGAACTCTCAAAACATAAGAAGTGTCTACATGTAATTCCCGCTGATTGATTGATAAATAGAAGAACTCGAACAAATTCCACCTAGTGTGCATAGTGAAAGATCATCTCATGAGTTCCTGGAATCATCTTCTTCATAGATTAAGTAGACCAAGGATTTCAAGGTGCGCAGAGCAGCAGCAAGCCTATGACAGGAATTTGTCTTACCGTCCTTCCGACGGCTTTCACACTACGTCCCATTTCCGGCTTTGGTTACGGTTCGACCATCCCCCGGTTGGTAATAGGTAGCCCTTTTCGGAATTTTCCACCATTTTTCTTTCCTTCCCGATTTCATCCTTTCTTTCCTTGTTCTTTTAACTTAGATAGGATTTGTAGAAATCCATATCTTTCATTATTTTCCCATGGACAAGGATGGACAAAATACCCCGGCTTGGCTGCTCAACACCTATAAACCAAATTCTAGCTAATCCACAAATCACATAAACCTGTCACTCATGAAAATCGTGTAATGTGAACTTGGTGTAAAGGTGTTCAAATTTTCTATCAATCACAACAATAGGGGAATTAACATATAAAGCCATTATGTTGGAAGAAATTTAAGACTACAACATCACACACTTCGTTTCTCCTCCTCTTCTACTCATAGCCTCTCAAATGTATAGAAACAAAATTTTCTATTCGAAAAAATTTTGTGCATATGAAGCTCGAAATGTTGCAATATGCTAGATGAGGAAGCTCATCTCACCCCCCAACCAAATGTTGCATTGTCCTCAATGTAAAAAGATCGTCAATTAGCATGAACATGAGAGCAATGGTAAACAATGAGAGAGTGAGAACAATAGTACCTGATAGAGCGATCATGGAATTCTCCAACCCAACAACTAAAACCTATTAAAACAGTAAAACAAAACGAAACCTACCTATGCTATACCTCCATCAGACTAGGAGATCAATCATCTTGATAGACAGGATCATTCAGGGAGATGGACATGTCCTCTGAATCAAATTTCTCAACAAATGGTTTAAGGCGTTGTCCATTAACTTTGAAACAGTCACCATTCGCTGCATTCTCAATCTCAACAGCCCCACGAGGAAAAACTTCTTTAACAAGATATGGGCCGGTCCATCGAGATCGTAATTTTCCCGGAAAAAGATGAAGTCGGGCATTATACAAGAGCACTTTCTGTCCTTCATGGAAGGATTTCCTTAAGATGTGCTTGTCATGAAAGGCCTTCATCTTGCTCTTGTAAATTCTCGAATTCTCATATGCATCGTTCCGGATCTCATCAAGCTCATTTAATTGAAGTTTGCGAAGCGAGCTAGCCTTGTCAATGTCAAAATTTAGAGCCCGAATTGCCCAATAGGCTTTGTTTCTATCTCCACAGGCAAGTGGCAAGCTTTCCCATAGACAAGTCTATAAGGGGACATTCCAATGGGTGTCTTGTAGGTCGTACGGTGAGCCCAAAGTGCATCATCTAATCTTAGGGACCAATCCTTGCGATCCGGTCTCACCGTCTTTTCTAAAATCTGCTTTATTTCCCTATTGGAGATTTGAGCTTGCCCACTTGTTTGTGGGTGGTATGGGTACTCACTTTGTGCCTAATACCATATTTCTTCATCAAAGTTTCAAAAGGTCTATTGCAAAAGTGAGAACCACCATCACTAATAATGGCTCGAGGTGTCCCAAATCTAGAAAGTATATTTTCTTTGAGAAACTTGAGAACCGTACGATGATCGTTGGTTCTACATGGGATAGCCTCTATCCATTTAGACACATAGTCTACGGCCAATAGAATATAGACATGTCCAAAAATGAGGGGAATGGTCCCATGAAATCGATGCCCCAACAGTCAAAGACTTCAAGATGTTGAATTGGGGTGAGGGGCATCATATTTCGACGGGATAATCCTCCTAACTTCTGGCAGCGCTCGCAAGCTTTGCAAAATTCGTGGGTGTCCTTAAATAATGTGGGCCAATAAAAACCACACTGCAAAATTTTTGCAGTTGTTTTCTTGGCTGAAAAATGACCCCCACATGCTTGATCATGACAAAAGGAGATGACTGAATTGTGTTCATCATCGGGGACGCATCTCCTTATAATTTGGTCTGGGCAATATTTAAACAATAGAGGTTCATCCCAGAAAAATCTGCGCACTTCCCTTAGAAATTTACGTTTGTCTTGCGCAGTCCAATGAGTCGGCATCGCACCTGTGGAAAGATAATTGGCTATATCAGCGTACCATGGTGGATGCGTAGCAACAAAGAGTTGCTCATCAGGGAATGACTCCTCAATAGGTGACTCATCAATGGAATTTGGTAGGACTAGGCGAGATAGATGATCCGCCACCACATTTTCTACCCCCTTCTTATCTTTGATCTCCAGGTCGAATTCTTGAAGGAGTAGGATCCATCTTAGCAAACGGGGCTTAGTATCCTTCTTAGAAAGAAGGTATTTCAGCGCCGCATGATCCGTATAAACAATAACTTTGGATCCTATTAAGTATGGCCTGAATTTGTCCAAGGCAAAGATGACAGCTAGGAGCTCTTTCTCCGTAGTTGAATAATTAACTTGGGCAGGATTCAAGGTCCTACTCGCGTAGTAGATGACATGGGGCTTTTTATCCTTCTTTTGGCCTAACACCGCCCCAATAGCAAAATCGCTCGCATCGCACATCAACTCAAAAGGAATGGACCAATCTGGTGGTTGCATGATAGGAGCGGTTGTCAACATGTCTTTTAGCTTTGAAAAAGCTAATTGACATTCGGCACGCCACTCAAATTGGTTCTCCTTTTGTAAAAGGTTGCATAAAGGCCTTGAGATGTGACTAAAGTCCTTTATAAACCTTCGATAGAAACCGGCGTGTCCCAGGAAGGACCGCACATCGCGTATGCTTTTGGGTGGTGGTAGATTGGAAATTATGTCAATTTTTGCCCGGTCTACCTCTATTCCATTGGACGAGATGATGTGTCCAAGGACTATTCCTCTTTGTACCATAAAGTGGCACTTTTCCCAGTTTAATACAAGTTGCTTTTCCTCACACCTCATTAAGACCAACTTCAAGTGCTCAAGGCACTCATCAAATGTACAACCAAAAACAGAGAAGTCATCCATGAACACCTCAAGAAACTCACCCACCATGTCCGAGAAAATACTCAACATGCATCGTTGGAATGTGGCGGGTGCATTGCATAACCCGAATGGCATCCTTCGGTAGGCGAAGGTACCAAACGGGCATGTAAATGTGGTTTTCTCTTGGTCTTCTGGAGCTATCTCAATTTGGTTGTATCCGGAATAGCCATCTAGGAAGCAATAGTAGGGATGGCCTGCCAACCTCTCCAAAATTTGGTCCATAAATGGGAGAGGGAAGTGGTCTTTCCTAGTGACCGTATTGAGCTTCCTATAATCAATGCACATACGCCAACCGGTGGTCACCCTAGTCGGTATAAGCTCGTTGTTGGCGTTTTCAATGATGGTAATACCGGATTTCTTAGGGACAACTTGGGTAGGACTCACCCATTGGCTATCTGAGATGGGGTAGATGATACCCACATCCAATAGCTTTAACACTTCGGCTTTGACAACCTCCATCATGTTTGGATTTAGCCGTCTTTGAGGTTGTCTAGTCGTTTTTGCGTTTTCTTCAAGGTGTATACGGTGAGTGCAAACCGAAGGATCTATCCCTTTGAGATCCGCTATTGTCCAACCTATGGCTTCCCGGTGTTTTTTGAGTAACTCAATCAACTTGAGCTCTTGGTCTTTTTCTAGGTGGGAGGCAATGACAACTGGGAAAGTTTCCTCTTGACCCAGATATACATATTTAAGCTCGGATGGCAATGGTTTGAGGTCAAGCTTCGGTGGTTTGATGGTAGACGGTAGAGGCCTTGATGTGGTTGGTGGCAATTTTTCAAAATGGGGCCTCCACCGGCTTGTATCAACTACCGGTCTTTCTATATTTAATGCATGCACAATCTCACTAATGATAGGGTCTTTAGAATCCATGAAGTGTGTTAAGCATGTCTTCAAACTTTCTAGTGGTTCAAGTTGGAGAAGTTCTTCTTCTTCAAAGGTTTCAAGCATGTTTACATCGAAGAACTCATCATCATCGACATCCCTATGTCTTTTGCCCAGGTGAAATACATTCACCTCTAGTGTCATGTTTCCAAAAGATAATTGCATCACCCCATTCCGGCAATTGATGATTGCGTTTGATGTGGCAAGGAATGGGCGGCCTAATATCACCGGTATTTGGGTGCTAGCATCCAAAACCGGTTGTGTGTCCAAGACTATAAAATCTACCGGGTAGTAGAATTTGTCAACTTGGACTAGAACATCCTCAACTATCCCCCTCGGTACACGGATAGATCTATCTGCGAGTTGCAATGTGGTTTTGGTGGGTTTTAATTCACCAAGGCCCAATTGCTCATATACCGAGTATGGGATCAAGTTCACACTCGCCCCCAAGTCTAACAAGGCACGTTCAATCCGGTAGTCTCCAATGATACATGAAACTGTGGGACTACCGGGATCTTTGAATTTTGGGGGAGTCTTTTGAGTGAGGATGGCACTCACTTGCTCAGTTAAGAAGGCCTTTTGCTGCACATTATATTTGCGTTTTGTTGTGCATAGGTCTTTTAGAAACTTGGCATAAGAGGGAATTTGTTTGATGGCATCAAGCAAAGGGATATTGATCTTGACTTGTCTGAAAATCTCTAGAATATCTTGAGAATTTGGGAGAGATTTTGGGGCAACCAATCTCGATGGGAATGGTGCTATGGGCTTGTAAATGCGTTCCGGTTGTTGTGGGGCTAGGTTAGATCCATTTTCATCCTTAGAATTTACCGGATCATTAGGCTCATCGGCCTTCACCGGAATAGTTTTGTCAATTTGTTTACCACTTCTAAGGGTGGTAATGGATTTAGCTTGCTCCATGTTTTGGTTGGAAGGATTAGGGATGCTTACTTCATGTACTTGCTTAGGATTGGGCTGAGGTTGGGCCGGAAAGGTCCCTTCCCTAGCATTCAAGCGTCCCTTAATCTCATCAACCGAGACTTTCAGCTCTTGGAACAATTGCTGATTTGATTCATTTATTTGTGCTTGCCCTTGCATAAATGCTCTCAAGGTATCCTCCAATGAGAATTGAGGTGGGGCCATATTTTGCATGGGTGGCCCTCTTTGGGAGTTGGTAGGATTGCCCGTAGGAGCATTCTTCCAACTGAAATTCGGGTGGTTCTTCCAACTCTCATTGTACGTATTACCTACCGGTCCATTGAAGGGCCGTTGATAACCATATGTGGCATTGGCTGTCTCTTGCAGCACTTCCTTAAATGCAGGAATTGTGGGACAATCTTGCGTAGCGTGTAAGTCGGTGAGACAAATCCCACATGTGGTTTCAACAGTTTCCTTGGACTTGGAAACTCCATTTTTGCTAAGTTCCATGGCCTCAACCTTCCTTGTGAGGTTGGCTATCCTTGCATTTACGTCGTCTTCCTCTTTAAGGACATATATCCCTCCTTTCTCTTGAGTAGGCTTGGGGTTCTTGGGTTTATCCGAAGTGTCCCAAGATTGGGCGTTTTCTGCCAACATGTCCAAGTAACTCCAAGCATCATCTGGATTTTTACTCATAAACTCGCCATTGCACATCATTTCCACAAATTGGCGCATATTAGAACTTAATCCATCATTGAAAAAATTTATAATTCGCCAACTCTCATAGCCATGATGTGGGCAAGCAAGCAGGAGTTCCTTAAATCTTTCCCAACATTGAAAGAATGATTCACCCTCTTTAGCTGAGAAAATTCATGATGGCCCTTCGAAGAGTGTTTGTTTTATGAGCTGGGAAGAACTTTTTCAAGAATTCCCGGTTCATCTCAACCCATGACCCAATCGAATATGGTCTAAGAGAGTGAAGCCAATCTTTGGCTCTTTCTTTCAAGGTGAAGGGAAAAAGTTTAAGTCTGATTGTATCCCCAGAAACATTGGGATAATGCAAGGTGGCCAACACTTCTTCGAATTCTTGCAAGTGTAAGTATGGGCGGTCAGAGTCTAGCCCATGGAATTTAGGTAAAAGTTGGATTACTCCCGGTTTTATGTCAAGGGTCCCACCGTTAGCTGGTAGAACTATGCAAGAAGGTGTAATTGTACGAGCAGGTTGTAGGTAATCCCGTAGTGATCTCATTGGAGGAACATTATGTACCTCATTCTCTCCTACTCCTTCCTGATTTGCGTTTGTGGTTGGAGTAGGGGGGGGGGAGGATTCCTTAAGGGTGTTTGATCCATACTCCCCAAACTTTCACGATGCTCTTGATAATTCCGGACTTGTCTATGGACTGACAATGGTCCAACTAAACCACCTTCAGATTGAAGACGATTTGAATGATTACGTTCCCAACGGGACATAAACCACTCAACCAGAAACTGAAACTAATCCTATTCTAGAAAACTAAAATCTGAAATTGAAAGAAAATTCTGCAGAAGCTAAGTTAGAAGGGTATCACCTGATGCGCTTGAACTAGAGAAAAAAAAAACTCCTACAAAACAGAAAAACTTGTTAGTTCTAAGAAAATCAAAAAGCCTAACTATATCTACTTCTACAGCCACTGAAATTATTTGAAAACCGTTATAAAAATCCCCGCAGCGGCGCCAAAAACTTGTTCGCTCGCCTCAAGTGTAAGGCTGCGATGTAGTAATAAATCTCGGTAAGACCGAGGTCGATCCACAGGGAAAAAGTAACAGCTTCCTAATTACTCCAGCAACTCAGTTTAATAGAGTAATTCAAATTCAATGGGATGTTTAATTAAAACAGTAACTTAATGAAAAATCAGAGATATAATGCACTAAGGCTTTCAAGGATCCACTTGTAGCAATCCTATGTCAATTCAGTCAATCCAAGTAGAGAACACAACTAGATTTGAAGTCCTATCTCTCATCTAGTTGGAAAATAAAGCATTCACACACATTCATCCAATTCAAGTTGAACTTCCAAGTTCAAGTCCATTTAATCAATGTAGAATTCAAATTCATAGCCTGCGGAGTAACAGCCATGCCTATGGACTATGGCCTGCTCAAGGATTACTATAATTCGAATCTAAACAAGCAACCTGTGATAATCTCAAAGAATTAAAAGGAATTCATGTCCGGAGCACATAAACTCAGATAAGACATCTCAAACTACCACCTTTTGGACTGAAACATAAGAAAAATCCAACTTTGAATTAAAAATACTTGAATCAAACTGAAATTAACATAGAACTGGCTACAAGCTTCACCTCTCAGCCTTAGCTGAGAGGTTTAGCCGAGCATAGTCATGCTACAACTAAAAACTCAAAAATAAAGCATAAAACTAGAAAAACCCGAAAATAGATGTTGCAGACGCTCCACAGTCGCCTTCAGCCTCCAAACTCACGTTCCTTCTCTTCTCTGATACCTTAGGGAGAGCCCCTAGGTGGCCTTTTATAGCAACAAGCCCCCCTTGCGTCGGATTCTGCGAAAGCCTTCGCATTGCGCAGCAATTTTCGGAGTCCCAATTTAGAAAGGAGTCTTCTTACACAGGGCCGACCGGTCGTGACCGGTCGGACTAACTTTTTAACCATCCAGCGAGTGCATCCGACCGGTCATGACCGGTCGGACAGATCTATCTGCGTCCAGCGTGCATGCCCGACCGGTCATGACCGGTCGGGCTGATTTATCCTTCATCCAGTGCCTATAGCCGACCGGTCATGACCGGTCGGCATATCTTCTGCAATGTGTCCAGCCTTCCTGGCCGACCGGTCAAGACCGGTCGGCCTCCTTCCATTTACTTCTTTTATGTGTCCGACCGGTCAGCCTTGTTTTTCTTCCACTTTTTCTTCTTTTCTTCATTCTCTTTTCTCCCTTTTTCTTCTTCTTTCTTTGGTCCATCCTAGGACTTCATGCAATGTCTTCAAATATATTCTTTTGGCTCCAATTTGATGAAATCCACTCTCATCCCTACAATCACAGAAACACGTGTTAGGTGGGCCTTTAAACCATGAAAATCATGCAAACTATGTAGTGTAATGGGCAATGCAATGTATAAATTGGAGGTTCAACACCTACCTACCTTGATTAGTCTGATCGACTACATGATCAAATTTGAGCAGAATCTTCATGAATTTCAATAAATTTCTCATGAGGACCATCCAAAGTCCTGCTCGACAGTAGACATGGGTGCTTGTCTCCATTGAAGTCCAATATTTATGTGCACCACATGCATGGTAGGAGGAGATAAGAGCAGCAAAAAGATATCTCCTCAAATTCTGATTTGGGTTATGATTGATTAAAAATGGGTCATCCCAATCAGAATTTTCAATGGGCTGAAGGACCCATGATGGTGGAGAGACACTCATCAAGTTTTCATTGGTTAAAGTTGTCTCCTCCACAATTTCAGAATTGTACGGTGCTTCCACAAACAATGGTAAAGAGTGTAAATCAGTGGAAAGGTGTTCTTCAGGCACCGGCACCGTGTCTAACAAAATGTCCAACTCCTTAATCATCTCATCATCAAGATCATAAGATTGGGCCAAGCATTCCTCTAGGAAATCGAGATAGTCGGATGAAGGATCATGATCTTGCTTGAGTGAGTGCAAAAATTCAGTTTCGATGGTGAGGGACTCTCCCTCCATGGAGTGGAATTCTTCCAAACTAGGTTCTCCATAACTAGTATGAGGCACCGAGTCGGAAGTATGCAAGGCTTTAACAATCTCTTGAATAATGTGGTCGTTTGAATTTTCAAAGTGAGCCAAGCATTCGTCCAAAGAATCTGAATTTTCACTCATGGGAGTCTCATTCTCCACATTAAAATTAAACATGGCAAGTTGGTGGAGTGACTCAAAAATATCAACTTCGGCCGTCTCTTTAGCATGCATATCCTCTAGAGACTCATAATCATTATGCCCTTGGGAAAAAGAAACCATAGGTTCATAACCATTCACCAAACCCTCATTGTAGGCAACCCACTACCACTTTCAAATTTTATGGATTCCTCGGGTTCGTCAACCGCCATTGAAATCTCTTCATCATTAAGTTCAAAGCATCCAAAAGAGATAGTGGACTCACCATAATTGATGATGACATTGGGATCATCGAAATCAATCTCCTTTAAAAGTCTATCCATTAAATCCGAAGAAGGTGGGACTTGGATAGCCTCATCCTCCTCATTGTTGAGGATTGATTCGGTGTTCCCAATGTTGGGTTTAATATTTTGAGATGGCGAGAGGTTTTGTATGTATTGCTCAGTTGTTTCCATAAACTCTCGCAGCACATCCTCAAGAGTTCGTGTCGGTTGCGGCTCATGAGAAAAAAACTCTTGAGGATAGTTGTTGGCATCCATGGTTGGTTCCACCCTTGAACAAGGAGAATGGTGGTTTTCCCAATTAAGACCGTATGCATTGTAGGATGAAAAGTTATATGATGGTTGATAGGCATATCCATACAAGTAATCACGCATTGTCTTAACCGGTTGGCTACTATTCACCTGTTCCTTTTGTTGTTGCACACCTCTTACCATAACCGGTGGAACACTCATGTTATTTTCAATCCGGTAATCACGTAATGTTTTTCCCGGATGATTATCCAATTTTGCTTCGTTCCGGTATTCCCCCATCGTCTTACATCGTGTCTCAATATGTGTATTGTTTTCATTAATGTAATCACGCATCGTCTTACATGGGGTGGCAGTGGAGGTTGATTGAACCTTAGAAAAATACTTATGCTTATAATGGTTCCAATCATAAAGACTTTCAATTTCATGGTCTGACATCTCATCTTCCAAAAGATGCTTATATGCACCATTCGTCCAATCATACATGATGAAATTTTAAGAAATTGAAAACTACCCTAAAAAAAGAACAAAAAGAAGGGATATGGGGAGATGTTACCCAATAGAGTGAGATCTATGTCAGCAACAATGTCCTACAAAATCAAAAAAAAAATTTGTTAGTAATCTAAAAAAAAAAATCCAACTCCAACTTCAGGACCCATGATTCTATCCATAGACTTGGAGGTTCAACACACTCCCCAACCATCTTTTTGCTAGTCCCGAGCAAAACATGCGTGAAAATAATTTCAAACCTCCAAATCCAACTCCCCTTCAGAACCCATGATTCTATCCATCCCAAGATGTATAAGTGAAAATTTTGGCAAAATTAGGTGCTAGAAGCTGAACCTTGAACTCTCAAAACATAAGAAGTGTCTACATGTAATTCCCGCTGATTGATTGATAAATAGAAGAACTCGAACAAATTCCACCTAGTGTGCATAGTGAAAGATCATCTCATGAGTTCCTGGAATCATCTTCTTCATAGATTAAGTAGACCAAGGATTTCAAGGTGCGCAGAGCAGCAGCAAGCCTATGACAGGAATTTGTCTTACCGTCCTTCCGACGGCTTTCACACTACGTCCCATTTCCGGCTTTGGTTACGGTTCGACCATCCCCCGGTTGGTAATAGGTAGCCCTTTTCGGAATTTTCCACCATTTTTCTTTCCTTCCCGATTTCATCCTTTCTTTCCTTGTTCTTTTAACTTAGATAGGATTTGTAGAAATCCATATCTTTCATTATTTTCCCATGGACAAGGATGGACAAAATACCCCGGCTTGGCTGCTCAACACCTATAAACCAAATTCTAGCTAATCCACAAATCACATAAACCTGTCACTCATGAAAATCGTGTAATGTGAACTTGGTGTAAAGGTGTTCAAATTTTCTATCAATCACAACAATAGGGGAATTAACATATAAAGCCATTATGTTGGAAGAAATTTAAGACTACAACATCACACACTTCGTTTCTCCTCCTCTTCTACTCATAGCCTCTCAAATGTATAGAACAAAATTTTCTATTCGAAAAAATTTTGTGCATATGAAGCTCGAAATGTTGCAATATGCTAGATGAGGAAGCTCATCTCACCCCCCAACCAAATGTTGCATTGTCCTCAATGTAAAAAGATCGTCAATTAGCATGAACATGAGAGCAATGGTAAACAATGAGAGAGTGAGAACAATAGTACCTGATAGAGCGATCATGGAATTCTCCAACCCAACAACTAAAACCTATTAAAACAGTAAAACAAAACGAAACCTACCTATGCTATACCTCCATCAGACTAGGAGATCAATCATCTTGATAGACAGGATCATTCAGGGAGATGGACATGTCCTCTGAATCAAATTTCTCAACAAATGGTTTAAGGCGTTGTCCATTAACTTTGAAACAGTCACCATTCGCTGCATTCTCAATCTCAACAGCCCCACGAGGAAAAACTTCTTTAACAAGATATGGGCCGGTCCATCGAGATCGTAATTTTCCCGGAAAAAGATGAAGTCGGGCATTATACAAGAGCACTTTCTGTCCTTCATGGAAGGATTTCCTTAAGATGTGCTTGTCATGAAAGGCCTTCATCTTGCTCTTGTAAATTCTCGAATTCTCATATGCATCGTTCCGGATCTCATCAAGCTCATTAATTGAAGTTTGCGAAGCGAGCTAGCCTTGTCAATGTCAAAATTTAGAGCCCGAATTGCCCAATAGGCTTTGTTTCTATCTCCACAGGCAAGTGGCAAGCTTTCCCATAGACAAGTCTATAAGGGGACATTCCAATGGGTGTCTTGTAGGTCGTACGGTGAGCCCAAAGTGCATCATCTAATCTTAGGGACCAATCCTTGCGATCCGGTCTCACCGTCTTTTCTAAAATCTGCTTTATTTCCCTATTGGAGATTTGAGCTTGCCCACTTGTTTGTGGGTGGTATGGGGTACTCACTTTGTGCCTAATACCATATTTCTTCATCAAAGTTTCAAAAGGTCTATTGCAAAAGTGAGAACCACCATCACTAATAATGGCTCGAGGTGTCCCAAATCTAGAAAGTATATTTTCTTTGAGAAACTTGAGAACCGTACGATGATCGTTGGTTCTACATGGGATAGCCTCTATCCATTTAGACACATAGTCTACGGCCAATAGAATATAGACATGTCCAAAAAATGAGGGGAATGGTCCCATGAAATCGATGCCCCAACAGTCAAAGACTTCAAGATGTTGAATTGGGGTGAGGGGCATCATATTTCGACGGGATAATCCTCCTAACTTCTGGCAGCGCTCGCAAGCTTTGCAAAATTCGTGGGTGTCCTTAAATAATGTGGGCCAATAAAAACCACACTGCAAAATTTTTGCAGTTGTTTTCTTGGCTGAAAAATGACCCCCACATGCTTGATCATGACAAAAGGAGATGACTGAATTGTGTTCATCATCGGGGACGCATCTCCTTATAATTTGGTCTGGGCAATATTTAAACAATAGAGGTTCATCCCAGAAAAATCTGCGCACTTCCCTTAGAAATTTACGTTTGTCTTGCGCAGTCCAATGAGTCGGCATCGCACCTGTGGAAAGATAATTGGCTATATCAGCGTACCATGGTGGATGCGTAGCAACAAAGAGTTGCTCATCAGGGAATGACTCCTCAATAGGTGACTCATCAATGGAATTTGGTAGGACTAGGCGAGATAGATGATCCGCCACCACATTTTCTACCCCCTTCTTATCTTTGATCTCCAGGTCGAATTCTTGAAGGAGTAGGATCCATCTTAGCAAACGGGGCTTAGTATCCTTCTTAGAAAGAAGGTATTTCAGCGCCGCATGATCCGTATAAACAATAACTTTGGATCCTATTAAGTATGGCCTGAATTTGTCCAAGGCAAAGATGACAGCTAGGAGCTCTTTCTCCGTAGTTGAATAATTAACTTGGGCAGGATTCAAGGTCCTACTCGCGTAGTAGATGACATGGGGCTTTTTATCCTTCTTTTGGCCTAACACCGCCCCAATAGCAAAATCGCTCGCATCGCACATCAACTCAAAAGGAATGGACCAATCTGGTGGTTGCATGATAGGAGCGGTTGTCAACATGTCTTTTAGCTTTGAAAAAGCTAATTGACATTCGGCACGCCACTCAAATTGGTTCTCCTTTTGTAAAAGGTTGCATAAAGGCCTTGAGATGTGACTAAAGTCCTTTATAAACCTTCGATAGAAAACCGGCGTGTCCCAGGAAGGACCGCACATCGCGTATGCTTTTGGGTGGTGGTAGATTGGAAATTATGTCAATTTTTGCCCGGTCTACCTCTATTCCATTGGACGAGATGATGTGTCCAAGGACTATTCCTCTTTGTACCATAAAGTGGCACTTTTCCCAGTTTAATACAAGTTGCTTTTCCTCACACCTCATTAAGACCAACTTCAAGTGCTCAAGGCACTCATCAAATGTACAACCAAAAACAGAGAAGTCATCCATGAACACCTCAAGAAACTCACCCACCATGTCCGAGAAAATACTCAACATGCATCGTTGGAATGTGGCGGGTGCATTGCATAACCCGAATGGCATCCTTCGGTAGGCGAAGGTACCAAACGGGCATGTAAATGTGGTTTTCTCTTGGTCTTCTGGAGCTATCTCAATTTGGTTGTATCCGGAATAGCCATCTAGGAAGCAATAGTAGGGATGGCCTGCCAACCTCTCCAAAATTTGGTCCATAAATGGGAGAGGGAAGTGGTCTTTCCTAGTGACCGTATTGAGCTTCCTATAATCAATGCACATACGCCAACCGGTGGTCACCCTAGTCGGTATAAGCTCGTTGTTGGCGTTTTCAATGATGGTAATACCGGATTTCTTAGGGACAACTTGGGTAGGACTCACCCATTGGCTATCTGAGATGGGGTAGATGATACCCACATCCAATAGCTTTAACACTTCGGCTTTGACAACCTCCATCATGTTTGGATTTAGCCGTCTTTGAGGTTGTCTAGTCGTTTTTTGCGTTTTCTTCAAGGTGTATACGGTGAGTGCAAACCGAAGGATCTATCCCTTTGAGATCCGCTATTGTCCAACCTATGGCTTCCCGGTGTTTTTTGAGTAACTCAATCAACTTGAGCTCTTGGTCTTTTTCTAGGTGGGAGGCAATGACAACTGGGAAAGTTTCCTCTTGACCCAGATATACATATTTAAGCTCGGATGGCAATGGTTTGAGGTCAAGCTTCGGTGGTTTGATGGTAGACGGTAGAGGCCTTGATGTGGTTGGTGGCAATTTTTCAAAATGGGGCCTCCACCGGCTTGTATCAACTACCGGTCTTTCTATATTTAATGCATGCACAATCTCACTAATGATAGGGTCTTTAGAATCCATGAAGTGTGTTAAGCATGTCTTCAAACTTTCTAGTGGTTCAAGTTGGAGAAGTTCTTCTTCTTCAAAGGTTTCAAGCATGTTTACATCGAAGAACTCATCATCATCGACATCCCTATGTCTTTTGCCCAGGTGAAATACATTCACCTCTAGTGTCATGTTTCCAAAAGATAATTGCATCACCCCATTCCGGCAATTGATGATTGCGTTTGATGTGGCAAGGAATGGGCGGCCTAATATCACCGGTATTTGGGTGCTAGCATCCAAAACCGGTTGTGTGTCCAAGACTATAAAATCTACCGGGTAGTAGAATTTGTCAACTTGGACTAGAACATCCTCAACTATCCCCCTCGGTACACGGATAGATCTATCTGCGAGTTGCAATGTGGTTTTGGTGGGTTTTAATTCACCAAGGCCCAATTGCTCATATACCGAGTATGGGATCAAGTTCACACTCGCCCCCCAAGTCTAACAAGGCACGTTCAATCCGGTAGTCTCCAATGATACATGAAACTGTGGGACTACCGGGATCTTTGAATTTTGGGGGAGTCTTTTGAGTGAGGATGGCACTCACTTGCTCAGTTAAGAAGGCCTTTTGCTGCACATTATATTTGCGTTTTGTTGTGCATAGGTCTTTTAGAAACTTGGCATAAGAGGGAATTTGTTTGATGGCATCAAGCAAAGGGATATTGATCTTGACTTGTCTGAAAATCTCTAGAATATCTTGAGAATTTGGGAGAGATTTTGGGGCAACCAATCTCGATGGGAATGGTGCTATGGGCTTGTAAATGCGTTCCGGTTGTTGTGGGGCTAGGTTAGATCCATTTTCATCCTTAGAATTTACCGGATCATTAGGCTCATCGGCCTTCACCGGAATAGTTTTGTCAATTTGTTTACCACTTCTAAGGGTGGTAATGGATTTAGCTTGCTCCATGTTTTGGTTGGAAGGATTAGGGATGCTTACTTCATGTACTTGCTTAGGATTGGGCTGAGGTTGGGCCGGAAAGGTCCCTTCCCTAGCATTCAAGCGTCCCTTAATCTCATCAACCGAGACTTTCAGCTCTTGGAACAATTGCTGATTTGATTCATTTATTTGTGCTTGCCCTTGCATAAATGCTCTCAAGGTATCCTCCAATGAGAATTGAGGTGGGGCCATATTTTGCATGGGTGGCCCTCTTTGGGAGTTGGTAGGATTGCCCGTAGGAGCATTCTTCCAACTGAAATTCGGGTGGTTCTTCCAACTCTCATTGTACGTATTACCTACCGGTCCATTGAAGGGCCGTTGATAACCATATGTGGCATTGGCTGTCTCTTGCAGCACTTCCTTAAATGCAGGAATTGTGGGACAATCTTGCGTAGCGTGTAAGTCGGTGAGACAAATCCCACATGTGGTTTCAACAGTTTCCTTGGACTTGGAAACTCCATTTTTGCTAAGTTCCATGGCCTCAACCTTCCTTGTGAGGTTGGCTATCCTTGCATTTACGTCGTCTTCCTCTTTAAGGACATATATCCCTCCTTTCTCTTGAGTAGGCTTGGGGTTCTTGGGTTTATCCGAAGTGTCCCAAGATTGGGCGTTTTCTGCCAACATGTCCAAGTAACTCCAAGCATCATCTGGATTTTTACTCATAAACTCGCCATTGCACATCATTTCCACAAATTGGCGCATATTAGAACTTAATCCATCATTGAAAAAATTTATAATTCGCCAACTCTCATAGCCATGATGTGGGCAAGCAAGCAGGAGTTCCTTAAATCTTTCCCAACATTGAAAGAATGATTCACCCTCTTTAGCTGAGAAATTCATGATGGCCCTTCGAAGAGTGTTTGTTTATGAGCTGGGAAGAACTTTTTCAAGAATTCCCGGTTCATCTCAACCCATGACCCAATCGAATATGGTCTAAGAGAGTGAAGCCAATCTTTGGCTCTTTCTTTCAAGGTGAAGGGAAAAAGTTTAAGTCTGATTGTATCCCCAGAAACATTGGGATAATGCAAGGTGGCCAACACTTCTTCGAATTCTTGCAAGTGTAAGTATGGGCGGTCAGAGTCTAGCCCATGGAATTTAGGTAAAAGTTGGATTACTCCCGGTTTTATGTCAAGGGTCCCACCGTTAGCTGGTAGAACTATGCAAGAAGGTGTAATTGTACGAGCAGGTTGTAGGTAATCCCGTAGTGATCTCATTGGAGGAACATTATGTACCTCATTCTCTCCTACTCCTTCCTGATTTGCGTTTGTGGTTGGAGTAGGGGGGGGGGGAGGATTCCTTAAGGGTGTTTGATCCATACTCCCCAAACTTTCACGATGCTCTTGATAATTCCGGACTTGTCTATGGACTGACAATGGTCCAACTAAACCACCTTCAGATTGAAGACGATTTGAATGATTACGTTCCCAACGGGACATAAACCACTCAACCAGAAACTGAAACTAATCCTATTCTAGAAAACTAAAATCTGAAATTGAAAGAAAATTCTGCAGAAGCTAAGTTAGAAGGGTATCACCTGATGCGCTTGAACTAGAGAAAAAAAAAAACTCCTACAAAACAGAAAAACTTGTTAGTTCTAAGAAAATCAAAAAGCCTAACTATATCTACTTCTACAGCCACTGAAATTATTTGAAAACCGTTATCAAAAATCCTCGGCAGCGGCGCCAAAAACTTGTTCGCTCGCCTCAAGTGTAAGGCTGCGATGTAGTAATAAATCTCGGTAAGACCGAGGTCGATCCACAGGGAAAAAGTAACAGCTTCCTAATTACTCCAGCAACTCAGTTTAATAGAGTAAATTCAAATTCAATGGGATGTTTAATTAAAACAGTAACTTAATGAAAATCAGAGATATAATGCACTAAGGCTTTCAAGGATCCACTTGTAGCAATCCTATGTCAATTCAGTCAATCCAAGTAGAGAACACAACTAGATTTGAAGTCCTATCTCTCATCTAGTTGGAAAATAAAGCATTCACACACATTCATCCAATTCAAGTTGAACTTCCAAGTTCAAGTCCATTTAATCAATGTAGAATTCAAATTCATAGCCTGCGGAGTAACAGCCATGCCTATGGACTATGGCCTGCTCAAGGATTACTATAATTCGAATCTAAACAAGCAACCTGTGATAATCTCAGAGAATTAAAAGGAATTCATGTCCGGAGCACATAAACTCAGATAAGACATCTCAAACTACCACCTTTTGGATTGAAACATAAGAAAAATCCAACTTTGAATTAAAAATACTTGAATCAAACTGAAATTAACATAGAACTGGCTACAAGCTTCACCTCTCAGCCTTAGCTGAGAGGTTTTAGCCGAGCATAGTCATGCTACAACTAAAAACTCAAAAATAAAGCATAAAACTAGAAAAACCCGAAAATAGATGTTGCAGACGCTCCACAGTCGCCTTCAGCCTCCAAACTCACGTTCCTTCTCTTCTCTGATACCTTAGGGAGAGCCCCTAGGTGGCCTTTTATAGCAACAAGCCCCCCTTGCGTCGGATTCTGCGAAAGCCTTCGCATTGCGCAGCAATTTTCGGAGTCCCAATTTAGAAAGGAGTCTTCTTACACAGGGCCGACCGGTCGTGACCGGTCGGACTAACTTTTTAAACCATCCAGCGAGTGCATCCGACCGGTCATGACCGGTCGGACAGATCTATCTGCGTCCAGCGTGCATGCCCGACCGGTCATGACCGGTCGGGCTGATTTATCCTTCATCCAGTGCCTATAGCCGACCGGTCATGACCGGTCGGCATATCTTCTGCAATGTGTCCAGCCTTCCTGGCCGACCGGTCAAGACCGGTCGGCCTCCTTCCATTTACTTCTTTTATGTGTCCGACCGGTCAGCCTTGTTTTTCTTCCACTTTTTCTTCTTTTCTTCATTCTCTTTTCTCCCTTTTTCTTCTTCTTTCTTTGGTCCATCCTAGGACTTCATGCAATGTCTTCAAATACATTCTTTTGGCTCCAATTTGATGAAATCCACTCTCATCCCTACAATCACAGAAACACGTGTTAGGTGGGCCTTTAAACCATGAAAATCATGCAAACTATGTAGTGTAATGGGCAATGCAATGTATAAATTGGAGGTTCAACACCTACCTACCTTTGATTAGTCTGATCGACTACATGATCAAATTTGAGCAGAATCTTCATGAATTTCAATAAATTTCTCATGAGGACCATCCAAAGTCCTGCTCGACAGTAGACATGGGTGCTTGTCTCCATTGAAGTCCAATATTTATGTGCACCACATGCATGGTAGGAGGAGATAAGAGCAGCAAAAAGATATCTCCTCAAATTCTGATTTGGGTTATGATTGATTAAAAATGGGTCATCCCAATCAGAATTTTCAATGGGCTGAAGGACCCATGATGGTGGAGAGACACTCATCAAGTTTTCATTGGTTAAAGTTGTCTCCTCCACAATTTCAGAATTGTACGGTGCTTCCACAAACAATGGTAAAGAGTGTAAATCAGTGGAAAGGTGTTCTTCAGGCACCGGCACCGTGTCTAACAAAATGTCCAACTCCTTAATCATCTCATCATCAAGATCATAAGATTGGGCCAAGCATTCCTCTAGGAAATCGAGATAGTCGGATGAAGGATCATGATCTTGCTTGAGTGAGTGCAAAAATTCAGTTTCGATGGTGAGGGACTCTCCCTCCATGGAGTGGAATTCTTCCAAACTAGGTTCTCCATAACTAGTATGAGGCACCGAGTCGGAAGTATGCAAGGCTTTAACAATCTCTTGAATAATGGGGTCGTTTGAATTTTCAAAGTGAGCCAAGCATTCGTCCAAAGAATCTGAATTTTCACTCATGGGAGTCTCATTCTCCACATTAAAATTAAACATGGCAAGTTGGTGGAGTGACTCAAAAATATCAACTTCGGCCGTCTCTTTAGCATGCATATCCTCTAGAGACTCATAATCATTATGCCCTTGGGAAAAAGAAACCATAGGTTCATAACCATTCACCAAACGCTCATTGTAGGCAACCCCACTACCACTTTCAAATTTTATGGATTCCTCGGGTTCGTCAACCGTCATTGAAATCTCTTCATCATTAAGTTCAAAGCATCCAAAAGAGATAGTGGACTCACCATAATTGATGATGACATTGGGATCATCGAAATCAATCTCCTTTAAAAGTCTATCCATTAAATCCGAAGAAGGTGGGACTTGGATAGCCTCATCCTCCTCATTGTTGGGGATTGATTCGGTGTTCCCAATGTTGGGTTTAATATTTTGAGATGGCGAGAGGTTTTGTATGTATTGCTCAGTTGTTTCCATAAACTCTCGCAGCACATCCTCAAGAGTTCGTGTCGGTTGCGGCTCATGAGAAAGAAACTCTTGAGGATAGTTGTTGGCATCCATGGTTGGTTCCTCCCTTGAACAAGGAGAATGGTGGTTTTCCCAATTAAGACCGTATGCATTGTCGGATGAAAAGTTATATGATGGTTGATAGGCATATCCATACAAGTAATCACGCATTGTCTTAACCGGTTGGCTACTATTCACCTGTTCCTTTTGTTGTTGCACACCTCTTACCATAACCGGTGGAACACTCATGTTATTTTCAATCCGGTAATCACGTAATGTTTTTCCCGGATGATTATCCAATTTTGCTTCGTTCCGGTATTCCCCCATCGTCTTACATCGTGTCTCAATATGTGTATTGTTTTCATTAATGTAATCACGCATCGTCTTACGTGGGGTGGCAGTGGAGGTTGATTGAACCTTAGAAAAATACTTATGCTTATAATGGTTCCAATCATAAAGACTTTCAATTTCATGGTCTGACATCTCATCTTCCAAAAGATGCTTATATGCACCATTCGTCCAATCATACATGATGAAATTTTAAGAAATTGAAAACTACCCTAAAAAAAGAACAAAAAGAAGGGATATGGGGAGATGTTACCCAATAGAGTGAGATCTATGTCAGCAACAATGTCCTACAAAATCAAAAAAAAAAGTTGTTAGTAATCTAAAAAAAAAAAATCAGAAAATCTACTTCTATAAAAACTGAAAATCCTACCTAACTAAGATTACTCTATAGCTACTAGAATAATTAAAACCGTTTAAATTTTTCCCCGGCAACGGCGCCAAAAACTTGTTCGCTCGCCTCAAGTGTAAGGCTGCGATGTAGTAATAAATCTCGGTAAGACCGAGGTCGATCCACGGGGAAAGAAGTAAACAATTCCAACTACTCTAATAACTAGAATCTAAGAAGTTTAAGAAAGTAGTTTTTCACATAAAATAGGAAAATCTGAAATTAAGAAGAACTAGAGCATCAAGGATCCACTTGTAGTAGTCCAATGCCAATCCATTCATCCAAGTACAACACAATTAGAATCAAAGTCCTATCTCTCATCTAATTGGAAGATATAACATTTAAGCACAACAATCCCACTTAAATCTGGAAATCAGATTTCTAGTTCTAATGAAGCACATAGAACTTGAACTTGTAGCCTTCGGAGTAACAGCCATGCCTATGGACTATGGCATGCTCAAGGGTTACTACAATTCGAATTCAAACAACCCAATCATGGTAATCTTAGAGAATTGCAAGGAACTCATGTCCGGAGCACACAAACTCTCACAAAACTTCTAAAAAAACCAAACTTTATTCAAACTAGAACTTCAAAATCCAAAATTAATAAAAGGGTACTTGAAATAAAAGAATTAAAGCATTGGAACCAACTACAAATTTCACCTCTAGCTCTAGCTAAGAGGTTAGCTAAGGAAAAGCATATTAAAACTAGAACTAGAACTAAGAAAAGGAAGAAAAACTAGCTGGAGGAGGCTAGGTAGCCTCCTGGGACTTGAACTCCTTGCTTCCCACGTCCTTGGTTCATTTGGAATAGAAGAGAGCACCTCCTTTTATAGTGCAGCAATAGTACAGCAACATAGCAGAATTTGTTTCGCCTGGTACGGCTTAACCAATGGTCGGATTGCCTTCAAATTTGGTTTGTAGCTTTCTTGTAATGTGATCTTCCTCATAGATGATTTAGATTTCCAAGATTATCCTCTGAATGGGCCCACCAATCACATCACCGACCGCCTCTCAAAATCGCGCACTTTGGGTACCTTCAGAACCAGTCATCTTGCTTTCAACGCCCTGGAGTGTACAGAGGTCGGATTGATCTCAAATTTTAAACATTGGTAGAAAACTTCATCCTCTACGTGATAGATGGATTAGATTGTCCAAAACAATCCCAAAATGTGGTCCGAAAATTAGAACACTTAGGGCTTTTATAAACTCTGCGCAGTTGGATCTTTCTGGATGGTTCATCTTTCTTCAACCGGTACGATCAAACCACACATCCTTTTGATCTGAAACTTTTGTGGTTATTCATATATGGATGTGTTCTAAAAGATGGTCAAAGTAGATTCTTCATATCATTAATGATGAGTCCTCTGGACCGGCCCAGAGTTGAACAGCGAAATCTGGAACTTTCTGGACAGTTCGTATTGTTTTGGCCACCACGGTCAATTCGTAGCTCCGATCTACACGAAACCACTTGGGTTAGTTCGGCGTCGAGCTCCTCTTCGACATGGATGTGTTGGATTTCCAAATATCATCAAGATGACTTCAGAAAAGTTGTCCGAAAAACTAGGTGCGGGAATACATTGCTGTTTTAGAATCTGGAATCTGAAACTTGCATGGCCGACCGGTCACGACCGGTCGGACAGGGCTGGCCGACCGGTCACGACCGGTCAGGCCCTCTTTGGCATTACTCAAGACCGGTCGGGCTTCCTTGGCCGACCGGTCAAGACCGGTCGGTCTCTTTTTCTTCTTGTTTTCTTCCTTTCTTTCTTCTATTTTCTTCTTTCTTTGCTTCCTTCTTTGCTTCCTTCTTCCTTCAGCCCTCCTTGGGTCTTCATCCAAGGTTCTAAATCAGCTCTTTTGGTCATCAATTGGGTAAAGTAACTCTCATTCCTACAACCACAAAACATGTATTTGATTAGTCTTTAAATTATGAAAACCATGCATAACATGTCATGTAGTGGGCAATGCAATGTATAAATTGGAAGTTCAACACATAGGGTGATCCAAGGCGGCTAGGCCGACCAAAAGGAATCTCCACCCACTCTTATAGAAAGAAAAGAATAAGAATAAGAAAGCGAAGAATAGAGTTAGAAGGATAAAACTTGAATTGAAGATCTAAGTTAAATTCCTGTAAAATCAAAACAAAACTAAGTTAGTATTCTAAGATTAGAAGAAAAACTATTTTAGAAAGCAAAACAAATCCGAAACATATCTTAACACAATTCCAACTAAAATTTATCTCAGGAAAATTCTGAAAACACTGTATCAAATCCCCAGCAACAGCGCCAAAAATTTGTTCACTCCCCAAGTGCAGGGTTGTGAAGTAGTAATAAATTCAGAAAGACCGAATATCGTCCCACAAGGATTTGTGTGTGAATATTCTCATAATTTATCCAAAGTAACTTAAAATCAAAATCACATTATAAATTCAGAAAGACCGAGTATCGTCCCTGTTATAGGAAAAATAATGGAGATCCAGCTCAGCTATTAAAGATTGTACACGGACGCCCATTCGACTCGCGAGATCATCTGAGCGAGAGTCGCAGATCGGGTAAATACGGAAGTGCCCATTCGACTCTCGAGAACATCTGAGCGAGAGTCACAGATCGGGTAAATACGGAAGTACCCATTGGACCCTCGAGATCATCTGAGCGAGAGTCGCAGATCGGGTAAAGTGCAGGATGCCCATCCAACTCTCGAGATCATATGATCACAAGCCGCAGATTGGGTAAGTGCGGGATGCCCATCCGACTCTCGAGATCATATGCTCGAGAATCGTAGGATGGATAAAGACGGAGCACCTATTCGCAAGGCTTCGAGCTCCCATAGCAGATGGTCAGATAAAGCAAAGCAAAGATTCCCTTCTTGAACAGCGAGCAGACCTTCTCACAAGTCGTTGAAAGGTGTTACGTCAAAATGAGCGAGCACTTGGACTCGCGACCATGTTCAAACATGCGAATGGCTTTTCTGCGGCTACATCTCTTAACCTTCAGTACCAGCACCCGATTCCCGTCGAGCAGCTTGTCCAATCCCTCTGCGATGCCAGGCAGGGCTACACCCAGTTTGGTGGTTTCCGTCTTGTCGGCGTCTCCTTCCTTTTCGCTGGCTATGACTCCAACTACGGTTTCCAGCTCTACATGAGCGATCAGCGCTATTACTACGCCTACCGGCAGCCCGTATAGGTCGGTTTTTGGGCTTATCTTCTCTGGTGGTTCCGGATCTCAAGGGATTACCATCAAGGAACGTGATTGCCGAAATAAGTCATTGGGTTGAATCTTGTCTCTAAAGATGAGGATCTTATCCCACGAAATCAGCAAGATCTCATTATCGTACACGAGATCAGCGGGATCTCGATATCTTGCGTAACAGATTGAACCGCTTCAGATCTATATAAAGGGATGACTCCATTAAGGGAAAGGTACACACAATATTCGATCTCTGTCCCGTTTTGCCTGGCTACTCTTCTTCTTGCTTTGGCCTGACTTAAGCATCGGAGGGCTAACGGCTGGACCCCAGCCACCCTTAGTTGCTGTCTATCTTCTTTCAGGTTTGGCGGAGGAAATCTCTGTTGGAGAGAAGGTGAACGTCCGGAGGATCCTGTTACAAAATCTGACATTAACAGTTTGGCGCCGTCTGTGGGAACGACTTGATCATCAAAATCAATCGTTCTACCGATCAAAATCCTTTCACGATGCCTCCTAAAAAGGTTGTTCATCCTTCGACTTCAAGGCAGGCACCACCTCCGCCCGATGAGACGGAATCCGTACCTACCCTTCCACCTGCCTCGACGAACATCCCTCAAGGAGCCCCAACTATGCCATCAGCAAACCCATTATTGGAAGCTTCTGGAAATCAAGACGATGTCCTACGTTTCCTCGGAAACACTCTCCTAACTCTAAACGCCGGAGTTCAGGCGCTGTCAAATCGGCTTGATCAACATTTCCCCGAACCGCAGAGACAAGCCTCCGAAGGGTTACCACCGCAGCCCATACCAGTGGCATCTAGACATTCTATGGACGAACCACAGGTCCCACCACTTGGCAGCCATCCCCCTGTGCCGTCTCCACATTCTATACATTCTAGTTCGTCTCGACAACCTCAACTGCAGGGCTCCACCGCCGAAACATCAAGCTATACCCTACCATGGGAAGGAGATCTCAAAAGAATCCATGATCGTTTTGATGTCATGGAACAGCGATACCAGGCAAATCGGCCATCTGCAGTCATGGCTGCGATACATCAATCCGAGTCCCCCTTCACCAGCGAGGTTATGGAAGCCCCGTTACCCAGAAAGTATCGAATGCTTGTTATCACCCCGTACACAGGTATTGGCGACCCTCTTGAACACCTGGAAACATATAGGTCCCTCATAGAGTTGGAGGGACATGGTTCAGAAATCATGTGTAGGGCTTTTTCCCTAACATTGAAGGAGGCAGCTCGTACGTGGTTCCGAGGATTAAAGCCTCGTTCCATCAGCTCCTTTTCTCAGTTATCGGAGATATTCCTTTCTCAATTCATGGGAAGCATCCACATCAAGAAGCCAGCCTCCCATCTAATGAATCTAAAATAACAGCATGGGGAAACGATAAAGGAGTTCACAGTACGGTTCACTGCTGAAGCCGTTCAAACTGAAGGTTATACTGAAGAAAAAGGCCTCGCAGCCCTCATAGCCGGAATAACGAGCGAGAAATTCAGGTTTGCTTTAGACAAGAGCCCTCCAAAAACTATGGCAGAGTTCCAAGCCAAAGCTCAGAAATATATCAATGTAGAAGAAGTCGCATTGACACGCCATGGAGTACAGGGTAAGAAACGCAAGCCAGAAGGAGCCTCTTCTACAGATAAAAAATATCGTCGTGATCAACGCGAACGTTCTCCCAAGAAGCCTTATTCCGGTAAATATCATAACTACACTCCTCTTAATCGGTCTCATGAAAAGGTTCTAATGGAGATTAAACACAAACCATATGTGAAGTGGCCTGCAAAGATCAAATTCGATCCCGAGAAGAGAGACAAGAGCAAGTTCTGTTACTTCCACAAAGATCATGGGCATAGAACCCAGGACTGCATCTCTCTACGAGACCATATCGAAGCTCTCATTCGAAAGGGCCATCTCTAGGATTATGTTACTCGTAAAAATCGATCACCAGAAAGGGCAAACACCTTGTCTCGCCAAAAGGAACAACCTCATCATCAAACTGACCAAGAGGACGTTGAGCCTACGGGGGAAATCCGCACCATCATTGGAGGACCAGCTTGCGGGGGCGATTCTCAAGCTTCCAGAAAAGCATACCCTCGAAAGGCGTCCAAAGAACCCTAGCAAATCTACTGGCTGGAACAGACGTCTAGCTCATCGGAGACCAGCCATCCTCCAATTTCCTTCACTCTCGAAGATGCAAAGGGAATTCATTTCCCTCACGAAGACTCCATCGTAGTCACATTGAAGGTATCAAATTATCTGACGCATCGAATTATGGTGGATACAGGTAGCTCAGCCGATATTCTATACTTGGAGGCTTTCAACAAAATGGCACTTGCTAGAAACCTTCTCAAGCCAGTATCGACCCCCCTCGTCAGCTTCGGAGGTGAGGTAGTAACGCCTGAAGGAAGCATCGATCTCCCGGTTACTTTTGGAGAAAGTCCAGCGAAGACCACCGTCTTCATAAACTTCCTCGTGGTGGATCGAAAATCAGCGTATAACGTCATTTTGGGGCGGCCGTCTCTTACTAAGGTCGGGGCAGCTTTGCATCCTTCATATCTGTGTGTCAAATTTCCTACCCCAAATGGTATCGGGGTCGTGCGAGGAAGCCAGCAGGAGGCGCGGTCTTGCTATCAGATAGCCCTACAAGATCGGAAGTCGGCTCAAGCAACACCCGTTATGGAGATAAAACAAGGTTCACCCACCTTCTCCACCAACACTTCGTTGGATCCGAGAGAGAATGCTCTTCAATCAGGAACTCCTGGGGAGGAAACAGTGGCGATTCATCTGATCGAAGACGACCCGTCTAAAATCGTGTACATTGGATCCTCTTTAACCAGTGTCCACCGTGGAGATTTGGTCCGTTTCCTCACTCAATACCAGGACGTGTTTGCTTGGTCTCATAAAGATATGCCAGGCATCGACCCCAACGTCATCGTACATCGTCTCAATATCGATCCAAAGCATAAACCCGTACACCAACGCCGACGTGCCTTCACTGCAGAAAGGCAAATGGCGATCAAAGCTGAAGTTGAAAAGCTACTCACGGTCAATTTCATAAAAGAAGTTGACTACCCAGAGTGGGTTGCGAACGTAGTTCTCATCCAGAAAGCTAATGGCAAATGGAGAATGTGCGTCGACTATTCAGACTTGAACAAAGCATGTCCCAAAGACAGCTTCCCGACACCGCGGATCGACCAGTTGGTCGACTCAACAGCTGGACACGCACTGCTTAGTTTTATGGATGCTTATTCTGGTTACAACCAGGTCATGATGCACCCACCTGATAGCCAGCATACCGCTTTCATCACAGACCGGGGATTATATTGTTACCAGGTAATGCCATTCGGTCTTAAAAATGCAGGGGCCACTTATCAACGTCTCTTCAACAAAATATTCGCTGCTCAAATTGGTAGGAATATGGAAGACTATGTTGATGACATGCTCGTGAAAAGCACTATAGAAGATGATCATATTTCTGATCTTCGAGAAGCCTTCGACCTAATGAGGAGGTATCAAATGAAATTGAACCCAGAAAAATGTGCGTTCGGTGTGTCTGCAGGGAAATTTCTCGGGTTCATGGTTGGCCAACGCGGAATTGAGGCTAATCCTGAGAAGATAAAAGCATTAATAGAAATGAAATCCCCCACCACTCTGAAGGACGTCCAGCGTCTGGCTGGTCGCATCGCATCGTTAAATAGGTTCATCTCGCGAGCATCTGACAAGTGTTTACCATTCTTCAAACTCCTTCGTGCAACGGCCAAGTCTGATTGGATATGGACGCCACAATGTGAGGAAGCCTTTCAACAATTGAAGCTATACATGAGCACACCCCCCATTTTATCTAAACCTGTAGCACATGAGCAACTCATTCTTTATCTCTCTGTGTCCACTACGGCCGTTAGTGCCGCTTTAATAAGAGAAGATTCCGGGGTACAGAGGCCCGTTTATTATATCAGTCGAGCAATGGTTGATGTAGAAACTAGGTATTCTGATATGGAGAAACTGGCCCTAGCCTTAGTCACGGCAGCTCGAAAACTGCGACCATACTTTCAAGCCCACGCTATTTTAGTACCGACGAATCATCCGCTACGACAAGTCCTTCAAAAACCTGAGGCTTCCAGACGGTTAACTAAATGGGCAGTCGAGATCAGCGAGCACGATATCTCATTCTGCCCTAGGACCGCGGTAAAGGGCCAGGCCGTGGCTGATTTCATCGCCGAATTCACATACTCTCCTGATGATAATACCATGACCAGTGACCAGCCTCCTTGGTTACTCTTCGTGGACGGGTCGTCGCGGGCTAGTGGCAGTGGAGCGGGCCTGATTTTAGTGGCTCCCGATGGGTCACATTTCCAATATGCTCTGCGTTTCGATTCTCGTATCTCGAATAACGAAGCTGAATATGAAGACCTGATCGTCGGCCTCGAATTGGCCATTGTCCTTGCAATTCAGAATCTGTCAATTCATAGCGACTCTCAGCTCATTGTCAACCAAGTCCTTGGTGAATTCGAGGCCAAAGAAGAAAGGATGGCCTTCTACAAGTCTCGTGTCCTCATCCTACTCGCAAAACTGAAGACTTACGAAATAATTCATATTTCTCGCGAGAAGAACCAACTTGCTGATTCCTTGGCAAAGCTCGCTTCTGCACCAGAATCTGAGTTATCACATTCGATCCCCATCGAGCATCGTCAGAACTTGAGTATTGACCAAGCGACTCTCGAGCATGTAATATCTGTACAATCATCTCCATGATGGATGGATCCTATCATCCTTTATCTCAGAGACGGACATCTACCAGAGGACAAGAAAGCTGCAAGGCAAATTCGTCTCCGGGCTGCCAGGTATACTTTACAGGACGGAATATTGTTGCGCAAAAGCTTTTCCTTGCCTTATTTAAGGTGTCTTCATCCAGAAGAAGCACTTCGTGTTCTAGACGAAGTACACCAGGGGGCATGTGGTAACCATCCCAGGGGACGATCCCTAGCATATAAAGCGATGAGGCAAGGATATTATTGGCCCACTATGAAAGCAGATGCAATTGAATTTTCTAAAAAATGTGACAAGTGTCAACGATATTTACCTATACCTCATGTACCATCCGAGCGGATGACCCCAGTTGTTAGCCCTTGGCCTTTTGCTCAGTGGGGGGTCGATATCATCGGGCCCTTACCCATGGGAAAGGGACAAAATAGGTTCGCGATCGTGGCAGTTGATTATTTCACCAAATGGGCCGAGACAGAACCATTAGCCAAGATTACTGAGAAACAAACTACTAAGTTTGTATGGAGAAATATTATATGCCGTTTCGGACTTCCTCACACTATAATTACCGATAACGGAACGCAGTTCGACAACGCAGCTTTTGATGAATTTTGTGAAAAATGGAAGATACGTAATCTCCGCACTTCTCCATATCATCCTCAGGCGAATGGGCAGGTCGAGGCAGTGAATAAGATCATCAAGCACCATTTAAAGACTAAGCTAGGGGAATGTAAAGGGGTGTGGCCAGAACTTCTGCCAGAAGTATTATGGGCGTATAGAACCACGGCTTGTACATCAACAGGAGAAACCCCTTTCTCCTTAGCTTTTGGTGTCGACGCAGTGGTACCAGTGGAAATTCAAGTGCCCTCATATCGGATCGAGTAATCAGGAAAACCTCCAACTTCATCGTGATCTCTTGGAAGAGCGAAGAAATGCTTCCCAAGTACGAGTGGCAGCATATCAACAACGTATTGCTCGTTATCGAAATGCTAGGGTTCGGCCTAGATCCTTCCAGCCCGGAGATTTGGTCCTGAGGCAAAAACTTGGAGTTCCCGCTCGTTCGTTGGATCCAAATTGGGAAGGCCCATATCGGGTTATTAGGATTGTGCGACCCGGTACTTATTATCTTGAAGACATGCAAGGGAAGCCCGTACGTCTCCCTTGGCACGTGGAGCATTTGCTACGATACTACCCCTAGATTTGATGTAGTTCATAAATAACCTTTTATGAATAAAGCGAAAGATATCTTTTGGTCGCTACTCCATTAACTTGGATCTGAATAGCCCTGAAGAGGATGCATACAATCCCTTGGCCAATCGCCTACCTTTGGTAGGGTTAAATTCACCCAGGATGGTCGCATTTCCATTTTATGGATGACCTTCATACCCTTGGTAAACCTGGAGGCAAACTTGGAGTCTCAATCGATAGATCAGTCTATCTCCACGAGGGTTTGGTCGCTACGACCCCCCGGATTGAGCACATTATCTCTCAATCGATAGATCAGTCTATCTACACGAGGATTTGGTCGCTACAACCTCCCGGATTGAGCACATTCTCTCAATCGATAGATCAGTCTATCTCCACGAGGGTTTGGTCGCTACGACCCCCCGGATTGAGCACATTATCTCTCAATCAATAGATCAGTCTATCTACACGAGGGTTTGGTCGCTACGACCCCTCGGATTGAGCACATTCTCTCAATCGATAAATCAATCTATCTCCACGAGGGCATGGTCGCTATGACCCCCCGGGTCGAGCATAACTCATTGCAACAGGAGGGCATTCAGTGCACGAAAAGAAAGTAAAACAAGAGCGAGAAGGCATTCATTGCATGAAAGGGAAAGAGTAAACAAGAAGAACAACACTTCCAAAAAATATCTTTTCATTGATAATAAATGTTTACAATATATGCTCGCGAGTACAAGAGAGGAAAACAAAAAGATCAATCTCTTGGAGGAACTGTGCTCTCGAGTTCAGGGCCCATTTCTGGAGCCCCTCCAGCTTGCGTGGCTTCAGTCACCTCGTTCTCAGCAGCAGCTTGCTCTTCTGCAGCTATGATGGTCACGACTCGACCAAATTCCCCCATATCAAAGGATGGGATCATTCGTTGCACTACTCTTAGTGCAAAGTCGCGACCAGCATCATACGACTCGTATCTTTCGTCGTCATATAGCTGCGAAGTCCGGAACTCGGAACTTGCCCGAGGACCTTCCTCCGAGAGCATTTTTACAAGGGTGACTTTCTCCTCGTCCCAGTGGATCGAGTCGTCCTTGAGCTGTGCAGGAGCGGAGCGCTCCTTGGCCAGGTTGTCGTTGGCCTCCTTGACCTGCGACCTGGCCTCCGCGAACTGCTCCTCCAGCGAGATCTTGTCTTGGCGGAAGATCTCCCTCTCTCTCTCAGCCTTCTCCTTCAAACCCGTGAGCTTCACGAAGTCTGAGTCCAAGGCTTGATACCTGTCGGTCAGGACTTGGATTTTCTCGATGAGGATCTTCTTCTCCTCATCTCTCTTCACGATCACCGCCTCACGGGCCTTGAGCAGCTGATCTCTTCCTTGAACTGCCTTCTCCAAGGCATTCTTCTTCCCCTCAGCCTCATCTATCACGCGACGGGCGGCAACGATATCACGCCTCGTTCGCAGGATAAGATCTAAGCCCTGCAAAAGTGATGAAAAATGTGAGAAAGTATTCTGGAACGTAATAACAGAATAAAGCAGATCTTGACAAGGTCTTACCTGAACCATCCTCACCCCAGCTTCGAGGAAAAGGTTCTCAGGGCTTGGCTCGGGAAGAGAGCCGAAGGCATGAGGGGGGACGTTCTCGAATAAAAATTTACATACTGGATGGAGGTGGCGGGGAATAGAATATGTCCCACTCCCTGACAGTTGGGCAACAACCAACCCGGCCGTCTCGCGGAGGGGAGGCATCGACTCGCAAGCAGGTCCCTGCTCGGCAGCAGGGATCAGTTCGCGAGCAGGAGCCAGCTCTTGAGGCTCTATCTGCTCTTGAGCCTCTTCAGCTGGGGGGCAGCCGGACCCCGCCCCATCCGGGGAATTGTCAGCAATGTTAATCACTGGCGGTCCAGGTACGACCACCAGTGAGGGAATAGTGGGCCCAGCCGGGGCCCCCGCCATGCTCGCGGGAGGGGCAGGCTGATCGCTACCCGTGCGAATGGATGATTGAGATGGTTCGGCAGGTGTTCTCTTCTGCCTCTTGGAGCTTGTGCCCTTCAGTCGGGGCAGCAGACCTCTCTTCTCTCCGGCCTTCGTCATCTCAACCTCTCTTCTTGATATTAGGCCCGCTGCTGCAAGTCGCGAAGGAGACAAGCAAGCCTCGATGTGCCTGTCACCAACAGGCACCTTGTACACCTTTACTATTTTCTCGTTGATTCCCCCCTTTAGATTTGGTTTTCTCAAGGCCGGGATACCTGCGAGCACAAACAGGGGTAAAAAAAATGAATAAAACCCTAGAAACCATAACCGGAGAAAATTGCACAATGCGAGACTGTGCCTACCTTCACAGAAAAAACGGGTCACTCTTGGACCCCTGGAGGAGGCAAACTCCCAGTTCCCGGAAGCATAGAACCACCGCTTCCTCCAGCCGGGATAATTCGAGGAGGGCTTCCCCAGCACGAAGTTATCCCGGTGCCAGTAGCACAGGTAATACCAACCTTCGCTGGATGGTGCTTTCTTTAGACGGAACATGCGGAGGAATTCCTCCGCTGTAAGCTCCCCGTTGCCGGCCTGAGCCCAGAGGGCAAAGGAACCCAGGACTACCCTCCATCCATTCACAATGAGTTTCCCGGGGGCAATCTTGTAACACCGGAGTACGTCGCGTATGAAGGGATGGAAGGGGAGGAGCTGGTACTCATAAAAAGCTACGCATCCTAGGGGAGGGGAGTCTGGCGTCTCTCCATCTCCAGGCAATCGGAGAGTGACTGAGTCGGGGATCAGGTATCTCTCCCGTAACTCAACCAGCCGGTCCTCCGATAAAACATAAGGATATCCGGCTGCTGTGTATCTCCCTGCCGGAACCCTCGCACTGCTAGAAGCAGAGGATTCCGGGGTAGCATCACCTAGTGGGACGGTGGTCTCGTCAGAGTTCCCAGCCATGAGAAGATGAAAAGAAAAGAAAAAGGAAATATACCCAAGTAAACAGAAAGAAAGAGGAAGAAACACCGAAGGGAGAAGATGAAAATGGAGATGACGCGAGAATTCTTTTTCTTCGAAATAACTTCTGTAGAAAAATAGAGGAATGGCGGACTCCGTATATTTATAGGCAATCATTCCGCCGCATCTGGTGATACGTGGCGGTCTCTCCTTCGGCGCAGCACTCGAGCAGGCACGCCCATTAACTCCTCAAACACGTGGCGAGCGCCCCTTCATTTTCTGTCTGCGGAAAGGCTGCGGAAAGCTGGCGCTCATTAATTCCAGCCCATCATGTGAGGTTCCGTTCTCGATGAAGGCAGCGGGCGGTTACGTGTGGTAGTGAGCTAAGTCCTTCCCTTCAAAATTCTTGGCGGCAAGGACTTGGGGGGCATCTGTTATAGGCAAAATAATGGAGATCCAGCTCAGCTATTAAAGATTGTACACGGACGCCCATTCGACTCGCGAGATCATCTGAGCGAGAGTCGCAGATCGGGTAAATACGGAAGTGCCCATTCGACTCTCGAGAACATCTGAGCGAGAGTCGCAGATCGGGTAAATACGGAAGTACCCATTGGACCCTCGAGATCATTTGAGCGAGAGTCGCAGATCGGGTAAAGTGCAGGATGCCCATCCAACTCTCGAGATCATATGATCACAAGCCGCAGATTGGGTAAGTGCGGGATGCCCATCCGACTCTCGAGATCATATGCTCGAGAGTCATAGGATGGATAAATACGGAGCACCTATTCGCAAGGCTTCGAGCTCCCATAGCCGATGGTCAGATAAAGCAAAGCAAAGATTCCCTTCTTGAACAGCGAGCAGACCTTCTCACAAAGTCGTTGAAAGGTGTTACGTCAAAATGAGCGAGCACTTGGACTCGCGACCATGTTCCAACATGCGAACAACTTTTCTGCGACTACATCTCTTAACCTTCAGTACCAGCACCCGATTCCCGTCGAGCAGCTTGTCCAATCCCTCTGCGATGCCAGGCAGGGCTACACCCAGTTCGGTGGTTTCCGTCTTGTCGGCGTCTCCTTCCTTTTCGCTGGCTATGACTCCAACTACGGTTTCCAGCTCTACATGAGCGATCAGCGCTATTACTACGCCTACCGGCAGCCCGTATAGGTCGGTTTTCGGGCTTATCTTCTCTGGTGGTTCCGGATCTCAAGGGATTACCATCAAGGAACGTGATTGCCGAAATAAGTCATTGGGTTGGATCTCGTCTCTAAAGATGAGGATCTTATCCCACGAAATCAGCAAGATCTCAGTATCGTACACGAGATCAGCGGGATCTCGATATCTTGCGTAACAGATTGAACCGCTTCAGATCTATATAAAGGGATGACTCCATTAAGGGAAAGGTACACACAATATTCGATCTCTGTCCCGTTTTGCCTGGCTACTCTTCTTCTTGCTTTGGCCTGACTTAAGCATCGGAGGGCTAACGGCTGGACCCCAGCCACCCTTAGTTGCTGTCTGTTTTCTTTCAGGTTTGGCGGAGGAAATCTCTGTTGGAGAGAAGGTGAACATCCGGAGGATCCTGTTACAAAATCTGACATTAACAGTCCCACAAGGATTTGTGTGTGAATATTCTCAGAATTTATCCGAAGTAACTTAAAATCAAAATCACATTAGGAACTAAATATGGAAAAATGAAATTTAGAATTAAAAAGTGAATATGAGAGATGAAAACAATAATCTAAAAGGCACTAGAGCGCCAAGGATCCACTTTTAGTTATTTTCAATGTATCAACCCAACTAGGTTTCTCAATTACATAATCGGAATCGAAGTCCTATCTCTATCCGATCGGAATATGAAGTGGTTAGATCAAAACTATCTAAAACAATTCCTTATTCATTGATTTGATTCCCATAATAATGCTCAGGCATTGGGCATACTCAATTGTGTTAGTGCACTTTTCTGTGGTATACTAGTGCACCTTGTTTGTCAATTACTTAGGTTAGTGGGTCTAGTGTCGGTTGAGCTTAATGAAGACGAATAACGAAGACTCAAGACGGACCGGCTGCATCAAGGAAGTAGAAACAGGTAAAAGTGATGCCTTGGTGTGCCTTGCCTTGACCAAAACCTAACCCATAACCTCTTAGATGACTTGCACCAACTAGGT
Source organism: Liriodendron chinense (assembly GCA_003013855.2). Lineage (NCBI taxonomy): Eukaryota > Viridiplantae > Streptophyta > Magnoliopsida > Magnoliales > Magnoliaceae > Liriodendron > Liriodendron chinense. Next base: position 1,484,480 of record ML058437.1, on the reverse strand, counting down.
ATACCTTTAGTCATCATCATTAGTCTTAGAACTCCATGAAAAACATGATAAATTAGACTAATTAAAGAGGTGGAAGCTGCTGCAATAAAAAAGGCTCAAACAGCAGTTTCCGATAGGACTCCGATCAATCGGACAGGTGCTCCGATAGGACTCCGATCGATCGGACAGAAATTTCGATCAATCGGAAATTGTCCCAGAAAAAATTAAAAACTCACTGGACATATTTCCGATCAATCGGACAGTCTTCCGATCCATCGGAAGGGGCCGTCCGATCAATCGGACAGTGTTCCGATCAATCAGAATTTCTTCCAGAGACTTCTCTGGATAGATTTTCGATCAATCGGACTTGTCTCCGATCAATCGGACTGGGCTCCGATCAATCGGACACTTTTTCCGATCAATCAGAGATGCACGAATCTGCTCATTTTTTTGCCATTGGAAGAAAATCTATCTAAAAGGGGGATTCGTTTTTTGAGCTAAAGGGATGGGATTTTGAGGAGATAGAAGCCACCATTGCTAGAGATCATTAGAGGCTCTATCCCAAACCCATAGCAAGCCATTCTCCTTGTGTTTTCATCACAAGCTTGGGCCATTCAATGGCATCTTGAGAATGGACTTGTTCCCTCTTGATTCCTAGGGTTTAGACACCTTGATGATAGTTAAATCCTTTGTCTAAACACTACCTAGGAGTCCATTTAGGTGCATTCCTCTAGGAAACCCATTTCCTACCATTTGTAGAGGTTTCACCATTCCCTAGCACCTTGGGCATCTCCAATGGATCATCACATGCAAGGTAGCTGATCTTGGAGCTGAATCCTTGGCAAAGCAACGGCGTCAACAATCGGGGGAGCACAAGGGGAGCTGATTCAAGCACGGGAAAGCGAGAAGAAGCAACCTAAGACGGTGTAACAAGGGGCTCAATCCGACAAGTAAGGTTGTCTTGTTAAGAGTCCATCCACTCAATTCCCTGTGGGAGTTGAGTGTAGAGTTTGCTTGACAAACTCGACCCGGGGTCGTTAGCCGATCCTTGGCCTATTAGTTGGGCCTAAAATCTATGGACGTCAGCCATTCCTTGGCACGTTAGTCGGGCCTAAAACAAAGTCTCCAAGGGGGAGCCACCAACACGGGTGCAAACGTGTAGGTTGGGAGGAACCTGTAAACTCCCCGGTTGGGTGGATCCGAGTTAAAACACCTTGGTTGGGAGGAACCAGATTTAAACTCCCCAGTGAATGCCGGTGTGCTCAAAGGGGTTGAGTACTTGAACCGGGAGTGGAGTAGACAAGTAGTCGAACCACTATACATCCTTGTGTTTGTGATTGTTGTTGAGCACATTTCTATTTATGCATTGTGTTTAAATTGGTTAATTATGAATGCTTAGTTAGGAATGCATGCTAGGCACTTGATAAGCACATCCACACTCACAAGATGTACTTTCACTACCTCAAGTAGACTTGAACTTCTTGATCCATCCTCACTCAAGTCTATTTGAGTAGCATAGATTAGGTTCTTCATTAGCTTAATCATTTAATTAATCTATGCTTGTTTAGACTAGGTTGTTTATAGCTTTTATCATATGCTAGTCTTTTGATTGGACCCACTTAGGCTTGGAAGCCAAAGTGTTATCGCTTACATAGTTCAATTTGTTAAATTTGTTAAGTAGGCGAAAAGATTTTAAAAAGGTCCTAATCACCCCCCTCCTATAGGTTTAGCCATAATTCTAGTTGCTCTTTAAGCTTCCGCACGTGTATGCATAAGGTGTCGTGTTAGACTACCCGACGCAATTTCAAATTGTATAGGCCAAGCCTTTATCCAATCTAGTTAAGATCATAATCATAGCCTTCATCAATTCTTGTAGAATTGACTTTTCACCAATGATTTAAATTTCAATTAAACCAAAATCAATCAGCAAAATAGCTATTTTAGATTAACATAAAAGATTAGAACTTTAGTTTAATATAGTTCCCATATTAAGATCATGACATTGAAAAGCATCTATCATGCCCGGAGTCGATGATAGATCAATGAACTATATAAGTATAAACAATGCAAACAAGCAGGTTACTAGATTTAGATTCACTAAACATCACATGAGCTCGGAGTCATCAAGAGATCAAAGAAGAACTAAACTAGAACTTTATTCAATCTTCACTCTATCATGCCCTGAAATCCGGCACCCGGGTATATCTAACCCGGATCCTGTACCCGAAGGCATTACTTATGTATTGTATGCTTAGATTTCATAATTCACATTTACAGTACCACATGATTCACATTCATACGATATACCATCCAAAAATTTAAGAAATAAATATTTATTTAAAGAAAAATGTAATATTGAGGTCCCGACACGCCATCACAATACTATCATGTAACTAATTAATGCTTATTACAATTTATTTAAAAGGTATTAAAGAAATTATAGATAAATGCGAATATAGAAGCATTTCTCCTTAAATGTCTCCATGAGGACCTATTCCTGAAATTTTAAAATCCCAATAGGGAAAGCTGTGAAGCCCAGCAAGTAATCTCAATACAAGTTTCAAAACATAACATAATCCAAATAAGACGTATAAATACAACAGCCATTCATGTAAAGCAAAAGATGGAGAAAATATAATTTTTTAACGTTAATTCACAAAAATTTAAATATGAATGGATGGAATCAACATAAGTTATACTCCACAATAGTAAATGTAATTTTATTATTTTTAACACTAGGGCCAGTTTACACCGGTTGGCCAACACCAGCACCAATACAACACCTAACCTGGCAATGGGAACCTTTCGCGTGATAAGCTCATCCATCCAAAAGACACTTAGCCTGACAATGGGAACCTGTCGCTTGAAACGCTCACCCATTCAAAGGGCACTTGGTGAGGGACGCATTTGTACGTTAGCTAGTCAAACTACTACTCTACCGAACCTGGCAGTAAGAACCTTTTGCAATCCTGACATGCTCACCTGCTCAAAGGGTACAGTTGAGGTTCCAAGAGGTACCAATTGGAATTCTGGGATTTTCAACCCAAGGGTCTAAGTTGCGCCACCTATTTATGCTTCAGCGATTTTCAACCCATAGGACTTGATCACCCAACCTATTTTCTGGTGTCCAAAAACCGTTCTGATCATGCATGATTTCAATATTACATGAATCAATTATATATATAAAATGAAACCTTCAATACTTGCTATTCTTCGGTCAAATCCATTACATGCTGTACATGATATATCAACCCAAAAAGTAAAATTCCATGCCAACGTAAATTGTACATGTTTAAACTTCCACGTAGAAAATAAATATGCAACCTAATCTATTGAATAAGATTGTGTGGAAAATTATATATAAATTTAGAATTTCTACAATTATTTTTATAAAAAGGAAAATTATATAGATCCAAACTTTTCTCCAATTCATACTACAAAAAAATTATTAGCATTGTATTAATAATAATCCAATTTATAGTCTAATTAAGGTATTTTAATTAGACTAAAGACAAATAATAAACTAAATAACAAAATTAAAAGCATGACAAATAATTACAATAATAATAATAATAATAACAACTATTGTAAGCATAAAAATCATAAATTATTCAAATAATATTTTTTTAAACAATGATAAATAAACCAATAAAGAAATAAAATAAATAATGTTTTTTTAAAGAAGAGACAATGCCACACAGCCGCCTATGTTTTAAGTCATTTCCATAAAAGCAGCAGCTGTTAAACTCTTTCCTAAAACCCACTTAATCTTTGGAAATATTGCCAAAAATCTACCTCCATAGACTTTGACTATCAATTTGGTAACGACGTCAGCCGTTAGCCCAGAAAAGGACCATTTTACCCCAAAATTTTAGATGATTTTAAATCCTATATCTTGCCATCTACCATGCCAAATCCACGGACAAGAGGACTATATTGTGGGCCCTATAATGATTTGTTTGTTCCATCCACGCCGTCATTCATTCGTGGATCATCATTTTAGAGCATGAGCAAAAAAATGAAGAACATCCGGATCTCAAGTGGACCCCACAACACAAAAACAGTGGCAAAACTACATCCGGATCTTAAATGAACTCCTTACCCTTGATTTTTATGTAGCCCACCATGATGAAAACACAACATCTAATCTAACCATGAGGTGGCTTAATAAAATTTATGCCTAGTATCAAAACATCAGGTCCAACCATGATTTAGATGGGCCAAACAAATTGAAAACCATTTTGAGTGTAAGAAATGGCCAATACTATTGTGAATCGTATGGTCCACTGGAATCATGGATGGACAGGAACTTAGGCTCTGGTCCTAATGTGGGTCAAATACGAGGTGGTACGGTTGGATTTCAAATACACATCATAGTGGGCTACCTTATTTTTGAAGTAATGCCTCAGGATGGAATTGCCCGAGATCAAAGCTTTTTCAAGTACACAAAATCAAAGCCCATTGAGTCTCCGTCCAGCAAGTCTTTGCGAGCCCACTGTGATGCATGGGTTTTATCCACACCGTACATCCATTTTTCCAGATTATGTTAGTGTAAGAACCAAAAAATGAGGCAGATGCCGGGATCAAGTAGACCACACAGTACATGATTGAATGCTCACCAATAACTACTTCTTGGATATTATGCACTCACTATTAAAACATTCTTTGGGCCACAGAATCTTTGGATAAAGCCAATAGTTTTCTTATTTCAGTTTATCCCACTGACAATGACATTATAAACGATTACAAAACCTTATGAATGGTTTAGATGACCTATAAATGTCACAATGGACACCAATAATCTTTCAATGGTAGGCACATCTATTTCCGACGTGTGGCCCACTTCAGTTTTTGATCCACCTCAATTTTTGTATTGTGTCCTAATATGAGCTGGGAAAACAGATGAATGGATTTGATTTTAAATAAGCATCATGGTGAGCCCCACTAGTGGTGGTGTTACAAACATTTGTCATGTTGGTTCAACCATCCCATCTGGTGCACAAAGACGGGACTCTCGCCGTAAAGAAGTAAGGAGACAAGACTATGAAGCAAGAGCCATGGGAAGCTAGGTGGGGCCCACTAGGATGCTTGTGAGAGATCCACCTGGTATATCTGCTTTGCCATCTCATTTCAGGGCATGAGTCCAATAATGATGTAGATTTAAAAGATTGAGTAAGCCACATCACAGAAAACAATGGGATTATTAGACCATCCATTGACGTTAAAAAACTGGATGAAAATGATTATTTGATAACTCAAAAAATGATGTAACTATCCATTCATAGGTGGCCCAAACAGATGGAGGGCTCGGATCATCAACCCATTCATTCATGGAGAGAGGCGGGAGAGTGCAACGGGATGAAAAAAAAAATCCATTAAAAGAAATGAGGGTATCTCCGCCATTTTAGAAATATAGTATCAGGCAACTAACGGTAGTAGACGGACTGCGGTAAAATGACTATGGTGCAAAAGATAAGTGGGTTTTAGGAAAGACTTTAAAATCAGCCCTTTTTTTTGGAAATGGCCTAAAACATAGGCGGCTATGCGGCATTGTCTCTTTAAAGAATCATGTGAGAGAAACTTACATTTTAATTTTTTTTCTTTTCTCTTCCTTACTTTTTCTCCCTTCCATTTTCTTTCTCTCTCTAGTGAGCAACCAAGGTAATTAAATTCCTCTCTCTCTCTCTCTCTCTCTCTCGTTAAACACTACTACATACCCACGCCTCTCACCACTCCACCTATTTATACACCAAATTCCTCTAGCCTCTTTAAGACACATGTTGTGTAAAATACACTCTTCTCCTTACGTTTTTCATTCTTCAGTTTCTTCTTCTTTTCTCCATTTGAAACACGTGCTTGCATGATCCTTGATTTGCATGCACGACATGTTGTGCATGTGTGCATGTGATGCATGTGTATGAGAGGTGTGTGTGCATGAGTTTTGCACACGTGGCCAACATGCACATAAGACACATGCATGTGCCACATGTGTGTGAGAGGTCTGTGTGCATGAAATGGGTGTAGATGGTGTGTAGTCTTTGATGGATGGATGGGTGAAAAAATATATGGTTAAATGGATGGATAGATGGGTGGGATTTGTGAGTGACCATCTGATCAATAAAATGGATCAGTTTGGTAAGATGGACAAGCATTTTATCAATTTTCAGCATATGGACGGTTATATGGGTGTATCTTTGGATGATGGTTAGATGCATGGTTGTAGTTAATGTATTGCTAGATCTGGATATGTTTAGCTTAACGGTTGAGATTGGACAACTTGATCATGTAGATCAACTGTTAATCTGGCATGTCAGTCAATGGTTAAAATTTAACGGTTAAGATTAATTTGGGTTATTACACACTCAAACCATGTTCATTAACTAAAATAATAAAAAGGAAACCTGGGTTGCATCAATCCATCAAAAACGAACTAAAAGCTTCACCTCTTAGCTCTAGCTAAGAGGTTTTAGTTCATCTCTAACATGCTTGAACTAAACTCTCTCAAAAACATAAAAACTAGAAGAAAATAAGGAATTAGAAGTAGAAATCCTTCTCCCAAGTCTCATTGATCTTCCCCACGTCCTAGTATGCTTTGAGAATGAAGAGAACACCTCCTTTTATAGCACAAATCCGCCACCGAGTAGAAAGGTTCGACAAACCGCGTAGAGTTTTCACACTAGGAAAATAGGTCACCGAAAATATAAACTGCCAAAACAGATTTTTTAAAGCCTCTGTGTGTGGCCGACCGGTCAGACCTCTCTAGCTGACCGATCATGACTGGTCGGAGACATCTCGGCACGGTCCAGCAAGAATCTAGAGTTCAGCAAGGGGGTGGCCGACCAGTCATGATCAGTCGGACCTCTCTGTGGGCTTTGTTTTCCATCTTCGTTCTTTTATTCTCTCCTTGCTTCTTCTCTCGACTTCTTAGCCTTTCTTCATTTGATCTTCAAGGTGTATTAGGAAGGTCTTTTAGCATTAAATTAGTGAAGTCTTTCGTTCCTACAATCGCAAAAGCATGCATTAGATGAATCTTTTAGACATAAAAAACATGCATAATGAGTGATGAATTGGGGTTAGAATATGCATAATTTAGAGCTCAACATGAAGTTATGCGACCGCACAACTTTTGAGCGCAACTCATTTTTGGGCAAGATATAAGGCCAAGTTGTGTGGAAAAGGACAGAGTTCACATGTGCAAATGCCTATAAATAGCACTCCAACCCTCTCGCTTGGTACCTTGAAGAAATCATAGACCCTTCCAGAGCTCCCAACAGAGGAATCTAGAGGTACCCTAGGAAGATCTGTGCAACTCATCTTCTAAAGATATTACAACTTGATATTGTCGATTGTACCTGAGAATGGAGATGAAGAAGGACAAGATACAAGTTGTCCAATAGCGCAACTTGACTATGAAGTTGCGCATTCATGCAACTTATCCTGCTAATAGTCTATAAAGATTGGTTTCAGTCAATTCTTTAAGGAGTCAATCTTGAGTTTCTTTTGAAGATTGAAGAATAAAGAGATGTGTCGCATGGTTTCAAACACACACAACTCTTCTGTCACTTCAACAGACCTCTGATGAGAGTCAAAATGCTACAAAATTTCCTTTAAGCAATTTACTTCGTTGTTCATATTAATAGTATTTTATTTTAAAATCAAAGGATGTAATTCGTGGAATGTAAAAAAAACCCTTACTTGTATTAATGAATTGATTAATGATGAATGTCTTCCATTTAAATTCATATTATTAATTATTAGACTGCAAATGTTTCGTTCAATCGAACTGTATTAATTGTGGTATAAGAAAGTTAGATAAGGCACGGCATTTGTCTTCTCCATGATCCATGCCATCCATTCAAATTTAGAAGTTGTATCGTAAAAGCCTTAAATTTTGAGGTGGATCAAAAGTTCAAGTGGACAAATATAACCAGATTCACTTTAATGTTTTTAAAATTTCCCACTATTGAGACTTCCTACGACCGCCCTACCACTCAAATCCATGTCATTTTTTGGTCGATAACCTAAGGGCCTATTTGGATTCACTGAAATGGTGGGAAAGGAAACAAAGTTTCCCAAGAAATCATCTTTCTACCGTTTGTAAAGACCAAAGCTATAGGAAATTCAACTTCCCACACGTCATATTTTCCTACAAAGTTAGCCTTTTATTTTCTCGACTAGACCCTTTGGAAAGGAAGTTTCCTTTCCAATGCTTTCTCCAACTTGAATTCGGCAGTGACACTTTCGATGAGAGTAAATTAAGTGCGGATCAACTTCACGCAGCCCTTAACCATGGGGCTCGCCTTAATATATGTATTCTATATCCACATTGTCCATCTATTTTGTAAGATTATTTTATGGCATGAGATAGAAAATAAAGCAGATCCAATTCTCAGGTGGACCATATCTTAGGAAACAATGGTGATTGACTATTAATGGGCCACAATAATTTTGGATCAAGGTGATATTAGTTTTCAGCCTTTATCCAAGTTTATGTGACAATAATAAGTTGAATGGCAAATAAACATTATGGAAACAATACAGTAGGCCTATGAAGTTTTTAATGGTAGGGTGTTCAACCGTCATTGTTTCCTTTAATATGGTCTCGGGTGCCAAGTGGGTGCTGTTAGTGCTGGAGAATCTCTGTGAGCCCATCATGATGTCTGTGTTTTATCCACACCATCCACCCATTTTGCTAGCTCATTTCAGGGCATGAGCCCAAAAATGAGGCAGATCCAAATCTCATATGGACCACACCATAGAAAATAGTGATGATTGAATGGCAACCATTAAAAACTTTTTGGGTGCGACAAAAGTCTTGGATCAATCCAATATTTATTTTTTCCCCTCAATACAAGTTTGTGTGACCTAATTAACTAATTGAATGGCAACTAAACATTTCAATGGGCCCTAAAAACTTTTTAGTGGTGGGTGTTCAAACACCATTGTTTCTAGTTGTGTGGTCCCCCAGGGTTTTTATTCTGCTTCATTTTTTTTGCTCATGTCATAAAACGAACTGACAAAATGTATGGACGGCATGGATACATTATGGTGGGGCACACAAATCTTTTCTAGCATCTACCCATAACCTTCCTATTGAAGGTGTCACTATCCTGATTTAACTCTTATGGAGTTTTCCTAAAATTAAGGGGCGAATAAGTCTTGGTAGCTGGGCTTCACATGGGCCCAGCATGCTCTCAATGTCCAATCCACTCCATTCAGTATGATCATTCCTCAACGTTAAGCACTAGGACAAAAAATCAGCCTAATCCATAACTTAGGTAGATCACACCACAAGAAATATATAAGTGAGCCACACGTGTGTTCAAGTTGGACCATTGAAAAAAAAAGTAAGACCATTGAACACTTTTTCTAAACACCTGTCTTTCCCACATGTGTTCAAGTTGGGCCATTAGACACTTTTTCTAAACATCAATCTTTCTCTGATGGTGTGATCTACAACTGGATTTTTTTTTCGTTCCATGATCACAATGTACGATACCCCGATAGATGCCTCGATTACTTAAATGTGTGCCAAGTCCCTCGTGTTAGCTGTGATGAGATCTATGCACAAGATTACATGGCTCTTAATTATGCACATGTCCAATAGATGGGAGAGTTGTTGATCAAGAGATTGCCACTCTATATGTGTATTTTTTTCATAGATAGGGTATATGATCATTGGTCACATGGTGGCCTTCCTAAGTCTTAGATCAACTTAAGCTTTAGTTGTAAAATAAATAGGGAAAGGCACACGAGTTGCAATCGAAATAATTTCTTAAAAGAAAAATTGCCAAACATATGATTTGGAAAAATATATCAATTTTCTTGAGAAAATGTTGTTGATAAACAAACGATAGAAATAGTATTTCCTTTTCCATGCTTTCATGGAAATAAGGTTTCTCGAGAATTACAATTTCTTTTCCCACCTTTTCCGCAAATCCAAACAAGCCCTAAGAGGAGATGAGAAAACCTATGGTCAGTGTCGATCACTCAACTTAATGAAGGTAGGCCCCGTTTCAAACCTCATAAAGGCGAACCAAATTCCAGGGGTATGCCTATAATATGAAGACTTAACAAAGGCATTTTACAGTCTCAAATACACTTCTTAATGGACCTAGATTGGGTACTTCCCTTGCTTGTCCGTAGCAACCACGTGATGTTTGGGTTTCATCCACACAGTCAATCCATTTTTCCATGTCATTGTAAGTTTAGAGACAAAAAAATGATGTAGATCTAACTCTCAAGTGTACCACAGAATGTGGATTAAATGCTTACTGTTGAAAAATTATAAAGTCCACGGAAGTTTTGGATTAAGTTGATATTTGTTTCTTACCTTCATCCAGGTATATATGACCTTATGAACAGGTTGGATGGTAAATAAACATCATGTTGGGCCTTAGGAAGGTTTAAACGATGGACATCATTAACACGACTTCTTCCTATAGTGTGGCTCACTTGAACCTTTGATATGCTTTATTTTTGGGCTCATGATCCAAAATGACATGGAAAAATGGATTGACGGTGTGGATAAGATACGTACATCACAGTGACCCCTCAGAGCCCCAGCCTGAACTACGAATGTTTGTAATTGTTAACGACAGATTCTGGTAATAGGTCCTTACCAAGTATAGGCCATTCTCGAAGTGAGCTCCCCTCTAAACCTGATAGCCAAAGAAGAAAACTAAGGGTGGCCGGCGCTTGGCCGTTGGCCCTCCGAAGCTTAAGTCAAAGGTGACTTGATAGTAAGATGAAGTATTAAATGTAGGCTTAAAGATTGTGTACCTTTATCGTTTGTGGGGCCATCCATTTAAATGTAGGCTTAAAGATTGTGTACCTTTATCGTTTGTGGGGCCATCCATTTAAATGTAGGCTTAAAGATTGTGTACCTTTATCGTTTGTGGGGCCATCCATTTATACGGATCTAGGTGATCCAACCTATTACGCAAGTTGTTAAGATCATTATTGATTTCAGGGGATAAGGTGCTTATCCTGTTGTTAGAACTAGAAAAATCATGCTCGTCAGTAGTTTTTCTTGTGTTTCATTATTCTGGGAGGAATTCTGAGTATAGAGACATTCATGAACAACCACAAGCAATCATAAAGTATACACAAGAAAGCACTGTGAAGTGAATTTTATTCCAGAGATCCCGAGGTCTTTTACATTCTAGACTATGAACTGGTCACGAACCCTTAATTACATCAATGGATGATCACCCTTGATTAAAAGGCAAAAGTAAATGCATGCATGTATCATAAATGAATTAAATAAAGCGTTAAAAGAGCATAAATATAAATAAAGCACAATATAAACAACACTGAGATTTTTACGTGGAAACCCTTATGGGAGAAAACTATGGCACAAAGCGACAAGATTCCACTATGAATTGCAGTTATACAATAGATGGAATATTAAAGGGATGAAGCTCGGATAGATCGAGCAAGTACTTTAAATCTTCAGGGATTATAGTCTTAAGTTCATGGTCGCAGAGACCAAGTTTAAGATTCATCATGGACCAAGCCACTGTTAAGACTAGCTAGATGTTGGTCCCATACTCTTTCGGGCGTTCCTAGTTGACTAACAACCAGGATTTTAACCGAGTCGTGTATCTCAGTGTCATCACGCGTCACTGTAGACGAAATGACTTTCAGGAATACACTCCACAGTTTCCACTTAGTGCAACCAGGGCCAGTGACCTTCTCGTGTTTGGACGGGTGACTTGCTGGAAGGCACTCCATGGTTTCTTAGTGCAACCAGGGCCAGTGACTGTCTCGTGTTTGGACGGGTGACTTGCTGGAAGGCACTCCATGGTATCTTAGTGCAACCATGGCCAGTGACCGTCTCGTATTTGGACGGGTGACTTGTTGGAAGGCACTCCATGGTGTCTTAGTGCAACCAGGGCCAGTGATTGTCTCGTGTTTGGATGGGTGACTTGCTAGAAGGCACTCCATGGTGACTTAGTGCAACCAGGGCCAGTGACAGTCTCGTGTTTGAACGGGTGACTTGCTGGAAGGCACTCCATGGTGTCTTAGTGCAACCAGGGCCAGTGACCATCTCGTGTTTGGATGAGTAACTTGCTGAAAGGCACTCCATGGTTTCTTAGTGCAACCAAGGCCAGTGACTATCTCGTGTTTGGACGGGTGACTTGTTAGAAGGCACTCCATTGTCTTTTAGTGCAACCAGGGCCAGTGATCATCTCGGGTTGGACGGGTGACTTATTGGAAGGCACTCATTACCTTAGCCACTCAACTGACGGATCCCACTTTGGACAGGACACACATCAACTGGTCTTAACGATGAAGTATTTCAAATGTTTTAGAGCTCCTTGATTATGGTTTTCGATGATAACCATAGTCCCCTTTGATTTAGTTTCGTAAATTGATCCGGGATGAAATAAATTCATGCAATGGATGCAAATGAGTACAGTACAAAGTAAATATGCTTTATGCATGCTCAAGAGAGGATCGCATTTATGCTAGATGTTCAGTGTGTCAGACAAATTATGCATTTGATTTGATTGATCTGCTTCGTGTATATCTTTTCATCATCGATATTTTTGTCTTTACGTCTTTGAGATCGCAATTGATTTCATTTGGCATTAGTCAGTTACCAAGGCACTTTCCAGGGCTGAAAATGACTAAGTAATATACCTATTTGCGGTCTGCTCAGGGCATTTGGTAGATACCATCAATGATCGTCTTTGAACAGGGGTGGATTATGTCCACGAGGGTCACAGTGCGACCGCATTTCGATTCGCTTAGCATAGGTCAATTTTCGAGCCGATAGGGCACTTCCCAGGGCTAAAAATGACCAAGTACTGGGCCTGCTGACTGCTTAATTAGGGTTCTAAAAGATCCTGAGATCAGGTAATCTCATTGTAATGCATGATTATGGTGTATCATGTTATGGCAGAGAGAAGTTTTCCTCTCGGGGTCGGTCAAATTCCACCCGATTCCTCTTGATTTTGAGTGTTTCCGACTTTTTTGGAGGGGTTTCCAAAGTTCGTAATTTTGACCAAGTGTTGGCCTTTTTTTTTTATCAAACTGCTGATTTGGCCCACTTATCATTGACCGTTGGTGAATCCGATTTGGGGAATGGATAGAGGACATTGATGTGTCTAGGAGGATCGGTTTGATTGGAAACTGATTTAGATCGAAGGATGGCCACATCATGGGAGATCTCACACCCCAACCAGCGTCTAGGCGCACCTGTTATGGGATGTGGGCGCATGTGGTTGAGGTGGGCCCATGTGCCCTCTTCCTCAGGCGCATGTAATGAAAAGAAAAGGGAGGAGAGAGAGGGTGGATGGGAGGTGAGCGCATGTGCCTCTCCTGGGCGCATGTGGCCTCTCCACTCTACAATAATTTTTATTTCCAAAGCTCCATGGGCATGGGCGCATGTCACTATGCCACTTAGTGCATTTTTGCACATTCCCCCTCCAAAGAATGGGTGCATGCTATGTGACTTTGGAGAAATTATGAATCTTCTCCTTTCGGTGGGAGAAATCCCTTTCCGGCGAAGGGACGGGCGCATGTCCCTTGTTGGTGAGGTTTCCGGTGAGGATTCTACCTTACTCTGGCAATCTTTTCCAAAAATGAAGTTGTCCCTTGTTCAGCAAGTGAGTGGGGTATTTATAGCATGTTTGTCTAGTATCTGATCGGGTCCGAAATTGGCTAGGCGCATGTGAAAGCAAGAGGGGAGCCATGCGCATGTACCCATGTAGTGGGCGCATGTGCCTAGGTGTGGGCGCATGTCCCACTGTGGTGGGCGCATGTGCCCCCTGGTATGGGTGCATGTAGCCACACTTAGCATCATTTCGATTTTTTATTTTTTATTTTGATTTTTTTCAAATTTCAAAAGAGGGGGAGAACGTCCCCCATGCACATGTGGTATAGGTGTGGTTGCATGTCCCCCCATGCCATGCGCATGTCTCCCATGTAGTGTGCATACATTCCCCATACTAAGAATATTTTCAATTTTAAGGTCCGACGGGCGACCTCTAGAGGATAGCTACCCTTTCAGGGATCGAAGTCACTGACGCCAAGCCGCTTTTAGGCCATGATCGACCTCCTGAATGAATGGGGTGGGGTAGCAATGGTCATCTGCTATGAATTTTGGTAGTTCCTTACTAATTTGGACCCTCCCGATTGGCTCTTTGTATAGGAATATTGTTCCGAGAAGTGCGCACATAGAAATATGCACTGCAAGGACTTCAAACTTGCTACTTAAGGTTTTCTGGGCATTCTGAATCATTTGACGGTAATACGGATGTCTAATTTCACTCTAAAATGGTACCTGTAGGCTTTCGGGCCCTTTCTGTTAACTCCGGACAAGGGTAGAACGCATTTCGGTGCACGTAGGTAAGGATAAGCACCGAGCGATTTTGAAACTTGCAGGTTAAGGGTTTTAGGGCGTTCCGGATCATTTAGTAGCGATCCGCATGTCCGATTTTGTTCCGAAATAGCATTTGTGGGTTTTGGTCACGATCGCGCATGTTAGGGTTGCACCGGCATTTTTTTCGAGTATGTCGGATCTCAAAATTGGTCTGGATCGTCGTAAATGGAGCCCTGAATACTTTTTTTATAATGGGTATGAATTTGAGCCCCAACAAGTGCCCAGTTTGGATTGAATTTCGGGCGCCCGACCAAATGTCCACCAGGCGCCCGATCAGTGAAAGAAAGGCCATTGGACGCCTGACCAAAACTTGTCCGGGTGCCCGATCAGCTTAAAAACAGTCCAGCGTTTAAATTTGTTTCTATGGACTAGATTACAGGCACCCGACCCAATCTGACCGGCGTCCGACCCTGGGCGAATCTGCCCGTTATTTGACCATTGGGAGAAACATTATAAAGGAGAGGGATTCGTTTTTAGGGTCAATAGAGGGGATTTTGAGGAGATAGAAGCCACCATTGCTAGAGACCATCAGAGGCTCTATCCCAAACCCATAGCAAGTAATTCTCCTTGTGTTTTCATTACAAGTTTGGACCATTCAATGACATCTTGAGAATGGACATATTCCCTTTTGATTCCTAGGGTTTAGAGACCTTGATCATAGTTAAATCCCTTGTCTAAACACTACCTAGGAATCCAAATAGGTGTATTCCTCTAGGAAACCCATTTCCTACTATTTGTAGAGGTTTCACCATTCCCTAGCACCTTAGGCATCTCCAATGGAGCATCACATGCAAGGTAGCTAATCTTGGAGCTGAAGCCTTGACAAAGCAACGGCATCAAAGATCGGGGGAGCACAAGACGATCTGATTCAAGCACAAGAGAGCAAGAAGAAGAAACCCAAAGCGGCGCTATAAAGGGGCTCAATCCGACAAGTAAGGTTGTCTTGTTGGGAGTCCATCCACTCAATTCCCTATGGGAGTTGAGTGTAGAGTTTGTTTGATAAACTCGAACTAGGGTCGTTTGCCGATCCTTGGCCTGTTAGTCGGCCAAAAATCTAGGGACATTAGCCGTTCCTTCGCCTGTTTGTCGACTTAAAGACTAGGGGTTGTTCAGCATTCCTTGGCTTGTTAGTCGGCCTAAACAAAGTCTCCAAGGGGGAGCCACCTACACAGGTGTGAACGTGTAGATTGGGAGGAACCTGTAAACTCCCCGGTTGGGTGGATCTGAGTAAAAACACCTTGGTTGGGAGGAACCAGATTTAAACTCCCCAGTGAATGCCGGTGTGTTCAAAGGATTTGAGTACTTGAACCGGGAGTGGAGTAGACATGTAGTCGAACCACTATACATCCTTGTGTTTGTGATTATTCTTGAGCACATTTCTCTGTATGCATTGTGTTTAATTAGTTAATTATGAATGCTTAGTTAGGAATGTATGCTTGGCACTTACATCCACACACACAAGATGTACTTTCACTCCTTGAGTACATTTGAGCTTGATTAATCCATCCACATTTAAGTCTACTTGAGTTGCATAGATTAGATTCTTCATTAGTTCAACCATTTATTAATCTATGCTTTCTTAGACTAGGATGTTAATTGCTTTCATCATATGCTAGTCTATTGATTGGACCCACTAAGGCTTGGAAGCCGAAGTGTTAATCGCTTACGTAGTTTAATTTACTAAATTTGTTTAGTAGGTGAAAATATTTTCAAAAGGTCCTAATCACCCCCCCTTTAGGACTTAGCCATAATTCTAGTTTCTCCTTAAGGTTCCGCACATGTATGCATAGGGTATCGTGTTAGACCATCTGACGCAATTTCGATTGGAATCAAAGCGGGTTGCTCTTCAATGACTTAACCATCTAGAGTGAGATCCGATACCAGAGCACTAGCATCATGTCTAACCGAGATGGGAATACTGTCAACCGTCTACCACACATTGACGGATCGAACTACGCCTATTGGAAGGCTAAAATGAGGATTTTTCTTCAATCCATCGATCGATCCGTGTGGGCAGCAACATTAAATGGATATTCTATGCCCACT
Organism: Liriodendron chinense; assembly: GCA_003013855.2. Classification (NCBI taxonomy): domain Eukaryota; kingdom Viridiplantae; phylum Streptophyta; class Magnoliopsida; order Magnoliales; family Magnoliaceae; genus Liriodendron; species Liriodendron chinense. The sequence goes on along the minus strand of ML058437.1, from coordinate 1,468,063 downwards.
AAACAAGTGGAGGTTAATGGCAAGATCATTGTCATTCCCATAGATGATGAGAAATGGAATGACAATGAGAGAGCTCAATATGTGGCAAATACCAAAGCTCTCAATGAGATTTGCTGTGGTATTTCCATGGAAGAATTTGAGCGCATTCTCACATGCGCAACTACAAAAGAAGCGTGTGATATATTTGAAGTAATCCACGAGGGAACCAGCACAGTAAGACGCTCTAAGCTTCAACTCTTAACGACCAAACTTGAAAACATTAGGATGGAAGAGACTGAAACCATCATGTAGTTTTATACTAAACTTTCTGATATTTGAAACGCCATGTTTGCCTTAGGGGAAAGGGTTCCGTAAGGAAGGTTATGCAGAAAAATTCTTAGATCCCTCCCCAAAAGATTTAGTACTAAGGTACTTGTCATAGAAGAGTGTAGAGACATAGATAACATGAAAGTAGAAGAACTTATAGGTTCCCTACAAACTCATGAACTACACTTTAGGGCCCCCTCTAAGAAGAAAGACATCTCTTTGAAATCTTCACATAAACAGTCACATAGGCAAAAGAAAATTAAGAGTGAGTCATCTGAAGATAGCGATGATGATGATGATGATCTCAATGAAAGATTCAAGAGATTCCTCAAGTTTGATAGAGGGAGTAGCCGTGACAAGAAGGACAAGAAGGGTGATAAACATAAAAGGAAATCATCCAAACCTTGATCCGTCTGATGTTGCAGTTGTGGTCAACATGGCCATATTGCCCCGGATTGTCCGAAAATGCCTAAACAGAAAGGTTAAAAGGTTATGGTAACCACATGGGATGATACGGAGGAGTCAAACTCTGAATCTAACGACTCCAATAGTGGTGAGAGCCAAGACATAGTGAGAGCTCTCATGGCTTCTACCACTACCTCTCTTCCCCCTAATCTAAGACAGGATCCTGGCCGCTTTCCCTTCTAGGAGAAGAATGAGTTCCCCCACCCCTCGTCTCATGCAACATTCTATGAGGGTGTTGTGGAAATTAGTTACCCTTAGGCTAATCAAACTATACATGGTTAAAGAGGGTAATTAGAAAGGCATCAATAGAAAAATCTGAGGATTTCAGCCTCATTTATGTGTGTATGTGCAAATCAGAGAATTCAAGCCTCATTAGCCCAAAGTTTGATGATTTAGCCTTGCTTTTAATTGATATTTGCCTACTAGATTATCACCATGTTATGATTAGCTAATCTTGCTGAATTTTATGCTTAATTATATGCTAATCTTTGTTTTTTATTGGTCTTGATATACCACTTGGGGAGGTTGGTTGATTGGGCTATAACCCCTTGAGCTTTATTGCTTAATGTGTATCATAGATGACCAATTTTGCATGATTAACTATGCTTAGAGTAGTACTTTTTCTTCTTAATCATGTTCCCATGCATGCTCCATGTTTTATATGATCATGTACCCTATACTCTCTCTAGTTAGCATGTGCTTATAGTTATAACTGCGACATACTATCTACTCTTACCTTAACCTTAATTGATATATCATTAAGGGGGTGAGAATAGTTTGTTGATTGCTGACAAAAAGGGGGAGAAAGATCAAGTCCCACCAAAACTAGGTTGCTATGCTTTGTGATTTAGGGATTGACAGATTATGGGGGAGCATTCAAGAGGTGCTTGCGTAGCTACATGTATTAGTGTTTCGAGTTGTAAAATTTATTTGAATTTTGAGATTTAATGTATTTTGTTTTGGTACGATAGATTTTTGTAAGTAATTGACAAAGGGGGAGATTGTTAGTGCACTTTTCTGTGGCATACTAGTGCACCTTATTTGTCAATTACTTAGGTCAGTGAGTCTAGTGTCGGTTGAGCTTAATAAAGGCAAAGACTCAAGACTCAAGACGAACTTGCTTCATCAAGAAGAAAAAATAGGTAAAAGTGATGCCTTGGGGAGCCTTAACCTACTACTTACCCAAAACCATTAACCTCTAGATGACCATGACCCAACAGTCATACCCTTAGTCATCTTAGATTGGCCCTAGGTGTCTCAAAAGACTACTAAAAGAATGGTCAAAGCAGTTGCATGTTCTGTTGAAAAACAAAAAAAATACAACAGGAAAACATGCTTGGCCGGGCGCCCGACCTTAGTTGAATACGCCCATGTGAGTTGGCCTAAAACCGATGCTCATCGGGCACCCGACCACAACCTGTCCGGGCGCCCGACCAGTGCACAAAACGTCCAGCAGCACATGAACCAGTCTGGATTGAATTCCGGGTGCCCAACCAAATGTCCATCGGGTGCCCAATCAGTGAAAGAAAGGCCATCGGGCGCCCGACCAAAACTTTTTCGGGTGCCCGACCAGCTCAAAAATAGTCCAGCGTTTAAATTTATATTTATGGACCGGATTCTGGGCACCCGACCCAATTTGACCCGGCGCCCGACCCTGCGCGAATCTGCCCGTTGTTTGACCATTTAGAGAAACATTAAAAAGGAGGGAGATTCATTTTTAGGGTTAACAGAGGGGATTTTGAGGAGATAGAAGCCACCATTGCTAGAGACCATCAGAGGCTCTATCCCAAACCCATAGCAAGTCATTCTCCTTGTATTTTCATCACAAGCTTGGGCCATTCAATGGCATCTTGAGAATGGACTTGTTCCCTCTTGATTCCTAGGGTTTAGAGACCTTGATCATAGTTAAATCTCTCATATAAACACTACCTAGGAGTCAAAATAGGTGTATTCCTCTAGGAAACCCATTTCTTACCATTTGTAGAGGTTTCACCATTCCCTAGCACCATGGGCATCTCCAATGGAGTATTACATGCAAGGTAGCTGATCTTGGAGCTGAAGCCTTGGCAAAGCAGCGGCATCAAAGATCAGGGGAGCACAAGGGGAGCTAATTCAAGCACGGGAGAACAAGAAGAAGCAACCCAAAGCACCGCTACAAAGGGGCACAATCCGACAACTAAGGTTGTCTTGTTAGGAGTCCATCCACTCAATTCCCTGTGGGAGTTGAGTGTAGAGTTTGTTTAACAAACTCGAACTAGGGTCGTTTGCCTATCCTTGACCTGTTAGTCGGCCTAAAATCTAAGGACATTAGACGTTCCTTGGCCTGTTTGTTTGCCTAAAGAGAAGGGGTTGTTCAGCAATCCTTGGCTCATTAGTCGGCCTAAACAAAGTCTCCATGGGGGAGCCACCAACACGGGTGTGAATGTGTAGGTTGGGAAGAACCTATAAACTCCCCAGTTGGGTGGATCCGAGTTAAAACACCTTGGTTGGGAGGAACCAGATTTAAACTCCCTAGTGAATGTCGGTGTGCTCAAAGGGGTTGAGTACTTGAACCGGGAATGGATTAGACAAGTAGTCGAACCACTATATATCCTTGTGTTTGTGATTGTTCTTGAGCACATTTCTCTTTATGCATTGTATTTAATTGGTTAATTACGAGTGCTTAGTTAGGAATGTATGCTTGGCACTTGATAGGCACATCCACACACACAAGATGTACTTTCACTCCTTGAGTACATTTGAGCTTGATTAATCCATCCACATTTAAGTCTACTTGAGTTGCATAGATTAGATTCTTCATTAGTTCAACCATTTATTAATCTATGCTTTCTTAGACTAGGATGTTAATTGCTTTCATCATATGCTAGTCTATTGATTGGACCCACTAAGGCTTGGAAGCCGAAGTGTTAATCGCTTACGTAGTTTAATCTGCTAAATTTGTTAAGTTGGGAAAAAATATTTTAAAAAGGTCCTAATCACCCCCCCCCCCCCCCCCCCCCCTAGGACTTAGCCATAATTCTAGTTGCTCCTTAAGGTTCCGCACGTGTATGCATAGGGTGTTGTGTTAGACCACCCCATGCAATTTCAATTGCTATCAAAGCAGGTTGCTGTTCAAGGACTTAACCGTGTAGAGGGAGATCCGATACCGGAGCACTAGCATCATGTCTTACCAAGATGGGAATACTGTCAACCGTCCACCATACTTTGATGGATCGAACTAGTCCTATTAGAAGGCTAGAATGAGGATTTTTAACCAATCCATCGATCGATCCGTGTGAGCAGCAACATTAAATGGATATTCTATGCCCACTAAACAAGTGGAGGTTGATGGTAAGATCATTGTCATTCCCAAAGATGATGAGAAATGGAATGACAATGAGAGAGCTCAGTATGTGGCAAATACCAAAGCTCTCAATGTGATTTGCTATGGTATTTCCTTGGAAGAATTTCAGCGCATTCTCCCATGCACAACTACAAAAGAAGCGTGGGATATATTTGAAGTAATCCACGAGGGAACCAGCACAGTAAGACGCTCTAAGCTTCAACTCTTAACGACCAAACTTGAAAACATTAGGATGGAAGAGACTGAAACCATCATGTAGTTTTATACTAAACTTTCTGATATTTGAAACTCCATGTTTGCCTTAGGGGAAAGGGTTCCGTAAGGAAGGTTATGTAGAAAAATTCTTAGATCCCTCCCGAAAAGATTTAGTACCAAGGTACTTGTCATAGAAGAGTGTAGAGACATAGATAACATGAAAGTAGAAGAACTTATAGGTTCCCTACAAACTCATGAACTACACTTTAGGAGCCCCTCTAAGAAGAAAGACATCTCTTTGAAATCTTCACATAAACAGTCACATAGGCAAAAGAAAATTAAGAGTGAGTCATCCGAAGATAGCGATGATGAGGATGATGATCTCAATGAAAGATTCAAGAGATTCCTCAAGTTTGATAGAGGGAGTAGCTATGACAAGAAGGACAAGAAGGGTGATAAATATAAAGGGAAATCATCTAAACCTACATTCGTCTGATGTTACGGTTGCGGTCAATGTGGCCATATTGCCCCAGATTGTCCGGAAACGTCTAAACTAAAAGGTAAAAAGGTTATGGTAGCCACATGGGATGATACGGAGGAGTCAAACTCTGAATCTAACGACTCCAATAGTGGTGAGAGCCAAGACATAGTGAGAGCTCTCATGGCTTCCACCACTACCTCTCTTCCCCCTAATCTAAGAGAGGAGCCCGACCGCTTTCCCTTCTAGGAGAAGAAGGAGTTCCCCAACCCCTCGCCTCATGCAACATTCTATGAGGGTGTTGTGAAAATTAGTTACGCTTAAGCTAATCAAACTAAACATGGTTAGAGAGGGTAACTAGAAAGGCCTCAATAGGAAAATCTGAGGATTTCAGCCTCATTTATGTGTGTATGGGAAAATCAGAGAATTCAAGCCTCATTAACCCAAATTTTGATGATTTAGCCTTAATTTTAATTGATATTTGCTTGCTAGATTATCACCATGCTTAGATTAGCTAATTTTGCTGAATTTCATGCTTAATTATATGTCAATCTTTGCTTTTTCTTGGTCTTGATATACTACTTGGGGAGGTTGTTTGGTTGGGCTATAAGCCCTTGAGCTTTATTGTTTAATGTGTATCATAGATGACCAATTTTGCATGATTAACTATGCTTAGAATAGTACATTTTCTTCTTAATCATGTTCCCGTGCATGCTCCATGCTTTTTATGATCATGCACCCTATACTCGCTCTAGTTAGCATGTGCTTATAGTTATAACTACAACATACTATCTACTCTTACCTTAACCTTAATTGATATATCATTAAGGGGGAGAGAATAGTTTGTCAATTGCTGACAAAAAGGGGGAGAAAGATCAAGTCCCACCAAAACTAGGTTGCTATGTTTTGTGATGTAGGGATTGACAGATTATAGGGGATCATTCAAGAGGTGCTTGCCTAGCTACATGTCTTAGTGTTTCGAGTTGTAAAATTTATTTGAATTTTGGCATGTAATGTATTTTGTTTTGGTAGAATTGGTTTTTGTAAGTAATTGACAAAGGGGGAGATTGTTAGTGCACTTTTCTGTGGCATACTAGTGTACCCTTTTTGTCAATTACTTAGGTCAGTGAGTCTTGTGTCGGTTGAGCTTAGTGAAGACGAAGACCGAAGACTCAAGATGAACCTGCTTCATCAAGAAGAAGAAACAATTAAAAGTGATGGCTTGGTGAGCCTCAACCTAGTACGTACCCAATACCATTAACCTCTAGATGACCATGACCCAATAGGCATACCCTTAGTCATCTTAGATTGGCCCTAGGTGTCCCAAAAGACCACCAAAATAATGATCAAGGAGGTTGCATGTTTTGCTGAAAAATAAAAAAATACAACAGGAAAACATACTTGGCCGGGTGCCTGACCTAGTGTCCACGGACACCCGACCTTAGTGGAATCTGCCCATGTAAGTTGGCCTAAAACCAGATGGTCATCGAGCGCCTGACCACAACCTGTCCAGGCGCCCACCAGTGCACAAAACGTCCAGCAGCACATGACCCAGTCTGGATTGAATTCCGGGCGCCCGAGCAAATGTCCACCGGGCGCCCGATCAGTGAAAGAAAGGCCATCGGGCGCTCGACCAAAACTTGTCCGGGTGCCCGACCAGCTCAAAAATAGTCCAGCGTTTAAATTTATTTTTATGGACCGGATTCCGGGCGCCCGACCCAATCTAACCAGGCGCCCAACCTTACGCGAATCTGCCCGTTATTTGACCGTTGGGAGAAACATTATAAAGGAGGGGGATTCATTTTTAGGGTCAACATCGGGGATTTTGAGGAGATAGAAGCCACCATTGCTAAAGAACATCAGAGGCTCTATCTCAAACCCATAGCAAGTCATTCTCCTTGTGTTTTCATCACAAGCTTGGGCTATTCAATGATGTCTTAAGAATGGACTTGTTCCCTCTTGATTCCCAGGGTTTAGACACCTTGATTATAGTTAAATCCCTTGTTTAAACAGTACCTTGGAGTCCAAATAGGTGTATTCCTCTAGAAAACCTATTTCGTACCATTTGTGGAGGTTTCACCACTCCCTAGCACCTTGGGCATATCCAATGGAGCATCACATGCAAGGTAGCTGATCTTGGAGTTGAAGCCTTGGCAAAGCAGCGGCATCAAAGATCGGGGGAGCACAAGGGGAGCTGATTCAAGCATGGGAGAGCAAGAAGAAGCAACCCAAAGTGGTGTTATAAAGGGGCTCAATCCGACAACTAAGGTTGTCTTGTTAGGAGTCCATCCACCAATTCCTTGTGGGAGTTGAGTGTAGAGTTTGTTTCACAAACTCGAACTAGGGTCGTTTGCCGATCCTTGGCCTGTTAGTCGGCCTAAAATTTAGGGACGTTAACCGTTCCTTAGCCTGTTTGTTGGCCTAAAGACTAGGGGTTGTTCAACAATCCTTGGCTCGTTAGTTGGCCTAAACAAAGTCTCCAAGGGGGAGCCACCAACACGGGTGTGAACGTGTAGGTTGGGAGGAACCTATAAACTCCCCGGTTGGGTGGATCCAAGTTAAAACACCCTGATTGGGAGGAACCAGATTTAAACTCCCCAGTGAATGTCGGTGTCCACAAAGGGGTTGAGTACTTAAACTTGGAGTGGAGTAGACAAGTAGTCGAACCATTATACATCCTTGGGTTTGTGATTGTTCTTGAGCACATTTCTCTTTATGCATTGTGTTTAATTGGTTAATTATGAACGCTTAGTTAGGAATGTATGCTAGGCACTTGATAGGCACATCCACACACACAAGTGTACTTTCACTCCTTGAGTACATTTGAGCTTAATTGATCCATCCACATTTAAGTCTACTTGAGGTGCATAGATTAGATTCTTCATTAGTTCAATCATTTATTGATCTATGCTTTCTTAGATTAGGATGTTAATTGCTTTCATCATATGCTAGTCTATTGATTAGATCCACTAAGGCTTGGAAGCCGAAGTTTAATCACTTACGTAGTTTAATTTTTTTAAATTTGTTAAGTAGGCGAAAAGATTTTAAAAAGGTCCTAATCACCCCCCCCCCCCCCCCTCCTCCTAGGACTTAGCCGTAATTCTAGTTGCTCCTTAAGGTTCCGCACGTGTATGCATAGGGTGTCGTGTTAGACCACCCGATGCAATTTCATTGAAATATCTCATAATGCAGGCACATGTGAGCTTCTCTATGGTGAAACAAATATGGGCGCATGTGGGGTCACATGCTACAAACTTGTACCTCCCAATCACATGGAGTGGGCACATGTGGGGTCTCATGCGCCTGGGGTATTGGCTTGGGTGCATGCAACTCCACTACTTAGCCAAAATTTTTGAATTATGGCATTTTCTATCACCCTTCGTGAAAACTCATGCATCTGGCCCTATTCTCGACCAAATTCTATACCGTTTGCGGCCAGATAGCTCAATGTTCAAACATGATTGGGGCTTAGTGCTCGAGGCCCATAATATGTTGCGTATGTTGGTCTTTTATGGCCTGCAAATGCTTCTTTAAACGGCTCTATGATGTGCACTTCTAAGCGGGTGCATATGCATAACTCGGGGTTAGTGTGAATTCGCACGCACTTCGAGGGTACATATAGGGTTGCTATTATATTTGTTTGTGCTATGACATGCATGCCTTCGTTTGTCGGATGTGCGCTCAAATTCCACTGTTTTTATATTACTATGGGTCATGACTTTACGCATGTGTTTATCGATGTGACTTGTGTGTGAGGTTCGTGATTGGATGATGCAATGCTTAACTTATTGTGTCGCATGTTGCATGCGATGGTCTTCTGTTTGATGTTCTTTTGTTTGCGTGTTACAGTGAATCATGGCAACAGCAGCAGCATCTTCTGGTGAAGCTTCTGGATCGTAATTTTCTGGTTCTTCCTTTGTGCAACGAGGGAAGAAGAGGACGGCTGAAGATACTGTTGATCCATCCTCGGTAGAATGTCGCTCGCAATCCTTTGGGACGATCGAATCCGAAGTGAAAGATTTCTCCAGTCGTATTAAGCAGCTCCCCCATGAAGTATTACTGTGTATTTACGTGGATAAGACTGTGCCTGAGCCTCCTTCATAAGGGACTGAGCAGGAATGGTCCGCTTGGTATTGTCAGCTTAGAAGTACTCCGGATGCATCGAATCAGGTCCTAGTGTGCACGGCCAACATTCCGAGGATGATCCGGAACGTCAGAAGAGGAAGAGACAAAATCGAGGTAAGAAACCGACTAAGGGAGTCGACCAGGCGGAGCAATCGCCACAGCTTGTTGATCTGAAGAATGAGCGGATGAAGATCGGCTGGAATAGAAACAAGATCATTACGACGTGTGGTTTCTCCATCGTCAACCCTTATACTGACCGAGTCATCCTGCATGAAAAATCTCTTACGAGGCACAGGCCCTTCCTGAGCATCGAACCATCTAACGTTGAAGGCCCTTTTCAATTCTACAGAGTCGAAGGTGGACATCTGTTCCTGAGCAGTTGTTGACTACCTTACTAGTCGATGATGGGAGAGAGCAGCGGGTAGGTCTCCCGAGGGAAATGGTTTTCCTTGCACCTACGTGTGATCCTCACGCTCCTTCTCCAGTCCATTATTTTGAGACAGTGCAGTAAAGGTTTCGGCATATGGACAAAACGACGATGTGGGCGACAAGGAGCTTTCGTACGCGAGGCCATCTGAACGAGCGGGTTGGTTATGAGCTATGGGCAAAAAATATTTTGATCCGACACGAGAGAGTTTTGAAACAAGTCGGCCTGTATCAGGTTATCGATGCAACCTCTGAACATTTCTTCCGAGATCCAACAATTCTTCAGAGCTTCTTGAACTACTGGCCTTCCGTTACCAATTCATTCCACTTTCCATATGGAGAGATGAGCATAACCTTATGGGATCTCCAGATGATGGCTGGGTTGTCCGTGATAGGAGAATATTACCAGGAATACGTCTCAACTAATGAAGAGTTGTCTTCGTCTCGGCTCAAAAGTCCTTGAGATGCTTACCATTCAAAGGCTTGTTTGGAGTTGTTTGCTGAATTGTCGCAGTTCGACAATATTACAAAGATTCACAATGACGACTGGTTGATCTACTTCAGCCAGAGGATGAAGTAATATTTCTTCCGATGCCTTCTTTTGTACTTTGCGTTTTTCATGCTTTTGTTGCTTTGCTTCTGACATGGGCATTTCTTTCTTCTTGCAGCATTGATTACGAAAAGTATGAGATCTTACCCAAAGACCAGGCCCTAATGAGGGAATGTTTCGAACAAAAGTTTCGCAATCCGAATGAGCATACTTTGTCTTGTGAACTGGAAGGCTTCTTAGCATACTGGCTGTCGGCGGTTATGTTGCCTAGCTCCAAGAGTGCTGATGGTGTCAGAGTTTCTTTCTTCGTTGTGGCGGGACCTCTTGTAAATGCTCGTCGATTTTCTCTAGCACCGCCGGTGTTATGCAGTTTATATAGGGCTTTTGGCAATATTGCGAGTAACAAAGACCAACCCTGGCGAGGGATGAATGCGGCTTATTACCCATGGCATTTCTTCCGCGTATGGTTAGGCATATATTTCCCATGGACATATGGAGTGGATCCCTTCCAGTATCTCCATGCCGGTCACTCACCTCTTTATCGCTACAAAAAACTTAACATGATAACATAGTCGTCTGATTGGATAGCTTCTAAAATTGGCAGTTGGGCGAAGATTTGTTTATACCACTTTCCTGTTTCTGATGTCAGAGAAGATCGAGAAGTCACTGACGATGAATATTCTGTGAACACTATTGATTGGGAATTTCTAGTGTCTATTCGCACTACCACACTTTAGCTGCATGAAAGAATAGAGTTCTGGCGAGAACCCTATTACCCTAGATGGTTTTCCATGAAATTTGGGTATGATTAGGGTGTTCCGATAACGCTGCAGGATGTAGCCAAAGTAGAGCAGGCGTACGGCATAGGCCCTGCTCACTGGGAGTGGATATGGCATCAAATTTTGATGACACGAACAGGCACGAGGTTCATGCTTCTCGGCCTCTATCGGAAGACTGGCGGTCTTATAGCTGGCTGAGATGGTGGGTGCATCAGTATGCTCTGGTTCGGAACAACAGCTTTGTTGATGATCCACTCTACATTCCTCCTCCAAGGCTGACAGAGGTCCTTGCTGACGGATTGAGTTATTATAAAGAGCAGGTTGAAGCGTATTTATCGTCGAGCATTAGGCATAAGACTTCCCTAAGTGTGTCAATTGACCATCGTAAGGAGGATACGACGTTAGATGGCTGGCATACCTTAGGAATACCTTTAGCAAAATGGTCTCAAGAAGCCTGGTTCACACGTCTTCTGGTGGTTCAAGGTGATAAGGATGTCGGTCGATTAATTAGTGAAGATGACCCGACGATGACTAGGCCGGCGAATGAAATATCAGACCATGTTGGCGTGAGAGAGCAGGCTAGGACGATTGGAGAGGATAATCTGCAAGGGTCCACTATGCCAGGGAATGACACGACTCTGTCTATGGCCCTTGGTGCTTCCAGTGTTGAGGGTATGGCGGAGTCGTCGGTGGTAACTGAAATGATCGATACTGATGTGATACTACTGAACTTTTGGATGTGACCTCGACGCCACTGACCGAGATCATTGACCCGTTCACCGATGCGACGATACATACTGCGAATTTCTCAAAACCTGTCGTCGACCCCTCTTTCGGTATAGTTCTTTCATAGTTCCTTAGTGTATTAATTCTTTTTCTATACTTATCATTTCATTACATACTTAATCTGTTCCTTTTGTTGCAAATATTGCCAGTTCTGATGCTGTTGCCCACGGAGTGTCTAACATTCCTTGTTTTGATCATTTAGACTGTTTCGAATAGAGCATACTGAGGGGTCTACTATCCAGCATTTCAAAGGCGTTGGCTGAGCCAAGCGAGTGGCATACACTAGGAGCTGTGGTGAAGGCATTGGAAGCTTGCGCAGGAGTAATCAGGCCTGATGTATCCAAAATAGTCTATCACGTTTCTTCTTTCGAGGATTTTGTTGCGCAGGTTATTATGACTGAATGGATTGAACCTAACCCTATGGCTGAAGAGAAACAGCGAGTGCTGTCTTCTTTGTGGCTGATGTCAGATTTGAGATCGTGCAACTGCAAGCAAAAGAAACGACCATAAATCTTGAGGTTGCCCGCCTTGATCTTGTTGTTAATCAGAACCATGCTGAGGTCGCACAAATCAAGAGTGAAGGAGAGGCAGCGTGCAAGCAAATGGTAGATTTAGAAATCGAACTTCGTGATATTTCGGATCCTGCGCTGACGCTAACGGAGGCAAAGGCCACCATGGAGGCAACGCGGAAAGATGTGATGAGGTTCATAACAAGGTGCCTGGAGAAGCTGTAATTCTATTCTTTTGCTTTTTTACAGTCATTGTCAGACAAAAGTGGTATTAGATAGCTGCCCTGAATACCTAACTGCTATTTGTATCCGATATAATCGACATCAGAACTTGTTAACTGCGTGCTTCATGATCTAAGATAATGACAATGATTCTTTTGTTAAACCACTACTTGGTGTTATGTGTTTGAGACTAGTATGCATAAAATGATGTATCATGTATGAGTTTAATGTAAACTGAGTATAGCAAAGCATAAAAACGAAAGAACCCATAGGAATAATACTTCCCTTTTTACTTAACCTGTGTGCCATTGGGTCATTGCTTTCGAGAGACGTTCATGTCATAAGTCCAAAACTTTCTTCTAGGTCCATGTTTTCAGGTTTATCTGTCATCCTTCCTAGCCTACCCCCAGTCATTTCTTTCTACAGATTTAAGTTTTAGTCATATATTAGGGCTTGTCCCCAGTGCTTCTTCTATAATCTTGGGTTTCTCATAATATATTGGGGCTTGCCCCCAGTGCTTCTGGCTTGGCAGTTTGTAAGACCTCTTCATTCTGATGAGAAAGGTCTTGTACTTTAGGAATCCGTACCGAATACCCGTCTGATCAGAATCTTTAACTGCCTATTCTTGTCGCAGAGTACTGCATAAGAGAGAGCTATCAATATTTTCAAGGTGAAGTGATACATAATAGAATGCCCTGATCATCTTCATATAAGGCCGTATGTGTGTGTGTGTGTGTGTGTGTGTGTGTGTGTCTATATATATATATATATATATATATATATATATATATATATATATATAGAAGATTCCCAGCCTTGACTTATCTTCATATATACTAGAAGAACCACAAAGTACCTAGGAGGGGACTCATGATAGAATACAAAAGCTGAATATATATAGTGATGTTCCGATTATCTTCATACAGAATTGTGTACGTAAGTATAAGAGATTGCTAATAATAGAATGTCTCGGTTGTCTTCATATAGAGCCATATATGTATATATAAGAATCCATCAATTCTGAAGCATTTTCCTATTAAGTAGAGGGATGCCAGAATACCAAGATAATAATAAGAGAGCTCACGAGGAAGATATAATAATACGAGGATGTTGTGCTTCGTAGACTTCCTATGAAATATTTTCTTCGGGTTTGACTGGTCTGATGAGGATATAATAAGTCGGTTGATGATTCATGGAATCGATTCTTTGATATTCTCTGACTATTGTACCTGTCATTAAGAAGAGCTCTACGAATATTTTATATTCATATGTGTGACAATATGATGTTAGTGAACATGTGAGAGACTGTGAAGCGCAGCATGCAGATGAAATAGATGCATGAATGAACATAAGTATATTCCTATCTACTTTATAAACCGTCAGAACTATTTATAAGCATTCACGATTATTGAAGTTTAGGAAATAGAGTCCTTGAGCAAACGTTCTTCCTACGTGGTATCTATTGGAACCGTACTGGCCGGGGTTCCATCAGACTCTTCCATCTTCAGACTGACGATGCCTTGATTTATCATCTTTTGTATATTTCATTTAAGAACGAAGCATTGCTCGGTCTTATGGCCTATGCATCTGTGATATTCGCAGTAGTTGAGATCATCCACGCATCCTACTTCCGTTGGTCGAACAGACTTTGGGAGTCGCAATGTTCCTTCTTCAATTAGCCGCTCCATAATTGGGACGAGGTCTTTAATGTCAAATGTATACGGTCCATTCTTTTCATTTCGTTCGCTGATTGTCATGTGCTGCGACTTTTGAGGTTCTTTGCCCTTGTCTCGTGTCTTCATTACCTTGGTATCTGCCTCGTGTCCTGTATTCGGTCGTTTTCGGTTCCTAGGGTTCTTTCTTGTGTCTTCTTATGCCCTCTTTCTCATTTCGTGTCTTGACTTTTCTGCTTGAGACTGTGTTTTCGAAACGGATTGCTCTATCATGCAAACCTTTGCAGCCAGGTTACAAAGGGTGAAAGAGATATTGCCTAGCAGTTCATATGGGATCATGGAGTCTGAACCCGACATACGCGCATTTGTTTGGTCGGTGTGGCTCTGTTGTCTTACTTCAACAACATTACGGGCTGCCCCCAGTGCTTCTTCTTCCAATTGTCGAACAGGAAGAGCGGCACTAGGGGTCACTTTCTGTGAGATCAAGATGGCTAAAGCCTCCTGAACTTCTCCCATTTGCTTGGATAGCTCCCTATGGGCATGGAACAATTCGCTGATTTACTCTCGGATTACTAACAATTCGACGTCTTGTCCTGCCAATTCCCTTTCTTCAACAACCTGTACCATTGTTGTTTGTACCAGTCTTTCGTCATGAATTGGTGGTATCGTAGGTGCTATTGTAACTACAACTGACGTAACCCAAATGATTTCTTCTATCATTAGATTAATAGTACCCTGGTTGATAAGTCTCTGTACTTTCCCTTTCAAGATGAGGCATTCTCCCGTCTCATGTCCCAGGATTCGATGATACCTATAATAATTGGGGGCATCCACTTGCCTTGCTTCTTCTGGTCGAATCGGTTCTGGTAATTGTAGCTCCCCTTCTTCGACTAGTTGTTCCATTATTGGAATGAGGTCTTTCGGGTCAAATGAGTAACGTCCTTCTACCCTGCCCCGTCGACAATCGTTATCTTTTTTTATTTTCGTGGCCCTTTGGCTCTGAACTGAGTTTCTGCTGGCTTGCATTTAGTCTTGTGTTCTGGATGTGAGCGTTTCCAATATTTCGAAACCCTACTCTTATCGACGTAATTTGATGTGACCATCTTCCTGATCTCACGCTTTGGTCTTTCGGCTTTGAACTGCGTTCTCAGCGCGGCTTCCTCTACCATATGGGCCTTTGTCACTAGGTCCCTGAATGTTGAGAAATTGTGTCCGGATAAACTGAATGAGATTATTGGGTCCATGGCCTGCGTATACATCTTGACTTGCTCAGGCTCGCTTGGCAACTCTCGGCACTGCACTATTATGGCTCCCCATCTATCAATAAACTCCTCGACTGACTCTCCTTGCCTCTGAAGAACCAAGGCTGAATTTGTCAGCAAGACTTCTCGCTCAGTGGAGAAAATTTTGGAAATGAACAAATCTTGCATCTGATCCTAGGTCTTGATACACCCTGTGGGTAATGACATATACCATTTAAATGCCTTTCCAATCAACGTCGACCCAAACAATCTGAGGCAGTATTGAGGTACTACAGACAAATTTCCTAGTATTATCATGAATTGGGTCATATGCTCCTCTGGTGACCCTTTGCCGTCGAATTGTGGAAAGTTGGGATGTCTAAATTCGTTAGGGAACGGGATTTCGTTAACTTCAGATGGATACGGTATCGGATAGGCATAGTTTTCTCTTTTCTCCTTCTCTTTCTCCTGACGTATCAAGTTCGCAACTGTCTGGGATAGCTCTTCCCTCGTGGGATGAGATGGTTGCGGTGGTGCATGCTTGAACGCAACGTTCCTTAGGCGAATTTGTGGTTCTACTGCTATTGGTTCTCCTGTCGCCTCTTATGACTCTCCCAGTGGTTGTCCAATGGGAATGGGTGGGCTTCTGACTGCCCCCTGGGCGACTAGAGCCACCAATGCTTCTTTTATTTCTCCGATCTCTCTGGCTATGTCTTCTTGGACTTAAATGATCTCATCTATTTGCTTTTGGATTGGAGGTAGCTCTGCGTCATGCTCGCTCGCCTCCCCTTCTATGACTTGCACCACTGCGACCTGCACTCGTTGTGGCCTAGCCCTGATCATGGTGTTTTCAATAGAGCATGCCTTCATTGCAGTCTTAGTCAATTCCCGGATAGTGAAATGATTCGGTGTCTTGACTGGTAACGTTGTTCCCGTCATTACTGGGAAGTCAGCAACGGTGAAGGAGAATTCGGGTCTTGGTGACATGGTAGCTCTGGTGGCATTGTGGGTTTCATCCCTGTGAACCGGCTTCCACTGTTTCCTCACACTACCCTGTGTCTTCACTATTTCTGCTCTGACTAAAGTTACTTGTCTGTTTTCAACCCTCTTCAGTGATCGGCATTTCTGCACAACTTGTCATCCGGCTTTGGGAATCGTTGTTTCTGCTGTTGCGAGGTGAGGGAAGTAAAACCCTCCAGAAGCTAGGAAGATCATATAGGTCGTCATTTATATAATTTTGATGGTTGATTCTTTTCTGTCTTTTTGTCTCTCTCTCTCTCTCTATGCACGGTCATACACACATTAGAACACCCCGCGCCCTTGAAAAGGAGAGAAGATGCGTCCTTATCAATCGCGATATGGCTCAATGATCAACAGAAATATATAAGTACGAATCATATGCATGTTATGCGAAATTTCAAAATTCTTTTTAGAAAACTTTTACTTTAAAGATGAAGGGAAGAATGTTCCCGTTGAGAGTCACCAGTTTGGCGCCCGTGAAGGCGCTGAACATTTCTCCCAGCGGAACTTTATTACGTATACATCTGTGTTTGCGAATGATTTGTCTTAGAATATTTCTTTACTCAAAGATAACCAGAGATTTTGGTATGTTCGAGTCTCCAGCAGAGTCACCAGTTTGTTAGAACTAGAAAAATCATGCTTGTCAGCAATTTTTCCTGTGTTTCATTATTTTGGGGGGAATTCTGAGTATAGAGACATTCATGGACAATCACAAGCAATCACACAGCATACACAAGAAAGCACTGCGAGGTGAATTTTATTCCAGAGATCCCGAGGTCTTTTACATTCCAAGCTGTGAACTGGTCACGAACCCTTAATTACATCAACGGATGATCACCCTTGATTAAAAGGCAAAAGTAAATGCATGCATGTATCATAAATGAATTAAATAAAGCGTTAAAAGAGCATAAATATAAATAATGCACAACATAGACAACACAAAGATTTTTACGTGGAAACCCTTATGGGAGAAAACCACAGCATAAAGCAACAAGATTCCACTATGAATTGCAATTATACAATAGATGGAATATTAAAGGGGTGAAGCTCGGATAGATCGATCAAGTAATTTAAATCGTCAGGGATTATAGTCTCTAGTTCATGGTCGCAGAAACCAAGTTTATGATTCCTCATGGACCAAGCCATTGTTAAGACCAGTTAGATGTTGGTCCCATACTCTTTCGGGCATTCCTAGTTGAGTAGCAACCAGGATTTTAACCAAGTCGTGTATCTTAGTGTCATCACGCGTCTCTGTGGATGAAATGGCTTTCAGGAATACACTCCACAGTTTTCACTTAGTGCAACCAGGGCCAGTGACCGTCTCGTGTTTGGATGGGTGACTTATTTGAAGGCACTCCATAGATTCTTAGTGCAACCAAGGCCAGTGACCGTCTCGTGTTTGGACGGGTGACTTGCTAGAAGGCACTCCATGTTGACTTAGTGCAATCAGGGCCAATGACCGTCTCGTGTTTGGACGAGTGACTTGCTGGAAGGCACTCCATGGTGTCTTAGTGAAACCAGGGCCAGTGACCGTCTCGTGTTTCGACGGGTGAATTGCTAGAAGGCACTCCATGGTGTCTTAGTGCAACCAGGGCCAGTGACCGTCTCATGTTTGGACGGGTGACTTGCTGGAAGGCACTCCACGATGACTTAGGGGAACTAGGGCCAGTGACCGTCTCATGTTTAGACGGGTGACTTGCTAAAAGGCACTCCATGCTATCTTAGTGCAACCAGGGCTTGTGACCGTTTCGTGTTTAAACGGGTGACTTGCTGGAAGGCACTCCATAGTTTCTTAGTGCAACCAAGGCCAGTGACCGTCTCGTGTTTGGATGTGTGACTTGTTGGAAGGCACACCATGTTCTCTTAGTGCAACTAGGGCCAGTGGCTGTCTCCGGTTGGACGGGTGACTTACTGGAAGGCACTCATTACCTTAGCCACTCAACTAACAGATCCCACTTTGGACAGGACGCACATCAACTGGTCTTAACGATGAAGTATTTCAGACATTTAGAACTCTTTGATTATGGTTTTCGATGATAACCATAGTCCCCTTTGATTTAGTTTTGTATCTTGATCCGGGATGAAATAAATTCATGCAATAGATGCAAATGAGTACAGTACAAAGTAAATATGCTTTATGCATGCTCGAGAGAGGATCACATTTATGCTAGATGTTCAGTGTATCAGAAAAATTATGCATTTGATTTGATTGATCTGCTTCGTGTATATCTTTGCATCATCGATATTTTTGTCTTTGCGTCTTTAAGATCGCAATTAATTTCATTTGGCATTAGTCGGTTATTGGGCCATTAGGGCACTTCTCAGGGTTGAAAATGACTAAGTAGTAGACCTGTTTGCGGTCTGATCGGGGCATTCGATAGATACCGTTGATGATCATCTTTGAACAGCGGTGGATTATGTCAACGAGGGTTGTGGTGCGACCGCATTTCGATTCGCTTAGCATAGGTCGATTTTCGAGCCGACAGGGCACTTCCCAGGGCTAAAAATGACTAAGTAGTGGGCCTGCTGACCCCTTAATTAGGGTTCTCGAAGATCCTGAGACTAGTTAATCTCGTTGTAATGCATGATTATGGTGTATCATGTTATGGCGAAGCGAAGTTTCCCTCTCGGGGTCGGTCAAATTCCGTCTGATTCCTCTCTATTTAGATCATTTTCAGCTTTTTCGGAGGGGTTTTTGAGGTTCGTAATTTTGACTAAGTGTTGCCCTTTTTTTATCAAACTGCCAATTTGGCCCACTTATCATTGACCGTTGGTGAATCCAGTTTGGGGGTTGGATAGAGGACATTGATGTGTGTCCAGGAGGATCGGTTTGATCGAAAATCAATTTGGATCGAAGGCGGGCCACATCATGGGAGATCTCACACCCCAACCAGCGTCTGGGCGCACCTGTTATGGGATGTGGGCGCATGTGGCTGAGGTGGGCGCATGTGCCCTCTCCCTTAGGCACATGTGATGAAAAGAAAAGGGAGGAGAGAGAGGGTGGATGGGAGGTGAGCGCATGTGCCTCTCCCGGGCGCATGTGGCCTCTCCACTCTATAATATTTTTTATTTCCAAAGCTCCATGGGCATGGGCGCATGCCACTATGCCACTTAGTGCATTTTTGCACATTCTCCCTCCAAAGAATGGGCGCATGCTATGCGACTTTGGAGAAATTCTGAATCTTCTCCTTCCAGTGGGACAAATCCCTTTCCAGCGAAGGCATCCGATGAAGGGACGAGCGCATGTCCCTTTTCGGTGAGGTTTCCGGTGAGGATTCTACCTTACTCTCGCGATCTTTTCCAAAAATGAAGTCGTCCCTTGTTCAGCAAGTGAGTGGGGTATTTATAGCATGTTTGTTGGGTATCTGATCGGGTCTGAAATTGGTTGGGCACATGTGAAAGCAAGAGGGGAGCCATGCGCATGTGAAATAGAGGCGGGTGCATGTGCCCCCTGGTATGGGTGCATGTAGCCACACTTAGGATCATTTCAATTTTTTATTATTTATTTTGATTTTTTCAAATTTCAAAAGAGGAGGAGAATGTCTCCCATGAGCATGTGGTATAGGTGTGGGCGCATGTCCCCCATGCCATGCGCATGTCTCCCATGTAGTGTGCATGCATTCCCCATACTTAGAATATTTTCAATTTTAGGCTCCGACGGCGACCTCCAGAGGACAGCTACCCTTTCGGGGATCAAAGTCACTGACGCCAAGTCATTTTTAGCCCATGATCGACCTCTTGAATGAATGGGGTGGGGTACTGATGGTCATCTACTGTGAATTTTGGTAGTTCCTTCCCATTTTGGACCCTCTCGATCGGCTCTTTGCATAGGAATATTGTTCCTGGAAGCGCGCACATAGAAATATGCACCGCAAGGACTTCAAACTTTCTACTTAAAGTTTTTCAGGCATTCTGAATCATTTGGCAGTAATATAGATGTCCAATTTCACTCCAAAATGGTACCTGTAGGCTTTCGGGCCCTTTTTGTTAGCTCCGGACAGGGGTAGTTTCGGTGCGCACAGGTAAGGATAAGCACCGTACAATTTTGAAACTTGTAGTTTAAGGGTTTTAGGGTGTTCCGGATCATTTGGCGATGATCTGCATGTTCGATTTTGCTCCAAAATAGCATTTGTTGGTTTTGGTCACGATCGCGCATATTAGGGTTGCACCGACGTTTTGTTTTTTTTTATTTCGAATCTCAAAATTGGTCCGGATCGTCGTAGATTGACCCCTAAATATTGTTTTACAATGGGTGCGAATTTGAGCCCCAACACCCATAGATAAGGGGGTGGCCCAACCACTCTAGACATCTGGCTATTTACGTCTCTCGATGGAGATCCCTCATGGTTCAGAGCTATGAATAGAAATAAGTCAAACCCAGCCTATAAGGGCTGCTGGTACTATGAGACAAAGGTTGTCCCCAGTAGCTTAACAACCAAGAGCAGAGATGCTCGCACAAGTGGATGGCCTCGCTTGTCGACCAAGAACAAAACTGCTCGCAAGTTAAGGGTGACCCCGTTTGTCTACCAAGAGCAGAGCTGCTCACACTCCTAGATGGCCTCGTTTAGCGACCAACAGCAGAGCTACTTACACTCCTAGATGGCGTTATTTAGCGACTAAGAGCATAGTTGCTCGTATAATGGGCATACATAGGCGGTCGTAGGTTTGAGGCGATATACGGGATATGAGCGGGATGGCTCGCTAGTCAAATGGTCTGGTCGTGACTTTATGGAGAGGCGCTCACTGGTCGCGTATTGCTTATACTTCTTTGACGACCAACTTTATTCTACAACAATGCCCCTAAGTCCTTAGCATTGAGGAACTACGTAAATGATTTGTCCGTATATGTAACCGCCTACTGGAGGAGAAGCCGTACATGACTGAGGCTACATTTATGAGCGCCAACTTTCGCAGCTTTTCTGCTACGAGAAATGAAGTGGCATTCTTCATGTGTCCCAGGAGTTAATGCTCATGCCCATTCGACTGTTGCGACAAATTAAAGGTCGCCGCATGTCACTCGAATCCAGACGAAATGATTACCTATAAATATCGGAGTCTACGGAGGTTGTTTCATTTCAAAATCTTACTGGAG
Source organism: Liriodendron chinense (assembly GCA_003013855.2). Classification (NCBI taxonomy): domain Eukaryota; kingdom Viridiplantae; phylum Streptophyta; class Magnoliopsida; order Magnoliales; family Magnoliaceae; genus Liriodendron; species Liriodendron chinense. Next base: position 1,446,853 of record ML058437.1, on the reverse strand, counting down.
ATATTAAAAAATCCTTCCTCTTTCACCTGTATTTGGCGTGACCTCTCTGTAGAGGTATTTCTTCTTCTTTTTCCTTCTTTTCTTCTACCTTTTTGCTATGGCGGAGAACTCCAATGAGGAGGTCGTTCCTTTGGGATATGAAACTCCTGATTCGTCTGAATCGAATAACGCCTGGGTGCCAGCGGGAAGGTATTCTGCCTCTGGTTATCCATCGATAATGACGGAGGAACAACTTACAAGCTTGTGAGAAAGATACCAAATTCCTGACTCTGTCATTCTCAGACTGCCTGAAAGAGGAGAAACCGTCGATTCTCCACCGCTGGGTTGTGTCGCCATATACGAATATTTTTTTCGACTTAGTGTGCGTCTCCCCCTCCATCTTTTTATTCGGAACGTTCTCTAAATTTACTAGATTGCCCTCAGTCAACTTATTGTGAATGGCTGGAGGGTCGTGTTGAGTGCTTATGTCCTCTAGAAGCAATCCGGGGAATGGAGACTTGACTGCTGATGAGTTTCTGAGGATGTACCAACTGAAAAAACCCCATCCACTGAGGGTTGGTACTATCTCTGCTTCTGGCACCGGGATAACTTTATTATAGGAAATCCCACTTCAAATTATCCCCGATGGAGGAGAGAATGGTTTTAAGACTCTGGTAACTGGGAGTCTAAAATAGGATCCAACCTAGAGGACATAATGTCAGCCGCTTCTTTTGCAAAGGTGGGTTAATTTTTACTCCTTCATGATAAAATAAGCAGGATTTCATCTCTGTTATCGACTAACTAATTTTTCTCATATCTTGCAGGCATTCCTGCTGGGAAGAGGCCCAACTTGCGAGGGGGACTTAACGAAAAAATCGTCAAGATCTTCAAGCTTTCAGAGGACGCTTAGAACGTCAACGTCACCCTCTCACTCCACTATTTAGCAGCTTTTGGACTTATCTCCCAGGAGGAAGTGATGGTGAACGTGGGAGACAAAAGGGGAGCGTTGGGAGTGCTGCCCCGTCTGAAAGGTGATACTTCAAAGAGGCGGAAGAAGAGAACGGCTGGTCTCTCTAGACCGCATGTGTGAGCAGATGAACCTGCTCGACGCTCGCAGTTGCAAGATCCTCCCCAAGCGGCCGCGACCCCTCCGGTTGGTCCTCGCAACCAGTCGGTAATCGATATAATAGAAAACTCTCCGAGAGGTGACGACGAGGGCAGAGTCGCCCTTCGGTTGAGCGTCGCGAGTCTGGTGCAGCTCGCGAGTTGGCTCCTACTCTGGAGTCAACGCCAGCTCGTGAACCTTCTGCAACTCACAAGGCTTCTGCTGCTCGCGAGTCGAGCATTTCTGAAATTATTGTAGCTCAGTCTTCTGGGTTTGGGGTATACACCATCCCTGCTCACTTGCATCCAATATGCAAGTTTATTTTTGAAAACATTACCAATAGCTTCTTCAGGGCTCTCCCGGAGCCCAGTCCAGAGAGTCTCTCCACAAATATTGAAGTGAGGCTAACCAGGTAAGCACGTCGTTGTTTCCGTTGGTGTTTTTTAAAGAATTTATACCTCTAATGACGGTTTCCTTTATTCTCGAGCAGGGTTTGGATCTCACTCTGCGGACAAGATGCGACATTGATATTGCTCGCAGCATTATCAATGAAGGAGAGGAGAAGAGAAGAGACTGGCGATGGAAGGTGAGATCCGAGGGATGGATCGTTTAATAAAGTCCCATGAGGCTCTGATCGCCAAGCTGAATGAGGAGAAGATCCTCATTGGTAAGATCTAAGTGTTGACTGATCGGTATCAGTCATTGGATCTTAACTTCACGAGACTTTCGGAGATGAAGGAGAAGATCGAGAAGGAGAAGGAGATCTTCCATTAGGACAAGATCTTTCTCGAGGAGCAGCTCGGGGAGTGTAAAGTGTGCCTCAAGGAGGCCTCTGAAGACTTGGAGAGGGAGAAGAAGGCCCTAGCTCAGTTGAAGGATGACTCCATCCACTGGGACGAAGAGAGGACAACATATGTTAAGATGGTGTTCGAAGAGGGTCCTCGCGCACTTCTGAAATTCTGGACTTCACAACTCCATGAAGACGAACGGTACGAGGCATATGTCACTGGTTGCAATTTCGCAGTCAGAGTTATGCAATGAATTTCTCCATCATTCAACATGAAGGAATTTTATAGAGTTAATGCCATCATCGCGGCTGAAGAAAGAGTAGCGGCCGAGAATGAAGTTACGGAGGCTACTAAAGCTGCAGGAGTCCCTGAGGCGGGACTTGAGGTAGAAAGCCGAACAGCTTCTCCAGACGATGAATGAATGATTTCAAGCTGCCCCTTCTCTTTTTTTATTGGAAACAGATGTATCTTCTCCTTCTTCGTAATCCAAAATGATCATTAAATGAAAAGATGTTTTGTTATCTCCTCTTTGATTCGTGGGAATGAATTCGTAATATTAGATGCTTCGCTTAACTCATGAAAATGAATTAGGCTCAATTAGGGAGGTCTTGGTGACCATGTCTGCTTAGAGATAGGTTGACCTATCAATTGAGTCTTTGACTCTACTGAAAGCAGAAGACTTAGTCAAGAGAATGTTTATATTCTCTTTAGGGCTATTCGGGTCCAACAAGTGGAGTAGCGACCAAGTTTATGGATCTCGCAACTAATCAGTTGAGATTAAAAGAGACTATCTTTATTCAAATATGGTCCGGAATTTACATCAGTTTATGGGAACTACCAAAGTAAATTCTCCACGTGCCAAGGGCAATGTAGGGGTCTTCCTCGTATGTGTCTTTGAGATAGTAAGTCCCTGGTCGAATGACCTTGATGACTCGATATGGGCCTTCCCAGTTAAGATCCAGTGACCGAGTGGTTGTTCCGATATTTTGACCAAATTGTCGAGCTGAAAAGCTCTGACTTTAACCTTCGAATTGTGATAGCGATCTATTTATTGTTGATAAGCTGCTGCTCGAAGACAAGCTGTATCTCTTTTCTCTTCTAGAAGGTCAAGGTGGAGTTTTAAACCTTCCTCATTGTGGGCCTCCTCGTAGTCTTCCACTCGATGAGTCGGTATCTTGACTTCTACTGGGACGACTACTTCAGTGTCGAACGCTAGTGAGAAGGGTATTTCTCCTGTTGAATTATGAGTTATCATCTTGTAGGCCCATAAAAATTTCGGTAGAAGTTCTGGCCATATACCTTTACACTCATCAAGCTTAGTCTTCAAGTAGTGATTGATAATTTTGTTAACCGCCTCTACCTGTCTATTAGCCTGGGGATGATATGGGGAAGTTTGAACGTTACGTATCTTCCATTTCTCTCAAAACTCGGAGAATACGACATTATCGAATTGTCTTCCGTTGTCGAAAATTATGGTATGGGGGAGCCCATAACGGCATATACTATTCCTCCATATGAATCTAGTAGTTTGTGTTTTAGTGATGGTGGCCAAAGGTTCCGCCTCAACCCATTTGGTGAAGTAATTGACTGCTACAATCGCGAACCTGTTCTGGCCTTTCCCGGTAGGCAGTGGCCTGATTATATTGATTCCCCATTAAGAGAAAGGCCAGGGGCCATCCATCGACGTCATTTGTTCGGATGGTAAATGAGAGACTGAAGAGTAAAGCTGACATTTATCACATTTCTTGGAGAATTTAATAGCGTCGGCTTTCATAGTGGGCCAGTAATATCCTTGTCTCATCACTTTGTATAATAAAAATCGTCCTTTAAGGTGATTACCGCATGCCCCCTAGTGTATGTCATCTAGAACGTGGTGTGCTTCTTCTGGGTGGAGACACCTTAAATACGGTAGAGTAAAACTTTTACGCAACAATTTTTTGTTCTGTAAAACATACCTGGTACCACGGGCGCGAACTTGTTGCGCGAACTTCTTATCGTCTGGGAGTTGTCCGCTCTTAAGGTAAAGGATGATGGGATCCATCCAGCATGGAGATAATTGTATCGTAGCGACTAGATTTGGAGCAATTTGATTGATACTCGGAATAGAAAGGTGCTCGATAGGAACTGCTCGCGTCAAATCAGACTCCAAAGCGGAAGCTAATTTGGCGAGAGAATCTTCAAGCTTGTTCTCCTCGCGAGGAATGTGAGTTATCTCGTATTTTCTCAATTTTGTGAGCAAGAGGAGTACTCGAGATTTGTATAGAGCCATCCGCTCTTCTTTTGCCTCGAATTCATTGAGTACTTGATTGAAGACTAGCTGGGAGTCGTTGTAAATGAGCAGATTCGTTATCTTGAGTATATTTGCTATTTCGAGACTAGCGATTAAGGCTTCGTATTCTGCTTCATTATTAGAGGCATGAAAGTTGAAACGCAAAGCATATTGAAATTGTGACTCGTTGGGAGCGATCAGGATCAAACTAGCTCTGCTACTAGAGGAACACTAGGATCCGTCTACGTATAGGGACCAGGTTGGCTGTTCACTAGTCGTCGAATCATTACTAGAGATAGAAGTAGTGGGGGTTGAATATGTGAATTCGGCAATGAAATCGGCCACGGCATGGGATTTTACAGCTGTTCACGAGCAGAAGGTAATATCGTGTTCTCTAAGCTCGATCGCCCATTTAGTTAATCATCCGGATACTTCGGCTTTTTGGAGGACTTGCTTTAAAGGATGATTCGTAGGAACCATTATAGAATGGGCTTGAAAATAAGGTTGTAGTTTCCGAGCCGCAGTTATTAAAGATAGAGCAAGTTTTTCCATGTCGGAATATCGAGTTTCAACATCTACCATTGCTCGACTGATATAATAAACAGGCCTCTGTATCCCGGAGTCTTCTCTTATTAATGCAGCGTTAACGGCCGTGGAAGACAGATAAATAAAGAAAAAGCTGCTTATGCAGAACATGCTTGGATAATATAGGAGGCGTGCTCATATACTGCTTCAGTTGTTGAAATGCTTCCTCACATTGTTGAGTCCACACCCCGTTGGTTTTTGCAATTGTACGTAGGAGTTTGAAAAAGGGAAGGCACTTATCAAAGGCACGCGGGATAAATTTTTTTAACGACGCGATTCGACCAGCCAATTTTTAAACTTCTTTAAGAGTAGATGGAGATTGCATCTTAATCAAAGACTTAATTTTTTTAGGGTTGGCTTCAATCCCTCACTGACCAACCATGAACTTGAGAAATTTGCCAGCAGAGACTCCAAAAGCACATTTTTCTGGATTTTAACTAGATCTAATATTTTTTCATCAAATCGAAAGCTTCTCGGAGATCTGCAAGATGATCATTGGCTACAACGCTTTTCACGAGCATGTCGTTGACGTACACCTCCATATTCCTACCAATTTGTGCGACAAACATTTTATTGACTAGGCGCTGATAGGTGGCTCTCGCATTCTTTAGACCAAAAGGCATCACCTTATAACAATATAAACTTTGATCGGTGATAAAGGCAGTGTTTTGACGATCAGCTGGATGCATCATAATTTGATTATAACCAGAATAAGCATCCATAAAGCTGAGCAGGGCATGTCCTGCTATTGAATCGACTAGTTGGTCGATGCAGGGAGTCGAGAAGCTGTCCTTCGGCACGCCTTGTTTAGATCGGAATAATCTACACACATTCTCCACTTATAGTTTGCCTTGTGCAGAGAACAACGTTTGCGAACCACTTTGGGTAGTCGACCTCTTCGACAAAGTTAACGGCTAATAATTTTTCGACCTCGGCTTTAATCACCATCTGCCTTTCAACTGTGAAGGCTCATCGGTACTGATGGATAGGTTTAAATTTTGGATCTATATTCAGGCGATGAACTGCAACATTGGGGTCGATACCTGGCATGTCTTTATGAGACTAGGCGAATACATCCTGATATTCGACCAAGAAATTGGTCAAATGAATCTGAAAGCAGAATTCAAAGATAACCCGATATAGACCTTTTTGGAAGGATCGTCATTAGATAATTGAATTTTGATCGTTTCTTCTCCGGGTGCTCCTGTCTGGTACGTATTTTCCCTTGGGTCAGGTTTGTTGTTGTGGGAGAACTTGCTGAATCTCTTAAAATTGTCATTATAGGAGCTGCCTGGATACTCTTTCAATCTTGTACTATGATTTCATAACATGCCCGAGCCTCCTTTTGATTTCCTCGAACCACTCCCACTCCGTTTGGAGTGCGAAACTTGATGTATAAGTAAAGAGGGTGTAGAGCTGCGCCTATCCTGGTGAGCGAGGGTCGGCCCAAGATGGCATTATATGCCGACTTTCGATCGACCACAAGGAAATTGATGAACATGGTGACTTTGGTTGGAGCTTCTCCAAATGTCACAGGAAGGTCGATACTTCCCTTTGGCGTCACTACTTCACCTCCAAAATCGACGAGAGGGGTCAAGACAGGTTAGAGTAGATTTCTGGCGAGAGCCATCTTGTTGAAACCTTCAAGGTAAAGGACGTCTGCCGAACTACCTGTATCCAACATAAATGATGAGTTAAATAATTTGATACATTTAATGCTACGACGATGGAATCTTCATGAGGGAAATGGAGTCCTTCGGCATCTGAGTGAGAGAAGAAAATTTACTGATGGCTCGAGTTTGTCGGGCTGGATGATTTCTCCATCCAATAAACATGTTGAGGGTTCTGGCTTGCCTCCCGAGTGTATGTTTTCCTTGAGGCTCGTGAGTCTCCTCCACAAGCTGGGCTGCCTACAATAGTTTGAATTTCACCTGCTGGTTCGGCATCTTCCTGTGAAGGATGATGTTGTGGTGACTTCTTCCTCTGGTTCTGATGATCGCAACGCGCTGGGGTATTAGATCGTTTAGGCAAACGATCTTGCAATGCAACATAGTCTCGGAGGTGTCCCTTTCGAATGAGGACTTCGATATGATCTTTAAGGGATATACAATCTTAAGTATTATGCCCATGGTTTTTATGGAAGTAGCAAAACTTTCTTTTGTCTCTCTTCTCAAGATCCGATTTGATCCTTCGAGGCCACTTAATATACGACTTATGTTTGATATCCATCAATACCTTTTCTGGAGATCGATTAAGGGGCGTGTAATTGCGGTATTTTCCAGAATAGGATTTCTTTGAAAAACGATTACATCAGTCACGTCGATATTTCTTATCTGCTGGAGAAATATCTTTAGCCTTCCGCTTTTTTCCTTGAACACCATGGCGAGCTAGGGCTACTTCTTCAGCGTTTATGTATTTTTTAGCCTTGGCTTGGAACTCGATCATCGTCTTAGGAGGGTTTTTATCTAAGGCGAATCAAATTTTTTCGCTTGTAATGCCCGCTATAAGGGCGGTGAGCCCCTTATCTTCAGTATAACCTTCGGTTTGAACTGCTTCTACCGTGAATCGAACGGTGAATTCTTTGATCGTCTCTCCATGCTGCTGCTTCAAATTTGATAGGTGAGATGTAGGTTTTTTGATACGGATGCTTCCCATAAACTGAGAAAGAAAGAGATCCGACAACTGAGAGAAGGATTCAATGGATCGGGGCTTTAGACCACGAAACTAAGTACGTGTTGCGTCTTTCAGAGTTAAAGAGAAGACTCTGCACATGATTTCTGAGCTATATCCCTCTAGCTCCATGAAGGATCTATACGTCTTCAGATGCTCAAGGGGATCACTGATACTTGTATATGAAACAATGCTAGGCGTCCGATATTTTTTGGGCAGAGGAGCCTCCATTATCTCGTGAGTAAAAGGAGGTTCAGATCGCCAGATTGTTGCTAAAGTGGACGTCGGGAGATTAGATTGATACCGTTGTTCGATATCAGTGAAACGATCTACGATTTTCCTGAGATCTCCCTCCCAAGGCAGAGTATAACTGGATGTCTCGACATCAAGCTATTCTTCGGAATGATGTTGTCGAGAGGCATTGGAGCGGATAGATTGCAGGCGTTGATTAGGAACTTAATTGCCATGAGGAATACGATTTGAAGGAGGGTTGCTTGATCTTGTGGTTCATCAGGAGAATGTCCAGAAGCTACGGGCGGAGGTTATAATGGTGGTTCTCCCGAAGGTTGTTGCGATTCGGGGAAATGTTGATCAAACGATTAGATAGGGTTTGAAGTCCAGCTTTGAGAGTGAGGAGTGTATCCCCGACGAAACGCATAACACCATTGAAGCCACCGAATATTTTTTGGAATGGATTTTACGCTAGAATGTTGTGCTCTACAAGAGGAATCCTAATTGAAATATGTAATGCCCCAGGTTTTCGAGATTTATTTGAAAATTTATTTATTTTATTTTAATTAATTATCATACATTTACCCTTGTTTCAAGAATAACAGACCATCCGTAGGAGATCTGATAGGGTACCATTTATTAAAGTTGCTTAGAATAACCCCATTAACAACGTAGAAAGGTTAGATTCTGCTAAACTCGAAGATTTACGATAATTACTAAAATGCCATTGGATAACTTAAGTTAAACTGCCATTTTTAAGTATGCTAACTTTCAGCGATCGTAATGACACAAAACCTTAGACTTAAGCTTTTGGGCACATTTTAGCCGTACACGTCGAATTTCAGCCCTCTGATCATCTAACAAATGCCTAAATCAGAAAATGGATCATAAGTGGGCCACCCAATCTCAGATCTGTCCCAATTTTTGTGTCAACGCCTAAAATCACGTGGCTCACCTTCTGGATGGAGTGGATTTAATATATACATCATGGTGGGGCCCACGTGCATCGCATGCACATTTAGTGCACGGTCAAACCACGTTTGACCGTGCACCCACGAGCCAAAGACGGAAATGTCTCCCAACGTGTGCCGCTAGCCGCTGCTGCTCCTCCACTGGCCTCCATGTGGGCCCCATTTCATCGATCCAAACCGTTCATCGTCTTCTTTATCATCCAAAACTCCCTCCCACATAGTTTTACTCGATTTCATCGCGTGTCCTTGCCGCTATATCTCTTCAAACTCAACCCTTGTTATACAAGAACTTCCAATCTAGGAATCCTTTTCACATGGGAAGCTAGGGGTGCTTCTAGAGGATCTTGAAGATCCCTCCAAGCTAACCAACGTAGAGAATCCCCTCCAAAACTGAGTTTTCTAAACTTTTAAAGATTTTTCTCTAGAACCTTCTCATATGCCAGAGACCTATCAAACGGCTATGGAGCTTCGATTTGTGGACTCTACCTACCTAAATTGACTAATCTAAACCCATCCTATGTGTCAGATTGACAGATAAATCATCTATTTGCAAATTTCTATTTTCATCTCCTCTCTTTCCTTAAAACTTCACGCCGACCATTCAATCGCGTGTGGACCCCATTTTAAAATCTACCACATCCATTTTCTATGCCATACCCATCATAACTCATGTACAAAACTTCATTTCCATTCGTTATGTATACACTTTTCAAATCTAGCATGAAATCTCGCTTTAAACCTCTTTCTATCACAACCGCGCACATGTAGCCGTGCTACCCTCTTCTAACCCTAAAATCCAACCCTCCCAACCTAAAAGAAGCCTCTCCCAGCAACAATAACCCTCATCCATAAATTTAAAAAAGAGAGAGAGAAGAGAGAGAAGAGGGAGAGAGAGAGAGAGAGAGAGAGAGAGAGAGAGAGAGTTTGTTTGGTTGTTCCAGCGACGTGCTTAGCCCCTATAGCCTTCTATCGCGTCCGGTCCATAAGGTGAGGATTTTCCTTCAAGCCTTTCATTAACAATGATACAATTAGCTTAAGTTCCTTTTGTGACATATGATGTTATTTTATTTTGAATGGTTGATCCATATAACATGAAGATTAACGTAGGATTTATAATGATTATCATTAAATAATGATGTGATTCCGTGTTTAGATTTTTTACTAAGAAGCATGTGTATTTTTGTCATTTATTTTTGTGAAAGCTATGCATTAATTATCTCGATTTATATTTTACAAGTGATATTAGCTTTCATGTTGTTATATGCAATATGTGTGTAAGATCATTATGTGGATATTTCATTAATGTACACCATTGTCCCTAAGTTGGTAAAATCACTTGATGTAGAGAGATGGAACCCGTGAAGGGTGTCCATGATGGAAAGATATGTCTTGACTTGACTAAGGAAATGTAATAAATGTTTACCAATGGATCCTTACATGTACATGATACTTGGTTGGATCCATATACATTACATGAGTGTTTTAATGATTTTGGCTATGATGTATAACATTGGCTTCTTGGAATATGATAAAATCATAAAACGGGATAATGAGTGGACACTAATGGTATATAAATTCTCATGAGCCAAGGTTAGTGCCATGGACACTAAACTCGAGCTGTCGGCCTATGCTGTGTTGTTTACAACTCCCCATAGTGACCATTAAGTTCTTTCAATATGGTTAGATATAAAATTACTTAAATAAAGGTGAAACTAAAGTCATGCATTCACTTGGCTCCATGTGGGTGTATGGAATTGAGAATAGGTTAGAGTGTCCTACTTCTCCTGTACACTATCACGTATAGATTTGGGCTATGAGCGTCTCGTTTCTCACGTAGTCGGGCAAAACTATGGGCTTGTGCATCCCAAGAACCTTTGGTAACTAGTGGCTAGCGTGAAGTCGTAATAGGGAGTCTCTCACTTCATGTATTGTGATTCTACCCAGGGTGCCTTTGTCAGAGCATGCATTCCATGCATCGTATTAACAAAGATTTTTACTTAGTTGTTTTGATTTGATTAAATGATAATATTTTGCCTGCGTTTACTCTGTACCGTTATTATTATTCTTGATTGTCTTGGATGAAATGTTCCCCACTATGATAGCATTTAACACTGTCCTAAACACAATTTAGATGATGCAGGTGGAGATCCAGTTATTGAACCCGATTTTTAAGGAGAAGAGTTTGATGGTTCGTACGATCACATGGCGGATGATGATGTTGGAGAAACTTAGTCGATGTTTTCATTTATTAAATGTTTCTTTTGAGTAGTTGATACATTTATGGAATTGTAACAAGTCTTCAAGAGAAGATATATATTGGTATTTTAGTTAATTAGTAAAGATATTGGTTGGTTCCCTTATTTAAACATTGATGATGACGTAGTGAGTTTGATAGAATAAGATGACAATTGTTTCCGCCATTGTGTTTGAATGATATATTTCATTATTTGACAAATTAGTTATTCCATAAGTTACTTGGGAATTCGACCGTCGTGTTATACACGAGAGTCAAAAATCTCGGGTCGTTACAAAATAGCCTGAGGGAGATTGGGAGTTGGCTCAGGAATGCTTGGTGGTAGTAACGCTTACTTTGAGGTGGAAGGATGAGCCGTTTTCTTAGGAGGCATAGTGGAAGATGACAATTGGTAATAAGAACGAATTGAGTACTCATTCCCATAGACGGCGCCAATTTGTTAACGTCAGATTCTAATAACAGGTTCCTCCCAATTATACGCCCTTCTGGAAGTGAAATCCCCTCCAAACCTGAAAGCCAAAGAAGAAAACTAAGGGTGGTCGGCACTTGGCCGTTGGCCCTCTAAAGCTTAAGTTAGAGGTGACTTGATAGTAAGATAAAGTGTGAAAAGTAGGTTTAGAGATTGTGTACCTTTATCATCTGTGGGGCCATCCATTTATACGGATTTGGGTGGTCCAACCTATTACGCAAGTTGTTAAGATCATTGTTGATTTCAGGGGATAAGGTGCTTATCATGTTAATCCTTAGATAAGGGGGTGGCCCAACCACTCTAGACGTCTAGCTGTTTATGTCTCTCGATTGAGATCCCTCATGGTTCGGAGCTATGAATAGAAATAAGTCAAACCCAGCCTATATGGGCTGCTAGTACTATGAGACGAAGGTTGTCCCCAGCAGCCAAACAACCAAGAGCAGAGCTGCTCGCATCCGTGGATGGCCTCGCTTGTTGACCAAGAACAGAGCTGCTCGCATGTCGAGGGTGACCCCGTTTGTCGACCAAGAGCAAAGCTGATCGCACTCCTAGATGGCCTCGTTTAGCGACCAAGAGCAGAGCTGCTCGTATAACAGGCATGCATAGGCGGTCGCAATTCTGAGGTGATATACGGGATATGAGCAGGATGGGTCGCTAGTCAGATGGTCTGGTCGTGACTTTATGGAGAGGCGCTTGCTGGTCGCGTATCACTTATACTTCTTCGACGACCAACTTTATTCTACAACAGTAATGGATCTAGCTCTTAGATATATATACTTTTTTTTTATATAAATATAATGCATGCTACATTTTTATCTTTCAAAAACCAATATGAAATACATCTATAGTTTCCAACCCAAACCTAGCCCCGGCTGGTAAGCATTCCTACGATTAAAGCTCCAGCCTGACCAGCAATTTTTATGGATTTCTAAATTCCAGCCCAAGCAGAGCCTGTGTGACTGTTCATGCCTATACATAGCCCAACGTAATTACCGAAACTGTAAAGGTGATTTTGTTTTTGCTTTTTCCTCGGAAAATGGCTTTGGATCAAACTTAAGGCGGAGGTGAGAGCGATCGTAGAGGGCCTAACCCGCTATGTTGAGCACGGTCTCGTCAATGTAGAAGTGGGAGTGACTCCAAGAGTGTGGTGGATCTTCTCTCGTCCAATTCTCTCACTCCGTAGCATATGTGGTACTAGCAAGCAAGAGCAGTATCTCTGTGCCGGATTTTAAAAGTTAAATTTTCCCACACGCCAAGAGAGGCACACTGTGGGCCTACGGCGGACAGGCTGGCACGATGGGGAAGTGCCTTGCAATCTCACCGTTTTTTTCTTACGGTGTGGGAGTGACCAAAAGTTTATAGAGGGCATCTGGTCCTTGACGGGGCTGGTTTAGGTGTCATTAGAAAAGGGTGATCAGAATGTATTTTTGGGTATATGATAGGCAGGCTTATCCTCTATTTTTATAATGCGGGCCTGCCTGAAGGAGTTTTGTACATTGGTTCTGCTTTTAATGAAATATTTTGAAAATAAAGAAAAAAATTACTGAAACTGGCCTTCCATTTCAAATATATTGAAGAAAGCGGACCATTACAAATACTACTTTTTGAAGGGAAAAAAAAAAAAAAAAAACAACTACACCAAATGGCAAATCATCAACAGACAAAGGTAACAAGACGTGCTCGGGAGCATCCATGCGTGCCTTTACTTTCGAAAGCCTTTGCATCGACTTGAGAGGAGTCGAAGACCTTATTTTATACTAAATGATGCAAGCGTTACTTAGTACCAGTGTGCAGGCATATCTGCTTCTCTCATCATCCTTTGGGTAACTGCAGGCATCATGCGGGCACCATTCCTCTGTCTGAAAAACGGAGCATGGTTCGTCGCAGCTTCATGGCCCACATAGCTCATTGGCACACTGTTTGTGGTCGGCCCATACTCCACGGGGATTTTCAAGCCATCCACTAACGAGAGGTCAAGGTATTTGGGCTTTTTTAGTGTGAAATCTGGGATTGCTTTGGATGCCTTCGGATAGCCGTGGCACCTGTGGCGGCCATCGTAGCCACCCATCCGGCAGCTGTTTTGTCCATCACCAACCAAGTTGCAACTAGTACGCCCCATGATACGGCCCATATTATTACTTGGGGCCAACGTAATGGTCCATGATTCCTCCAAGTCATGTTGTTCGATGCTCCCAGCAGACCATACAGTGTAGGAGACTTGGTTACGGATCTGAAAGGTGGCTGCAAGGGTGAAAGTGAGCATGTGTGGTAGGATGAGAAGGATTAAAGAGAGAATGCTTGGGAAGGTCATTCTGGGAATTTAGAAAGAAAATAGGTCTCTGGTAACTCCAGGAGCACAATGCTATTCTTTATTTTTGTGTGGTTTGGGGAATGAAGGGGCCACTTTATAGAGGGAAGGGGACTTCCACGCGCTTTCTCGGTAGACTTGGAATTTTTTATATAAATGGCTGGTGTTTAAAGTCTTCGTGGAATTGACTTGGGCGTGGACTATTGATGCAGGGAGGACGTGCGAGGTCGATCTTCCTTGCCAGTTGGTTCTCGTTTTCACGGGAGAAAATAATAAACAAAAAAATGAAATAATTTCGAATAATTATTGAATAATTGATTGAATAATTATAAACTCATCCTACAATGCTTTAAATAATAAACTAAACTCTCTGAAGGATTATTAGACTCCGACTACAACTAAAACTCTTACATAAAGAAAAAATAAACAAACTAAAATTTGGAATTACTAAAACTAGCAGTCTTTTTCTAAAATCCCATTTTTTTGTTGTAACCACGCGTTTTCTGAAAAAACGGATGAACACGACCCACTTAGTTCACTCCAAAATGAAATTTCAGTTGGAATTCATATGCTATGCGTCCCATAACTCCTCTCGGATCAAACGTTATGGCCGATTTACGATCCGCCTTCTTTTGATCCTGTTGTAGAATAAAGTTAGTCAAAGGAATTCGTAACTAGTAGATCTCGAATATCTTTGCATTTGCTTATATACGACCCGCAAGCGCCTCCGATTATTATAAGTCGAGAACAGATAAGCGTAAAAGCACCGTCTAGCAAGCCGAGGTGGTCGCATCTCATAATTGGAAGAAGCCTGCTCAACAGCCAGTCGCTATTTGTGTCTGAACAGCCCTGGTCTCTATCGTTTGGTGGGGACGTCCCCCGACTCATAGTCTCAGCAGCTCATATAGGCTTATTTGGGATTGTTTCTACTTATAGTCCCGGATTAAAGGGGACCTCTATCAAAGAACGTAATCAGCCAGGTGTCTAATTTGATGAGATAAGCATCTTATCTCCTGATAAGATAAGCATCTTATCTCCTGAAGTCAGGAAGATCTTAACAGCTTACGTAACAAACTGGATCACCTGGATCTGTATAAATAGATGGTCCCATGGGTGATAAAGGTACACAACATCTAAACTCACATTTCACACTTCATCTTGCTCTCAAGCCTATCTTTAACTTAAGCATCGGAGGGCTAACAGCAGAGCGCCGGCCACCCTTAGTTTCTTCCTTTAATTTTTAAGTGAGGAGGAGGGCAATCTTCAAGAAGATCGTATATTTGAGAGGAGGGAACCTGTTACCAGAATCCGACGTTAACAAATTGGCATCGTCTATGGGAACGAGTATTCAATTCATTCTCACCACTAATTCCTACCTCCTATTATACCTCCTAAGAAAATGACTCATCCTTGCACCTCAAAGTAGACACTGCCCCCAGTCGAAGTTCCTGAGCTGAATCCGAATCTCCCTCAAACTGTGCCAGGAATTCCTCTGAGGCAGCCGAACCCACCTGATTCTATACCACAAAACCCTTTCCAAGATATACCTGGTGGCTTTGATGGTATTATAAGCTTTGTAGGGGATACACTCCTTACTCTCTGTTAAAACTAAAAAAATGCTTGTTGGCAGTTTTTCCTATGTTTCGTTATTCTGGGGTTCTAAGTATAGAGACATTCATAGACAATCACAAGCAATCACAAAGTATACACAAGAGAGGTATCGCAAGGCGAATTTTATTTCAGAGATTCCAAAATCTTTTACATTTTAGGCTGTGAACTGGTCACAAACCCTTAATTACATCAATAGATGATCACCCTTGATTAAAAGGCAAAAGTAAATGCATACATGTATCATAAATAGGTTAAATAAAGCATCAAAATAGCATGAATGCAAATAAAGCGCAACATAGACAACATAAAGATTTTTACGTGGAAACCCTTACGGGAGAAAACCACGGCACAAAGCGACAAGATTCCACTATGAATAGCAGTTATACAATAGATGAAATATTAAAGAGATGAAGCCCGGATAGATCGAGCAAGTAATTTAAATCATCAGGGATTATAGTCTTGAGTTCATTGTTGTAAAGACCAAGTTTAGGATTTCTTATGGACCAAGCCATTGCTAAGATCAGTTAGATGTTGGTCCCGTGCTCTTTCGGGCATTCCTAGTTGAGTAGCAGCCAGGATTTTAACCGAGTCATGTATCTCAGTGTCATCAGGCGTCTCTGTGGACAAAATGACTTTCAAAAATACACTCTACAGTTTTCATTTAGTGCAACCAGTGCCAGTGACCATCTCAGGTTCGGACGGGTGACTTGCTAGAAGGCACTCCATGGTTTCTTTGTGCAACCAGTGCCGATGACCTTCTCAGGTTCGGATGGGTGACTTGCTGGAAGACACTCCATGGTTTCTTAGTGGAACCAGTGCCAATGACCGTCTCAGGTTCGGACTGGTGACTTGCTGGAAGACACCCCATGATTTCTTAGTGCAACCAGTGCTAGTGACTATCTCGGGTTCGGACGGGTGACTTGCTGGAGGACACCCCATGGTTTCTTAGTGCAACCAGTGCCAGTGACCGTCTCGGGTTCGAACGGGTGACTTGCTGGAAGGCACTCATTACCTTAGCCACTCAACTGACGGATCCCGCTTTGGAAGAGACACACATCAGCTGGTCTTAATGATGAAGTATTTCAGATGTTTTAGAACTCTTTGATTATGGTTTTTTATGATAACCGTAGTCCCTTTGATTTAGTTTTGTATCTCGATCCTGGAGGAATAAGATTCATGCAAAGGATACAAATGAGTCCAATACAAAGTAAATATGCTTTATGCATGCTCGAGAGAGGATCGCATTTATGCTAGATGTTCAGTGTATTTGACAAATTATGCATATGATTTGATTAGTCTACTTTGTCTATATCTTTACGTCATCGATATTTCAAATGACTAAATCATTGGGAGAAGCTGCATCGAGCTATACTTATTTAAGAAGTTCAAGTTTGATGGGATGGATCAGCCATTTCTCATGCCTGCGAATGGCTAGGTATCGGGTCCGATAAGTGCCCGTTTATACCAATTTCTGATAAACAGTAGGGATCAGTGCCCTGCAAGTGTTAGACTGAGCTATTTTATAGCATGAGGGTATTAGCTTTGTCGTCATGTCTTTAAGATCGCGGTTGATTTTGCTTGGCATTAGTTGATTTTCGGGCCAATAGGGCACTTCCTAGGGCCTATTTACGATCTGATCGGAGGATTTGATGAATACCGGTCACGATCGACTTTGGATAATGGTGGATCACGTCTACGAGGATCGTAATGATTCCGAATCCACCTTGGCATCAGTGCGATCGTATTCCGTTGCACTTAGTGTGAGTCGATTTCTGAGCCGATAGGGCACTTCCTAGGGCTGAAAATGACTAAGTATTGGGCCTGTTGAGCACTTAATTAGGGTTTTCGAGGATCCTAAGGTCAGATAATCTCATCGTGGTATGTCATTATGGTGTATCATGTTATGACGAAGAGAAGTCTCTCTCTCAGGATCAGTCGAATTTCACCCGGTTCTTCTTGATTTCGGCCATTTACTGCTTTTCTGGAGAGATTTTCGGGGCTTGCAATTTTGACTAAGTGTTGGTCTTTTTTATTAAATCATGGATTTGGCCCACTTAACATCGACTGTTGATGAATCCGGTCCGGGGGATAGATGGAGAACATCGGTGTGTGTCCAGAGGAATTGGTTGATCAGAAACCGATTTGGATCGAAGGCGGGCCACATCATGGGAGATCCCTCACTCCAATCAGCGTCCAGGCACATCTCCCATGGGATGTGGGTGCATGTGGTTGAGGTGGGCGCGTGTACCCTCTCCCGCAGGCGCATGTGAAAAGGAAAAGTGAGGAGAGAGAGAGGATAGATGGGAGGTGAGCGCATGCGCCTATCCCAGGTGCATGTGGCCTCTTCACTTTATGATTTTATGATTTCTAAATATCCATGGGCATGGGCGCATGTTACTATGTGACTTGCCCATTTTGACTAAGTTTTCTTCAAGCTGAAAGTGGCCTTGGGCACATGTGGGCAAAATGAAAAAAGAGGGGGAGGGAGAGATGATGTGGGCCCATGAGGCAAGTCACATGTGCCTGCCTCCTCCCCATGGGTGCATGTCCTATAAGGACTTAGAGAATTTTTTAATTTTCTCCCCTCTCTCCTTACATTTTGCTCCGGTGGGAGAAATCCCTTTTCAGTAAAGGCATCCGACAAAAAAATCCTTTCCGGCGAGGGTTTCCGACGAGGATTCTGGGAGGATTCCTGTGAGGAATTTTTTTTACCTCTGCTGAATGCTCTGGTGGTGATGATGTCGTCCCTCTCTCAGCTGATGCATGGGGTATTTACAGCAGGGTTTATCAGGTATCGAGTACCGGGTGCATGTGGGAGCAAGAGGAGAGCCATGCGCATGTGCTGGGGTGTAGGCGCATGTGGCCATGCACTAGGCCCATGTGCACTGGTGTGGGCGCATGTCCCATTGTTGTGGGCACATGTGCCCCCTGGTATGGGCGCATGTGGCCACACTTAGCATAATTATTGGATTTTTATTATTTATTTTTATTTTTTCAAATTTTAAAAGAGGGGGAAAATATCTCCCATGCGCATGTGGTGTAGGTGTGGGCGCATGTCCCCCATGCCATGTGCATGTCTCCCATGTAGTATGCATGCATTCCCCATACTTAGAATATTTTAGGTTTTGGGCTTTGAAGGGTGACCTTCAGAGGATAGCTACTCTTTCGGGGATCGAAGTCACGACGCCAAGTCATTTTTAAGCCGTGATCGACCTCCTGAATGAATGGGGTGGGGCACTGATGGTCACTTGCTGTGAATTTTGGTAGTCCCTTACCAATTTGGATCCTCCCAATCATCTCTTTGCATAGGGATATTGTTTCGAAAAGTATGCACATGGAAATATGCATCGCAAGGACTTCAAACTTGCTAGTTAAGGTTTTTCGAGCATTCTGGATCATTTGGCGGCATTACAGATGTCCAATTCCGCTAAAAATGGTACCTGTAGGCTTTCAGGCCCTTTCGATAAGCTCGTGATAGGGGTAAAACGCATTTGGAAGCGCATGGGTAATAATACGCGTTGCGCGACTTTGAAACTCGCATGTTGAAGGTTTTGGGGCATTCTGAATCATTTGGCGGCCATCCACATGTCCGATTCCGCTCTAAAATGACATTTATAGGTTTAATCAGGGCTGCGCATGTTAGGGTTGCGCTGGCATTTTTCGGGTATTTCGGATCTCGAAATTGGTTTGAATCGTCGTAGATGAACTGCTGGATGTTGTTTTATAATGGGTGCAAATTTGAGCCCCAACACTCTCCAAGTAGGATTTCAAACCCTTTCTAATTGTTTGATCAACACTTTCCTCGACCACAGCCAGCTCCGAAAGGACCATCGTTACAACCTACACCTGCGACTTCCAGACACTCCCCAAGCGAACCGCAAGCTCAACAAAATCTTCCTCCAAACCGTATCTCTCACGGAAATCAAATTTCAATTCAACAAACGCAATCTATCCACTCTAATGCCTCTCGGTAACGCCAACTTGAAGAACCTGATGCCGAAATGCCCAGTTATACTTTACCCTGGGAAGGAGACCTCAAGAGAATCGAGGATTGTTTCGTTGATATTGAAAAATGATATGAATCCAACTTCCCGACTTTCGCTCTCACATCAATCCATCGAGTTGAACCTCCTGTTTTACTCGCGAGGAAATGGAGGCCCCTTTACCTAAAAAAATATCAAACGCCCAGCATTGTTTCATATACCGGTATCAGTAATCCTCTCAAACATCTAGGGACGTATAGATTGCTCATGGAGCTAAAAGGATATAGCTCAGAAATTATGTGCAGGGCTTTTTCCTTAACTCTAAAGGATGCGGCGCATACTTGGTTCCGCAATCTAAAGCCTCGATTCATTGAGTCTTTTTCTTAATTATCGAATTTTTTCCTTTCTCAGTTCATGAGAAGTATCCACACTAAAAAGCCCGTGTCTCATCTATCAGACATGAAGCAACAGCATGGAGAAACGATCAAAGAATTCACAGTTCGATTTACAGCGGAAGCAGTCCAGATAGAGGGTTATGTTGAAGACAAAGGTCTCACTGCCCTTATAGCAGGACTTATGAGCAAAAAATTTCAGTTCGCCCTGGATAAGAACCCTCTTAAAACCATGACTGAATTTCAGGTCAAAGCCCAAAAAAATATATTAATGCTAAAGAAGTAGCCTTGGCTCGTCATGGTATTGAAGGAAAAAAAAAAGAAAATATGAGGAAATCTCTCCAATAGATAGAAAATATCGACGTGATTAACAAGATCACTCTCCTAAGAAGTCTTATTCCAAAAAATATCGCAATTATATACCTCTCAATCAATCTCCAGAAAAGGTATTGATGGAGATCAAGTATAAATCTTATGTTAAATGGCCTCCAAGAATCAAATCGGATCCTGAAAAAATAGATAAGAGGAAGTTCTGCTACTTTCATAAAGACCATGGGCATAATACCCAAGACTGTATATCTCTTAAGGATCAGACTGAAGCTCTCATTCAAAAGAGACATCTCCGGGATTATGTCGCACGACAAGATCGTTCACCCAAAGAATCCTATGCTCCATCGCATCATGAAAATCAATCATGGGGGAAAAGTCATCGCAACATCGTCCTTCATAGGAAGATGTCAAACTTGCAGGTAAAATTTGGACCATTACAAGTGGTCTAACTTGTGGAGATTCCCAAGCCTCAAGGAAAGCATATGCTCGAAAGGCGTGTCAGAAGCCTTAACATATTTATTGGGTGGAAAAATCGTCCAACTTGTCAAATTTGAGCCACTATCTAATCTCTTTCTCTCATGAAGATGCTGAAGGAATTCATTTCCCTCATAACTGAATTATTTAACTCATCGCATTATGTTAGATACAAGTAGCTCTATGGATGTCCTTTATCTTGAAGATTTCAACAAGATGGCTTTCGCTAGAAATCTACTCAAACCAAAATCCACCCCCCTTGTCGGCTTCAGGGGTGAGGTGGTAACACCAGACGGAAGTATCGACCTCCCCATTACTTTCAGAGAAGCTCTAACCAAAGTCACTGTTTTCATCAACTTTCTCGTGGTCGATCAAAAATCAACATACAATGCTATCTTGGGCCAACCCTCACTCACCAAGATAGGAGCAGCTCAACACCCCCTCTACTTATACATTAAGCTCCCTACTCCAAACGGAGTTGGAGTAGTTCGAGGGAACCAGAAGCAAGCTCGAGCGTGTTATGAAATTGCAATGCAACAATGAAAGAACGTCCACGCAGCTCCTATTATGACAATCTCAGGAGATTCGGCGGACTTTCCGATAGCAATAATGCTGGACCCAAGGGAGGATATATGTCAAGCTGGAGCTCCCGGAGAGGAAATGATCGAAGTTCATTTATCCAAGAATGATCCTTCCAAGAAGGTCCATGTCGGATCATCTCTAGATTTTGTCTTCCAAGCCAACCTGACAAATTTTCTAGTCGAATATCAAGACGTGTTTTCCTGTTCTCATGATGATATACCAGGTATCGACCCCGAAGTTGCGGTTCATCATCTAAATGTTGATCCAAAGTTCAAACACATTCATCAGCGTCGACGTGCATTCACAACTGAAAGGCAGATCGTTATAAAAACAAAAGTCAACAAATTGATGGCCATTGATTTGATCGAAGAGGTCGATTATGCAGAGTGGGTCGCAAATGTCGTTCTCGTCTGCAAGACGAACGGCAAATAGAGAATATGCATAGATTATTCCGATCTAAACAAGGCGTGCCCGAAGGATAGCTTCCCAACTCCCCATATCGACGAATTAGTTGATTTTACTGTAGGACACGCCCTACTTAGCTTCATGCATGCCTATTCTGGTTACAATCAGATCATGATGCATCCACCCGATTGTGGGAATACCGCCTTTATTACTGATCGAGGTCTGTATTGTTACAAAGTGATGCCATTCAGTCTTAAAAATGTCGGGGCCACCTATCAACGCCTAGTGTTAAGCTCCTAAATGTGTATATTCTAACCCCATTTCATCACTAACTATGCTTGAAATACATGACTAAAGACCCAACTAATGCATGATTTTGTGGTTATAGGAACGAGAGAGAGGATTCATCAATTGAAGACTTAAAGACATTATTTACAAGCATTGAAGATCAAAAGACTAAGCGACAAAGGGTGGAAGAAAGAAACGAAGGAAAGAAGAAAAGAGGACAGAAAAATGCACCTAAGACCGGTCGTCCAACCGGTCATCTATAGCCCAAGACCGGTCGTCCGACCGGTCCGAAGACTCAACAGAAGGAGCCCTATTGCAAACCCAGTTGGATCTATCAGGACCGGTCGTGCGATCGGTCGTCCATTGCTCAAACCGGTCATCCGACAGGTCGTTGAATTAATTTTTGGGCAGAAAACCCACTGGACTGTTTTTCCACTTTTGAGACCGGTCGTGCGATCGGTCGTTCATGAGCTCGGACTGGTCGTGCGACCGGTCGGCTGCGTAACAGAGCTTCTTCTACAAGCTCCGAGTTTTGCTGTGCAAAGCGTATTTCCACTAGATTTCTCTAAGTTTCATTGCACCTAGGGCTCCAAAGCTATAAAAGGGCTCCTTTAGCTTGTTCCTAAGGTATCCTAGAAGAGATCTACGAAGGTGGGAAGCGGCGGAAGTCGAATTCGGAGTTCCACAACTCCTCCTAGTTTGTGTTTTCTAGTTTTATGTTTTTAGTTGTTTTCATGCTTCCTTGGATCATGAACGGCTAAACCACTTAGCTAGGGCTAAGAGGCGAAGCTTGTAGTGAATCTGAGATGCTTTAATTCATTTTATGTTGGTTTCAAGTTGGATTTATTGAAGAACAATGGTTTATAGAAGTTTGAATAAAGTTCTAAGTAGTTTTTCTTAATCTTATTATGGCTCATGGATGTTTGGAAGAATTGCTTTAGTTCTTAACTATTTTGCATAGTTCTAGACCTGTACGCTCTGAGGAATCAGATTCAATACGCTCTAGACTTGGAATTGCATGTGGGAACTTCAACTAAAGTTCTACCCTGCGTACTAATTTCTGAATTATGTGTTGATGGTATATGTGCTTTGAATGAAGTTCAGATCATGATCTAATTATGCTTAGTGACAGAGTTTAATGATGATTATGATTGTGATCTTAATCCATTGGAACTAGGATTGACCTATGCAATCGAGTGTGCTCAAGTCCTAACTTGAATTGAGGGAATTATGTATAAAATCACACATATGACAGATTGTGAAATACAACCGCTCTATCATCCGACTAGATAGGATTTGATTTTAATTCTAGCTGTGTAATTGGGAAACCACAGCGAATTATGCATTGAGGATTGCTACAAGTGGATCCTTGGACCCCTAGTGCCTTTGTATATTGATTACATTCATCTTTAGTTTAAGAATTCTCTATACAGTCAATTTTAAAAATCTGTTTTGTTAACTCTCGAGTAGAGAACATTAGAAGTAATTTTGTGAATTCCTAACAAGTCCCTGAGAACGATCTCGGTCTCTACTGCATTATTACTACATCGCAACCCTACACTTGGGGAAGCAAAAAAGTTTTTGGCGCTGCTATCGGGGATCTTCAACGGTTTTTACAAAATTTCTGAAAATACTTTCTGTTTGAGATTGTTAGGAGTCCTACTAACTTAGTTTGTTTGTTTTGTTTTATTTTTGCAGGGATTCTAGAAGTCGAAGGAGTCACTTTAATTAGGTTTTTCTAACCCTTTTTAATTTTTATTTTTCTGAGATTTACATGCCACATTGGGTTCGGGATTCTAACAACCGACTTATTAGTGAACGGGGAATTATTGAAGGGATCGATAAGGAGCCACGTGCTAAGAGATCGATAAGGAGCCATGTGCTAAGAGACGTTTAGACTCTCCAATTTTATCTAATAGTATGATTGAGAATCAACCCAACCCTATGGCCAATCAAAATTTGGGCCAAACTGAAACGGGTGAGAATGAGGTTGAAAATGTTCCTCGACCTAGAACTTTATGTGATCACTTGCAACCTGTAAGAGCAAGTACTCCCTCATGCATAATTTTTCCAACCAATGCAGGGAATATTGATTTAAAATCAGGAGTAATCCAACTTCTTCCCAAGTTCCTTGGCTTAGACAGTGAAAGCGCATATCAACATCTCAAGGAATTTGATGAGGTGATAACCACGTTGCACTTTGCAAACGTATCTGATGAGGTTGTAAGACTCAGGCTATTTCCTTTTTCTCTTAAAGAGAAGGCTAAGGCTTGGCTTCATGCATTAAGGCCAAGATCAATCGGCACATGGACTGAGATGACTAGGGAATTCATTAAAAAGTTTTTCCCTACTCATAAAACAAACATGTTGAGGCGCCTAATCATGAATTTTGCCCAAAAAGAGGATGAGACCTTCTTCCAATGTTGGGAGAGGTTCAAAGACTTATTGAATGCATGCCCACATTATGGCTACGAAATTTGGCGGGTAATAAGCTTTTTCTATGAAGGACTGACTTCACCCATGCGCCAATTTGTAGAGATGATATGGAGAATTCATGAATAAGGAAGCCGAGGAAGCATGGGATTATTTTGATATCTTGGCCGAGAATGCACAATCTTGGGATACAACTAAACCAGCAAATCCCAAGATAAGCCAACAAAGAGAAAAGGGAGGAATCTATGTCCTCTCTGAAGAAGACAACATAAGTGCAAGTGTGGCTAGCCTCACAAGAAAAGTTGAGGCCATGGAATTAGGGAAGGGAGAAAAGATTAAGGAAGTTGAGAGTATTTGTGGAATTTATTCCGATAACCAACATGCAACACAAGATTGTCCTACAATCTCTGCGTTCCAGGAAGTTCTACAAGAACAATCAAATGCCATAAATAGCTATCAACGTCCATTCAGCAATCCAAACTTGAACACGTATAATTCTAGTTGGAGGAACCATCCCAATTTCAGTTGGAGGAATGGGCCATCAGAGAATGTAAACAACAACCCAAAGGCTACACTTGAGGAATTAGTGGGTACATTTGTCTCGGCCCAAGTTGAGTACAACAAGAACAATTCTCACAAAATAGATGGGTTCATACAAGAGCAACAAAAATTCAATCAGAATTCAATTCAAGCTATCAATGATTTGAAAACTTCAATGGCTAGAGTTGAATCTCATCTTAGTGTTAGGGAGAAAGGCACACTTCCTGCCCAACCTCTCCCTAACCCAAGAACCCAATTTGAGATACAAGACCTCAACCTGTCCTCCCAAAATACGGAGCATGTTCAAGCTATAACCACTTTGAGGAGTGGCAAAACAATTGATAAATCTAATCCGGTGAAGGCCCTAAAGCCTAATGATCCGAAAATTGCCGATAAGGATGGTATCTTGAACAACACTCCACATGAGAAAGAACCGAAAAGGCAATACAAGCTGGTCGCCCCGTTTCCACAAAGGTTGATTTCACCCAAACCTCTAGAAAAAAATCTGAAAATTTTAGAGGTTCTTAAGCAAGTGGAGATCAACATTCCGTTGTTGGATGCTATAAAACAAATACCATCCTATGCCAAATTTCTGAAGGAATTGTGTACAGTCAAAAGGAAACACAATGTTCACAACAAAGTACTTTTGATTGAGAATTTGAGCGCTATTATTAAACAAGAGGTGCCCCAAAA
Source organism: Liriodendron chinense (assembly GCA_003013855.2). Classification (NCBI taxonomy): domain Eukaryota; kingdom Viridiplantae; phylum Streptophyta; class Magnoliopsida; order Magnoliales; family Magnoliaceae; genus Liriodendron; species Liriodendron chinense. The sequence goes on along the minus strand of ML058437.1, from coordinate 1,421,493 downwards.
ATACAAGGATCTGGGTAGTCCCACTATATCATGCATCATAGGTGACTACCCGATAAAACAAGCTTTACTCGACCTTGGGGCAAGTGTTAACCTAATCCCATACTCGGTCTATGAACAACTTCGGTTAGGTGAATTAAAACCCACCAAAACCACACTCCAACTTGCTGATAGATCTATTCGTATACCAAGAGGGATGATTGAAGATGTCCTCATCCAAGTTGATAAATTCTACTATCCAGTAGATTTTATTGTCTTAGATACACATCCTGTGATAGGAACCGACGCTGAAATTCCTGTCATACTTGGCCGCCCTTTCCTAGCTACTTTAAATTCAATTATCAATTATAGAAACGGGCTTGTACAAATGTCCTTCAGAAATATGACACTCGAGCTCAATATTTTTTATTTATGCAAACAACCACGGGATGTTGATGACAAGGTCCAGAAATAAATCTGATTGAATCATTCGTGGAAGACAAATCCCTCCTCACATTCTATTCTAATCCCTTGGAGGCATACTTGGCCTATTCTCATGAAATTGATGATGACATGATAAGAGAGATGGATGCCATTTTAGATTCTATGCTGGTACTCAATAATAAAATATGGAAGGCACCATTTAAGCATTTGCCCTTAAGCGAAAACAAGCCGCTTCCATCTAATGTCAAAGCACCGAAGCTCGACCTAAAATCATTACCCACTGATTTGAAATATGTTTATTTAGGTCAAGATGAGACATATCCAGTGGTGATTTCTTCCCACTTGGATGAGGAACAAGAGAGTAGGCTGATAGCCACTCTAATAGAGCACAAAAGTGCCATTGGATGGTCAATTGCGGATCTCAAAGGCATAGACCCCCTGATTTGTACTCATCGCATGCACCTTGAAGAGAATGCGAAAATATCTAGGCAACCACAAAGACGCCTCAATCCAAATATGAAAAAGGTGGTTAAGGCTGAGGTGTTGAAATTATTGGATGCGGGTATCATTTACCCAATATCCAATAGTCAATGGGTGAGTCCAACTCAAGTGGTGCCTAGGAAATTCGAAATAACCATCGTAGCAAATGCCAATAATGAACTCGTGCCAACCAGAGTCACTACTGGTTGGAGAATGTGCATTGACTACAGGAAGTTAAATACAGTTACAAGGAAGACTACTTCTCCTTACCATTTGTTGATCAAATTTTAGAAAGGTTGGCGGGTCATTCCCACTTTTGCTTCCTTGATGGGTATTCAGGGTATAACAAAATAGAGATCGCCCTAGAAGACCAAGAGAAGACAACATTCACTTGTCCATTCAGCACTTTTGCCTATCCAAGGATGCCGTTTGGACTATGTAATGCCCCTGCCACTTTTCAGCGTTGTATGTTGAGTATCTTTTCTGATATGGTGGGAACGATTCTTGAAGTCTTCATGGACGATTTCTTTGTATTTGGTTGTAACTTTGATGAGTGCCTTGTGCACTTAAAAACTATTTTAAAAAGATGTGAAGACAAGAACCTTGTGTTAAATTGGGAGAAATGTCATTTTATGGTTTAAAAAGGAATTGTCCTTGGTCACATCATCTCACAAAATGGAATCGAGGTGGACAAGGCTAAAATCGATCTTATCTCTAACTTCCATCCCGAAAAGCATACGTGATGTGCGGTCCTATTTAGGACATACCGGATTCTATAGACAGTTCATAAAGGACTTTAGTTCACTCTCTCGTCCTTTATGTAACCTCCTTCAAAAGGAAAACTCATTTGAGTGGAATAAGGATTGTTAAAATGCCTTTGACAAATTTAAAGGCATGTTGACATGTGCTCCCATAATGTAACCACTCGATTGGAGCCTTCCTTTTAAAATCATGTGTGATGCAAGTAACTACGCTATTGGGGCTGTGTTAGGCCAAAGAAAAAAGAAGAAGCCTTGCGTCATCTACTATGCAAGTAGAACCTTAAACTCGGCCCAAGCAAACTACACTACTACAGAAAAGGAACTTTTGGTTGTAGTTTTGCTTTGGACAAGTTTCGGTCCTACTTGATCGGATCCAAGATCATCATCTTCACCAACCATGCAGCGCTTAAGTACCTTCTTTCTAAGAAGGATGCTAAGTCACGCTTGTTGAGATGGATCCTCCTACTCCAAGAATTTGACATAAAAATACGTGATAAGAAAGGAGTAGAAAACGTAGTTGCTGACCATCTTTCTAGACTTGTTCTCACCGATTCCCCTGAGATGACCGTGATCAATGACATGTTCCTTGATGAACAATTTTTTAAAGTCTCCCAATTACCATGGTATACGGACATTGCTAACTATCTTGCTACAGGTACAATTCTGACACATTGGAAAAAGCAAGATAAGGACAAGTGCTTCAACGAGGTGAGAAAATTCCTATGGGACGACCCATACTTATTCAAGTATTGTCCCGATCAAATCATGAGGAGATGTGTGCCAGATGATGAACAACAAAGTATCATCTCCTTTTGTCATTCTCAAGCGTGTGGTGGCCACTTTTCGACTAAGAAGACCACAGCCAAAATTCTGCAATGTGGGTTTTATTGGCCCACCATGTTCAAGGACACCCATGAGTTTTGTAAAACATGTGAGCCTTGTCAGAAATTGGGAGGAATCTCCCATAGAAATATGATGCCACTCAATCCCATCCTACCAATTGTTCGCTTCCCCAAGTGTAGGGTTGCGATGTAGTAATAAACTCGGTAAGACCGATGTCGATCCACAGGGAAGGAAGTAAACAATTCCAATTATCCTAATAACTAGAATCAAAGAGGTTTGTGAAATTGATTTTTAACATAAAATAGAAAATCTAATAATGAAAAGATAACTAGAGCATCAAGGATCCACTTATAGCTCTTCTTAGATGCATAATTCGCTATTGTTTCTTACTTTCTCAACTAGAATCGACATTCCTGTCTATCTAGTCGGATGATAGAGCTGTTAAACCAAACAGTCTGTCATATGTAAGTTCTATGCATAGGATTCACTCAATGTAGGCTGAGCTGAGCATGCTCAATTGCATAGGTCATTCCCCTTTCCAAAAGGTCCAGTTCACAATCATAACTATCCTCAAGTCCTCTCACAAGACAAGGCTAGATCATGATTTGAACTAGATTCAAATCACATGCACAATCCATACATATTCAGAAAAACAGAAAAATAGAACTTTGGTAGGAAGTCCCTTCATGAAGAGCTTAGTACTAGAGCGCACTCCGATTCCTCGGATCATACAGGTCTAGACTGTTGCAAACGAATTAAGAAGATAAGTAATTCATCCAAACATCCGTGAGTCATCACAAGACTAAGAAAAATTACTTAAAAACTTGTATAAACTTCAAACCTTAGTTCATAATCATGAATTCCAAACTAAAAACCAATAAAACGAATTAAACAATCTAAGAAAACTATAAGGTTCACCTCTTAGCTCTAGCTAAAAGATTAGCTAATGAAAAGCATATTAAAAACTAGAACTAAGAAAAGGAAGAAAAACTAGCTGGAGGAGGCTAGGAAGCCTCCTATGACTTGAACTCCTTGCTCCCCACGTCCTTGGTTGCCCTGGAATAGAAGAGAGCACCTCCTTTTATAGTGCAGCAATAGTATAGCAACATAGCAGAATTTGTTTCGCTTGGTACGGCTTAACCAATGGTCGGATTGCCTTCAAATTTGATTTGTAACTTCCTTGTAATGTGATATTCCTCATAGATGATTTAGATTTCCATGATTGTCCTCTGAATGGGCCCACCAATCACATCACCGACTGCCTCTCAAAATCGCGCACTTCGGGTACCTTCAGAACCAGTCATCTTGCTTTCAACGCTTCGGAGTGTACAGAGGTCGGATTGATCTCAAATTTTGAACATGAGTAGAAAACTTCCTCCTCTACATGATAGACGGATTAGATTGTCCAAAACGATCTCAGAATGTGGTCCGAAAATTAGAACAATTAGGGCTTTTATAAACTCTGCGCAGTTGGAGCTTTCTGGATGGTCCATCTTTCTTCAACCGGTACGATCAAACCACATACCCTTTTGATCTGAAACTTTTGTGGTTATTCATATATGGTTGTGTTCTAAAAGATGGTCAAAGTAGATTTTTCATATCCTCAATGATGGGCCACCTGGACCGGCCCAGAGTGGAACAGCGAAATCTGGAACTTTCTGGACAGTTCGTATTGTTTTGGTCACCACGATCAATCCGTAACTCCGATCGACACAAAACCACTTGGGTTAGTTCGGCGTCGAGTTCCTCTTCGACATGGATGTATTGGATTTTCAAATATCATCAAGATCAGCCCAGAAAACTGGTCTGAAAAATCAGGTGCGGGAATACATTGCTGTTTTAGAATCTGGAATCTGAAACTTGCATGGCCGACCGGTCACGACCGGTCAGGCCCTCTTTGGCCTTACTCCAGCAAGCATGGCCGACCGGTCAAGACCGGTCGGGCTTCCTTGGCCGACCGGTCAAGACCGGTCGGTCTCTTTTTCTTCTTGTTTTCTTCCTTTCTTTCTTCTATTTTCTTCTTTCTTTGCTTCTTTCTTTGCTTCCTTCTTCCTTCAGCCCTCCTTGGGTCTTCATCCAAGGTTCTAAATCAGCTCTTTTTGGTCATCAATTGGGCAAAGTAACTCTCATTCCTACAACCACAAAACATGTATTTGATTAGTCTTTAAATTATGAAAACCATGCATAATGAGTGATGAATTGGGGTTAAAATATGCACAATTAAGAGCTCAACACCAATCAAAATTTTTTATTGTTGGGGCATCGATTTCATGGGTCCATTCCCATTTTCTTTTGGAAATTTATATATCTTGCTTGCCGTCGACTATGTTTCAAAATGGGTCGAGGCGATTCCGTGCCAAAACAATGACCATAAAATGGTCATTCGATTCTTAAAAGAAAGTATCCTTTCCCGATTTGGAACACCTCGAGTCATTATAAGTGATGGTGGATCCCATTTTTGTAACCGCCCGTTTGAAGCTTTAATGAAAAAATATGGCGTAAATCACAAGGTGAGCACTCCCTATCACCCACAAACAAGTGGACAAGCTGAGATATCTAATATGGAAATTAAACATATTTTGGAGAAAACGGTGAACCCCGATCGCAAAGATTGGTCGCTTCGACTTACCGATGCACTCTGATCTTACCGTACTGCTTTCAAGACCCCCATTGGAATGTCTCCCTGTAGACTTGTCTATGGGAAAGCCTCTCACTTGCCCGTGGAGTTGGAAAATAGGGCATATTGGGCACTAAAGAAGATGAACTTTGATTTTAACAAGGTAAGCTCGTTGCGCAAACTTTAATTGAATGAACTTATGGAACTCCGGAACAAGGCTTATGAAAATGCAAGAATTTACAAGGACAAGACGAAGGTGTTCCATGATAGGAACATCCTTCGTAAGACCTTCATGATCAATTAAAAGGTCCTTATGTATAATTCTTGGCTACATTTATTTTTGAAAAAATTGAAGTCTCGATGGACCGGTCCTTTCATTGTGAAAACTGTTTATCCATATGGGACCGTCGAGTTGTTGAATCCAAGAAACGGTAATATCTTTAAAGCAAATGGTCAATGCCTAAAGCCGTTCTTTGAGAATTTTGCTTCAGAAGGTATGTCCATACCTCTGACTAATCATGTGTATCATGATATTTAATCTCCTAGTCTGATGGAGGTATAGAGTAGTTAGGATTAGGATTTTGTTGCTTTTGGTTTGCTTTTCCATAGGTTTATTAGAAGGAGGTAGAATCCCAGTTTTGCTTCTCTCAGGTACTATCATTCTTCACTCCCTTTTTGTATAATTGCTCTCATGTTTTGCCTATCTTATATCTTTTACATTGAGGACAATGCAAGATTTGGTTGGGGGGTGTAGGATCACTAGGATGAATCTAGTGTTTTGTAAACATCTCGAGCAATATGACGAAGATTTTTCAGATTTTTTCTAAAAATCCAAAACTCCATTAGAAAACTTTGTTTCTATGCATTCGGGATGGTGTAAGTATAAGAAAAAGAGAGGCGAAGTGAGTGATGTTGAATACTTTAAACATTCTTTAAGGTACCAGTCTTGTATGTGAATTCCCCTATTTTTATGAATGATAGAACTTTTGAACACTTCTACACCTAGTTCACTTCACATGATTCTCATGTTTTGACAGGATTATTAGATTTATAGATTAGCTAAGTTTGGATTTGAGGTGTTGAGAAACCAAGCCGGGGTACTTTGTCCATTCTTGTCCATGGGAAAATAACGAAAGATATGGATTTCTAAAAATCCTATCTAATGAAAAAGAAAACGGAAAGAAAGGATGAAAAGATGGGAATGATGGATAATATGGTGGAAAATTCCGAAAAGGGCTACCTATTACCAACCGGGGGATGGTCTACCCGTAACCAAAGCCGGAAATGGAAAGTAGTGTGAAAACCGTCGGAAGGATGGTAAGGCAAATTCCTGTCAAAGGCATGTGCTGATCTGTACACCTTAAATTCCATACCTTAGCTGATTTATGAAGAAGATAAGCCCAAATTTTCATGAGATGAGCATTCACTGAGCACACTAGGTTAAATTGTTCAAATACTTCTATCTATCAATCAATCAGCGGGAGGTCCATATGAGTACTTGTTATGTTCTTGAAAGTTTAAGGTTTCAACCTCTATCACTTATTTTTCTCAATTTTTGCACTTGCATATCTTAGAGTGAATCGAAGCATAGTTTCTGAAGGAGAGTTGAGTTTTGGAGGAATGAATTGTATCACGCATGTTTTGCTCGAGACTAGCAAAATGCTTGTTGGGGTTGCGTTAAGCTCCTAAATGTGTATATTCTTACCCCATTTCATCACTAACTATGCTTGAAATACATGATTAAAGACCCAACTAATGCATGGTTTTATGGTTATAGGAATGAGAGAGAGGATTCATCAATTGAAGACTTAAAGACATTATTTACAAGCATTAAAGATCAAAAGACTAAGCGTTAAAGGGTGGAAGAAAGAAGCGAAGGAAAGAAGAAAAGAGGGCAGAAAAATGCACCTAAGACCGATTGTCCGACTGGTCGTCCATAACCCAGGACCGGTCGTCCGACCGGACCGAACACTCACCAGAAGGAGCCCTATTACAAACCCTGCTGGACTTATCAGGACCAGTCGTGCGACCGGTCGTCCATTGCTCAGATCGGTCATCTGACCGGTCGTTGAATTAATTTTTGGGCAGAAAACCCACTGGACTGTTTTTCCACTTTTGAGACCGGTCGTGCGACCAGTCGTTCATGAGCTCAGACCGGTCGTGCGACCGGTCAGCTGTGTAACAGAGCTTCTTCTACAAGCTCCGAGTTTTGTTGCACAAAGCGTATTTCTGCAGGATTTCTCGAAGTTTCTTCGCACCTAGGGCTCCAAAGCAATAAAAGGGCTCCTCTAGCTCATTCCTAAGGTATTTTAGAAGAGATTTACGAAGGTGGGAAGCGGCGGAAGTCGAATTCGGAGTTTCACAACTCCTCCTAGTTTATGTTTTCTAGTTTTATGCTTTTAGTTGTTTTCATGCTTCCTTGGATCATGAACGGCTAAACATCTTAGCTAGGGCTAAGAGGTGAAGCTTGTAGTGAATCTGAGATGCTTTAATTCATTTTATATTGGTTTCAAGTTGGATTTATTGAAGAACAATGGTTTATAAAAGTTTGAATAAAGTTCTTAGTAGTTTTTCTTAATCTTATGATGGCTTATGGATGTTTGGAAGAATTGCTTTAGTTCTTAACTATTTTGCATAGTTCTAAACCTATACGCTCCGAGGAATCGGATTCAATACGCTCTAGACTTGAAATTGCATGTGGGAACTTTAACCAAAGTTCTACCTTGCGTACTAATTTCTGAATTATGTGTTAATGGTATATGTGATTTGAATGAAGTTTAGATCATTATCTAATTATGCTTAGTGACAGAGTTTAATGATGATTATGATTGTGATCTTAATCCATTGGAACTAGGATTGACCTATGCAATCGAGTGTGCTCAAGTCCTAACTTGAATTGAGGGAATTATGTATAAAATCACACATATGACGGATTGTGAAATACAACCGCTCTATCATTTGACTAGATAGGATTTGATTTCTATTCTAGTTGTGTAATTGGGAAACCATAGCGAATTATGCATTGAGGATTGCTACAAGTGGATCCTTGGACCCCTAGTGCCTTTGTATATTGATTACATTCATCTTTAGTTTAAGAATTCTCTATACAGTCAATTTTAAAAATCTGTTTTGTTAACTCTCGAGTAGAGAACATTAGAAGTAATTTTGTGAATTCCTAACAAGTCCCTGAGAACGATCTCGGTCTCTACTGCATTATTACTACATCGCAACCCTACACTTGGGGAAGCGAACACCTAGTCAACAAAATATTTGCTGAAAAAATTGGCAGGAACATGGAAGTGTACGTTAATGATATGCTCATAAAAAGTGTTATGGCCGATGATCATCTTGCGGATCTCTGAGAAGCCTTCGATCTAATGAGAAAGTATCAGATGAAGTTGAATCCAAAGAAGTGCACTTTTGGGGTTTCTGCTGGAAAATTTCTTGGGTTTATGGTTGGTCAATGGGAAATCGAAGTAAACCCCGAAAAGATTAAGGGCTTGATAGAAATGAAATCTCCCTCCACTGTCAAAGAGGTCCAACGATTGGCCGGGCGTATTGTTCGCTTCCCCAAGTGTAGGGTTGCAATGTAGTAATAAACTCGATAAGACCGAGGTCGATCCACAGGGACTTATATAGGAATTCACAAACACTTCCAATAGCTTCTATTGAAAAGCTAACAACCAGAATTGAGAAGATTGATGTAAATAGTAATTCTAAACTTAAACTGAAGTAATCAATTAATAAAAGGCACTAGGGGTTCAAGGATCCACTTGTAGCAATCCTTGATGCTCAATTCGCTGTGGTTTCTCACTTTCTCAATTAGAATCGAAATTAAGATCTATCTAGTCGGATGATAGAGCAGTTAAACCAAACAATCTGCCATATGTAAGAGCCAGGTGTATGATTCACTCAATGCAAGCTAGGACGAGCATACTCAATTGCATAGGTCAGTCCTAATTCCAATAGACTAAGTTCACAATCATAACCATCATTAAGTCCTGTCACAAGATAAAGCTAGATCATAATTTGAACTTGATTCAAATCACATACACAATCCCACATAATACAGAATTTCCAGAAAAGTAGAACTTTGGTAGGAAGTTCTCACATGAAGATCATAGTACTAGAGCATACTCCAATTCCTCGGATCATACAGGTTTAGACTAACACACAACAATTAAGAACTCAAGCAATTCTTCCAAAAATCCATGAGTCATCATAAGACTAAGAAAAACTACTTAGAACTTGAATTAAACTTCAAACCATTGTTCTTAAACATGAAATCCAACTTAAAACCAACTTAAACGAATTGAAACATCTTAGATTCACTACAAGCTTCACCTCTTAGCCCTAGCTAAGAGGTTTAGCCGTTCATGATCCAAGGAAATATGAAACAACTAAGGAAAACATAAAAACGAGAAAGAAAACTAGAAGGAGTTGTGGAACTCCGAAATCCACTTCTGCCGCCTCCAACCTTGCTTAAACCCTTCCAAAATACCCTAGGAACGATCCCTAGGTGTCCTTTTATAGTGGGGAGGCTCCGCAGCATCAGAATCTTCCAGAAATTGCGTAAGCTTACGCAGTGCGCAAAGAAATCCGGAGCCCAAAACAGAAAGTTTCTGTTTTTACATGTGGCCGACCGATCTGGACCGGTCGGACTGGGCTGGCCGACCAGTGACGACCGGTCGGACCTGATCTTGGACAATCCAGGGAGCTCGCTGGAGTGGGCTGGCCTTTAGCCGACCGGTCTAGACCGATCGGCCCTAGTGTTTTCAGTGTCCAGAGGGCTGGGAGGAGTTGGCCCACCGGTCTCGACCGGTCTGGGCCCCTTTTCTTCTTCATTTCTTTCTTTCTTTCTTCCCTCTGCTTTCTTCTTTCTTTGGCCCACTTTGTGTCTTCATCCAAAGCTTCTAAGTAGACCCTTTTTGTCTCCTACTGGGTGAAGTCCACTCTCGTTCCTGCAATCACAAAACATGCATTAAGTTAGTCTTTAAATCATGAAAACCCTGCATAATGAGTGATGAATTGGGATTAGAATATGCACAATTAATTGCTCAACACGTGTTGCATCCTTAAACAGGTTTATTTCTCATGCCTTTGATAAATGTCTCCATTTGTTCAAGCTACTTCGTACAACTACAAAATATGAGTGGGCATGGACCCAACAATGTGAAGAGGCATTTCAACAATTGAAGAAGTATATGAGTGCGTCTCCCATCTTATCAAAACTTATTCCACATGAGCAGCTCTTTCGTTACTTATCTGTATCTTCCACGGCCATTAGTGCCGCCTTAATAAGAGAAGAGTCCAGGGTGCAGAAGCCCATTTATTATGTCAATCGCGCAATGGTGGATGCTAAAACCCTATACTCGGATGTGGAGAAACTTGCTCTGGCATTGGTAATCACAGCATGAAATCTATGTACTTATTTTCAGGCCCATTCTATAATTGTACTTACAAATCATCCATTGAGGCAAGTCCTTCAAAAACCTGAAGTATCTGGGCAATTAATTAAATGGGTGATCGAACTTGGCGAACACAATATTACCTTCTGTTCGCGAACTATCGTAAAAGCCCAAGCGATAGCAGACTTCATTGCAGAATTTACGTATTCGACCCCTATCCCTCTTACTCCCAAAAGATGACTCGCCGGAAAACGAGTAAGCACCTTGGTCGCTCTACATAGATGGATCATCCTGCTCCTCGAGCAATGGAGCCGAATTAATTTTAACCGCTCCTGATGGATCACAATTCAAATATGCTTTGCGCTTCGACTTTCGTGCCTTAAATAATGAAGCAGAATGTGAAGCCTTAATAGTTGGTTTCAAATTAGCAAATATACTTGCGATAAAAAACTTGCTCATTCATAGCGACTCACAGCTCATTGTAAATCAAGTGCTCAATGAATTTGAAGCAAAAGAGGAGAGGATGACTTCATACAAATCCCAAGTATTAATCTTACTTGCTAAATTAAGCAAATATGAAATAATTCATATTCCTCAAAAAGAAAACAAGCTCGCAGATTCTTTAGCGAACTTAGCTTTAGTACCTGAGTCCGATCTGACACAAGCTGTCCCTATCGAGTGTTGTAGAATAAAGTTGGTCGTCGAAGAAGTATAAAAGATATGCAACCAGCGAGCATCTCTCCATAAAAGTCGCGACCAAACCATCTGACTAGCGAGCCTTCCTACTCACGTCTTGTATATCACTCAGACCTGCGACCGCCTATACATTCCCGTTATGCGAGCAACTCTGCTCTTGGTCGACAAACAAGGCCATCTACAAGTGCGAGTAGCTCTGCTCTTGGTCGACAAACGAGGCCATCTACGAGTGTGAGCAGCCCCCGTTATGTGAGCAGCTCCCATTATGTGAGTAGCTCCCGTCATGTGAGCAGCCCCCGTTATGTGAGCAGCTCTTGTCATGTGAGCAGCCCCCATTATGCGAGCAACCCAAGTCACTGGTCTTTGGCAGGGACGTCCCTCGTCTCATAGTACTAGCAGCCCATATAGGCTGGTTTTTGCTTATTTCTATTCGTAGCTCCGAACATCTCCATCAAGAGACGTAATCAGCTAGATGTTCACTTACCCAAGTGTGGGGTTGGGATGTAGTAATAATCTCAGTAAGACCGAGGTCGATCCACAGGGACTTATGTAGGAATTCACAAAACACTTCCAATAGTTTCTACTGAGAAGCTAACAAGTAAGTTTTCACGGAGATTGACGTGAATAGCAATTTTGAACTTAAATTGAAGTAATTAATTAATAAAAGGCACTAGGCCTTCAAGGATCCACATGTAGCAATCCTTGATACTCAATTCGCTGTGGTTTTCTCACTTTCTCAACTACAATCGAAATTAAGAGCTATCTAGCCGGATGATAGATCAGTTAAACCAACAATCTGCCATATATAAGATCTATGGTATGATTCACTCAATGCAAGCTAGGATGAGCATACTCAATTGCATAGGTCAGTCCCAATTCCAATAGGCTAAGATCACAATCATAAACATCATTAAATCCTGTCACAAGACAAAACTAGATTATGATTTGAACTTATTCAAATCATATACACAGTCCCATATATTACAGAATTCCATAAAAGTAGAACTTTGGTAGGAAGTTCCCACATGAAGATCATAGTACTAGAGCGTACTCCAATTCCTCGGATCATACAGGCCTAGACTAACACAAAACAATTAAGAACTCAAGTACTTCTTCCAAACATCCATGAGTCATTATAAGACTAAGAAAAATAACTTAGAACTTTAAATTAAACTTCACACCATTGTTCATAAACATGAAATCCAATCTTAAAACCAACTTTAAACGAATTGAAACATCTTAGATTCACTACAAGCTTCACCTCTTAGCCCTAGCTAAGAGGTTTACCCGTTCATGATCCAAGGAAACATGAAACAACTAAGAAAAACATAAAAAAGTAAACAAACTAGGAGGAGTTGTGGAACTCCGAAATCCACTTCCGCCGCCTCCCACCGTGCTGGTTCTGTTCTAGGATACCCTAAGAACGATCCCTAGGTGTCCTTTTATAGTGGGGAGGCTCCGCAGCATCAGAATCTTTCAGAAATTGCCTAAAAGTACGCAGTGCGCGGAGAAATTCGGGACTTGTAGAACACGCTTCATTACGCAGGCGACCGGTCGCACGACCGGTCTGAGCTACTGGACGACCGGTCGCACGACCGGTCTCAAAACCGTGAAAAACGTCCAGAGAGTTTCTGGGATTTTTCAACCCAGAAAATAAATTCAAGGACCGGTCGCACGACCGGTCGGAGCAGTGGATGACCGGTCGCACGACCGGTCGTGGACGATCCAGTGAGTTGTGGCCCTGTGGCCCCTCCTGTTGAGTGATGGGACAGGTCGTGCGACCGGTTCTTAGCCATGGACGACCGGTCGGATGACCGGTAGTAAGCCTCTTCTTCTGCTTTCTTTCTTCTTTTCTCTGACTTCTTTCTTTCATCCTTTGACGCTTGGTCTTGTGATCTTCAATGCTCATAAATCATGTCTTTAAGTCTTCAATTGATAACTCATCTCTCTTATTCCTACAATCACAAATCCATGCATTAGATTAGTCTTTAAATCATGAAACCAAGCATAATGAGTGATGAATTGGGGTTAGAATATGTACAATTAAGAGCTCAACACACCCGCCAACCAGCATTTTGCTAGTCCCGAGCAAAACATGCATGAAGCCAATTTCATTCTCTAAACCCAACTCTCCCTTAGAAACCATTCTTCTATACATCCCAAGATACACAAGTGTAAGAGTTAGAGAAATTAGGTGGTAAAGGTTGGAACTGTAAACTCTCAAAACATAATAAGTGTCCATATGAGATTCCCACTGATTGGTTGATAAATAGAAAAACTTGAACAAATTCAACCTAATGTGCATAGTGAAAAATTCATCTCATGAGTTTCCAGGATTATCTTCTTCATCGATCAACTAGACTCTAGATCTCAAGGTATATAGAGCAACAACAAGCCAATGACAGGAATTTGTCTTACTGTCCTTCCGACGGCTATCACACTATGTCCCATTTCCGGCTTTGGTTACCGGTAGACCATCCCCTTGTTGGTAATAGGTAGCCCTAATCGAAATTTTCCACCATTTTCCATCATTCCCAATTTCATCATTCCTTTTCCTTTTTCTTTTAAATTAGATAGGATTTTTAGAAATCCATATCTTATGTTATTTTCCCATGGACAAGGATGGACAAAGTATCCAGGCTTGGTTTCTCAACACCTTAAATCATAATCTGAACACCTTAAATCATAATCTAACTAATCCACAAATCACATAATCCCTTCAACCCATGAAAATCATGTAACGTGAACTAGGTGTAAGAGTGTTCAAATTTTCTATCAATCACAAAAATAGGGGAATTCACATATAAAACCATTATGTTGAGAGAAGTTTAAGACTTACAACATCATACACTTCATATCTTCTCTTCTTATGCTCATATCATCTCGAATGCATAGAAACAAAGTTTTCCAAAAGAGTTTTAAATTTTAGAAAAATCGAAAAATTTCTACATAATTGCTCGAAATGTTACAAAACGCTAGATTCATCCAAGTGATCCTACACCCCCCAACCAAATCTTGCATTGTCCTCAATGTAAAAGATGTGCAATGAGCAAAATATGAGAGCAATTTGAAAATAAAAGGAAGTGAGGAATAATAGTACCTGAGAGAGTGAAAAGTGTAATTCTTCCTCCTTCTAACAAACCTAGGAAAAATAAACAAAAGCAACCAAATCCCAATCCTAACTGCTCTATACCTCCATCAGACTAGGAGATCAATCACCCTGATACACAGGATCAGTCAGAGGTATGGACATACCTTCTGAAGGAAACTTCTCAAAGAACGGCTTTAATCATTGAACATTCGCCTTAAATATGTTGCCGTTCCTTGGATTTAACAACTCGACGGTCCCATATGGGTAGACAGTTTGCACAATGTAGGGACCGGTCCTTCGAGATCACAATTTCTCCAGAAATAAATGTAGGCGAGAATTATACAGAAGAACTTTTTGATTGATCGTGAATTTCTTACGAAGAATGTTCTTATCATGGAACAACTTCGTCTTGTCCTTGTAAATTCTCGTATTCTCATATGCTTCGTTCCGGAGTTTCGCAAGTTCATTCAATTGTAGTTTGTGCAACGAGCTCGCCTTATCAGAATCAAAATTCATCTTCTTAATTGCCCAATATGCCCTATGTTCCAACTCCACAGGCAAGTGACAGGACTTCCCATAGACAAGTCTATAGGGAGACATACCAATAGAGGTCTTGAAAGTGGTACGGTAAGCCCAAAGTGCATCGGTAAGTCGAAGCGACCAATCCTTGCGATCGGGGTTCACCGTTTTCTCCAAAATATGTTTAATCTCCCTATTGGATATCTTAGCTTGTCCACTTGTTTGTGGGTGATAGGGGGTGCTCACTTTGTGAGTAACGCCATATTTCTTCATTAAGGTTTCAAATGGGCGATTACAAAAGTGAGACCCTCCATCACTAATGATGACTCGAGGTGTTCCAAACCGGGAAAGAATATTCTCTTTTAAGAAATGAATGACTGTTTTATGGTCATTATTCCGACATGGGATAGCCTCGACCCATTTGGACACATAGTCAACAGCAAACAAGATATATACGTTTCCAAAAGAAGATGGGAATGGTCCCATGAAATCGATTCCCCAACAATAAAAAATTTTGATTATTAAGGTGGGATTGAGTGGCATCATATTTCTACAAGAGATTCCTCCCAATTTCTGACAGGGTTCACATATTTTGCAAAACTCATGTGTGTCTTTGAACATAGTGGCCAATAGAACCCACATTGCAGAATTTTGGCTGTGGTCTTCTTAGCTGAAAAGTGGTCACCACATGCCTGAGAATGACAAAAGGAGATGATACTTTGTTGTTCACCATCTGGCACACATCTCCTTATGATTTGATGGGGACAATACTTGAATAAGTATGGGTCATCCCATAGGAATTTTCGCACCTCAGTGTAGAATTTATCCTTATCTTGCTTTTTCTAATGTGTAGGAATCGTTCCTGTAGCAAGATAGTTAGCAATGTCCCCATACCATGGCAATTGGGAGACTTTAAAAAGTTGTTCATCAAGGAATATGTCATTGATCGCGGTCGTTTCAAGGGAATCGGTGAGAACAAGTCGAGAGAGATGGTCAGCCACCACATTTTTTACTCCTTTCTTATCACGTATCTCTATGTCAAATTCCTGGAGAAAAAGGTGTTAGTGCACTTTTCTGTGGCATACTAGTGCACCTTGTTTGTCAATCACTTACATCAGTGAGTCTAGTGTCGTTTGAGCCTAATGAAGACGAAGACCGAAGACTCAAGTGGCCCTGCTGCATCAAGGAAGAAGAAACAGGTAAAAGTGATGCCTTGGTGTGCCTTAACCTTGACCAAAACCTAACCCAAAACCTCTTAGATGACTTGGACCAACTAGGTATACCCTTAGTCATCATCATTAGTCTTCGAACTCCATGAAAAACATGATAAGTTAGACTAATTTAAGAGGTGGAAGCTGCTGTAAACAAAACAGCTCAAAACAGCAGTTTCCGATTGATCTCCGATCAATCGAACGTTGGCTCCGATAGGACTCCGATCAATCGGACAGAAGCTCAAATCAATCGGACAGAAGCTCCGATCAATCGGACAGAAGCTCCGATCAATCGAAAATTTTTCCAGCAACCTTGAAAATCCACTGGACATATTTCCGATCAATCGGACAGTCTTCCGATCCATCGGAAGGGGTCCGTCCGATCAATCGGACAGTGTTCCGATCAATCGGAATATCTTCTAGAGACTTCACTGGATAGATTTTCGATCAATCGGACTTGTCTCCGATCAATCTGACAGGTCTCTGATCAATCGGACCCTCTTCCGATCAATCGGAGATGCGAGAATCTGCCCATTTTTTTACATTGGAAGAAAATCTATTTAAAAGGGGGATTCGTTTTTTGAGCTAAGAGAGGGGATTTTGAGGAGATAGAAGCCACCATTGCTAGAGATCATTAGAGGCTCTATCCCAAACCTAAAGCAAGTCATTCTCCTTGTGTTTTCATCACAAGCTTGGGCCATTCAATGGCATCTTGAGAATGGACTTGTTCCCTCTTGATTCCTAGGGTTTAGACACCTTGATGATAGTTAAATCCTTTGTCTAAACACTACCTAGGAGTCCATTTAGGTGCATTCCTCTAGGAAACCCATTTCCTACCATTTGTAGAGGTTTCACCATTCCCTAGCACCTTGGGCATCTCCAATGGAGCATCACATGCAAGGTAGCTGATCTTGGAGCTGAAGCCTTGGCAAAGCGGAGGCGTCAAAGATCGGGGGAGCACAAGGGGAGCAGATTCAAGCACGGGAGAGCGAGAAGCAACCCAAGATGGCGCAACAAGGGGCTCAATCCGACAAGTAAGGTTATCTTGTTAAGAGTTCATCCACTCAATTCCCTGTGGGAGTTGAGTGTAGAGTTTGTTTGACAAACTCGCCCCGGGGTTGTTAGCCGATCCTTGGCCTATTAGTTGGGCCTAAAATCTAGGGACGTCAGTCATTCCTTGGCACATTAGTCGGGCCTAAACAAAGTCTCCAAGGGGGAGCCACCAACACGGGTGCAAACGTGTAGGTTGGGAGGAACCTGTAAACTCCCCAGTTGGGTGGATCCGAGTTAAAACACCTTGGTTGGGAGGAACCAGATTTAAACTCCCCAGTGAATGCTGGTGTGCTCAAAGGGGTTGAGTACTTGAACCGGGAGTGGAGTAGACAAGTAGTCGAACCACTATACATCCTTGTGTTTGTGATTGTATTGGAGCACATTTCTCTCTTAATGCATTATGTTTAATTGATTAATTATGAATGCTTAGTTAGGAATGCATGCTAGGCACTTGATAGGCACACACACACTCACAAGATGTACCTTCACTACCTCATGTTGACTTGGGCATTTCTTGATCCATCCCCTATAGTCCACATGAGTTATTTAGACTAGGTTGCTGATTGCACTTATCATTTGCTAGTCTTATAATTGGACCCACTTAGGCTTGGAAGCCGAAGTGTTATTCGCTTACGTAGCTTAATTTGTTGAATTGTTTAAGTAGGCGAAAAGAGTTTTAAAAAGGTCCTAATCACCCCCTCCTATAGGTTTAGCCATAATTCTAGTTGCTCCTCAAGCTTCCGCACGCGTATGCGTAAGGTGTCATGTTAGGCTACCCGACGCAATTTCAAAAGGATCCATCTTAACAACTGTGGTTGAGCATCCTTCTAAGAGAGAAGGTACTTAAGCGTGCCACGGTCAGTGAATATGATGATCTTGGATCCAATCAAATAGGACCTAAACTTGTCCAAGGCAAAAACTACGGCTAAACGTTCTTTTTTTTGTAGTAGTGTAGTTTGCTTGGGCTAAGTTGAAGGTTTTACTTACATAGTAGATAACACATGGCTTCTTCTCTTTTCTTTGGCCTAGCACAGCCCCAATAGCATAGTCGCTTGCATCGCACATAATCTCAAAAGGAAGGCTCCAATCAGGTGGTTGCATTATGGGAGCACATGTCAATATACCTTTAAGTGTGGTAAAAGCGTTTTGACAATCTTCATTACACTCGAAGGAATTCTCCTTTTAAAGTAGGTTACATAAAGGACGAGAGAGTGAACCGAAGTCCTTTATGAACCTTCTATAAAATCCTGCGTGTCCCAAAAAGGACCGCACATCTCGTATGCTCTTGGGTGGTGGAAGGTTAGAGATAAGATCGATTTTCACTTTGTCCACCTCGATTCCATTTTGTGAAACGATGTGACCAAGTACAATTCCCTTTTGAACCATAAAGTGACACTTCTCCCAATTCAACACAAGGTTCTTCTCTTCACATCTTTTCAGCACAGATTTCAAGTGCTCAAGGCACTTATCAAAGCTACAACCAAATACTAAGAAATCATCCATGAAGACTTCGAGAATTGTACCCACCATATCAGAAAAGATACTCATCATACAACGCTGAAAGGTGGCAGGGGCATTACATAGTCCAAACGGCATCCGTCGATAGGCGAAAGTGCCGAATAGACATGTGAATGTAATCTTTTCTTGTTCTTCATGGGCGATCTCTATTTGGTTGTACCCTGAGTAGCCATAAAGGAAGCAAAAATGGGAATGACCCGCCAACCTTTCTAGAATTTGATCAACAAACGGCAAGGGGAAGTGGTCTTTCCTCGTGACAGTGTTTAGCTTCTGGTAGTCAATGCACATTCTCCAACCGGTAGTGACTCTGGTTGGTATTAGTTCATTATTGGCATTGGCGACGATGGTTATTCCAGATTTCTTAGGCACCACTTGAGGTGGACTCACCCATTGACTATCGGATATTGGGTAGATAATACTCACATCCAATAGTTTTACCACTTCGGTCTTAACCACATCCTTCATGTTTGGATTGAGTCGTCTTTGTGGTTGCCTAGATGTCTTCACACTCTCCTCAAGGTGTATGCGATGAGTACAAATCAGTGGGTCTATGCTTTTGAGATCCATAATCGACCACCCAATGGCACTCTTGTGCGCTAATAGAGTGGCCATTAGGCTACTCTCTTGTTCCTCATCCAAGTGGGAAGAAATCACCACCGGATATGTCTCATCTCAACCTAAATAGACATATTTTAGCTTACTTGGTAATGGTTTTAGGTCGAGTATTGGTGCCTTGATATTGGATGGGAGGGCTTTGTTCTCGTTTACGGGTAAAGGCTCAAATAGGGCCCTCCATCTTTTGTTATCAAGCACCGACATCACATCTAAAATGGCATCCATCTCTCATATTGTGTCATCATTTATCTCATGAGAGTGGGCCACACATGCCTCCAAAGGGTCGGAATATAATGTTGAGGGGAAAGTTTCCTCCACGAATGATTCAATCAAGTTTATCTCGTGGATCTCCTCATCAACTTCCCGTGGTTGTTTGCATAGATCAAATATATTCAGCTCAAGTGTCATGTGTCCAAAGGACATTTGTACAAGCTCGTTTCTACAATTGATAATTGCATTTGAAGTAGCTAGAAAAGGACGGCCAAGTATGACAGGAATTTGAGCACCGGTACTTATCACGGGATGTGTATCCAAGACAATAAAGTCTACTGGGTAGTAGAATTTATCAACTTGGACTAAAACATCCTCAATCACTCCTCTCGGTATACGAATGGATCTATTAGAAAGTTGGAGTGTGGTTTTGGTGGGTTTCAATTCACCTAACCCAAGTTGTTCGTAAACCGAATATGGAATGGGATTCACACTTGCCCCCAAATCAAGTAAGGCTTGTTTAATCCGGTAGTCTCCTATGATGCATGAGATGGTTGGACTACCTGGATCCTTGTATTTTTGGGGCACCTATTGTTTGATGATAGCGCTCAAATTCTCAGTCAAAAGTAGTTTGTTGTGAACATTGTGTTTCCTTTTGACCGTACACAATTCCTTTAGAAATTTGGCATAGGATGGTATTTGTTTTATGGCATCCAACAACGAAATGTTGATCTGCACCTGCTTGAAAAC
The DNA here is from genome assembly GCA_003013855.2 of Liriodendron chinense. Lineage (NCBI taxonomy): Eukaryota > Viridiplantae > Streptophyta > Magnoliopsida > Magnoliales > Magnoliaceae > Liriodendron > Liriodendron chinense. Next base: position 1,401,301 of record ML058437.1, on the reverse strand, counting down.
CTCTAAAATTTTCAGGTTTTTGTCTAAAGGTTTTGGTGAAATTAACCTTTGGGGAAACGGAGCAACCGGCTTGTATTGCCTTTCCGGTTCTTTCTCTTGTGGAGTGTTGTTTGAGCTATCATCCTCTTTGGAATTTTTCGGATCCTTAGGCTTTGTGGCCTTCACCGGATTAGATTTATCAACTATTTTCCCACTTCTCAAAGTGGTGATAGCTTGAACAAGCTCCGTATGTTGGGAGGATGAGCCTGCGTCTTGTATCTCAAATTGGGTTCTTGGGTTAGGAAGAGGTTGGGCAGGAAGTGTGCCTTTCTCCCTAACACTGAGGTGAGATTCAACTCTAGCCATTGAGGTTTTCAATTCATTGATGGCTTGAGTTGAATTTTGATTGAATTTCAATTGTTCTTGCATGAACCCATCTATTTTCAGAGAATTAGTCTTGTTATACTCAGCTTGAACCGATACAAATGCACCCAACATCTCCTCTAGCGTAACTTTTGGAGTAATGACTAGAGATGGACCTAATATAGGTTGAGCTTGAGGGATATTGTTTGCATTTGTAGAGGGTCCATTCCTCCAACTGAAGTTGGGATGGTTCTTCCAACTAGCATTAAACGTGTTTGAGTTTGGAGCACCAAATTATCGTTGATAACTGTTTATGGCATTTGATTGTTCTTGTAAGATGTCTTGAACCGCTGAGATTGTGGGACAATCTTGTGTTATATGTTGATTTCCGGCACAAATTCCACAAACAGTTTCAACGTCATTAGAGTTGATCGTCTCTCCTTTCTTTAATTCCATGATTGTTTGCTCGCCTCAAGTGTAAGGCTGCGATGTAGTAATAAATCTCGGTAAGACCGAGGTCGATCCACAGGGAAAGAGGTAAACAATTCCAAGTACTCTAATAACTAGAATCTAAGAAGTTTGAGAAGATAGTTTTTCACATAAAATAGAAAAATCTGAAATTAAGAAGAACTAGAGCATCAAGGATCCACTTATAGTAGTCCAATGCCAATCCATTCATCTAAGTACAACACAATTAGAATCAAAGTCCTATCTCTCATCTAATTGGAAGATATAATATTCAAGCACAAACAGTCCCACTTAAATCTGGAAATCAGATATCTAGTTCTAATGAAGCACATAGAACTTGAACTTGTAGCCTTTGGAGTAACAGCCATGCCTATGGACTATGGCATGCTCAAGGGTTACTACAATTCAAATTCAAACAACCCAATCATGGTAATCTCAGAGAATTGCAAGGAACTCATGTCCGGAGCACACAAACTCTCACAAAACTTCTAAAAAACCATACTTTATTCAAACTAGAACTTCAAAATCCAAAATTAAGGAAAGGGTACTTGAAATAAAAGAATTAAAGCATTGGAACCAACTACAAATTTCACCTCTAGCTCTAGCTAAGAGGTTAGCTAAGGAAAAGTATATTAAAACTAGAACTAGAACTAAGAAAAGGAAGAAAAACTAGCTGTAGGAGGCTAGGTAGCCTCCTGGGGCTTGAACTCCTTGCTTCCCACATCCTTGCTTGATTTGGAATAGAAGAGAGCACCTCCTTTTATAGTGCAGCAATAGTACAGCAACATAGCAGAATTTGTTTCGCTTGGTACGGCTTAACCAATGGTCGGATTGCCTTCAAATTTGATTTGTTGCTTCCTTGTAATGTGATCTTCCTCATAGATGATTTAGATTTCCAAGATTATCCTCTGAATGGGCCCACCAATCATATCACCAACCGCCTCTCAAAATTGCGCACTTCGGGTACCTTCAGAACCAGTCATATTGCCTTCAACTCTCCGGAGTGTACAGATGTCGGATTGATCCCAAATTTTGAACATTGGTAGAACACTTCCTCCTCTACATGATAGATGGATTAGATTATCCAAAACAATCCCAAAATGTGGTCCGAAAATTAGAACACTTAAGGCTTTTATAAACTCTGCGCAGTTGGATCTTTCTGGATGGTCCATCTTTCTTCAACCGGTACGATCAAACCACACATCCTTTTGATCTGAAACTTTTGTGGTTATTCATATATGGATGTGGTCTAGAAGATGGTCAAAGTAGATTCTTCATATCATCAATGATGGGACACCTGGACTGGCCCAGAGTGGAACAGCGAAATCTAGAACTTTCTGGACAGTTCGTATTGTTTTGGCCACCACGGTCAATCCGTAGCTCCGATCGACACGAAACCACTTGGGTTATTTCGTTGTCGAGCTCCTCTTCGACATGGATGTGTTGGATTTCCAAATATCATCAAGATGGCTTCAGAAAAATGTTCTAAAAATCTAAAAACGGGAATAGCTTGCTGCCTGAAATCTGGAAGTGTAAAATTGCATGGCCGATCGGTCTTGACCGGTCGGACAGGCTGGCCGACCGGTCTTGACCGGTCTAGACCTGTCTGGCAGGTGTCCAGGGAGTGCAGACGACCGGTTTAGACCAGTCTTAACCGGTCTTGACCGGTCGGACCTTCTTGGCCGACCGGTCTTGACCGGTTGGACCCAGTTTCTGCATTGTTTGTTCTTTCTTTTCTTCTCTCCTTCCTCTCTCTTTGCTTTCTTCTTTCTTTGGTCCACCTTGGACCTTCATCAAAGGCTCCTAAACATGGTCTTTTGGTCTCCAATTGGGTGAAGTTCACTCTCATTCCTATAATCACAAAACATGCATTAGATGGGCCTTTTAAACATGAAAACCATGCATATAATGTGATGTAATGGGTTGGCAAATGTATAAATTGGAGGTTCAACAATGGCCTCGACTTTTCTTTTAAGGCTAGCCACACGTGCACTTATGCTATCCTCTTCTGATAGGACATAAATTCCTGCTTTTTTCCTTTGTTGGCTAGTCTTGGAATTTGCTAGTTTAGATGTATCCCAAGACTGTGCATTCTTAGCCAATTCCTCCAAATAGTCCCATGCTTCATCGGCCCCCTTATTCATGAACTCCCAATTACACATCATCTCTACGAACTGGCGCATGGGTGAAGTCAATCCTTCATAGAAAAAGCTTATAACCCACCAAATTTCATAGCCATGATGTGGGCATGCATTTAACAAGTCCTTAAACCTCTCCCAACATTGGAAGAAGGTCTCATCTTCCTTTTGGGCAAAGTTCATGATAAGGCGCCTCAACATGTTCGTTTTGTGAGTCGGGAAGATTTTTTTTATGAATTCCCTATGCATATCAGTCCATGCATCAATTGATCTTGGCCTTAATGCATGTAGCCAACCTTTAGCTTTATCTTTAAGGGTAAAAGGAAATAATTTAAGCCTTACCACATCATCAGTAACATTCGCAAAGTGCATGGTGGTGATTACCTCATCAAATTCCTTGAGGTGTTAATAGGCACTTGCACTGTCTAATCCATGGAATCTCGGGAGGAGTTGGATTACTCCAGGTTTCAAATCCACATTCCCTGCATTTTGTGGAAAAACTATGCATGAGGGAGTGCTCGCTCTTGCTGGTTGCAAGTAATCACGTAATGTTCTTGGTCGGGGAACATTCCCAACCACATTCTCTCCCGTTTCGGTTTGGTTTTGGCCCAGATTAGGATTGGCCATCGAATTAGGTTGATTTACAGCCATATTTTCAGACAAAATTGGAGAAGTTAGATGTCTCCTAGCACTTGGTTCTCTGTCAATTCCTTCAACTATTCCCCCTTCACTAATGAGTCGGTTATTGGAATCCCGAGCCCAATGTGGCATGCAAAACCTAAAAGAATGAAACAAAAAGGAAAGAAGACTTCTTCCTTCCTTTCTTTACTCTTCTTTAAGACCGAAGCACAAGGTGTCTTGCAATGGCTAGGCCAGAAGCAAGGATAGAGACCGATTTCTCCTGGTCAATAGGGTTTAGAGAACTCCTCACCCACTCTGTGAATCTTTTGAGAAAAGTGCAGAAAAAGAAGAAAGATGAGTAGAGGTGAGAAGAGAAATCTCTGAGCACAAGGTGATCCAAGACGGAAGAGCCGACCAATAGGAATCCAGGTGGCACAAGGCCTACCTTTCAGAGATCCAAAAAGGAGTCTCCACCCACTCTACAAGAGATGAATATGATAGGAATGAATAGGAGAAGAAGAAGAGTAAGGTTTAGAAAGATCAAAACCTGATTTGGGCACTTGAGATCCTTATGTCTTCTTCAGCTTCCTTGAAATCCCTGCAAAAGAAAAATCAAACAAAACAAACTAAGTTAGTACTAGAATCCTAAAAATCCTAAATAGAAACTATTTTCAGAAATTTTTATGAAAAACCATCAAAGTCCCAGGCAACGGCGCCAAAAACTTGTTCGCTTCGCCAAGTGTAGGGTTGTGATGTAGTAATAATCGGTAAGACCGAGGTCGATCCACAGGGACTTATGTAGGAATTCACAAAACACTTCCAATAGTTTCTACTGAGAAGCTAACAAATAAGTTTTCAAGGAGATTGATGTGAATAGCAATTTTGAACTTAAACTGAAGTAATCAATTAATAAAAGGCACTAGGGGTTCAAGGATCCACTTGTAGTAATCCTTGATGCTCAATTCGCTGTGGTTTTCTCACTTTCTCAACTAGAATCGAAATTAAGCTCTATCTAGCCGGATGATAGATCAGTTAAACCAACAATCTGCCATATATAAGATCTATGTGTATGATTCACTCAATGCAAGCTAGGACGACAATACTCAATTGCATAGGTCAGTCCCAATTCCAATAGGCTAAGATCACAATCATAAACATCATTAAATCCTGTCACAAGAAAAAACTAGATTATGATTTGAACTTATTCAAATCATATATACAGTCCCATATATTACAGAATTTCATAAAAGTAGAACTTTGGTAGGAAGTTCCCACATGAAGATCATAGTACTAGAGCGTACTCCAATTCCTCGGATCATATAGGTCTAGACTAACACAAAACAATTAAGAACTCAAGTACTTCTTCCAAACATCCATGAGTCATCATAAGACTAAGAAAAACTACTTACTTTGAATTAAACTTTAAACCATTGTTCATAAACATGAAATCTAATCTTAAAACCAACTTTAAACGAATTGAAACATCTTAGATTCACTACAAGCGTCACCTCTTAGCCCTAGCTAAGAGGTTTAGCCGTTCATGATCCAAGGAAACATGAAATAACTAAGAAAAACATAAAAACAGTAAACAAATTAGGAGGAGTTGTGGAACTCCGAAATCCACTTCCGCTGCCTCCCACCGTGCTGGTTCTGTTCTAGGATACCCTAGGAATGATCCCTAGGTGTCCTTTTATAGTGGGGAAGCTCCGCAACATCAGAATCTTTCAGAAATTACGTAAGAGTACGTAGTGCGCAGAGAAATTTGGGACTTGTAGAACACGCTTCATTACGCAGGCGACCGGTCGCACAACCGATCTAAGCTACTGGACGACCGGTCGCACGACCGGTCTCAAAACCGTGAAAAACATCTAGAGTTTCTAGGATTTTTCAACCCAGAAAATAAATTCAAGGACTAGTCGCACGACCGGTCGTGGACAGTCCAGTGAGTTGTGGCCCTGTGGCCCCTCCTGTGGAGTGATCGGACCGGTCGTGCAACCGGTCCTTAGCCATGGACGACCGGTCGGATGACCGGTCGTGGGCCTCTTCTTCTACTTTCTTTCTTCTTTTCTCTGACTTCTTTCTTTCATCCTTTGACGCTTGGTCTTGTGATCTTCAATGCTTATAAATCATGTCTTTAAGTCTACAATTGTTATCTCATCTCTCTTATTCCTACAATCACAAATCCATGCATTAGATCAGTCTTTAAATCATGAAACCAAGCATAATGAGTGATGAATTGGGGTTAGAATATGCACAATTAAGAGCTCAACACTAGACGTCTAGAGTGGCTAGTCCATCCCCTTATCTAAGGATTAACATGATAAGCACCTTATCCCCTGAAATCAACAGTGATCTTAACGTCTTGCGTAACAGACTGGATCATCCGGATCTGTATAAATAGAGGGTTCCACAGATGATAAAGGTACACAATCTCTAAGCCTACATTCCACACTTCATCTTACGATCAAGCTATCGCTGACTTAAGCTTCAGAGGGCCAACAGCCGAGCGCCAACCACCCTTAGTTTTCTTATTTGGTTTTCAGGTTCGTAGGGAGGCTTGTTCACTCGCCTCAAGTGCAAGGCTGCAATGTAGTAATAAATCTCGGTAAGACCGAGGTCGATCCACAAGGAATAAGGTAAACCAATTCAAGTTGTTCCAGCAACTTCTAATTCAATGAATTGAGGGATTCAAGTTTATGAACTAACTTAAAACAATAATTGTAAAAATCTGTAATTAAAGGGAACTAAGGCTTTTGAGGATCCACTTATGATAGCCCTCATGTGAATTCATTCATCCAAGCATAACACAACTAGAATTGAAGTTCTATCTCTCTTCTAGCTGGAAGATATGGCATTCAAACACAAACAATCTCTACTCAAGTTGAAGAACAAGGTTCTAGTTGTAATGAAGCCCATCAAGTCAAATATGTAGCCTTCGAAGTAACGACCATGCCAATGGACTATGGTACGCTCTAGTGTTACTACAATTCGAATCAAATCAATCCAAACATGATAATCTCAGAGAATTGCAAGGAACTCATGTCTGAAGCACATGAACTCTCATAAAACATCCAAAAATATCTCTTTTATTCAAACTAGAACTTAAAACCCAAAACTTTAAGCAAAGTACTTGAATTAAAACGAATCCAACATGATAACTACTCATAAGCTTCACCTCTTAGCCTTAGCTAAGAGGTTTTAGCCGAGCATTATCATGCTTCAACTAGAATTCAAAGAAAAGCTAAACAAAAACATGAAAAACTAGAAAAAAAACCCTAATTGGAGGAGTTGCGATCACTCCACGATGATCTCCCTTGCTCCCTACGGACTTAGAGCTCTTCTAGGATACCTTATCAAGGATGCCAAGGTGTTCTTTTATAGGAAAAACCACGAACCACCTCGGATTGCGTAAAAACTTACGCACTTGTATCGATAGTCTGACGCTGGTTGGGCGCCCGGTCAGGTAGTGGTTGGGCGCCCGACCATACTTGAATTGGTTAGTGCTTTTTGGAGAAATCCCTTTTGAATATCGGGCGCCCGGCCAGATGTTGGTCTGGCGCCTGGTCAGGTCCAGAGTGGTGCAGCAGGTTCAACATATTTCTTCCAATTTTGGGCGCCCGGCCAGGTTTTGGTCGGGCGCCCGATGGCCTTCTGATATGCAACTCAACTCTTTCTTCTAGCCGATCCAGGTCTTTCTGATATGATTCTTCAGGGCTTCTTTTCAATGTCTTCAATGTGGTTCCAAAGAACCCTTTTGACAACAATTTCATGACTTCTCTCTTACATTCCTACATAGACAAAACAAGCATTAGATGGGTCTTTAAAGCATGCAAACCATGCATGTAATGTGATGTAATGGGCTAGAAAATGTATAAAATGGGAGCTCAACAAGGCTCACTCTGAAGGAGGCATATAAGATGAAGGAACCTATTACCGGAATCTGGCGTTAACAGATTAGCGTCGTTTGTGGGAACGAGTATTCAATGCATTCTCATTACAAGTTGTCACCTCCCGCTATGCCTCCTAAGAAAACAACTCATCCTTCCACCTCAAAGAAAACGCTACCACGACCAGACATCCCTGAGCCAACTCCCAACCTCCCTTAGGCTGCTTCAATAGGGATTCCTCATGCAGAGCCCAACCTTCCTGCACAGAATCCGTTCTAAGATATATTTGGTGGCTTCGATGGTATTATGCATTTCGTCGGGGATACACTCCTTAATCTCCAGGCTGGATTTCAAACCTTATTGTTAACGTCAGATTTTGTAACAGGATCCTCCAGACGTTCACCCTATCTCCAATAGAGACTTCCTCCGCCGGACCTGTAAAAAGACAGAGAGCAACTAAGGGTGGCTGGTGTCCAGCCGTTAGCCCTCCGATGCTTAAGTCAGGCAAAGCAAGAAGAAGAATAACCAGGCAAACAGAGGCTAGAGATGAATATTGTGTACCTGTATCTTAATGGAGTCTTCTCCTTATATAGATCAGAAATGATCCAATCTGTTACGTAAGATATCGAGATCCCCGATTTCGTGGGATAAGAATCTTATCCTCATATAGAAGGAAAATCTAATCCAATGACTCGTCCGATAGTTTCGTTCCTTGATGGCGATCCCTTGAGACTCGGAGCTACTGAAGAAGATAACCTAAAATCGGCCTATACGGGCTGCTGGTACTGAGGGCTAAGGGATGTCATCATAGAAAAAGCTGCTCGCATGTTTGGAAGATGGTCGCGAGTCCAAATGCTCGTTCATTCAGATGTGACACCTTTCAACGACTTGTGAGAAGGTCTGCTCGCAGGAAAAACACAACTTCTCGAAGCTTTGATAGTCGAGCATCGTTTTCCTAATATGCGAGTCTCGAACAGACGGTCTCGATAGTCGAATAAAGTTGCTCGCGGGGTCGGAGTATCTTCAGAATATGCGAGTCTCGAATAGACGGTCTCGATAGTCAAATAAAGGCGCTCACGAAACCTAGACATCATGAAGATAAGCCTCAAGCAAATGATCTCCGCTATTTTTTACTATAACAGATGCCCCCCAAGTCCTTACCGCCAAGAATTCTAAGGGAATGACTTATTTACAATCACACGTAACCGCCCGCTGCCTTCATCGAGAACGAAACCGTACATGATGGGCTGGAATTAATGAGCGCCAGCTTTCCGCAGCCTTTCCGCAGACAGGAAATGAAGGGGCGCTTGCCACGTGTCTGGGGAGTTAATGGGCGTGCCTGCTCGACTGCTACGCCGAAGGAGGGGCTGCCACGTATCACCAGATGCGGCGGAATGATTTCCTATAAATCTACAGAGTCCACCATTTCTCTGGTTTTCTACAGAAGCTCTTCCAAAGAAAGAATTCTCCCATCATCTTCCTCTCATACTCCTTTTCCCGGTGTTCCTTCTTCCTCTTTCTTTCGTACTTGGGTACATTTCTTTTCTTTTTTCTTTTTTATCTTCTTTAACCTCCTTATGGCTGGGGACTCAAATGAGACCACCGTCCCACTGGGAGATGCTACACCGGAATCCTCTGCTTCTAGTAATGCGAGGGTTCCGACAGGCAGATATACGGCTGCTGGATATCCCTCCATTTTATCGGAGGACCGGTTGGCTGAATTACTGGAGAGATTTCGGATCCCTGACTCCATCACTCTCTGGTTGCCCGGAGATGGAGAAACACCGGACTCTCCTCCCCCAGGATGTGTGGCCTTCTATGAGTACCAGCTCATCCTGGGGGTACGCCTTCCGCTCCATCCTTTCATTAGGGATGTGCTGCGAAGCTATAAGATTGTCCCCGGGAAACTTATTGTGAATGGATGAAGGGTGGTCCTAGGCTCCTTCGCCCTTTGGGCTCAGGCCGGCAACGGGGAGCTCACCGCTGAAGAATTCCTCCGTATGTTCCGCTTGAAGAAAGCACCCTCCAGCGAAGGCTGGTACTACCTCTGTTACTGGCACCGGGATAACTTCGTGTTGGGGAAGCCATCCTCGAACTATCCCGGCTGGAGGAAACGGTGGTTCTATGCTTCCGGGAATTGGGAGTCTGCCTCCTCCAGGGGTCCAGGAGTTACCCATTTTTTCTGTGAAGGTAGGCACAATCCCACATTGTGCTGTTTCTCCAGTTAGAATTTTAGGGTTTCACTTCATTCTTTGACCTCTGTTTGTGCTCGCAGGTATCCCGGCCTTGAACAAACCAAATTTGAAGGGAGGGATTAACGAGAAGATAGTAAGGGTGTACAAGGTGCCTGTTGGAGATAGGCACATCGAGACCTGCTTGTCCAGCTCGCGACTCGCAGCAGCGGGATTAATATCTAGCGAAGAAGTCGCAATAACGAAAGCTGGAGAAAAGAGGGGTTTGTTGCCTCGCCTCAAAGGCACAAACTCGAAAAGGCAGAAGAAGACTGCCAGGCCTTCTCAACCATCCACCCGCAAGGGTGGCGACCAACCTACCCTGCCCGCGAGCACGGTGGGGGCAACAGCAGCGCCCATCGTTCCTCCAATGGTGGTCGCGGCTGGACCACCAGTAATTAACATTACTGACAGTTCCCCTGATGGGGCAGGGTCCAGCTGCCCCCCAGCTGAAGAGGCTCGCGAGCAAATAAAACCCCGCGAGCCGGCTCCTGCTCGAGAGCTGATCCCTGCTGTCGAGCAAGGACCCGCTCGCGAGTCGATGGCCCCGCCTCACGAGTCGGTGGCCCCGCCTGTCGCGAGCACGGCTGGGTTGGTCGTTGCCCAGCCATCTGAAGGTGGGACATACTCCATTCCTCGCCACCTCCACCCAATTTGTAAATTTTTGTTCGACAACGTTACCCCCCAAACTTTTGGCTCTCTTCCCGAGCCAAGCCCTGAGAACCTCTTCCTTGAGGTGGGGGTAAGAATGGTTCAGGTAAGCCCTTGGAGTTTTTGTTTAACTTCATTATTTTTTTTTGGGCTCAAGTATTTTTTCTCACGTTTTTCTGTTTCATTTTGCAGGGCTTAGACCTCATCTTGCGGACGAAGCGAGATATCGTCGCCGCTCGCCACGTGATCGATGAGGCAGAAGGGAAGAGGATCGCCTTAGAGAAGGCGGTCCAGGGACGGGATCAACTGCTCAAGGCCCGTGAGGCAGTGATCTCGAAGAGAGATGAGGAGAAGAAGATCCTCATCGAGAAAGTCCAAGTCCTGACCGATAGGTATCAGGCTTTGGACTCTAACTTCGCAAAGCTCACAGGGTTGAAGGAGAAAGCGGAGAGAGAGAGGGAGATCTTTCGTCAAGACAAAATCTCGCTGGAGGAGCAGCTTGCGGAGGCCAAGTCACAGCTTAAAGAAGTTAGCGAGAACTTGGAGAAGGAGTGTTCCGATCTCGCACAGCTCAAGGACGACTCGATCCACTGGGACGAGGAGAAAGTCGCCTTGGTAAAAATGCTCTCGGAGGAAGGGCCTCGGGCAATTTTCGAGTTTCGGAATTCGCAGCTATATGACGATGAAAGATATGAGTCATATGATGCTGGTCGCGACTTTGCGCTAAGAGTAGTGCAGCGAATGTCCCCGTCCTTTGATATGGGGGAATTTGGACGAGTCGCGACCATCATAGCTGCAGAGGAGCAAGCTGCTGCTGAGAACGAGGTGACTGTAGCCACGCAGGCTGGAGGGGCTCCGAAAATGGGCCCTGAAGTCGAGAGCACGGCTCCTCCTCCGAGAGATTGATTTTCCTTTTTGTTTTCCTTTCTCCTGTACTTGCGAGCAGATATCTGTAATCATTTGACATTAATGAAAAAATTGATATTTTTGGAAGTGTTCTTCTTGTTTTCTTTCTCTTTTCCCTTTATGCAATGAATGCCTTCTTGTTTCAATGAATTATGCTCAACCCGGGGGGTCGTAGTGACCATACCCTCGTGGAGATAGACTGATCTATCGATTAAGAAATAAATTGTGCTCAATCCAGGGGGTCGTGATGACCATACCCTCGTGGAGATAGACTGATCTATCGATTGAGGAATGAATTGTGCTCAATCCGGGGGGTCGTGATGACCATACCCTCGTGGTGATAGACTGATCAGTCGATTGAGACATGAATTTACCAAGGGTAGAAGGATGGTCGAGAATACAAACAGGCTCTTCTGCAGTGTTGTTTTCGATCCATAGAATGGAAATGCGGCCATCCTAAGTGAATTTAACCCTACCAAAGGTAGGCAATTGGCCAAGAGATTGTATGCATCCTCTTCGGGGCTATTCAGGTCCAAGTAAATGGAGTAGCGACCAAAAGATATCTTTTACTTTATTCATAGAATGCTGTTATGAACTACATCGAATCTAGGGATAGTATTGTAGCAAATGCTCCACGTACCAAGGGCGACGTACGGGTTTTCCTTGCATGTCTTCAAGGTAATAAGTACCGGGTCGCACTATCTTAATAACCCGATAAGGGCCTTCCCAATTTGGATCCAGCGAACGAGCGGGAACTCCGAGTTTTTGCCTTAGGACCAAATCTCCGAGCTGGAAGGACCTAGGCCGAACCTTAACATTTTGATAACGAGCAATACGTTGTTGATATGCGGCCGCTCGTACTTGGGAGGTATTTCTTCGTTCTTCCAAGAGGTCGAGATGAAGTCGAAGATCTTCCTGATTACCCACGGGGTCATACTGCTCGATCCGATACGAAGGCACTTGAATTTCCACTGGTACTACCGCGTCGACACCAAATGCTAAGGAAAAAGGGGTCTCACCCGTTGATGTACGAGTTGTAGTCCTATATGCCCAAAATACCTCTGGTAGAAGTTCTGGCCATTCACCTTTGCATTCACCAAGCTTGGTCTTTAAATGGTGCTTAATGATTTTATTCACTGCCTCGACCTGCCCATTCGCCTGAGGATGATATCGAGAAGTGCGGAGATTACGTATCTTCCATTTTTCACAAAATTCATCAAAGGCTGCGTTGTCAAACTGCGTTCCGTTGTCGGTAATTATAGTGTGAGGGAGTCCGAAATGGCATATGATACTTCTCCATATGAACTTAGTAGTTTGTTTCTCGGTAATCTTAGCTAATGGTTCTGTCTCGGCCCATTTGGTGAAGTAATCAACCCCCACTATCGCGAATCTATTTTGTCCTTTCCCAGTAGGTAGGGGCCCGATCATATCGACCCCCCATTACGCGAAAGGCCAAGGACTATCTACTGGAGTCATTCGCTCGGAAGATACACGAGGTATAGGAGAATATAGCTGGCACTTGTCACATTTTCTAGAGAATGCAATTGCATCTGCTTTCATAGTGGGCCAATAATATCCTTGCCTCATCGCCTTATATGCTAGGGATCGCCCCCTGGGGTGGTTACCACATGCCCCTTGGTGTACTTCATCTAGAACACGAAGTGCTTCTTCTGGATGAAGACACCTTAAATAAGGCAAGGAAAAGCTTTTTCGTAACAATATTCCGTCTTGCAAGGTATACCTGGCAGCTCGAAGACGAATTTGTCTTGCAGCTTTCTTGTCCTCTGGTAGGTATCCGTCTCTGAGATAAAGGATGATGGGATCCATCCAGCATGGAGATGATTGTACCGATATTACTTGCTCAAGAGTCGCTTGGTCGATACTCAGGTTCTGACGATGCTCGATGGGGATCGAATGTGATAACTCAGATTCTGGTGCAGAGGCGAGCTTTGCCAGGGAATCGGCAAGTTGGTTCTTCTTGCGAGGAATATGAATTATTTCATAAGTCTTCAGTTTTGCGAGCAAGATGAGGACACGAGACTTGTATAAGGCCATCTTTTCTTCTTTGGCCTCGAATTCACCAAGAACTTAGTTGACAATGAGTTGGGAGTCGCTATGAATTAATAGATTCCGAATTGCAAGGACAATGGCCAGTTCGAGGCCAACGATCAGGGCCTCATATTCTGCTTCATTATTTGAGATGCGAGAATCGAAACGCAGAGCATATTGGAAATGCGACCCGTCGGGAGCCACTAAAATCAGGCCCGCTCCGCTGCCAGTGGCCCGCGATGACCCATCCACGAAGAGTGTCCAAGGAGGATGGTCGCTGGTCATGGTATTATCATCGGACGAGTATGTGAATTCGGCGATAAAGTCAGCCACGGCCTGGCCCTTGACTGCGGTCCTAGGACAGAAAGAGATATCGTGCTCGCTGATCTCGACCGCCCATTTAGTTAAGCGTCCGGAAGCCTCAGGTTTTTGAAGGACTTGCCGTAGTGGATGATTTGTTGGTACTAGAATAGTGTGGGCTTGAAAGTATGGTCGCAGTTTCCGAGCTGCCGTGACTAAGGCTAGGGCCAGCTTTTCCATATCAGAATACCTAGTTTCTGCATCAACCATTGCTCGACTGATATAATAAACGAGCCTTTGCACCCCGGAATCCTCTCTTATCAAAGCGGCGCTAACGGCCGTAGTGGACACAGAAAGATGAAGAATGAGTTGCTCATGTGCTACAGGTTTAGATAAAATGGGGGGTGTGCTCATGTATAGCTTCAATTGTTGAAAGGCTTCCTCACACTCTGGTGTCCATTTCCAATCAGACTTGGCCGTTGCACGAAGGAGTTTGAAGAATGGTAAGCACTTGTCAGATACTCGCGAGATGAATCTATTCAACGATGCGATGTGACCAGCCAGACGCTGGACGTCCTTCAGAGTAATGGAGGATTTCATTTCTACCAATGCTTTTATCTTTTCAGGATTTGCCTCGATTCCACGCTGGCCTACCATGAACCCGAGAAATTTTCCTGCAGACACTCCAAACGCACATTTTTTTGAGTTCAATTTCATTTGATACCTTCTCATTAGGTCGAAGGCTTCTCGAAGATCAGAAATATGATTATCTTCGACGGTGCTTTTCATGAGCATGTCATCAACATAAACTTCCATATTCCTACCGATTTGAGCAGTGAATATTTTGTTGACGAGACGTTGATAAGTGGCCCCTGCATTTTTAAGACCGAACGGCATTACCTGGTAGCAATATAATCCCTGATCCGTGATGAAGGCGGTATGCTGGCTATCAGGTGGGTGCATCATGATCTGGTTGTAACCAGAATAAGCATCCATAAAATTAAGCAGAGCGTGTCCTGCTGTTGAATCGACCAGCTGGTCGATCCACGGCATCGGGAAGCTATCTTTGGGACAGGCTTTGTTCAAATCTGAATAGTCGACGCACATTCTCCATTTGCCATTAGCTTTGCGGACGAGAACTACGTTAGCGACCTACTCTGGGTAGTCAACTTCTTTTATGAAGTTGACCGTAAGTAGCTTCTCGACCTCAGCTTTGATCGCCATTTGCCTTTCTGCAGTGAAGGCACGTCGACGCTGGTGTACGGGTTTATGCTTTGGGTCGATATTCAGACGATGTGCGATGACATTGGGGTCAATGCCTGGCATATCTTTATGAGACCAAGCAAACACGTCTTGGTATTCAGTGAGAAAACGGACCAGATCTTCACGATAGACACCAGTTAAAGAGGATCCAATGTATACGACCTTGGATGGGTCGTCTTTGGTCAAGTGAATCGCCACTGTTTCTTCCCCAGGAGTTCCTGATTGAAGGGCGTTCTCTCTCGGATCTAACGAGGTGTTTGTTGAAGAGTTGGGTGAATCTTGTGCTATCATCATAACGGGCGTCGCTTGAGCTTTCTTTCGATCTTGTAGGGCTATCTCGTAGCAAGACCGAGCCTCCTTTTGATTTCCTCGCACAACCCCAACACCATTTGGGGTAGGGAACTTGACGCGTAAATAGGATGGGTGTAAAGCTGCCCCAACCTTATTAAGCGATGGCCGCCCCAAAATGGCGTTATATGCTGATTTACGATCCACCAAGAGGAAGTTTACGAAGACGGTAGTCTTCGCTAGACTTTCTCCAAAAGTAACTGGGAGATTGATGCTTCCTTCAAGTGTTACCACCTCACCTCCGAAGCCGACAAGAGGAGTCGAAACTGGTTTGAGTAGGCTTCTGGCAAGTGCCATTTTGTTGAAAGCCTCCAGATACAGAATATCCGCTAAACTACCTGTATCCACCATAATTCGATGAGTCAGATAATTCGATACCTTTAATGCGACTACGATGGAGTCTTCGTGAGGGAAGTGAATTCCTGCTGCATCTTCGAGGGAGAAGGAAATTGGAAGATGGCTGGCTTTTGACACGCTGGATGCCTGTTCCAGCCAATAAATATGCTGGGGTTCTTTAGACGCCTTCCGAGTGTACGCTTTCCTTGAAGCTTGAGAGTCGCCCCCACAAGCCGGTCCTCCAACGATGGTGCGGATTTCTCCAGTTGGCTCAGCGTCCTCTTGGGCCGTATGATGATGAGATGGTTCCTTTTGGCGTGGTGAGGCTTTCACCCTTTCTGGTGATCGATTTTTACGAGCGACATAATCCTGGAGATGGCCCTTTTGAATAAGGGCTTCAATATGATCTCGTAGAGAGATGCAGTCCTGGGTCCTATGCCCGTGATCTTTATGGAAGTAGCAGAACTTGCTCTTATCTCTCTTTTCGGGATCGGATTTGATCTTTGCAGGCCACTTTACATATGGCTTGTGTTTAATTTTCATTAGAACCTTTTCATGAGACCGATTGAGAGGAGTATAGTTATGATATTTACCAGAATAAGGCTTCTTGGGAGAACGGTCACGTTGATCACGACGATATTTTTTACCTGTAGAAGAGGTTCCTTCTGGCTTGCGTTTCTTACCCTGTACTCCATGGCGTGTCAATGCGACTTCTTCTGCATTGATATACTTCTGAGCTTTGGCTTGGAACTCTACCATAGTTTTCGGAGGGCTTTTATCTAAGGCAAACTTGAATTTCTCGCTCGTTATTCCGGCTATGAGGGCTGTGAGACCTTTTTCTTCAGTATAACCTTCAGTCTGAACGGCTTCTGCAGTGAACCGTACCGTGAATTCCTTTATTGTCTCGCCATGGTGCTGTTTTAGATCCATTAGATGGGAGGCTGGCTTCTTAATGAGAATGCTTCCCATGAATTGAGAAAGGAATATCTCCGATAACTGTGAAAAGGAGCTGATGGAATGAGGCTTTAATCCCCGAAACCACGTACGAGCTGCTTCCTTCAATGTTAGGGAAAAAGCCCTACACATGATTTCTGAGCCATGTCCCTCCAACTCCACGAGAGAACTGTATGTTTCTAGGTGTTTAAGAGGATCACCAATACCTGTATACGGGGTGATAACAGGCGTTCGATACTTTCTAGGTAACGGTGCCTCCATAACCTCGCTGGTAAAGGGGGATTCGGATTGATGTATCACCGTCATGATGGCAGATGGCCGATTTGCCTGATATCGTTGTTCCATGACGTCAAAACGATCATGGATTCTTTTGAGATCTCCTTCCCATGGTAAGGTATAGCTTGATGTTTCGGCGGTGGAGCCCTGAGGTTGAGGTTGTCGAGACGAACTAGAATGTATAGAATGTGGAGACGGTACAGGGAGATGGTTGCCAAGTGGTGTCCGGTTTGATGGTGGATGGTGTGGTGGGACCTGTGGTTCGTCCATAGAATGTCTGGAAGCCACTGGTATGGGTTGCGATGGTAACCCTTTGGAGGGTTGTCTCTGCGGTTCTGGGAAATACTGATCAAGCCGATTCGACAGGGCCTGAACTCCGGCATTTAGAGTTAGAAGAGTATTTCCGAGGAAACGCAGGACATCGTCTTGATTTCCAGAAGCCTCCAATAATGGGTTTGCTGATGGCATATTTGGGGCTCCTTGAGGGATATTCGTCGAAGTGGGTGGAAGAACAAGTATGGATTCCGTCTCATCGGGCGGAGGTGGTGCCTGCCTTGAAGTCGAAGGATGAACAGCCTTTTTAGGAGGCATCGCAGAAGGATTTTGATCGGTGGTTAGAACGATTGATTTTGACAATCAAGTCGTTCCCACAGACGGCGCCAAACTGTTAACGTCAGATTTTGTAACAGGATCCTCCGGACGTTCACCCTATCTCCAATAGAGACTTCCTCCGCCGGACCGGTAAAAAGACAGAGAGCAATTAAGGGTGGCTGGTGTCCAGCCGTTAGCCCTCCGATGCTTAAGTCAGGCAAAGCAAGAAGAAGAATAACCAGGCAAACAGAGGCTAGAGATGAATATTGTGTACCTGTATCTTAATGGAGTCTTCTCCTTATATAGATCAGAAATGATCCAATCTGTTACGTAAGATATCGAGATCCCCGATTTCGTGGGATAAGAATCTTATCCTCATATAGAAGGAAAATCTAATCCAATGACTCGTCCGATAGTTTCGTTCCTTGATGGCGATCCCTTGAGACTCGGAGCTACTGAAGAAGATAACCCAAAATCGGCCTATACGGGCTGCTGGTACTGAGGGCTAAGGGATGTCATCGTAGAAAAAGCTACTCGCATGTTTGGAAGATGGTCGCGAGTCCAAATGCTCGTTCATTCAGATGTGACACCTTTCAACGACTTGTGAGAAGGTCTTTTCACAGGAAAAACACAACTTCTCGAAGCTTTGATAGTCGAGCATCATTTATCTAATATGCGAGTCTCGAACAGACGGTCTCGATAGTCGAATAAAGTTGCTCGCGGGGTCGGAGTATCTTCAGAATATGCGAGTCTCGAACAGACGGTCTCGATAGTCAAATAAAGTTGCTCGCGGGGTCGGAGTATCTTCAGAATATGCGAGTCTTGAACAGACGGTCTCGATAGTCAAATAAAGTTGCTCGCGGGGTCGGAGTATCTTCAGAATATGCGAGTCTTGAACAGACGGTCTCGATAGTCAAATAAAGGAGCTCACGAAACCTGGACATCATGAAGATAAGCCTCAAGCAGATGATCTCCGCTATTTTTTACTATAACACTTATTTAATCGATTTGATCAGTATTTTCCCAAATCGCAGCACCCTCCAGAATGACCGTTGTTACAACCTGTGCTTGCAGCTTCTAGACATTCTCTAGATGAACCACAAGTTCAGGCCAACCCTCCTTCAAATCGTATTCCTCGCGGCAATCAAGTTCCTAATTAACTCTCACAATCTATCCGCTCCAGTGCTTCCTGACAACATCAACCTAAAGAACAACTTGATGTCAAGATATCTAGTTATACTCTGCCTTGGGAAGGCAATCTTAGAAAACTTGAAGACCGTTTCGCTGATATTTAACAGCAATATCAGTCTAACCTCCCGACATCCACTTTGGCGACAATTCAATGATTTGAACCTCCTTTTACTCGCAAAGTAATGGAGGCTCCTCTGCCTGAAAAATATCGAACGTAGAGCATTGTGCCGTATACCAGTATTGGTGATCCCCTCGAGCATCTGGAGACATATAGATCCGTCATGGAGCTAGAAGGATATAGCTCGAAAATTATGTGTAGAGTCTTCTCTTTAACTCTTAAAGGATGCGGCACGTACTTGGTTTCATGGTTTGAAACCTCGATTCATTGAGTCTTTCTCTCAATTATCGAACATTTTCCTTTCTCAGTTCATAGGGAGCATCCGTACCAAAAAATTTGCATCTCATCTATCAGATTTGAAGCAGTAGCATGGAGAGACAATTAAAGAATTCACAGTCCGATTTACAGCAGAAGCAATCAAAACTGAAAGTTATACTGAAGATAAGGGTCTCACCACCCTTATAGCAGGCATTACAAGCAAAAATTTTGATTCGCCTTAGATAAAAATCCTCCTAGGATAAAAATCCTCCTAAAAAATGACCGAGTTCTAGGCTAAAGCTCAAAAATATATTAACGTTGAAGAAGTAGCCTTGGCTCGTCATCGTATTCAGGGAAAGAAGCGAAAGTCTGAAGAAATTTCTCCAACAGACAGAAAGTATTGGCGTGATCGACGAGACCACTCTCTGAAGAAGTCTTATCCCAAGAAATATCGCAATTATACGCTTCTCAATCAGTCACCAGAAAAAGGTACTGATGGAGATCAAACATAAGTCATATGTTAAATGACCTCCGAGGATCAAATCGGATCCCGAAAAAAGAGACAAGAGGAAGTTATATTACTTCCATAAAGATCGTGGGCATAATACCCAATACTGTATATCTCTTAAAGACCAGATTGAAGCTCTCATTCGAAAGGGACATCTTCGAGATTATGTGGCACGGTAAGATCGGTCACCCAAATGATCCGATGCCCCAGCGCATCGTGAACATTAAGCGTGAAGGAAAAAGTTATCGCAACATCGTCCTTCACAGGAAGAAGCCGAACCTATGGGCGAAATTCAGACCATTGCAAGTGGTCCGGCTTGTGGAGGAGATTCCCAAGCCTCAAGAAAAGCATATACTCGAAAGGCAACCCAGAAGCCTCAGCACATTTACTGGGTAGAGAAATCATCCAGCACGTCAAGTTTGAGCTATCATCAAATCTCTTTCTCTCATGAAGATGCTGAAAGAATTCATTTCCCTCATGAGGATTCCATCTTTGTAGCGTTAAAGGTATCAAATTATTTAACTCACCGTATTATGTTGGATACAGGTAGCTCTGTAGACGTCTTTTATCTTGAAGCCTTCAACAAGATGACTCTTGCTAAAAATCTACTCAAACCAGTCTCAACCCCCCTTGTCGGTTTCGGGGGTGAGGTGGTAACACCAGAGGGGAGTATTGACCTTCCCGTCACTTTCAGAGAAGCTCCGACCAAAGTCACTGTTTTTATCAATTTCCTTGTAATCGATTGAAAGTCAGCTTACAATGTCATCTTACTACTGCCTATGGGAAAAGGACAAAATAGGTTCACAATTGTGGCAGTCAATTACTTCACCTCGATCTCTTATAAGAGAAAAGGGACATATCTTGTCTTCGAGCAGCGGCTTATCAACAATGTATAGCCCGTTGTCACAATTCAAAGGTCAAATTCATGGCTTTTCAACTCGGTGACTTGGTGCTCAGGCAGAACATCGAACAACCACTCAGTCGCTGGATCCTAACTGGGAAGGCCCGTGTCTAGTCATCAAGATTGCTCAACCAAGTACATATTATCTGGAAGACATGGGAGGAGGACCCCTACGTCACCCTTGGCATGTAGAACATTTACTCCGATATTTTTCATAAAGCATGTGAATATTGGACCATTCCTAAATAAAGACGATCTCTTTTATTCTAGCTGTTCAGCTAGGGAATCTATAACTTGGTCGCTACTCCATTTTTTGGACCTAAATAGCCTTGAAGAGAATATAAACATTCTCTTGACTAAGTCTTCTGCTCACGGCAGAGCCAAAGACTCAATTAATAGGCCAGCCTATCTCTATGCAAACATGGTCACTAAGACTTCCCTAATTTAGCCCAACTCATTTTCATGAGTTGAGTAAAACATTCAAGCATGAATTAACTAAGTCTTCTGCTCACCACAGGGCCAAAGACTAAATTAATAGGCCACCCAATCTCTATGCAGACATGGTCGACAAGAACTCCCTAATTGAGCCCAACTCATTTTCATGGGTTGAGTATAGACACTTGAGCATGAATTCATTCCCTTAAATCTAAAAAGAGAAGGCAAAATATTTCCTGAAGAAAGAATACCTCAGTAACGAGGTCACGCCAGAGATAAATAAAGACCAAAAAAGAAGGAAGGATTTTCAAAAATCTTCAACAAGACTTTGAAATAAAGAAACCTCCGCAGGCTCTGGATATTTATAGGCAATCATTCCATCAAGATTTGAATGAAACGGGGTGAGTCTTCATTTGGCATGATAGTCGAACGGGCATGAACATTAACTCCTGGGACGCGTGGTGCGCGCCACTTCATTTCTCTTAGCCGAAAAGCTACGGAAAGCTGGTGCTCATATATGCATGCTTAATCATGTATGACTTCTCCTCCGAAGATAGGCGGTTACATATAAAGACAAGTCCTTCACGTAGCTCCTCAACACTAAGGACTTGGGGGGGCATCTGTTGTAGAATAAAGTTGGTCGTCGAAGAAGTATAAAAGATATGCAATCAGCGAGCGTCTCTCCATAAAAGTCTCGACCAAACCAGCTGACTAGCGAGCCTTCCTGTTCACGTCTTGTATATCACTCCGACCTGCGACCACCTATACATTCCTGTTGTGTGAGCAACTCTGTTCTTGGTCGAAAAACAAGGCCATCTACGAGTGCGAGCAGCTCTTCTCTTGGTCGACAAACGAGGCCATCTACTAGTGTGAGTAGCCCCTGTTATGTGAGCAGCTCCCAGTCATGTGAGAAGTTCCCGTCATGTGAGCAGCTCCCATTATGCGAGCAACCCTGGTCTCTGGTCTTTGGCAAGGACGTCCCTCGTCTCATAGTACCAGTAGCCCATATAGGCTGGTTTGGCTTGTTTCTATTCGTGGCTTCCGAACATCTCCATCAAGAGACATAATCAGCTAGACGTCTAGAGTGGTTAGGCCATCCCCTTCTCTAAGGATTAACATAATAAGCACCTTATCCCCTGAAATCAGCAGTGATCTTAATGGCTTGAGTAACAGACTGGATCATTCGGATCTGTAAAAATAGATGGCTCCACAGAAGATAAAGGTACACAATCTCTAAGCCTACATTCCACACTTCATCTTACGATCAAGCTATCGCTGACTTAAGCTTCAGAGGGGCAACGGCCGAGCGCCGGCCACCCTTAGTTTTCTTATTTGGTTTTCAGGTTCGAAGGGAGGCTCACTCTAAAGGAGGCATATAATCTGAAGGAACCTATTACCGGAATTTGGCTGTTAACATCGAGCACCTCTCCGCCCCGAGTATCGATCAAGTCACTCCAGACCAAGTCGCTACAATGCAACTATCTTCATGTTGGATGGATCCCATCGTCCTTTACCTCCAAAGCAAAAAACTCCCAAACGACAAAAAAATTAGCCCAAAAAATTCGCTATCATGCTGCTAGGTACATTGATAAGTACCTAATATTGTATAATTAACCCTGGTTGTTAAGGGCAATATCATTGTTTTTTCGGTTAATTATCCCTCATTAGATTAATTTTCAATGTTCAGGCGATCAGGAAAGGTTACGCAAGATTCGATCCAATCAGGGCGTTTAAAGGCCCAAAAGAGAGCAAGATCAACTATCGGGGTAGCCCTGAAGGAAACCAGACCGTAAAGCTGAAGGGATGGATCTTGTTCTACAATGGACCGCATCACATTCGCTCTTTGGAAATCCAGATTGTGCCTGTTTGTATGATCGTGATCAAGCAAGCATGCAAGTTTGAACCATCAAGATTGAATGTCCACATGAGGGGCCAACTGTGCATCAAGGCGGGCCACACTTTCATGAGCATCAGATCAATAGCCCTGATCATCAAGCACTTTGGACCATACCATTATCTCCAAAAATCTTATGGAAAATCAATGGAGGTTGCTCCTCACACGTGTCTCCATTCATTTCATCCAACATAAGCAACATCCACACATGTGCATACATTCAACAGCAGCAAATGGTGACCGTCCATCCAGCCATCACATGGACGTCCATTTCATCTCAGCTGTCCAGTAAAGGTGGACGTCCTCCAGTCACCACATGTGCAAAGCATCCAACCATCACCATTTCCAACTCCAAAATCTGATGGACGTCCAAATCCTTCACACGTGTACAACTGATTCTCAACCGTCCACTGCAGCACACCTATTGTGCATCACCATCAACACTGTCCATTCATCTTTGAACGGCCAACAACTGCCAAGACAGCAACCTCCATCTCACCTATCAGTCCAGATGGTGGGACCCACATTCTCCAGCACGTGTGGAAGCAAGCTTTAGCGTCCAGCAGATCCTCAGTCGTCCATCAGCCCAGCATCGTTGTGGACCCCACCTTCACATGTACAGTAAACAACCTCCAGATCATCCAACAGCGTCCTTCAACAAGTGGACCCACACACTCCACACTTGTGTTTCCACACGTGCAGCGAACTTCAGTCGTCTAGCTATTGGACGCTTTTTGCTAGTCCCGAGCAAAACATGCGTGAAACAAATTCAAACCTCCAAACCCAACTCTCTTCCAGAATCCATGTTTCTATCCATTCCAAGATGCAGAAATATAAAATTTGGAGAAATTTAGGTGATAGAAGCTGAATCTTGGATTCTCAAAACATAAGAAGTGTTTACATGAGGTTCCCGCTGACTGATTGATAAATAGAAGAGCTCGAACAAATTCAACCTAGTGTGCATAGTGAAAGTTCATCTCATGAGTTCCTGGAATCATCTTCTTCATAGATTAAGTAAACTAAAGATTTTAAGGTGCACAGAGCAACAGCAAGCTTATGACAGGAATTTGCCTTACCGTCCTTCCGACGGCTTTCACACTACGTTCCATTTCCGGCTTTGGTTACGGTTCAACCATCCCCCGGTTGGTAATAGGTAGCCCTTTTCGGAATTTTCCACCATTTTTCTTTCCTTCCCGATTTCATCCTTTCTTTCCTTTTTCTTTTAAATTAGATAGGATTTTTAGAAATCCATATCTTCTGTTATTTTCCCATGGACAAGGATGGACAAAATACCCCGGCTTGGCTGCTCAACACCTTTAAATCAAAGTCTAGCTAATCCACAAATCACATAAACCTGTCACTCATGAAAATCGTGTAATGTGAACTAGGTGTAAAAAGTGTTCAAATTTTTCTATCAATCACAACAATAGGGGAACTATCATATAACACCATTATGGTGGGAGAAATTCAAGACTACAACATCACACACTTCGTTTCTCCTCCTCTTCTACTCATAGCCTCTCAAATGTATAGAAACAGGATTTTCTAAAAGATTTTTGCGATATTAGAAAATTCAAAAAAAATTCCGCATGTGAAGCTCGAAATGTTGCAATATGCTAAATGAGGGATCTCATCTCACCCCCCAACCAAATCTTGCATTGTCCTCAATGTACAAAAGAAATAGTCAATTAGCATGAACATGAGAGCAATGGCAAATAATAAGAGAGTGAGAACAATAGTACCTGATAGAGCGATCATGGAATTTTGCAACTACAACAACTAAAACCTATTAAAACAGAAGAACAAAACTAAACCTACCTATGCTATACCTCCATCAGACTAGGAGATCAATCATCCTGATAGACAGGATCATTCAGGGAGATGGACATGTCCTCTGAATCAAATTTCTCAACAAATGGTTTAAGGCGTTGTCCATTAACTTTGAAACAGTCACCATTCGCTGCATTCTCAATCTCAACAGCCCCATGAGGAAAAACTTCTTTGACAATATATGGGCCGGTCCATCGAGATCGTAATTTTCCCAGAAAAAGATGAAGTTAGGCATTATACAAGAGCACTTTCTGTCCTTCATGGAAAGATTTCCTTAAGATGTGCTTGTCATGAAAGGCCTTCATCTTGCTCTTGTAAATTCTCGAATTCTCATATGCATCGTTCCGGATCTCATCAAGCTCATTTAATTGAAGTTTGCGAAGCGAGCTAGCCTTGTCAATGTCAAAATTTAGAGCCCGAATTGCCCAATAGGCTTTGTGTTCTATCTCCACAGGCAAGTGGCAAGCTTTCCCATAGACAAGTCTATAAAGGGACATTCCAATGGGTGTCTTGTAGGCAGTACGGTGAGCCCAAAGCGCATCATCCAATCTTAGGGACCAATCCTTGCGATCCGGTCTCACCGTCTTTTCCAAAATCTATTTGATTTCCCTATTGGAGATTTCAGCTTGCCCACTTGTTTGTGGGTGGTATGGGGTACTCACTTTGCGCCTAATACCATATTTCTTCATCAAAGTTTCAAAAGGTCTATTGCAAAAGTGAGAACCACCATCACTAATAATGGCTCGAGGCGTCCCAAATCTAGAAAGTATATTTTCTTTGAGAAACTTGAGAACCGTATGATGATCGTTGGTTCTACATGGGATAGCCTCTATCCATTTAGACACATAGTCTACGGCCAACAGAATATAGCCATGTCCAAAAGATGAGGGGAATGGTCCCATGAAATCGATGCCCCAACAGTCAAAGACTTCAAGATGTTGAATTGGAGTGAGAGGCATCATATTTCGACGGGATAATCCTCCTAACTTCTGGCAGCTCTCGCACGCTTTGCAAAACTCGTGGGTATCTTTAAATAATGTGGGCCAATAAAAACCACACTGCAGAATTTTTGTAGTTGTTTTCTTGGCTGAAAAATGACCCCCACATGCTTGATCATGACAAAAGGAGATGACTGAATTGTGTTCATCATCGGGGACGCATCTCCTTATAATTTGGTCTGGGCAATATTTAAACAATAGAGGTTCATCCCAGAAAAATCTGCGCACTTCCCTTAGAAATTTACGTTTGTCTTGCGCAGTCCAATGAGTCGGCATTGCACCTGTGGAAAGATAATTGGCTATATAAGCGTACCATGGTGGATGCATAGCAACAAAGAGTTGCTCATTAGGGAATGAGTCCTCAATAGGTGACTCGTCAATGGAATTTGGTAGAACTAGGCGGGATAGATGATCCGCCACCACATTTTCTACCCCCTTCTTATCTTTGATCTCCAAATCGAATTCTTGAAGGAGTAGGATCCATCTTAGCAAACGGGGCTTAGCATCCTTCTTGGAAAGAAGGTATTTCAGCGCTGCATGATCTGTATAAACGATAACTTTGGATCCTATTAAGTATGGTCTGAATTTGTCCAAGGCAAAAATGACAGCTAGGAGCTCTTTCTCCGTAGTCGAATAATTAACTTGGGCAGGATTCAAGGTCCTACTTGCGTAGTAGATGACATGGGGCTTTTTATACTTGTTTTGACCTAACACCGCCCCAATAGCAAAATCGCTTGCATCGCACATCAACTCAAAAGGAGTGGACCAATCTGGTGGTTGCATGATAGGAGCGGATGTTAACATGTCTTTTAGCTTTGAAAAAGCTAATTGACATTCGGCACTCCACTCGAATTGGTTCTCCTTTTGTAGAAGGTTGCATAAAGGCCTTGAGATGTGACTAAAGTCCTTTATAAACCTTCGATAAAAACCGGCGTGTCTAAGGAAGGACCGCACATCGGGTATGCTTTTGGGTGGTGGTAGATTGGAAATTATGTCAATTTTCGCCCGGTCTACTTCTATTCCATTGGACGAGATGATATGTCCAAGGACTATTCCTCTTTGTACCATGAAATGGCACTTTTCCCAGTTTAATACAAGTTGCTTTTCCTCACACCTCATCAAGACCAACTTCAAGTGCTTGAGACACTCCTCAAATGTATAATCAAAAACAGAAAAATCATCCATGAATACCTCAAGAAACTCTCCCACCATGTCCGAGAAAATACTCAACATGCATCGTTGAAATGTGGCGGGTGCATTACATAACCCGAATGGCATTCTTCGGTAAGCGAAGGTGCCAAACGGGCATGTAAAAGTGGTTTTCTCTTGATCTTCCGGAGCTATCTCAATTTGGTTGTATCCAGAATAGCCATCTAGGAAGCAGTAATAGGAATGGACTGCCAACCTCTCCAATATTTGATCCATAAATGGGAGAGGGAAGTGGTCTTTCCTAGTAACTGTATTGAGCTTCCTATAATCAATGCACATACGCCAACCGGTTGTCACCCTCGTTGGTATAAGTTCGTTGTTGGCGTTCTCAATGATGGTAATACCAGATTTCTTGGGGACAACTTGGGTAGGACTCACCCATTGGCTATCTGAGATGGGGTAGATAATACCCACATCCAATAGCTTCAACACCTCGGCTTTGACAACCTCCATCATGTTTGGATTTAGCCTTCTTTGAGGTTGTCTAGACGTTTTTGCATTTTCTTCAAGGTGTATACGGTGAGTGCAAACCGAAGGATCTATCCCTTTGAGATCCGCTAATGTCCAACCTATGGCTTCCCGATGTTCTTTGAGTAGCTCAATCAACTTGAGCTCTTGGTCTTTCTCTAGGTGGGAGGCAATGACAACTGGGAACGTTTCCTCTTGACCCAAATATACGTATTTAAGCTCTGATGGCAGCGGTTTGAGGTCAAGCTTTGGTGGTTTGATGTTAGACGGTAGAGGCCTTGATGTGGTTGGTGGCAATTTTTCAAAGTGGTGCCTCCACTGGCTAGTATCAACTACCAGTCTTTCTATATTTAATGCCTGCACAATCTCGCTACTGATGGGATCTTCGGAATCCATGATATGTGCTAAGCATGTCTCCAAGCTTTCTAAGTGGTTCAAGTTGGAGGAGTTCTTCTTCTTCAAAAGTTTCGAGCATGTTCACATCGAAGAACTCTTCATCATCGACATCCCTATGTCTTTTACCCAAATGAAACACATTTACCTCTAGTGTCATGTTTCCAAAAGATAGTTGCATCACCCCATTCCGGCAATTGATGATTGCGTTTGATGTGGCAAGGAATGGGCGGCCTAATATCACCGGTATTTGGGTGCTAGCATCCAAAACCGGTTGTGTGTCCTAAGACTATAAAATCTACCGGGTAGTAGAATTTGTCAACTTGGACTAGAACATCCTCAACTATCCCCCTCGGTACACGGATAGATCTATCAGCGAGTTGCAATGTGGTTTTGGTGGGTTTTAATTCACCAAGGCCCAATTGCTCATATACCGAGTATGGGATCAAGTTCACACTCGCCCCCAAGTCTAACAAGGCACGTTCAATCCGGTAGTCTCCAATGATACATGAGACTGTGGGACTACCGGGATCTTTGAATTTTGGGGGAGTCTTTTGAGTGAGGATGGCACTAACTTGCTCAGTTAAGAAGGCCTTTTGCTGCACATTATATTTGCGTTTTGTTGTGCATAGGTCTTTTAGAAACTTGGCATAAGAGGGAATTTGTTTGATGGCATCAAGCAAAGGAATATTGATCTTGACTTGTCTGAAAATCTCTAGAATATCTTGAGAATTTGGGAGAGATTTTGGGGCAACCAATCTCGATGGGAATGGTGCTATGGGCTTGTAAATGCGTTCCGATTGTTGTGGGGCTAAGTTAGATCCATTTTCATCCTCAGAATTTACCGGATCATTAGGCTCATCGGCCTTCACCGGAATAGTTTTGTCAATTTGTTTACCACTTCTAAGGGTGGTAATGGATTTAGCTTGCTCCATGTTTTGGTTGGAAGGATTAGGGATGCTTACTTCATGTACTTGCTTTGGATTGGGCTGAGGTTGGGCCGGAAAGGTCCCTTCCCTAGCATTCAAGCGTCCCTTAATCTCATCAACCGAGACTTTCAGCTCTTGGAACAATTGCTGATTCGATTCATTTATTTGCGCTTGCCCTTGCATAAACGCTCTCAAGGTATCCTCCAATGAGAATTGAGGTGGGGCCATATTTTGCATGGGTGGCCCTCTTTGGGAGTTGGTAGGATTGCCCGTAGGAGCATTCTTCCAACTGAAATTCGGGTGGTTCTTCCAACTCTCATTGTATGTATTACCTACCGGTCCATTGAAGGGCCGTTGATAACCATATGTGGCATTGGCTGTCTCTTGCAGCACTTCCTTAAATGCAGGAATTGTGGGACAATCTTGCGTAGCGTGTAAGTCGGTGAGACAAATCCCACATGTGGTTTCAACAACTTCCTTGGACTTGGAAACTCCATTTTTGCTAAGTTCCATGGCCTCAACCTTCCTTGTGAGGTTGGCTATCCTTGCATTTACGTCGTCTTCCTCTTTAAGGACATATATCCCTCCTTTCTCTTGAGTAGGCTTGGGGTTCTTGGGTTTATCCGAGGTATCCCAAGATTGGGCGTTTTCAGCCAACATGTCCAAGTAACTCCAAGCATCATCTGGATTTTTACTCATAAACTCGCCATTGCACATCATTTCCACAAATTGGCGCATATTAGAACTTAATCCATCATTGAAAAAATTTATAACTCGCCAACTCTCATAGCCATGATGTGGGCAAGCAAGCAGGAGTTCCTTAAATCTTTCCCAACATTGAAAGAATGATTCACCCTCTTTAGCTGAGAAATTCATTATGGCCCTTCGAAGAGTGTTTGTTTTATGAGCCGGGAAGAACTTTTTCAAGAATTCCCGGTTCATCTCAACCCATGACCCAATCGAATATGGTCTAAGAGAGTGAAGCCAATCTTTGGCTCTTTCTTTCAAGGTGAAGGGAAAAAGTTTAAGTCTGATTGTATCCCCAGAAACATTGGGATAATGCAAGGTGGCCAACACTTCTTCGAATTCTTGCAAGTGTAAGTATGGGCGGTCAGAGTCTAGCCCATAAATTTAAGTAAAAGCTGGATTACTCCCGGTTTTATGTCAAGGGTCCCACCGTTAGCTGGTAGAACTATGCAAGAAGGTGTAATTGTACGAGCAGGTTGTAGGTAATCCCGTAGTGATCTCATTGGAGGAACATTATGTACCTCATTCTCTCCTACTCCTTCCTGATTTGCGTTTGTGGTTGGAGTAGGGGGGAGGATTCCTTAAGGGTGTTTGATCCATACTCCCTAAACTTTCACAATGCTCTTGATAATTCCAGACTCGTCTATGGACTGACAATGGTCCAACTAAACCACCTTCGGATTGGAGACGATTTAAATGGTTACGTTCCCAACGGGACATAAACCACTCAACCAGAAACTGAAACTAATCCTATTTTAGGAAACTAAAATCTGAAACTGAAAGAAAATTCTGCAGAAGCTAAGTTAGAAGGGTATCACCTGATGCGCTTGAACTAGAGAAAAAAACTCCTACAAAACAGAAAAACTTGTTAGTTCTAAGAAAATCAAGACGCCTAACTATTTCTACTTCTACAGCCACTGAAATTATTTGAAAACCGTTATCTAATATCCCCGGCAACGGCGCCAAAAACTTATTCGCTCGCCTCAAGTGTAAGGCTGCGATGTAGTAATAAATCTCGGTAAGACCGAGGTCGATCCTCAGGGAATTAGTAACAGCTACCAAATCACTCCAGCAACTCGGCTTTTTAAAGGAAATCAGATTTAAAAGAGTGCTTACTTAAAATAGGAATTTAATGAAAAATCAGAGATATTAAGTACTAAGGCTTTCAAGGATCCACTTGTAGCAATCCTATGTCAATTCAGTCAATCCAAATAGAGAACACAACTAGATTTGAAGTCCTATCTCTCATCTAGTTGGAAAGTAAAGCATTCACACACATTCCATCACATTCAAGTTGAACTTTCAAGTTCTAGTTCCATTCAATCAATACAAAACTCAAACTATAGCCTGCGGAGTAACAGCCATGCCTCTAGACTATGGCCTGCTCAAAGATTACTATAATCCGAATTTAGATAAACAAACATGATAATCTCAGAGAATTAAAAGGAATTCATGTCCGGAGCACATAAACTCAGATAAAACATCTCAAACTACCATTATTTGGAACTAAACCATGCAAAAATCCAAACTTGAATGTAAATTACTTGAATTAAACTGAAATCAAGATAGTATTAGCTACAAGCTTCACCTCTCAGCCTTAGCTGAGAGGTTCTAGCCGAGCATAGTCATGCTACAACTAAAAACTCTGAAATAATGCATAAAAACAGAAAACCCGAATAGAAGAGTTGCAGCCGCTCCACAATCGCCTTCACCCTCCAAACTCACGTTCCTTAGCCTCTCTGATACCTTAGGGAGAGCCCTTTAGGTGTCCTTTTATAGCAACAAACCCCCCTTGCATCGGATCCTGCGAAAGACTTCGCATTGCGCAATGAAATTCGGAGTCTCAATTTAGAAAGGACTCATCCTTACGCAGAGCCGACCGGTCGTGACCGGTCGGATTGATGTTTTACACCTTCCAGAGAGTGTTGCCGACCAGTCGTGACCGGTCGGACAGACTTTCCTATATGTCCAGCGTGCATGCCCGACCGGTCATGACCGGTCGGGCTTGTTTTTGCCTTAGTATATATAGCCTTCATGTGTGGCCGACCGGTCAAGACCGGTCGGCCTTCTCTTTCTTTTGATCAGCAACTACACAGTGTGTATGGCCGACCGGTCATGACCGGTCGGCCTCTCTTCTACTTAATCCTTTGATGTGGCTGACCGGTCGGACGACCGGTCAGCCTTGTATTTCTTCATCTTTTTCTTCTTTTCTTCATTCTCTTTTCTCTCTTTTTCTTCTTCTCTCTTTGGTCCATCTTAGGACTTCATGCATTGTCTTCAAATATATTCTTTTGGCTCCAATTTGATGAAATCCACTCTTATCCCTACAATCACAAAAACACGTGTTAGGTGGGCCTTTAAACCATGAAAATTATGCAAACTATGTAGTGTAATGGGCAATACAATGTATAAATTGGAGGTTCAACAGACGCCCATCAGATCTGCCATTAGCCGTCCATTCCAAGCAGCAGTGGACATACGTCCAGCTGAGTCACGTCCCATCATCATCAACCGTCCATTCCAGCCGTCCATCAATTCAGCAAATGGACCCCACCTGCAACAGGGCTAGACGTCCAAGGAGGGACCCCACACCTGATGATGATCCAGCGCTCATCTCCAGCACGTGTAGAGCTGAACATCACACCGTCCATCATCCACCTCCAGTAACACGTGCAGCCTTCTTGCATCTCCGCCTGTCCAAAGGTGGACCACATCCAATCCACGGTCCAGTGTTCGCTTCCCCAAGTGTAGGGTTGTGATGTAGTAATAATCTCGGTAAGACCGAGGTCGATCCACAACGACTTATGTAGGAATCCACAAAACACTTCCAATAGTTCTACTGAAAAGCTAACAAATAGATTTGTAGAAGATTGATGTAAATAGTAATTTTGAACTAAACTGAAGGTAAACAATTAATTAAAAGGCACTAGGGGTTCAAGGATCCACTTGTAGCAATCCTTGATGCTCAATTCGCTGTGGTTTCTCACTTTCTCAACTAGAATCGAAATTAAGATCTATATAGTCGGATGATAAAACAGTTAAACCAAACAATCTGCCATATGTAAGACCAATGTATATGATTCACTCAATGCAAGCTAGGACGAGCATACTCAATTGCATAGGTCAGTCCCAATTCCAATAGGCTAAGATCACAATCATAACCATCATTAAATCCTGTCATAAGACAAAACTAAATTATGATTTGAACTTGATTCAAATCATATTCACAGTCTCACATACTTTAAATTTCGGAAAAGTAGACTTTTGGTAAGAAGTTCCCACATGAAAATTATAAATCTAGAGCGTATTCCAATTCCTCAGATCATATAGGTCTAGACTAGTTCACAACAATTAAGAACTCAAGCAATTCTTCCAAACATTCATGAGTCATCATAGGACTAAGAAAAACTACTTAGTACTTAAATTAAACTTCAAACCATTGTTCTTAAACATGAAATCCAACTTAAAACCAAATCAAACGAATTGAAACATCTTAGATTCACTACAAGCTTCACCTCTTAGCCCTAGCTAAGAGGTTTAGCCGTTCATGATCCAAGGAAACATGAAAACAACTAAATAAAACATAAAACTAGAAAGAAAACTAGGAAGACTTGTGGAACTCGAAATCCGACTTCCGCCGTCTCCCACTGTGCTTAATCCCCTCTAAGATGCCCTAGGAACGATCCCTAGGTGTCCTTTTATAGTGGGGAAGCTCTGTAGCGTTAGAATCATCCAAAAGATGCGTAAGAATACGCAGTGCGCAGCGAAATCCGGAGCTTGTAGAACAAGCATCATTACGTAAACGACCGGTCGCACGACCGGTCTGAGCTCCTGGACGACTGGTCGCACGACTGGTCACAAAAACGTAAAAAACGTCTAGAGAGTTTCTGGAAAATTCAGCCCCAGAGATTTAATTCAGGGACCGGTCGCACGACCGATCTGAGTGGTGAACGACTGGTCTTACGACCGGTCTCAACTAGTCCAGAGACTTTTGCATCAAGGGTACTTCTTTCGAATGTTCGGACCGATTGAACGACCAGTCGGACGACCGGTCTTCAATGTCTTCTTCTTTCTTCTTTTCTTCTCTTCTTTCACACTTTCTTCCACCCTTTCACACTTGGTCTTGTGATCTTTAATGCTTATAAATAATGTCTTTAAGTCTTTAATTGATAGATCCTCTCTCTTATTTCTACCATCACAAATCCATTCATTAGATTAGTCTTTAAATCATGAAACCAAGCATAATGAGTGATGAATTGGGGTTAGAATATGCACAATTCAGAGCTCAACATCCAGCGTCACCATCCTTGCTCCAAATCTCGTCCATTCAGCAGCCATGGAGATCAGACCATCTTCAGCAATTTGGACCCCCCTCCATTAGTTGAAGTAGCTCTTCATCTCCACCATTCCACCCTCAATTGTCGATCCAGCTGTTGATCATGCATCCAACCGACTCTACCATCAACTCCAGTAGCCAGCCAATGGAGGAGTCCCACTTGACACGTACCAACCATGAAGGCTAGCATCTCTCCTTCACACAAGTTGAAGTCCAGAAGCTTCCTTGCTCATGTCCAACCAAGAGAGGAGGTCTCTCTCTCTCTCTCTCTCTCTCTCTCTCTCTCTCTCTCTCTCCTTTCCTCACACATGTGTAAGGCTTCGAATTGCCACCTCACCACTCTAAGCCCAAACCTAAAGAAAAGTTTGCTTTGGGAACTCCAAGCTTAACTCCTAAACCAAACCTAAAAAGCAAATCCATTGGCTTGGAAGTGCCACCTCATCATCCAAGCCTAGCTCCATTCCTAAACCTAAAGAAACTTTTGGTTTAGGCTTGGAGTGCTACCTAGGCTTGGAGCTTCTCATGAGGCTATAAAAGGAGCTCCTCTCCCTCTCATTTCGATCATCCCACAATCATCCCAAAAATCCCTCAAATCCAAGTCTTCTCTTCTTTTCTTCTTTTCCTTTGTAGAAGTAGAGTAGTGTGGTTTTTCTTTTGTAGAAGTTTTAGTCTTCCATTGTAGCATGGTTGACTAAACCTTTAGCTAAGGCTAGGGGTGAAGCCTTTGAAGAAATTTATAAGCTTTGGTTCTTTTGGTTCAACAATGGTGTGTGAATGTTCGAGTTCTCTTTGGTTGATTGGTTCAGTTATCCACCTCGGCGGACGCTATTGTTGTGTAAGCCCCTTGATCAATTGTCGACTCCGGGCATGTTGGATGCTTAGGATCCCTTGCACACCAATTAACTAGTTCATGATTGATAAAGCCCCTTGATCCATCGTCGACTCCGAGCACGTTGGATGCTTTGGATTCCCTACGGTCATCGAGCTAGTGCAGGTAAAGTCATCGATCTATAAAATCCCTTGATCCATTGTAGACTCCGGGCACATTGGATGCTTTGGATTCCCTGCGATTGATAAACGAGATCTTAATGGTTTGATCGGTCAATCAAAGCCTCGTATCTTGTAAGTACGCATTTGATCGTATGAATTGTGATCTTATCTGTTGACTTGTTGGAAAAGTAGTTGATCTGTATAATTCCTTGATCCATTGTCGACTCCGGGCACAGTGGATGCTTGGAATTCCCTATGATCAACTAATGAGTGTTTCATGGTCAAATCAATCGGTTTAGATCACCATCTTTTATGAAATATGCAAGTGGTTTAACAGCTTTATCTTCCGATAAGAACGGATCTTTATTCGATTCCAATTGAGTTATAGTTGACCAATGAATCAAACTTTGTAGACAAACTAAAGGTGGATCCATAATGCCTTAACCCCTTTTCTATTTCTATCTTTCATCACACACAACTTGCTCCGCTCTCGTGGATAATTCAGATTTCATCTCTCCCACCTAAACTAATTCCTCTAAGTGTTCTTAACCCAATCCCTGTGGATCAACATCGGTCTCACCGAGTATTTTACTACTTCGCTACCTGCACTTGGGTGTGCAATCTTCGGACTGTAGCAAGTTTTTGGCGTCGTTGCTGGGGATTGTAACGGTTCAAGAATATTTTCGGAATTTGTTTTTTTCATATATATATTGTTAATAGCTTACTAACTTCTTTTATTTTGTTGTTTTTAGGAATTACTCATAGCCAAGTGTTCTTCTTTCCAGGTAACCTCTTTCCTTATCTCTTTGCTTAGTGTTTATGCATAAGTGGACTCGTGATCACACAAGACGCCTTCTAAGCGACGAAATTTTGGTTGAAGGTTTATCCGATCACCATGTTAGAAAATTTCCCGATACTTGCGAGTTAACCATAAACATGGCCGAGAATGAAAATGAATATTTTCAAGATGAGAATGAAGTACATAATGAGCCACCATTTAAGAGTTTACGTGATTACTTACAACCTACAAGAATGAGTACTCCTTCTTGTATGGTTTTCCCAGTAAACGCAAGGAACATTGATTTCAAATCTGGAGTAATACAGTTACTTCCCAAATTTCATGGACTCAACTCTGAGAGTTCCTAATTGCATTTGAGGGAATTTGATGAAGTAGTCGCCACCTTGCATTATGACAACGTCACTGATGACGTAGTTAGGCTAAAGTTATTTCCCTTTTCATTGAAGGAAAAGGTAAATATTGGCTACACTCCTTGAGGCCGAGATCCATTGGAACATGGCAAGAAATGACTAGGGAATTTCTCAAGAAGTTTTTCCCTATTCATAAAACCAACACCTTGAGATGGAACATCATGAATTTCTCCCAAAAGGAGAATGAAACATTTTTCCAGTGTTGGGAACATTTCAAGGAACTCCTACACACCTGCCCACATCATGGCTTTGAATCATGGCGAGTGATTAGTTTCTTTTATGATGGGTTGAATTCAGACCGACGCCAATTTGTAGAAATGATGTGTAATGGTGAGTTCATGAGCAAAGGTTTCGATGAGGCGTGGGATTACTTTGATCACTTGGCAGAAAATGCCCAATCTTGGGACACATTTGATAAACAAGATAAGATCAGGCCTGAGCCTAAGGAAAGAGAGGTGTTTACCTTCTTGCAGTGGATGACGATGTTAATGCAAGGATAGCAAGGCTCACACGTAAAGTAGAAGCCATGGAATTAAGGAAGGTCAACGCTATTAAAACCAGGGCGAGTGAAAGTGTTTGTGACATTTGTGAGAACGATGCACACATTACTAAGGGCTGTCCTACAATCCCAACTTTTCAAGAAGTGTTGCACGATCAAGCCAATGCCATGAATACTTATCAAAGACCTTTTAATGCCCCAATGTCAAACACATATAATCCTAATTGGAGGAACCATCACAACTTCAGTTGGAGAAACGGACCAGCTGCACTCCCTATGTGCCCCCACAGAGGAAGACTCCGGAGGACACTGTGCAAAATCAAATCAATCAGAGCTTCATAAAAACCCTCCAAGAGCTTAAAACTTCGATGGAAAGATTCAAATCTCACCTAATTGGACTCGAATTGCGCCAGAATGTTAGGGAGCGAGGGACCTTTCCGGCCCAACCTCAACCTAACCCGAGGAAACAGTATGAGGTGAATGATTCGAGTTCTTCCAACCCTCATATTGAGCATGCTAAATCTGTCACCACCCTAAGAAGTGGTAAGGTGATTGAAAAAGATATTCCTAGGACAGTTGATTAACCTAAGGAATCATCTAAATCGAAGAGTGATGACAGATCTAGTGATGATCAACCTTGAGAAGGAGACAGCATGTTTTCAAACCACTGGTCATGTTTCCCTAACGCTTACTCTCATCTAAAGCAATAGTTAAAGCTCAAGATGTCTTAGAAGTTTTTAAACAAGTGAAAATCAACATACCCTTCTTGGAGGCAATCAAGCAAATACCTTCTTATGCCAAGTTTCTGAAAGATCTTTGTACTATTAAGCGCAAGCTCAATGTACAAAAGAAAGCCTTTTTTACTGAACAGGTCAGTGCTATCATTAACCAGAACTCTCCCCCCAAAATACAAAGATTCGGGTAGTCCTACTATTACTTGCATAATAGGGAACTTCCGGGTCGAACAGGCACTTCTTGACTTGGGGGTGAGTGTCAATCTTATACCCTTCTCGGTGTACGAACAACTGGGACTCAGTGAATTAAAACCCACTAGGACCACCTTGTA
Organism: Liriodendron chinense; assembly: GCA_003013855.2. Taxonomy (NCBI): domain Eukaryota; kingdom Viridiplantae; phylum Streptophyta; class Magnoliopsida; order Magnoliales; family Magnoliaceae; genus Liriodendron; species Liriodendron chinense. The sequence goes on along the minus strand of ML058437.1, from coordinate 1,363,961 downwards.
ACTTACTGGATTGATCTGTACTGATACCGAGAGGAGTAGTGGAAGATGTGTTGGTACATGTCGACAAATTCTACTTCCCAGTAGATTTCATCATCTTGGATTCCCAACATGTAGCAAATGTTAGCACCCAGATACCTATTATTCTTGGCCAACCATTCTTGGAAACTTCCAATGCTGTGATCAACTGCAGGAATGGGGTCATGAAGTTTTGGTTTGGCAATATGAAGTTAGAGCTAAACATTTTCAACATGTGTAAACAACAAGGGAATGATGATGAGATCCATGAGGCCAACCTGATCGATACCCTCATGGAAGAAGAATTCTGTCTAACCTCTCTGTCCGAACCCTTAAAAGCATGTCTAGCCCACTTCGTCGATTCTGATGATGAGATGATTTTGGAAGTGGTGAATGGATTGTTAGAATCCACCCTTATGCATGATACAAACTAGTGGAGGCCTCATTTTGAAAAACTCCCTCTAAATGATTCACGTCCTCTACCATCAAAAATTGAAGCACCAAAGCTTGACCTGAAGCCATTACCTTTGGAACTGAAATATACATACTTGGGTCAAGGCAATACTTTTCCTGTGGTTATTTCATCTCACCCTGATAAAGACCAAGAGAACAAATTGATCAATGTTCTCAAGGAACACAAGGATGACATAGGTTGGACAATTGCTGACATCAAGGGAATTGATCCCCTGATTTGTACCCATAGGATACACCTCAAGGAGAATGCTAAACCCTCTTGACAACCACAATGGAGATTGAATCCAAACATTACTGAAGTGGTTAGAGCCGAGGTCCTCAAGCTATTAGATGTGGGTATCATCTACCCTAATTCAGATAGCCAATGGGTAAGTCCAACCCAAGTGGTACCGAAAAACTATGGAGTTACCATAGTTGCGAATGCAGACAATGAGTTGGTGCCAACTAGATTCACTACTGGTTGGAGAATGTGCATCGACTATAGGAAACTGAATATTGTCACTAGGAAGGACCACTTTCCTTTACCATTCATTGATCAAATGTTAGAGAGGTTAGCTGGTCACTCCTATTACTGTTTCCTAGATGGGTACTCTCGATACAACCAAATAGAGATTGCCCTAGAAGATCAAGAGAAAACCACATTCACTTGTCCATTTGGCACCTTTGCATATAAGAGGATGCCTTTCGGACTGTGTAATGCTCCTGCCACTTTTCAGAGATGCGTGCTCAGCATTTTCTCTGACATGGTTGGACATTTCTTGGAAGTCTTCATGGAGGACTTCTCGGTATTTGGTTGTTCCTTTTATGAATGTTTGAACCATTTACAATTGGTCTTGACAAGGTGTGAAGAAAAGAATCTTGTTTTGAATTGGGAAAAGTGTCATTTTATGGTTCAAAAGGGAATTGTTCTTGGACATATTATTTCGTCCAACGGAATAGAAGTAGACAAGGCAAAGATCGACTTAATTGCCAATCTACTGGCCCCCAAAAGTGTACGAAACATTCGTTCCTTTTTGGGCCATGCAGGATTCTATAGGAGATTTATAAAGGACTTCAGTCATATCTCTCGTCCATTATGAAATCTCCTGCAAAAGGATGCTCCATTCGAGTGGATCAATGACTGCCAAGAAGCTTTCACCAAGCTTAAAGGCATGTTGACCAGCGCACCAATAATGCAACCTCCCGATTGGACTATACCTTTTGAAATCATGTGTGACGTAAGTGACTACGTTGTTAGGACAGTTTTGGGGCAAAGAAAAGACAAGAAGCCCTATGTTATATACTACGCAAGTAGAACTTTAAACAGTGCGCAATTGAACTACTCTACTACGGAAAAGGAACTCCTTGCTATAGTCTTTGCACTTGACAAGTTCAGGTTCTACTTGATTGGGTCCAAAATTGTGATTTTTACTGATCATGCGGCTCTCAAGTATCTTCTTTCTAAGAAAGATGCTAAGCCTCACTTGCTCAGGTGGATCCTTTTGCTCCGAGAATTCGACCTTGAGATCCGAGATAAAAAGGGAGTAAAAAATGTAATTGCTAATCACTTGTCTCGCCTAGTACTCTCTGATTCCATAGAGACGACAACGATAAAGGACACTTTCCCTGATGAACAATTATTTGACGTCTCTTACCAACCTTGGCTTGCTGACACTGTTAACTATCTTGCTGCAGGTAGAATTCCAAGTCATTGGACCCCACACGATAAAAGGAAATTCCTCACCGAGGTACGCAACTTTTTCTGGGATGATCCGTATTTGTTCAAATACTGCCCAAATCAGATCATAAGGAGGTGTGTTCCAGATAATGAACAAACCAGTGTCATCTCCTTTTGCCATTCTCATGCATGTGGTGGTCATTTCTCTTATAAGAAAACCACTGCCAAGATTCTCCAGTGCGGTTTATACTGGCCTTCAATATTCAAGGACACCCATGTTTTTTGCAAAGCATGTGACCGTTGTCAGAAGTTGGGAAGAATCTCCCGTAGAAATATGATGCCTTTAAATCCAATATTGATCATCGAAGTTTTCAACTATTGGGGCATTGATTTCATAGAACCGTTCCCGTCCTCATTTGGATATCTGTATATCCTATTGGCTATCGATTATGTCTCCAAATGGGTTGAGGCAATCCCATGTAGAACCAATGATCACAAAACGGTTCTACGATTTCTAAAAGAGAATATTCTATCAAGATTTGGGACACCCCGAGCCATTATCAGTGATGGGGGTACACACTTCTATAACAGACCTTTCGAGGCTTTGATGAAGAGATATGGTATCACACACAAGGTGAGCACGCCCTATCACCCACAAACAAGTGGTCAAGCGGAAGTTTCCAACAGGGCAATCAAACATATCTTGGAAAAAACAGTGAATCCAGACCGCAAGGATTGGTCTCTCAAACTAACCGATGCATTGTGGGCTTACCGTACAGCGTACAAAAGCTCGATTGGAATGTCTCCCTATAGATTTGTCTATGGGAAAGCTTGCCATCTGCCTGTGGAGTTGGAGCATAAAGTCTATTAGGCTATAAAGAAATTCAATTTCAATCTTGACAAGGCTAGCTCGCTTCGCAAACTCCAGTTGAATGAGTTGGAGGAAATCCAGAATGAGGCTTATGATAATGCCAGAATATACAAGGAACGAATGAAGGTATTCCATGACAAGAATATCTTTCGAAGATCTTTCGCACCATCTCAGAAAGTTCTCTTATACAATTCTAGGCTACATCTGTTTCCAGGAAAGATGAAATCTCGATGGACCGGCCCTTTTGTAGTCAAAACTATTTACCCTCACGGGGCTATTGAGATTGAGAACCCCAAAAATGGCAATGTATTTAAATTGAATGGGTAGCATTTGAAGCCCTTTCTTGAGGATTTTGCCCCAGAGGAGGAATCTACCCCTTTGGAAGATCCTATTTATCAGAATTGATCTCCTAGTTTAACGGACATCCCCTTTTGTATACTAGTAGGTTAGTTTGTTTCTTGTATTTTGTTTTAGCAACTTGGAAAAGTTTAGTGCTTACAAGTATTCATCCTCTCAGGTACTCTTTACCCTATATTCTTTACCCTTTTGCTCTCATGTTGCATTTGTCTATGCATTCATTTTTCAACATTGAGGATAATGTTACATTTAGGCTGGGGGGTGAGGAATTCCTGTGAAAAATCTTTCCAATTGTCTATCTCTTTGCTATTTTGCCTATCTCCCTGCTATTTTAGGTCAATTAAAAAAAATTATTAGGTTTTATTGGAAACATCCTGTTCGTGTTGAACGCACCGTGATAAGGGACCTTAGTTGGAAATCGTTGTTGAAACCAACAGATATTCCCTGTTCTTAAAAATCATGAAGGGGATTAAGGTAGCTGGGAGGTAAAGCACACTCTCATGGTATTATGAGCAGCATAAGACTCCAAACTGAATTGATCATGGGAAATGTGAGGATGTGGCCCATCTTGTGGCCGAAGGAGTCCGTCGGATGATACGTGGTCTATGTGCATTGCACAAAAGGAACAGAAAATTCTGTGGTTGTATTGACTGTAAATTATTATTTCTTTAGCCTTAAAAAAAATCTATGGATTTATGTGATTTATGTGCTTTAGAAATAAATGGTAGAATGAAAAGGCATTTAGTGATGACAATGTTAAAGCTTAGAGTTTAGTTACTTTAGTAAATTTTAAAATTGAGTTCTTTCCATTAATTTTCTATTAGAAAATGATAAACATTGATTGAATCATGAATTTTCACAGTTCACATCTAGCTTGCACTGTCAGGATTTGAGTTTGATACTATAATGTTGACTTGATGATTGTTGAGAGTGATAGGAACCAAGCCTAGAGATCCTTGTCTACTTTGTTCATAGAAAAAAAAATAAGAATATTCTTAGTAATTTGGGGCAAGGATTTTCATCTATTGTCGTTACCATTACAAAACATTACCATTGTACAAAGTGAGCCTTTTAGAGTCTTCGGCTATCGGTTTTTTATTCAAAAAAAAAAGCTGGAAAAATATTGAAAAGAACAGTAGCAAGGTTCGGAATCAGTGACTTGGTTGATCTGACCATTCTCTTCAATCATCAACGCTAAACATGAAAGTAGAAGACTGAACCCCTAAGTTATGTTAAGGCTAGACTTCACCATGCACCATGAAACTCAATGTTTAGAATGTTTCTACTGAATGATCAATGCTTTGAACTCAATTAGGTTGTTTACTAAGTTGCTAGAATCCAAATTTAAATATTCTCAAAACTATATGCCTTGGAAACTCTACCGTTTAGATAACTTAAAGGATCACATAAATACATTGACCCTTTTTCTTCTCTTTGTTTTATTAGGAAATAAGAGAAGTCTAGAGATTGTTTCCATTGGTGAAAACTGTCCACGATAGGATTGATTGCATTGTTTGAAAAATCCTAGGATTATTTTCGCATGTTTTGCTCGGGACTAGTAAAATGCTGGTTAGGGGGTGTGATAAGTACCTAATATTGTATAATTAACCCTGGTTGTTAAGGGCATTATCATTGTTTTCCGGTTAATTATCCCTCATTAGATTAATATTCAATGTTCAGGTGATCAGGAAAGGTTGTGCAAGATTCGATCCAATCAGGGCGTTTAAAGGCCCAAAAGAGAGCAAGATCAACCATCGGGGTAGCCCTGAAGGAAACTAGACCGTAAAGCTGAAGGGAAGGATCATGTTCTACAGTGGACCGCATCACAATCGCGAAATCCAGATTGTGCCTGTTTGTATGATCGTGAACAAGCAAGCATGTAAGTTTGAACGGTCAAGATTGAATGTCCACATGAGGAACCAACTGTGCATCAAGGCGGGCCACACTTTCATGAGCATCAGATCAATGGCCCTAATCACTTTAGACCATACCATTATCTCCAGCAATCCAATGGAAAATCAATGGAGGTTGCTCCTCACACGTGTGTCCATTCATTTCATCCAACATAAGCAACATCCACACGTGTGCATCCATCCAACACCAGCAAATGGTGACCGTCCATCCATCCATCACATGGACGTCCATTTCATCTCAGTTGTCCAGTAAAGGTGGACGTCCTCCAGTCACCACACGTGCAAAGCATCCAACCTTCACCATTTCCAGCTCCAAACTCTGATGGACGTCCAAATCCTTCACACGTGTACAACTGATTCTCAGCCGTCCACTTCAGCATACCTGTTGTGCATCACCATCAACACCGTCCATTCATCTTTGAACGGCCAGCAACTGCCAAGACAGCGACCTTCATCTCACCTATCAGTCCAGATGGTGGGACCCACATTCTCCAGCACGTGTGGAAGCAAGCTTCAGCGTCCAGTAGATCCTCAGCCGTCCATCAGCCCAGCAATGCTGTGGACCCCACCTTCACATGTACAGCAAACAACCTCCAGATCATCCAACAGCGTCCTTCAGCAAGTGGACCCCACAAACTCCACACATGTGTTTCCATCCACACGTCCAACAGATCTGCCATTAGCCGTCCATTCCAAGCAGCAGTGGACGTATGTCCAGCTGAGTCACGTCCCATCATCATCAACCATCCATTCCAGCCGTTCATCAGTTCAGCAAATGGACCCCACCTGCAACAAGGCTAGACATCCAAGGAAGGACCCCACACCTGATGATGATCCAACGCTCATCTCCAGCACGTGTAGAGCTGAACATCACACCGTCCATTCCAGTAGCACCCACACACGTGCATCAGCCAGTGGAGCACGTCTCCATTAGAGAAATCATCACTGTCCAGCATCCACCTCCAATAACACATGCAACCTTCTTACATCTCCGCCGTCCAAAGGTGGACCACATCCAATCCACGGTCCAGCGTCACCGTCCCTGCTCCAAATCTCGTCCATTCAGCAGCCATGGAGATCAGACCATCTTCAGCAATCTGGACCCCCCTCCGTCAGTTGAGGCAGCTCTTCATCTCCACCATCCCACCCTTAATTGTCGATCCAGCTGTTGATCATGCATCCAACCCACTCTACCATCAACTCCAGTAGCCAGCCAATGGAGGAGTCCTATTTCACACATACCAGCCATGAAGACCAGCTTCTCTCCTTCACACAAGTTGAAGTCCAACAGCTCTCTTGCTCATGTGCAACCAAGAGAGGAGGTCTCTCTCTCTCTCTCTCTCTCTCTCTCTCTCTCATGTTTAAGGCTTGGAATTGCCACCTCACCACTCCAAGCCCAAACCTAAAGAAAAGTTTGCTTTGGGAACTCCAAGCCTAACTCCTAACCCAAACCTAAAAAGCAAATCCATTGGCATGGAAGTGCCACCTCATCATCTAAGCCTAGCTCCATTCCCAAATCTAAAGAAACTTTTGGTTTAGGCTTGGAGTGCCACCTAGGCTTGGAGCTTCTCATGAGGCTATAAAATGAGCTCATCACCCGATCATTTCGATCATCCCACAATCATCCTAAAAATCCCTCAAATCCAAGTCTTCTCTTCTTTTCCTTTGTAGAAGTAGAGTAGTGTGGTTTTTCTTTTGTAAAAGTTTTAGTTTTTCATTGTAGCATGGTTGGCTAAACCTCTGGCTAAGGTTAGGGGTGAAGTCTTTAAAGAAGTTTGCAAGCTTTGGTTCTTTTGATTCAACAATGATGTGTGAATGTTGGAGTTCTCTTTGGTTGATTGGTTCGGTTATCCACCTTGTGTTGAACCTCCAATTTATACATTGCATAGCCCATTACATCATATTATATGCATGGTTTGCATGTTTAAAGGGCCCATCTAATGCATGTTTTGTGATTGTAGGAATGAGAGCGGACTTCACCCAATTGGAGACAAAAAGGATCCACTTAGAGTCATTGGATGAAGATTGAAGGAAGACCAAAGAAAGAACAGAGCAAGTAGAAGAAAGAAAGAAAGAAAAAGAAGAAAGGAGGCTTGACCGGTCGGCCAGAGAGGCCAGACCGGTGAAGACCGGTTGGCCAAGCCATGATGTTACGCTGGACAAAGGACCAGGAGGGTCCGACCGCTCAAGATCGGTCGGCCAACCCAGTCCGACCAGTCAGGACCGTTCAGCCAACGGGTCGGCCCTCTCTATGTACCCCCTGGACTGTCAAAAGACAGGTCCAACCGGTCAAGACCGGTCGGCCAGCCTAGTCCGACCAGCAGTGACCTGTCGGCCATGCGTTAAAACAGCCAGTTTCTAATTCGAGCTCCGAAATTCTCTGCGCATTGCGTAACCTTAAGCATTTCTGAATGTTTCCGACGCAAGGGAGCTTTTCCACTATAAAAGGACACCTAGGGTCTCTTCCAAGGGCAACATAGAAGCTAAGGAACTTCATGGGAGAGGAAAGAAGCCATCGTGCAACGTTTGCAACCCTCCAAACTTCAGGTTTTTATGTTTTCTAGTTTTCTTTTATGAGTTTTAGTTGTAGTATGACAATGCTCGACTAGAATCTCTCAGCTAAGGCTGAGAGATGAAGCTTGTAGCAAATTTCATGTTTGATTCAGTTTAATTCATGTAGCTTTACTTTAAGTTTGAATTTTGAATATTCTAATTCTTAAAGTTAATATTTTTAGAAGTTTTATGAGAGTTCATGTGCTCCGGACATGGATTCCTTGCAATTCTCTGAGATTATCATGTTTTTCTTGATTAGATTCGAATTATGGTAACCCTTGAGCAAGCCATAGTCCATAGGCATGGTTGTTACTCCGAAGGCTATGATTTCGAATTCTACATGTGGTTGAATGGGACTAGAACTTGAAAGTTCAACTTAAGTGAGTTTGAATGTGTTTTAATGCTTTATCTTCCAACTAGATGAGAGATAGGACTTCACATCTAGTTGAGCTTTATGCTTGGATTGATTGGATTGACATGGAATTACTACAAGTGGATCCTTGAAAGCCTTAGTGCCTTTAGTTACGATTTTAGCATAATTCTCTAAATTGAACCTTTAAAACTGTTGCAATCCTAGTTGCTGGAATAGTCTAGAAGTTGTTCTCTAATTCCCTATGGATCGACCTCGGTCTTACCGAGATTTATTACTACATCGCAGCCTTGCACTTGAGGCGAGCGAACAAGTTTTTCGCGCCGTTGCCGGGGAATTTAGATAACGGTTCTAATTTTTTTTAGTGGCTATAGAGTATAAGTAGTTAGGATCTATTGTTTTCTTAGGATTAGTTTTTTAATTCTAGAACTAACGAAGTTTGTTTTGTTTTGTAGGAAGTTCTTTTAATTCAAGCAAATTGGTATTATCCTTCCAACTTGAACTCTTTTAGTTTTTTTTTTTTTTGTTTTTCAGATTTTAGGATTTAGGATTAGTTTAGATTTTGGATTTTGTGGTTTATGTCCCGTTGGGAACGAGACCACAACAGTCATCTCCAATTTGAAGGTGGTTTAGTTGGACCACTATCCATTCATAGACGAATCCCAAAATCTGTAGAACATTGTGATAATTTGAGGAGTATGGATCAAACGCCTTTAAGGAATCCCCCCCCCCCCCCCCCCCCAAAACTACAAACGCAAACCAAGAGGGAGTAGAAGAGAATGAGTTACATAACGTTCCTCCAATGAGATCACTATGGGACTACCTACAACCGGCCCGTGCAACTACACCCTCTTGCTTGGTTTTACCACTAACCGGGGGAAACATTGATATAAAGCCAGGTGTAATTCAACTTATACCAAAGTTCCATGGGCTAGATTCTAACAGCACATATTTGCACTTAAAGGAATTCGAAGAAGTGGTGGCTACCTTGCAATACACTAATGTTTCGGAAGATGTCATTAAACTTAAACTCTTCCCCTTTTCATTGAAAGAAAGAGCCAAGACTTGGCTTCATTCTCTTAGACCACACTCGATAGGGTCATGGAACAAGATGACTCGGGAATTCTTAAAAATGTTCTTCCCGGCTCATAAAACGAACACTCTTTGAAGAGTCATAATGAATTTCTCGACTAAAGAGAGTGAATCTTTCTTCCAATGTTGGGAAAGGTTTAAGGATCTCCTACTTGCTTGCCACATCATGGCTATGAAAGTTGGTGAATCATAAACTTTTTCAACGATGGATTAAGTTCCAATATGCGCCAATTCGTAGAGACAATGTGCAACGGCGAGTTCATGAGCAAAAATCCAGATGAAGCTTGGAGTTATTTGGATATGTTGGCCGAGAATGCCCAATTATGGGATACCTCGGATAAATCTAATAATAACCCCAAGCCTACTCAAGAGAAAGAGAAAGGAGGGATCTATATCCTCAAGGAGGAAGACAATATGAGTGCAAGGATAGTCAACCTCACAAGGAAGATTGAGGCTATGGAACTTAGTAAAAGTGGAGTTTCAAAGTCCAATGAAGCTATTGAGACCATATGTGGGATTTGTTTCACCAATCTACACTCTACGCAAGATTGTCATACAATTCCCGCATTTCAAGAGGTGTTACATGAACATGCAAATGCCACATATAGTTATCAACGGCCTTTCAATGGACCTGTGGGTAACACGCACAACTCTACTTGGAAGAATCACCTAAATTTCAGTTGGAAGAATGTGCCCACGGGCAATCGTACCGACTCTCAAGGAGGGCCACCCATGCAAAATATGGCCCCACCTCAATTCTCAATGGAGGATACTTTAAAAGCGTTTATATAAGGGCAAATGCAAATTAACCAAACGAATCAGCAAATGTTCCAAGAGCTTAAAGTCTCGGTTGATGAGATTAAGGGACGCTTAAACGCTAGGGAAGGGACCTTTCCGGCCCAACCACAGCCCAATCCAAAGAAAATACATGAAGTGAGCATTCCTAATCCCTTTAACCAACCTATGGAGCAAGCCAAATCCGTCACCACTCTTAGAAGTGGTAAGCAAATTGACAAAACTATTCCGGTGAAGGCCGACAAGCCTGATGATCCTGGTAAATTCTAAGGATGAGGATGGATCTAACTTAGCCCCACAAGAAACAGAACGCATTTACAAGCCCGTAGCACCGTTTCCTTCGAGATTTGGTTGCCCCAAAATCTCTCCCAAACTCTCATGATATTTTAGAGATTTGTAAACAAGTCAAGATCAACATTCCCTTCCTTGATGTCATCAAACAAGTACCCTCTTATGCCAAGTTTCTAAAGGACCTATGCACAACCAAACGTAAATATAATGTGCAACAAAAGGCCTTTTTGAATGAGCAAGTGAGTGCCATTCTCACTCAAAACCAAAATTCAAAAATCCCGGTAGTCCCACAATTTCATGTATCATTAGAGACTACCGGATTGAACGCGCATTGTTAGTCTTGGAGGCAAGCGTAAATTTAATCCCATACTCGGTACGAGCAATTGGGTCTTGGTGAATTAAAACCCACCAAAACCACGTTGCAACTCGCTGATAGATCCATCCGTGTACCGAGAGGGATAGTTGAGGATGTGCTAGTCCAAGTTGATAAATTCTACTACACGGTAGATTTCATCATCTTGGACACACAACTGGTTATGGGTGCTAGCACCCAAATACCGGTGATTCTAGGCCGCCCCTTTCTTGCTACATCAAAAGCAATCATAAATTGTCGGAATGGGGTAATGCAAATGTCCTTTGAAAACATGACGTTGGAGGTGAATGTGTTCCACTTGGGCAAAAGGCATAGGGATGATGATGATGTCCACGAGGTTGATATGATTGATTCAATTGTGGAAGAGGAGTTCACTTTAAAGCAGAATTTTGATCCTCTAGATGTTGTTAGCTTTGACCCCTTTGAGGATTGGGACGACAATGATGGCCCCCATGAGGTACACATGATAGAATCCATGGAAGATGGCGAGTTTTTCCAACATGATCTACCTAAAAGCTTGGGGACATGTTTGGCACATTCTAAGATGAATTTAATTCTATTTTTAATAAGACCTTGGACGTGTCAATTTCTGAAAATTTATTTGACAATTCACCAATTTCTGAGTTACACAAATTTGTTATGCAGGATTTGGAAGAATTGGTGTTTGACTTGCCTATAGAGAAGCCAATTTCTGAAAGTGTAGAGGTTGAGGACCCACTCCAACCTACACAAAATTCTGAGAAGGGGGAAGATGTAAAGGGGCCGAATTTGAAAATCTCCTCTCCTGAGGTCTCCTACACACTCGAGGAGTGTTTAGCGTATTTTGATGATTGAGATGATCCCATGATTCAGGACATAGTAAATGCTTTGAGAGAGACCTCATGCACCTAAAAAGCTTCCTTCCATGGAGCGCCAAATTGACAAATCGACTGTAGAAGCACAAGCGACAAATGATTATGTGGAGACCATCTTAATGTTTAAGGATGAAGCAATTGAAGTCTCCATATCTCTTTAGGTTGTTCAAACCGAAGAACACTTCTGGGATGACCCATACTTGAATGATTTTTGCCCAGACAAGAAGGAAAGGATATCAATATTCAATGATTTCCAACTAATGCAATTCTCCTTTCCTAGTACATGTGACAATTTTTTTGAGGAACCCGCTGAAATTTCTCAGCAGGATTTTTAATGGGCTAGACTGGTTGATGTCACCAATGTACTTTGCAAAGCAGGATGGTGGATAGTTCTATTGAATAATCTATTACACCACTTGATGATCTTGCTCAACTTTGTCCTTTTGGATGTTTTACTGATAATCAATCTCCTAGTCTGATGGAGATCCTCTTTTTAAAAAGGACGGGTTAGGTATCTTTATTGCTTTACGTAGATTAGGTTTAGTTTTATTTAGCTTTACTGTTTTAGTGGGATTTAGTTGTTGGAGTTGTAAACTTCTATGCTCGACTCTCTCAGGTACTATTGTTCTCACTCCTTTTATTTCACCATTGCTCTCATGTTCATGCTCATTTCATATCTTTTTACATTGAGGACAATGCAAGATTTGGTTGGGGGGTGAGATGAGATTCCTCATCTAGCAGTTTGCAACATTTCGAGCATCATATGTGCAAATTTTTTTTCGAATTTTCTAAAAATTCAAAACTCTTTTAGAAAACCTTATTTTTATGCATTCGAGATGATACGAGTATAAGAAAAGGAAATATGAAGTGAGTGATATTGCAAGTCTTGAACTTCCCTTAATATAATGGTTTTATATGTGACTTCCCTTAATTATGTGATTGATAGAAAAATTTGAACACTTTTACACCTAGTTCACATTACACGATTTTCATGGTTTGAAAGGATTATGTGATTTGTGGGTTACCTGGACTTAAGTTTTTTAGGTGTTAAGAAACCAAGCCAGGGTACTTTGTCATCCTTGTCCATGGGAAAATAACGAAAGATATGGATTTCTAAAAATCCTATCTGATTTAAAAGAAAATGGAAAAGGAAGGATGAAAATTGGGAATGATGGAAAAATGGTGGAAAATTCTGAAAAGGGCTACCTATTACCAACCGAGGGATGGTCTACCCATAACCAAAGCCGAAAATGGGACGTAGTGTGAAAGCCGTCGGAAGGATGGTAAGGCAAATTCCTGTCATTGGCTTGTTGTTGCTCTGTACACCTTGAGATCCATAGTTTAATTGATCTATGAAGAAGATAATTCCAGAAACTCATGAGATGAACTTTCACTATGCACACTAGGTTGAATTTTGTTCGAGTTCTTTTATTTATCAATCAATCAGCAGGAATTTAATATGGACACTTATTATGTTTTGAGAGTTTAAGGTTTCAACGTCTATCACCTCATTTTTCTGAATTTTACACTTGTATGTCCTGGAATGGATAGAAACATGGTTTCTGAATGAGAGTTAGGTTTTGAAGGTTTGAACTTGTTTCATGCATGTTTTGCTCTGGACTAGCAAAAAGCTGGTAAGGGGGTGTGTTGAACATCCAATTTATACATTGCATAGCCCATTACATCACATTATATGCATGGTTTGCATGTTTAAAAGGCCCATCTAACGCATGTTTTACGATTGTAGGAATGAGAGCGGACTTCACCCAATTAGAGACAAAAAGGGTCCACTTAGAGCCATTAGATGAAGATTGAAGGAGTACCAAAGAAAGAAGACAGCAAGTAGAAGAAAGAAAGGAAGAAACAGAAGAAAGAAGGAGGCTTAATCGGTCATGACCGGTCGGCCAGAGAGGGCAGACCGGTCAAGACCAGTTGGCCAAGCCATGATGTTAAGCTGGACAAAGGACCAAGAGGGTCCGATCGGTCAAGACCAGTCGGCCAACCCAGTTCGACCGGTCGGCCAACAGGTCAGCCCTCTCTGTGTACCCCCTTGACTATCAAAAGACAGGTCCGACCGGTCAAGACCGGTCTACCAGCCCAGTCCGACTAGCCGTGACCGGTCGGCCATGCGTTAAAACAGCCAGTTTCTAATTCGGGCTCCGAAATTTTCTGCGCATTGCGTAACCTTACACAATTTCTGGATGTTTCCGATGCAAGGGAGCTTTCCCACTATAAAAGGACACCTAGGGTCTCTTCTTAGGGCATCATAGAAGCTAAGGATCTTCGTGGGAGAGGAAGGAAGCCGTCGTGGAGCGTTTGCAACCTTCCAAACTCCGGGTTTTTATGTTTTCTAGTTTTCTTTTATGAGTTCTAGTTGTAATATGACAATGCTTGGCTAGAACCTCTCAGCTAAGGTTGAGAGGTGAAGCTTGTAGCCAATTTCATGTTTGATTTAGTTTAATTCAAGTAGCTTTACTTCAAGTTTGAATTTTGAATGTTCTAGTTCTTAAAGTTGATATTTTTAGAAGTTTTATGAGAGTTCATGTGCTCCGGACATGGATTCCTTGCAATTCTCTGAGATTATCATGTTTTGCTTGATTAGATTCGAATTATGGTAACCCTTGAGTAAGCCATAGTCCATAGGCATGGCTGTTACTCTGAAGGCTATGATTTCGAATTCTACATGTCGTTGAATAGGACTAGAACTTGGAAGTTCAACTTAAGTGAGTTTGAATGTGCTTTGATGCTTTATCTTCCAACTGGATGAGAGATAGGACTTCACATCTAGTTGAGTTTTATGCTTGGATTGATTAGATTGACATGGAATTACTACAAGTAGATCCTTGAAAGCCTTAGTGCCTTTAGTTACGGTTTTAGCATAATTCTCTAAATTGAACCTTTAAAACAGTTGCAATCCTAGTTATTGGAATAGTCTAGAAGTTGTTCTCTAATTCCCTGTGGATCGACCTCGGTCTTACCGAGATTTATTACTACATCGCAGCCTTACACTTGAGGCGACGCCATCGAATTTTCAAAGAAATGTGACAAATGTCAATGATATTCTCCAGTTCCTCATTTACCATCTGAACAAATGTCGTCATTGGACGGCCCCTGGCCTTTCGCTAAATGGAGAGTCGATATAATCGGACCACTACCCATGGGAAAAGGACAAAACAGGTTCACAATTGTGGTAGTCGATTATTTCACCAAATGCGTCAAAGTGGAACCTCTAGCCACCATCAGCGAAAAGCAAACTACTAAATTCATATAGAGGAATATCATATGCCATTATGGACTTCCCCATACCATAGTTTGATAATGTCGTGTTCTCCGAATTTTGTGAGAAATGGAAGATACATAATATTCAAACTTCCCCATATCATCCTCAGGTTAACGGACAAGTAGAGGCAGTTAATAAGATTACCAAGCACCATCTGAAGACTAAGCTTAATGAATGTAAAGGTATGTGGTCAAAACTTCTACCAGAAATTTTATGGGCTTACAGAATGATACCCCACACTTCAACGGGAGAAACACCTTTCTCTCTAACATTTGGTACTGAAGCGGTTGTCCTAGTAGAAGTTGAAGTACCCACTCATCGAGTAGAACGTTATGAGACAATGCATAATGAAGAAGGCTTAAAACTTCATCTTGATCACCTAGAAGAAAGAAGGGACACATCTCGACTCTGAGCAGCGGCCTATCAACAACTTATAGCCCGTTACCACAATTCAAAGATCAAACCCAGGGCTTTTTAGCTCGGTGACTTGGTGCTAAGACAAAATATCGGAACAGCCACTCGGTCGGTAGATCCTAATTGGGAAGGCCCGTATCGATTCATCAAGATCGTTCAACTAGGTACCTATTATTTGGAAGACATGCGAGGAAGACCCCTACGTCGCCCTTGGCACGTGGAACACTTACTCTGATATTTTCCATAAAGCATACATGAACTGAACGCTGAATCATATTTAAATAAAGACGATTTCTTTCATTCTAACTGATCAGCTATAAAACTTATAACTTGGTCGCTACTCCATTTTGGACCTGAATAGCCCTGAAGAGAATATAAACGTTCTCTTAACTAAGTCTTCTGCTTACTATAGAGCCAAAGACTCAATTAATAGATCAGTCTATCTCTATGCGGATGTGGTTGCCAAGACCTCCCTAATTGAGCCCAACTCACTTTCATGGGTTGAGTAATTACACATGAAGCATAATTCATTTCCATGAATTAGAAAAGAGAAGACAAAATAATTCTTTTCCATTTAAGTTCATCCAATTACAAAAATATTAAATTGTTTTCTATGAAAAAGAGAAGGGAGAGATCAAGATCAACATGCAGTCGCTTGTTCTTGAGCATCGCTTAGAGGAGGCGCACGACTCTCGACTTCAAGGTCCGTCTTAGGAACTCCTGCGGCTTCAGTAACCTCTGTGACTTCATTTGCAGCAGCTGCTCTTTCTTCAGTAACGACGACAGCCGTGACCTTTTCAAATTCCTCCAGGTTGAATGCTGTAGAAATTTGTTGCATCACTTTTATCGTAAAATCGTGACTAGCGTAATATGATTTGTATCATTCGTCTTCATAAAGTTACGAAGTCTAGAACTCCAGAACCGCACGAGGGCCTTCTTCGGACACCATCTTGACGAAAGCCACCCTTTCCTCTTCCCAATGAATGGAGTCCACTTTCAGCTCCGCAAGGCCAGTCTTCTCCTTCTCCAAGCTTTTGCTGACTTCTTTGAGTCGCGACTTGCTCTCTGCGAGCTGTTGTTCCAGATAGATCTATCCTGGCAAAAGATCTCTTTCTCCTTCACCTCAACAAGTCTCGCGAACTTTAGATTCAGTGATTGATACCTCTCGGTTAAGGCCTAGATCTTGCTAATGAGGATCTTCTTCTCCTCATTTATCTTGGCGATTAAAGTCTCGTGAGCCTTTACGACTTGATCCCTCCCTTGGATCGCATTCTCCATGGCATTCTTATTTTCTTTGGCCTCATCTATAATACGACGAGCAGTAATGATGTTGCGTCTCATCTGTATGGTAAGGTCCAAACCCTGCTCGAAAATTAAAAGAGGTGTCACCAAAGGTATAAAAGTTTCTTTAAATAAATGTAAGAAATGATAAAGTATTTTATATATACCTAGACCATCCTCATGCCCGCATCCAGAGAGAGATCCTCCGAACTAGGCTCAGGAA
The DNA here is from genome assembly GCA_003013855.2 of Liriodendron chinense. Classification (NCBI taxonomy): domain Eukaryota; kingdom Viridiplantae; phylum Streptophyta; class Magnoliopsida; order Magnoliales; family Magnoliaceae; genus Liriodendron; species Liriodendron chinense. Next base: position 1,347,148 of record ML058437.1, on the reverse strand, counting down.
GAGCACCAAAAGATTGCGAAGTGACGTTATCAAATAAAAACTTGCATATGGGGTGCAAGTGACCCGGAATGGTAAAAGTCCCAACCCCAGAAGGTTGAGCCATAACGTTTCAGCAGCGCTCAATTCACGAGCGAAAGATGGCTCTTGAGCAGGAGCTAACTCTCGAGCAGGAGCTGACTCTCGGGCAGGAGCCAACTCGCGAGCAGCAGCAGGCCCGCGACCCCCCTTATCCGAAGGATGACTTGGTCCCACCACGTCACCCCTCCTGAGAATTATCAATTATATCAATAACCGGATGTTCAGGAGGAACAATCGGAGTAACCACCACAGCTTCAGCTGGGGGAAGGTTGTATGGCTGCGAGCCGTGAGCAGGCTTATCTATTCGTTCAGACGGGGCAACACCCCCCCCCCCCCCCCCCCCCCTTCACTGACTGTTACCATAACCTCTTCTTGGGAGATAAGGACGGGTGCAGCAAGTCGTGGGAGTGAGAGGGTAAACTTGATGTCTCTATCATCCTCTGACAGCTTGAAGCCCTTAACAATTTTCTCGTTAATTTCTCCTCTCAAGCTGGGTTTCCTTCCTGGTCGGAAACCTGTGAACACGAGTAAATTGAATAAATAAAGGAAATAAGACCATGTTGGTACTCGTATAGAAGTGAAGATTTACCCACCTTCACAGAAGAAGCGACTGACGTTATGGCCCCTAGGGTTGAACCCCACATCAGATTCTCAATTACCAGAGACATAAAACCACTGTCTCCTCTATTTGGGATAGTTTGAAGAGGGGTTCCCCAAAATGTAATTCTCCCGATGCTAGTAACACAAATAGTACCAACCCTCACTAGAAGGAGCCTTCTTGAGTTGGAACATCTTCAAGAATTCATCGGCCGTCAAGTCCCCGTTACCGGCTTATTTCCAGAAGACAAAGGCGCTCAGTACAACTCTCTGGACATTTACAATGAGTTGTTCAGGAGCGATCTTATAGACACAGAGTACATCTTGGATAAGGGGTGAAGGGGGAGACGCACGCCAAGTTCGAAAAACTATTTATACAAGGTCACATAGCCCGACGGTGGAGAATCCGGAGTTTTCCCCTCCCCAGGTAATCGGAGAATGACGAAGTCGAGAATCTGGTATTTTGCCCGTAAATCGTTCAAATGTTCCTCCGTCATTATAGAGGGATACCCAGATGCAGAGTACCTCCCTACGGGTACCAGTGCGTTGATTAAGGAGGAAAAATCCAAAGTTTCATCCCTTAAAGGAACGACTTCATTGTCGGAATCCCTCACCATTAGAAGGAAGAAAAAAAGCAGAAAAGAAAAAGGAAAATACCTCAAGAACAAGGTCTTACCAGAGGAAGAAAAAGGAGGAAATGTTTTCTAATTCTCCAGAAAACTTCAAAGTAAAGAAATCCTCTGCAGGCGTTCGGATATATATATGCAATCATTCCTTCGAAGATTTGAATGACACGTGGCGACCCTTCGTTTGGCACGACTGTCGAACGGGCACGAGCATTAACTTCTGAAGACACGTGGCGAATGCCGCTTCATTTCTTTTAGCTAAAAAGCTGGCGCTCATTAATGCAAGGCTCAATCATGTACAGCTTCTCCCCTTTAAAAAATGTGCAAGGCGGTTACATGCGCAGTCAAGTCCTTCACTTAGCTACTCAAAACAAAAGACTTAGGGGGCATCTATTGTAGAATAAAGTTAGTCGAAGGAATTTGTAACCAACAAAGCTCAAATATCTTTGCATTCGCTTATATACGACCCGCGAGCGCCTCCGATTATTGTAAGTCACGAGCAGATAAGCGTAAAAGCACCGTCTAGCGAGCCGAGGTGGTCACTTCTCATAATTGAAGAAGCCTGCTCATCAGCCAGTCGTCGTTCATGTCCTGAACAACCCTGGTCTCTAGTCGTTTGGTGAGGACGTCCCCCGACTCATAGTCTCAGCAGCCCATATAGGCTTATTTGGGATTGTTTTTACTCATAGTCCCAGATTAAAGGGGACCTCCATCAAAGAATGTAATTAGCTAGGTGTCTAGTCTGATGAGATAAGCATCTTATCCCCTGAAGTCAGGAAGATCTTACAGCTTACGTAAGAAACTAGATCACTCGGATCTATATAAATAGATGATCCCACGGGTGATAAAGGTACACAACATCTAAACTCACGTTTCACACTTCATTTTACTCTCAAGCCTATCTCTAACTTAGGCATCGGAGGGCTAACGGCCGAGCGCTGGCCACCCCTAGTTTCTCCCTTTGATTTTCAGGTGAGGAGGAGGGCAATCTTCGAGAAGATCGTATATTTGGGTGGAGGGAACCTATTACCAGAATCTGACGTTAACAGGTCCATCTATACGAAAATTGTCATTTTATTGACTTTTCCTTGATCTCTGTCCGGTCCATGTGCGATAGGAATGTGCTTGATCCACGCCCTTGATCAGGGGGTTCTTGTCCTACATCAACTATATGATGTTTAACCGTGATAAGTGAGGAGAGAGAAGGTTAAGATGGCAGAAGAGTTGGGCTGATGGCCAGAACTGTTGGGCCCAAGCCCAAGCTATTTACAAATGCAAAGGTCATTGCAGGCCTTGATCTAAAGTATAAAGCTTGAGTAGCAAAAGCTATGGAGGCCTACTTCGTGGACAGATTAGATGTCATGAACAATATAAAAACAACGAAATACAATTTGTATGATAAGCTTAACCTACAATGCTGAGTAGTAGATCCAGCCTCCTCAAGAATAGTAGTATATTACAACTAGAATTGAAATGGTATAAAGTTTTCATCTTAGTATAGACATAGAAGAATAGTTCACAAACAAGGACTTGGCTTGTCCTTGGAATATATTAATCTAAAGAGTTCATCGATGTTAACACCAAAAATGGGTAACAAATGTTGATCAGGAACCAACTTGAAATCTTCAGCCGCTAGATGGATCGAATGGAGATGGACAGGTGTAGATAATAGAACCTTCAAACGATGGGACCTGATATCATAAGGAAAATAATCGTGAGGGTGTCGGTTGTGCCTGTGGAGGACCCTCTGATGCTTAAGTTAGAAAAAAGAGCTTATGAACTCTATAGAATGTAATTGATTGTATTTGAGATGGCATAGCTTCAAGTCATATGGTAGGGTCCTTTTATAGATGATAAGGATCTGTCATCCCTGTCGGTGTATCCGTTGATTCTGTTTTGGAAGATGTATTTGGATGAGATATCATCCAGGATGTACTTCCTGATTGGGAGAGATCACCCTTATTATGTTTGAGATCCCACATATCCCGGTAGTCCATTATGGCGGTGTGTAGTACTGTGCTTGGGCCTGAGGACGTTTGGTGCACCCAACACTTAGTGTCAGCGATCTAGGCTGCTTGGATGGAGTGGTTGTTATGTGATTTGCATTAGCATTGAAGGCTAAGACCTAGCTAAGGCCTTAAGAATCTAGATCCGAGGACATCTGGTGTCCTCAGCTGAGTTGTTTTGTAGTTAGTCGGCCATATGGCAGACGTTCATAACTAGGGGCCAAGGTCGAGGCTCTGTCCAAGGCAAAGTTTAAGGGCTCTGCAGATCCTGAGGAGATAGCAAGGAAGGCGTTTTCTCTTCTCTGCCATGCCATGTTTGTCACCTGAGGCAGAGCCTACAGGCCGAAGCTCAATTCCACAATCCGAGGCTAAGGACAAGGCCTCAGAACTGTACCCATACTCGTAGCCGATCATGGGGGCTCTCCGCATCAACAAGCTTCGATCCTTCTTTGATACGTGTGATACAAGGTCACTTTAGTGGGCCACATATCAAAAGATGCGCATCTTCCACGTTATGATCAGGGACAGGCTCAAATTCTCCCATAACAGCAGCCCCCCAAGTTTCGTGGTCAGAAAATTTAAGCACGGAACTTTAAAATTTGTCTTTGGCGCATCTAGTGCAATGGTTGCAATGAATGTGGATCTCGAGGCATCGTCGCATTGAATGGGTACATTTAATGCGAGTGTGGGAGAAACGTCGCACTCATTCATTTTCATACAAAAAAGCTACTGCATTTTAAATGCAGTATGCCACCTGAAACGTCATAACAAATGGGGACTTGCCACGCGTCATGTCCCTTGGAAAAGGAAAATGCATGATTTCCTATAAATACGTTGCCACCATCATTGGGTTTTTAAAACCCTAGAAACCCTTTTGCCGAGACTCTGCCTCTCCTTCTCGCACCAGACTTAGCATTTTTCTCAAATCCTCGCAGCATATTCTTCGAATCTCTACAAAGTCTTCCTCCTTCTTCCTTTAGGTACCCCCTTTCCTTTTGATTCTCAAGGTACCCTTTTCGATTTTCTTGCTTTCATGGCTAAACAACGTGCTGTAAGTTCTACGTTAGAAGAAGTAGAGGCTTTGGGGGATCACACCCCTAAGTCTTCTTCTTCAAATGTTCCAAATAGAAATCCCGCTAACGTGTATGACGTTGATGACCATCCATCCATATTGGCAGAGTCAAACTTGGAGGAAATCAAGTCCAAGTACCAAATCCTTCACTCTTTCTGCCTCGTGCGGTTGAGTTCCAAAGTAGACCACCCATGGCGGAAGTGGCCATCTACACATACCATTTTTATGTTAGATTTAGACTTCTTGAAAATTGCGTCACTTTGATAACACTTGTGAATGCGTATGCATGCGGAAGCTTAGAGGAGCGACTAGAATTATGGCAAAGTCCTAGAAGGGGGGTGATTAGAACCTTTTTGAAATTCTTTTTGCATGCTTAAATAGATTAACAATTAACACGAAGTAAGCAAGAACACTTCGACTTCCAAGCTTAAGTGGGTCCAATCACAAGACAAGCATATGATAAGCAATTAAGCTACCTAGTCTAACCGTGCATAGAATAACATATAATTAAACTAATCAAGCACCTAATTTATGCAACCTAAGTAGACGATATGAGAGCGGATCATAAAAGCTCAAGTCTACTCAAATTAGTGAACGTACATCTCGTATGTGGATGTGCCTATCTAGTGCCTAGCATACATTCCAATTAAGCACTCATAATTAAACAATTAAATACAATGCATAATAAGAAATGTGCTGAAATATAATCACAAACACAATGATGTATAATGACTTTGGGTCTACTCCACTACCAGTTCAAGAACTCACTCCTTGAGCACATCGGCATTCACTAGGGAGTTTAAATCATGTTCCTCCCAACCTAGGTGTTTTAACTTGGATCACCCTACAGGGGAGTTTACGGGTTCCTCAAACCTACATGTTTACACCCATGTTGGTGGCTCCCCTTAGAGACTTGTTTTAAGTCCGATAAACATGTGAAGGATCACCAAACGAACTTGAAATTTAGGCTCAACAAACGAGCCAAGGAATAACAAACGCCCTTGAACTTTTAGGCTCAACTAACAAGCCCAGGATCGACAAACGAACCTAGATCGAGTTTGGTAAACAAACTCTACACTCAATTCCCATCAGGAATAGAGTGGAAGGACTTAACAAAAATTGACAACCATACTTGTCGGATTTGAGCCCCGTTGATGCACCGCTTGGGTTGCTTCACCTTCACTCTCTCGTGCTTCGATCAGCTCCCCTTGTGCTCCCCGATATTGTTCTTGATGCTTTGCCAATGCCCCAGCTCCAACATTTAATCGCCTTACATTTGATCTTCTTGAAATGATTAAGGTGATGGGATGTAGGTTTGAGATCTCTACAACTAATGGGAATGGGTTGCCTAGAGAATTTCACCTTCAATGATCTCATCATAGAGTTTAGATAGGAATATGACTATCTAGATCGGTCCTGAACTCTAGAGATCAAAGAGGGACAAGTGCATCTTCATCATGAGCTTGGAATGCTCCATTCTTGTGATGAACCACAAGGAAGATGACTGGATAGGGTTAGGATTTAAGCCTCTAATGGTCTCCAATGATGGTAGCTTCAAACTCAAAATCCCGGCTTCAAACTTAAAATCCCTCTCTTATGCCTAAAAATGAATCCCTTTGTATTTAAAAAAATCTCCAAAGGTCATAAAACGAGCAGAAAACAGTTGCTTCAATATATCGAAATGCCTATTTCAATAGATTGGAGTGATCTTCGATATATCGAAATGGTCATTTCAATATATCAGAAAATCTATCTAGAGAGTCAGTAAGTTTACTGGACAAATTCTCGACATATCAAAATCACCAATTCGATTGATCAAAGAAACTGTCTAGAGAATTAGTAAGTTATTTGACATATTTCGATATATCGAAAAGGCCATTCTGATATATTGAAGTCCTATAAAAAATGAACTCCGATATATCAAAGACCTATCGAAAACTGTTGTTTGGGCTCATCTGATTACAACGACTTCCACCTCTTTTATTAACCGAATTTATCATTTTTTATATGATCTAAGGCAAATAAGGATGACTAAGGGTTTTCCTAGTTGGTCCAAGTCATCTAAGAGCTTTTGGGCCTTTTGGTTCAAAGGGTTAGGGTCACCAAGGCATCTCATTTACCTGTTCTTCTTCCTTGATGCTTCAGGTCCACTTGAATTTTCGATCTTCAGCTTGCCAAGGCCCAACCAACATTACAACAGAAGGACACTCACGATTGACAAATAAGGTGGACTAGTATGCCACAAAAAAGTGCACTAACACTTAGTTTACATCCTTTTGTTAGTGGAGTCCTTACCCAATATGATCTTTCCCCCGGACAACTTCAATTAAACGACTCGAGGGTTCTGTTTGGGTCATATGTCTTCTAGCATTGGGACAGAATGGGGGAACTCACTCCTGATGAATTTCATAAGATGTTCCAACTGAAGAAGAACCCCACCTACAAGGGGTTGTAGTACCTTTCCTTCTTGCTACGGGTCGAACTTTATTATCAGCAATCCATCTAGTAATAAAGACTGGAAAGATGAGTGATTTTTTTGCATTGGGAGCATGAGAGACGGCTAACGCTGAGGAGTAATCAGGCTAAGGGTCAGTTCCTCGAGGCTTCCTCCTAGGTCAGAGCCTTTAAATATTTGCATTTACCACCTTGTATTTTTCGAGCACTATCTTCTAAGCAGCTGAGCTTAGCACTAACTTGCTCCTTATTACCTTTGTAGCAAAGTCGGTGGAAAAGAAACCTGACCTGAAAGGTGAAATTTAGGAGAAGATTGTGAGGGCTTCTCGAGTAACAGAAAGTTCTCGAAACATCAAAGTTCTTCTTGATCCATAAGCGTTGCTATCTTGTGGCCTCATCAAAGGTAATTTCCCGACCCTTTATCTTTTAAGCACCAAATTTCTTAATGATATCTAACGAGCTCCTTGACTTTGGGAAGAAATGGCCTCCAGAGGAGATTTTGGCAGGAAAAGTTCTGTCATCTTGCCTCATGCGCCTTCAAAGGATAAAAAGAAATTCAAGGGATTCGATCCCTACTCTTCAGGAAAGGCCTCAGCAAAAGCCCCATTGGCTTCACACATCCTACCTTCACCACCATCACCCCCTGTGAGGGCGTCAACCCCTACAGGGGCACAAAACATTGCCCCTCATCTTCAGGGGACGAAAATACTAAACCGAGGCCAATGGGGGCTCAGCCTCCGATGAGCCCTCATTGGGAAGTTATCCCTTCATCTTTCCGAGCCCCCGCACCTGAGAGGGCTCAACCATCTCAAGATCAGGAACTGATCCTTGCTCTGACTTCTTATAATTCTGACAACTATAAGGTTCCCAGTCATCTACTATTGATTTGTTGTTTTTTGTTCAAGCTTATCGGGAGAGATACACTAGACTCCACTCGAGAGTTGTCGCCCGAGGAGATTGTTTTTTTGGCAGGGATCCAGAATGCCCGAGTGAGCTTCTTTCTTTGCTCAAAATATACTTTTTGTATCTATATAACTCCATTTTTCTGAAAGTTAAATTTCCTTTTGATGTATCCAAGCTTTGGACACTACGCTCAAGTGCCTCCGAGATATCAGCAAGGCTAAACGTCTTCTAAACTGAAAAGGATCTTCTTATCGCAGCTACTAAAGAGAAGGCAAGAGCAGTAGAAGAAAGCTCCCTAGAGAAAGGGAAGGTTTTGCAGGTCCATGAGGAGCGGATAAAGGAGCTAAAGCTCGAGGCTGACAACAATGCTAAGAAAGTGCAACAGTGGTGTGCTTGGCATGAGACCCTAGAGCTACACTTTAAGAAACCCCAGGAGATGAAGGAGCAATTAGAGCTGGAGAAGGCTTCAGCCAAGACTGAAGCTACTCGACTAAAGGAGGAGGCACAACGTCGCCTTGATGAGATGATAGAGAAAGAGCCGACTTCACAGCAAAGTTGGAGAGCGAAAGGGAGCGGACAGTGGATGCTTTCAAGGAGTCTGAGGTTTATGAAGATGATTGACTCCTGGTGTATTCTATCGCCCAAGATCGGTGCATAAAAATCTTCAAAAGATTGCACCCCAAATCAGAGCTCCCGCCTCTCAAAGATTTCAAGGCTTTGGAGGAGGCAGTCGCCATTAAAGAGCAAGTCGAGGTGGTAGAGACTATGGCAATCACTGAGACTCCCTATGTTGGGGAAGAAGTTACTTCCGAAGCTTTGCCTTAGCCGCCGAATCATCTGCTTCTCCCGCGCCCTCAGCAACCCTTGACGTTTAAGCCTTCATTCTCTATCCTCTCTTCTCCTTTTTTTTAAAATTGAACTTAAATGTATTACCTTCAGGCATCTTTTAATGAAAGAAATCTTTTCTCCCATTCTAGCATTTTGTTGTTGATTTTCCTCCATTTCTTTTCAAGATGTGTTAATTTGTTTAGTACCTAGGTTTTTCTTGCTTAGCAAACAAATACGCAGCAATCTTATTTTACAGTTTAATTGTTGACTCCTTAAGATCGCGAGTAGACCATGCCTAGTCGGGGGATGCCATAAGTGTCTCTTCCCTCCCCTTGGGCAAATCAATTTGCCGACCAAGTCTTTCAGACTTTGACTTGCTTAAGGGACAAAGTACTCAACCGAAAAATGTCATGCATTTCTCCTTAAGGCCTCGTATTAAGGGATAAGTGTCACTGAGTATTTTAAGGAAATTATATGAGTAGGATCGAAATGACGTTTATTCAATTCAAATGAGCATAAAGGGCCTTAGTACATCTTCAAGTGTCTAACATCTTGTAATTTATTGATAGAATTTCCGTAGATTTATCACATTCCAAGGGTGATGAATAGCCCTGCCTTCCATATTTTCAAGACGATAGGTCCCTGGTCGGACCATTTTTGCGATGTTATATGGCCCTTCCCAATTTGGGCTGAGGGCTTGAGGCCCTGGATCCTGAGTGTTCAGGATAACCCTTCTGAGAATGAGGTCGTCGACGCCGAAGGGTATAATCTTTACCCGAGAGTTGAAATGTTGCGCTACCCTCTGTTGATAAGCCGCAAGCCATAGTTACGCTTCATTCCTCTGTTCTTCCAGCATATTGAGGTGAAAGTTCATAAAGTCCTCGTTTTAATCCAGCTGAAAATACTTTGTACGATAAGAAGGCATCCCTATTTCTACAGGACGATAGCTTCGACTCCAAAAGAAAATGAAGAGGGAGTTTTTCTTATGACAGTCTGAGCAGTCGTTCTGTACACCCAAAGAAATTATAGTAAACACTCGGACCAAAGGCCCTTATGCTCCTCTAGCTTGGTCTTCAAATGATGCTTAATAATCTTATTTACTGCTTCGACCTGACCATTCACTTGAGGATGATACGGTGCACGCGATTCTGGAAGATTCTGAGGCGGTGGTGTTTGAGTGTTATGAAAGGACACCAAGGGCCTCATCTAAAATCATCCTAGAAGAAATCAAAGGTCATGGACAGTGAAGATGATCGTCGTGGAGCGTCTACAACTCCTCTAACTCCAATTTTTCTAGTTTTTCATACTTTCAAGTAGATTTTCTTTTTTTTCTAGCTTGCGAATGATAATGCTTGGCTAGAATCTCTTAGCTAGGGCTAATAGGTGAAGCTTGTAGTTAGTTTCAATGTTCAATTCCTTTACTTCAAGTACTCTTACTTAAACTTTGGATTTTTAAGTTCTAGTTTGAATAAAAGTGGTATTTTTAGAAGTTTTATAAGAGTTCATGTACTTCAAACATGAGTTCCTTACAATTCTCTAAGATTGTCATGATTGGTTTGGTTAGAATTGAATAATAGTAACCTTAGAGCATGTCATGATCTCTTGGTATGGTTGTTACTTCGAAGGCTAAAATTCAAGTTCTATGTGCTTCATTAGAACTAGAATATGATTTTTCTAACTTAAGTGAGATTGTTTATGATTGAATGTTATATCTTCTAATTAGATGAGAGATAGAACTTTGAATCTAATTGTGTTTGTGCTTAGATGAATGGGTTGGCATTGGACTGCTACAAGTGGATCCTTAAAGGTCTAGTTTCTCTTTAAATCTCAGATTTTCCTATTTATCTTTCTGTTTTAATTCTAGTTCTTAAACTCTGAAATTTCAAATTTGTTTAGATTGAAGTTATTAGAATAGTCTGAATTGAGTTTACCCTTTTTCCTGTGGATCAATCTTGGTCTCACCGAGTTATTACTACATCGCAGCCTTGCACTTAAGGCGAGCGAACACCCACTTTAGGTAATCAACTTCTTAAATGAAATTGGTTCGAAGGAGCTTATCAACTTCATCTTTGATGGCTTCCTATCTCTCTTGGTTGAATGCCCGTCACCTCTGTTGTACGGGCTTGAAGCTGGGATACACCTTTGGGCGATGGACGATGACATTAGGATCAATACCGGACATGTCTTCATGAGACCATGCGAAGATGTCCCGATGCTCGGTGAGAAACTCTGTGAACTGAACTTGGGCACCCGAATGCAAGGTAAACCCAATTTGTATGTGTTTTATCGGGTCCTCGACAGATATTTGGACTGAGATTAAGTCCTCAATCGGGGAGCCTCTTTAGATGTCATCTTCTCTAGGATCCAGGGAGGAACTTTCTTTTGGATGAAAAGCCTAACGAGGGGTCATTCGGGTCGTGATGGGGATGACTCGCTTCACCTTATCTTCCCAAAGTACTATCTCGTAGCACATACGGGCCTCAGTCTGACTACCTCTTACTACTCCAATGCTAGTGGTAGTGGAAAATTTGACACAGAGATAACATGGAGAGAGCGTCGCCCTGAGCTGGGTCATGGATGGTCGTCCTAGGATGGAATTGTAGGTCGACTTTCGATCGACCACCAAAAAATTTGTCATCAAGTTTATCTTATTTAGCGCCTCGTCGAAGACAACTAGAAAGTAAATGCATCCCTCAGGAACAACCACCTCTCCCCCAAATCTGACCAAGGGAGTGTTGATCGGCTTGAGCAAGCTTCTTAACAGATTCATTCTGTCATAAGCAAAAGTGTACAGGATGTCTACTGAACTCCCAGTATCCAGCATAATCATATGGGTTTTGTAGTTTGACACTCTCAATGTTATTACAATTGCATCATCATGGGAGAAATGGATCTCTTTACATACTCCTTGGAGAAAGTGATGACCTGGTGATCCAGTCTGGGCTTCTTGCCAGGTCTCCCCATTAAAAGCACCATTTGAGGGGGCTCTTAAACCCTTCTCATATGGGCCTTTCAAGCCTTATTTGAATCCCCGTCGACTCTGGGCCCTCCAAAAATAGTGTGGATTTCTCCTGCAAGTTCAGAGGGCTCAAATTGTGCTTCTAATTAGCGGTCTTGCCGCCACTGTGATCTGTCCCTCTATGATCATTCCAGTTGACAAGGATATCTTTCGCGTCTTCTGTGGGATCAGTCTCGCTGATCGACGTACGCCCAGAGGTGGCCTCGGCATATGAGCACTTCGATCTCATCCTTGAGGGCCATGCAATCCCTCATATTATGCCTGTGATCCTGAAGGAACTCGCAATACTTCCACTTGTCCCTCTTTTCGGGATCTGTCATCATCCTAAGTGGCCACTTCATGTACTTTTGATCTTTAACATGCATAAGGATCCTTTCTTTCGTGGTGTTGAGAGGAGTGTACTCTGAATATTGGCCTTCTAGAGGGCCTCTTCTTGGGGATCGGTCTCGCCGATCCTCCTTCCATCTCTTCTTTTCAGAGGATAAAGACTCCTCATGTTTCTTCTTTTTGTCACTAGGTCCACCCTTGGCTTCACATCTAGCCTTTGTCCCCTCCTCAGTGTTAATGTACTTCTGGGCTTTAGCTTGAAATTCCGCCATTGTTCTTGGGGTGGACTTATCAAGAGCGAAACGGAATTCTCTATTTATGACCCGGCTGAGGAGCATAGTTAGGCCTACCTCATCGGTGTATCCCTTCATCTGTACTGACTCAGAGGTGAAGCGGACCATAAAGTCTTTTAAAGACTCATCTAGTCTCTGTTTAAATGTAGCCAAGTGAGTCTCTGGCTTCTTCATCTTCCTGCTCTCCCTAGGAACTGTGATACGAACAACATGCATAGTTCAGAAAAAGAACCAATGGAACATTGTTTTAGATTGTTATACCATCTTCATACTGCATCTTTGAAAGTAAGAGAGAATGCCCTACACATGATGGCTAGATTTGCACCTTCAAGCTTCATATAAGACCTGAAGGTCTCAATGTGGTCCACGGGGTCTCCTACCCCGATGTAGTGAGGGATGTTGTTGGGCACCCAAAATTTCTTTGATCGTGGCACCTTCATAATATCCTCAGTGAATGGTGGATCATTTTGGTCCACCATTGCTTGTATCGACAAAGGCGTGTTGGACTGGTAATTTTGTTCCATGGTGGCGAACTTTTCTTTTAGCTTCTATAAGTCTTTCTCCCATGTCAACGTGTGATTACCACTACAGAATTCAAAAAACGCCCTCGCCCTGATTCTGAAGCCTATCATTATTGCCTTGGTTTTAACATCTAGCATCAAGCAAGTGACACAGATCTCCCACTGGAAGGTTACTCCTTGTTTGGTGGACAAGAGCTTGGATAGGTGGTTGGACGGATGCTCTGGCCCAACATGCTGTAGGAGGATTCTATCCATGCTGCTCTTATCGTGGAGGGGAGTGGATGGAATGTGGAGGCACATTGGGCAGCGGAGGAGTGATGGGGGGAGCAATTGCTCCAATCATCTCGTGATGTCCACAAAATAAGTGATCTCGGCCCGTATTGCAGATCTGTTCAACAGCATTGATTTTGGTGGCATCATCGATCGGGCCCAGAGATCGCGGCATAGGTGTTGGAAAGGCGTTCATCCCTTGAGAGGGAGATACATCCTCCACCAGGTGTTGGGAATGCATCGGGACTAACGTTCATATAGAAACAGATGCCCCGACTGGTTGCTTGCCTTTCTTTGTAGGCATTACAAAAGATAGAGATTGTTAGTGATGGCAAAGAGACAAAGTGAGAACGATCTCGTCGTTCCCACAGACGGTGCCAATTTGTTAACACCAAAATGGGTAACAAATATTGATCATTAACCAACTTTAGATCTTCACCACTATATGGATCGAATGTAGATGAATGATGTAGATGATAGAACCTCCAAATGATAGGACCTGATATCATAAGGAAAAGAATCGTGAGGAGGTGTCAGTCGTGCCAGCAAAGTACCCTTCGATGCTTAAGTCAGAAAAAAGAGTGTATGAAGTCTACAGAATGTAATTAATTATATCCGAGATGGCTTACCTTCAAGTCATATGGTAGGGTCCTTTTATAGATGATAAGGATTCCGTCATCCCTAGCAGTGTATCTGTTGATTCTGTTTTGGAGACGTATTTGGATGAGATATCCTCCAGGATGTACTTCCTAGTTGGGAGAGATCACCCTTATTACGTTTGAGATGTTGCATATCCGAGTAGTCCGTTATGGTGGTGTGTAGTGTGCTTGGGCCTAAGGACATCTAATGTGCCGAACACTCAATGTCAGCGGTTTAGGCTGCTCGGATGGAGTGGTTATCCTATGATAGGCATTAAAATTAAAGGTTGAGACCTGGGTAAGGCCTTAAGAATCCCCATTTGAGGACATCTGGTGTCCTCAATTGAGTTGTTTTATAGTTAGTCAGCCATATGGCAAACGTTCATGACTGGGGTCAAGGCCGAGGCTGAGGTTATGTCCAAGGCAAAGTTTAAGGGCTCTGCAAATCCTGAGGAGATATTCAGGGAAGGCTTTTTCTCTTCTCTATAGAGTCATGTTTGTCACCTGAGGTCGAGCCTATAGGCTTAAGCTTAATTCCACTATCTGAGGCTGAGGACAAGGCCTCGGAACTGTACCCGTAGCCATAGCTAATCATGGGGGCTCTCCGCATCGACAAGTTTGGATCCTTCTTTGATACATGTGATACAAGGTGACTTTAGTGGGCCACATATCAACGGTTACGCATCTTCCACATCATGATCAGGTACAGGCTCAAATTCTCCCATAACAATTGACATAAACCCCTACACCGTCGGGGCCCATTTCCATATAAACCCCTTTCTTTATTACTCCTCCCAAATTAAACCCTCCTTTTTCAGCTGCAAAGGGGAAAAAACAATTATCTATATGAACTGTACACAATTTTTGTAAAGGAGGGCATTCCCATCACCTTCTCCCCTCATACGAGCCAAGGCCACGGTTTGGAATTCCTCTCTTTCTTCGTCATGGCAGCTCTTAAGAATAAAAGTGCTTCTTGGAGATACTAAATGCAGGTGTCGCACCAGTGGTTTTAGTGCTAAACAACATTTCACGAAAGCAGGTAGGAACTATTATGATCGCATGTAATCAATTCCTAACAAGACAGCATATAAAAGCATAAAAATTTTGGATTTTGAAATTTAGAGAAATAAGGTTAGGGTTCTCTTCCATCCCCCATTTATAAATATATTAAACTTATGATAGTTTATAAGACTAACCTATTGAATATACCTATTTAACACTCCTCAAGCATGTCCATCAACCAAGCTTTGACAATATATTAGGAAGACGGGAACCTTTCATACCCTTCATAAAGATATCAACAAATTCCTCCTTGTTAACTTAATTTGCAAATAAATGATCGCATTATCGATTAATTATGGGATTCAATTTTAAGGTGCTCATGAGATCTATAGAGAAGATCCCGCCCAGGAGCAGTTTTAGATATCTGGTCAAGCAATGGTTAAATAAATTAATTTTCCAACAAGTCTTTTATACCTCTCTGAGTCTTCAATAGTTCATCTTAATTGTTTGAAATCTTGTTGTTTGGATCCATTAGACCGTCACATTGTTTACACTCCAATAGTCAAGTTTCTTTCAATAGTGTAGCACATAATTCCCCTGTCCAGCAAATTTATTCCTAGAGTTGATAAGACCATTTCAATTCCTAAAAAGTATCACAGTATCCAAAGATCATTAGTTTGGAATTATTCCTTGGTGTACTACTTGAATTCAATTATACAATTTTAATCATTTCCTTTGATGAGTATATCATCAACATAGACATCCAGTGCCACTGTTCCCTTGGATGTCTACTCCACAAACATTGAATGGTCCAAGTGCAGTATGTGAAGCCAAAATTCCACCAAAACTCAACTAAACTTTTAGAACCGTGCCCTTAGAAATTAACTACTTCAGATCATAGATGGCCTTCCTAAATTTACAAACTTTTTCATTTTCTCCTGAGCAACAAACTTAAGAAGTTGCTCCATATATATATACTGTTTCAAACAACTCAACATTCAAAAAGGCATTTTGGATATATAGATATAATAGCCCAAATATATTTGTAATCACAAAGATCAACACCCAAATGGTGTTCAATTTAGCAACCAATGAAAATGTTTATTCATAGTCAAGACCTAGTGTTTAAGTGTACCCTTTATCTACCAATCTTAATTTTAGACATTTAGTCGAACCATTAAGTAGGTGTTTGATGGAAAAAAATCCACCAACAGTCCACGAAGCATTTACCATAAGGTAAGGCAACCAGTTCTTAAGTGTCGATGTGGTGCATGGTGGCAATTTCGTCTTCCATAGCCCCTCGCCGCATAAGGTGAGCGAATGCCTTATGATGGAATATAAGAATGACCGCCTATGACAGTGTAGATACCCCACCCTGATGAATCGAGCACATGGAACTAAACCATAAAACAATGGCAACCTAAAACCAAGCAATCAACAAGCACTTGTTCACCGTCAAAAGTCCACAAGCCAACCCCCAAGTGGCATAAGGCCCTGGTAGGACCATGCAAACCAAAAAAAAAAAATTGAACCAAGGACATAATCACTATTTGCTAGCAAAACTTGAATTTTCACTAGTACCATTTGACCAGTCAGGTGCCACCAATGGACACTTGAGATCCTCACAAGAAAACAAGCCACGAGATCAGAATTGTTAGTAGTAGAAATATAATTTCTACTACCCTAGCAAAAAGCCAATGGCCCGTTTGGGTTGATATTAAAGATCAATTGTTAGATTCGTTTAATATAAAAGATGAATGGTATGATTGGACTGATAGTGATGATCAAAAGACTGACTGGCAAGATCAATCCAGTCATTTGTTCATGTTTAATATCAACCCAATTAAACTATTAATCTTTATTATCATCTTAATCTTATTGTTCATCTTTGATATTGGTGAGAAATTTATCATTCATCTTTAGTCTCATTCAACTTGAACATTTGGGTTCTGACTGGGGTCCAATTAGGTCATTGATTTTCAATATTGACTCAACCGGTCCATTCATCTCCAATTTCAATAAAATTGCACCATTCATCTTTAATATCAGTCTAATCGAACAATTGATCTTTTTAGACAAATATGACAGTTCATCTTTAATACTATCTAATTGACCATTCATCTTTAAAATCGTTCAAATTAAACCATTCAGCTTAGACATCAGTCCGTTTGGTGTTTATTTTCATTGTTAGCTCAATTAAACTATTCATCTCCTTTTTTAGCACAATCAAACCATTTATCTTCAATATGGGTCCCATCAGACCATTAATATTCAATTTTTTAGTCAAGCATTCATCTTTTATATCATTCTAATCAAACTATTCATCTTTAGTATTATTCGAAGCAGACCATTCAACTACGATGAAACTCCAATTAGGCCATTAGTGTCCAACATCAACCCAATCAAAATGATTCATCTATAATTTTAACGTAATGACTTTTGATCTTCATTATCGGTCTAACCATACTATTGATCTCTAATTTTAGACTAATCACACCGTCAATTTCTTATATCTGTCCAGTTTGACCATTTATCTTTCGTATCATTTGAATCATTTTTTTAAGAGAAAATTTATTCACAGAAAGATAGACAATTACTTACAAATTCGGATAGCCCCAGGGACGAAAGAAAACCTGGGGTCATCTATCCTTTACCCTCCCACAGCTTGGCACCCGGTAAAAAAAAAAAGGCCCTCATTTGCCTAGCTATAGATCTCCCAACCGAATTTTACCTAGGAACAACATATATACCTCTTATCTCCATAAGTAAATCTGCGTAGGTTGAGAAGAATCGATTCACTTGATACATACTCCTCATTCTCGCGAGACCATCAGCTACACCATTTTCTTCCCTTGGAACAAACTGGATCTTAACTTCGGATCTTCTTTTGATTGTGGCTAATCTAGACTTCCAATACCAAACATTCTAGGAAGGGGCGTGATCGTTACTGAATAAGTATACAATAACCTTAGAATCGCTCTCAGCCACAATTTCCCGGTAGCCTCTTTCCACGCATTGGGCTAGACCTTCAACTAGAGCGTGAGTTTCTGCCCTCACATTAGAGCCAATCCCAAAGCTTGAGAAGAAAGCAAAACAAAATTCCCCTCTAGAACCTCTACATACACCCCCTCTTCCAAATTGACCTGGATTACCTCGAGTCGATCCATCTACGTTGATTCTGATCCAATGATCATTTGGTTTCACCCATCTTACCACTGACACTGAAGTAGTCCTGAGAGGAGATAGCAACGCCTAAAGACTCAAGGACCAGCTGACGCGCAAAGTTAGGGTTGTTCAAAAGATGAAAAGTTGAGCCCGGGTTCCTTAACCATCTCTGAATTTTCCAAATAACTCTCTCCACTTTAATAAGAACTTCATCAAAGCAGCTTTTATTCCTTTCTTGCCAGACCTCCTAGGAGGATGCCAATTCCTATCATAGAAAGACTTTGTTGAGAGAGGCTACTGAAATAGGCCCAAACTTTCATGGCCAGGCTGCCTGTCATAAATAAGTGGTCCAGCATCTCAATCTAAAAATCAACATTTGCTTCCACACCACAACAACAACATCTAGAAGCCAAGGAAATGCCCTTCCTTTGAACTCGATCACCCACAGCTATAACTTTATGAATAACCTTCCACATAAACACTAAGATCCTAGGAGGGATTTTGGGATGTCAAACCCATCTAGCCCTGTTTCTGCGCGGACCTCGTTCCCTGTAAATGTTCCAAGCAGACTTAACGGAGAACATACCCGTTGACGTATGAGGTCAAGTACATCTATCAGTGTCACCCGATAAGCAACATCCCTCTTCGATAATTTTTTCCACCATAAGAGGCGGCAAAGCATTAAAGAACTGCATTCCTTGCAAAATTCCTCCAGGTCCCAAAACATCTCTGACCTACAGCCCCTGCAAAGAGTTCGACACACCTTCTGGCAGCAATTGAGAAAGAGGACCCAGCTCTGTCCAATTTTCCTCCCAAACATTGAAATATCCCGATCCCACCATCCAATGAGACATAGCCTCAATTAAGGGGAAAAAGCCTCTGGTCCTATTCCAGAATGAAGAACCTAACCTTAGATGTCTGGCCCTTTGAGTAGCAAAGAAGTCTGAAGCATATTTGGTCCGCCCAAAGCACGCCCACATGCTGGAGACATCCCCAAATTTAGTTCTCCATACCATCTTAATCCTGCAGCCAGCTACAACATCTTTTAGAAGTTTAATACCCAGGCCGCCCTCTTCTTTTGGACGAGAAATCTTCTGCTAGCTAAGCTAATGCATTTTCTTTCGCCCCTCATCCCACCCCTAAAAGAAATCAGCAAAACCTTCTCAAGCAGATGAAGAGATTGCTTAGGAACCTCCGAGGTTGCTAGAAGGTGGACAGGCATGCTACTAACAACATGCTTGATCAGGACCATCTTCCCAGTAAGGTTTAGGAGCCTACCATGCCACCTAGAGACCCAGTTTCTGATCTTCTCCACCATCGGCTGAAAGTAAATGGCCCTGAATCTGCCCGTAAACAGTAGAACACCAAGGTATTGCGTAGGAGTCCTGGATCAAGAGATACCAAAAATGTCTTCCAGCAACCGGACCCAAGCCAGGGGGAAATTTTCTGGCAAGAAGAGGCTACTTTTGCATTTGTTAATGCGTTGACCTGAGATTCTTTGAAACTTCTCAATGAAGCGAAAAACCTTTTTCATGGAGACGTTACTCCAATTAACAAAAACCATAGTATCATCTGCAAATAGAAGATGGGAGACGATGGGGCACCCTCGCCGTAGTTTGTACGGTTGGCAACCACCATATAACATTAAATTCTGGAACCCGCAACTGAAAACCTCCACTGCTAAGATGAATAGACTTGGGGATATCAGGTCCCCTTGCCAAAGGCCCTTAGAGGACTTAAAGAAACCACAAGGTTCCCCATTAACCAGAATCGAAAACCAGCAATTCCCCCAGCATTTCTCCACTAGATTTATCCACTACTAAGAAAAATCGAACCTCCGTAGGACTTCTTTAAGGAACTCCTAGTTCACCCTGTCATACGCCTTCTCTAAATCCAACTTCAAAACTGTGTTGCCCCCATGAATTTTCCTGTTCAAATCCCTGAACACCTCTTGCACCAAGGCTATACTGTCTGCAATGGACATCCCTTGCACAAACGCCCCTTGCTCTTGCGAGATCAATCTAGGAAAAAGTTTGCCCAATCTTTCTGCAATCACCTTTGAGTAGATCTTGTAAACCATGTTGCAATGGCTGGTATAGAGGAAATCCAAGAATTTAATTGGAGATGTCAATTTAGGAATAAGGCAGATAAGGGAAGAGGTGAATGCGCGTGGAATCTTTCCACCTCTGAAAAGAAATTTGACAGCTTCGTCGATATCATTGCCCACTATTTCCCAACAACCAACAAAAAATGCACTAGAGAAACCATTCAGTCCCGGGGCTCTGTCTTTGGGCATCACAACTACCGTAGCATGAACCTCTTTTAAAGTCGGTTCCACCAAGAGAGCTAGATTATCCTCATCTGTCATAACCGGCTGTATGCATTCCAGTAAATTACCTCCTAAGTCTACTTGCTCAGCTTGAAAAGGCTTTTCAAAAAAGGCAATTGCTTCCCTTTTAATCACTGACTGGTCTGTCATCTTCTCACCTAACTCTTGTTGAATTTCATGAATCGATGCTCTCCTAACCTGCTCTGTAGCCACATTGTGGAAGTATTTTGTATTCCAATCACCCCTAGTAGCCATTTATTCTCACCCTTTGTTTTCAGAACACCTCCTCTTTCAGCTCCAGCTGGGCCAGAGACTCTTTAGCCGCTTCAAGACAGTCCCAGTTGGATTACACTGCCAATAACTGAAGGGCTTCCTCAGCCCCAACAATCTCAGCTTTCGCTTGCTTGATCTAAAGAAAGACATTGCCAAACACGTCTCTGTTCCATGTTTTCAAAGCAATCTTTAAACTCTTCAACTTACACTGGAGAATTACCATAGGCTGGTCCTTGACATTTGACACCCAAGCTGCCTTAACCGTATTCATAAAGGAGTCGTGAAGAAACCGCATTCGCTGGAACTTGAAAGGCTTAAGGCAGGTAACATGGACCTAAGGAAGAGACAGAAGAAGAGATGCATGGTCGAAGGCCACTCGTGCAAATGATTTACTTTGAAAGTAGGAAACTGATGTAGCCACTCGACATTGCATAACGCTCGATCTAGCTAGCCCAAACTCTGGAATGCCCCCCCTAGTTGTTACTCCAGGTGAAGCGATTTCTGACAAAACCTAGCGTCGATAAGGCCAACTACATTTATTGCTGAAAGAAATTCGTTGTTGTTGTTGATATCATGATTTCTTCCCCCCAACCTTTTTGAAGGACTAATAACTGCGTTGAAATCCCCCATATCATTTGAATCATGCTATTTGACTTCAACGCCAATCCAATCAAGCTATTGATTCAATGTCTATTCAATATAACCAATCATAACACTGTGTTTCTTAATGAAAAAAGCAAGCCCCATATTCCCAAAAAAATAAAAATAAAAAGGGCCACATGTCCCTAGTGGGTCCACAAAGTATGTGGAATGGATGAGATGTCAAGCCTATCAGATGGGTTGCTCTTAGTAGAAAAGTTGCATTTAAGCAAAAATAGAAGTTATTTGCAAAAATCTAACTAAAAACAATATTCAACCATGGTGATGCTCTATTTAGAAGTTGATAAGATATGACATTTGAACAAACTCCTTAGCTTAAATTGCAATCAATGCACCCTAAATGAATATTATGGAAAAAGTTCCCCTTTGATTCGATTTCAGCAAATAAAAACTGGTTAAATTTTTCTAAATGAATTGGAAACATGAAAGAAATAAGGGAATACCAATTCGAGGTTATGGAAAAAGTTTCCTTTAAATTCAATTTCATCAAATAAGAAGTGGTTAATTAACTAAGATGAAATGTTATCTCTCTCTCTCTCTCTCTCTCTCTCTCTCTCTCTCTCTCTCTCTACTCTACTCTACTCTAGTATAGTGAGTGGAGCTATTAGTTGGATGTCTAAGATTCAATTTATGGTTGCACTTTCCACTACCAAAGTTGAATACATGGTAGTGACGGAGGCATTGAAGGAAGCTGTTTGGTTGAAAGGGATGATGAATAAGTTGGGGTTTTAGTATAAAGTCATGCATATGCATTCTAACAGCTAAAGCGCAATTAACTTGGCGAAGAACTTGGTATATCACTCACAAACTAAGAACATTGATGTTTGTCATCACTTTATCCGGCGAATGCTAGAAGAATGAGATGTTACTTTAGATCTTGAAAAGATTCACACCAGTGAGAATCCACTGAACATGCTTACAAAGGTCATTCCTGTAGAGAAGTTTCAAGTTTTACTCGACTTGTCTAGGCTTGGCAAGAAAGGAATAGAGATAAAGTATACACAAAGTGATAATGGTGATGCTTAGAAGAAGATTGGCAAGGCAAGGAAGTGATTTTGCTATCAAGGTGGAGAATATTAAAATTGTGATGCCAAAATCTTTATTGGATCTATTCACTTTTCTGAGCCCATATGACCAATGTTTCACATGCTAACTAGGCTCAAGTGTTAGTGAACCCTTGGAGTGGTAATTTTGACATTTTCCTCATGAAATGGTGGGCTTTTAGGGTTAGTTATGTTGGGGTTAAGAGTGAGTTCCTATTTTTTGTTACTTTTTGTGTTTTTTAGAGCCTCCAAGAGAGAGCTAGGGTTTTGGCTGTAAGTTCTCTCCAACCCCGTAATCTTCTCTGAATAGTAGACAGACGATCACTTTGTGCCATGATTTTTTTCCGCAAAGGTTTTCCACATAAAAAATTGTGTTTTCTCTGAGTGTTTGCTTGGATTTTCATTTTCTCTTGTTTGTTTCAATCCAGATTAAGGTGCTTCCACATTGCAATTCTCCACAACAATGGTTTCAAGGCAATCTAGTAGTAGAATAAAAAAACTTAAATCGAGAAGGTGATTGTAACCATTTGTTTTCATGAAGAACATACCACTTGTTGTAGAATAAAGTTGGTCGTCGAAGAAGTATAAAAGACATGCGACCAACGAGCGCCTCTCCGTGAAGTCGCGACCTAACCATCTGACTAACGAGCCTTCTGTTCACATCTTGTATATCATGCAGACCTATGACCACCTATACATTCTCGATATGCTACTAGCTCTGCTCGTGGTCGTTAAACGAGGGCGTCTCTGAGTTCGAGTAGCTCTACTCTCTAGTTGTTTGTTCGCTGGGGACATTCTTCATCTCGTAGTACCAACAGCCCCTATAGATCGATTTTGGATTGTTTCTATTCATAGCTCTGAACCATGGGGGATCTCCATCAAGAGACATAATCAGCTAGACATCTAGAGTGGTTGGGTCATCCCCTTATCTAAGGATTAACAGGATAAGCACGAATAGGCACCTTATCCCCTGAATTCAGCAGTGATCTTAATGGCTTTAAGCCTACGTTTCACACTTCATCTTACTATCAAGTCACTTCTGACTTAAGCTTTGGAGGGCCAATGGTCAAGCGCTGGCCACCCTTAGTTTTCTTCTTTAGCTTTCAGGTTTGGACGGAAGCTTGCCTCGAGAAGGGTGCATACTTGGGAAGGGACCTATTACCAGAATCTAACATTAACAAATTGGCGCCGTCTGTGGGAACGAGTATTCAATTCATTCTCATTACCAATTGTTACCTCCTACTATGCCTCCTAAGAAGACTGACTCATCCTTCTACCTCAAAGAAAACGTTACCACCACCAGATATCCCTGAGCCGACTCCCAACCTCCCTCAGCCTGCTTCAACAGGGATCCCTCCAATGGAGCCCAGCCAACCCGTGCAAAATCCATTCCAAGATATATCTGGTGGCTTCGATGGTGTTATGCATTTCATAGGAGATACACTCCTTACTCTCCAGGTTGGATTTCAAGCCCTATCTAATCGGTTCGATCAGCATTTTCCCGAATCGCAGCAACCTCTAGAAGAACTGCTATTACGACCTGTACCCGCAGCTTCTAGACATTCTTTAGATGAACCACAATTTCATGCCAACCCTCCTTCAATCGTATTCCTCCTAGTAATCAAGTTCCTAACCAACGCCCACAATTTATCCGCTTCAGTGCTTCCCGACAACGTCAGCCTAAAGAACAACTCGATGATGAAACATCCAGTTACACTCTGCCTTGGGAAGGGGATCTCAAGAAAATCGTGGATCATTTCACTGATATTGAACAACTGATATCAGTCTAATCTCCCGACATCCACTCTGGCGACAATCCGACGATCAAAACTTCCTTGTACTCATGAAGTAATGGAGGCTCCTCTACCTAAGAAATATCGAACGCCCAGTATTGTTCCATACACTAGTATCGGCGATCCCCTTGAGCATCTAGAGACGTACAGATCTCTTATAGAGCTAGAAGGATATAGCTCAGAAATTATATGCAGGGCCTTTTATTTAACTATAAAGGATGTAGCGCATACTTGGTTTCGCGACCTAAAACCTCGGTCCATAGAATCCTTCTCTCAATTATCGGATCTCTTTCTTTCTCAGTTTATGGGGAGCATCCGTATCAAAAAACCAGCATCTCACCTGTCAGATTTGAAAGCAGCAACATTGAGAAATGATTAAAGAATTCACCGTTCGATTCACGATAGAAGCAGTCCAAACCAAAGGTTATACTGAAGATAAGGGTCTCACTGCCCTTATAGCAGGCATTACAAGCGAAAGATTTCGATTTGCCTTGGATAAAAACCCTCCTAAAACGATGATTGAGTTCCAAGCTAAGGCTCAAAAATACATTAATGCTGAAGAAGTAGCCCTAGCTCGTCATGGTGTTCAAGGAAAAAAGCGAAAGGCTGAAGATATTTCTCCAACAGATAAGAAATACCGACAAGATCGTGTTAGTGCACTTTTTCGTGGCATACTAGTGCACCTTGTTTGTCAATCACTTAGGTCAGTGAGTCTAGTGTCGGTTGAGCTTAATGAAGACGAAGACCGAAGACTCAAGACAGACCGGCTGCATCATGGAAGAAGAAACAGGTAAATGTGATGCCTTGGTGTGCCTTAACCTTGACCAAAACCTAACCCATAACCTCTTAGATAACTTGGACCAACTAGGTATACCCTTAGTCATCATTATTAGTCTTAGAACTCCATGAAAAACATGATAAGTTAGATTAATTAAAGAGGTGGAAGCTGCTGTAATTAAAACAGCTCAAACAGCAGTTTTCGATTGATCTCCGATTAATCGGACAAGTGTTCCGATAGGACTTCGATCAATCGGACAGATGTTCCGATCAGTAGAAATTTATTCCAGCAAAATTTGAAAATCCTCTGGACAAATTTTCGATCAATCGGACATACTTCCGATCCATCAGAAGGGGTCAGTCCGATCAATCGGACCATGCTCCGATCAATCAGAATATCCTCCAGAGAATTCTCTGAACTGATTTTCGATCAATCAGACTGGTCTCCGATCAATCGGATCCTTTTTCCGATCAATCGGAGATGCTAATCACCCCCCTCCTATAGGTTTAGCCATAATTCTAGTTGCTCTTTAAGCTTCCGCACGTGTATGCATAGGGTGTCGTGTTAGACTACCCGACGCAATTTCAGACCGCTCTCCAAGGAAGTCTTATTTTGAAAAATATCACAATTATACACCTCTCAATTGATCTCCAAGCCCTTATTTGAAAGGGACACCTCCGAGACTATGTTGCACAATAAGATCGTTCACCCAAACGATCTGATACCCAGCACATCGCGATCATCAAAACCAAAGGAAGAAGTCACCACAACATCGTCCTTCACAGGAAGATACCAAACCAGCAGGCAAAATCTGAATTATTGCAGGAGGCCCGGCTTATGGAGGAGATTCACGAGCCTCAAGGAAAGTATATACTCAAAAGGCGAGCCAGAAGCCCCAACACGTTTATTGGGTGGAGAAATTATCCAACCCGACAAATTTGAGCCATCAGCAAATTTTCTTCTCTCATGCAGATGCTGAAGGACTCTATTTCCCTCATAAAGATTCCATCGTAGTAGCATTAAAGGTATTGAATTATTTAATTCATCATATTATGTTAGATACAAGTAGTTCTACAGACGTCCTTTACCTTGAAGCTTTCAACAAGATGGCTCTCGCCAAAAACTTACTTAAGCCTGTCTCGACCCCCCTTGTCAGGTTCGGAGGAGAAGTGGTGGCGCTAGAGGGGAGCATTGACCTTCCCGTTACATTCAGAGAAGTTCCAACCAAAATCATGATTTTCATTAACTTTCTTGTGATCGATCGAAAGTTAGCATACAATGCGAATAGGGGCAGCTCTAACCCCCTCTACTTATGCGTCAAGTTCCCCACTCCGAGCGGGGTGGGAGTCGTTCGAGGAAATTAAAAGGAGGCTCAAGCATGTTATGAAATTGCAGTACAAGATCGAAAAAATGTCCAGGCAGCCCCTGTAATGACGATTTCAGGAGATTCAGTAAGTTCTCCCATAGAAACAAATCTGGATCCGAGGGAGAATATGTACCAGGTAGGAGCACTCGGAGAAGAAATGGTCGAAATTCAGCTAAGGATGATCCTTCCAAAAAGGTCCATGTTGGATCATCTCTAAATTCCACCTTTTGGATCCATCTGACCAACTTCTTGGTTGAATATCAAGATGTATTCGCCTGGTCTCATAAAGATATGCCAGGTATCGACCCTAACGTTGCAATTCATGGCCTGAATGTAGATCCGAAATTTAAACTTATCCATCAGTGCCGATGAGCATTCACAGCTGAAAGGCAAATAGTGATTAAAACTAAGGTCGAAAAATTATTGGTCGTCAACTTTGTCGAAGAGGTCGACTACCCAGAGTGGGTCGCGAACGTTGTTCTCGTACGAAAGGCAAACAGTAAATAGAGGATGGGCGTAGACTACTCTGATCTAAACAAGGCATGCCCTGAAGGATAGCTTCCCGACTCCCCGCATCGATCAATTAATCGATTCAACAGCAGGACATGCCTTGCTAAGCTTTATGGACGCTTTCTGGTTACAACCAGATCATGATGCATCCACCTAATCGTCAAAATACAGCTTTTATCACCGATCGAGGTCTATACTACTTTAAAGTGATGCCTTTCGGTCTCAAAAATGCGGTGGCCACCTATCAACGCCAGTTAACAAAATGTTTGCCACGCAGATCAGCAGGAATATGGAGGTTTATGTCGATGACATGCTCGTAAAAAGTGTCGCGGCCAATAATCATCTTGCGGATCTCCAAGGAGCCTTCGATCTGATGAGGAAATATCAGATGAAGCTGAATCCAAAAAAATTGTGCTTTTGAGGTCTCTACTGAAAAATTTCTCAGGTTCATGGTCAGGCAATGAGGAATTGAAGCAAGCCCTAAAAAGATTAAGGCTTTGATTGAGATGCAATCTCCATCCACTCTCAAAGAAGTTTAACAATTGGCTGGTCGAATCGCATCATTAAACAAGTTTATTTCGCGTGCCTCCAATAAATGTCTTCCCTTTTTCAAGCTCCTCCGTACAACTGTAAAAACCGACTGGGTGTAAACCCAGCAATATGAGGAGGCATTTCAGCAACTGAAACAGTATATGTGCACGCCTCCCATCTTGTCCAAGCCTATTTCGCATGAGCAACTTCTTCTTTATTTATCTGTGTCTTCCATGGCCATTAGCACCGCCTTAATAAGAGATGATTCCGAGGTACAGAGGCCCATTTATTATGTCAATCGAGCAATGGTAGATGCTGAAACTCAATACTCATATATGAAAAAACTTGCTCTAGCGTTAGTAACTGCAGCTCGGAAACTATGGCCTTATTTTTAGGCCCATTCTATAATAGTACCTACGAATCATCATTTAAGGCAAGTCCTTCAAAAACCCCAAGTATCTGGATGATTAACTAAATGGGCGATCGAGCTTGGGAACACGATATTAACTTCTTCTCATGAACCGCCGTAAAAGCCCAAGCCGTAGCCGATTTCATTGCCGAATTCACATATTCGACCCCCACTGCTCCTATCTCCAGTGATGATCCGACGACCAGCGAGTAGCCAACCTAGTCGATATACAGTAGATGGATCATCATGCTCATCTAGGTAGCGGAGTCGGTTTGATCCTGATAGCTCCCGACAGGGTCACAATTTTAATATGCTTTGCGCTTCGACTTTCATGCCTCAATAATAAAGTAGAATATGAAGCCTTAATCGTCGGTCTCGAAATAGGAAATATACTCACGATAACGAATTTGCTTATACACAGCGACTCTCAGCTGGTCGTTAATTAAGTACTCAACGAATTAGAAGCGAAAGAAGAGCAAATGGCTTTATACAAATCAAAAGTACTCATCCTGCTCACTAAATTGAGCAAATACGAGAAAACTCATTTTTCTCGTGAGGAGAATAAGGTCGCAGATTCTCTAGCAAAATTAGCTTCTGCTCTGGAGTTTGATCTGACGCGAGTCGTTCCTATCGAGCACCTATCTACTCCGAGTATCGATCAAATCAGCTCCAAAGCTAGTCGACACATTACAGTTATCTCCATGCTGGATGGATCCCATCATCCTTTACCTCAAGAACGGACAACTTTTAGATAATAAAAAATATGCACGACAAATTCGCTACCGTGCTGCCAGGTACGTCTTACAAAATGAAAAATTGTTGCGTACAAGTTTTACTTTACCGTATTTAAGGTGTCTCCATCCAAAGGAAGCACACCGTGTTCTAAATGAAATACACTAGGGGCATGTGGTAATCATCCCAAGGGACGGTCTTTGGCATATAAAGTAATGAGGCAAGGGTACTATTGGCCCATTATGAAGGCGGACGCGATCGAATTCTCCAAGAAATGTGATAAATGTAAGCGATATTCTCCAGTCTCCCATGTACCATCTGAATAAATGACACCGATGGACGGCCCCTAGCCTTTTGCTCAATGGGGAGTCGATATAATCGGACCACTACCCATGAGAAAAGCCAAAATAGGTTTATGATTGTGGCAGTCGATTACTTCACTAAATGGGTTGAAGTGGAACCTCTGGCCACCATCACCGAAAAGCAAACTACTAAATTCATATAAAGGAACATTATATGCCGTTATGGACTCCCTCATACCATAATGTCTGACAACGGAAGACAATTTGATAACGCTGCATTCTCCGAGTTTTGCGAGAAGTGGAAGATACAGTAATATTCGGACTTCCCCATATCATCCCAGGCTAATGGACAGGTAGAGGCGGTTAACAAAATTATCAAGCACCATTTGAAGACCAAGCTTGATGAGTGTAAGGGTATATAGCCAGAACTCCTACCAGAAGTTTTATGGTCTTACAGAATGAGAACTCGTAATTCAACAGGAGAAACACCCTTCTCACTGGCATTCGGCGCTGAAGCGGTCGTCCCAGTCAAAGTTGAGATACCTACTCATCGAGTAGAAGACTACAAGGCAGCCTGTAATGAGGAAAGTTTAAAATCTCATCTCGATCTCCTAGAAGAAAAAAGGGATACAGCTCGTCTCCGAGCAGCGGCTTATCAACAACGAATAGCTCGCTATCACAATTCGAAGGTTAAAACTAGATCTTTTCAACTCAGCGATTTGGTGCTCAGGCAAAACATCAGAACAACCACTCGGTCGCTGGATCCTAATTGGGAAGGCCCATATCGAGTCATCAAGGTTGTTCGATGTTAAGCTCTAAATTGTGCATATTCTAACCCCAATTCATTACATATTATTCATGGCTTGCATGATCAAAAGACTACTTTAATGCATGATTTGTGATTGTAGGAATGAGATGGAGATTTCACTAATTCAAGGCTTAAGAGAGCACTTTACATACATTGAAGACCAAGCTTTGATGAGCCAAAGAAGAGAAGAAAAACCTTAAAGAAATCATGTTAAAAGTCCTAACTTGTCCTGAAAAAGCAAAGTGCAGAGCTGCAGAGCCATAAAAGTAAAATGCAGAAAGTTGCAGTTTCTGAAGATTGATCCGTCGATTGATCACCCAGCCTGAACGATTGATCGACAGCCCTAAGCGATTGATTGCTCATAGCAGAATTGGCAGATTTTTTGCTGGACTAAAGTGAAGATTTGCGATTGATCTCCCAGCCTGAGCGATCGATCGCTCAGCCTATAGATCAATTGACAGAATGCAGATTTTTGAAGAATTGCTGCTGGAACTCTTTGGACACTTTTTGGACCCAGCGATCATCGCCCAACCACTTGCGATTGATCGCCGATCACATAATATAGTTTTTACAGTTGAATTACAGGTGTGATTGATCGCCTAGCCCAATCGATCAATCGACCATACGCCCAGTTTAGAAATTTCCAAGTCTGGCTCTGATTTTCTCTGTGTAGTGCATAAATTCTATGCAAATTGTCGAAGATTCTTCGTTTGTGGGGTGTGAAAGCTATAAAAGGAGACATCCACTTCATTCCTAAGGCATCTAGCAACGTGGGGAGCGAAGGAGATCAAGACTTAGGAGGCTAGCCTCCTATGACAGTTTTCTTCTTCTAGTTCTAGTTCTAGTTTGTTTTTATGCTTTTCATTAGTTAACCTCTTAGCTAGGGCTAAGAGGTGAAGCTTGTAGTAGATCTAAAATAGTTTGATTCATTTTTATTGGTTTCAAGTTGGATTTTGATTGATTGAACAATGGTTTGTTGAGTTTGAATAAAGTTCTAAGAAGTTTTTCTTAATCTTATGATGACTCATGGATGTTTGGAAGAATTTCTTTAGTTCTTAATTGTTTTGCATAGCTCTAGACCTGTACGCTCCAAGGAATCGGATTCAAGACGCTCTAGACTTGGTTCTTCATGTGGGAACTTCAAACCAAAGTTCTACTTTTTATGAGAAGTCTGAAACATGTATTACTTATTTATATGATTTGGATGAAGTTTAAATCGTAATATAGTTAAGCCTGGTGACAGGGTTTGATGATTATTATGATTGTGATCTTAACCTATTAGAACTAGGATTGACCTATACATTGAGTGTGCTCAAGTACTAACTTGATTTGAGTGAATCAT
Organism: Liriodendron chinense; assembly: GCA_003013855.2. Classification (NCBI taxonomy): domain Eukaryota; kingdom Viridiplantae; phylum Streptophyta; class Magnoliopsida; order Magnoliales; family Magnoliaceae; genus Liriodendron; species Liriodendron chinense. The sequence goes on along the minus strand of ML058437.1, from coordinate 1,316,473 downwards.
GTTGATGAACAACACATATGACAGACTGTTTTGCTGAATTAACCGCTCCATATTCCAGCTAGATAGTATTTGATTTCGATTCTAGTTGTGTAATTGAGAAACCAATGCGAGTTATGCATTAAGGATCATTACAAGTAGATCCTCAGCTCCCTAGTGCTTTTTTAGATTGTTATATCCATCATAAGTTACAGATTATTCTCCTACATTCATAATTATAGATTATTGTAGTTAATTTGAATTAGAGATTATTGGAAGAAATTTTGAGAATTCCTATATTAGTCCCTAAGAACGATCTCGGTCTTTACCGAATTATTACTACTTCGCAACCCTACACTTGGGGAAATGAATATTTGACCAGGGACTTACTATCTTGAAGACATGCGAGGAAGACCCCTACGTCGCCCTTAGCACGTAGAGCATTTACTTCGGTATTTCCCATAAACTATTCGTAATGTAAAAGCTGGACCATATCGAAATGAAGACAATTCTTTTTAACCTCAACTGATCAGCTACGAAATCCATAAACTTGGTCGCTACTCCACTTGTCAAACCTAAATAGCCCTGAAGAGAATATAAATATTCTCTTGACTAAGTCTTCTGCCCTCAACAGAGCCAAAGACTCAATTGATAGGTCAACCTATCTCCAAGCGGACATGATCACCAAGACCTCCCTAATTGAGCTCGATTCATTTTCATGAGTTGAGCGAAGCATTTAACAATTACAAATTCATTCCCATAAATCAAAGAAGAGATAACAGAACATCTTTTCATTTAATAATTATTTGCATTACAAAAAAAGGGGAAGATACATCTGTTTCAAATCAGAAAAAGAGAAGGAAAAAGATGAGCAGCTCGTAGTCGCTCATTCGTCACTTGGAGGAGGTGCTCGACTCTCTGCCTCAGGTCCCGCTTCAGGAACTCCTGCAGCTTCAGTAGCCTCCGTGACTTCATTCTCAGTTGTTGCTCTTTCTTCAGCGGCGATGACGACAGCAGCCTTATCAAATTCCTCCATGTTGAACAATAGAGAAATTCGTTGCGTAACCCTAACCACGAAATCGCGACCAGCGACATACGCTTCATACCACTCGTCTTCGTAGAGTTGTGAAGTTCGGAACTCCAGAATTGCGCAAGGACCTTCTTCAGACACCATTTTAACATATGCTATCCTTTCTTCATCCCAGTGGATGGAGTCATCTTTCAGTTGAGCCAAGGCCTTCTTCTCCTTCTCCAAGCTTTCGACAGCCTCCTTGAGGCACGCCTTGCATTCCGCCAGCTACTCCGAGAGAGAGATCTTATCCTGATGGAAGATCTCTCTCCTTCTCGGCCTTCTCCTTTATCTCTGAAAGCCTCGCGAAGTTAAGATCCAATGACTGATACTGATCAGTCAAAGCTTAGATCTTGCCAATGAGGATCTTCTTCTCCTCATTTATCTTGGCAATCAAAGCCTCGTGGGATTTTATTAATTCATCCCTCCCTCGGATCTCATTCTCCATGGTCACTCTCTTCTCCTCTCCTTCATCAATAATGCAACGAGCAGTGTCGATATCGCGTCTCGTCCACAAAGTGAGATCCAAACCCTACTTGAATGTGAAGGAAATCATTATGAAAGGTATAAAGTTTCTTTAAAAGAATTACAGAAACTATTTCATACTTCACGCTTACCTAGATTAGCCTCACTCTAATGTCTGTGGAGAGACTCTCTGGACTAGGCTCAGGAAGAGCCCTGAAGGAGCTGGGGGTGATGTTCTCAAAAATGAACTTGCAATTCAAATGCAAGTAAGCCGGAATGGTGTAGACTCTAGTACCCGAAATCTGGGCTACTACCATTTCAAAAGTGCTTGCCTAGCGAGCAGAAGATGGTTCCCGAGCAGGAGCTGACTCCGGAGTAGGAGCCAACTCGCGAGCTGCAGTGGGCTCGCGACCCTCCTCACCCGAAGGGTGACTCGGCCCTACCTCGTCGCCTCTTAGAGAGTTATCTATTACATTAATTACCAGCTGGTCGTGAGGATCAGCCAGAGGAGTCGCTGTCATTTCCGCTTGGGGAGGATTGTGCGGCTACGAGCTGCGAGCAGGTTCATCTACTCATACAAGCTGGCTGGAGGGACCAACCGTTGTCTTCTTCTGCCTTTTCGAAGCAGCGCCCTTCAGACGGGGCAACACTCCCAGTGCTCCCCTCTTATCTCCCACGTTCACCATCGCTTCCTCTTGGGAGATAAGTCCAGAAGCAGCTAGACAAGGGAGTGAGAGGGTGACGTTGACTTTTCGATCATCCTCCGAGAGCTTGAAGATCTTGACGATTTTTTCGTTGATCCCCCCTCGCAAGTTGGGCTTCTTCCCAGCAGGAACACCTGCAAGATATGAGAAAAGTAAGCTCAGTCAATAATAAAGACGAAATCCTGCTTATTTTCATAAATGAGTAAAAATTAACCCACATTCGCAAAAGAAGCGATTGGCATTATGTCCTCTGGGGTTAGATCCCACATCAGACTCCCAGTTATCAGAAACATAAAACCATTCCCTCTTCCATCAGGGATAATTTGAAGTGGGATTCCCTATGATGAAGTTCTCCCGGTGCCAGAAGCAGAAATAGTACCAACTCTCACTGGACGGGGCCTTTTTCAGTCGGTACATCCTCAGAAACTCATCAGCGTCAAGTCCCCATTCCCCACTTGCTTCCAAAGGACATATGCACTCAACACAACCCTCCAACCATTTACTATAAGTTAGCCAGGGGCAATTTTATAGATACGAAGAACGTTCCGGATGAAAGGATAGAGGGGGAGACGTACACCAAGTCGAAAGCAATATTCATACATGGCGACACAAGCCGGCGGTGGAGAATCTGCTTTTTCTCCTTCTCCGGGCAGTCTGAGAATGACGGAGTCAAGAATCCGGTATCTTTCCCATAAGCTGGTAAGTTGTTCCTCCATCATTATCAAAGGATAACCAGAGGCAGAGTATCTTCCCACTGGCACCCTGGCGTTATTTGATTCAGAAGAATCAGGAGTATCATCTCCCAAAGGAACAACCTCATCATCGAAATTCCTTGCCATAGCAAGAAAATAAGAAGAAAAGAAGGAAAAAATGAAGAATACCTCAGCAAAGAGGTCAAGCCAGAGACAGATAGAAGAAGAAAGGAGGAATTTTTAATATCTCCAGCAAACTTCGAAATGAAGAAACCTCCGCAGACTCCAATATTTATAGGCAATCATCTCATTCGGATTTGGGTGACACGCGGCGACCTTTCGTTTGGTATGACAGTCGAACGAGCATGAGCATTAACGCTCGAGACGCGTGGCGGGAGCCGCTTCATTTCTTTTAGCAGAAAAGTTGCGGAAAGCTAGCGCTCATAAATGCATGCTCAATCATGTATGGCTTCTCCTCTAAAGATAGGCGGTTACATATACAGACAACTCCTTCATTTAGCTCATCAACGCTAAGGACTTGGGGGGCATCTGTTGTAGAATAAAGTTGGTCGTCGAAGAAGTATAAAAGACATGCGACCTGCGAGCGCCTCTCTGTAAAGTCGCGACCTAACCATCTGACTAACGAGCCTTCCTACTCACATCTTGTATATCACGCAGACCTACGACCGACTATACATTCCCGATATGCGAGCAGCTCTGCTCGTGGTCGTTAAACGAGGACGTCTTTGAGTCCGAGCAGCTCTGCTCGCTGGTTGTTTGTTCGCTAGGGACATCCTTCATCTCGTAGTACTAGCAGCCCCTATAAGCCGGTTTTGGCTTGTTTCTATTCATAGCTCCAAACCATGAGGGATCTCCATCAAGAGACGTAATCAGCTGGATGTCTAGAATGGTTGGGTCATCCCCTTATCTAAGGATTAACAAGATAAGCACGGATAGGCACCTTATCCCCTGAAATCAGCAGTGATCTTAACGGCTTACGTAACGAACTGGATCACCCGAATCTGCATAAGTACATGGTCCTACAGATGATAAAGGGACACAATCTCTAAGCCTACGTTTCATACTTCATCTTACTATCAAGTCACTTCTGACTTAAGCTTTGGAGGGCCAACGGTCAACCGTCAGCCACCCTTAGTTTTCTTCTTTGGCTTTCAGGTTTGGAGGGGAGCTTGCCTCGAGAAGGGTGCATACTTGGGAAGGACCTATTACCAGAATATGAAGTTAACACCACTCACTATTTTAATTTTAGCTGTCCATTTAATATCCATTGATTGGACGTTAAGATGTATCAATATTGTAATCTTAGAGACAGGATGCATCTACAATACCCCTAACAATTGGATTGATTCTTATAAATGATCGTGAATACCACTTGGGAGGAATACGAGTCAGATCATATTAATGACAGAGAACTGACAAATAATAGCCCACATTTCTACAATATATAGCTTGTCCTTCACTCTCCATGCTACATAGTGCAAACACCCCACTTTGGGATATACTCATATCAGGGAAATAAATCTTGATTAGGGAGGCTTTGTGGCCACCATGAAAAAATTTAGAAAGGGAATTCAGCCAAATGGGTGAGTGAAATCTACTCGTCGACATCGGGTTGAGTAAAATTTGCTCACCCTTGGCTAGGCAAGTTAATTTTACTCACCCAATAATGATCCAGAAAGCGTGGTTGGCTGATTTCTGCAGTGGAGAGTGAATTCTCCCTCATTTCAGGACGGACTTCAACATTCTTAGGGTCCATTGTGTACTATTTTCAAAAAAAAAAATTACTTGTGAGGATTTTGCATCGAATGCATAAGCAGATTTTAAATGGTAGGCCCTGGAAGGAAACTGTAACAAATAATTAGCCATTAGCTCAATCTTTTGGCCCTGAATTTATGGATAGTTAGACAATGTTTGGATTAATCTTTTATGCCATCATATAGAGCATCAAAAGAGCTTTCTAACGGTACCGAGATCTTGAGAAATTGGCCAAGTGTGAATGAGGATCCATTGTCCGCATCGATGAAGGATCATGCATGAATTGAGTCTATTTTTAACAATTTTGCTATTTTCAAAATACTCATTTGAAATGAACTTCCCTTTAAATTTTTATAAAAATTATAGCCTCTAAATTTTTTGGGCCCCTTGAACCATGTTTTAATCTAAAATCTAAAGAGAATTGCATATATGCCCCTGGAGAAGCTTCCTAGAAATTCCTAAAAGATTCATTTCTAGAATACCTTATTCTCATTCCTAGGCATTGAAAATCTTGTCCCTGCATCCTATAATTGATATTTTTGCACCTCATTTTGTATTAGACTTTATAATGCCCGTTATGTTATCTTATTATTTTATAGGTCTATAAATAGCCTTGCATTTTAAGAGAGGGGACTTTGATCCTTCTCATGTGCTGAGATTTCTATAATTCAAGAAAGAAAGGAAGACAAAAAAAATTGCAGAGAAGAGTGAAGAGATGGAGAAGAAGATAGGAGTAAGAGGGTAGGGGGAGTAGGGGTCTATTGAATTCGTTCCATCAGAGGTTTCTGCTTCAATTAATGAAAATCTGAAACTCATGAAGAAAAGTAGATGATCAAGGCCCTGATTCTCAATAAGATTAGGAGAATTTTTAATTGATTTTTTGGTCAGTTCTTTCATAAGACTTGTAATTTCCATGCATTACATTAGAATGCAATGAAATTTAGCTTTGATGCTCTTTGAACTTGATTGCTTTGGCTAGGAAACAAATTCAGCAAGGGAAGGTGCCTAACAGCTTCTTCCCTTGTAATTGGATCCCTTACACTGGAATCTGGTAGGTCAATAGATTGGATTCATTTCCTCTTTTTCATTGTAGTTCTAGCTCTCTCCACATACGTTTAGTTTAATCCTAGGAGTACCATTATAGTTCTTTTGACATTTTCCCATACGTTTCTTCTCCACTTTACTTTTTCCTTCGCACCTCATCAGAGGGTAGATCAGAGCCAAAAACCTTAAGGAACATCAATGGAATCTGTGAACAATTCTCATATTTAAGAAATTTGACAAACAGAACGTGATTTAGGCTTACTAACCTGCACGAAGGCAAGTAAGATCTACTCACCCACGAGGAGGTGAGAAAAATTTACTCGTGCACTACAGGGCAAAGTATTTGGCCTGGATTTGGCTGTGGATTGTGTGCCGATAGGGGTCAAGGTAGCTTATATCTTTGTTCCACATTCTTTGTGATTGGTTCTTGTTGGGATGTTATGTGTTTGTAGAGCAACGGTGTCATTTCCTTCTCTACTTCGATTGCTGTGAGAGAACTTTTGCAGCATATCTCTTGCGGATATGAAAACTTAACGGTACTGTTGGAGATATTAGTAATGGAAAACCTGACTTGGTCAGGATTCATTTAGCAACATAATTTCAAAACTCTTGCTGTATTTCTAAACCAAACCAAAGATAGTGAAACGGAACTGGATTTCATATCTTACACTACATGATCGCATACATTCAGGAATTGAGTGATCTTCGGAACCCGCATCCCTGCTAGGGATCTCACTTTGGTCATGGCAATAATAAGGCCCTCGATGTGCACACCTATTGATAGTACAAAAAATGTTCTTCAGACTGTGAGGTATATAGTGGGAGGAACCATTTGGAGATACCCTTGGACCATTGTGAGGGTATGCATTATAGGTTCATGGCATGCATTTGTGAAGGGCCGAGAGTGATGTCCGTTGTGAGAATTTGTGGTTTGTGTGTGTTGGAGATTAGATTAGTGTTCATGTGATTGCATATCGCAGCTAAAAGTCAAGTGGGAGTGACGTTGATCCCTGATCCCTACAAGATCCCAGACTAGTATGGCTAGACAAGATTCAAACTTCCTAACATTCAAACTCCCTCTTTAAGAATAAACTTCCTCTACATGCACCACCGTCAGATGGATGCTCAATTGGATGGAAATGATGATGGATGGCCGCCATTGTTAGTTTGACTACCACTGGCCAAAAATCAAAATCCAACCTTGGCAACCTTTGCAAGTCATTCCAAGTGTGCCGCAATCATTCCAACCGATGTCGTCCTCTGCATGATGCATAACTAAGATATAATGACATGAATCTTTACAAGGAGAATATTAGAATGGCTAATCAAAATCCCCATACAACAAGAATCTTGGAATCAACGAGCAACAATGAGTTCTAAGAGATTAAAGGGAAATGAAGGAGAAACTAAGAAAGATCGAAGGATTGGTGTCTTACATCGATTCCTTAAGAATTGGTGGCTATTCTCAGATGTGAATGTCTTAGAAAAATTGTTTCTTTCGGGACTCAAAAAATACAATGGAAAAGCATGCACACTTACTCATTAAAAAAATAAAAACATACACAATTGAATTGGGCAAATATAATGCAAACGAGGCCGTAATTGTCCTTGTGTTCCATTAAAGTCTCACCAGACACTAAGTAGTTTCTCTCCTTAGGTTGTTTTCTCTTGACCTATTGGAAGAAACTCACGCAGCTTTTCTTGTATCAATTTGCATACAACTTGGATATGGAGTCGAAAAGGTATAACTATGAAACAATGAAATCTTCTCTGCTTATCTTGGCCAAAGGAAATCCATGGCCCCTCAAATGTAAGAGAAGATGCTAGATAAAAAGCAAATAAGATGTATTATCTTGTCCATTCACCCAGATTTAGCGGGTTACTTGATAAACCATTTACGTCGGACGCTTCAATTGCTCATAAACCTAGGGTCAAGAAAACAAGGACAATATCAAGGGTGGGACCTGCAGCCATGGCATATGCCCTCCAACAAAGTGTAGCAAGCTCCAAATAGGAGAAGAAAGCCAAGTGGCAATGAGGACAACCAAGTTAATAATATTGCGCTTTCCATTCCTAGGCCCCAAAGGCAAGCATTTTAGCCTGTTGCTCCATATCAAAATCGAACTCAAAATGTACCAGCTCAGCTTGTTTTCAATCCAAATGTTGGTCAAAGAGTGTGGCCACAGGATGCCGACATTAACTCAGGCTAAGAAGAGTCTTCCCCCTCTCAACATTTCTTATTCAGAGGCCTTGAAAATGTTGGTAAAAAGAAGATACATACAACTGATACAACCAAGACTTCCGCCAAATCTGTTACCCCTTTAATATGACCATGATGCTCATTGCAAATAACATCAGGCTCCCAGACACATGCCACAGAAAGGTGTGCACTTTTGAAGCATGTAATTCAAGACTTGATTGAACAAGGGAAGATCAAGGTTCCTGCTCCCATTGCCCCTAACAATATCGTGCTGAATCCCATCCTAGCGCATAATGTCAACAGTGCATTGACTTCAGGGAACACGGTTAATTTCGTAGAAATGGTTGGTCAACCATAGGAGCCTTCGAAAAGCATGGCTCTGATCCAAGGAGAAATGGGTACGGGAGTGGTGTCCATCTACCAAATGATCATGGTGTCAAGATCAAGAGGAACTCCTGTCCTATTATGGTTTGGGTTGAGGTCTGCATATTAACTTCCTGCTGTAGAAATTTCAAGAGAACCCCTCATCTTGCCAAATTCGTGGGCAATGACCACATTCCAGGAGTCCATAGAGATGCCAAGGAGTAACATCATATAGTGCAAGTTGCAGTGAGCCCAGATTGTTCTTCCAGGTGCTCCCCTGATGGAAAAAGTAATCACCTCATGGGTAGCCTCCTGTCTAAGATACTCCTGTGTACTCATGGGTACATTCCGTTTGTGCTGAAGCAGGAAGCATGAGCCGAGTGGTCGTTGTTGCTAGAAGGGAACCAATGTGGCAGGCCCAGCGTCCTCCTTATAGAAGTCTGGGGATACATTGCCGTGGGGCAGTTTAATAGATGTTCCCACACGCATTTCTATTTGAGAATTGATGTCCACTTCTAAGGAATGTAGGGAGACCTTTGTGAAAGTCTTGAATGAGTCACATGTTAGGAAAGAGTGTTCCCAACCCACCCCCCACCTGTAACTTTGTAGAACAAAAAAGGCTTTTAAAAGGATTCACATGGGCACCACAAAACAGATGGGCCTCACCTATCATATAAAACCGCCTTATTAGGCCTTTACAACAACTCCCCAGCGACACCTATACAAAGATAAAGATCAATAGGGCCGGAAGCCAATGCCACAAAAACCCAAACAGCCAGAAAAAGCTCCCCAAAGTCCCATAGATAAAACCAGGCCTAAACAGAGGGCCAGGCAAGAAACACACAAAAAAGAGAGCTGCAATGACCCAAACAACTCCAGACAATTTGTAAAAACTTCCGCAAGGGCTCAGATTTCAGAAACAGCTTCCCCCTACAAACAATTGCACATATGGTTGGGCAATTGTTATGCACAATTGTTAGCCCCACAGACTATCACATTTTCTGATGATGAATTAGTGGAAGAGGGGAAGGATCACAACAAACCATCAACTCCCCACACAATGTGGCAAATATGAAGTACCAAAGATTTTGATGGTCTGTTGTGCCCATTATAAACAGATACTAAGTTAGGCATCAAACACTCTTCTTTCAAATCCAGCTCCATGACAGTCAAGGCTTTTAATGAGAAGTGTTGGGGGAGGTCAACCTAGTCATACAGATAGGACCCATTCACATCTCGATTCCCTTTCGTGTGTTGGATATCCAATCCACCTTCAATTTGCTCCTAAGTTGCCCTTAGATTCATAATCTATGGGCAATTCCTTCCACATTGCATTCAAGAGTGAAGTACTTGCCCAGTGACAAGATCATTACCATTTTTGCTAAGGGCAACAACGTCACTGATGATGAGGGACGTGGATTGGGTGGTAAGGAGCTCACCACCCACCTTGGCTGTGAAATGACGTGGCGAGATGTGATTGGTGGGGCAGCACACTGTCAGAGATGAGCCGAGTATATAGCTGAAAAACCATTAAAAATCTCGGGCCCATCTTTGAGAGCGTACGGCCCCACCAATCAGTATGTGTTTGTCCTGATGTATCACAGATTCATAGGTTCAGCCGTTCAGGTACCTGATCAGTATGTGTTTGTCCTGCCCATGGAAGACCAAAAGCTTTAAAATTTTCTAAAAGCCAACTAATAATAATAATAATAATAATAATAATAATAATAATCAAAAAGGTAAAACCAGAAAACACAGAAACATAGATTTCGAAGCAGTAAAAGAGTTGTTCCGCCTAGACAATTTGGATACTAAAAATGAGCTGTACGATTTGAGTTCACACGCGGTAATGATCCAACTCAAGAGTTTGATCAGCTTTTACGAGAGAATCACCATGATGCCAAAGGATTTTGAGACCATGAACATGGGCACCAGTAAGAATCCTAATAATGTCAAAATCAGCACTGCTTTGTCCCTTTTGATAGATAGAATGGAACATTTCCTAAGATCTCGGTTGTCTTTGTTTTGCTTTTCATATGCAGAGATTTCTGGATTGGATTTTGAATTGATTTTTCATTGCCTGCCATTAAAAGAAGGTTGCAAGCCAGGAAAGCAGAAATTAAGAAGGCACCATCTAAATTGCTACTCAAGCTGAAAGAAAAGTGGTCAAGCAATATGATGTAGAGTTTCTTCTCATCTTTAATCACCCTGAATAGTTGACGAATATCGTACCAGTTCCCAAGAAAGATCATAAGGTGTGTATATGAATCAATTTTCACAACCTGAACAAAGCAAGTCCAAAAGACGACTTCCTGCTCCTTCATACAGACATGTTGATCAATAACATCAGGAGCAATAAATTGTTCTCTTTCATGGATGGTTTTTCAGCTATAATCAAATAAGAATGGCTAAAGAAGATTGTAAAAAGCATCATTCAGAACTCCTTAGCAGACATTTTTTTATAAGGTCATTCCATTTGGGCTAAAAGAATGCAAAAGCTACGTACCAAAGAGCAATGATAGCTCTTTTCATGATATGATCCAAAAAGAGATGGAGATTTATGTTGACAACATTATTGTCAAGTCCTGGTCGCTAGAAAAGCATCTTCAGGGGTTGGAAAGATTGTTTGATTGGCTGGAGAAATTTAAATTACGGTTGAATCTGGCAGAGTGTGTCTTTGGAGCATCCTCTTGCAAACTCCTGGGATACACAGTTAGCAAAGAAGGGATCAGAATTGAGGAAGGGAAAAGAAAGGTTATTCTGGATATGCCTCCAACTCGAACTAAAAAAGGAAGCCTGTGGTTTTCAATCACCTCTAATATGTCAAACTTTGTAACCCAGCTGACTCTAGTTTGTGAGCTGATGTTTAAGTTGTTGAAGAAGAATTCACCTTCTAAGTAAAATGTTGGCTGTGTTGAAATTGGGGTGCCTTTAATCTGTGCTTATGCAGGGGTCCTCGATCCATCGACCACCCTAATCAACTGATTGGAATTCTCCATTTTTTTTAGTTTGCTCGCTAGACAATTTTGGCCATGTTCAGTCGATCGAACACAGTGACCTTGATCGATCGACAATTCGGTCAATGGCACTCGATCGATCAAAGCTCAGATCGACGGAGCACGCGGTTTTATGTAATTGTGCGATTTGTTTCCTATTCCGGGCGTAACACTACATATATGGGTGTAATACGAGATGAGGGTAGAACAAGGAGAGCAAAATCATTTCTAAGGTTTGGAAGGGAGGAAATTAGGGTTCTCGCATCTGTAAGTTGATTCCATATACTTTCATCTTCATAGTGGATTGCTTGTCGCCTTGTGCCGTGGTTTTTTCCCACAAGGGTTTTTCCACGTAAAATCGTGTGTTCTCTGTGTTTCTTATTTTCGTTTGTTTGTCGCTTGTTTGATTCTACATGGTGATTGCTTCTGCGGCACCTCAACAGGCTGTCAAGTTTCCTTCAAGAAAATCAAGAAATATCTGCTTAACACTCTAGTTTTGGTCTAGCCTATTCCTGTTGGGCCATTATTTTTGTATCACATGATTGTGGAAAATTCGATTCATGCCGTATTGGGGAGCACAATGAGTCAGAGAACAAAGATAGAACCATCTATTACCTTAGCTGGAAATTCATTAACTACGAAGCCATATATATTGTGTTGTAAAAGACCTGCTTGGCCATTGTTTCAGCTAGGTAGAAGTTAAGGCAGTATCGGATTGCACAGCCGGTGCTTCTAGCTGCGAGGATGGACCTGATGAAATATTTGGTCGAAAAGTCAGCCTGGACTAGAAGGCAAGGTGGAAGCTATTGGTTTCAGAATTTGATATTACTTATGTGACATGGAAAGCCATGAAAGGTAGGCGTGTCAACAGGTTGGGTTAGGGTTAGGCTATGCTTTGTCCAAGCCCAACCCGCATTGTTCAATATAGGCCCAAGCCAATGACAAGCCAAAATAGTCCAGCCTGAGCCCAAGCCTGAGGTTTGGTAGAGAGAGAGAGAGATGGGGGTGGAGGTTGATGCAGTAACATGAGCAGTAAATGAAGTAACATGAGCAGTAAATGAGGATTTTTATGTACTGTATGTATTAAAAGATTGCCCTTACAAACCTTAATGGGCCAGGATAGGCCAGACTCAAGCTGAGCTGACAGGCTGTTATTCATAGTTTAAACCCAGCCAGATTGAGAAAAAGACCTGAATTTTAAGACTAAACCCATCCCTCATGCCTGATACTCCAGCCCAAGCCCGGATTATTGAGAGCCCTAATAAAAGGGCAGGCCTTAATTGGCCATTTGGCTGAGCACCTAATTCTGATCAGCTCAGGACTCCTTTTCCAGATGAAGAGATTCTAGCTTTGAAGAGGATTGAGGAAGAAAGAGAACCAATCGCTGGGCCATGTTCTTTGATGGTGCCAAGAATGACAAAGGACAAGGTAAGATCAAATACATCGACAATGTAGCAGAATATACACCTCTTATAGCATGGCTGGAGGAAGCTATCATCATAGGCATAAAGAATTTGGAAGTGTTGAGCGTGATCAATAGTCAGATCAACAGAAAATGACGGACTAAAAAATAAAGACTCATCATGTATCATGCCTACTTAGAGAATTTGACATAAGAGTTTGAAGAAATATCTTTTTTACATACATCCCTAGCATCAAGAATCACTTCACGGATGCCTTGGCTACTTTAGCTGACATGGTGTGAACACCCAACGGGACTCACAGTTGCACTATTCCCTTAAAAGATGCAACTACAAATAGAGGAAGCTGAGCATGCACCAGATAATTAGTAAGCTTGGTATGTTGATATCAAGCGAGTTCTAGTTGACCGATCCCTACATATATGCCACTCGCACAGATCCTCACATTAGTCACAAATTGGCAAGTCGGTTTATCGTTAGTGGTAAGTTGTAAAAGCAAGCCCCAAATCAAGTTTTGGTAAGATATGTTCTTGAGCAAGAGGCTAAGCACATTATGGCGTAGATGCACAAGGGAATTTGTTGGCCCCATATAAATGAGCCCATAACAGTCCCAAAAAAAAAATCTATAACTCATATGAATGGACTTATGATGGCCGCAAAAAGACTTGGATACTTTTGGTTATCTATGGAAACGTTGTGGTCAGTATGTTCGATGATGCTCATGAGCATTTCATTCCCACATTTTTTTTCTTTTTTCAATCATCTACCTTGCTTCTGAAGGTGAGCTAGCACAAGAGATGTACAGAGTTGATGTCACACATCATTATGGTGGGCCCAACAAAAGCTTTGTTTTGCAAGAGTGGATTAGATGCGGACTGGCTTAACTCAATATAGTGTTTCCTTCACTGTGGGGCCCACCTTAATATATGTATTGTATATCCACACCTTCACTCTGTTTTGCCAACTGATTTTAGAGCATGAGCCAAAAAAAAATGAAGCAGATCCAAATCTTAAGTGGGCCACACAATGGTGATGGAATGCTCACCATTAAAAACTTTCTAATGCCCACCACAATAATTTTTATTTTTCATCCAACCTATTCATAAGGTCACACAGACCTAGATGAAGGGAAAAAAAGATAATCTTGATCAAAAACTTTTGTGACCCACAACACGTTTTTAATGGTCGATCACCACTATTTCATGTGGTGTGGTCCACCTGAGATTTGGATCTGCTTCATTTCTATGCTCATGCCCTAAAATGAGCTGGAAAAACAGATGGACAGCATGGATATACAATACATACACCAAGGTGGGTCTCATGGTTAGGGCCGCACCTAATCTGCTCCTTTGTTGCACAGACTCCTTAATCTACCTCATCCATATAGGCTACACCCAAAGGAGAGAGTAGGAGTGGGCCACTCGCATGTAACAACTAATATGACAAAAATGAAAAAATGCCCTCCGATGAAGGGCCCAATTCCCCGTTTCCATTTAAAATCAAAAGTTTACACCCCTCAATAGGACTCATTGCTAGGATATATATACCATACAGATAGATTACACACACATATATCTAACTAAAATAAGACATTAATTCTAATGGAATTTATCCACGGCGTACATTCTGGATGTCATATCAAAATGTGAGTCATCCAAAGAAAATATCAATAAGGGGGCATTTGGATCATAAGTTACTTAAGATAAGCTACTTATGCTTTAAGTAGCTTATCTTGATTTCTACTTATTAAACTAAAGTGATTAAGTAACTTTAAATAAAAAAGCTTACTTATAAGTGATCATAAACCAAACTTAACTTATTTGGTGGGTATCCAAACGGGCCCTAATAGTATATTCATGTTGGCATGCAAAATTGTATAATATACTCTGCTGAGTGCATCCCGACCCAGACACTGGATTCCAATATTTGGAATAATGGATACAACATTAATCAGAAAAAAGAGAATAGACCATCAAACAATTGCTAGTTTTAACAATTTCTTTATACTTGCTCTCAAGTTCAAAATCCAAATCAGCGCGCTAATCTGACAATCCTAACCCGTCCAGTGTCTGGCAGCTTTTACCTGATAATTTGCAAATAACTGCTCACTCTTGGCTTATCATTCTACTCATCCATTTGCAAGATGATGAGGGGAATGTCCCAACCCATCTCTGCGAAAGACATACTTCAAGTGCCCCATGCTAGAATCAAACACAAAGTTGGGAGATCTTCCATTGGTAGTTTAAACATTTCTATCCATTCCGATACAAGGAAATTAAAGATTGAAAGAGCCACCTACCAAAAGGACTAAAAGAAAATTTTGAAGTTTGCAGAGGTCTTACCAAGAGAATCACATTGTGCCTTTCTTTCTGCAGAATTTGCATTATCAACAATAAAAGAATAGATACAAAACAAGTAGAAGCTCTACTAAAAATTAAGCAAAGCTTACAAGCAAATAGTTACACTTCACATAACCATACACACTGATCGAAGAAAGATCAAAACCTCAACAAACAATGCATTGATTTTTTTTTTTTTCTTTTATTTGGCAGATAAATCATTTCTTCTTATCAGTAGCTTTTGATGCAGGCAGCGTTCTGAACATTTTATCCCACAGAGAAGAAGTGATCCCAAAACCTCTATTCTGAATTCTGAAGTGATGATTCAAATGATATCTCTGGTGAACACAAAGCACTCTGTTATTATGAAATTATTTACAAGAAATTCCCAACCAAACATGCATCCTTCATATGAGACCAATGATGTCACAAGCTCACATGAGAGAGGGTTTTTCTTATAAAAAGATGTGTATGGATGAGTTTATATGCAAATAGGCAGACTGGTGATAGTTCACTCAATTTCAGCTTTCTAGTAGATCCCCATACATGTACTAAGATCTGAACCATCCAAAGAGTGATCTCCAGTATGGACAGAGCACGGTTCACACTGACCAATCAAACTTAACCGTATTATTTCTCTTAACCATAGTATTTTGCTCACTGAATTGGGGACTGCCAAGAATTTATTTTCAACCATACATTTGGTAGATGGCTATGATTGTTCGAGCAGTGTGACTTCCAGCCTCTTCTGCCCATATATTTGGACGATCTGGATTGACTTTCATGAATGCCACATGCATGGAATCATTGACAAAAAAAAAAAATTAAATAAAAAAAGTGCCACATGCATGATGGATGAGACACCACGACTTTAAAACAGAGGTGAATTATCATCGGCATCTTCCTTTCTCCTTACCTTTAGATTTCGAGCAACTTCTCTAGATGGCTGTCCGTGATGTAGATAATAGTGAGTAACATCATACATTACATAACCCAACAAGCCGCCGCCAAACAAAGCAGGAGCAGTTGAAGGAGTGGATACAAGTTTAAACAGGTTCCAGAACTGGTGGCCATATGTCATGCAGAATAAAACAGCAGTAGCAGTAGTGGCAGCAGCAGCAGAAGAAAAAGAAAAATAAGAGCAATCATTTTCTCAGGAAGAGTAGTGCATTCTTATCATCCTTATTGAAACTACAGATATTAAATATTTGTTATTGAACTTAAATGAGCTAAGAATGGGAACATGTTGCTCGCTAAAACTGAGGAGATCCATACCGGCACACAGAGAATGGCTGTTGCAGCAGGAGGAAAAACTAGGCGTAATCCATCCATCGGGTGCTTATGATGGCAGCCATGAAGAAGGTAATGGAGAGTGTTTCCCCTGCAGGAAGCATAGAAAATCTCTAGAAAATACAACATTGCTACCGTTTGATTGCGAAGAAAGCAATCATCTAAACAAAAACACCTGGTATTAAATAGGCTGAAGAAGACAAAACATGGACATTGAAAAAAAGAAAAAGAAAGACATACCAGTAACTTTTCGTGTTGATATGGAAAAGGAAGCGGTGCAAACTATACTCCATCAATGTCCACACAAATATCCCAGCAACCACCATGAGAGCCACCTGAGGAAGTGGATGACCCATTTGGATAGACATGGACACCAACCAACATACCACTGGCAACCAGATGAGTGGGATCACCCACCATACTGTGCGGGTTAAGAACTGTTTGTAGTTGTAAATGAGTCAAGAAAGATGATAATAATAAATTAGATTCACAAGCGAAGTAGATATTGGCAATCAACAAGCCACACTCCACAAGACCCACCTACAGCTACCATGTACCCTATCCAAACCCTGCATCAGGTATGCTCCTCTGAGTACATGCCATGGCTTAAGAAAACAGGGAAGGCCAATCATCAGGTGGAACCCACATGTACCAAAAGAACTGTTAAAAATAACTCTCCGTCCACATTCATTTTACATGTTTGGCCCGCCTATTGACTGCACTGCCCTAATTTTTCGACCACAACATCTACATGGTATGGCCACCTGATGCAGCTTGGATGTGGCACATTTTCAACGATTGCACAATTGTAAAGTTCACATACAAAATCAGCAAACCTCATGCCAACTATTATTATGTAAAAAGCTACAGAGTACGACCTCGCAGAAGTCACTTGCAAAAAAGCGTGGACCTTCCTTGCTAACAATAGGCTGGTGAACCCATTTCTGGTAAGCTTCCCCAAGATGGCCAACCTGCAGAAGTTTTTAAAAAGAGATGACATCAAACAACAACAATTCTGGCAAGCCACAGAGAAATGGAACTTCTGTAAAGATCTCTATAGGAAGTATCATCTGAAAGGACATGAAACCAACCTGGAAAACAATAGGCTTATTCAAGTCCACAGTAAATGCAGGTGCAACCATCTTGGTACCTTATTGACTGGAGGCACAATTAAATAAACATGGCATCTTAGTTGATTAAATGTAAACCTAATAACAACAGGATAAACAAGAAAATGAGACCCAATAAAAAGGAATTGCCAAAGCAATGGTGTAGGAAGTCCTAATAGGTCATGAATTCATCAAGACTTCTATTTCGAAGGACTATCTTTACAGCACTACATGAACAGGGTTGCAATGAACTGAAATAATAATATTATTGGAGTTTTGGAGTAAACCCAATCTGTAGTAGATCACTTAATGAGTTAAAAGTAAGTTAAAAATACAAGGTCAAAAAGTTCTATTTAATGTTTTAACTACAATAACAATGCAGTATGAACTCACATGGAACTTACTAGTTACCACTAATCCATTCGTGAGATCAACATTAAGAGCTATCAGCATGAAGAACCTAGACCTTCAATTCAGTACAATTAATGAACAAATAGCAAAGAAACCAAGATGAGTATAGATTATTCAATCCAAGATCTCCCTGGTCAGAAGCCTAGGTAAAGGAGCATTTTCTAGAGCTGTACACGAACCGAGCTGGCTCAAAAAGCTCGCTCGGCTCAATTCGAAAAGGCTTAGTTTGGCTCAGTTCGAAAGGTGGTTCAAACCAAACCGAGCCAAATTATTGGGCTCATTCAAAATTCAAGCCGAGATCAATTCAGCTTGGTTCGAAACCAAGCTCAGATCGGCTCAGTTTGATTTTAGAATATATGATTTTTAAATAGATAATATATTAATAATTTAATATTTTATATATAGCTTAGATCTATATGAGGACTCAACAAAACCTAGAAAATGACTAACTAGACTCAACAAAATATAACCCCTTTGCAAAGTCAGTATGCGGGTCGAGCCAGGGGTGCAGGGGGCGGCGCACCCCTGCCTGGGATTCAGGGTGGAGCGCCCGAAAGCCCAACGGTTTTTTTTTTTTTTTTTTTTTTTTTTTTTTTTTTAGGGGGAAGAAACTAGAAGAAAATCGAACAAAAAATCATTTTTTTCTACAAAATGAGGGACTCTTGTGTGGCGTAACAATACCTGGACGATATCGTTCAGGAATCGACAATATTTGGAATCAGCAAAGAAATAAAACGTGATAAATTGATGATATATTGTGCAATATCGATATATCTGCCGATATATCGATATCGCACGATATATCGTGCGATACACAAGAATCAGGCCACTGGCCTGTTATTACTGAGCCAGTTTGTGTCGTTGGTTTCCAATATCAATAATATCGGGCGATATTATCGATACTGCAAACACTGATACCACCTATATGTTATAGGCCAGCAACTAGCTGACATACCAGCCAACCTTGACCAGATACATTGGATGTATGACCTAGATCCATCGCACCACCTACCTCGTGTTAGTTATTGGGTGATGAACATCCATTCCTGATTCAGCATAATGCAGCAAAATCCCCTACATGCTCTTTTGCTCACCATGTTTGATGCGCCTACTCAATTGGAAACCAATTTTTCGATTTCCAATAACAACCTTCCCATTTAGAGGAGGGTTTAGATGATGGACAGGACCCCAATTAGTTGGGATGGGGCTTAGATGATAATGAACCCTTCCAAGCAAACAGGAATTCCCCAACTGTATGTAAGTTCAAAAGAAATATGTATTGAAGAAAGAAAACCAAGTCGGTCATTGGCTTAGTTCTGTATAAAATTGAAGCTTATATTCAGAACATGGTGCTTGTTTGGACAAATTCCATGTTCATCAACAAGTTCTCTACCTTGCTGGAAGCTAGGAACATTATTTTTCACAGCATGTCCAATTGCAATCAAGACACAAACAAACTTATAATTGGTTTTAACCAAATTGAGAAGAAACTAAAGAACCCGATTACAAGCTTAGAACACGAAAAATAAATAAATAAAAGAAATCAAACACAACATCAAATTTACAACCACATTCCATAATCCAACATCCATGATGTAACCAAATGGCTACAGAAGTCGATTGATCAAGGTTTGAAGAATCCACCCATTGAAATTGTCTTAATTGATGATCTAGACTACATCCATGGTCTAATGATTAATTTGATGGGATTAACGGTTAGATTACATTGTGAGGCTGGGAGGAGCAATCGACTGATCATTATATATCTAGGATTTATTTGTTTTAGTTAATTATTAGGGTTTGAATAAGTATTTAATAATTTTCCCTTTTTGCATTTTCATCACTTGTTTTGTGCGCCACTTTTGGGTACTAAATGATGTCTAAAGGATACATATGTGGTCCCGTCTGATAGCCTATTGAGTTAGCTTTCAAACAATTCCAATATCATGCGATTTTGACTCCATTTGAGTGAGTTATGGCCCATTTACACAAGGCCCAAATGGGGTAATGGGATTCAGGGGTATTTTGGTAATTTCTGTTATTAAGGCTTCTTTGCTTTGTTTAAGTCTATATAAAGCATGTTATGGAGGTAATGCACTATTATGATGATGATTTAAATAAAACTTCTTTGATTTTGTTGTTTTTTTATTCGATAGAAGATTTAGAGGAGTTTTTTACAGTCTCTAACGTTCAGCTAGAGGATTATTGGGTTCTTTCCCACAATCTCTTTCTTCTTTTCTTTGATCTATTTGCATCCCTTTTTAAGGTTTGCATTAATTGGTAATGGAGCAAGTTCTACTCTTAGGATTTTCTCTTCTCTCTTTCACTTTTCTCTTCTCTTCCCCATCTTCTTTCCACCAAACCTACCCTCATTTTCCTAAATTAGACTATTAATTCAGCCATTCCACCTTTAACCATATATAATCTACATCTCATCTAAACCATCACCCTACCTCTATACCAAATTTCAAAAGCAAACAGCCCATACCCTATCATACACCCAACCTTCCCAAAACCTTTTTCCACTACCTTCCCCCACCCTAAAAAAACAAATAAATAAATAAATACTTTCTCGCATGCTCTGCAAAAACCTGCTAGCATATATGCATTAGAAGAGGGACAACTTAGAATCTTGGTATGGCTACAAAACCTCAGGAAGAAACTGTATCAACCTTGTAACAAGTGACCGATCTCATTACAAAACAGTTAGTTGACATGGACACTTGTTTCATAGTTGAATGATATTTTCTTGAGCAAATTCTCTTATTTCTCTGCGATAGTTGTTGAGCATTCTCACAGTTATTGCATTCTTTTTGTGATTTGAACTTACATCTTGTATGTTGAATCTTATTGCAATTAGTTTCTTCTTTGAATAGTTGCATTAAATTGGTATTAGAGCAAGTTCTGCTCTTAGGACCATCCGATGGTATCTGAAGGTTTAACAAATATGGACCATCCGATGGTCAAAGAGATGGATAGTGTTACAATCATAGTAGCAAACTGCCAAACTCTATAGAAGTCGACACAACAGTACCATCTCGATGTCAATCAAGGCGTGCAGATCAGAAACCGACTGTGATGGAGGAGCCACAATCGACATCTAGAACATGGAGGACCAACAAGAAGCAAAAGAAAAGCCGCCATGTATTTCAATGTCATATTATGCAAAAGCTGCCCGTCAATCGTGTAGGTCTCCACTATAAGCTGCCAACGAGGCCGAAAAAGACATGCTATAAACAAGAATCTTCGCATGAGATTATGACCACCAATTTAAACTCGATGACAAGTTTCTTTCAAAGCCAAGTTGAAGCCACACAAGTCAATTGATCATGATTTGAAGAATCCAACCATTGAAATTGTCTTAATTGATGATCTGGACTAAATTCATGGCCTAGTGATCAATTTGATGGGATCAACGGTAGATTCCATTATGGAGCTGGGAGGAGTAATCGGATGATCATTATATTTGTAGGATTTTTTTAGTTAGTTATTATTTAATAATTTTCCCTTTTTGTATTTTCGACACTTTTTTGGTGGGACACTTTTGAGATAACCAAATGATGTCTAAATGATAAGGAAGTAGTCATGTTTCATAGCACATTGAGTTAGCTTTCAAATGAGCCCAATATGATGTGAGTTATGGTCTATTTATATAAGGCTCATAGGGGGGTGACGGGATTCAGGGGTATTTTGGTAAGTTTCTATTATTAAATCTTGAGACAATGCCGTAGAGACGCTTACATTTTGGTGGAATTCCAAAAAAAAAAAGCTTGCTTTTAAACAGTTTCCTAAAACCCGCCTAAGTTTTTGAAATATGGCCAAAAAACTACTTTGACCAACCGCAGTTTAAACATTCCGTCCGCTGTTTTTGAAAATGAGCATCATGCCCTCCCCTTTTGTTATTTGTGCAAGCTTTTGAAATCCACTCTAGATGTGACTGCACCGTGGCCCATGGAAATGGGTTTATTTGATCCATGCCGTTCATTCTTTCATTAATCATGATTTCAAGTCATGAGCCCTAAAATGAAAAAGATCCAAATCTCTTGTGGACCCCACAAGAATTAACAGTGTCAATTAAATCCTACAACAACAACAAAAAATGATAGGGCCCACTGTAATTGTTTTTTGTCGTCCAACCTGTTGATTAGGTAAAGTGTACCTAAATTAAGGGCCATTATAATTCTTTTTTATCCATCTAACATGTTTGGCCCCCAAGCAATTATTAAGGGTAGGTGTTTAATCCTTAATTTTCTCTTTCCCACTTGAGATTTGGATCTACCTCATATTTATCTCGCAAAATCAATGGACGGTGTGGATGTAGTACATGTACCATAATGCAGCCTAACGATCTGGATTTGGAAGAACCCCACGTGGCTACAGCCCCGCGGATTAGTTACTGACAACGCGAGTAGTGAGGTTCGCTACTGAGGTGACTTCACCAAGTTCCGTGGTCCCCACCATGATGTATGTGTTGTATCCACACTGTTCATCCATTTGTAGAGATCATTTTAAGGCATGAGCCAAAGAATGAGGCAGATCCAAAGCTCAAGTGGACCCCACCACAAAAAACAGTGGGGACAGTGATGCACACCGTTGAAACCTTCCCAGGGCCCACCATGATGTTTCCTTGAGATCCAACCTGTTAGTAAGTTAACACAGACATGGATGAAGAGAAAACATAAATATCAGCTTGATCAAAAGCTTCTGTGGCCCCCAAGACGTTTTCAAAGGTAGGCGTTCAATCCCCTCTGTGGTGGGGTCTACTTGAGCTTTGGATCTGCCCAATCCTTTGGCTCGTGGCCTAAAATGATCTCTCCAAATGGATGGACAGTGTGGATACAACATATACATTATGGTGGGGCTCATAGAACTTGGTGACGTCACTTAGTGAATCTCACTGCTCACTTGCAACCTCGAATGAGCTAGACCCAAATTTCTTGCCAACGCCTTTTCGCAAGAAGTTATAGCGTAGTTCCTGCACTGGATGCTAGGTGGGGCCCACCATGATGTTTGTGAGAAATCCACTCCATCCATCTATTTTTTCATATCATTTTAGAACAAGAGACCAAAAATCATGTGGATCCAAAACTCAAGGTGCCCATACAAGAGGAAACAGTGGGGATTTAGTGACCACCATTGAAACTGTGGTGATTGTCCATTAATGGGCCAAAAAGTTTTGGATGAAGCTGATATTTGTTTCTACACTTCATCCAGGCTAATATGAACTTATCAACATATTGGATGGCAAATAAATACTATGGAAACATTAAATGTGCCCTACAAAGTTTTTTAATCGTAGGATGTTCAATAACCATTGTTTCCTAGGATATAGCCCACCTAATTATGGGATCTGCTTCATGTTTGGGATAATGCCCTAAAATAATCTATAAAAATGGATGGACGACATGAATACAGAATACATGTATCATGGTGGGCCCACCGGGGGCGGGCTGCAACGTTTGGCCAGGAGGAAGAGAGGGGTGGGTTGTGAGGTTTGGCCGTTGGGAGGAGAAAGAGGGGGAGGGTGTTTGAATGGTTTTCTTCAAAGGTAGCATTGTCTTTTTAAAAATACAGTACTGAATATTTAACGGAGTTAGACAGAGAGCATTTTTTTTTGGCTAACGTTCGAAAATTTAGGTGGGTTTTAGGAAACCGTTTAAAAGCAAGCTTATTTTTGGAATTCAACCAAAATGTTGGTGTCTATATAGCATTGTCTCTTAAATCTTCTTTGTTTGATTTAAGTATATATAAAGCCATGTTATGGAGGTGTAATGCACTATTATAATGATGATTTGAATAAAAACTTCTTTGGTTTGTTGTTTCTTTATTCGGCAAAGATTTGGAGATGGGGTTTTTCATGGCCTCTAGCATTCAGCTTGAGGATTGTTGGGTTCTTTCCACAATCTCTTTCTTCTGATTGTTGGGTTCTTTCCACAATCTCTTCCTTCTTTCCTTTGATCTGTTGGCCTCCCTTTTTAGGGTTCGCATTACTCCAGAGGCATGATCATCCTCATCAAAGATCCAAATTCAAAATGCCATATTCTCTCAAAGAACACACAAGGAAGACTTCAAAAACACACTAATTCTTCCATCAAAATCTCTATCAATCCAAAATAATAATAATAAATAAATAATAAAAAATATTGAACCCCAAATGGGCATCAGAAGCACAAATTGTGAAAGATTTTTTTCCAAAATGCTCATTCATTGGCCTAAAATGAGCAACATTTCTACGAATGATCCTAACCCTTGAACCCTTTCAACAATCATTTAAAATTTACGTTAAAATAAAATTCTCCACAACATATCCATATAAAATTAAATTAAAAAAAAAAAAAAATTCCAAGCTCCAGACCTCAATTTCATTAACAAGACACAAAAACACTCTTCCAGAACCAAACCCCGAAATTCCTAAAACTCCAACCCAAACAAGATCCCCACCGTTCATCCACCAAGAAAAAGCCTACAAATCTCAGATATCCAGATCCAGAAATTAAAAAGGAGTAAAATCTGACGAGAAAACGTGAAATCGCAGAGAGATAGAAATAACCAACCTGGGAGAACGCCGGATCTAGAAGATGCGATTTCGCAGCCCTAGAAATGGATCCACCCCTTTCTTCTTCTTCTCCTTTCTCTTCGGAGAAGCAGAAAAAAGGAGGGAAACGGTGGGATTTGATCTTTATACAGGAGCTTAAAAGAGGCATTGTCACCATTCATTCAAACGGCTCTTCGAAATGGTAGCTGGACCTCTCATTTCCATTTTTATTAGAAAATTTCATAATCTCGATGAAACCGTCAATGAGAATAAGCTTGTGGGGTCCACAGAGTTTCCTATGATAAATCCAATCCGTCCATCAGTTTCTCAATCCCGCATTAGGAAAGCAATCCAATAATCAGTCAGATTCAATACTCAGGTGAGCCACACCATAGGAAACAGTAGGGATTAAACATCCACTATGGAAGCTTTGTGAAAGCAGCAGAAGTTTTGCATCAGGATTATATTTCTAAATTCAGTTTATCTGAGTGGTATTAACACTATGAACGGTTTGGATGGCATAGAAATATCATGGTCGGCTCCAGGAACGTTTCAACGGTGGAAGTTTCCATTCTCACTGTTTCCTTTGGTGTGGCCCACGAGACCTTTGGATCTGCCTTATTTTTAAATGTTTATCCTATTGTAGAACTGATGGACGGAGTGGATTTGTCCCTAGCATCTTTGTGAGTTAAGTGGCAGATAAACATGACAGTGGCCGTGATAATTTGTAACGGTGGGCATTCAATCACCTCTATTTCCTGTAGTGTGGTCCACCTGAGATTTGGATCTAGCTCGTTTTGGGGCTCATAATTTAAAATGAGCTGAAAAAATGGATGGATGGAAGGGATAAAAAAACATACATCACGATGGGGCCCACACTGCTGACCAGTCCGGTAATTTTGGCAGGGGATCGAGAAGTCGCTAGCCAGACCCAAAATTTGCAAAATCAATAAATAAAGTCCCTTTGGTATTTGCTTCTAACAAATATCAAATTGAATTTCAGAAAATAAGATTTTTTAATAAAAGTTACTAATTCAAAAAATAAACATCTTACCTATAAAAATATAGTTGTGTCATCTTGACAAAAAAAGCATACAAATAAAGATGATGCTATTTTGAACAAAACGTATCTAAATCAAAGGTTAGGTTTGTTTATTTTGTCTACTTAAGCAATTGTCCTAATTCAATAAAAGAGTGTCTCAAATTTAGAATTATTTGATTTGTTTAATAAACAGTTAACCCATTTGAATGGAAAAAAAAATGTGTCCATAAGTTGTAAAATATCATGTTAGGACTTGGGGAGACCAAAAACTTAAGTGGGCCCACCACAAGAATTCAATAGGATGGGACTCCCACCCTAGATACTCTTCTCAGGGCCCACCATCTTCTTTTATATGCCATCCAACCCACCTGGATAAAGAGGCATTTACAAATTAGCCAATTCGGGTGGATTACACTGAGTGATTTTTGAGGTTTTAATCACGACTTCACATTGTGCTCGTGGCCTGAGTTTTGGATGCCCAAATCTCACGCATTGTGCTGGCTTCTTACATCAGGTGTTCTAGTCGATTTCAATGAGAGTTGTGAAGAAGAGTCATGATGTAAAAATTACAGTTCACACTATGTTGTATAACACAGGGTAGATCTGGGCAAATGGGGGCACCTTGTCATAGATCTTGGTCATTCATTGGGTGGACCAATCAAATCTCGCCACATCAAAGCCTCACCGAACTCAGTGTTTCCTAGTCCTCACCGTATCCGGTTTCCTATAATAGGAATGAAAATTGCATTAATGATTTTGTCTATATCCATTTTTCAGCACCTGACGTGGACCAATCAAAGGCCACCACGTGTCGACACTATGCGACTATATATAACCGGCATAAAACCTACTCTTATCTGAGAGTATCTTTGTTTGATCTTTGTTTTGTGATACACATTTGTTTATAAATGTGGAGACACGAACCCTTACATTTGCCCTTAAAGAACAAATTAGTGTGTGCCACAAGGTCATATGTATCGTGCCAATTAATGAGACAATGTACCTAATATGTTTATAAGAGACCCGTCAAGAATATGAATCTAATCACAAATCTGGCTATAATATTCTATGTGAGGCAGTCTCTCACAGTCCTTCCAAAATGGGAGATCTTTTCCAGAGACGTTTGGAGAGGCTATAGCATGCGAGAAAATTCAAAAGATCTAAAGATGAGACCAATGCATAAGCGAACTCAGCCATGTTTCGGACCCAGATTCGAAGAAATAGACACATTAACGCAGTTGGGTCTGGAACCATGCCCCGATCAAAATAGAGAGAGTGCAAAGAGGGCCAAAGAAGGATATAATTTGTTTGTTAACATATTAATATTGGATAGATCCGAGCCACTCATTAAGGAGATCGAAACAAACAGAGATCACTCAGATGCCCCACTTGATGATTCGTTTCCAATGGTCATTGTTCAATTAGGATTAGAAGAATGAGAGATCTTGATGTGACAGATTTGGTCAATCCCTAATAAAAGATTAATATCAGGTGCCAAATCCCACTTCTATGGTCAAGAATTAGGTGATCTACACCAGGTCACTTGGATGAATGGTCATGATCGCTCTTAAGCTTGAGATCAGTGGGAGATGCTCCCTTGATCAATTCGGAAGAACCATATAGGGGAGTAAAATCTAAGATCCAATGGCTTCAGACTTTTCAAAAACCTTCTTGATTAGAAGATTATGGAGAGTTTCTTATCCAGAAAGCTCATAAGATATGAGTGAAGGATCCAGGATCAGCAAAGAATTCTTAACAAGGGTTTCACTGCCTCGACAATCTATAAAGGAGCATAAAAAAAAAGAGAGCTTAAGACCCTACGCTAAACACATCAATCTACCTTTTAGATTATCTTTCTTAGCCTAACCTAGCCTAATTTTACATGTTACTGTCTAGCGGCTCCCGCTATAGTACATTAAGAGTAGAAGTAAATTTCTAAAACTATAAGGGCATGTTTAATTGCAAAATCTAGATTCTAGAAAAAATCCAAATTCTAGTGTTGGAATCCAAAATTGCATAAACTAAATTAGAAACTCAGATTCCATCTGGAACTTGTTGTTTGGTTAAAAACTGTGTAATCTAGATTCTGTTTGGTTGAAAACTGTGTAATCCAACTGTTGTTTGCGGCATGGCCCACTTGGGCTTCGGATCTGCTTGAGAACTTGACCCCTGGCCTATAGTAGTCCCACAAGACAGATGGCCGGGTTGGATGGGAAATAAACATTACAGTGGGCCTTAAGAAGTTTTTAATGTTAGACGTTTAATTAACATTTTTTCCTTTGGTGTGGTCCACTTGAGATTTAGATCTACTTTTTGTCTAATGCCCTTAATTGAACTCTCAAAATGGATGGACCACATGGATATAAAATGCATACATCATAGATGTACAACGCATACATCAAGGTGGGCACCACCTTGGGGGTATTATCATCAATATTGAATGACGCTCGCTTCCACCTCTCTTCCTTTCCGTAGAAACGGTCCCCCACATCGTTTCCACTAATCTCGATTCCAACCAATTTAGGTTTTCAGATGGAATCCTGTTTGGATGGAATTTGCCGCCAAACACTCTAGTTAAAATTGGATTTCGTTGGAATCCAGATTTTAAGCTAGAAGAACAGGTTTTCAAATTCAAACCAAACAAGCCCTAAGTTAATTTTGTAGGAACGTGGTCATTTAAGTTCTGATTTAACTAATCACACCCATTCGGTCACACCTTATTGACCATCCACCTTGATCGTCTGTTCTGATAGATGTATCACGTGTTTATCTTTTTCCTTTTCTCATTTATTTATTAAGTTGTCTCACAACTTGTCGATTATAATGAGAATCATTTTCAAATATTAATGAAATCGACAACATTTCGTCTTTTTAATCTACATGTGTATTCTAATTCCTTTCAGAAATATCAAATTAAAATTGTTGGTGAAAGAACAAGTTCTTAAGTCCATAAACTCACATTTATTATCACAAGGCAAAAAGAATCCGTTCAGAAAGGCTAACCCCTACCCTTTTCGCAAATCACCTGAATAGAAGCACAAATATTGGTGGTTGAGGGGACCCTAGATCCTGTATCCCAATCTCCAATTTGTCCAGCTCAATGCGAGGAAACACCAGCAGTTCAATCAAACTTTGAGTCGAGTAAACTTTGGCTTACCCACACATGAAAACGAATATAGGCCCTCAATCACATGAGTGGCCTAGTTTGGTTGAATTAACATCATAAGATTTAGAGTAGGATTTACCATACATGAGAAAATAGAAATGATAAATGAAAGGATTAGAAAAAAGGAAATTTATGGAACACCAACCCTTACCTCTTTACATGGTTTGTTAGTACACTCATTTGTGGCATACGAGTGCACTTTATTTGTCAATCACATATACATGTTCTTAATGTCGATTGAGCCCTTGGCAAGCTGAAGACCAAATATTCAAGTGGACAAGAAGTATCAAGGATGAAGAAACAGGTAAATGAGGTGCCTTGGTGATCCTAACCTTATAACCAAATAGCATATAACCTCTACATGACTTGGGATTTAATAGATAAACGTTCAGTCATTTACATTGGCCTTAGAGTCCCAAAGACCACCCTTTATATGGTCTAAGAGGTTCATGAGCTTTTGTGAAAATATACCTCAAACAATAAATCTCATAGTGTCGTCGCCTGGACCATCGGTTGGTCGACACCCAGTTCGGCCGATCGACCAATCGGGTCGGTAGGCCGAAATCGGCTTAAAATGAATAGCAACTGAATCAATTGTCCAGAGCTAATTCGGTCGACCGACGGCTAAAATCGACCAATCGACAAGCCTTGTTGACCGACCGACAGGTTGGGTCGACAGGCCAATATTGGCTGAAATAAGACAGCAGCCACACAAGGGGAATATGAAATTACGTCTTTTTCTCTCACACTTGTAAACGCTAAGCGTGTAGAAGCATAGAGTGGAGCAACTAGAATAATGGCTAAGTCCTAGAGGGGGGTGATTAAGACCTTTTTGAAATTCTTTTCACCTACTTAAATTATTCTACAATTTAAATTAAGTAAGCAAGAACACTTCGGATTCCAAGCCTAGGTGGGTCCAATCACATAGACTAGCATATGATTAAGCAATAGAGCAACCTAGTCTAAATGCATAGATTAACAATTGATTTAACTAATCAAGCACCTAATCTATGCAACCTATGTAAACTATATGAGATGCAATCATATATGCTTAAGTCTACACTATTAGTGAAAATATATCTTATGAGTGAATGTGACTATCTAGTGCCTAACATACTGTTAGAACTAAAAAATGTGCAAGGTAGTTTTCTTATATTTTCTTTATTCTAGGGCTTCTGAGTAATAAAGACATTCATAGACAATCACGAGCATTTACAAAGTACACACGAGAAAGCATCGCAAGGCGAATTTTATTCCAGAGATTCTGGATTTTTTACATTCCAAGCTGTGATACTAGTCACGAGCCCTTAATTACATTAATGGATGATCACCCTTGATTAAAAGAAAAAAGTAAATATATGTATGTATCATAAGTAAATTAAATAAAGCATTAAAAGAGTATAAACATGAGTAAAACACACCACAAACAACACAGAGACTTTTACGTGAAATTATGGGAGAACCACGGCACAAAGTGACAAAGATTCCACTATGAATGATAGTTGTACAATAGATGGAGTGCTCAAGAAGAGGCCCGGATAGATTGAGCAGGTAATTAAGTCATCATGGACTATAGTCTTTGAGTTCAGAGTCATAGAGATCAAGTTTCAAGTTTCTTATGGACTGAGTCATCGTTTAGACAAGTTAAATGCTGTCCCATGTTCTTTCAGGCGTTCCTAGTTGAGAAACAGCCATGATTTTAACCGAGTCATGCAACACAGTGTCAGTGACCGTCACTGTAGACGGATGACCACAAGAAGACATGCCATGATTCCCATGTAGTGCATCACAGTGCAGTAACCGTCGCTGCGGACGGGTGACTGTAGGAAGACACATCATGGTTGTCATGCTCAACACAGTGCCAAGTAACTGTCGCTGCGGACTGGTGACCATCGGAAGGCATATTACAGTTGTCATATGATACAACATAGTGCCATTGACCGTCGTTGCAGGATAGGTGACAAACCCGCCAAGGAACGGCCAACATCCCTAGAGTTTAGGCACAACAATAAGCCAGGATTGGCAAACGACCTTAATTCGAGTTTGACAAACAAACTCTATACTCAACTCCCACAGGGAATTGAGTGGAAGGACTTTCTACAATAACAACCTTACTTGTCGGATGAGCCCTTATTCAGCGTCGGATGGGTTGCTTGATCTTCCCTCTTCCGTGCTTCAATCAGCTTCCCTTGCTCCCCCGATCGTATTGCTACTGCGTCGCCAATGCCTCAACTACACTTGATCAACCACCTTGCAAATAATGCCTATCCAATCTTTAGAGATCAAAAGAGGGACAAGTGCATCTTCTTCTTGAGCTTTGAATGCTCCATACTTGTGATGAATCACAAGGAAGATCACTTGTTTAGGTTAGGAATAGAGCTCTCAATGATCTTCAACAATGGTGGCTTCTATCTCTTCAAAATCTCCTCTCTTGGTTAAAATGAATCCCCCACCTTTTATAGATTTTCTTCCAACAGTAAAAAAATGGGTAGATTCGCGTATCTCCGATTGATCAGAAAAATGTCTGATTGATCGGAGACCTATTCGATTGATCGGAGACATGTCCGATTAATCAGAAATCTGTCCAATGAATTCTCTGGAAGATATTCGATTGATCGGAACTGACCCCTTCCGATGGATCGAAAATCTGTCTGATTAATAAAAAATTTGTCCAATGAATTTTTAAACTTACTGTAACAAATTTCGATTGATCGGGACTTCTGTCCAATTGATCAGAATCCAATCGGAGCTCTTATTCGATCATCGAAGATCAATCGGAAACTGTCGTTTGAGCTGAATTGTTTACAGCAGCTTCCACCTCTTTAATTAGTCTAACTTATCATGTTTTTCATAGAGTTCTAAGACTAATGATAATGACTAAGGCTATTCCTAGTTAGTCCAAGTCATCTAAGAGGTTTGGGTTTGGGTAGGTTCAAGGTTAAGGCACACCAAGTCATCTCTTTTACTTGTTTCTTCTTCCTTGATGCAGCTGGTCCGTCTTGAGTCTTCGGTCTTCGTCTTCATTAAGCTCAACCAACACTAGACTCACTGACCTAAGTGATTGACAAACAAGGTGCACTAGTATGCCACAAAAAAGTGTACTAACAATCTCCCCCTTTGTCAATTACTTACAAAAACCTAACCTACCAAAACAAGGTACATGAACAAGAGATTACATTGATAATGAAATAAATAGAGGACTCTTGAAATGACTAACTAAGCAACTCCTCTTCAGTTTGCTCCCCCATAACCTGTCAATCCCTACATCACAAAACATAGCAAACTAGTTTTGGTGGGACTTGATCAATCTCCCCATTTTTGTCAGTAATTGACAAAAGTATTCTCTCCCCCTTAATGATACAACAATATACAACAATTAATGTAAGTAAGAGTAGATAGTATGTCGCAGTTATAACTATAAGCACATGCTAACAAGGAGAGTATAGGGTGCATGAACTTTAAAACATGGAGCATGCTAAGGAACATGATTAAAAAGAAAATGTAACTATTTAAGCATTTAATCATGCATAATTGGTCAAGGATATACATTTGCAATAAAAGCACAAGGGCTTATAGCTAGGGCTGTACATCGAGCCGAGTCGAGTCAAGGTGGGCCAAGCTTGGCTTGACTCGTCTATGCTCTCCTCGAGTTCGAGCTCGAGCTCACCCTCGAGCTTACCATTGGAGCTTGCCTTGTTTGCTAAAACTTTTAAGGCGAGCTCAAGGCGAGCTAGTGGATCGAGTCGAAGCGAGTTTACCTCAAGTCGAGTCGAACTTGCTCCCACCTCAATTTATTATATTTTTTACTACAAAATACAAATTAAAATTAACAACATTAAGTTCAAGAAGTCATACATACATTAGGGGAGAACAGTATTCCTACAAGTGGGACCCCACCATTAAAATGACCTAGCTCTAATCGGTTTTTTTTTGGTCAGGTCACACATGCATTGAATGCAGACCACTAGTAATATTTTTTGAACTATAATTAACACAGTACATGCATAGCTCACCACATGAATGGACTGCCCTGATTATTATGTGGACCATCTTCATGATGAGGCTTAGCTGATTCATGGATCAGATGTACCACCTCCCTCGTAAAATTGCAATCAATAGCCTCATATGGTGTTTGGTCTTACCATAGCCCCTGTTTTGTAGATATGTATGGTGTGTGGTCTCACTGTAGCACCTGTGTTTGTGTAGCTTGTAAAACACAAAACCACTGTGTGCTCACCATGTTTTGTACTTGAAATTACTCAATCCATCAAATATGCTCAACAAGGAATGTTCTTACATAAACAAATATAGGATTAAGAAACCCCCCCACGTGTGAGGGTTTTATATGTCTTAAGCTTGGATCCAAATGTGTGTGTGTGTGTGTGTTGGGGGGGGGGGGGGGGGGGGGGGGGGGGGGGGGGGGTGAGGGATCACGAAAAAAACTAAAATAGGTAGTTTCATGTCTAATAAGAGGATGTAGTATTAATTCTAATACATCAATTAAACTTAATCTCTAATAACCTTCTTTAAAACTCTTAAGGATATAATCAGGGATTCTTGCTAGAGCCAGAAATGGCTTAATAATGATGAAGCGTTGGGATGTGAACCCCTTTACTTGTAAACTCGTCCCTGAATGATAGAACTTCTGTACGCTCCTTCTGGGGATGCAGCGGGAATCGTGCATCTCGTAAATGAAGCCATAAAGGGTATTTGATAAGCATTACATTTTCGACCTGGTATAGCTTTACTTCTGTTAAGAAAAATTGGAGTTGACTAGTCGATGCTTTAGGTATTTGAACCAGCGATGAGGTGAACAGTTTGGATTTATCGGGACTTCTCTATATTTATAAGAGAACTGATTCAGAAGACGGGAGTTGTCTCGGTTTCTGAGTTAACTATCCAGTTGGATAGAGGTTCGCCTGTACTAGTGGTTCTGGAGGGATTAACTCGAGCTAAGTAAAGTACTCAACTCGCTTCGTAAATTGTTAATGTTTAAGTAAGGGTATTTAGTTTCTTCTCTATTGTCTTGTAGAAAAGTAAATTATTAATAAACGTAATGTTTTTTTCCCCTTCTATGTAGACAAAGTTTAGTCTTTTTCTCTTCCTTTTTCTACTCGTCGAGCATCAGCGAGTAAGCAGTGACCTCCTCCACGAGCTGAGAGACGGAGTCAGGGGAAGTCCTTGAGGACGTCGAAGTCATCGGAGGCACTGAAGTAAGATCAACAACGAGAAAGAAGTCGCCGCTACTGCTGTCGTCGGAATAGTTTAAGGAGGTACAACTTGTTATCTCTTTAAGCAACGCATTGGGATTGGTGCTTTAGCGCTGGTCGCTGTATGCGAAGTATGGTGAGCAGAAGCATCTCAACACTTCAAGCCTTGAGGTCTTAACGCGTTCCTGGAAGTCTGTGTAAAATTGTATACGATAGGAAAGAAGTAGGGTCACCTACCTCAGTAGAAAGTCAACTCGGTTCCGGAAGAAGAGGAAGAGGTTCGAAAGCTGTCGGAGGAACTCCGTGCGGAACGTAAGGCGGTCGATGAGGCTCTCTCTCTAGAATAGGACTACCTTCTAGAGAGGGAAGAGCCGGAAGAGGAAATAGAGACTTTCGGAGCGCTTCAATTCTAGGTTACTGACTATGACTAGTCAGTTTCGAATCTAGAACGGTTACTCCTAGAAGAAGAGGAGTAAATAGAACCGTTAGTTTCGGAGCACCCTAAAATAATTAAGTAGGGAGGGAGCCTAGAGTAAGAGGTACCAGTGAGAGAAGAGGAGAGGAAGTAGTTATTACGTTGCTCGTCACAGCTATAGCGCAGAGCAGGCGTTTCACTCTAGGTTTGGGATGAATTAACACTTCCTTTAGTAATACTTTCCATATTTCAAAGAAATTTTCTTAATGTCTTTGATAAAGTATGAAGTGCGAATGGATCTAATCGGAGTGAGATTACAGACACCTCTCTGAGAGACCTGATCCGAGTCCTTCTCGGGACTTCCTCGACCCCCACTACAAGAGTTTTTACTTGAACGTTAAGTTTACGTTCATTCGGCCTTACCACATCTGAGATCATGGGCTTTAGACCCGATGATGGTAAAGTTTTCACGAACGGATCGCTCGTCTTCTACAAGGGCTCGTCCTCGACTGAGGCCTCATCCTCGGTTGAGCGCTCGACGTCACCCGAGCGCTGGGAGGAGTGGGCTTCCCACTGAGCCGGGATGGAGCAGCGGAGAATCTCTCAATAGATAATTTAATTAATGGTCGACCAGCACTCCTAGTCGGTCTCCTCAGCGACAGTAAAGGCGAACCCCTCCTAACACGCCGATGCTCGACGCTCGTCCAAGTAGATGAGTATGTTCGACCGACCTCCCTGGTTGGCAACAGAAGAAGACGGAAAAGCTTCGTCGCGGGAAGTCTGCCCCGTTGTGAGGGTCACGAGGGGAGAATAGAGGGTGCAAGTGGTAGCGAAGGAGAACCCTCTATTCAGGTTTCGTCGATCTGTTCCCTCACTCTCCCACTGCAACTGAAAAGCTAGTAGGAGGCTCTCGAACTTCTAGAACTGCTAAAAAAGCAACTAGGGGGGAGCGTTCAACCCGAAGAAGGGTCGTCCTTGTGGACGTTCTATACTCTTTTCATTCGAGTCAGTTATTATTTCTGCTTTAGGACGAATAAAAGTATTTACTCATTTTTAATTGGGTGTAAGCGTTTTCTTCGCTAACCGTAATACAGGAGACCCAATCTAGGGTGTAGTCTGAGGGTCAATAGTCTTTGTATTTTGGTAAGGGAGAAGGTAGTCCCTATTAAACTTCACCCTAAGGGATACTACTTCAAGAGGGCAGCCAGAAGCAGAAATAGTACCAACTCTCACTGGACGGGGCCTTTTTCAGTCGGTACATCCTCAGAACTCATCAGCGTCAAGTCCCATTCCCCACTTGCTTCCAAAGGACATATGCACTCAACACAACCCTCCCAACCATTTACTATAAGTTAGCCAGGGGCAATTTTTATAGATACGAAGAACGTTCCGGATGAAAGGATAGAGGGGGAGACGTTACACCAACGTCGAAAGCAATATTCTACATGGCGACACAAGCCGGCGGTGGAGGAATCTGCTTTTTCTCCTTCTCCGGGTAGTCTGAGAATGACGGAGTCAAGAATCCGGTATCTTTCCCATAAGCTGGTAAGTTGTTCCCTCATCATTATCAAAGGATAACCAGAGGCAGAGTATCTTCCCACTGGCACCCTGGCGTTATTTGATTCAGAAGAATCAGGAGTATCATCTCCCAAAGGAACAACCTCATCATCGAAATTCCTTGCCATAGCAAGAAAATAAGAAGAAAAGAAGGAAAAAATGAAGAATACCTCAGCAAAGAGGTCAAGCCAGAGACAGATAGAAGAAGAAAGGAGGAATTTTTTAATATCTCCAGCAAAACTTCGAATGAAGAAACCTCCGCAGACTCCAATATTTATAGGCAATCATCTCATTCGGATTTGGGTGACACGCGGCGACCTTTCATTTGGTATGACAGTCGAACGAGCATGAGCATTAACGCCCGAGACGCGTGGCGGGAGCCGCTTCATTTCTTTTAGCAGAAAAGTTGCGGAAAGCTAGCGCTCATAAATGCATGCTCAATCATGTACGGCTTCTCCTCTAAAGATAGGCGGTTACATATACAGACAACTCCTTCGGTTAGCTCATCAACGCTAAGGACTTGGGGGGCATCTGTTGTAGAATAAAGTTGGTCGTCGAAGAAGTATAAAAGACATGCGACCTGTGAGCGCCTCTCTGTAAAGTCGCGACCTAACCATCTGACTAACGAGCCTTCCTACTCACATCTTGTATATCACGCAGACCTACGACCGACTATACATTCCCGATATGCGAGCAGCTCTGCTCGTGGTCGTTAAACGAGGACGTCTTTGAGTCCGAGCAGCTCTGCTCGCTGGTTGTTTGTTCGCTAGGGACATCCTTCATCTCGTAGTACTAGCAGCCCCTATAAGCCGGTTTTGGCTTGTTTCTATTCATAGCTCCAAACCATGAGGGATCTCCATCAAGAGACGTAATCAGCTGGATGTCTAGAATGGTTGGGTCATCCCCTTATCTAAGGATTAACAAGATAAGCACGGATAGGCACCTTATCCCCTGAAATCAGCAGTGATCTTAACGGCTTACATAACGAACTGGATCACCCGAATCTGCATAAGTACATGGTCCTACAGATGATAAAGGGACACAATCTCTAAGCCTACGTTTCATACTTCATCTTACTATCAAGTCACTTCTGACTTAAGCTTTGGAGGGCCAACGGTCAACCGTCAGCCACCCTTAGTTTTCTTCTTTGGCTTTCAGGTTTGGAGGGGAGCTTGCCTCGAGAAGGGTGCATACTTGGGAAGGACCTATTACCAGAATATGAAGTTAACACCACTCACTATTTTAATTTTAGCTGTCCATTTAATATCCATTGATTGGACGTTAAGATGTATCAATATTGTAATCTTAGAGACAGGATGCATCTACAATACCCCTAACAATTGGATTGATTCTTATAAATGATCGTGAATACCACTTGGGAGGAATACGAGTCAGATCATATTAATGACAGAGAACTGACAAATAATAGCCCACATTTCTACAATATATAGCTTGTCCTTCACTCTCCATGCTACATAGTGCAAACACCCCACTTTGGGATATACTCATATCAGGGAAATAAATCTTGATTAGGGAGGCTTTGTGGCCACCATGAAAAAATTTAGAAAGGGAATTCAGCCAAATGGGTGAGTGAAATCTACTCGTCGACATCGGGTTGAGTAAAATTTGCTCACCCTTGGCTAGGCAAGTTAATTTTACTCACCCAATAATGATCCAGAAAGCGTGGTTGGCTGATTTCTGCAGTGGAGAGTGAATTCTCCCTCATTTCAGGACGGACTTCAACATTCTTAGGGTCCATTGTGTACTATTTTCAAAAAAAAAAATTACTTGTGAGGATTTTGCATCGAATGCATAAGCAGATTTTAAATGGTAGGCCCTGGAAGGAAACTGTAACAAATAATTAGCCATTAGCTCAATCTTTTGGCCCTGAATTTATGGATAGTTAGACAATGTTTGGATTAATCTTTTATGCCATCATATAGAGCATCAAAAGAGCTTTCTAACGGTACCGAGATCTTGAGAAATTGGCCAAGTGTGAATGAGGATCCATTGTCCGCATCGATGAAGGATCATGCATGAATTGAGTCTATTTTTAACAATTTTGCTATTTTCAAAATACTCATTTGAAATGAACTTCCCTTTAAATTTTTATAAAAATTATAGCCTCTAAATTTTTTGGGCCCCTTGAACCATGTTTTAATCTAAAATCTAAAGAGAATTGCATATATGCCCCTGGAGAAGCTTCCTAGAAATTCCTAAAAGATTCATTTCTAGAATACCTTATTCTCATTCCTAGGCATTGAAAATCTTGTCCCTGCATCCTATAATTGATATTTTTGCACCTCATTTTGTATTAGACTTTATAATGCCCGTTATGTTATCTTATTATTTTATAGGTCTATAAATAGCCTTGCATTTTAAGAGAGGGGACTTTGATCCTTCTCATGTGCTGAGATTTCTATAATTCAAGAAAGAAAGGAAGACAAAAAAAATTGCAGAGAAGAGTGAAGAGATGGAGAAGAAGATAGGAGTAAGAGGGGTAGGGGGAGTAGGGGTCTATTGAATTCGTTCCATCAGAGGTTTCTGCTTCAATTAATGAAAATCTGAAACTCATGAAGAAAAGTAGATGATCAAGGCCCTGATTCTCAATAAGATTAGGAGAATTTTTAATTGATTTTTTGGTCAGTTCTTTCATAAGACTTGTAATTTCCATGCATTACATTAGAATGCAATGAAATTTAGCTTTGATGCTCTTTGAACTTGATTGCTTTGGCTAGGAAACAAATTCAGCAAGGGAAGGTGCCTAACAGCTTCTTCCCTTGTAATTGGATCCCTTACACTGGAATCTGGTAGGTCAATAGATTGGATTCATTTCCTCTTTTTCATTGTAGTTCTAGCTCTCTCCACATGCGTTTAGTTTAATCCTAGGAGTACCATTATAGTTCTTTTGACATTTTCCCATACGTTTCTTCTCCACTTTACTTTTTCCTTCGCACCTCATCAGAGGGTAGATCAGAGCCAAAAACCTTAAGGAACATCAATGGAATCTGTGAACAATTCTCATATTTAAGAAATTTGACAAACAGAACGTGATTTAGGCTTACTAACCTGCACGAAGGCAAGTAAGATCTACTCACCCACGAGGAGGTGAGAAAAATTTACTCGTGCACTACAGGGCAAAGTATTTGGCCTGGATTTGGCTGTGGATTGTGTGCCGATAGGGGTCAAGGTAGCTTATATCTTTGTTCCACATTCTTTGTGATTGGTTCTTGTTGGGATGTTATGTGTTTGTAGAGCAACGGTGTCATTTCCTTCTCTACTTCGATTGCTGTGAGAGAACTTTTGCAGCATATCTCTTGCGGATATGAAAACTTAACGGTACTGTTGGAGATATTAGTAATGGAAAACCTGACTTGGTCAGGATTCATTTAGCAACATAATTTCAAAACTCTTGCTGTATTTCTAAACCAAACCAAAGATAGTGAAACGGAACTGGATTTCATATTTTACACTACATGATCGCATACATTCAGGAATTGAGTGATCTTCGGAACCCGCATCCCTGCTAGGGATCTCACTTTGGTCATGGCAATAATAAGGCCCTCGATGTGCACACCTATTGATAGTACAAAAAATGTTCTTCAGACTGTGAGGTATATAGTGGGAGGAACCATTTGGAGATACCCTTGGACCATTGTGAGGGTATGCATTATAGGTTCATGGCATGCATTTGTGAAGGGCCGAGAGTGATGTCCGTTGTGAGAATTTGTGGTTTGTGTGTGTTGGAGATTAGATTAGTGTTCATGTGATTGCATATCGCAGCTAAAAGTCAAGTGGGAGTGACGTTGATCCCTGATCCCTACAAGATCCCAGACTAGTATGGCTAGACAAGATTCAAACTTCCTAACATTCAAACTCCCTCTTTAAGAATAAACTTCCTCTACATGCACCACCGTCAGATGGATGCTCAATTGGATGGAAATGATGATGGATGGCCGCCATTGTTAGTTTGACTACCACTGGCCAAAAATCAAAATCCAACCTTGGCAACCTTTGCAAGTCATTCCAAGTGTGCCGCAATCATTCCAACCGATGTCGTCCTCTGCATGATGCATAACTAAGATATAATGACATGAATCTTTACAAGGAGAATATTAGAATGGCTAATCAAAATCCCCATACAACAAGAATCTTGGAATCAACGAGCAACAATGAGTTCTAAGAGATTAAAGGGAAATGAAGGAGAAACTAAGAAAGATCGAAGGATTGGTGTCTTACATCGATTCCTTAAGAATTGGTGGCTATTCTCAGATGTGAATGTCTTAGAAAAATTGTTTCTTTCGGACTCAAAAAATACAATGGAAAAGCATGCACACTTACTCATTAAAAAAATAAAAACATACACAATTGAATTGGGCAAATATAATGCAAACGAGGCCGTAATTGTCCTTGTGTTCCATTAAAGTCTCACCAGACACTAAGTAGTTTCTCTCCTTAGGTTGTTTTCTCTTGACCTATTGGAAGAAACTCACGCAGCTTTTCTTGTATCAATTTGCATACAACTTGGATATGGAGTCGAAAAGGTATAACTATGAAACAATGAAATCTTCTCTGCTTATCTTGGCCAAAGGAAATCCATGGCCCCTCAAATGTAAGAGAAGATGGTAGATAAAAAGCAAATAAGATGCATTATCTTGTCCATTCACCCAGATTTAGCGGGTTACTTGATAAACCATTTACGTCGGACGCTTCAATTGCTCATAAACCTAGGGTCAAGAAAACAAGGACAATATCAAGGGTGGGACCTGCAGCCATAGCATATGCCCTCCAACAAAGTGTAGCAAGCTCCAAATAGGAGAAGAAAGCCAAGTGGCAATGAGGACAACCAAGTTAATAATATTGCGCTTTCCATTCCTAGGCCCCAAAGGCAAGCATTTTAGCCTGTTGCTCCATATCAAAATCGAACTCAAAATGTACCAGCTCAGCTTGTTTTCAATCCAAATGTTGGTCAAAGAGTGTGGCCACAGGATGCCGACATTAACTCAGGCTAAGAAGAGTCTTCCCCCTCTCAACATTTCTTATTCAGAGGCCTTGAAAATGTTGGTAAAAAGAAGATACATACAACTGATACAACCAAGACTTCCGCCAAATCTGTTACCCCTTTAATATGACCATGATGCTCATTGCAAATAACATCAGGCTCCCAGACACATGCCACAGAAAGGTGTGCACTTTTGAAGCATGTAATTCAAGACTTGATTGAACAAGGGAAGATCAAGGTTCCTGCTCCCATTGCCCCTAACAATATCGTGCTGAATCCCATCCTAGCGCATAATGTCAACAGTGCATTGACTTCAGGGAACACGGTTAATTTCGTAGAAATGGTTGGTCAACCATAGGAGCCTTCGAAAAGCATGGCTCTGATCCAAGGAGAAATGGGTACGGGAGTGGTGTCCATCTACCAAATGATCATGGTGTCAAGATCAAGAGGAATTCCTGTCCTATTATGGTTTGGGTTGAGGTCTGCATATTAACTTCCTGCTGTAGAAATTTCAAGAGAACCCCTCATCTTGCCAAATTCGTGGGCAATGACCACATTCCAGGAGTCCATAGAGATGCCAAGGAGTAACATCATATAGTGCAAGTTGCAGTGAGCCCAGATTGTTCTTCCAGGTGCTCCCCTGATGGAAAAAGTAATCACCTCATGGGTAGCCTCCTGTCTAAGATACTCCTGTGTACTCATGGGTACATTCCGTTTGTGCTGAAGCAGGAAGCATGAGCCGAGTGGTCGTTGTTGCTAGAAGGGAACCAATGTGGCAGGCCCAGCGTCCTCCTTATAGAAGTCTGGGGATACATTGCCGTGGGGCAGTTTAATAGATGTTCCCACACGCATTTCTATTTGAGAATTGATGTCCACTTCTAAGGAATGTAGGGAGACCTTTGTGAAAGTCTTGAATGAGTCACATGTTAGGAAAGAGTGTTCCCAACCCACCCCCCACCTGTAACTTTGTAGAACAAAAAAGGCTTTTAAAAGGATTCACATGGGCACCACAAAACAGATGGGCCTCACCTATCATATAAAACCGCCTTATTAGGCCTTTACAACAACTCCCCAGCGACACCTATACAAAGATAAAGATCAATAGGACCGGAAGCCAATGCCACAAAAACCCAAACAGCCAGAAAAAGCTCCGCAAAGTCCCATAGATAAAACCAGGCCTAAACAGAGGGCCAGGCAAGAAACACACAAAAAAGAGAGCTGCAATGACCCAAACAACTCCAGACAATTTGTAAAAACTTCCGCAAGGGCTCAGATTTCAGAAACAGCTTCCCCCTACAAACAATTGCACATATGGTTGGGCAATTGTTATGCACAATTGTTAGCCCCACAGACTATCACATTTTCTGATGATGAATTAGTGGAAGAGGGGAAGGATCACAACAAACCATCAACTCCCCACACAATGTGGCAAATATGAAGTACCAAAGATTTTGATGGTCTGTTGTGCCCATTATAAACAGATACTAAGTTAGGCATCAAACACTCTTCTTTCAAATCCAGCTCCATGACAGTCAAGGCTTTTAATGAAACGAATAGAGAAGTGTTGGGGGAGGTCAACCTAGTCATACAGATAGGACCCATTCACATCTCGATTCCCTTTCGTGTGTTGGATATCCAATCCACCTTCAATTTGCTCCTAAGTTGCCCTTAGACTCATAATCTATGGGCAATTCCTTCCACATTGCATTCAAGAGTGAAGTACTTGCCCAGTGACAAGATCATTACCATTTTTGCTAAGGGCAACAACGTCACTGATGATGAGGGACGTGGATTGGGTGGTAAGGAGCTCACCACCCACCTTGGCTGTGAAATGACGTGGCGAGATGTGATTGGTGGGGCAGCACACTGTCAGAGATGAGCCGAGTATATAGCTGAAAAACCATTAAAAATCTCGGGCCCATCTTTGAGAGCGTACGGCCCCACCAATCAGTATGTGTTTGTCCTGATGTATCACAGATTCATAGGTTCAGCCGTTCAGGTACCTGATCAGTATGTGTTTGTCCTGCCCATGGAAGACCAAAAGCTTTAAAATTTTCTAAAAGCCAACTAATAATAATAATAATAATAATAATAATAATAATAATAATAATAATAATCAAAAAGGTAAAACCAGAAAACACAGAAACATAGATTTCGAAGCAGTAAAAGAGTTGTTCCGCCTAGACAATTTGGATACTAAAAATGAGCTGTACGATTTGAGTTCACACGCGGGTAATGATCCAACTCAAGAGTTTGATCAGCTTTTACGAGAGAATCACCATGATGCCAAAGGATTTTGAGACCATGAACATGGGCACCAGTAAGAATCCTAATAATGTCAAAATCAGCACTGCTTTGTCCCTTTTGATAGATAGAATGGAACATTTCCTAAGATCTCGGTTGTCTTTGTTTTGCTTTTCATATGCAGAGATTTCTGGATTGGATTTTGAATTGATTTTTCATTGCCTGCCATTAAAAGAAGGTTGCAAGCCAGGAAAGCAGAAATTAAGAAGGCACCATCTAAATTGCTACTCAAGCTGAAAGAAAAGTGGTCAAGCAATATGATGTAGAGTTTCTTCTCATCTTTAATCACCCTGAATAGTTGACGAATATCGTACCAGTTCCCAAGAAAGATCATAAGGTGTGTATATGAATCAATTTTCACAACCTGAACAAAGCAAGTCCAAAAGACGACTTCCTGCTCCTTCATACAGACATGTTGATCAATAACATCAGGAGCAATAAATTGTTCTCTTTCATGGATGGTTTTTCAGCTATAATCAAATAAGAATGGCTAAAGAAGATTGTAAAAAGCATCATTCAGAACTCCTTAGCGGACATTTTTTTATAAGGTCATTCCATTTGGGCTAAAAGAATGCAAAAGCTACGTACCAAAGAGCAATGATAGCTCTTTTCATGATATGATCCAAAAAGAGATGGAGATTTATGTTGACAACATTATTTTCAAGTCCTGGTCGCTAGAAAAGCATCTTCAGGGGTTGGAAAGATTGTTTGATTGGCTGGAGAAATTTAAATTACGGTTGAATCTGGCAGAGTGTGTCTTTGGAGCATCCTCTTGCAAACTCCTGGGATACACAGTTAGCAAAGAAGGGATCAGAATTGAGGAAGGGAAAAGAAAGGTTATTCTGGATATGCCTCCAACTCGAACTAAAAAAGGAAGCCTGTGGTTTTCAATCACCTCTAATATGTCAAACTTTGTAACCCAGCTGACTCTAGTTTGTGAGCTGATGTTTAAGTTGTTGAAGAAGAATTCACCTTCTAAGTAAAATGTTGGCTGTGTTGAAATTGGGGTGCCTTTAATCTGTGCTTATGCAGGGGTCCTCGATCCATCGACCACCCTAATCAACTGATTGGAATTCTCCATTTTTTTTAGTTTGCTCGCTAGACAATTTTGGCCATGTTCAGTCGATCAAACACAGTGACCTTGATCGATCGACAATTCGGTCAATGGCACTCGATCGAT
Source organism: Liriodendron chinense (assembly GCA_003013855.2). NCBI lineage: Eukaryota > Viridiplantae > Streptophyta > Magnoliopsida > Magnoliales > Magnoliaceae > Liriodendron > Liriodendron chinense. The sequence continues at coordinate 1,272,207 of ML058437.1, read as the reverse complement.
CAAAGCTCAGATCGACGGAGCACGCGGTTTTATGTAATTGTGCGATTTGTTTCCTATTCCGGGCGTAACACTATATATATGGGTGTAATACGAGATGAGGGTAGAACAAGGAGAGCAAAATCATTTCTAAGGTTTGGAAGGGAGGAAATTAGGGTTCTCGCATCTGTAAGTTGATTCCATATACTTTCATCTTCATAGTGGATTGCTTGTCGCCTTGTGCCGTGGTTTTTTCCCACAAGGGTTTTTCCACGTAAAATCGTGTGTTCTCTGTGTTTCTTATTTTCGTTTGTTTGTCGCTTGTTTGATTCTACATGGTGATTGCTTCTGCGGCACCTCAACAGGCTGTCAAGTTTCCTTCAAGAAAATCAAGAAATATCTGCTTAACACTCTAGTTTTGGTCTAGCCTATTCCTGTTGGGCCATTATTTTTGTATCACATGATTGTGGAAAATTCGATTCATGCCGTATTGGGGAGCACAATGAGTCAGAGAACAAAGATAGAACCATCTATTACCTTAGCTGGAAATTCATTAACTACGAAGCCATATATATTGTGTTGTAAAAGACCTGCTTGGCCATTGTTTCAGCTAGGTAGAAGTTAAGGCAGTATCGGATTGCACAGCCGGTGCTTCTAGCTGCGAGGATGGACCTGATGAAATATTTGGTCGAAAAGTCAGCCTGGACTAGAAGGCAAGGTGGAAGCTATTGGTTTCAGAATTTGATATTACTTATGTGACATGGAAAGCCATGAAAGGTAGGCGTGTCAACAGGTTGGGTTAGGGTTAGGCTATGCTTTGTCCAAGCCCAACCCGCATTGTTCAATATAGGCCCAAGCCAATGACAAGCCAAAATAGTCCAGCCTGAGCCCAAGCCTGAGGTTTGGTAGAGAGAGAGAGAGATGGGGGTGGAGGTTGATGCAGTAACATGAGCAGTAAATGAAGTAACATGAGCAGTAAATGAGGATTTTTATGTACTGTATGTATTAAAAGATTGCCCTTACAAACCTTAATGGGCCAGGATAGGCCAGACTCAAGCTGAGCTGACAGGCTGTTATTCATAGTTTAAACCCAGCCAGATTGAGAAAAAGACCTGAATTTTAAGACTAAACCCATCCCTCATGCCTGATACTCCAGCCCAAGCCCGGATTATTGAGAGCCCTAATAAAAGGGCAGGCCTTAATTGGCCATTTGGCTGAGCACCTAATTCTGATCAGCTCAGGACTCCTTTTCCAGATGAAGAGATTCTAGCTTTGAAGAGGATTGAGGAAGAAAGAGAACCAATCGCTGGGCCATGTTCTTTGATGGTGCCAAGAATGACAAAGGACAAGGTAAGATCAAATACATCGACAATGTAGCAGAATATACACCTCTTATAGCATGGCTGGAGGAAGCTATCATCATAGGCATAAAGAATTTGGAAGTGTTGAGCGTGATCAATAGTCAGATCAACAGAAAATGACGGACTAAAAAATAAAGACTCATCATGTATCATGCCTACTTAGAGAATTTGACATAAGAGTTTGAAGAAATATCTTTTTTACATACGTCCCTAGCATCAAGAATCACTTCACGGATGCCTTGGCTACTTTAGCTGACATGGTGTGAACACCCAACGGGACTCACAGTTGCACTATTCCCTTAAAAGATGCAACTACAAATAGAGGAAGCTGAGCATGCACCAGATAATTAGTAAGCTTGGTATGTTGATATCAAGCGAGTTCTAGTTGACCGATCCCTACATATATGCCACTCGCACAGATCCTCACATTAGTCACAAATTGGCAAGTCGGTTTATCGTTAGTGGTAAGTTGTAAAAGCAAGCCCCAAATCAAGTTTTGGTAAGATATGTTCTTGAGCAAGAGGCTAAGCACATTATGGCGTAGATGCACAAGGGAATTTGTTGGCCCCATATAAATGAGCCCATAACAGTCCCAAAAAAAAAATCTATAACTCATATGAATGGACTTATGATGGCCGCAAAAAGACTTGGATACTTTTGGTTATCTATGGAAACGTTGTGGTCAGTATGTTCGATGATGCTCATGAGCATTTCATTCCCACATTTTTTTTCTTTTTTCAATCATCTACCTTGCTTCTGAAGGTGAGCTAGCACAAGAGATGTACAGAGTTGATGTCACACATCATTATGGTGGGCCCAACAAAAGCTTTGTTTTGCAAGAGTGGATTAGATGCGGACTGGCTTAACTCAATATAGTGTTTCCTTCACTGTGGGGCCCACCTTGATATATGTATTGTATATCCACACCTTCACTCTGTTTTGCCAACTGATTTTAGAGCATGAGCCAAAAAAAAATGAAGCAGATCCAAATCTTAAGTGGGCCACACAATGGTGATGGAATGCTCACCATTAAAAACTTTCTAATGCCCACCACAATAATTTTTATTTTTCATCCAACCTATTCATAAGGTCACACAGACCTAGATGAAGGGAAAAAAAGATAATCTTGATCAAAAACTTTTGTGACCCACAACACGTTTTTAATGGTCGATCACCACTATTTCATGTGGTGTGGTCCACCTGAGATTTGGATCTGCTTCATTTCTATGCTCATGCCCTAAAATGAGCTGGAAAAACAGATGGACAGCATGGATATACAATACATACACCAAGGTGGGTCTCATGGTTAGGGCCGCACCTAATCTGCTCCTTTGTTGCACAGACTCCTTAATCTACCTCATCCATATAGGCTACACCCAAAGGAGAGAGTAGGAGTGGGCCACTCGCATGTAACAACTAATATGACAAAAATGAAAAAATGCCCTCCGATGAAGGGCCCAATTCCCCGTTTCCATTTAAAATCAAAAGTTTACACCCCTCAATAGGACTCATTGCTAGGATATATATACCATACAGATAGATTACACACACATATATCTAACTAAAATAAGACATTAATTCTAATGGAATTTATCCACGGCGTACATTCTGGATGTCATATCAAAATGTGAGTCATCCAAAGAAAATATCAATAAGGGGGCATTTGGATCATAAGTTACTTAAGATAAGCTACTTATGCTTTAAGTAGCTTATCTTGATTTCTACTTATTAAACTAAAGTGATTAAGTAACTTTAAATAAAAAAGCTTACTTATAAGTGATCATAAACCAAACTTAACTTATTTGGTGGGTATCCAAACGGGCCCTAATAGTATATTCATGTTGGCATGCAAAATTGTATAATATACTCTGCTGAGTGCATCCCGACCCAGACACTGGATTCCAATATTTGGAATAATGGATACAACATTAATCAGAAAAAAGAGAATAGACCATCAAACAATTGCTAGTTTTAACAATTTCTTTATACTTGCTCTCAAGTTCAAATCCAAATCAGCGCGCTAATCTGACAATCCTAACCCGTCCAGTGTCTGGCAGCTTTTACCTGATAATTTGCAAATAACTGCTCACTCTTGGCTTATCATTCTACTCATCCATTTGCAAGATGATGAGGGGAATGTCCCAACCCATCTCTGCGAAAGACATACTTCAAGTGCCCCATGCTAGAATCAAACACAAAGTTGGGAGATCTTCCATTGGTAGTTTAAACATTTCTATCCATTCCGATACAAGGAAATTAAAGATTGAAAGAGCCACCTACCAAAAGGACTAAAAGAAAATTTTGAAGTTTGCAGAGGTCTTACCAAGAGAATCACATTGTGCCTTTCTTTCTGCAGAATTTGCATTATCAACAATAAAAGAATAGATACAAAACAAGTAGAAGCTCTACTAAAAATTAAGCAAAGCTTACAAGCAAATAGTTACACTTCACATAACCATACACACTGATCGAAGAAAGATCAAAACCTCAACAAACAATGCATTGATTTATTTTTTTTTCTTTTATTTGGCAGATAAATCATTTCTTCTTATCAGTAGCTTTTGATGCAGGCAGCGTTCTGAACATTTTATCCCACAGAGAAGAAGTGATCCCAAAACCTCTATTCTGAATTCTGAAGTGATGATTCAAATGATATCTCTGGTGAACACAAAGCACTCTGTTATTATGACATTATTTACAAGAAATTCCCAACCAAACATGCATCCTTCATATGAGACCAATGATGTCACAAGCTCACATGAGAGAGGGTTTTTCTTATAAAAAGATGTGTATGGATGAGTTTATATGCAAATAGGCAGACTGGTGATAGTTCACTCAATTTCAGCTTTCTAGTAGATCCCCATACATGTACTAAGATCTGAACCATCCAAAGAGTGATCTCCAGTATGGACAGAGCACGGTTCACACTGACCAATCAAACTTAACCGTATTATTTCTCTTAACCATAGTATTTTGCTCACTGAATTGGGGACTGCCAAGAATTTATTTTCAACCATACATTTGGTAGATGGCTATGATTGTTCGAGCAGTGTGACTTCCAGCCTCTTCTGCCCATATATTTGGACGATCTGGATTGACTTTCATGAATGCCACATGCATGGAATCATTGACAAAAAAAAAAAAATTAAATAAAAAAAGTGCCACATGCATGATGGATGAGACACCACGACTTTAAAACAGAGGTGAATTATCATCGGCATCTTCCTTTCTCCTTACCTTTAGATTTCGAGCAACTTCTCTAGATGGCTGTCCGTGATGTAGATAATAGTGAGTAACATCATACATTACATAACCCAACAAGCCGCCGCCAAACAAAGCAGGAGCAGTTGAAGGAGTGGATACAAGTTTAAACAGGTTCCAGAACTGGTGGCCATATGTCATGCAGAATAAAACAGCAGTAGCAGTAGTGGCAGCAGCAGCAGAAGAAAAAGAAAAATAAGAGCAATCATTTTCTCAGGAAGAGTAGTGCATTCTTATCATCCTTATTGAAACTACAGATATTAAATATTTGTTATTGAACTTAAATGAGCTAAGAATGGGAACATGTTGCTCGCTAAAACTGAGGAGATCCATACCGGCACACAGAGAATGGCTGTTGCAGCAGGAGGAAAAACTAGGCGTAATCCATCCATCGGGTGCTTATGATGGCAGCCATGAAGAAGGTAATGGAGAGTGTTTCCCCTGCAGGAAGCATAGAAAATCTCTAGAAAATACAACATTGCTACCGTTTGATTGCGAAGAAAGCAATCATCTAAACAAAAACACCTGGTATTAAATAGGCTGAAGAAGACAAAACATGGACATTGAAAAAAAGAAAAAGAAAGACATACCAGTAACTTTTCGTGTTGATATGGAAAAGGAAGCGGTGCAAACTATACTCCATCAATGTCCACACAAATATCCCAGCAACCACCATGAGAGCCACCTGAGGAAGTGGATGACCCATTTGGATAGACATGGACACCAACCAACATACCACTGGCAACCAGATGAGTGGGATCACCCACCATACTGTGCGGGTTAAGAACTGTTTGTAGTTGTAAATGAGTCAAGAAAGATGATAATAATAAATTAGATTCACAAGCGAAGTAGATATTGGCAATCAACAAGCCACACTCCACAAGACCCACCTACAGCTACCATGTACCCTATCCAAACCCTGCATCAGGTATGCTCCTCTGAGTACATGCCATGGCTTAAGAAAACAGGGAAGGCCAATCATCAGGTGGAACCCACATGTACCAAAAGAACTGTTAAAAATAACTCTCCGTCCACATTCATTTTACATGTTTGGCCCGCCTATTGACTGCACTGCCCTAATTTTTCGACCACAACATCTACATGGTATGGCCACCTGATGCAGCTTGGATGTGGCACATTTTCAACGATTGCACAATTGTAAAGTTCACATACAAAATCAGCAAACCTCATGCCAACTATTATTATGTAAAAAGCTACAGAGTACGACCTCGCAGAAGTCACTTGCAAAAAAGCGTGGACCTTCCTTGCTAACAATAGGCTGGTGAACCCATTTCTGGTAAGCTTCCCCAAGATGGCCAACCTGCAGAAGTTTTTAAAAAGAGATGACATCAAACAACAACAATTCTGGCAAGCCACAGAGAAATGGAACTTCTGTAAAGATCTCTATAGGAAGTATCATCTGAAAGGACATGAAACCAACCTGGAAAACAATAGGCTTATTCAAGTCCACAGTAAATGCAGGTGCAACCATCTTGGTACCTTATTGACTGGAGGCACAATTAAATAAACATGGCATCTTAGTTGATTAAATGTAAACCTAATAACAACAGGATAAACAAGAAAATGAGACCCAATAAAAAGGAATTGCCAAAGCAATGGTGTAGGAAGTCCTAATAGGTCATGAATTCATCAAGACTTCTATTTCGAAGGACTAGCTTTACAGCACTACATGAACAGGGTTGCAATGAACTGAAATAATAATATTATTGGAGTTTTGGAGTAAACCCAATCTGTAGTAGATCACTTAATGAGTTAAAAATACAAGGTCAAAAAGTTCTATTTAATGTTTTAACTACAATAACAATGCAGTATGAACTCACATGGAACTTACTAGTTACCACTAATCCATTCGTGAGATCAACATTAAGAGCTATCAGCATGAAGAACCTAGACCTTCAATTCAGTACAATTAATGAACAAATAGCAAAGAAACCAAGATGAGTATAGATTATTCAATCCAAGATCTCCCTGGTCAGAAGCCTAGGTAAAGGAGCATTTTCTAGAGCTGTACACGAACCGAGCTGGCTCAAAAAGCTCGCTCGGCTCAATTCGAAAAGGCTTAGTTTGGCTCAGTTCGACAGGTGGTTCAAACCAAACCGAGCCAAATTATTGGGCTCATTCAAAATTCAAGCCGAGATCAATTCAGCTTGGTTCGAAACCAAGCTCAGATCGGCTCAGTTTGATTTTAGAATATATGATTTTTAAATAGATAATATATTAATAATTTAATATTTTATATATAGCTTAGATCTATATGAGGACTCAACAAAACCTAGAAAATGACTAACTAGACTCAACAAAATATAACCCCTTTGCAAAGTCAGTATGCGGGTTGAGCCAGGGGTGCAGGGGGCGGCGCACCCCTGCCTGGGATTCAGGGTGGAGCGCCCGAAAGCCCAACGGTTTTTTTTTTTTTTTTTTTTTTTATTTAGGGGGAAGAAACTAGAAGAAAATCGAACAAAAAATCATTTTTTTCTACAAAATGAGGGACTCTTGTGTGGCGTAACAATACCTGGACGATATCGTCCAGGAATCGACAATATTTGGAATCAGCAAAGAAATAAAACGTGATAAATTGATGATATATTGTGCAATATCGATATATCTGCCGATATATCGATATCGCACGATATATCGTGCGATACACAAGAATCAGGCCACTGGCCTGTTATTACTGAGCCAGTTTGTGTCGTTGGTTTCCAATATCAATAATATCGGCCGATATTATCGATACTGCAAACACTGATACCACCTATATGTTATAGGCCAGCAACTAGCTGACATACCAGCCAACCTTGACCAGATACATTGGATGTATGACCTAGATCCATCGCACCACCTACCTCGTGTTAGTTATTGGGTGATGAACATCCATTCCTGATTCAGCATAATGCAGCAAAATCCCCTACATGCTCTTTTGCTCACCATGTTTGATGCGCCTACTCAATTGGAAACCAATTTTTCGATTTCCAATAACAACCTTCCCATTTAGAGGAGGGTTTAGATGATGGACAGGACCCCAATTAGTTGGGATGGGGCTTAGATGATAATGAACCCTTCCAAGCAAACAGGAATTCCCCAACTGTATGTAAGTTCAAAAGAAATATGTATTGAAGAAAGAAAACCAAGTCGGTCATTGGCTTAGTTCTGTATAAAATTGAAGCTTATATTCAGAACATGGTGCTTGTTTGGACAAATTCCATGTTCATCAACAAGTTCTCTACCTTGCTGGAAGCTAGGAACATTATTTTTCACAGCATGTCCAATTGCAATCGAGACACAAACAAACTTATAATTGGTTTTAACCAAATTGAGAAGAAACTAAAGAACCCGATTACAAGCTTAGAACACGAAAAATAAATAAATAAAAGAAATCAAACACAACATCAAATTTACAACCACATTCCATAATCCAACATCCATGATGTAACCAAATGGCTACAGAAGTCGATTGATCAAGGTTTGAAGAATCCACCCATTGAAATTGTCTTAATTGATGATCTAGACTACATCCATGGTCTAATGATTAATTTGATGGGATTAACGGTTAGATTACATTATGAGGCTGGGAGGAGCAATCGACTGATCATTATATATCTAGGATTTATTTGTTTTAGTTAATTATTAGGGTTTGAATAAGTATTTAATAATTTTCCCTTTTTGCATTTTCATCACTTGTTTTGTGCGCCACTTTTGGGTACTAAATGATGTCTAAAGGATACATATGTGGTCCCGTCTGATAGCCTATTGAGTTAGCTTTCAAACAATTCCAATATCATGCGATTTTGACTCCATTTGAGTGAGTTATGGCCCATTTACACAAGGCCCAAATGGGGTAATGGGATTCAGGGGTATTTTGGTAATTTCTGTTATTAAGGCTTCTTTGCTTTGTTTAAGTCTATATAAAGCATGTTATGGAGGTAATGCACTATTATGATGATGATTTAAATAAAACTTCTTTGATTTTGTTGTTTTTTTATTCGATAGAAGATTTAGAGGAGTTTTTTACAGTCTCTAACGTTCAGCTAGAGGATTATTGGGTTCTTTCCCACAATCTCTTTCTTCTTTTCTTTGATCTATTTGCATCCCTTTTTAAGGTTTGCATTAATTGGTAATGGAGCAAGTTCTGCTCTTAGGATTTTCTCTTCTCTCTTTCACTTTTCTCTTCTCTTCCCCATCTTCTTTCCACCAAACCTACCCTCATTTTCCTAAATTAGACTATTAATTCAGCCATTCCACCTTAAACCATATATAATCTACATCTCATCTAAACCATCACCCTACCTCTATACCAAATTTCAAAAGCAAACAGCCCATACCCTATCATACACCCAACCTTCCCAAAACCTTTTTCCACTACCTTCCCCCACCCTAAAAAAACAAATAAATAAATAAATACTTTCTCGCATGCTCTGCAAAAACCTGCTAGCATATATGCATTAGAAGAGGGACAACTTAGAATCTTGGTATGGCTACAAAACCTCAGGAAGAAACTGTATCAACCTTGTAACAAGTGACCGATCTCATTACAAAACAGTTGGTTGACATGGACACTTGTTTCATAGTTGAATGATATTTTCTTGAGCAAATTCTCTTATTTCTCTGCGATAGTTGTTGAGCATTCTCACAGTTATTGCATTCTTTTTGTGATTTGAACTTACATCTTGTATGTTGAATCTTATTGCAATTAGTTTCTTCTTTGAATAGTTGCATTAAATTGGTATTAGAGCAAGTTCTGCTCTTAGGACCATCCGATGGTATCTGAAGGTTTAACAAATATGGACCATCCGATGGTCAAAGAGATGGATAGTGTTACAATCATAGTAGCAAACTGCCAAACTCTATAGAAGTCGACACAACAGTACCATCTCGATGTCAATCAAGGCGTGCAGATCAGAAACCGACTGTGATGGAGGAGCCACAATCGACATCTAGAACATGGAGGACCAACAAGAAGCAAAAGAAAAGCCGCCATGTATTTCAATGTCATATTATGCAAAAGCTGCCCGTCAATCGTGTAGGTCTCCACTATAAGCTGCCAACGAGGCCGAAAAAGACATGCTATAAACAAGAATCTTCGCATGAGATTATGACCACCAATTTAAACTCGATGACAAGTTTCTTTCAAAGCCAAGTTGAAGCCACACAAGTCAATTGATCATGATTTGAAGAATCCAACCATTGAAATTGTCTTAATTGATGATCTGGACTAAATTCATGGCCTAGTGATCAATTTGATGGGATCAACGGTAGATTCCATTATGGAGCTGGGAGGAGTAATCGGATGATCATTATATTTGTAGGATTTTTTTAGTTAGTTATTATTTAATAATTTTCCCTTTTTGTATTTTCGACACTTTTTTGGTGGGACACTTTTGAGATAACCAAATGATGTCTAAATGATAAGGAAGTAGTCATGTTTCATAGCACATTGAGTTAGCTTTCAAATGAGCCCAATATGATGTGAGTTATGGTCTATTTATATAAGGCTCATAGGGGGTGACGGGATTCAGGGGTATTTTGGTAAGTTTCTATTATTAAATCTTGAGACAATGCCGTAGAGACGCTTACATTTTGGTGGAATTCCAAAAAAAAAAAGCTTGCTTTTAAACAGTTTCCTAAAACCCGCCTAAGTTTTTGAAATATGGCCAAAAAACTACTTTGACCAACCGCAGTTTAAACATTCCGTCCGCTGTTTTTGAAAATGAGCATCATGCCCTCCCCTTTTGTTATTTGTGCAAGCTTTTGAAATCCACTCTAGATGTGACTGCACCGTGGCCCATGGAAATGGGTTTATTTGATCCATGCCGTTCATTCTTTCATTAATCATGATTTCAAGTCATGAGCCCTAAAATGAAAAAGATCCAAATCTCTTGTGGACCCCACAAGAATTAACAGTGTCAATTAAATCCTACAACAACAACAAAAAATGATAGGGCCCACTGTAATTGTTTTTTGTCGTCCAACCTGTTGATTAGGTAAAGTGTACCTAAATTAAGGGCCATTATAATTCTTTTTTATCCATCTAACATGTTCGGGCCCCAAGCAATTATTAAGGGTAGGTGTTTAATCCTTAATTTTCTCTTTCCCACTTGAGATTTGGATCTACCTCATATTTATCTCGCAAAATCAATGGACGGTGTGGATGTAGTACATGTACCATAATGCAGCCTAACGATCTGGATTTGGAAGAACCCCACGTGGCTACAGCCCCGCGGATTAGTTACTGACAACGCGAGTAGTGAGGTTCGCTACTGAGGTGACTTCACCAAGTTCCGTGGTCCCCACCATGATGTATGTGTTGTATCCACACTGTTCATCCATTTGTAGAGATCATTTTAAGGCATGAGCCAAAGAATGAGGCAGATCCAAAAATCAAGTGGACCCCACCACAAAAAACAGTGGGGACAGTGATGCACACCGTTGAAACCTTCCCAGGGCCCACCATGATGTTTCCTTGAGATCCAACCTGTTAGTAAGTTAACACAGACATGGATGAAGAGAAAACATAAATATCAGCTTGATCAAAAGCTTCTGTGGCCCCCAAGACGTTTTCAAAGGTAGGCGTTCAATCCCCTCTGTGGTGGGGTCTACTTGAGCTTTGGATCTGCCCAATCCTTTGGCTCGTGGCCTAAAATGATCTCTCCAAATGGATGGACAGTGTGGATACAACATATACATTATGGTGGGGCTCATAGAACTTGGTGACGTCACTTAGTGAATCTCACTGCTCACTTGCAACCTCGAATGAGCTAGACCCAAATTTCTTGCCAACGCCTTTTCGCAAGAAGTTATAGCGTAGTTCCTGCACTGGATGCTAGGTGGGGCCCACCATGATGTTTGTGAGAAATCCACTCCATCCATCTATTTTTTCATATCATTTTAGAACAAGAGACCAAAAATCATGTGGATCCAAAACTCAAGGTGCCCATACAAGAGGAAACAGTGGGGATTTAGTGACCACCATTGAAACTGTGGTGATTGTCCATTAATGGGCCAAAAAGTTTTGGATGAAGCTGATATTTGTTTCTACACTTCATCCAGGCTAATATGAACTTATCAACATATTGGATGGCAAATAAATACTATGGAAACATTAAATGTGCCCTACAAAGTTTTTTAATCGTAGGATGTTCAATAACCATTGTTTCCTAGGATATAGCCCATATGGGATCTGCTTCATGTTTGGGATAATGCCCTAAAATAATCTATAAAAATGGATGGACGACATGAATACAGAATACATGTATCATGGTGGGCCCACCGGGGGCGGGCTGCAACGTTTGGCCAGGAGGAAGAGAGGGGTGGGTTGTGAGGTTTGGCCGTTGGGAGGAGAAAGAGGGGGAGGGTGTTTGAATGGTTTTCTTCAAGGGTAGCATTGTCTTTTTAAAAATACAGTACTGAATATTTAACGGTGTTAGACAGAGAGCATTTTTTTTTGGCTAACGTTCGAAAATTTAGGTGGGTTTTAGGAAACCGTTTAAAAGCAAGCTTATTTTTGGAATTCAACCAAAATGTTGGTGTCTATATAGCATTGTCTCTTAAATCTTCTTTGTTTGATTTAAGTATATATAAAGCCATGTTATGGAGGTGTAATGCACTATTATAATGATGATTTGAATAAAAACTTCTTTGGTTTGTTGTTTCTTTATTCGGCAAAGATTTGGAGATGGGGTTTTTCATGGCCTCTAGCATTCAGCTTGAGGATTGTTGGGTTCTTTCCACAATCTCTTTCTTCTGATTGTTGGGTTCTTTCCACAATCTCTTCCTTCTTTCCTTTGATCTGTTGGCCTCCCTTTTTAGGGTTCGCATTACTCCAGAGGCATGATCATCCTCATCAAAGATCCAAATTCAAAATGCCATATTCTCTCAAAGAACACACAAGGAAGACTTCAAAAACACACTAATTCTTCCATCAAAATCTCTATCAATCCAAAATAATAATAATAAATAAATAATAAAAAATATTGAACCCCAAATGGGCATCAGAAGCACAAATTGTGAAAGATTTTTTTCCAAAATGCTCATTCATTGGCCTAAAATGAGCAACATTTCTACGAATGATCCTAACCCTTGAACCCTTTCAACAATCATTTAAAATTTACGTTAAAATAAAATTCTCCACAACATATCCATATAAAATTAAATTAAAAAAAAAAAAAAAAATTCCAAGCTCCAGACCTCAATTTCATTAACAAGACACAAAAACACTCTTCCAGAACCAAACCCCGAAATTCCTAAAACTCCAACCCAAACAAGATCCCCACCGTTCATCCACCAAGAAAAAGCCTACAAATCTCAGATATCCAGATCCAGAAATTAAAAAGGAGTAAAATCTGACGAGAAAACGTGAAATCGCAGAGAGATAGAAATAACCAACCTGGGAGAACGCCGGATCTAGAAGATGCGATTTCGCAGCCCTAGAAATGGATCCACCCCTTTCTTCTTCTTCTCCTTTCTCTTCGGAGAAGCAGAAAAAAGGAGGGAAACGGTGGGATTTGATCTTTATACAGGAGCTTAAAAGAGGCATTGTCACCATTCATTCAAACGGCTCTTCGAAATGGTAGCTGGACCTCTCATTTCCATTTTTATTAGAAAATTTCATAATCTCGATGAAACCGTCAATGAGAATAAGCTTGTGGGGTCCACAGAGTTTCCTATGATAAATCCAATCCGTCCATCAGTTTCTCAATCCCGCATTAGGAAAGCAATCCAATAATCAGTCAGATTCAATACTCAGGTGAGCCACACCATAGGAAACAGTAGGGATTAAACATCCACTATGGAAGCTTTGTGAAAGCAGCAGAAGTTTTGTATCAGGATTATATTTCTAAATTCAGTTTATCTGAGTGGTATTAACACTATGAACGGTTTGGATGGCATAGAAATATCACGGTCGGCTCCAGGAACGTTTCAACGGTGGAAGTTTCCATTCTCACTGTTTCCTTTGGTGTGGCCCACGAGACCTTTGGATCTGCCTTATTTTTAAACGTTTATCCTATTGTAGAACTGATGGACGGAGTGGATTTGTCCCTAGCATCTTTGTGAGTTAAGTGGCAGATAAACATGACAGTGGCCGTGATAATTTGTAACGGTGGGCATTCAATCACCTCTATTTCCTGTAGTGTGGTCCACCTGAGATTTGGATCTAGCTCGTTTTGGGGCTCATAATTTAAAATGAGCTGAAAAAATGGATGGATGGAAGGGATAAAAAAACATACATCACGATGGGGCCCACACTGCTGACCAGTCCGGTAATTTTGGCAGGGGATCGAGAAGTCGCTAGCCAGACCCAAAATTTGCAAAATCAATAAATAAAGTCCCTTTGGTATTTGCTTCTAACAAATATCAAATTGAATTTCAGAAAATAAGATTTTTTAATAAAAGTTACTAATTCAAAAAATAAACATCTTACCTATAAAAATATAGTTGTGTCATCTTGACAAAAAAAGCATACAAATAAAGATGATGCTATTTTGAACAAAACGTATCTAAATCAAAGGTTAGGTTTGTTTATTTTGTCTACTTAAGCAATTGTCCTAATTCAATAAAAGAGTGTCTCAAATTTAGAATTATTTGATTTGTTTAATAAACAGTTAACCCATTTGAATGGAAAAAAAAATGTGTCCATAAGTTGTAAAATATCATGTTAGGACTTGGGGAGACCAAAAACTTAAGTGGGCCCACCACAAGAATTCAATAGGATGGGACTCCCACCCTAGATACTCTTCTCAGGGCCCACCATCTTCTTTTATATGCCATCCAACCCACCTGGATAAAGAGGCATTTACAAATTAGCCAATTCGGGTGGATTACACTGAGTGATTTTTGAGGTTTAATCACGACTTCACATTGTGCTCGTGGCCTGAGTTTTGGATGCCCAAATCTCACGCATTGTGCTGGCTTCTTACATCAGGTGTTCTAGTCGATTTCAATGAGAGTTGTGAAGAAGAGTCATGATGTAAAAATTACAGTTCACACTATGTTGTATAACACAGGGTAGATCTGGGCAAATGGGGGCACCTTGTCATAGATCTTGGTCATTCATTGGGTGGACCAATCAAATCTCGCCACATCAAAGCCTCACCGAACTCAGTGTTTCCTAGTCCTCACCGTATCCGGTTTCGTATAATAGGAATGAAAATTGCATTAATGATTTTGTCTATATCCATTTTTCAGCACCTGACGTGGACCAATCAAAGGCCACCACGTGTCGACACTATGCGACTATATATAACCGGCATAAAACCTACTCTTATCTGAGAGTATCTTTGTTTGATCTTTCTTTTGTGATACACATTTGTTTATAAATGTGGAGACACGAACCCTTACATTTGCCCTTAAAGAACAAATTAGTGTGTGCCACAAGGTCACATGTATCGTGCCAATTAATGAGACAATGTACCTAATATGTTTATAAGAGACCCGTCAAGAATATGAATCTAATCACAAATCTGGCTATAATATTCTATGTGAGGCAGTCTCTCACAGTCCTTCAAAAATGGGAGATCTTTTCCAGAGACGTTTGGAGAGGCTATAGCATGCGAGAAAATTCAAAAGATCTAAAGATGAGACCAATGCATAAGCGAACTCAGCCATGTTTCGGACCCAGATTCGAAGAAATAGACACATTAACGCAGTTGGGTCTGGAACCATGCCCCGATCAAAATAGAGAGAGTGCAAAGAGGGCCAAAGAAGGATATAATTTGTTTGTTAACATATTAATATTGGATAGATCCGAGCCACTCATTAAGGAGATCGAAACAAACAGAGATCACTCAGATGCCCCACTTGATGATTCGTTTCCAATGGTCATTGTTCAATTAGGATTAGAAGAATGAGAGATCTTGATGTGACAGATTTGGTCAATCCCTAATAAAAGATTAATATCAGGTGTCAAATCCCACTTCCATGGTCAAGAATTAGGTGATCTACACCAGGTCACTTGGATGAATGGTCATGATCGCTCTTAAGCTTGAGATCAGTGGGAGATGCTCCCTTGATCAATTTGGAAGAACCATATAGGGGAGTAAAATCTAAGATCCAATGGCTTCAGACTTTTCAAAAACCTTCTTGATTAGAAGATTATGGAGAGTTTCTTAACCAGAAAGCTCATAAGATATGAGTGAAGGATCCAGGATCAGCAAAGAATTCTTAACAAGGGTTTCACTGCCTCGACAATCTATAAAAGGAGCATAAAAAAAAAAGAGAGCTTAAGACCCTACGCTAAACACATCAATCTACCTTTTAGATTATCTTTCTTAGCCTAACCTAGCCTAATTTTACATGTTACTGTCTAGCGGCTCCCGCTATAGTACATTAAGAGTAGAAGTAAATTTCTAAAACTATAAGGGCATGTTTAATTGCAAAATCTAGATTCTAGAAAAAAATCCAAATTCTAGTGTTGGAATCCAAAATTGCATAAACTAAATTAGAAACTCAGATTCCATCTGGAACTTGTTGTTTGGTTAAAAACTGTGTAATCTAGATTCTGTTTGGTTGAAAACTGTGTAATCCAACTGTTGTTTGCGGCATGGCCCACTTGGGCTTCGGATCTGCTTGAGAACTTGACCCCCGGCCTATAGTAGTCCCACAAGACAGATGGCCGGGTTGGATGGGAAATAAACATTACAGTGGGCCTTAAGAAGTTTTTAATGTTAGACATTTAATTAACATTTTTTCCTTTGGTGTGGTCCACTTGAGATTTAGATCTACCTCATTTTTTTTGTCTAATGCCCTTAATTGAACTCTCAAAATGGATGGACCACATGGATATAAAATGCATACATCATAGATGTACAACGCATACATCAAGGTGGGCACCACCTTGGGGGTATTATCATCAATATTGAATGACGCTCGCTTCCACCTCTCTTCCTTTCCGTAGAAACGGTCCCCCACATCGTTTCCACTAATCTCGATTCCAACCAATTTAGGTTTTCAGATGGAATCCTGTTTGGATGGAATTTGCCGCCAAACACTC
The DNA here is from genome assembly GCA_003013855.2 of Liriodendron chinense. Classification (NCBI taxonomy): domain Eukaryota; kingdom Viridiplantae; phylum Streptophyta; class Magnoliopsida; order Magnoliales; family Magnoliaceae; genus Liriodendron; species Liriodendron chinense. Next base: position 1,255,605 of record ML058437.1, on the reverse strand, counting down.
TAGTTAAAATTGGATTTCGTTGGAATCCAGATTTTAAGCTAGAAACAGGTTTTCAAATTCAAACCAAACAAGCCCTAAGTTAATTTTGTAGGAACGTGGTCATTTAAGTTCTGATTTAACTAATCACACCCATTCGGTCACACCTTATTGACCATCCACCTTGATCGTCTGTTCTGATAGATGTATCACGTGTTTATCTTTTTCCTTTTCTCATTTATTTATTAAGTTGTCTCACAACTTGTCGATTATAATGAGAATCATTTTCAAATATTAATGAAATCGACAACATTTCGTCTTTTTAATCTACATGTGTATTCTAATTCCTTTCAGAAATATCAAATTAAAATTGTTGGTGAAAGAACAAGTTCTTAAGTCCATAAACTCACATTTATTATCACAAGGCAAAAAGAATCCGTTCAGAAAGGCTAACCCCTACCCTTTTCGCAAATCACCTGAATAGAAGCACAAATATTGGTGGTTGAGGGGACCCTAGATCCTGTATCCCAATCTCCAATTTGTCCAGCTCAATGCGAGGAAACACCAGCAGTTCAATCAAACTTTGAGTCGAGTAAACTTTGGCTTACCCACACATGAAAACGAATATAGGCCCTCAATCACATGAGTGGCCTAGTTTGGTTGAATTAACATCATAAGATTTAGAGTAGGATTTACCATACATGAGAAAATAGAAATGATAAATGAAAGGATTAGAAAAAAGGAAATTTATGGAACACCAACCCTTACCTCTTTACATGGTTTGTTAGTACACTCATTTGTGGCATACGAGTGCACTTTATTTGTCAATCACATATATACATGTGTCTTAATGTCGATTGAGCCTTGGCAAGCTGAAGACCAAATATTCAAGTGGACAAGAAGTATCAAGGATGAAGAAACAGGTAAATGAGGTGCCTTGGTGATCCTAACCTTATAACCAAATAGCATATAACCTCTACATGACTTGGGATTTAATAGATAAACGTTCAGTCATTTACATTGGCCTTAGGAGTCCCAAAAGACCACCCTTTATATGGTCTAAGAGGTTCATGAGCTTTTGTGAAAATATACCTCAAACAATAAATCTCATAGTGTCGTCGCCTGGACCATCGGTTGGTCGACACCCAGTTCGGCCGATCGACCAATCGGGTCGGTAGGCCGAAATCGGCTTAAAATGAATAGCAACTGAATCAATTGTCCAGAGCTAATTCGGTCGACCGACGGCTAAAATCGACCAATCGACAAGCCTTGTTGACCGACCGACAGGTTGGGTCGACAGGCCAATATTGGCTGAAATAAGACAGCAGCCACACAAGGGGAATATGAAATTACGTCTTTTTCTCTCACACTTGTAAACGCTAAGCGTGTAGAAGCATAGAGTGGAGCAACTAGAATAATGGCTAAGTCCTAGAGGGGGGTGATTAAGACCTTTTTGAAATTCTTTTCACCTACTTAAATTATTCTACAATTTAAATTAAGTAAGCAAGAACACTTCGGATTCCAAGCCTAGGTGGGTCCAATCACATAGACTAGCATATGATTAAGCAATAGAGCAACCTAGTCTAAATGCATAGATTAACAATTGATTTAACTAATCAAGCACCTAATCTATGCAACCTATGTAAACTATATGAGATGCAATCATATATGCTTAAGTCTACACTATTAGTGAAAATATATCTTATGAGTGAATGTGACTATCTAGTGCCTAACATACTGTTAGAACTAAAAAATGTGCAAGGTAGTTTTCTTATATTTTCTTTATTCTAGGGCTTCTGAGTAATAAAGACATTCATAGACAATCACGAGCATTTACAAAGTACACACGAGAAAGCATCGCAAGGCGAATTTTATTCCAGAGATTCTGGATTTTTTACATTCCAAGCTGTGATACTAGTCACGAGCCCTTAATTACATTAATGGATGATCACCCTTGATTAAAAGAAAAAAGTAAATATATGTATGTATCATAAGTAAATTAAATAAAGCATTAAAAGAGTATAAACATGAGTAAAACACACCACAAACAACACAGAGACTTTTACGTGAAATTATGGGAGAACCACGGCACAAAGTGACAAAGATTCCACTATGAATGATAGTTGTACAATAGATGGAGTGCTCAAGAAGAGGCCCGGATAGATTGAGCAGGTAATTAAGTCATCAGGGACTATAGTCTTTGAGTTCAGAGTCATAGAGATCAAGTTTCAAGTTTCTTATGGACTGAGTCATCGTTTAGACAAGTTAAATGCCTGTCCCATGTTCTTTCAGGCGTTCCTAGTTGAGAAACAGCCATGATTTTAACCGAGTCATGCAACACAGTGTCAGTGACCGTCACTGTAGACGGATGACCACAAGAAGACATGCCATGATTCCCATGTAGTGCATCACAGTGCCAGTAACCGTCGCTGCGGACGGGTGACTGTAGGAAGACACATCATGGTTGTCATGCTCAACACAGTGCCAATAACTGTCGCTGCGGACTGGTGACCATCGGAAGGCATATTACAGTTGTCATATGATACAACATAGTGCCATTGACCGTCGTTGCGGATAGGTGACAAACCCGCCAAGGAACGGCCAACATCCCTAGAGTTTTAGGCACAACAATAAGCCAAGGATTGGCAAACGACCTTAATTCGAGTTTGACAAACAAACTCTATACTCAACTCCCACAGGGAATTGAGTGGAAGGACTTTCTACAATAACAACCTTACTTGTCGGATGAGCCCCTTATTCAGCGTCGGATGGGTTGCTTGATCTTCCCTCTTCCGTGCTTCAATCAGCTTCCCTTGCTCCCCCGATCGTATTGCTACTGCGTCGCCAATGCCTCAACTACACTTGATCAACCACCTTGCAAATAATGCCTATCCAATCTTTAGAGATCAAAAGAGGGACAAGTGCATCTTCTTCTTGAGCTTTGAATGCTCCATACTTGTGATGAATCACAAGGAAGATCACTTGTTTAGGTTAGGAATAGAGCTCTCAATGATCTTCAACAATGGTGGCTTCTATCTCTTCAAAATCTCCTCTCTTGGTTTAAAAATGAATCCCCCACCTTTTATAGATTTTCTTCCAACAGTAAAAAAATGGGTAGATTCGCGTATCTCCGATTGATCAGAAAAATGTCTGATTGATCGGAGACCTATTCGATTGATCGGAGACATGTCCGATTAATCAGAAATCTGTCCAATGAATTCTCTGGAAGATATTTCGATTGATCGGACTGACCCCTTCCGATGGATCGAAAATCTGTCTGATTAATAAAAAATTTGTCCAATGAATTTTTAAACTTACTGTAACAAATTTCGATTGATCGGGACTTCTGTCCAATTGATCAGAATCCAATCGGAGCTCTTATTCGATTCATCGAAGATCAATCGGAAACTGTCGTTTGAGCTGAATTGTTTACAGCAGCTTCCACCTCTTTAATTAGTCTAACTTATCATGTTTTTCATAGAGTTCTAAGACTAATGATAATGACTAAGGCTATTCCTAGTTAGTCCAAGTCATCTAAGAGGTTTTGGGTTTGGGTAGGTTCAAGGTTAAGGCACACCAAGTCATCTCTTTTACTTGTTTCTTCTTCCTTGATGCAGCTGGTCCGTCTTGAGTCTTCGGTCTTCGTCTTCATTAAGCTCAACCAACACTAGACTCACTGACCTAAGTGATTGACAAACAAGGTGCACTAGTATGCCACAAAAAAGTGTACTAACAATCTCCCCCTTTGTCAATTACTTACAAAAACCTAACCTACCAAAACAAGGTACATGAACAAGAGATTACATTGATAATGAAATAAATAGAGGACTCTTGAAATGACTAACTAAGCAACTCCTCTTCAGTTTGCTCCCCCATAACCTGTCAATCCCTACATCACAAAACATAGCAAACTAGTTTTGGTGGGACTTGATCAATCTCCCCATTTTTGTCAGTAATTGACAAAAGTATTCTCTCCCCCTTAATGATACAACAATATACAACAATTAATGTAAGTAAGAGTAGATAGTATGTCGCAGTTATAACTATAAGCACATGCTAACAAGGAGAGTATAGGGTGCATGAACTTTAAAACATGGAGCATGCTAAGGAACATGATTAAAAAGAAAATGTAACTATTTAAGCATAGTTTAATCATGCATAATTGGTCAAGGATATACATTTGCAATAAAAGCACAAGGGCTTATAGCTAGGGCTGTACATCGAGCCGAGTCGAGTCAAGGTGGGCCAAGCTTGGCTTGACTCGTCTATGCTCTCCTCGAGTTCGAGCTCGAGCTCACCCTCGAGCTTACCATTGGAGCTTGCCTTGTTTGCTAAAACTTTTAAGGCGAGCTCAAGGCGAGCTAGTGGATCGAGTCGAAGCGAGTTTACCTCAAGTCGAGTCGAACTTGCTCCCACCTCAATTTATTATATTTTTTACTACAAAATACAAATTAAAATTTAACAACATTAAGTTCAAGAAGTCATACATACATTAGGGGAGAACAGTATTCCTACAAGTGGGACCCCACCATTAAAATGACCTAGCTCTAATCGGTTTTTTCTTTGGTCAGGTCACACATGCATTGAATGCAGACCACTAGTAATATTTTTTGAACTATAATTAACACAGTACATGCATAGCTCACCACATGAATGGACTGCCCTGATTATTATGTGGACCATCTTCATGATGAGGCTTAGCTGATTCATGGATCAGATGTACCACCTCCCTCGTAAAATTGCAATCAATAGCCTCATATGGTGTTTGGTCTTACCATAGCCCCTGTTTTGTAGATATGTATGGTGTGTGGTCTCACTGTAGCACCTGTGTTTGTGTAGCTTGTAAAACACAAAACCACTGTGTGCTCACCATGTTTTGTACTTGAAATTACTCAATCCATCAAATATGCTCAACAAGGAATGTTCTTACATAAACAAAATAGTAGGATTAAGAAACCCCCCCACGTGTGAGGGTTTTATATGTCTTAAGCTTGGATCCAAATGTGTGTGTGTGTGTGTGTGGGGGGGGGGGGGGGGGGGGGGGGGGGGGGAGATTGTTAGTGCACTTTTCCGTGGCATACTAGTGCACCTTGTTTGTCAATCACTTACGTCAGTGAGTCTAGAGTCGGTTGAGCCCAAAGAAGACGAAGACCGAAGACTCAAGACGGACCGACTGCATCAAGGAAGAAGATTCAGGTAAAAGTGATGCCTTGGTGCCTTAACCTCGACCAAAACCCAACCCCTTTGTATCTTTGGTGTTCTTGACCGTATTAGGAATCTTTTAGACATCATAGATAGGCCCTAGGTGTCCCATTTGAACACCCAAACCTTGGCCAAAATGAATTGGCTGAAACATGAGAAGATTCAGCAAATATAGAAGGGAACCAGGCTGGTCCGACCGGTCATGACCGGTCGGCCAGCAGCCTTGTTACTGTTTGAAATGGGCAGCCGACCGGTCATGACCGGTCAGCCTTATCAACAGGTTGGACTCAGCAAGATGGGCCGACCGGTCATGACCGGTCGGCCAGTTTGGTTTCCTCTTGAGTTTCAGCTGTCCAGTAGAGGGGTCCGACCGGTCATGACCGGTCGGCCTGGAGCATTTGGCCTGTCCAGTGAGGGGGTCCGACCGGTCATGACCGGTCGGCCCATATATTTGGCTGTTGTTATTGATGTCCTCCAGCAAAGGGGTCCGACCGGTCATGACCGGTCGGGACAGGTCGGCATATAGCCGTTTTCTGACCGTTGGGGCTCTATTTCCCTATATATAGAGCTCCGGTTTTGGGCTTTGGTAGGGGGATTTTTGAGGAAGGAAAGCCACCATTGAAGGAGTTCTTTTGAGGCTTATTCCTTGACCTATGTAAAGCATCTTCCTTGTGCTTTAACACAAGATTAAGAGCATTCCAAGCTCATGAAGAAGATGACCTTCATCCCCTCTTGATCTCTAGAGTTAGGAAACTTCTTGATTGGTATATCCTTGTCCTAAACTCGAAGATGAGATCGTTGTAGGTAAGAGACTCTAGGAAACCCATTCCCACTAAGTTGTAGAGTTCTCAAACCCATCCTCCTAGCACCTTGGGCATTTCAAGGCATCGCATGCAAGGTGTTTGATCGAATGTGGCTGAGGCATTGGCGACGCAACGGCGGCACGATCAAGGGAGCAAAGGGAAGCTGATTGATGCACGGGAGAGCGGAGATCAAGCAACCCAATCCGGCGCTAAACAAGGGGCTCATCCGACAAGTAGGTTGTCTTATTTGAGAGTCCATTTTAGATTTTGTTTTTCGAACTCGACCTAGGGACGTTAGTTGTTCCTTGGCCCGTCAGCCGGGCCTAAACTAAGTCTCCAAGGGGGAGTCTCCGACACGGGAGTAAATGTGCGATAAGGTTGAGAGTTAGCCTATGTCTAAAACTTCGGATACGGTTGAGAGGTGAACCGATAAAACCTCCGTGTAAAGGTTGAGAGGTGAACCTCATTTAAAACCTCCGATAGTGAATGCCGGTGTGCTCAAAGGGGTTGAGTACTTGAACCGGGAGTGGAGTAGATACGTAGTCGAACCACTATACATCCTTGTGTTTGTGATTGTTCTTGAGCACATTCTATCTTTGCATTGTTAGTTTAATTGCTTAATTATGAATGATTGATGGGAATGCATGCTAGGCACTTTTTAGGCATCCTCACACAAGATGTACCTTCACTACTTGTGTAGACTTGAGCTCATTGATCCACTCTCATAAGTCTACACAAGATGCATAGGTTAGAAGCTTAATTAGTTATATCATTTACTTCCTATGCATGCTTAGACTAGGATTGTTTATTGCTTAATCTCTTGCTAGTCTTTTGATTGGACCCACCAAGGCTTGGAAGCCGAGGTGTTCTTGCTTACAAAGCTTATTTTATTGAATTGCATAAGTAGGCGAAAAGAATTTAAAAAAAGGTCCATATCCCCCTTTCTAGGTCCTTAGACATATCTCCGAGTATCTCTACAAGCGGTGAAACCGCAATTTCAATTGGTATCAGAGAGGGTTTCTCTTTAAGGGCTTAATTGCCTGGAGATAGATCCTAAAGAGAAACTTGAAAATATGTCTAGAGAGGACTCTTCATCCGTCACTAAGCCTCCTTTCTTTGATGGGTCAAATTATCCATATTGGAAAGCCCGAATGCGCATCTTCTTGGAATCCATTGATTCGGATGTGAGGGACATGGTTGATTATGGATATGAACCCCCAATGGTCACTATTTCTAAGGAAGGTGAGCCGGATGTTCTCAGGCCAAAAGACAAGGCATTGTGGACTGATCATGAAAAAGCTCAACGTATCAATAATGCCAAGGGCCTGAATGCCATATTTTGTTCAGTATCTAGAGAAGAATTTGGTCGGATCCAAAACTGCACTACCAGTAAACAAGCATGGGATATTCTTGAAGTTACCCATGAAGGAACAAATGTTGTTAAAAATTCTAAACTCCAGCGCCTCTCCACTCTATTTGAAAATATTACTATGGAGGAGGATGAAACGTTTACTGAATTTTATACCAAACTGAACAAAATCACAAATGATATGTGGGGCTTAGGGGATCCGGTTCCGGAACATAGACTTTGTAGGAAAATTCTGAGATCTCTTCCGGAACGGTTCTCTTCTAAAGTCACCACCATTGAAGAGTGTAGGGATCTAAACACAATGAAAGTTGAAAAACTCATAGGTTCCCTACAAACCTTTGAGCTTGGCTTTAAAGCCCCCTCTAGAAGGAAAAACATCGCCTTTAAGTCCTCTCACAAACACAAGAAAATCAAAAGTGAGTCGGAGGAAGATAGCGATGATGAGGATGATGATGAGGAAGAGAATTTGAACAAAAAATTCAAGAGATTCCTCAAATTTGATAGAGGGAATAGCCGTGACAAGAAGGGTGATAAACGTACAGGAAAATCATCCATACCTTCATCCGTCCGTTGTTATGGTTGCGGTCGTCGTGGCCATATTGCCCCGGAATGTCCGAAAGGGCCTAAACCTAAAGGTAAAAAGGCAATGGCTGCCACTTGGGATGATACGGAGGAATCCGAATCTGATGATGAGAGCCAACATAAAGATCTTGCTCTCTCGGCCTCCTTTACGACCCCTTTACCAGATTATCTAAGAGGGGATCCCAACCGCTATCCCTTCTAAAAGAAGGAGTTCCCAACCCCTCACCTCATGCTACATTTTATGAGGGTGTTGTGGAAGTTTGCTACCCTTTGGCTTTTTAATCTCAACATGGTTAGTGAGGGTAGCTAGTTATGCTCTTATTGAAAATCTGAGGATTTCAGCCTCATTTCTAAGTGTATGGGCAAATTAGAGGATTCCGGCCTCATTCGCCCAGATTTTGATGATTTAGCCTTGCTTTTAATTAATACATTTGCTTGCTAGATTGTCATCCTGCTTAGATCAGCTAATCATCTTGAGTTTTATGCTTCATGTATGCTAATCTTTGCTTAGTATTGGTCTTGATATACCAATAGAGGAGGCTGGTTGATTGGGCTATAAGCCCTTGTGCTTTTATTGCAAATGTATATTCTTGACCAATTGCATGATTAACATTGCCTGAATAGTTGCATTTCTTGTTAATCATGTTCCTTAGCTTGCTCCATGTATTAATGATTCATGCACCCTATACTCTCCGTTTTAGCATGTGCTTATAGTTATAACTGCGACACACTATCTTCTCTTACCTTAACCTTATTGGCATATCATTAAGGGGGAGAGAATAGTTTGTCAATTGCTAACAAAAAGGGGGAGAAAGTTCAAATCCCACCAAAACTAGTTTGCTATGTTTTGTGATGCAGGGATTGACAGGTTGTGGGGGAGCAAACTGAAGCGGAGCAGCGTAGTTTAGGCATGTCAAGAGTCCTGTAATTTATTCATTATCATTGTAATATCTTGAACATGTAATTTGTTTTGGTAGGTTAAGTTTTTGTAAGTAATTGACAAAGGGGGAGATTGTTAGTGCACTTTTCTGTGGCATACTAGTGCACCTTGTTTGTCAATCACTTACGTCAGTGAGTCTAGAGTCGGTTGAGCCCAAAGAAGATGAAGACCGAAGACTCAAGACGGACCGGCTGCATCAAGGAAGAAGATTCAGGTAAAAGTGATGCCTTGGTGCCTTAACCTCGACCAAAACCCAACCCCTTTGTATCTTTGGTGTTCTTGACCGTATTAGGAATCTTTTAGACATCATAGATAGGCCCTAGGTGTCCCATTTGAACACCCAAACCTTGGCCAAAATGAATTGGCTGAAACATGAGAAGATTCAGCAAATATAGAAGGGAACCAGGCTGGTCCGACCGGTCATGACCGGTCGGCCAGCAGCCTTGTTGCTGTTTGAAATGGGCAGCCGACCGGTCATGACCGGTCGGCCTTATCAACAGGTTGGACTCAGCAAGATGGGCCGACCGGTCATGACCGGTCGGCCAGTTTGGTTTCCTCTTGAGTTTCAGCTGTCCAGCAGAGGGGTCCGACCGGTCATGACCGGTCGGCCTGGAGCATTTGGCCTGTCCAGTGAGGGGGTCCGACCGGTCATGACCGGTCGGCCCATATATTTGGCTGTTGTTATTGATGTCCTCCAGCAAAGGGGTCCGACCGGTCATGACCGGTCGGGACAGGTCGGCATATAGCCGTTTTCTGACCGTTGGGGCTCTATTTCCCTATATATAGAGCTCCGGTTTTGGGCTTTGGTAGGAGGATTTTTGAGGAAGGAAAGCCACCATTGAAGGAGTTCTTTTGAGGCTTATTCCTTGACCTATGCAAGGCATCTTCCTTGTGCTTTAACACAAGATTAAGAGCATTTCAAGCTCATGAAGAAGATGACCTTCATCCCCTCTTGATCTCTAGAGTTAGGAAGCTTCTTGATTGGCATATCCTTGTCCTAAACTCGAAGATGAGATCGTTGTAGGTAAGAGACTCTAGGAAACCCATTCCCACTAAGTTGTAGAGTTCTCAAACCCATCCTCCTAGCACCTTGGGCATTTCAAGGCATCGCATGCAAGGTGTTTGATCGAATGTGTCTGAGGCATTGGCGACGCAACGGCGGCACGATCAAGGGAGCAAAGGGAAGCTGATTGATGCACGGGAGAGCGGAGATCAAGCAACCCAATCCAGCGCTAAACAAGGGGCTCATCCGACAAGTAGGTTGTCTTATTTGAGAGTCCGTTTTAGAGTTTGTTTTTCGAACTCGACCTAGGGACGTTAGTCGTTCCTTGGCCCATCAGCCGGGCCTAAACTAAGTCTCCAAGGGGGAGTCTCCGACAAAGGAGTAAACGTGCGATAAGGTTGAGAGTTAGCCTATGTCTAAAACTCCGGATACGGTTGAGAGGTGAACTGATAAAACCTCCGTGTAAAGGTTGAGAGGTGAACCTCATTTAAAACCTCCGATAGTGAATGCCGGTGTGCTCAAAGGGGTTGAGTACTTGAACCGGGAGTGGAGTAGACACGTAGTCGAACCACTATACATCCTTGTGTTTGTGATTGTTCTTGAGCACATTCTATCTTTGCATTGTTAGTTTAATTGCTTAATTATGAATGATTGATGGGAATGCATGCTAGGCATTTTTTAGGCATCCTCACACAAGATGTACCTTCACTACTTGTGTAGACTTGAGCTCATTGATCCACTCTCATAAGTCTACACAAGATGCATAGGTTAGAAGCTTAATTAGTTATATCATTTACTTCCTATGCATGCTTAGACTAGGATTGTTTATTGCTTAATCTCTTGCTAGTCTTTTGATTGGACCCACCAAGGCTTGGAAGCCGAGGTGTTCTTGCTTACAAAGCTTATTTTATTGAATTGCATAAGTAGGCGAAAAGAATTTAAAAAAAGGTCCATATCCCCCTTTCTAGGTCCTTAGACATATCTCCGAGTATCTCTACAAGCTGTGAAACCGCAATTTAAGGGGGGGGGGGGGGGGGGGAAGAACCAAGAAATAAGAAGATTAGGTTTTTTTTTTAAACAAATATCTATACGAAATGAGTCAAGTCGAGTCGATCTCGAGCCGAGTCGAGCTTGAATCGAGTCGAGTCGAGCTTGAATCGAGTCGAGTCGAGTCAAGTCGAGTGACCCAATGGGCGAACTTGACTCGATTTTTTACTCGAGCTCCTAAATGAAGCTTGGCTTGACTTGTTCTACTGAGTCGAGTCAAGCTGAAGCGAGCTTTTTCGAGTCGAGTCAATTGAGTTTCTCGAGCTAACTCGGCTCATGACCACCCCTACATATAGCCCAATCAACCAACCTCCCCTATTGGTATATCAAGACCAATACTAAGCAAAGATTAGCATACAATAAGCATAAAATTATCATAATCAGCTAATCTAAGTAGTGAGATAGTCTAGCAGCAAATATATAAAATAAAAGCAAGGCTAAACTACCAAATTTGGGCCAATGAGACTTGAATCCTCTGATTTGCCTGTACACACAAAAATGAGGCTAAAATCCTCAGATATTCTTATAAAATCACTTTTTGGCTACCATTACTAACTATGTTTAATTTGAAAGGCTTAAGGGTAACTAATTTCCTCAACTCCCTCTGTTGGAACTAGAAAATGGATCACAAGGACATTTTCCTGGGTATTATGTATATTATTGCTGCTCTGGGGTTCTGAGTAATGGAAACATTCATAGATAATCACAAGCATTCATAAAAGGTACACAAGAAGAGATATCGCAAGGCGAATTTTATTCCAGAGATCCTGAGATCTTGTACATTCCAATCCGTGATCTGGCACGAGCCCTTAATTACATCGAATGATCGATGACCCTTGATTAAAAGGCAGAAGACTAGCCAGTGGGGACTATGGTCTTAAAGTTTGTGGTCGTAGAGACCTGTATTTGTTTTGTTATGGACTGAACCATCTTTGTATTAGTCAGATGTCTATGTCCCATGTTTTAGTCGGAGATCCGGGTAGAGACTATCAGGGTTTTTTACTGGAGGGTACTACTCTGGGCCTGCAGCTGTCATGTGTGGACAGGCGACCTCGGGAAGACCGATTCGCAGTTTTTTGTACCTGAGCAGCCCAACCGACGGATGCTGTTTGGATGGGTAGGGCTTTGACCGTTGTGTTGTGGCAGTTCATAATAATTGCTTTGTAGAGAGAGTCGAAACTCTTTGATATGGTTTATTGTGATAACCATAATCCAGTTTGTCTGGCTTTCAACCCTAACCGGATCATATCTTATAATATATATAAATAATGATATATTCGCATAGTTTTGGATGCTGGCGGCTCCTTTCCGAGAAGTCATTTCATTCATTGCGTCGAATCGGGTCGAACCTCGAAAATGCACGATTCTGCTCATTTAGAGATCCTGGAACGTCCGTTTGACCATTTCATTGCGTTTGGAAGGCTCGAAATACCCAAAATAGGCTCAAACGGACATTGAAAACACTTACAATTGAGTCCGGAGCACTCATAAACATTTTGGTAATTGGTTGAATTTTTGGGTGCGTGGGACTTATTTTGCGGGTGCATGGGCTCCAACGCACCTTTAAATTAAGTGCCTGATTTTTGTTGAATTTAGGGGTGCGTGGAGCATTTTTCGGGTGCGTAGGACTGAATTTGCAAATCTGAATTTCGTCGAATTTATGGACGCGTGGGACCCGAATTTATGGACACGTGGGCCATTTTTCTTGCGCGTGAGAGTTCGATGCACTTGTCTGATTTATGTCGAATTAATAGATGCGTGGGCCTTGAATTTGTGGACGCGTTGGCCCTTTTTCGGGTGTGTGGGACCATTTTATGGGTGCGTGCCCACACTTAGTGATTTTCAGGATTCAGACCTGCGGTGGAGTATCGGTGATCGGAAGGTATTCCGGTGATCGGAAAAGTATTCCGGCGAGGGCTTTCGGCGGGGATTTCGAATTCCCAGAGGATGACAGCTCTCTCTCTCTCTCTCTGAAAACGTAAAAATGACTCGTTGGACGGGGTATTTATAGCCGAAGACACCGGAACCCCGCCAATGAGGGGCTGCCACGTGCCACGCACCGTTAAAATACCCTCCATGCACCTTAAAATTGTGTGCGGAGGTCCGACGCACCCAGAAATGATTTCTGAAAATATCTAATTTTTTTGGTACGTGGGACCTTATTTTTTGGGTGCGTGGGACTCCGAAATGCCTTTAATCCAAGTCCTGCAATGTGTGGAATTTTAGGGTGCGTGGACCCATTTTTGGGGTGCGTGGGGCACCAAAACACCTTTAAACGAAAATCCAGAAATCTGTTGAATTTAAGGGTGCGTGGGACCACTTTTGGGGTGCGTGGGACTCTATGCAACCTTTGAACCAATTCTTGTTTTTGCTGATTTTTTGGGTGCGTGGGTACTCGAATTTATGGGTGTGTGGGACATAAATTGGAACTCCACCATTTAGGTTTTGAATTTTGATGGGTTTGTGGGGCCCGTTTGATCGTGAAATTGCCTGCACTGTTCATCATAAATCACAAAGAAGTTATGGGTTCGATTTCGGACGGTTCTGATCACGGTGATTCGTGGGCCCGCTGGAGATTTTAGCCAGAATTGGCTAAGGAAATTTTTGTAAATCTCCATTTTGCGTGCACCGGGAGGCGTTTTGTGGGATTCTTTTGGAGCTGTGTGGCTAATCTGTTTGCTTTGAGGGACCCTACATTTTGAGACCCCAACAGATGCCCCTCCGGTGGGTCGCGATGGACGTACGATCGTTCGGTGCGGCGCACTGGACCTTTTGGGTCCCAGTTATAAATAGAGAAGATAGCCAATTTTCCGTCGTTTCCTCATTTCGTTAGGTTTTTGCTGTGCCTTCCATGTACACAAAAATTCTCCAACACACCCAAAAATTCTCTCCAACGCACCCATTTATTCCGCACGCACCCGTTTATTCGAGGTAACATGAATTTATGGGTGCGTGAGCTCGCACGCACCCTGAAAATTGGACTTCGTATTTTTAAATCTTTTAAGGGTGTGTGGGCTCCAACGCACCCTTCGTCCGACGTTTCAAGTAGTACAGGGGGTGCGTGGGACCTCACGCACCCTTTGTCACCCTACAGTTGGGTTTTGAGCAACTTTTAAGGGTGCGTGGGACCTCACGCACCCTTCGTGAATAATAGCTGGGTTTTACCTCCCACGCACCTAAGAAACGGGTTTTGGACAAGGTTTTTTTTTTATTTTTTAAAGGGTGCGTGCGAGTCCGCGCATCCAACAATTGGACTTGGTGAATTTGGATGTTTACGGAGGTGCGTTGGATCCCACGCACCCTGAAGTTGAGCTCTTGGTGGATTTGGGAATTTTGGGGTGAGTGGGACCTCACGCGCCCAGAAATTGGACTTTGTGTATTTTTGGGAATTTTGGGGTGCGTAGGACCTCACGCACCCAGAAATTGAACTATGTACTTTGGGGTGCGTGGAGCCTCACGCACCCAGACTATAGGACTTGTGGTTTTTGAGAATTTTTTGAAATTCATTTTCATAGTTCTTGCCGTACTAGATCTCTAAAGGATATGAGCCCCTATACCTTCATCTCGCATTTGCGTATATGTGACAGTTATTTTGAGGAGGTGTAGGGTCTCATATACTTAAAAGATTTCTAGATCGCGTTAGGTTAAAGGTGTAATTCCAGCGGTTAATTCAAGTGATGTTTCGGGCGTACCTTTGCATGCCTCTTTTGACCTTTGGACTTTATGTGAATGGCTTTATGTGCTTCCTGTCTTTCCTCCTCCTTTGATCGGGTTGCTATGATTCTCAAATCAATTTGTTAGTCTTATTTTCCAACAGACAATGGTCGTAACCCGTGCTTCCTTGTGCGCGGCCCAAGATTGTCTACGGCGGCTTCTTGGCTCCCTCGATCATCCTGAGGTTTGGTCATCTCTCAATGCTCAGCATGATGAGGTGGCTGAGGCTCTGACCAGGCTTGGCGCAGACTCTCGCCCTATCCTGAAGGCTATCCGGAATGTCTCCCTCATGACTTCCCTTTCTGGTGAGCATAAGGAAGTTATCCTTGACTTCATCGGCGATTCTTCTTTTCCGGAAGAGTTGGCGATCCTTGAAGCGGCGGAGCCCCCTTTGGCTGCTTCTTTCTTGGCTTTATTGAGCTGACTTCACTCCTTAAAGAAGGAGAACAGGAAGAATGAATGATTCCTTGCTTGGGTTCTCCCGCTGGCGGAGGCCGAGTTTCCAGACCGTCACGCCAGAATTTGGAGAATGGACAAGGAGGCCTTGAGGGAACGTGACAGACTCGCAGTCGACATCTCTATCGAGAGGAACTGGACCAACTCTGAATACTTGAACTTCGATTTTGTGCATCAATGCATCTCCTACTTAATGGACCTGATTTCTAAGGAAGCCCGGGTCCAGGCGAAGGTGGATGAGTTGAAGGCTCGGATTCTTCCGCTGCTGCAGGACTGAGATCTTTTCCTGACCATGGGGAAATGGCCCCACAATTTTGTGTCATCTTATAACAGACGTTAACTTTTAACATTTAAACAATTGATATACCAATCCAAACATTTTGGAATTGTCTTCATAGTCGATGAATGACGATTATATCACTTTTTTTTTCTGTCCTCTCTTGTTTGTATATGTGATAATGATGTCGTGGTTGTGAATGTTGTCGCATTTTTTCCTTCTTTGCTGGTTTGGGTGTGTTTTACCGAGGTCTTGATTGGCGCTTGCATTTTCTCTTACCTGCTGCTTTGTATCCCTTTGGATTTTGCAAATGTCGATTTCTTTCTGCGCGTATTTCCTTTTCTTTGCTCTGAGCTATATTTAAGCTTCTTGCATGCCGTTGCTGATCGTAATGGCTAGTGATCCCTCACAAGCTGGGCCTTCAGGTCAACCACTGACTCCATCAAAGCGTAAACGGGCAGGTCCACAGAGGGTCAATCGTCCGTCTGATCAGAATCCTCAATGGTTCATGCCTCCAGAAACCTTCAGCTTTTACGAACGCATCCTGACACTGTCTAAGGATATGCAGAAGAAAATCCTTTGCGACAGGGTCGTGCCACACCCTCCGGATAGGGGTACACAAGAGCGATGGGACACTTGGTATGCTCCCCTGCGTGGTTTTCGGTTGGACGAGACCGTAGGATCTGAGGATGGTGAAGCGAGCCTGACCGTACCTGCTCAGCTTATCAGGCGTGGCCGTCCGAAAAGGGTTGGGAAGGGTGCCAAGCAAGTATATTTAGAAAATCAGGCTAAATCCAAGTCTGACAAGATGAGGATTACTTGGTCTACGGTCAAGTTGGTGACGGCGCCTCTCAAAATAATAATTAAAAAAAACCTTTCACTCGACAACACATCATATATGTGAAGAGCTATCAGCGGCAACGTTCTCTTCCGGAGATCGAACCTTCCGACGTATGCCGTAATAATTCTTTCTTCAGTGTGGATATGTGGACGTCTGGCCCAGCACCGTTCCTAAGCTGTTCCTTGTCTGATAACGGGAAGCGACAGCCCGTCCTTGGTACGAAGGGCATGATCCTCCTAGAGCTTGAAATTGCGTCGGGTAGTCTAACACGACACCCTATACATACACGTGCGGAAGCTTAAAGAGCAACTAGAATTATGGCTAAACCTATAGGAGGGGGTGATTAGGACCTTTTTAAAACTCTTTTCGCCTACTTAAACAATTAAACAAATTAAACTACGTAAGCGATTAACACTTCGGCTTCCAAGCCTAAGTGGGTCCAATAAAAAAACTAGTAAATGATATATGCAATAACAACCTAGTCTATACAACACATGTAGACTATAGAGGATGGATCAACAAAAACTCAAATCTACATGAGGAGTGAAAGTACATCATGTGTGTGTGTATGAGCCTATCAAGTGCCTAGCATACATTCCTAACTAAGCATTCATAATTAACAAGTTAAACGCAATGCATAAACAGAAATGTGCTCAAGAACAATCACAAGCACAAGGATGTATAGTGGTTCGACTACTTGTCTACTCCACTCCCGGTTCAAGTACTCAACCCCTTTGAGCACACCGACATTCACTGGGGAGTTTAAATCGGTTCCTCCCAACCAAGGTATTTTAATTCGGATCCACCCAACTGGGGAGTTTATAGGTTCCTCCCAACCTACACGTTTGCACCCGTGTTGGTGGCTCCCCCTTGGAGACTTTGTTTAGGCCGACTAACGAGCCAAGGAACGGCTAACGTCCCTAGATTTTAGGCCCAACTAATAGGCCAAGGATCGGCTAACGACCCTAGTTCGATTTTGTCAAACAAACTCTACACTCAACTCCCACAGGGAATTGAGTGGATGGACTCTTAACAAGACAACCTTACTTGTCGGATTGAGCCCCTTGTTGCGCCGTCTTGGGTTGCTTCTTCTTGCTCTCCCGTGCTCGAATCAGCTCCCCTTATGCTCCCCCGATCTTTGACGCCGCTGCTTTGCCAAGGCTTCAGCTCCAAGATCAGCTACCTTGCATGTGATGCTCCATTGGAGATACCCAAGGTGCTAGGGAATGGTGAAACCTCTACAAATGGTAGGAAATTGGTTTCCTAGAGGAATGCACCTAATTGGACTCCTAGGTGATGTTTAAACAAGGGATTTAACTATCATCAAGGGGTCTAAACCCTAGGAATCAAGAGAGAACAAGTCCTATTCTCAAGATGCCATTAAATGGCCCAAGCTTGTGATGAAAACACAAGGAGAATGGCTTGCTATGGGTTTGGGATAGAGCCTCTAATGGTCTCTAGCAATGGTGGCTTCTATCTCCTCAAAATCCCCTCACTTGGCTCAAAAATGAATCCCCCATCTTAAATAGATTATCTTCCAACGGTCAAAAAACGGGCAGATTCGCGCATCTCCGATTGATCGGAAGAAGGTCCGATTGATCGGAGACCTGTCCGATTGATCGGAGACAAGTCCGATTGATCGGAAATTTATCCAGTGAAGTCTCTGGAAGATATTTCGATTGATCGGAACAATGTCTGATTGATCGGATGGACCCCTTCCGATGGATCAAAAGACTGTCCGATTGATCGGAAATATGTCCAGTGGATTTTCAAGGTTGCTGGAAAAAATTTCGATTGATCGGAGCTTCTGTCCGATTGATTGGAGTCCTATCGGAGCCAACGTCCGATTGATCGGAGATTAATCGGAAACTGCTGTTTTGAGCTGTTTTGTTTACAGCAGCTTCCACCTCTTAAATTAGTCTAACTTATCATGTTTTTCATGGAGTTCTAAGACTAATGATGATGACTAAGGGTATACCTAGTTGATCCAAGTCATCTAAGAGGTTATGGGTTAGGTTTTGGTCAAGGCAAGGCACACCAAGGCATCACTTTTACCTGTTTCTTCTTTCTTGATGCAGCCGGTCCATCTTGAGTCTTCGGTCTTTGTCTTCATTAGGCTCAACTGACACTAGACTCACTGATGTAAGTGATTGACAAACAAGGTGCACTAGTATGCCACAGAAAAGTGCACTAAAAGAGCCATATCACGACCCTCACCAACCTTTCCCCACACACTATTTCGAGACTCTTCATCAGAGATTTCATCATCTAGGGGATATCGAGATCTGGCCATCTGGTGCGTTCCGGACCCGAGGTCACTTGATTCCTCATCCGGGGTGCGAAGCATGGTCCTGTCTCATTCTGGAACAACATAGGTCCACCTTGCGAGCAGTAGGTGTAACGCCCCCAAAATTCGACACTCGAGTATATAACTCAAATTTCGAAATCAAGGGTGTTATGAATGAATCCTTCACAATCACAACTGAAACTTTTATCCTTTCCATTCACAAGGTACCAAATATATGGAATAAAAATAAACCAACTTTGAAAATTAAACTAAAATCAACGAGTCTATGAAATTGTTCCAAACTGTCTAAACAATGGCCGTCTAATGGACCTTATTACATCAATGCTTTCAAACCAAAAATCAAATAACTAATTCAAATAAAAATCTTCTAGAGTATTTCCTCATCTGGAACCGCTTCTTCAAAGTCCTCTAAATCATCACCTGTCACTACGGTTAATCGCATAACACTGCGTCAGCTATAAAAGCCGGTGAGCATTCTCATATAGTTTAGCACATGTAATTCGACATAGAAAATCACTTAACCATTAAAGTACAAATCATTACAATTCCAACAATTATTTCATCACCAAAACTCTCTTAAACATGCACGTGATGCATGGGATGCAAGTATGCTTCAACAATCTCGGTACGGTTATCAGTAGAACATCCAGGGCCAGTTTATAGTCGGGCCTACACTTTCACAATTACAGAGTTGGTCTCTTGTACACACCAGGGAACTCACCCGACCTGCCAAAATCATCTGATATCCACCGGGTACGCTAGTATGGTATCTTGCACACACCAGGGAGCTCAACCAACCCGTCCACAATCGATGGACTATCAGAAGGGTATATTGCACACACAGGGCGCTCAACCAGGGACTGTTGCACACACTTGGGCGCTCACCCAAACAATCATCAATGGGCCTATTGCACACACCAGGGTGCTCACCCTACGGTAATAACTGGAGTTCTCAAATCATGCTATGCATGAACCAAATCAACACTCCATAACATCTTTCCAAGATAATTCAAAAATAAGCTCACACATGTACAACCTTAATGGGTATCAAATTCATATGATTTATCAAAATCACTGTAAAACCAACCCTTTAAAATCCAACTTTCAAATAGAATGTAATATAACAAAATTTCAGCCCATCAAGGCACCAATTACAATCACGCAAATCCATAAATTCATGAAACTATATAAATTTCCAACAATTGTTTAAAACAAAACCAAAGAAAGATTTCAACTTTCACATGACGATTAACCAATCTACAATATAATATAAAATAAAATAAAAACAATTTCAAATAAAAGGAAATTTTGAATACAATGGAAAAACGATATGAGATAAACTCACAGTTTCAATCTTTCTTTCTTCTTTCCTTCTTCTTTCTTCTTCTTCTTCTTCTTCTTTCTTCTTCTTCTCTCCTTGCTGTTGGGATATTGCCCCAGAAATCTCTCTCTCTCTCTCTCTCTCTCTCTCTACAAAGCCTCCCTCTCTCTCTACTCGTACTCACTCTCTCTCTCTTTCTCTTTCTCTTTCTCTTTCTCTTTCTCTCTCTACCCGCTCTTCTCTCTCTCTACGTTTCTCTTCTAGGAAACGACACCTAGGGGGGTCTTATACACCACCCAAGATGAGATTGGACGGTCTAAGATGGGCTTGAATGGCCTGAGTTCGCGGTACTACAACCGGACCGAAGGTGGTAGAGTTTGAGTTGGAGAAGGCTTCCGTTTTCGTTTCTTGTAGACAAAACCCCAAGTGAGACGTTGGAAACCTAGGTGGGGTCCACACGAACCCCTGGAAGAAGTTTGGTCCGCCCATGCAGAGCAACGGACCGGATCTTGGGATCTTTTGGTTTGGACGGTGATTTGGAAAAGCCTGGATTGGCGACCGTTATGAAAGAAACTCAAGGGGACCCCATACATGGGTTAAAGGAAAAGCATGGGCGGTTCAGATCTTAGATGTGGGGCCCACACACGGACGGAGTGGATGGTGCGGACGGACAGCGTCCGTTCGCTGTTGCAGCGTCCAGCGAAGAAGACGCTCGGTCTGCTTGAATACGGGGTCAACGCACGTTGACCGAGAGGATGATGTGCACGTTGTGCACGTGGGTTCCACCGTGATGTATGTGACAAATCTACTCCGCTCATTAGTTAGGCCAGGGAGTTTTAAGGCATGACACAAAAAATGAGGTAGATCCGAGTCTTGGGTGGGCCACACTTCACAAAATTGTGTGGGTAATAACCAACGTGAAAATCCAAATCTACGTTTCCTGTTCTTTCCAATAACATCATATGAATAATTCCAAGTTTACCCTTTTATTTGGTTTTGACTTTAACCGTCCATAGCAATCTCGTTTACCATCAGTTTTAGGTGAAACTTCACCAAGGCCTGTCATTTTTCGCGTTCTTTCTACGGGTTAATTTTGGGCCTTGATCTCTTACAGATAACCAAGATGCACTTTTAGTGGTCCATTACACTAGGTGATCCAAAGTGACATTTATACATATCTAATAGAAAATTTAACCGGTAGTCTTGGTATATATCCTATGATCTTCGAAATGATCGGTTCGGTTTGTTATTTGGGTGGCCCAATCAGCCGATACGAATTCGATGGATGGTTATATGAAGGGCCAATTTTTTTCTAATTAGATGTTTATGTTCTTAAACACAAGTATGACTTATTGTACGGTCAGTTTCTCAAACTGATATTCCTAATATGGTCTTTGGGTGGCCTATTGGTGAGACCTATACACCGTTAGACTTTAATGACTTGTCTACTCATGAAATTTCATCAGATCATAGTTTTGACGGTAGGTTAAGCATGTCAATGTATGATAAACAAGATGAACGGATCAGAATGTTAAATTGATTTGTGTATGAGCAGCTATGGGGATCAAGGGTTTAGTTTACCATGATCGGCTTGTCCAAATTTGAAGTGTACGGTCAGATACCTTTACCTAGTGATGAATAATTAATTGAACAGTTGGTTTTGATAAATAAGTGTAATTGATGATTCATCTTGGAAATCAACGGTTAATGGATTTATACATGTATATGCTTGAACTAACGTAGTGTACATACTCATGTACGTATCTACACGCACCCAAAATCCCGGGTCATTACAGTAGGTCTGTACAAGGCCATCGAAGCAACGCCGAGTGATTTCCATAGGGAGCCGTGGGTTTACAAGGGCTTCCTCAACCATCGGTGTTCTATCACCAACTCCTTCCGCCTACTGTACGGAGAGATGAGCATCTCTCTATGGGATATGAATCAGATCGCAGGTCTTCCGATCCGTGGGAGGATCTACGACAAATGGGTTCCGAGCGACGAGGAACTGTCTTGGAAGAAGAAGAGAGTGGACAAGGGTTTCTTCTCTGAAGCCTTTTATGAGCTTTTTGCTGAGCTCCCACAGTTCTGGGGTTTCAAAGATAAACTCCCATTCGAAGATCGGTTGGTCTATTTCAGCCATGGTTTGAAGTGAGTATTCTATTGTAAGTTTCATATCGTCGTTTCTGTTTCATTTTCTTTCCTTCTGTTGACGTCATGTTTTATCTTTTCAGCTTGTATTATGAGGCCTATGACGAGGGTGGTGGCGACAAGATCTTCTTGGAGAGGAGGATGAAGGAAAAGTTTCCCCGTCCCAATAAACTATCCCCCACTTGCGAGTTGGCAGGCTTTTTGGCCTATTGGCTGAGCTGCGTAGCACTGCCGAGATCTAAGCAAGTAGACAATGTACAGGTGTCCTGTTTTGTCGTTGTGGGAGCTTTGGTGAATGGTCACCGGTACGCGTTGGCTCCAGTGGTTCTATGCTCTATCTACTGGGCCTTCAGCTATGTCATTAGCAATAAGGAACGTGCTGCCTACGGGATGAATTCGGCTTATTGTGGGTGGCACTTCTTTTCCGGCTAGCTAGGAGTATATTTTCCCTGGGTCTATGGGGCAAAATGCGGGGATTATATCCAACCCGGGGAGGTTCCACTGTATTTCTTCCAGAAGAAGAGAACGGTTGGTCAAAATTTGATAACCATAGAAGCCAAGATTGCCCGATACGATGATGTTCATTTCATCCACTTCTCGGGCACCCGCAGCGGAGAGTCCATCCTGTGCACGGATGATGACAACATCGATTACTATGAACGTTCGTTCCTGACAGCGATTCGCCCATCATCGATGCCACTGCGTGAGGGGACGAAATTCTGGAGGGAGCCTTATTACCCTAACCGCTTCGCTTGACAGTTCGGGTATGACCAAGAGGTGCCCGAGACGTTAGAGCCGGTGACCCGTGAGCAGCGAGCATATGGTGTCGGGCCCATTCATTGAAAGTGGATGTGGCGGCAACTCATGTTGACCGGGACTGGGTGCTCTTTTGCCATTCCGGGGACACAGCATTGCACTGGGGCTTCCTTTGGATGGATGAGGTGGTGGGCCCACCAGTATGCGCTGGTTCGAAATAAGATGCTTGTCACTGAGCCGGTCTTCGTCACGCCTCCTGTTGTTACCCCCACCCCTGCTGACGGCCTTGGTTATGTATCGGAGCATCTATATCAGCCTGCCGCGCCGGGTACGAAAAGGTTGACAACTTTTCTAAACGTGGTGATCGACCATGAGAAGCTCGAACACACTTTGGAGGGTTGGATTGCTCACGGAGAGAGGAGTGTAACATTGGAGGGGCCAGAGTTCCCGCCCCTCGGGCCCTTGGATGAAGTGCTTGAAGAAGACGATATCCTCAGAGAGGGTGACAGAAATGATGGCGATGACGGTGGTGATGGGGGTAATGATGTTGATGATGGTGGTGCTGGTGATGATGGTGCTGACGAAGATGATGGTGGTAATGGTGATGATGGTAAGGTGTTAATGCCGAAGGCAATGATGTTGATGGTGATGACGGTGATGATGATGTTGATGGAGATGGTGAAGATGATGGTGGTAATGGTGATGATGGTAATAATGGGGATGATGAAGATGATGTTAGTGCACTTTTCTGTGGCATACTAGTGCACCTTGTTTGTCAATCACTTGGGTCAGTGAGTCTAGTGTCGGTTGAGCTTAATGAAGACGAAGACCGAAGACTCAAGTGGCCCTGCTGCATCAAGGAAGAAGAAACAGGTAAAAGAGATGCCTTGGTGTGCCTTAACCTTGACCAAAACCTAACCCTTAACCTCTTAGATGACTTGCACCAACTAGGTATACCCTTAGTCATCATCATTAGTCTTAAAAATCCATGAAAAACATGATAAGTTAGACTAATTAAAGAGGTGGAAGCTGCTGTAATCAAAACAGCTCAAACAGTAGTTTTTGATTGATCTCCGATCAATCGGACGTTGGCTCCGATAGGACTCCGATCAATCGGACAGAAGTTCCGATCAATCAGAAATTGTTCCAGCAACCTTGAAAATCCACTGGACATATTTTCGATCAATCGGACAGTCTTCCGATCCATTGGAAGGGGTCAGTCCGATCAATCGGACCATGTTCCGATCAATCGGAATATCCTCCAGAGAATTCTCTAGACTAAATTCCGATCAATCGAACATGTCTGCGATCAATCGGAGCTTCCTCCAATCAATCGGAGATGCGCGAATCTGCCCGTTTTTTGACCATTGGAAGAAAACCTATTTAAGATGGGGGATTCGTTTTTTTAGAAAAGAGGGGATTTTGAGGAGATAGAAGCCACCATTGCTAGAGACCATCAGAGGCTCTATCCCAAACCCATAGCAAGTCATTCTCCTTGTGTTTTTCATCACAAGCTTGGGCCATTTAATGGCATCTTGAGAATGGACTTGTTCCCTCTTGATTCCTAGGGTTTAGACACCTTGATCATAGTTAAATCCCTTGTCTAAACACTACCTAGGAGTCCATATAGGTGTATTCCTCTAGGAAACCTATTTCCTACCATTTGTAGAGGATTCGCCATTCCCTAGCACCTTGGGCATCTCCAATGGAGCATCACATACAAGGTAGCTGATCTTGGAGCTGAAGCCTTAGCAAAGCAGCGGCGTCAAAGATCGGAGGAGCACAAGGGGAGCTGATTCAAGCATGGGAGAGCGAGAAGAAGCAACCCAAAGCGGCTCTACAAATGGGCTCAATCCGACAAGTAAGGTTGTCTTGT
Source organism: Liriodendron chinense (assembly GCA_003013855.2). NCBI lineage: Eukaryota > Viridiplantae > Streptophyta > Magnoliopsida > Magnoliales > Magnoliaceae > Liriodendron > Liriodendron chinense. The sequence continues at coordinate 1,230,983 of ML058437.1, read as the reverse complement.
TAAGAGTCCATCCACTCAATTCCCTGTGGGAGTTAAGTGTAGAGTTTGTTTGACAAAACTCGATCTAGGGTCGTTAGCCGATCCTTGGCCTGTTAGTCGGCTTAAATTCAGGGACGTCAGCCGATCCTTGGCTCGTTAGTCTGCCTAAACAAAGTCTCCAAGGGAGAGCCACCAACACGGGTGCAAATGTGTAGGTTGGGAGGAACCTATAAACTCCCCGGTTGGGTGGATCCGAGTTAAAACACCTTGGTTGGAAGGAACCAGATTTAAACTCCCCAGTGAATGCCGGTGTGCTCAAAGGGGTTGAGTACTTGAACCGGGAGTGGAGTAGACAAGTAGTCGAACCACTATACATCCTTATGTTTGTGATTATTCTTGAGCACATTTCTCTATATGCATTGCGTTGAACTTGTTAATTATGAATGCTTAGTTAGGAATGTATGCTAGGCACTTGATAGGCACACACACACACATGATGTACTTTCACTCCTCATGTAGACTTGAGCTTTTGTTGATCCATCCTCTATTATCTACATGTGTTGAATAGACTAGGTAGTTATTGCATATATCATTTACTAGTCTTTTGATTGGACCCACTTAGGCTTGGAAGTTGAAGTGTTAATTGCTTACGTAGGATAATTTGCTAAATTTGTTAAGTAGGCGAAAAAATTTTAAAGGTCCTAATCACCCCCTCCTATAGGTTTAGCCATAATTTTAGTTGCTCTTTAAGCTTCCGCACGTGTATGCATAGGGTGTCGTGTTAGACTATCCGACGTAATTTCAGATGATGGTGATGATGATGAAGGTGGTTCAGCAGGGATTGTATCGACAAGTGGTCAAAGGGGCCAAGGGAATTTGCCTAGTTGTCCTAGTCCTGGGGACAGTGGTAATAAGGTGTTGCCTGAATGAGCCGGCCCCCGAGTGAGAACTGCCCCTAGTCTTCCTGTTACTTGAGGGGGTAAGAAGATCAAGGAGATGTGGAAATTACACAAGGCCGAGCGTTAACGAAAACGACTCTCCGAGGATACAGGCGACGCTCCAGCTATCAATACAGATGAGGTCAGGGAAGAGGGTGAATCAAGCTCTTAGGCTAACATAATTGACGACTGCCACACTCGAGAGAGCAATGATAACGAGCCAATATATGAGAGGTCTGTCCTTGAGGAGGATACTAGAGCCGTCTTTATGGATCTGGATGATGATGCAACGGCTGAATCTGTTCTTCCTCCTAATCCTCATATTGAGTTAAGCGTGTCGGAGCCTGTCATTGGAGCACCTTCCACTGCTGAGCCACCATTGACTGAACCTATTGTGGAGGCTCTTCCTATCGTTGAGCCGCTATTACTTGACCCTGTTGCGAACGTATCTCCAACTGTTGTACCATCATCAGCCGAGCTCATCGCTGAAGTCCCTCTCATCGTTGAGCTAACGTTTAATGTCAGTATTCCCGAGGTCGTGGTGCTATCTTCTCCAGAATTACCTGAACCATCGACTGAGAGAGTGACCGAACCTGCCCCAGTGTTATCTGTGCCCGCTGCCTTACTTAGTGCTCCCATCGTTGATGTTCCTGAAGTTACTGGTATATCATCTATTTTTGCCATTTTGTTTGTTTCCTTTCTGATGGTGGTTTCCTTGTACTGACGTTTATCGTTTATTTTGTTAGTAGCAGTTTCGATTTGTGCCCCTACCCCTATTGTTTTGCCTGAAGCACTCATTTCTTCTCTTCGAGGCTTATCGAAGATAAAGGCGAATCTTTTGAAGAGTCTTCTGACGAATATCGCCAATTCTCTGAAGGATGAAGACGAATGGTGTATTCTGGATGAAGGGCTGCAAGCACTTGAACACAATGCTATATGGCTCGGGATTGAAGTCTCGTCGATGGTCAGTCACGTGGTCCGGTTCAAGGAAAGGATGGCTCGTGTCACTGGTGCAAAGCATCTCAGGCTTGATCCTTCTATTAAGGAGAAGCGTGGCCAGTTGCAGTCCCTTCTTCTGAGGTTAGAACTTCACAGGGCAAACGTAGCCACGACGAGGCAAAACTGGTAAGTTACTAGGAATTAACTTTTCCAAGTTTAGCAGTCAGAAAGCTTACTTATAGTCGTCTATTGATCAATATGAGGTGAAGTGTAACGATATAGAGGCCCTGATTACAGAACTGCAGCAGTTTCTTCAGAACGCTCCCGACCCCACGCAAGTTTTGGTTAAAGCAGAGGTGGCACAAAGGGATATCTAAAATTCTGCAATTGATATGTTAGAACAATGTATGAAAAAAATTTAGATGGTTGTAATAGTCTCTGTTTGTAACTCAACATATGTTGTAATGGATATTGTAATGATACGTATACCATTCACGTGATTTTTATTAGGTTAGTCACAAACAAAGTGATAAGTGAATTAGGAGATGTAATAAATGGATTGAAAGAGGATAAGTATTTGGCAAGATTACTTCCCTTTTGACTTTCCTGATCTTCGTTTGCATGTTGTTGCTTTGGTGAATATATAAGCTTGTCGTGCTTCATGCTTATCTTCAAGAATCTAAGAATGTATCTTTTAAGTCTGACATAACTTGACGACATAAGATTCAGTCTATACTCACGACATGGAGATTATATCGAGACTTGATGAAGAAATCTCCTTGCTCTAGGAATCCATATCGAAGGCCAACTAATCATAATCTTCAATTGCATGCTCTTATTGTAAAACAATTCATAGGAGAAAGTCGAAGATATTCTAATGCAAGATAAGATATAATAGAATGTCCGAACCATCTCTGTATGAAACCATATACCAAGCATACAAGGCAATAGCATCATATATAAGGATTTGAATTTATTAAGATACTTTGATGAACACTTCTCTACTTTAGGAATCCGTATTAAAGTTCAGTTGATCATAATCTTCAATCGCATGCTCTTATTGTAAAACAATTCATAGGAGAGAGCCGAAGATGTTTTGACGCAAAATGATACACAGTAAAATGTCGTAACCATCCTCATATGAAGCTATATACATATAAGAGATCATTGACTCTGAATTGCCCCATATAGAGTAAAAGAAAGCCATGACGATAGTAAGAAAACCCCTGATGGAGTAATGATATGAAAGTGTTGTATCTTATGTGGGTCTTCTATATAATGAGCTTCTCTAGTCCGACTAAACCGATTCAAAATTCTGAAGATATGATTATGGTCAACGATTATGATCTTCAGTCTTAGATTTAGAATTGTATTGGTTCAGTTTAGACCCGTAGCCTGGGGTATCTTAGAACTGTATTGGCTGGTTTATACCCGAAGCCTGGGGTATCTTAGAACTGTGTTGGCTGGTTTATACCCGAAGCCTGGGGTATTTTAGAATTGTATTGGCTGGTTTATACCCGAAGCCTGGGGTATTTTATAATTGTATTGGTTCAGTTTATCCTCGTAACCCAGAGGCTGTATGGTTCAGTTTATCCTCATATCCTAGAGGCTGTATGGTTCAGTTTATCCTCATATCCCGGAGGCTGTATGGTTCAGTTTACCCTCATATCCTGGAGGCTGTATGGTTCAGTTTATCCTCATATCCTGGAGGCTGTATGGTTCAGTTTATCCTCATATCTTGGAGGCTATATGGTTCAGTTTATCCTCATATCCTGGAGGCTGTATGGTTCGGTTTATCCTCATATCCTGGAGGCTGTATGGTTTAGTTTATCCTCATATCCTGGAGGCTGTATGGTTCAGTTTATCCTCATATCCTAGAGGCTGTGGCAATTGTGGCACCTATGAAAACCCTTTGGAGTTTTTCTTTTCATTTCCCTTCTGATTACGGTACCTGTTGTCAAGGAAAGCCATACTGACATTTCATATTTTATACATGCAATGGTACAATGTAAGTGGATGTATAAATGTATAGAAAATGTAGTGCATGAATAAAATGGGTGTGTGCATGTATAAAATGGGTGTATGCATGAACGCGTGTACACCCCTGCCTCCCTTCTAGCTTTCCGCAACTATTCGTAAGCGTTCATGATTTTTCGAGTTTGGGAGACGAAGTCCCTGGGCAAGTGTTTTCTTGAGTTGTGTCTGTTGAAGCCATTTCGGGTGGATTCTTCCTAAGTTCTTCGATTCTCAAGTCGATAATGCCTTGGTTTATCATCCTCTGAATCCTTCCTTTTAGGGTGAAACAGTTTTCAGTTCTGTGTCCCACAATTTGGTGGTACTTACAATAGTTAGGGTCTCCTAGACATCATATTTCATTTGGCCGGATGGGCTCTGGTAATTGCAACTCTCCTTCTTTGATTAACTGTTCTATAATTGGGACCAAGTCATCCGCATCAAATGTGTGTGATCTGTTTGCCCCATTTCTTTCAACAATCGTTGCCTGTCGCGGGTCCTTGAATCCCTTGCCCTTGTCCTGAGCTTTTGATATCTTGATTTCTATCTTGCATCCTAACCCCGGTTGCTTTCGATCCTTAGGGTTCTTTCTCTCGTCAACGCTGGTCATTTTTCCCATTTCATGTCTTAGTCTTTTTCCTTTGACTTTTTTTTAGATAACATTTTTCTCGTCATCTGCGATGGCGGTGCAGCAGTATGCTCGAATGAGACATTTTTGGGCCGAACCTGTGGCTCTACAACCATAGGTCTCTGAGCTGCCCCTTGTGATTCCTCCATCGATTGTTTAGTGAGCACAACGGTGCTTTGAACTGCCCCTTGCGCAACTAGTGCTGCTAGAATTCTCCTTGTCATGTCTTCTTGGGCTTGAGCCAACTTATCAATTTGTTCTTGGATAATTGGTGATTCATCTTTCTGGTCACTTGGCTCTTCTTCCTCGACCACCTGGACCATTGCGACTTGTGTTAGTTGTGGCTTCTGCTCTACCATGATGACCTTTTGTGATGGATGCCCCTGTTATTTCTTCATCTGCCTTGCGAGTTGTAATCTTAGTCCTCTTCTTGACTAGATGGGTTATCCTTGATAGCGTTAGGAGTTCATAGGCTATAAAGATGAAACTTTGAGCTCTCTTTGTTGTCGTAATCCTACTGGTTTTATTGACTTCGTTAGTCTGAATATACTACTACTGTTTCTTGATCACATGGTGTGGCTCAACGACATTCTTCTTTTTGCATGAGATCCTTGTCACTGCTTTCTTTAATCCTTTCTTTTATTGCACTTGCGAACTAGCTGCCAGTCTGATTTGAGAACGACTGTCACAGTTGCAGCGAAGTGGGGGAAGCTAAATCCCCCTGCGGTGAGGAAGACGCAGGAACTGTGCCATCTCTCCTGTCTTTGTCAATATCTTGCTAATTCTGCGGTGTCAGAAAATCATTAGAACAGTTCATAAATGCGGCCGGGAGCGTGAACCCATCGATTGCGGTGCATAAACTAATAGTAATAAGCAAGAAAAAGACAAATGCGTGTAGTTGTGGGAGTTCATGGGTTTGAAAACCTTTTAATTTACCGTCTATTGCCTTAAAGATGAAGGGAAGAACGTTCCCGTTGAGAGTCGCCAGTTTGGCGCCCGAGGGCGACGAAACATTATGCCTCGTGATAAATCTCTTGCGTACACATTCGCGTTTACGAATGATTGATTTTAGAGCGTTTCTATGCTCAGAGCTAACCAGAGATTCTGGGTTCGATCCCCAGCAGAGTCGTCAGTTTGTTAGAACTAGAAAATAGATCACAAGGACATTTTCCTGGGTATTATGTATATTGTTGCTGCACTGGGGTTCTGAGTAATGGAAACATTCATAGATAATCACAAGCATTCACAAAAGGTACACAAGAAGAGATATCGTAAGGCGAATTTTATTCCAGAGATCCAGAGATCTTGTACATTCCAGGCCGTGATCTAGCATGAGCCCTTAATTACATCGAATGATCGATGACCCTTGATTAAAAGGCAGAAGACTAGTCGATGAGGACTATGCTCTTAGAGTTTGTGGTCGTAGAGACCCGTGTTTGTTTTGTTATGGACTGAACTATCTTTGTATTAGTCAGATGTCTATGTCCCATGTTTTGGCCAGAGATCCGGACAGAGACTGTCAGGGTTTTTTACTAGAGGATACTACTCTGGGCCTGCAGCTGTCATGTGTGGACAGGCGACCTCGGGAAGACCGATTCGTAGTTGTGTGTACCTGAGCAGCCCAACCGACGGATGCTGTTTGGATGGGTAGGGCATTGACCGTTGTGTTGTGGTAGTTCATAACAATTGCTTTGTAGAGAGAGTCGAAACTCTTTGATATGGTTTATTGTGATAACCATAATCCAGTTTGTCTGGCTTTCAACCCTAACCGGATCATATCTTATAATAGATATAAATAATGATATATTCGCATAGTTTTGGATGCTGGCGGCTCCTTTCCGAGAAGTCATTTCATTCATTGCGTCGAATCGGGTCGAACCTCGAAAATGCACGATTCTGCTCATTTAGAGATCCTGGAACATCCGTTTGACCATTTCATTGCGTTTGGAAGGCTCGAAATACCCAAAATAGGCTCAAACGGACCTTGAAAACACTTACAATTGAGTCCGGAGCACTCATAAACATTTTGGTAATTGGCTGAATTTTTGGGTGCGTGGGACTTATTTTGCGTGTGCGTGGGCTCCAACGTACCTTTAAATTAAGTGCCTGATTTTTGTTGAATTTAGGGGTGCGTGGAGCATTTTTCAGGTGCGTGGGACCGAATTTGCAAATCTGAATTTCGTCGAATTTATGGAAGCATGGGACCCGAATTTACGAACACGTGGGCCATTTTTCGGGCGCGTGGGAGTCCGATGCACTTGTTTGATTTATGTCAAATTAATAGACGCGTGGGCCCTGAATTTGTGGAAGCGTTGGCCCTTTTTCGGGTGTGTGGGACCATTTTATGGGTGTGTGCCCACACTTAGTGATTTTCAGGATTCAGACCTGCGGTGGAGTATCGGTGATCGGAAGGTATTCGGGTGATCGAAAAAGTATTCCGGCGAGGGCTTCCGGCGGGGATTTTGAATTCCCAGAGGATGACAGCTCTCTCTCTCTGTCTCTGAAAACGTAAAATGACTCGTTGGACGGGGTATTTATAGCCGAAGACACCGGAACCCAGCCAATGAGGGGCTGCCACGTGCCACGCACCCCTAAAATACCCTCCACACACCTTAAAATTGGCGTGCGGAGGTCTGGCGTACCCAGAAATGATTTCTGAAAATATCTGATTTTTTGGGTGCGTGGGACCTTATTTTTTTGGTGCGTGGGATTCCGAAATGCCCTTAATCCAAGTCTTGCAACGTGTGGAATTTTAGGGTGCGTGGACCCATTTTTGGGGTGCGTGGGGCACCAAAATACCTTTAAATGAAAATCCAAAAATTTGTTGAATTTAAGGGTGCGTGGGACCACTTTTGGGGTGCGTGGGACTCTATGCAACCTTTGAACCAATTCTTGTTTTTGCTGATTTTTCGGGTGCGTGGGTACCCGAATTTATGGGTGCGTGGGACGTAAATTGGAACTCCACCATTTGGGTTTTGAATTTTGATGGGTTTGTGGGACCCGTTTGATCATGAAATCACATGCACTGTTAATCATAAATCACAAAGAAGTTAAGGGTTCGATTCCGGACGGTTCTGATCACTGTGATTTGTGGGGCCCGCTAGAGATTTCAGCCAGAATTGGCTAAGTAAGAATTTTTTTGTAAATCTCCGTTTTGCGTGCATCGGGAGGCATTTTGCGGGATTCTTTTGGAGCTATATGGCTATTCTGTTTGCTTTGAGGCACCCTACATTTTGGGACCCCAACGCCCTCATAAAATGTAGCATAAGGTAAGGGGTTGGGAACTCTCTCCTAGAAGGGATAGCGGTCGGGATCCTCTCTTAGATTAGGGGGAAGAGAGGTAGTAGTGGAAGCCATGAGGGCTTTATCAATATTTTGGATCCCATCATTAGTGGAGTCATTAGATTTGGATTCAGACTCCTCCGTATCATCCCAAGTGGCAACCATTGCCTTTTTCCCTTTCTGCTTAGGTCCGTTTCGACATTCCGGGGCAACGTGGCCACGATGACCGCAACTGTAACATCGGACAGATTTGGGATTTGATGGTTTCCCTTTATATTTATTACCCTTCTTATCCTTCTTGTCACAGCTACTCCCTCTATCAAATTTGAGAAATCTTTTGAATTTTCTATTTAACTTATCTTCCTCATCTTCATCACTACCTTCCTCCGACTCACTCTTAATTTTCTTATATTTGTGAGAGGACTTTAGAGCAATGCTTTTCTTTCTAGAGGGGGCTTTAAAGTGTAGTTCATGAGTTTGTAGAGAACCTATGACTTCTTCTACTTTCATGTTATCTATGTCTTTACACTCCTCTAAGGCTACTTACTACCTTGGTGCTAAATCTTTCTGAGAGGGACCTATGTATTTTTCTACATATACGTCCTTTCGGAACCCGATCACCCAAGACAAACATGGAGTTACAAATATCAAACAATTTGGTATAAAACTCCATAAAAGTTTCAGTCTTTTCCATTTTAATATTTTCAAATTTGGTGGTTAAGAGCCGAAGCTTCGAGCGTCTTACTGCGCTAGTTCCCTCGTGGATAACTTCAAGTATATCCCACGCTTCTTTTGCAGTTGCGCATGCGAGAATGTGCTGAAATTCATCCGGGAAAACCGCATAGCAAATCGCATTGAGAGCTTTGCCATTTGCCATGTATTGAGCTCTCTCACTGTCATTCCATTTTTCATCATCTTTGGGAATGACAATGCATTTCCCATTAACCTCCACTTTTTCAGTGGGCAAGGCATATCCACGTTGTGTGCTTAGCCACACCGGACGGTCCATGGATTGTAAGAAAATCCTCATCCTAGCCTTCTAATAGGCGTAGTTGGACCCGTCAAAGAATGGTGAACGATTGGTGGTACCCCCATCTCGGTTAGACATCATGCTAGTGCTCCAGTACCGGATCTTACTCTAGACGGTTAAGTCCTTGAAGAGCAACCCGCTCTAATACCAAATGAAATTACACCTTTTGGAGTAAAGGCGTATGTGTGCGGAGGCTTTGAGAGCAACTAGAATTATGGCTAAGTCCTATTGGGGGGATTAGGACCTTTTTGAAATTCTTTTCACCTACTTAACAGTTTTAACAAATTAAACTAAGTAAGCAAGAACACTATGGCTTCCAAGCCTAAGTGAGTCTAATCACACGACTAGCATATTGTAAGCAATAAGCAACCTAGTCTAAGCATGCATAGATACTCAAATGATTAAACAAATCAAGCTCCTAATCTATACAACCTATGTAAACTTATGAGAATGGATCAATGAGCTCAAGTCTACACAACTAAGTGCAAGTACATCTTGTATGTGGATGTGCATATTTAGTGCTTAGCATACATTCTAATTAAGCATTCATAATAAAGCAATTAAACACAATGCATAATAAGAAATGTGCACAAATACAATCATAAACACAAGCATGTATAGTGGTTCGACTACTTGTCTACTCTACTCTCGGTTCAAGTACTCAACCCCTTTGAGCACACTGGCACTCACTAGGGAGTTTAAATTTGGTTCCTCTCAACTAAGGTGTTTTAAATCGGCTCCACCCAACCGAGGAGTTTTCAGGTTCCTCCCAACCTATGGGACCTACTTAAGGTCACCTCAAGTCCCACTCAAGGACAACGCACGTTCACTCCTGTGTCGAAGGCTCCCCCTTGGAGACTTTGTTTAGGCTCAGCAAATGAGCCAAGGAGCACCAAACAGCCCCTAGTCTTTAGGCTGACAAACGTGCCAAGGAACAGCCAACATCCCTAGAGTTTTCGGCTCAACTAATAAGCCAAGGATCGGCAAACGACCCTAATTCGAGTCTGACAAACAAACTCTACACTCAACTCCTACAAGGAATTGAGTGGAAGGACTCTCTACAATGACAACCTTACTTGTCAGATGAGCCCCTTATTCAGCACCGAATGGGTTGCTTGATCTCCGCTCTCCCGTGCTTCAATCATCTTCCCTTGCTCTCCCGATCGTGTTGCCGCTGCGTCGCCAATGCCTCAGCTACACTTGATCAACCACCTTACAAATGATGCCTTTGATATGCCCAAGGTGACAGAAGGGTAGGTTTGAGATCTCTACAACTTATGGGAATGGGTTACCTTGAGAGTCTCACCTACAAAGATCTCATCATAGAGTATTGGATAGGAATATGACTATCAAGATCAATCCAATTTCTAGAGATCAAACGAAAGACAAGTGCATCTTCTTCTTGAGCTTTGAATGCTCCATACTTGTGATGAATCACAAGGAAGATCACTTGTTTGGGTTAGGAATAGATCTCTTAATATCTTCAATAATGGTGGCTTCTATCTTCTCAAAATTTCCTTTCTTGGTTAAAAAATGAATCCCCCACCTTTTATAGATTTTCTTCCAACGGTAAAAAAAATTGGCAGATTCGCGTATCTCCGATTGATCGAAAAAATGTCCGATTGATCAGAGACCTGTTCGATTGATCGGAGACATGTCCAATTAATCAGAAATCTGTCCAGTGAATTCTCTGAAAGATATTTCGATTGATCGGAGTCATGGTCCGATTGATCGGACTGACCCCTTCCGATGGATCGAAAATCTGTTCGATTGATCGAAAATTTATCCAGTGAGTTTTTAAACTTACTCTAACAAATTCCGATTGATCGGGGCTTCTTTCTGATCGATTGAAGTCCAATCGGAGCTCCTGTCCAATTCATCGAAGATCAATCGAAAACTGTTGTTTGAGCTGAATTGTTTACAATAGCTTCCACCTCTTTAATTAGTCTAACTTATCATATTTTTTATAGAGTTCTAAGACTAATGATGATGACTAAGGGTATTCTTAGTTGGTCCAAGTCATCTAAGAGGTTTTGGGTTTGGGTAGGTTCAAGGTTAAGGCACACTAATGCATCTCTTTTACCTGTTTCTTCTTCCTTGATGCAGCTGGTCTGTCTTGAGTCTTCGGTCTTCGTCTTCATTAAGCTTAACCGACACTAGACTCACTGACCTAAGGGATTGATAAACAAGGTGCACTAGTATGCCACAGAAAAGTACACTAACACCAATAACCGTCGTTGCAGATGGGTGACTACAGGAAGACACACCGCAACTACCTGAGCTGCTCAACTAACGGACCCCGCTTTGGATGGGAAGTACATCAACTGGTTTTAGCGATAGTAGTTCATAATAAATTTTTTTCAGATGTTTCAAAACTCTTTGGTTACAATTTTCGTTGATAACCATAGTTCCTTTGATTTAGTTTCATACCTCGATCCGGGATGAATAGAGTTCATATAATGGATATGAGGAGCACAAAGTAAATATACTTGATCTTTATTGCATGCTCGATAGAGGATTGCATTTATACTTGATGTTTAGTGCATTGGGTGAATTATGCACTTAACTTAGTTAATCTACTTTATGCATGTCTTTAATTCAACAACATTATTATTAAGGATTGATGCTTCAAGAGATTGGATCACTCAGATGGGATGTGTCGAGCTATATTTCTTTGAGAGTTCAAGCTCAATGAGCTAAATTGCACATTTCTGGGCCTAAAAATAGTTAAGCATCGGGGCTGATATATGTCTGTTTATGCCGATAATCGATAAGCGGTGGGGATTAGTGTCCCCTAAGTGCTTGATTTAGTTGCCTTATGATAGGAGGATGTTAAATCTGCCTTGGCGTTAGTCAGATTCTGCTTAATTCCACTTGGTGTCAGTCAATCTTCAAGCCAACAAGGCACTTCCCAAGGCTAAAAATGATTCAGTACTGGGCTTGTATATCGCTTAATTAGTGTATTCGACGATTAGGATAGCAAATAATATCATTGCGGTGCATTATTACGGTGTTTCGGATCATGGAGGAGCTAAGTCTTTCTCTCTTGTCGTCGGTCAAATTCTGCTTAATTCTACTCGCTTTTGGTTGATTTGTGCTCTTACAAAGGGATTTTTTCAGACTTGCAAATTGACTAAGTGTTGGTCATTTTTTTATTAAATCCTGGATTAGAGGCCTTCAACATTGACCGTTGAAAAATTCGGTCCGGGGGATGGATAGAGGACGTCGATGTGTGTCCAGGAGGCATACTCTGCGCTGATGAGGTGGACCACATCCAAAGTGAGCCACACCACAGAGTCCTTGGCTTGGCTAAGGATGTCTGGGTGAATGTTGCCCTGTGGTGGGCGCATGTTGCACCCCCCTCCCCCACCCAAGGGGCATGTAGAGAGAGTGAAGATAGAGAGGAAGAGGATTCCTCCTGGGCGCATGTAGTAGGGTACATGCGCCTGCCTCTTAGTGGTGGGCGCATGTCCTCTACGGACTTGATGAATTTCGTCCACCCCATTGGGTGGGCGCATGTGGCAGGAGTGGTGGGCGCCTGTCCCAACACTTAGCATTTTTCTCATTTATTTCTCCTCTCTCTCTCTCTCACTTTACTCCGGTGGGAGAAATCCCTTTCCAGTGAAGGATTCCGGCAATGAAAACCCTTTCCGACGAGGGAATTCGAAGTGAGCGCATGTTACCTTGCGTCGCTCTATCGTCTCTCTGCAGATGAATTTCCTTTTTTGTCATCAGGTCGTCTGTTATTTATAGTAAGTTAATCGGATCTCGGGTCCATACAAAGGAGAATGTAAGCGCATGTGTTTGAAGGAGAGTTTTTGGGCGGATGTACTGAGTGGATGCCACTGAGTCGGGCGCATATGGCTAGTGTGGGCTCATGTGCCCCTGTAGTGGGCACGTGTGTCCATACTTAGCAATTTCTGGAGTTTTCTCCACTTGAGAGAGGAAGGGAGAGAGAGATGGGCGCATGTGCCCATGCAGTGGGTGGATGTGTCCTGGTGTGGGCGGATGTTCCCCTTATGGTGGGCGTATGTGCCCATACTTAGTGTATTTTTTAGTTTTTGGTATTTGGAAGAATGGGAGGTTAGCTCCCAGGCACATGTAGTGAGGATGTGAGCATATGTCTCCTTGTGGTGTACGCATATCCCCCTTGTGGTGTACGCATGTGCCTATACTTAGAATATTTTTCAAATTTCAGGCTCCGACTATCCGCTCCAAAGGACATGTACCTTTTCAGATGTCGAAGTCACTGACGCCAAAGCACTTTAAGCCCCTCATCGGACTATTGAATGAACGAGTCGAGGTACGGATGATCAACTGCTGTCAATTTTAGTAGTTGTTTACTAGTTTGGACCCTCCGGGCCGATTCTTCGTATAAGAACTTTGCTCTGGGAAGCGCGCACACGAAAATATGCATCGTGAGACATTCAAACATACTAGTTAAGGGTTTTCGAGTATTCTGGATCATTTAGCAGCAATACGCATGTCTAATTCCACTCCGTAATGGCATTTGTAGGCTTTCGGACCCTTTCAGTCATCTCCAAACAGGGGTAAAACACATTTCAAGGTGCGCAAGTAAAGATATACCTCGCGCGACATTCAAACTTACTAGTTAAGGGTTTTCAGGTGTTTTAAATCATTTGGTGCAATATGCATGTCCAGTTCCCTTCTGAAATAGCATTTGTATGCTTTCAGACCCTTTCAGTCGACTCCAAACAGGGGCAAAACACATTTCAAGGTGCGCGGGTAAAGATATGCGCCGCGTGAAATTCAAACTTACTAGTTAAGGGTTTTCGAATATTTCGGATCATTTAGAGGCAATACGCATGTCCAGTTCCCTTTCGAAATGGCATTCGTAAGCTTCAGTCACGACTACACAGGTCACCTAGGGTTAGGGCTGCACTAGCATTTTTCGGGTATTTTCCGACCCTGAAATTATTCTGGATTGTCATAGATGGACCGTCGTGCATTGCTTTATCATGGGTGAGATTTTGAGCCCTAACACATACATTATCAAGCATTCATAATTAAGCAATTAAACATACAATACTAGATTAATGTGCTCAAATTCATCACAAACACAAGCATGTATAGTGGTTCGACTACGTGTCTACTCCACTCCTGGTTCAAGTACTCACCCTTTGAGCACACCAGATTTCACTGGGGAGTTTAAATTAGGTTTCTCCCAACCTACGTGTTTTAAATTAGTTCTACCCTACCTAGGTGTTTAATGGTTTCACCCAACTAAGGAGTTTGACAAGGTTCCTCCCAACCTATTAATGTGTTTAATGATTTCACCCAACTAAGGAGTTTAACAAGGTTTCTCAACCCAAACAACATACATATACTCCCGTCGGAGGCTTCACACAAAGACTTGGTTTAGCCCTCTCACAAGGGCCTAGGTCCTACAATCGAACCTATCGAGTTTGGCAATTCAAACTCTCATACTCAATCCTCCACGAGGAAATAGCACGTTGACTCTTACAAATGACAACCTTACTTGTTGGATTTGAGCCCCATTGATGCACCACTTCGAGTTGCTTAATATCCGCTCTCCTGTGCTTCAATCAGCTACCATTTGTGCTCCCCCGATCACTAATGCCGACGCATTGCCAATGCTCTAGCTCCAAGATCAGCTAGCTATCTTGCATTTGATGCTTCTTCAAGTTGCCCAAGGTGAGGAGGTGGTGGATTTTCTACAACCTAAGGATAGGATTGGGTTACAAGTTGGAGAATCACCTAAATGATCTCTAGGGTGTGTTTAGACAGATGATCTACCTATGGTCAAGGTGCCTAAACTCCTAGAGATCAAGAGGGGACAAGATTATTTTCATTTGAGCTTTGAATGCTCCATGCTGGTGATGAATCACAAGGAGAATGAGTTGTAATGAGTTAGGATTAGAGCTCCTAATTGTCTTAAAAATTGTGGTTTCTAAATCCTCAAAATCCCTCTCTTCAGCCTAAAAATGAACTCCCCCGCTTTTATAAACAAATCTCTAATGGTAAAAAAAATGGGCAGATTCACGAATCTTCGATGGCATCGAACTCAACTTCGATGGCATCAAAGATACCTTTGATGGGGTCAAAAACTGTTCAAAGAGTTTCTGATGTTGTTGGACATCCAGTTCGATGACATCGAATACTCTTCGATGGCATCGAAAAAGCCACTTCGATGGGATTGAAGGGCTATTCGATGGCCTCGAAGAATGGTCCAGAGAGTTCACATTGTTGTTGGACATGTGTTTGATGGAATCAAACTGATCTTCGATGGCATCGAAGTACAATCGAAAACTGTTATTTGGGATATTTTGTTTACAACAGTTATCATGCACCTTTTTAATTAATATAATTTATCATATTTTTCTATATAGTCTGAGGCTAATGAAGATGACTTAGGATTTACCTATGTGGTCCAAGTCATCTAGAGGTTAGGATGTTTTGGTTTTAAGGGTTAGGGTCACCAAGGCATCTCTTTTACTCGTTTCTTCTTCCTTGATAATGCTTGTCCACTTGAATCTTTGGTCTTTAGTTTGCTAAGGCTCAACCAACATTACAACACATGGATGCATGTGATTGAAAAATAAGTTGCACTAGTATGCCACAGAAAAGTGCACTAACAGAATCGATTAGTCAACGCCCAAATTCAGCCGGCCGACGAGTCAAGTTGACAAGACAACAATTAGCCATTATGCCTATTTTCTATCCGTTGGAGGTCAAACTCTATATATATGGAGCTCCATTTTTTGGCATAATGAAAGAAAATTTAGTATATTAGAAGCCACCAGTATAGCAACCATCATTAGGCTCTAATTTTAAGTTAATCAAGTCATCTTCATTGTGATTCATCACATGTTAGAGCATTCAAATCCCAATTGAGGATGAATTTGTTCCCTTGTGATCTCTTGAGGTTTAGATATCAAGTCTATAGGTAAAACCCTTATCTAAACATCTCCTAATGATCTTTTAGGTGAATTTCTCTAGGCTACCAACTTCCTATTAGTTGCAAAGAAGTCAACTAACCTCCCATCATCATGGTCACCTCACCAAGACATCAAATGCAAGGCGATTGATCATTGGAGCTGAATCATTGGCAAAGCATTGATATCAAGGATCAAAGGAGCATGAGGAGCTGATTCAAGCACAAGAGAGTTAGAAGAAGCAACTTAAGATGACACCACAAAAGGGGCTCGATTCGACAAATAAGTTGTGAATTGTAAGAATTCGGTTAATGCTCTTTTCTTGTGTAGGATTGAGTGTGAGAGTTTGTGAACCAAACTCAAACTAAGTTCTTTTGTAGAAGATTAGCCCTTGTGTAGAGCCTAAATCAAAGTCTCCAAGAGAAGCCTCTGACAGGAGTGTACATGGATCCTTGGATTGGGACCAAGGATTGGTTAGCGCCTTAAAACTTTTACAGGTTCTTGAGTAGAACCTTGGCTCTTGTGTAAAGGTTAAACTTAAGTCTCCAAGGGGAGCTTCCAGCAGAAGAATACACGGGTTCTTATGTAGAATAAAGGTTATTGGTTAGCATATAAACCATTGTAAGTCTCTTGTGTATAGGGTTGAAGGGTTGAGAGGTGAACCTAGTCAAAACCTACGTTCAGATTGAGAGGTGAACATATTATAAAAACCTCTGGTAAAGGTTGAGAGGTTAACCTAATTTAAAACCTTATATTAGTCAAATTCGGTATACTTCTGAGTTGGGTACAGTAACTGGGAGTGAAGTAAGAAAACCGAACCGCTATACATGCTTTTGTTTATAATTTTCATTTGAGAACATTTTCATTCATGTATTGTTTATTTAATTAATGAATTATATGAATGCTTGGATGAATTGTATGCTATGTACTAGATAAGTATATTCACACACAAGATGTATGTTCACTATTAGACTAGTTGCTTAATTGTTAAATCCTTAGTAGTATTTGTGATTAGACCCACTTGGCTTGGAAGCCTAAGTATTAAGTGCTTTAATTTAGTTTAATTGATAATTACTTTTAATTAAGTCATAATTTTTAAAAGATCCTAATCACCCCGCCCCCCCTTAGGACTTAGCCATGGTTCTAAGCTCTACTCTTTGAGCTACCGCAAAGCATTGCATCCCAAGTGTGAGTAAAATGTGCAATTTCAGGGCCCACTATGATGGGTATTTAAGATCCACTCCGAGCTTGAGATGTGTAATCCGACGTTAAGCTGAATGCCAAAAAATTAAGTTGACCTACGATTTAGTAGGCCACACCAAAAGAAACAATTGGGATAAAGATGTCTACCCTTAATTTTTATCAGATCCAGGGTGATTATTATATAAAATCTACTTCAACCATTTGATGACATGCCAAATTTTAGGCATGGGGCCTAAAAATCAGACTCATCAATGATTCAAGTAGGTCACAGCAAGGAAAACAATTTAGAGACATGTTTCAAATGATGTAGTCCACTTAAAACACAGATGGGGCAGATTTTTTTGGGCTTGATCCTAACACAAGGTGATGCACTTGGCGGACTTGGTGGATTTTACATAAACATCATGGTGAGGCCCACCCGACGTGCTGACCTACAAAACTTATGCTGCACACAAGATAGTTACCATCGATTTAAAATAATGAAAAGAAAATTTTTAATAGCTCGCATTCAAGAATTCAACTCTTAAAATTAAAAGTCAGGATCATTAATAATAATGGCTCATTTATTATAGTAACAATAATATCAAAAGTTTAAATTAACATTATTGTAGTCAGAATCTTGTCAACAGATGAAGTCGAGGTAGAGCACCCACTTATAGCCTCCTCTTTGTTCTTCGTTCGTCGGATCGACCTATCAGAAAGAAGAGATGTAAGCAGCGGGGTTAGGGTGTTAGTGCACTTTTCTATGGCATACTATTGCACCTTGTTTGTCAATCACTTAGGTCAGTGAGTCTAGTGTCGGTTGAGATTAATGAAGATGAAAATCGAAGACTCAAGTGGGCTTGCTACATCGAGGAAGAAGAAACAGGTAAAAGAGATGCCTTGGTGATCCTTGAACCTTTACCAAATCCAAAACTATAACCTCTAGATGATCATGAACCTTTTAGGCATACCCTTAGTCATCTTAAATTGGCCTTAGGTGTTCCAAAAGATCACCAAACAAATGGCCAAGAGGTTGCATGAACTGCTGCAAAACAAAACATGAAAGCAACAGAAATTCATGCCCTAATCGATTGTCCAATCGGTCGCTCGACCGGTCGGCAAAAGACCAATATGGGACAACAAGCTTTTATGAAAAACATTATCTCTGGGGATAATACGATCGGTCGTCCGACCGGTCGGCGACCGTCTATTTTGAGACAGCAATGTACTCCGTTCAAGCCATTTAATTCGACCGGTCAAGGAACCCATTCCGACCGATCGGTCGACTGGTCAAGCAAAGCCATTTATAGCCATTTTATAGTTATTGGGGGCTTTTCTATTTAAAGTATTGGCTCGATTTGAGGGGTATTGAGATGATTTGAGAGGATTGTGAAATTACACCTTTTGGAGTAAAGGCGTATGCGTGCGAAAGCTTTGAGAGCCACTAGAATTATGGCTAAGTCCTATGGGGGGGATTAGGACCTTTTTAAAAATTCTTTTCACTTACTTAATAGTTTTAACAAATTAAACTAAGTAAGAACACTTCGGCTTCTAAGCCAAAGTGGGTCCAATCAATAGATTAGCAAATTCTAAGCAATAAGCAACCTAGTCTAAGCATATATAGATACTCAAATGACTAAACAAATCAAGCTCCTAATCTATGCAACCTATGTAGACTTATGAGAATGGATCAATGAGCTCAAGTCTACACAACTAGTGAAAGTACATCTTGTGTGTGGATGTGCCTATCTAGTGTCTAGCATACATTTCTATCAAGCATTCATAATTAATAATTAAACATATAATGCTAAGATAACAATGTGCTTAATTACAATCACAACCACAAGCATATATAGCGGTTCGACTACTAGTCTACTCCACTCCCGGTTCAAGTACTTAACCCCTTTGAGCACACCGGCATTCACTGGGGAGTTTAAATCTGGTTCCTCCCAACTAAGGTGTTTTAAATCGGCTCCACTCAACCGAGGAGTTTATAGGTTCCTCACAACCTATGGGACCTACTTAAGGTCACCTCAAGTCTCCCTCAAGGACAACGCACGTTCACTCCCATGTCGGAGGCTCCCCCTTGGAGACTTTGTTTAGGCTCGATAAATGAGCCAATGAGCGCCAAACAGCCCCTAGTCTTTAGGCCAACAAACGTGCCAACGGCCAACGTCCCTAGTGTTTTAGGCTCAACTAATAAGCCAAGGATAGGCAAACGACCCTAATTCAAGTTTGACAAACAAACTCTACACTCAACTCCCACAGGGAATTGAGTGGAAAGACTCTCTACAATGACAATCTTACTTGTCAGATAAGCCCCTTGTTCAGCGCCAATTCGGGTTGCTTGATCTCCGCTCTCCCGTGCTTCAATCAGCTTCCCTTGCTCCCCCAATTGTATTGCCACTGCGTCGCCAATGCCTCATCTACACTTGATCAACCATCTTGTAAATGATGCCTTTGATATGCCCAAAGTGATAGGAGGGTAGGTTTGAGATCTCTACAACTTATGGGAATGGGTTGCCTAGAGAGTCCCACCTATAAAGATCCCATCATAGAGTATTGGATAGGAATATGACTATCAAGATCAATCCAATCTCTATAGATTAAAAGAGGGACAAGTGCATCTTCATCTTAAGCTTTAAATGCTCCATGCTTGTGATGAATCACAAGAAAAATCACTTTTTTGGGTTAGGAATAGAGATCTTAATGATCTTCAACAATTGTGGCTTCTATTTCCTCAAAATCCCCTCTCTTAGCTAAAAAATGAATCCCCCATTTTAAATAGATTTTCTTCCAACGGTAAAAAAATGGACAGATTCGCGTATCTCTGATTGATCAGAAAAAGGTCCGATTGATCGGAGGTATGTTCGATTGATCGGAGGTATGTCCGATTGATCAGAAATCTGTCTAGTGAATTCTCTGGAAGATATTTTGATTGATCGGAATCATGGTCCAATTAATCGGACTGACCCCTTTTGATGGATTGGAAATATGTCCCGATTGATCGAAATTTGTCCAGTGGTTTTTCAAACTTGTTGTAACAAATTCCGATTGATCGGGACTTTTTGTCCAATCGATTAGAGTCCAATTGGAACACCTGTCCGATTAATCGGAGATCAATCGAAAACTGTTGTTTGAGCTGAATTGATTACAGCAGCTTCCACCTCTTTAATTGGTCTAACTTATCATGTTTTTCATGGAGTTCTATGACTAATGATGGTGACTAAGGGTATACCTAGTTGGTCCAAGTCATCTAAGAGGTTATGATTTTGGGTAGGTTCAAGGCAAGGCACATCAAGGCATCTCTTTTACCTATTTCTTCATCCTTGATGTAGTTGGTTCATCTTGAGTCTTCGGTCTTCGTCTTCATTAAGCTCAACCGAAACTAGACTCATTGACCTAAGTGATTGACAAACAAGGTGCACTAGTATGCTATAGAAAAGTGCACTAATAGATTGAAGCCACCATTGTTGGAGATTATTAGAGGCTCAATTCCTAACCTTTACATGACATCTTCCTTGTGATTTTACACAAGAATGGAGCATTCCAAGCTCAAAGAAGAAGATGATCTTACCCATCTTTGATCTCTATAGTTTGAATTTTTCTTGATAGTCAAATCCTTATCCAAAGCTCTAAGATGAGATCGTTGTAGGTGAGAAGCTTTAGGCAACCCATTCTCATTAGTTGTAGAGTTCTCAAACATACCCTACCATCACCTTGGCATCTCAAAGGCATCACAAGCAAGGTGATTGATCAAGTGTAGCTGAGGCATTGGCGACACAGCAGTAGCATGATCGGGGGAGCAAGTGAAGCTGATTAAAGCACGGGAGAGCGGAGATCATGCAACCTGAAGCTGCGCTGAACAAGGGTTTCATCCGACAAGTAGGGTTGTCTTTATTAATAGTCCTTCCACTCAATTTCCTGTGGGAGTTGAGTATAGAGTTTGTTTATCAAACTCGAACTAGGGTCGTTTGCCAATCATTGGCACGTTTGTTGGGTTTAAACATCCAAAGACGTTTGTCGTTCCTTGGCACGTTTGTCAGGCCTAAATTAGTCTTTAAGGGGGAGCCTCCGACACAGGAGTGAATGTCCGTCGGGTTGAGAGTTAGCCTTGTCCAAAAACTTTATTTATGGTTGAGAGGTGAACTGGTAAAACCTCCATGTAAAGGTAGAGAGGTGAACCTCATTTAAAACCTCCGGTAGTGAATGTCGGTATGCTCAATAGGGTTGAGTACTTGAACCGAGAGTGGAGTAGACCCAAAGTTGAATCACTATACATGCTTGAGTTTGTGATTGATTTGAACACATTGTTATCGTAGCATTGTATGTTTAATTGTTTAATTATGAATGCTTGATAGGAATGTATGCAAGGCACTAGATAGGCACATCTACACGCAAGATGTACTTTCACTAAGTAGTGTAGACTTGAGCTCATTGATCCACTCTCTAAGTCTACATAGGTTACATAAATTAGGAGCTTGATTTGTTTAATCATTTGATTATCTATGCATGCTTAGACTAGATAGCTTATTGTTTAAACCATATACTAGTCTTGTGATTGGACCCACTTAGGCTTGGAAGTCGAAGTGTTCTTGCTTACTTAGTTTAATTTTATAAAACTATTAAATAGGTGAAAAGAATTTTAAAAGGTCCTAATCACCCCCCCCCCCCCCCCCCCCCCCCCCCCCCCCCCAGGACTTAGCCATAATTCTAGTTGCTCTCTAAGCTTCCGCATGCATACTCCTATACAAGTTTGTTGATCCAAAATGCGTAATTTCACCAGGGGGTGTTGGTGGGGTACCGGCTGTGGACCCTCCGATGCCTTAGTCAAGGCTCGAAGAAGATGGGTGTAAGGGTTTCAATTGGGATGCAGAGGCAAATGTTGTGCGTACCTTAGTTTAGGGTCTCTTGGTTGATTTATAGAGCGTGGGAGAATCTCAATACATCACACTTGAGGGATTCTCGTCCCTGATTTGGCAGGTTCCTTATCCCGGTTATGTTGGAGAGATCTTTGACTGAGAAGGCCGGATCCTTATCTCATCAGGATTTAGCGGGATTTGCCCCGGATTCCTCGTATCGCCTCTCTGACGGTGGTCGACCTAGTCTACTAGGAATACTATAGAGCTTAGTGCCCAAGCTCCTTCCCTACAGGCTTCTCACCCGTGCTGTAGACATTCCTCGATGAGCAACTCCTCTCATACCGAGCTCCGTACTCCAATGGCTCAGCTTGGTAGCTCGGCTTCTGAGCTAGAGGAACTGCTCGTCCAGTGTAAATGGCTTCTGTTCAGACCATCGGTCATTGCTCCTAAGCTCGGAGAATGTAGATCTTGTAGATAACTACTTCTTTGCTCGGCATGAGGGACCAGTTCAAAATCCCCCTGTAGACTCCCCATTTTCGGGCCAACTACAGACCGTCGGCTCCTCCCTAGCCGACAGGCATGTGGTACCCTCTGAATGGGCCCAAATCTCTCAGTAGGTCTTGCATGGATTATTTTCGACACCTGTCCGTCAACCTTTTTCAAGCCGACAGTTTTCAAGCTTTACATAAATAACACCCGAGCCCCCTATCAAAAGAGGCAGAATGGCAGAAAGAATAGTGGCGATAATAGTTTTTTCGTTTTGTTATTTTTGGCTCTCTACAATAAAGAAACTGTAACGCCCCAGATTTTCGATATTTATTTGAAAATTTTTTAAAATTCATTTTTAATTTATTTTTTTTATTAATTATCGTACATTTACCGTTGATTTGTGAATAGCGGGACATCCGTAGGAGATCCGATAGGGGACCCTTTACAAAAGTTTCTTAGAATGATCTTATAAACATCGTAGAAAGATCAGATTTCAAAAATCACACACTTTTTAGATAATTACGAAAATGCCATTAGTTAAACTTAAGTTAAGATGCCATTTTTAAGTATTATAATTTCTGACGATCACTTTTATGCAAAAACCCTGGAATTAAGCTTTTGGGCACATATTAACCATACACATCAAATTTCAGCCCTTAAATCATAGTAGAAGTGGTCCAATTGTCAACTTAGCCCCTTAACCCTTGATTTTCATGTCCATCGAGTGAGGAAAGTAGATGGTTAGTCGTAGTCGAATATTTCTCTTCATATGAGTGACTTGGATCGTCTTTATCATGGACCAATAGTGTGATTTGAGTGCCCCACCTTGATAAGCCTCTTTCTTATGCGCGAAGTTATCCCGTTCTAGAAATTAACGAGTTACCGACTCTTCTCAAATTTGAACCTTTCAATTTACCCACTTCTCACCATCAATCGCTTCTCAAATTTGGACCACTTATTATACTCATATGACTAGAGTTTACACAAAGTTTAGACCCCGATCTATAATCCTACACCGTTGAACCACAAAGCTAGCCCCTTCCTTTTTCGCCAAAAGTTGAAATTTCAGATCTAGGTATTTCTCACCATCAATTAACCACTAAACTTTGTACAATTGTTTGCCTATCATGACTACATAGTTTTCCAAAATTTGGGCCCTGATCATCAAGCTTAGACCATTAATTGAGATTAAGACCATTTTAGCACCCGTCAGGCCATTTTCAAGGATCGGCCAATCTAGAATATGGATCATCAAGAAATTTACGTATTCTCACTCTACTCTTCGAGCTTGATAAGATGAACGGATTGGAATTGATCATAGATCACCCGAATATTGAGATTTGAGAAACCCACCTCAAGAAGTTGTTACACAAGACCTCGCGTGCACATCAATCTCCATATTTCTACTACGCACCTCCAAATCCTTCTCCTAACCCTAGCCTCCATGCCCTAGAGAGAGAGAGAAAAAGAGAGAGAGAGAGAGAGAGAGAGAGAGAGAGAGAGAGAGAAGAAGAAGAAGAAGAAGAAGAAGAAGAGAGTTCTTTCTCATATTTTTCCAGCGGCTAGGATCTTCTACAACCCACTGCTTCTAAGTCCATCATAAGGTGAGGATTTTCCTTCAAGCCTTTCATTAATAATATTATGATTATCATAAGTTTCTTTTGTGGCATGTGAAGTTTTTTTGTTTTGAATTGCTGATCCATATAATGTTGAACCTCCAATTTATACATTGCATTGCCCATTACATGACATGGTTTGCATGATTTTCATGATTTAAACGCCTATCTAACACATGTTTTGTGATTATAGGAATGAGAGCGGACTTCACTCAATTAGAGACCAAAAAGGGGCCATTTGGAGCCTTTGATGAAGGCCCAAGGTGGACCAAAGAAAGAAGGAAGCAAAGAAAGAAGAAAATAGAAGAAAGAAAGGAAGAAAACAAGAAGAAAAAGAGCCCGACCGGTCTTGACCGGTCGGCCATGCTTGCTGGAGTAATGCCAAAGAGGGCCTGACCGGTCATGACCGGTCGGCCAGCCCTGTCCGACCGGTCGTGACCGGTCGGCCATGCAAGTTTCAGATTCCAGATTCTAAAACAGCAATGTATTCCCGCACCTACTTTTTCAGACCAGTTTTCTGGGTTGATCTTGATGATATTTGAAAATACAACACATCCATGTCGAAGAGGAGCTCGACGCCGAACTAACCCAAGTGGTTTCGTGTCAATCGGAGCTACGGATTGACCGTGGTGGCCAAAACAATACGAACTGTCCAGAAAGTTCCAGATTTCGCTGTTCAACTCTGGGCCGGTCCAGAGGACTCATCATTGATGATATGAAGAATCTACTTTGAACATCTTTTAGACCACATCCATATATGAATAACCACAAAAGTTTCAGATCAAAAGGATGTGTGGTTTGATCGTACCGGTTGAAGAAAGATGGACCATCCAGAAAGATCCAACTGCGCAGAGTTTATAAAAGGGCTGAGTGTTCTAATTTTCGGAACATATTCTGGGGTTGTTTTGGACAATCTAATCCATCCATCATGTAGAGGAGGAATTTTTCTACCAATGTTCAAAATTTGAGATCAATCCAACCTCTGTACACTCCAGGGCGTTGAAAGCAAGATGACTGGTTCTGAAGGTACCCAAAGTGCGCGATTTTGAGAGGCGGTCGGTGATGTGATTGGTGGGCCCATTCAGAGGATAATCTTGGAAATCTAAATCATCTATGAGGAAGATCACATTACAAGGAAGCTACAAATCAAATTTGAGGGCAATCCGACCATTGGTTAAGCCGTACCAAGCAAAACAAATTCTGCTATGTTGCTGTACTATTGCTGCACTATAAAAGGAGGTGCTCTCTTCTATTCCAAATCAACCAAGGACGTGGGAAGCAAGGAGTTCAAGTCCCAGGAGGCTACCTAGCCTCCTCCAGCTAGTTTTTCTTCCTTTTCTTAGTTCTAGTTCTAGTTTTAATATGTTTTTCCTTAGCTAACATCTTAGCTAGAGCTAGAGGTGAAATTTGTAGTTGGTTCCAATGCTTTAATTCTTTTATTTCAAGTACCCTTCTCTTAATTTTGGATTTTGAAGTTCTAGTTTGAATAAAGTTTGGTTTTTTTAGAAGTTTTGTGAGAGTTTGTGTGCTCCGGACATGAGTTCCTTGCAATTCTCTAAGATTACCATGATTGGGTTGTTTGAATTAGAATTGTAGTAACCCTTGAGCATGCCATAGTCCATAGGCATGGCTGTTACTCCGAAGGCTACAAGTTCAAGTTCTATGTGCTTCATTAGAACTAGAAATCTAATTTCCAGATTTAAGTGGGATTATTTGTGCTTGAATGTTATATCTTCCAATTAGATGAGAGATAGGACTTTGATTCTAATTGTGTTGTACTTGGATGAATGGATTGGCATTGGACTACTACAAGTGGATCCTTGATGCTCTAGTTCTTCTTATTTTCAGATTTTCCTATTTCATGTGAAAAATAACTTTCTTAAACTTCTTAGATTCTAGTTATTAGAGTACTTGGAATTGTTTACTTCTTTCCCTGTGGATCGACCTCGGTCTTACCGAGATTTATTACTACATCGCAGCCTTACACTTGAGGCGAGCGAACAAGTTTTTGGCGCCGTTGCCGGGGAAAAAGTTAAACGGTTTTAATTGTTCTAGTAGCTATAGAGTAATCTTAGTTAGGTAGGATTTTCAGTTTTTATAGAAGTAGATTTTCTGATTTTTTTTTTTTTTAGATTACTAACAAATTCTTTTTTGATTTTGTAGGACATTGTTGCTGACATAGATCTCACTCTATTGGGTAACATCTCCCCATATCCCTTCTTTTTGTTTTTTTTTTTTATATTAGGGTAGTTTTCAATTTCTTAAAATTTCATCATGTATGATTGGACGAATGGTGCATATAAGCATCTTTTGGAAGATGAGATGTCAGACCATGAAATTGAAAGTCTTTATGATTGGAACCATTATAAGCATAAGTATTTTTCTAAGGTTCAATCAACCTCCACTGCCGCCCCACTTAAGACGATGCGTGATTACATTAATGAAAACAATACACATATTGAGACACGATATAAGACGATGGGGGAATACCGGAACGAAGCAAAATTGGATAATCATCCGGGAAAAACATTACGTGATTACCGGATTGAAAATAACATGAGTGTTCCACCGGTTATGGTAAGAGGTGTGCAACAACAAAAGGAACAGGTGAATAGTAGCCAACCGGTTAAGACAATGCGTGATTACTTGTATGGATATGCCTATCAACCATCATATAACTTTTCATCCTACAATGCGTACGGTCTTAATTGGGAAAACCACCATTCTCCTTGTTCAAGGGAGGAACCAACCATGGATGACAACAACTATCCTCAAGAGTTTCTTTCTCATGAGCCGCAACCGACACGAACTCTTGAGGATGTGCTGCGAGAGTTTATGGAAATAACTGAGAAATGCATACAAAACCTCTCGCCATCTCAAAATATTAAACCCAACATTGGGAACACCGAATCAATCCCCAACAATGAGGAGGATGAGGCTATCCAAGCCCAACCCTCTTCTGATTTAATGGATAGACTTTTAAAGGAGATTGATTTCGATGATCCCAATGTCATCATCAATTATGGTGAGTCCACTATCTCTTTTGGATGCTTTGAACTTAATGATGAAGAGATTTCAATGACGGTTGACGAACCCGAGGAATCCATAAAATTTGAAAGTGGTAGTGGGGTTGCCTACAATGAGGGTGTGGTGAATGGTTATGAACCTATGGTTTCTTTTTCCCAAGGGCATAATGATTATGAGTCTCTAGAGGATATGCATGCTAGAGAGATGGCCGAAGTCGATCTTTTTGAGTCGTTCCACCAACAACACATGCCAAATTCTAGTGTGGTAGACCTCCCTTTGATTGAAAATTCTATTCCTTTGGATGATGAGGTGGCACAATCTGAAATTTTCAAAGATCAACCAATGTTAAATGATGTGCTTACCACTGAATCTGAAGAATTCTCTTTGGAAGACCTCCTCTCTATAGAGGAGGAATTCCTTACCATTGAAACAGAATTTCTTCAATCATTAAGGGAGGATGAGGACCCTTCATCCGACTATCTCGATTTCCTAGAGGAATGCTTGGCCCACTCTTATGATCTTGATGATGAGATGATTAAGGAGTTGGATATTTTGTTAGACACGGTGTCGGGGCCTGAAGAACACCTTTCCACTGATTTACACTCTTTACCATTGTTTATGGAAACACCGTACAATTCTGAATTTGTGGAAGAGACAACTTTAACTAATGAAAACTTGATGAATGTCTCTCCACCGTCATGGGTCCTTCAGCCCATTGAAAATTCTGATTGGGATGACCCATTTTTAATCAATCATAACCCAAATCAGAATTTGAGGAGATATCTTTTTGCTGCTCTTATCTCCTCCTTTTATGCATGTGGTGCACAATACGATTGGACTTCAATGATAAGAAGCACACATGTTTACTGTCGAGCAGGACTTTGGATGGTCCTCATGAGAAATTTATTGAAATTCATGAAGATCCTGCTCAACTTTGATCATGTAGTTGATCGGACTAATCAAAGGTAGGTAGGTAGGTTAGGATTTATTTTTCTGCAATTAGGATTGAATAAGTCTCATCGAGACAATGGAAGATGCTAGAATTGATCAACTTGCTATCTCAGGTACTATTGTTCTCACTCTCTCATATTTTACCATTGCTCTCATGTTCATGCTAATTGCATATCTTTTTACATTGAGGACAATGCAAGATTTGGTTGGGGGGTGAGATGAGATTCCTCATCTAGCATGTTGCAACATTTCGAGCCTCACATGCGCAAATTTTTTCGAATTTTCTAAAATTTCAAAACTCTTTTAGAAAACCTTATTTCCATGCATTCGAGATGATATGAGTATAAGAAGAGGAGATACAAAGTGTGTGATGTTGTAAGTCTTGAATTTCTCCCAACATAATGGTTTTATATGTTAGTTCCCCTATTGTTGTGATTGATAGAAAATTTGAACACCTTCACACCAAGTTCACATTACACGATTTTCATGAGTTGAAAAGTTTATGTGATTTGTGGATTAGCTAGACTTTGATATAAAGGTGTTGAGAAACCAAGCCGGGGTATTTTGTCCATCCTTGTCCATGGGAAAATAATGAAAGATATGAAAAGTTTATGTGATTTGTGGATTAGCTAGACTTTGATATAAAGGTGTTGAGAAACCAAGCCGGGGTATTTTGTCCATCCTTGTCCATGGGAAAATAATGAAAGATATGGATTTTTAAAAATCCTATCTAATTTTAAAAGAAAAAGGAAAGAAAGGATGAAATCGGGAATGAAGGAAAAATGGTGGAAAATTTCGAAAAGGGCTACCTATTACCAACCGGGGGATGGTCGAACCGTAACCAAAGCCGGAAATGGGACGTAGTGTGAAAGCCATCGGAAGGACGGTAAGGCAAATTCCTTTCATAGGCTTGTTGTTGCTCTGTGCACCTTAAAATCCTTGGTTTACTTAATCTATGAAGAAGATGATCCCAGAAACTCATGAGATGAACTTTCACTATGCACACTAGGTTGAATTTGTTCGAGTTCTTCTATTTATCAATCAATCAGCGGGAATTTCATGTAGACACTTATTATGTTTTGAGAGTCCAAGATTTCAGCTTCTATCACCTAATTTTTCCAAATTTTATACTTATACACCTTGGAATGGATAGAATCATGGGTTCTGAGGGAGAGTTGGGTTTGGAGGTTTGAAATTGTTTCACGCATGTTTTGCTCGGGACTAGCAAAAGCTGGTTGGGGGGTGTGTTGAACCTCCAATTTATACATTGCATTGCCCATTACATGACATGGTTTGCATGATTTTCATGATTTAAAGGCCCATCTAACACATGTTTTGTGATTATAGGAATGAGAGCGGACTTCACTCAATTAGAGACCAAAAAGGGGCCATTTGGAGCCTTTGATGAAGGCCCAAGGTGGACCAAAGAAAGAAGGAAGCAAAGAAAGAAGAAAATAGAAGAAGAAGAAAACAAGAAGAAAAAGAGACCGACCGGTCTTGACCGGTCGGCCAAGGAAGCCCGACCGGTCTTGACTGGTCGGCCATGCTTGCTGGAGTAATGCCAAAGAGGGCCTGACCGGTCATGACCGGTCGGCCAGCCCTGTCCGACCGGTCGTGACCGGTCGGCCATGCAAGTTTCAGATTCCAGATTCTAAAACAGCAATGTATTCCCGCACCTGCCTTTTCGGACCAGTTTTCTGGGTTGATCTTGATGATATTTGAAAATCCAACACATCCATATCGAAGAGGAGCTCGACGCCGAACTAACCCAAGTGGTTTCGTGTCAATCGGAGCTACGGATTGACCGTGGTGGCCAAAACAATACGAACTGTCCAGAAAGTTCCAGATTTCGCTGTTCAACTCTGGGCCGGTCCAGAGGACTCATCATTGATGATATGAAGAATCTACTTTGAACATCTTTTAGACCACATCCATATATGAATAACCACAAAAGTTTCAGATCAAAAGGATGTGTGGTTTGATCGTACCGGTTGAAGAAAGATGGACCATCCAGAAAGATCCAACTGCGCAGAGTTTATAAAAGGGCTGAGTGTTCTAATTTTCGGAACATATTCTGGGGTTGTTTTGGACAATCTAATCCATCCATCATGTAGAGGAGGAATTTTTCTACCAATGTTCAAAATTTGAGATCAATCCGACCTCTGTACACTCCAGGGCGTTGAAAGCAAGATGACTGGTTCTGAAGGTACCCAAAGTGCGCGATTTTGAGAGGCGGTCGGTGATGTGATTGGTGGGCCCATTCAGAGGATAATCTTGGAAATCTAAATCATCTATGAGGAAGATCACATTACAAGGAAGCTACAAATCAAATTTGAGGGCAATCCGACCATTGGTTAAGCCGTACCAAGCAAAACAAATTCTGCTATGTTGCTGTACTATTGCTGCACTATAAAAGGAGGTGCTCTCTTCTATTCCAAATCAACCAAGGACGTGGGAAACAAGGAGTTCAAGTCCCAGGAGGCTACCTAGCCTCCTCCAGCTAGTTTTTCTTCCTTTTCTTAGTTCTAGTTCTAGTTTTAATATGTTTTTCCTTAGCTAACCTCTTAGCTAGAGCTAGAGGTGAAATTTGTAGTTGGTTCCAATGCTTTAATTCTTTTATTTCAAGTACCCTTCTCTTAATTTTGGATTTTGAAGTTCTAGTTTGAATAAAGTTTGGTTTTTTTAGAAGTTTTGTGAGAGTTTGTGTGCTCCGGACATGAGTTCCTTGCAATTCTCTAAGATTACCATGATTGGGTTGTTTGAATTAGAATTGTAGTAACCCTTGAGCATGCCATAGTCCATAGGCATGGCTGTTACTCCGAAGGCTACAAGTTCAAGTTCTATGTGCTTCATTAGAACTAGAAATCTAATTTCCAGATTTAAGTGGGATTATTTGTGCTTGAATGTTATATCTTCCAATTAGATGAGAGATAGGACTTTGATTCTAATTGTGTTGTACTTGGATGAATGGATTGGCATTGGACTACTACAAGTGGATCCTTGATGCTCTAGTTCTTCTTATTTTCAGATTTTCCTATTTCATGTGAAAAATAACTTTCTTAAACTTCTTAGATTCTAGTTATTAGAGTACTTGGAATTGTTTACTTCTTTCCCTGTGGATCGACCTCGGTCTTACCGAGATTTATTACTACATCGCAGCCTTACACTTGAGGCGAGCGAACATATAACATGAAGTTTAATGTAGGATTTGTAATGAATATCATTATATAATTATGTGATTCATTGTTTAGATTTTTGACTAAGAAGCATGTGTATTTGTATTATTTATCTTTGTAAAATCTATGCCCTTATTTCCTTAATCTATGTTTTACAAGTAACATTGGTTTTCATATTGTGATATGAAATATGTGTATAAGATCATTATATGGACATCCCATTATTGTATACTCTTTGTCCCTAAGTTGGTAAAATTATTCGATGTAGAGAGATGAAACCCATGAGAGGTGTCCATGATGGAAGAATATCTCTTGACTTAACTGAGAGAATGAAGTGCTTGTTTATCAATGGATCCTTACATGTATATGATGCTTGATTGGATCCATTTACATTACATGGGTATTTAAATGAATTTGGTCATGATGTACAACATTGGCATTTTGGGACATGATGAAATCATAAAACGGGACAATGAGTGGACACTAATGGTATACAAATTCTCATGAGCCGGGGTTGGTGCTATGGACACTAATCCCGTGCTGTCGGCCTATGCTGGGTTGCTTGCGACTCCCCATAGTGACCATTGAGTTTTATTTAAAACGGTTGTATGCGAAAACACTTAAATAAAGGCGAAACTAAAGTCATGCATTCACTTGGCTCCATGTGGGTGTACGGAATTGAGAATAGGCTAGAGCGTCCTACTTCTCCCGTACACTGTTACGTCTAGATTTGGGCTATGAGCGTCCCGTTTCTTACGTGGTCGGGCAAAACTATGGGCTTGTGCGTCCCAGGAACCTCTGGTGACTAGTGGCTAGCATGAAGTTGTAACAGGGAGTCTCCCACTTCATGGATTGTGATTCTAGCCAGGGTGCCTTAGCCAGAGCATGCATTCCATACATCGCATTAACAAAGATTTTTAGTTGGTTGTTTTGATTTGATTAAATGATAATATACTGCTTGCGTTTACTCTGTACCGTTATTATTATTCTTGATTGTCTTGGAGGAAATATTCCCCACTATGATAGCGTTTAACGCTATCCCAAACACAATTTAGATGATGCAGGTGAAGATCCAGGTATTGAACCCGATTTTTAAGGAAAATAGTTCGACGGTTCGTATGATCACATGGCGGATGACGATGTTAGAGAAACTTAATTGATGTTATTATTTATTAAATATTTCTTTTGAGTAGTTAATACATTTATGGAATTGTAAAAAGCCTTCAAGAGAAGACATGGTTTTGTATTTTAATTAATCAGTATGGATATTGGTTGGTTCTCTTATTTAAACATTGATGATGACGTAGTAAGTTTGATAGAATAAGATGATAATTGTTTTCGCCATTGTGCTTGAATGCTATATTTCATTATTTAACAAATCAATTAGTCCATGATTTACTTGGGAATTCGGCCGTCGTGTTATACACGAGAGTCGAAAATCTCGGGTCGTTACAGAAACTCTGCCACATGGGAGACCTTGTAACAATCTTATTTAATCCCGAGGGGTCTGATTCAGTTAAATCAGAAGGTCAACTATTTCAAGCTAGCCAAATCACTGCACGAGTAAAATCAGGATTAGGAACGTTTGACTCCCCTTTTCTGACTCAGAAAAGGGTATTTGACTCCCATTTCTCTTTCCCACATCTCAATCAAAGCTCAGAACGCAGTTCATTCCGCACATTCCCTCATCAATAAATACTTATCTCTTTTCTTATTTATTTATATTTCTGCCACTTACTTTCATTTTGTTTGCTTGCCTAGTGTATCGTCCTTGAGAAGCAAGGCTAGCTATCACGTCCCAAAATTCAGGACTCGAGTACAATAACCCAAAGTCCAAGTTCCAAGGTGTGAATTTAAAATTCGCACATAGACTCCTTGAGATTCCATTCCACACATCACATATCGAAAATAAATCATAAAATATAATATATATTATTATTATTTTCCACTAATGACTTATTACATTGACTTTTACAAGATAAAATAAATCGACTACGGTTGGCGCTTGAGTAGAATGTGACCATCTGAATACTCTGCTCTGCCTACGTCTTTTTCTTCTTGAAGACCTGCAAGAACTGTGGTAGACCTAAGACTAGTCGAATGTAGTAGATACTTAGATATGTTGAAGAGTAGTATATTTATCCGTTAGTCTAGTAGGTGGATTGAATTTTGAGGATGAAATCTTTGTAAGGGTGGTAGAATGTAATACCTCAGAAATTTAGTGCACGAGTAGGTGGATTGAATTTCGAGGACGAAATTCTGTATAACGGTAGTAGAATGTAATACCTCATAAATTTAGTGCACGAGTAGGTACACGAGTTTATGTTCACACGTTAGAATTTAAATTCTAGGCCATGTTGTTCACACATATACACTTTTATACGTATTACGACACTTTTAGGCCTCTGAAAACTTAGTACATGTACTTAGTTAAGTTAATAGACTGACCGTTAAAAGGATTTGTCGTCGCTAGGTTGGAAGATCTAACTGTCCACTTTGATTTTGAACAACACGATCAACGTAGACCAACCCTTAAATCTCCACACCGACCTATACACGTGTCTGTCCATAAATCTTATTCGTCCATCTTGTCCGTCATTAGAAATATGTTAGATCATTGATTTCCTGGCCCTATGGACCTTCTTAGACTTGCTTATAACACCCCAGGTTTCTGGAATAATTTAAATCCTAATTTAATAAATTATTTAATAGATTAAATAACTTTTAATATTGATAAATTAATAATAAATAATTCATAGAGAGTTAGCATATGATCCCTTTATTAAAGTTGTTTAGAACTCATAAATTTATGATAATTATGAAAATGTCATTAGTTAATTTTATGTTAAACTGTCATTTTTAAGTATTATGGTTTCTGACGATCATTTTCACTCAAAACTTCATATATGAGTTTTTTGACACATTTTACTTGTTCATGTCAAATTTTAGCCCTCCGATCATCCTACAAATACCCTAATCAGAATCAGGCCATAAGTGGGCCACCTTAACTCGGATCTGCCTCATTTTTCTCATCAACGGCCATTTTTATGTTGCCCACCTATTTAACGGAGGAAATCATATATATTAACCTGTGGTGGACCTCGTTCGTGAGAGTAGCAAAAAAATAGACCATGTACGTCTTATAATTTTTTTTTAAAAGAAACCAGCTTGAACTCTTCTTCTTCTCCAAGAGCTGCAACAGCGTCTTCCGCTGTCGACGTGGACGACCCACACTGTCCACCCTTTGGGCCCCACTTCTCATATCGAAACCATCCATCTTGACAGTGTCCCACTAAAACCCAATCATTCCAAATCCTGCAACCGGACCTTGACTGTGTAGCCCGCTCCTAAACACCGTTCAAACCCAAGAATGCCAAGATCCGTCGATCCACGTTGCATGGTATCTCCAAACTTCGCCCATATCTTCTTATGGACCCCACATATCATTTCAACGGTCCCTGGGCAATCAAGTGCAAGAGAGTCACACGGGATGATTCCCAGGTGGTGCCAATGCTAAAACCGTCCGGATCCGAACCTCTTCCGCACCAACCAACCTTGCAACATTATAAAACCCATCCGTCTGCTCCTGCCTTTCTCCAGAAACTCTCAAAGAGAGAGAGAGAGAGAGAGAGAGAGAGAGAGAGAGAGAGAGAGAGTTATTTTGTGTGAGAGAGAGAGAGTTGTTTGTGTGAGGAAGAGAGAGAGAGAGAGAGAGAGAGAGAGAGAGTTATTTGTGAGAGAGAGAGAGAGTTGAAGAGAGAGAGAGAGAGAGAGAGAGAGAGAGAGAGAGATTCGTTTGGGAGGAAGAAAGAGGGCCCACGACCATGTTGCTGTTGCTGCTGAGAAGTCCCTCCAGCAAAGAAAGAAGAAAGAAAGAAGAAGAAGAAGAGGAAAAAGAAGAAGAAAGGGAAGAAGAAAAGGTTTTTCTGCTGAGTTAACACAGTGAGTCAACTCGCTGAGCCGACTCGGTCCAGAATTCGATTTGTTTCAAGCCAAAAAGACGTTACAACGGTGAGTGATTCATCTCAGAGTTTCTAATTGATTCTTTTCCATAGGCTTACTCTCTTTGATATTCAATTTCTAGTTTTCTTTTCCACTCAATCTCTTCCTTAACTATGTTTTTGGGTTGTGTTTGTTTTTATGCATAATGTGGATTTTAGGTAAGGAATCCATCCCTAACTTCTATTCTTAACTTTCATCTTTTAACCATTGCTCTTCCAAGTTGGTTTCTCTTTTCTCCACTCTTCCTTTTTAAACACGTGTATCATAACTTTAGGTGAACTTAACTTAAGTCCTGAGGTAACTTAGGTTTGAATCATAAACAAGACATCACCCTAAAGTAATCTTAATGATCCGTCAAAACACTAAAACCTTACATAACAACCTTTTCATTGATAACGACCTGATTTTAGAGGAGGAATTACTAGAATAATGATATCATATGCATAATGTGACTGGATTTGAATTCGATATGCATTGCATGCTTGAATAGTGCTTCCATAACTCATGACATATACATACATTTTGTTAGTGCACTTTTCTGTTGCATACTAGTGCACCTTGTTTGTCAATCACTTAGGTCAGTGGGTCTAGTGTTGGTTGAGCTTAATGAAGACGAAGACCGAAGACTCAAATGGCCCCGCTGCATCAAGGAAGAAGAAACAGGTAAAAGTGATGCCTTGGTGTAACTTAACCTTGACCAAAACCTAACCCTTAACCTCTTAGATGACTTGCACCAACTAGGTATACCCTTAGTCATCATCATTAGTCTTAGAACTCCATGAAAAACATGATAAAATAGACTAATTAAAGAGGTGGAAGCTGCTGTAAACAAACAGCTTAAACAGCAGTTTTCGATTGATCTCCGATTAATTGGACATTGGCTCCGATAGGACTTCGATCCATTGGATAGAAGCTCCGATCAATCGAAAATTTTTCCAGCAACTTTAAAAATCCACTGGACATATTTTCGATCAATCGGACAGTCTTCCAATCCATCGGAAGGGGTCAGTCCGAACAATCGGACCATGTTTCCGATCAAGCGAAATATCTTTCAGAGAATTCACTGACTGATTTTTGATCAATCGGACGTGTCTCCGATCAATCGGACAGGTCTCCGATCAATCGAACCTTTTTCCGATCAATCGGAGATATGCGAATCTGTCCATTTTTTTTACCATTGGAAGAAAATCTATTTAAAGATGGGGATTCGTTTTTGAGCTGAGAGAGGGGATTTTGAGGAGATAGGAGCTACCATTGTTGAAGATCATTAAGAGCCCTATTCCTAACCCAAATAAGTGATCTTCCTTGTGATTCATCACAAGTATGGAGCATTCAAAGCTCAAGAAGAATATGCACTTGTCCCTCTTTTGATCTCTAGAGATTGGATTGATCTTGATAGTCATATTCCTATCCAATACTCTATGATGAGATCGTTGTAGGTGAGACTCTTTAGGCAACCCATTCCCATAAGTTGTAGAGATCTCAAACCTACCCTCCCTAGCACCTTGGGCATCTCCAATAGAGTATCACATGCAAGGTAGCTGATCTTGGAGCTGAAGCCTTGGCAAAGCAGCGGCGTCAAAGATCGAGGGAGCACAAGGGGAGCTGATTCAAGCACGGGAGAGCGAGAAGAAGCAACCCAAAGCGGCGCTACAAAGGGGCTCAATACGACAAGTAAGGTTGCCTTGTTAGGAGTCCATCCACTCAATTTCCTGTGGGAGTTGAATGTAGAGTTTGTTTGACAAACTCGAACTAGGGTCGTTAGCCGATCCTTGGCCTATTAGTTGGGCCTAAAATCTAGGGACGTTAGCCGTTCCTTGACAAGTTTGTCAGGCCTAAACAAAGTCTTCAAGGGGGAGCCACCAACACGGGTGTAAACGTGTAGGTTGGGAGGAACTTATAAACTCCCCGGTTGGGTAGATCCGATTTAAAACACCTTGGTTGGGAGGAACCAGATTTAAACTCCCCAGTGAATGCCGGTGTGCTCAAAGGGGTTGAGTACTTGAACCGGGAGTGGAGTAGATAAGTAGTCGAACCACTATACATGCTTGTGTTTGTGATTGAATTGAGCACATTGATATCTTAGCAGTGTAAGTTTAATTGTTTAATTATGAATGCTTGATAGGAATGTATGCAAGACACTTGATAGGCACATCCACACTCACAAGATGTACTTTCACTACCTCATGTTGACTTAAGCATTTCTTGATCCATCCTCTATAGTCCACATGAGTTGTTTAGACTAGGTTGCTGATTGCACTTATCATTGGCTAGTCTTTTGATTGGACCCACTTAGGCTTGGAAGCCAAAGTGTTAATCGCTTACGTAGTTTAATTTGCTAAATTTGTTAAGTAGGTGAAAAATTTTTAAAGGTCCTAATCACCCCCTCCTATAGGTTTAGCCATAATTCTAGTTGCTCTTTAAGCTTCCGCACGTGTATGCATAGGGTGTCGTGTTAGACCACCCGACGTAATTTCACATTTATACACTGCGACAAAACAAGAGCATGGTTGATTTGCCGCCTCGCTGTACCGATTATGTGAGCATGGTTGATTTACAACAGGTTCCTAATATTTAGTGGCAGCGAGTTCTGGTCGTTTCACTTATTGAGCATGGTTGATTTGCTCGATTGGATCAGTGGGGCATGGTTAATTTTCATACTGGCGTGCATGGTTGATTTGCCGCCTTGCTGTACTGGTTAGGTGAGCATGGTTGATTTGCTACAGGTTCCTAATGTTCAATGGCAGCGAGTTCCTATACCTTTAATGATCTCACACGCATCATATCATACATGACATCATGGTAATCATGCTTCATTCATAATAAATCATAAAGTATATCACTTATAACCTCATCCTCATATATTTCATATAATTTTATCCGTTGATACTTCAAATCTTAACTCTTATTAATTAAAATATTACCTATGATGGAAATGACCTCATTGGGCTTTTAGCTCACCAAAATCACCACAATTTTTGTAGGTCTTCAGGAAGAAAAAGACATAGGCAGAGCAGAGTATTCAGATGGTCACATTATACTCAAGCGCCAACCGTAGTCGATTTATTTTATCTTGTAAAATTCAATGTAATAAGACATTAGTAGAAAAAAAATATTTGGGATTTATTTTAGATAAGCGATGTGTGGAATGGAATCTCAAGGAATCTATGCTCGAATTTTATATTCACACCCTGGAACTCGAGCTTTGGGTCGTTGTACTCGAGTCTCGAATTTCGGGGTGTGACAGTTTGGTATCAGAGAGAGATTTCTAGAATTTCAAATTGCCTAGGGTTAGCCCTAGCACCTAGTGAAGTTGGAGTTTGGGTTATGATGCCTAGTAAAGTCTTAACTAGAACCTTAAGGACTAAGGTGGTAGTTTGATTGACGACGATTATGATTGGGATATACAAGAAAGATCATTTAGGGTATCAGAGCCTAGGTTTTAGATTCCATCGAGGATCTTAAGTATAGGTCACACTAGAGTTTAGGTATGAAGCCTAGAGAACTCAAAATTTAAATTTGGTCTATATAATCTAGTGAAATTCAAGTAGGGTTTATAGTTGAACATAGGAAATTATTGTAGAGAACATAACTTGAAGACACATGGGAATGGGTGTGCTATGTATGATTTGGTTGTCGTTGTACTTAATGTTTGTTTTGTGTAAAAAGTTGTCAATTGCTTACCTCTATTTGAGGATGTTGCTCGTATTATGATGTTTGATTTGTTTGTAATGATATTTGTTCTGGGACGGTTAGTTTCTCTAGGGATGTTGCTTCTAGTGTCATGTTTGTTTTTATCTTCTTTTGCTATGATTATTGTGATTGTAATGTATTGTGATTGATTGCCTTGTTTGTGATTTTATCTCTGCTTGGGTGTTATGGTTGATTTTCTTCGCTCTCGTGTTAGTAGCGTACGCTTAGGCACATCAGTGCATAGCGGAAGCTTGGTTGCAGGTATGGTTGAATCTCGAGGACAAGATTCTCATAAGGGGGTAGACTGTAAGAACCTGAATTCATGCAAGTAGTCAAACACTTGTGTACACGTAAACCTAGGACTAGTCGAATGTAGCAGATACTTAGATATGTTGAAGAGTAGTATATTTACCCGTTAGTCTAGTAGGTGGATTGAGTTTCGAGGATGGAATTCTGTGTAAGGGTGGTAGAATGTAATACCTCAGAAATTTAGTGTACGAGTAGGTGGATTGAATTTCAAGGATGAAATTCTATATAAGGGTGGTAGAATGTAATACCTTAGAAATTTCGTGCACGAGTAGGTACATGAGTTTATGTTCACATGTTAGAATAATTCTAGGCCGCGTTGTTCACATGTATACACATACGTATACACTTTTATACATATTCCGACAATTTTAGGCATCTGAAAACTTAATGTACTTAGTTAAGTCAATAAATTGACCGTTAAAAGGATTTGTTGTCGCTAGGTTAGAAAATCTAAGTGTCCACTTCGATTTCGAACAACGTGATCAACGTAGACCAGCCGTTAGATCTCCACACCGACCTATACATGTGTCTGTCCATAAATCTGATTCGTCCATCTTGTCCGTCACTAAAAATATGTTAGATCATTAATTTCCTGGCCCTATAGACCTTCTCAGACGTGCTTATAACACCCCAGGTTTCTGGAATAATTTAAATCATAATTTGATAAATTATTTAATAGATTAAATAACTTTTAATATTGATAAATTAATAATAAATAATTCGTTGAGAGTTAGCATATGATCCCTTTATTAAAGTTGCTCAGAATAAATCCTAGAATTGGGTATAAGTGTTAGATTTCATAAAACTCGTAAATTTATGATAATTATGAAAATGCCATTAGTTAATCTTAACTTAAACTGTTATTTTTAAGTATTATGGTTTCTGACAATCGTTTTCACTCAAAACTTCGTATATGAGTTTTTTGACATATTTTACTTGTTCATGTCAAATTTTCGCCCTCCGATCATCCTACAAATATCCTAATCAGAAATCGGGCCATAAGTGGGCCACTTTAACTCAGATCTGCCTCCTTTTTCTCATCAACGGCCATTTTTGTGTTGCCCACCTATTCAACGGAGTAAATCATCTATATTAACCTGTGGTGGACCCCGTTCATGAGAGCAGCAAAAAAATAGACCGTGTGCGTCGCACGTTATAATTTTTTTTAAAAAAGAAACTAGCTAGAACTCTTCTTCTTCTCTAGGCACTGCAACAACGTCTTCCACTGTCGACGTGGACGACCCACGCCATCTGTTGAGCTCATAATTGTGCATATTCTAACCCCAATTCATCACTCATTATGCAAGGATTTTATGTTTAAAGACTATTCTAATGCATGGTTTTGTGATTGCAGGAATGAGAGAGAGTTCACTCGTTCAATAGCTAAAAGAAGCATATTTAGGAACCTTGGATGAAGACCCAAGGTGGGCCAAAGAATCATGAAGAAAGAAGGAAAGAAAAGAAAGAAGGAAAGAAGGAAAAGGAGCCCCACAAGGTGGTCCGACTGGTCAAGACTGGTCGGCCAACATTGCTACCTTCTACAAAGGTTGCTAGACCAAAACAGACAGGTCACGACCAGTCAAGACCGATCGGCCATGCAAATTCTGGTTTTCAGATTTCAGACAGCAGCAGTTTCATTTTTGAATTTTTGGCCCAGCTTTCGGGGGCCATCTTAATGATATTTGGAAATCCAACACATCCATGTCGAAGAGGAGCTCGACGCCGAAATAACCCAAGTGGTTTCGTGTCGATCGGAGCTACGGATTGACCGTGGTGGCCAAAACAATACGAACTGTCCAGAAAGTTCCAGATTCTGCCTACTCCACTCTAGGCCTGTCCAGGTGACCCATCATTGATGATATGAAGAATCTACTTTGACCATCTTCTAGACCACATCCATATATGAATAACCACAAATTTTCAGATCAAAAGGATGTGTGGTTTGATCGTACCGGTTGAAGAAAGATGGACCATCCAGAAAGATCCAACTGCGCAGATTTTATAAAAGGCCTAAGTGTTCTAATTTTTGGACCATATTCGGGAATTTTTTTGGAAAATCTAATCTATCTATCATGTATAGGATGAATTTTTCTACTAATGTTCAAAATTTGAGATCAATCCGACCTCTGTACACTCCAGAGCGTTAAAAGCAAGATGACTGGTTCTGAAGGTACCCGAATTGCGCAATTTTGAGAGGCGGTCGCTGATATGATTGGTGGGCCCATTCAGAAGATAATCTTGGAAATCTAAATCATCTATGAGGAAGATCACATTACAAGGAAGCTACAAGTCAAATTTGAAGGCAATCCGACCATTGGTTAAGTTGTACGAAGCGAAACAAAATATGTTATGTTGCGGTAGTCTTGCTATATTATAAAAGGAGGTGCTCTCTTCTATTCCAAACCAAGCAAGGACGTGGGGAGCAAGGAGTTCAAGTCATAGGAGGCTTCCTAGCCTCCTCCAGCTAGTTTTTCTTCTTTTTTTAATTCGTTTTATTGGTTTCAAGTTGGATTTATTGAAGAGCAATGGTTTGTAGAGGTTTGAATAAAGTTCTAAGTAATTTTTCTTAATCTTATGATGGCTCATGGATGTTTGGAAGAATTGCTTTAGTTCTTAATTGTTTTGCATGACTCTAGACCTGTATGCTCCGAGGAATTGGATTCAATACGCTCTAGACTTGGATTTCTATGTGGAACTTAAACTAAAGTTCTATCTTTTCTAGAAATTCTTAATATTGTGTTGATTATTCATATGATTTGAATGAGGTTTAAATCATAATATGGTCAAGTCCTGTGATAAGGTTTGATGATTATTATAGTTATGATCTTAATCTATTGGAACTAGGATTGATTTATGCAATTGAGTGTGCTCAAGTCCTAACTTGAATTGAGGGAATCATGTTGATGAACAACACATGTGTTGGATTGCTTTGATAATATAACCGCCCTATCATCCGGCTAGATAGGATTTGATTTCGATTCTAGTTGAGTAAGTGAGAAACCACAGCGAATTATGCATCTAAGGAGAGCTATAAGTGGATCCTTGATGCTCTAGTTACCCTTTCATTATTAGATTTTCCTGTTTCAAGTTTAAAAAATGATTTCACAAACCTCTTAAGATTCTAGTTATTAGGATAGTTTGAATTGCTTACCTCCTTCCCTGTGGATCGACCTCGATCTTACCGAGATTATTACTACATCGCAGCCTTGCACTTGAGGCGAGCGAACACCATCCACCCTTTGGGCCCCACTTCTCAAATCTAAACCGTCCATCTTGACGGCATCCCACCAAAACCCAATCATTTCAAATTATGCAACTGGACCTTGACTGTGTAGCCCGCTCCTAAACACCGTTTAAACCCAAGAATGTCAAGATCCGTCGATCCACGTTGCATGGTCTCTCCAAACTTCACTCATATCTTCTTGTGGACCCCATCTATCATTTCAACGGTCCCTGGGCGATCAAGTGCAAGAAAGTCGAACGGGATGATTCCCAGGCGGTGCCAACGCCAAAACCGTTCGGATCCGAACCTCTTCCGCACAAACCGACCTTGCAACATTATAAAACCCATTTGTTTGCTCCTGCCTTTCTCTAGAAACTTTGAGAGAGAGAGAGAGAGAGTTGTTTGTGAGAGAGAGAGGGAGTTGTTTGTGTGAGGAAGAGAGAGAGAGAGAGAGAGAGAGAGAGAGAGAGAGAGAGCGAGAGAGCGAGATTCGTTTGGGAGGAAGAAAGAGGGCCCACGACCTTGTTGTTGTTGCTGCTGAGAAGTCTCTCCAGCAAAGAAAGAAGAAAGAAAGAAAGAAAGAAAGAAAGAAGAAGAAGAAAGGGAAGAAGAAAAGGTTTTTCTACTGAGTTAACACAGCGAGTCAACTCGCTGAGCCGACTCGTCCAGAATTCGATTTGTTTCAAGCCAAAAAGACGTTACAACGGTGAGTGATTCATCTCAGAGTTTCTAATTGATTATTTTCCATAAGCTTACTCTCTTTGACATTCAATTTCTAGTTTTCTTTTCCACTCAATCTCTTCCTTAACTATGTTTTTGGGTTGTGTTTGTTTTTATGCATAATGTGGATTTTAGGTAAGCATTCCATCCCTAGCTTCTATTCTTAACTTTCATCTTTTAACCATTGCTCTTCCAAGTTGGTTTCTCTTTTCTCTACTCTTCCTTAGGTGAACTTAATTTAAGTCTTG
The DNA here is from genome assembly GCA_003013855.2 of Liriodendron chinense. Lineage (NCBI taxonomy): Eukaryota > Viridiplantae > Streptophyta > Magnoliopsida > Magnoliales > Magnoliaceae > Liriodendron > Liriodendron chinense. Next base: position 1,187,756 of record ML058437.1, on the reverse strand, counting down.
AGGTAACTTAGGTTTGAATCATAGACAAGACATCACCGTAAAATAATCCTAATGATCCGTCAAAACAGTAAAAGCTTACATAACAACCTTTTCATTGATAACGACCTGAGTTTAGAGGAGGAATTACTAGAATAATGATATCATATGCACGGTGTGACTAGATTTGAATTCGATATGCATTGCATGCTTGAATAGTGCTTCCATAACTCATGACATATACATACATTTATACACTGCAACAGAACAAGAGCATGGTTAATTTCACTCCTGGCGTGCATGGATGATTTACCGCCTCGCTGTACCGGTTAGGTGAGCATGGTTGATTTACGACAGGTTCCTAATGTTCAGTGGCAGCGAGTTCTAGTCGTTTCACTTATTGAGCATGGTTGATTTGCTCGGTTGGATCAGTGGTGCATGGTTATTTGCCCACTGGCATGCATGGTTGATTTGTCGCCTCGCTGTACTGGTTAGGTGAGCATGGTTGATTTGCGATAGGTTCTTAATGTTTAGTGGCAGCAAGTTCCTATACCTTTAATGCTCTCACACGCATCATATCATACATGACATCATGGTAATCATGCTCCATTCATAATAAATCATAAAGTATATCACTTATAACCTCATCCTCGTATATTTCATACAATTCTATCCGTTGATGCTTCGAATCTTATCTTTTATTAACTGGAATATTACCTGTAATGGAAATGACATCACTGGGCTTTTAGCTCACCAAAATCACCATAGTTCTTGCAAGTCTTCAGGAAAAAAAAAAGACGTAGGCAGAGCAGAGTATTCAGATGGTCACATTCTACTCAAGCGCCAACTGTAGTCGATATATGTTATCTTGTAAAATTTAATGTAATAAGACATTAGTGGAAAAAAAAATTATATTTGGGATTTATTTTAGATATGCGATGTGTGGAATGGAATCTCAAGGAATCTATGCTCGAATTTTATATTCACACTCTGGAATTCAGGCTTTGGGTCGTTGTACTCGAGTCCCGAATTTTGGGGCGTGACACTAGCACTGTTTATATTTCCTACACTTTTTTTATTTCATTTTCCTGCCCAGCCCTCTCATAGGGTTATGCGTAGCATGGCTGCATGACTAATCCCCTTGTAGATATCTTATTTCCCTGAAAATCACATGCCCCCTTTAAGTAAAGACCGTACACAAGTACGAGCGAGAGAAGGTGCCTAACCCCTTCTTCTCTCATAACCGAGACCCTTACCTTGATCTCCAGGATCGCAGGCTAATATCAACTGTCATTCAGGCCGAAGGATCTTCGTGATTCTTTGGCCATATTAGGCAAGTTTACAGCTCTGGCCGACCATAAGCCAAAACTGCCAAATCGACTAGTGGCAACTCTAGTCATTTCAAACGTACCATTTTGGCTGTCTTAGAAAAGTATTGCACAACGAAGGAATCATATACATCAGGCCATCATTAGCCCACAAAAATCAAACCACATTCATATAATGGGATCACCCATCCGATGAATACCAGCCTTTCGAATCGTGCGCCCGTCCATCGGGGGGAGGGCGTTCAAACCCCCACAACAATTGCTCCCCCACTTACGAGGTCGGCTTGCTCGAGCTTGGAAGTGAGATCTTAAACTAGTATGGATGTGCAGGAATTTTAAATTTTTAACTCGGCTCAATTTTTCACCAGCTGGAAAGGCGAGAACTGAGAAGTTGGCTGCAAGCGCAGAAATAAAAAAGGGGTCATCATTGCCCACACACTACCACCGTCGTTTCGACTTCTAGGTGAACTGTGTGCTGACATGTGATAATGGTGTGTCAGATGAGGCGTCACATTTGTGCTTGGGCGAACCATGTGCCGACACATGGAGGAGCGTGTCAAATGAGGCATTTCTTCTCCGGGAGAGACAACCCCGTGCTGAAACATGGTTCTGTACGGGATGAGCAGCGTGTGGGGGGAGGGTTTATAAATACCCCGTGTCTTCCTCATTGTTTCCTCACTTGACTCGCAGGATGCCCAAGCTCTGCCATTTCACTAATGCCCTGGGACTTAGCGGCTTCTTCCTCCCACTGCCACAATATCTCAAGTTTCCAACATCCATCCTCCCTCTGGTGTCTCTCCTTCCTTGAAGTTCCCGTGCCGAAGATCTTTCCGGTACGCTCTGTCATGTCATTGTATCTTTCTTTCTCTCATTTCTTTTTCATTTTCCTCAATGTCTTCTGAGGAAGACTCTGATGTGGCCACTCACACTGACCCATTGCTAGATGAGTCAGTGGGTGATACTTTTGATTTTAGGTCGTCGTTGCCTTCCTTTGAGTCTGGCCCTATGGGGCCTACCTCCCAGGCCAAGGAGGAACAACAAACTGAAGAGATAATCTCTTCTTCCTCTGCTGAGTTCGCCTTCTCAATCAATGCCTTCGTGTCAAGGGTGAAGGCGACCGACCTGAATACACTCAGGTCGGTATACGGTATCCCTAGATCGGTGGGTCTTCGTCTACCCCAAGCTGGGGGAGGTCCCGAGCCGACCTCCCCAAGGGAAGTCGTGTTGTATCCGGTCTTTTTTTCTTCTTCTTCTTGTGGTCTTCATCTACCTTTCCACCCTCCGGTGAAAGAGGTTGATGCAGACATCAGGCCCTTTAGGGTTTATTAGCGTAGGAGGTGAGCGACACCTACATCTCTTTGGCTCGATGATGGGGCTGGATTGTTCGTGACGACTTAAGGAGCATCAAAGACCTTACACATGTGGTTCGAGACATTTGTGAAGACCCCACATTGGGAGGACATGTGTAAGTTTCTTGGAGGAGATGATTGGACCGTTGGATCGCGAAGATGGCGTGATCGGACTGTTGATTCGTCGTGACCCACTTTCATCGTGCCATCATCAAAGGCCATCGGGCATCTTAGATTCGTGTTTATTATATGCACTTTTACTTATTTGGGTTTTGGGTCAGTGTGTGCATGTTTTTTCGTGCGAATGTCTTTTTTTTAAAATTTTGTTAGTAGGGGTATTTTGGTAATTATGTTAATTTTGAATTTTATAAGGGTGTTGCCCTAAACCTTTTTCATTAAGTTGTTGATTAATGAAAAGCAAGCCTTTGGTTGCCCCCCCCCCCCCCCCCCCCCCCTCCTCTCTCTCTCTCTCTCTCTCTCTCTCTCTCTCTCTCTCTCTTATGGAACTTTGTCTTATTTCCTAATCCTCTTATTCTCTTTGCTTCTTATGCCTTTCTAATATTCATCTAAGGTAAACTTCTTCTTCCTTCTCTCTCTATTTCTATTATTCCCCAATTCTCGAACCCTAAATTTGAGAATTAATCCAAAATTCCAATTCCTCAAATTTTCAATTCCCTAATCTGAGAAATCATTTGATCTCTCGGACTAGTGAACCCCATTGTTCGATTGGATGATCTCCCAGACATGCAAGATCGGGAGGTTCCATCCTTTGTCGGATCCAACCTATGCATTATTTGAATTTCTTACTTCGTGGTTGTGATGATGGCCCACTCCATTGCATGTCTCCTTGTGATTTTCTTAAGTTCATGATGATTGATGCTAGATTTTATATTATTATTGTCTTTTATTTCTGTTGGATTATATGTATTCATAAGTATGCATCATAATTAGGGCGTCCTGCATCAAATTTGGTATCAGAGAATAGGTTTTGTATGGTTATGTTCAAATCGAGTTACCAAATTAGGGTTTTGATTTTTAGGTTTGTTTTAAGAAATTTTCAGATTTAGAAAGTTTCCAATTTTAAAAAGTTTCCTAATCTGGAGAATTTTCAGATTTAGAAAGTTTTCAATTTTAAAAACTTTTCAATTTTAAAAGGTTTCCTAATTTGAAAAATTTTCAGATTTGAATCGTCTTCTGTTTTGATTCAGTAATTGTCAGTCCACTGTTGTTAGATTCATATCATTCACATTGTAAATCATCCAATCCATAGAGTCGAGTTTAGGAAGAGCCTAAGACAAGTCCTCCGTTGTGTGCCCATTCATTTTGGTCATGGTTTTGGATTACACATCACTACCATGAATCAGGAGCAGATTCTGGAGGCTTTGGCCGCCATATCTCGATGTCTGGACAACATTGAAAACCATTCTAGAAAATCCTTCCAGAATCTCAACGAAAAATTAGAGGCATTCAACCAGACTAGCCCTAACTATGGAAAAGATGATCAACATTATGCCTTGGTGAACAACAAGTTAGATGGGTCCAAACATGATGTTTATGAAGTGGAAGAGTACGTGCCTAACATCAGTAGTGAAGAAATGGAATAAATTGAGGCATCGCTCATCATTGTTGAGAATGACGAAGTGTGTGCAAGTGATGAAAAGGTTGAAGAAATTGAGATCGCACCACTTCCAGATGTCATGTGTGACTTAAGTGATGTAGAGTCCCAATCTAAGTCTCTTACCATAATGCACACGAATGAAATTGAAGAAGAGGCTAGTGAGGATATGATGGTAGACACCCACATGACTTGTGATATCCCATCAGATGATTTATGGGATAAATTTTCACCCAAATGGGACATTCAACACACAATCAATCTTGTCCCTGGATCAATCCTGTCAATCTTTCCTCCATACCAGGTGAACCCCGTAGAAAATATAGAAATGCAGCGTCAATTTGATAAACTTCTCGGGGAAGAATTCAATAAGGAAAGTCTAAGTTGGAGTTTTGTTTTGTGTGCCAAGCCTGCCCTTTTCACTTTAAAAAACAATGGCATATGGCGTACATGTGGGCATATATTGGCCGTCCACAAAACCTCAATCAAGTGTTATGCCACTGTTCGCTTCCCCAAGTGTAGGGTTGCGATGTAGTAATAATCTCGGTAAGACCGAGGTCGATCCACAGGGAAGGAAGTAAACAATTCCAACTATTCTAATAACTAGAATCTTAAGAGGTTTGTGAAATCGATTTTGAACATGAAATAGAAAAATCCGATAATGAAAAGATAACTAGAACATCAAAGATCCACTTATAGCTCTCCTTAGATGCATAATTCGCTGTGGTTTCTCACTTTCTCAACTAGAATCGAAATTAAGTTCTATCTAGCCGGATGATAGAGCGGTTATATTATCAAAGGAATCTGTCATATGTGTGATTAATACACATGATTCCCTCAATTCAAGTTAGGACTTGAGCACACTCAATTGCATAGGTCAATCCTAGTTCCAATAGGTTAAGATCATAACCATGATACTCATCAAACCTTGTCACAAATCTTGACTATACTATGATTTGAACTTCATTCAAATCATATGAACAATCAACACAATATTAAGATTTTAGAACAAAAGGTAGAACTTTGGTTTGAAGCTCCCACATGAGGATCAAAGGTCTAGAGCGTATTGAATCCAATTCCTCGGAGCATACAGGTCTAGAATCATTCAAGAACAATTAAGAACTCAAGCAATTCTTCTAAACATCCATGAGCCATCATAAGATTAAGAGAAAAACTACTTAGAACTTTATTCAAACTTCAAACCATTGTTCTTCACTAGAAATCCAACTTGAAACCAATAAAACGAATTAAACAATCTATGAAAACTATAAGGTTCACCTCTTAGCTCTAGTTAAGAGATTAGTTAATGAAAAGCATATTAAAAACAAAACTAGAACTAAGAAAAGGAAGAAAAACTAGCTGAAGGAGGCTAGGAAGCCTCCTATGACTTGAACTCATTGCTCCCCACGTCCTTGCTTGCCCTGGAATAGAAGAGAGCACCTCCTTTTATAATACAACAAGAGTACCGCAACATAACAGATTTTGTTTCGCTTCGTACGGCTTAACCAATGGTCGGATTGCCTTCAAATTTGATTTGTAGCTTCCTTGTAATGTGATCTTCCTCATAGATGATTTAGATTTTCAAGAGTATCTTCTGAATGGGCCCACCAATCAGATTAGCGACCGCCTCTCAAAATCGCACAATTCGGATACCTTTAGAACCAGTCATCTTGCTTTCAACGCTCCGAAGTGTGCAGAGGTCGGATTGATCTCAAATTTTGAAAATTGGTAGAAAACTTCCTCCTCTACATGATAGATGGATTATATTGTCCAAAAAAATTCCAGAATTAGGTGCAAAAATTAGAACACTCAGGCCTTTTATAAAATATGTGCAGTTGGATCTTTCTGGATGGTCCATCTTTCTTCAACCAGTACGATCAAACCACACATCCTTTTGATCTGAAACTTTGTGGTTATTCATATATGGATGTGGTATAGAAGATGGTCAAAGTAGATTCTTCATATCATCAATGATGGGTCACCCGGACCGGCCTAGAGTGGAGTAAGCGGAATCTGGAACTTTCTGGATAGTTCATATTGTTTTGGCCACCACGGTCAATCCGTAACTCCGATCGACACGAAACCACTTGATTTATTTCGGCGTCGAGCTCCTCTTCTACATGGATGTGTTGGATTTCCAAATATCATCAAGATGGCTCCCAAAAACTGGGCCAAAAATTTAAAAACGGGAATAACCTGCTGTTTGAAATCTGAAACTCAGAAATTGCATGGCCCACCGGTCTTGACCGGTTTAACCTGTCTGTTAAGTGTCCAGAGAGTGCAGCCGACCAGTCTTGACCGGTCATGACCGGTCGGGCCTTCTTGGTCGACCGGTCTTGACCGATCGGACTCATTTTCTGCATTCTTTCTTCTTTCTTTTCTTCTCCTTCCTGTCTCTTTGCTTTCTTCTTTCTTTGGCCCACCTTGGGTCTTCATCCAAGGCTCCTAAATGTGCCATTTTAGTCACCAATTGGGCAAAGCCACTCTTATTCCTACAATCACAAAACATGTATTAGATGGGTCTTTTAAACATGCAAACCATGCATATAATGTGATGTAACGGGTTGGATCATGTATAAATTAGAGGCTCAACACACCCCCCAACCAGCATTTTGCTAGTCTCGAGCAAAACATGCGTGAAACAAATTCAATTCTCCAAAAACCAACTCTCCTTCAGAAACTATGTTTTTATCCATTCCAAGACATACAAGTGTAAAATTCAGAAAAATTAGGTGATAGAAGTTGAAACCTGAAACTCTCAAAACATAATAAGTGTCCATATGAAATTCCCACTGATTGATTGATAAACAAAAGAACTCGAACAAATTCAACCTCGTGTGCATAGTGAAAGTTCATCTCATGAGTTTCTGGGATTATCTTCTTCATAAATCAACTAAACTATAGATCTCAAGGTGTATAGAGCAACAACAAGCCTATGACAGGAATTTGCCTTACCGTCCTTCCGACGGCTTTCACACTACGTCCCATTTCCGGCTTTGGTTATGGGTAGACCATCCCCCAGTTCGTAATAAGTAGCCCTTTTCAGAATTTTCCACCATGTTTTCTATCATTCCCAATTTTCATCATTCCTTTTCCTTTTCCTTTTTCTTTTACATTAGATAGGATTTTTAGAAATCCACATCTTTCGTTATTTTCCCATGGACACGGATGGACAAAGTACCCCGGCTTGGTTCCTCAACACCTCAAAACTAAGTCTAGCCAATCCACAAATCACATAATCCTTTCAAATCATGAAAATCGTGTAATGTGAACTAGGTGTAAAAGTGTTCAAATTTTCTATCAATCATATAAATAGGGGAATTCACATATAAAACCATTATATTAAGAGATGTTCAAAGCTTACAACAGCACTCACTTCGTATCTCCTCTTCTTATACTCATATCATCTCGAATGCATAGAAACAAAGTTTTCTAAAAGAGTTTTGAATTTTAGAAAAATCGAAAATTTTCTACATAATTGCTCGAAATGTCACAAAAGCTATTCATCTAAGGAATCCCCCCCCCCCCCCCCCCCCCCCCAACCAAAATCTTACATTGTCCTCAATGTAATAAGATATGCAATATGCATGACATGAGAGCAATGACATAAAATAAATGAGAGTAAGAACAGGAGTACCTGAGGTAGCAAGTTGATCAATTCTAGTATCTTCCATTGTCTCGATGAGACTTATTCAAACCTAAATGTAGAAAAGAAATCCTAACCTATCTACCTACCTTTGATTAGTCCGATTGACTACATGATCAAATTTGAGCAGGATGTTCATGAATTTCAATAGGTTTCTCATGAGGACCATCCAAAGTCCTGCTCGAATGTATACCTGGGTGCGTTTCTTCATGAAGGTCCAATCATAGTGTGCACCAAACGCATGTAAGGAGGAGATAAGAGCAGCAAAAAGATATCTCCTTAAGTTCTGAATTGGGTTGTAATTGATTAAAAACGGGTCCTCCCAATCAGAATTTTCAATGGGTTGAAGAACCCATGATGGTGGAGAGACATTCATTAAATATTTTTCAGTTTGGGTTGTCTCCTCCACAATTTCATAATTGCATGGTGCTTCCACAAACAATGGTAAAGAGTGTAAATCAGTGGAATGGTGTTCTTCAGGCATTGACACCATGTCTAACAAACTATCCAACTCCTTAATCATCTCATCATCCAGATCATAGGGGTGGGTCATGCATTCCTCTAGGAAATTGAGAGAGTCGGATGAAGGGTCCTCGTTCTCCCTAAGTGCTTGAGGAAAGTCTGTTTCAATGGCAAGGAATTCCTCCTCTATGGAGGGGACGTCTTCCAAAGAAAAAATTTCAGATTCAATGGTAAGCACATCATCTAACATTGGTTGATCTAAAATTTCAGATTGTGCCGTCATATCATCCAAAGAAACAGAATTTTCAACCCAAGGGACTTCTTCCACAATAGAATCCAGCATGTGTTGTTGGTGGAAGGACTCAAAAATATCAACTTCGGCCATCTCTCTAACAAGAGTATCTTCCGGCGACTCAAAAACATTCGGCCCTTTGGAAGAAGAAATCATAGACTCACAATCATCCTCCAAATCCTCATTGTAGGCAATCAACTTATCACTTTCAGATTTTATAGATTCTTCGGGTTTGTCAACCGTCCTTGAAATCTTTTCATCATTCAAATCAGAATACCTAAAAGAAATAGTCGATTCACCATAATCGATGGTAATGTTGGGGTCACTGAAATCGACATCATCTAAAAGTTTAGTCATCAAATCGGAAGAGGGTTGGGCTTGGATAGCCACATCCTCCTCTATGTTAGGGATTGATTTGGTGTTCCCAATGTCGGGTTCAGGATTTTGAGATGGCGAGAGGTTTTGTATGCATTGCTCAGTTATTTCCATAAACTCTCGCGGCGTATCCTCAAGAGTTCGTGTTGGTTGCGGCTCATGAAAAAGAAAATCTTGAGGATAATTGTTGGCATCCATGATTGGCTCATCTTCCAAGTTAAAATTTTGATGCTCCCACCAATTTGGATTATGCATGTCATATGTTGGGCTTTTAGATGGTTGTTGATATGCATAGCCATACAAGTGATTATACATTGTCCTAACCGGTGGAACATTATTCATCTCTTTCCGATACTCTTCCATTGTCTTACGTGGGGGAGTATTAGAAGTAGATTGAGTCTTATAAAAATATTCATGCTTGTAATGGTTCCAATCATAATGATTTTTTATTTGGTTCATCCTCTCATCTTCTAAAAGGTATTTAGACAATCCACCCGTCCAATCATTTATAATGAAATTATAAGAAGTTGAAATAATCCCTAATCTAGGAAGAAAAACAAAAAGAAGAAAGGGAGATGGAGAGATGTTACCCGTGAAGGTGAGAACTATGTCAGCAACTAAGTTCCTACGAAACACAAAACAAAACAAAAAATTGTTAGTAGTCTAAAAAAAATAAAAATAAAACCACTTATAGAAAAACTAGAAATCCTACCTAACTAAGACTACTCTATAGTTACTAGAACAATTATAACCGTTTAACCTCTTTCTCCGGCAACAGCGCCAAAAGCTTGTTCGCTTCCCCAAATGTAGGGTTGCGATGTAGTAATAATCTCGGTAAGACCGAGGTCGATCAACAGGGAAGGAAGTAAACAATTCCAACTATCCTAATAACTAGAATCTTAAGAGGTTTGTGAAATCGATTTTGAACATGAAATAGAAAAATCTGATAATGAAAAGATAACTAGAGCATCAAGGATCCACTTATAGCTCTCCTTAGATGCATAATTCGCTGTGGTTTCTCACTTTCTCAACTAGAATAGAAATTAAGTCCTATCTAGCTGGATGATAGAGCGGTTATATTATCAAAGGAATCTGTCATATGTGTGATTAATACACATGATTCCCTCAATTCAAGTTAGGACTTGAGCACACTCAATTGCATAGGTCAATCCTAGTTCCAATAGGTTAAGATCATAACTATGATACTCATCAAACCCTGTCACAAATCTTGACTATACTATGATTTGAACTGCATTCAAATCATATGAACAATCAACACAATATTCAGATTTTAGAACAAAAGGTAGAACTTTGGTTTGAAGCTCCCACATGAGGATTAAAGGTCTAGAGCGTATTGAATCCAATTCCTCGGAGCATACAGGTCTAGAATCATTCAAGAACAATCATTCAACACCTTGCGATGTATTCACTTCATGGTGGATATGATGGCTAGAATCCCTATTCCGCATCTTGATGACATTTTGGACATAATGGCTGATGCCAAGATCTGGTCAAGAGTTAGTATTAATAGTGTGCGTTCTCAAGTGTTGGGGTACCTGAACATCATCCTTGTTTATAATACTTATAATAAGAAATTATGTGTCACCCATGAGAAGTGTTCTTTTGTTTCAGTTTTCCAAGTTCATTTTCATAGGATTGTTTATTTCGAGTCCGTTACTTTCTCAGAGCGTCCTTTAGTTTCACCCATGTCTGTCACCCAGAGGTCTTCAGAGTCAGCCAATGCATTTGCACGACACATTCATGAATTACATACATATATTAGACAGCGGATTAATAAAAGCAATGATCGTTATAAATATTCAGCTGACTCTTATCGTAGATCACAAGACTTTCAAGAAGGAGATTATGTAATGGTGAGGATAAGGCCCGAGCGGTTCTCATAGGGCACCGTTAAGAAATTACAAGCGCGTAGTGCTGGACGATTTAAAATATTGTAAAGAATTGGGTCCAACGTGTATCGGATTGACCTCCCACCTGAAATGGGCATTAATCCAACGTTTAATGTGAAAAATCTAGTATGTTCTCCCAATCCTACCATTGATCCTTCTTCGCTTTCATGGCCATACTCTGAGTTTTCTTCACAACCTACTCCACCCCTTCCCCCACTTTTTATTCGAAAAGAAGAAATTGAGAAAATTGTGAATGAAGAGATAATTTCCACGGGAGATAGAGGTTTCCAGAGATATCTATTCAAATGAAAGAATAAACCACCGTCAGAATCTACATGGTTGACAGAAGCGGAGTTACAGAGCGTTGACCCAGATTTATTAGAGTGCCACAAAAATTTTAACTCATCGGAATCGAGTTCTTCTCAAACGAGGAGAATGATGTGGACATCAAGCCCTTTAGGGTTTATTAGTGTAGGAGGCGAGCGACGCCTGCATCTCTTTGGCTCGATGACGGGCCTAGATTGTTCATGATGACTTGAGGAACATCGAAGACCTTACACATGTGGTTCGAGACATTTGTGAAGACCCCACATTGGGAGGACATGTGTAAGTTGCTTGGAGGAGATGATTGGACCGTTGGATCGCGAGGATGGTGTGATGGGACCATTGATTCGTCGTGGCCCATTTTCATCGTGCCATCATCGGAGGCCATCGGGCATTTTAGATTCTCGTTTATTATATGCACTTTTACTTATTTGAGTTTTGGGTTAATGTGTGCACGTTTTTTCGTGCGAATGTCTTTTTTTTTAAAATTTTGTTAGTAGGGTATTTTGGTAATTATGTTAATTTCGATTTTTATAAGGGTGTTGCCCTAAACCTTTTTCATTAAGTTACTGATTAATGAAAAGCAAGCCTTTGGTTGCCTCCTTAATCTCTCTCTCTCTCTCTCTCTCTCTCTCTCTCTCTCACACACATAGAACTTCGTCTTCTTCCTTAATCCTCTTCTTCCATTTGCTTCTTATGCCCTTCTAATATTCATCTAAGGTAAACTTCTTCTTTCTTCTCTCTCTATTTCTATTATTCCCCATTCTTCGAACCTTAAATTTGAGAATTGATCCAAAATTCCAATTCCTCAAATTCCCAATTCCTTAATCTGAGAAATCATTTCATCTCCCGGACTAGTGAACCCCATTGTTTGATTGGGTTATAACCATGCAAGATCGAGAGGTTCTATCCCTCGTTAGATCCAACATATGCATTATTTGAATTTCTTACTTCGTAGTTGTGATGATGGCCCGCTCCATTGCATGCCTCTTTATGAATTTCTTAATTTATGATGGTAAATGCTGAATTTTAGATTATTATTGCTATTTATTTTCGCTGGATTGCATATGTTCATGAGTGTTAACGTCAGATTTTGTAACAGGATCCTCCGGTCGTTCACCTTCTCTCCAACAAAGATTTCCTCCGCCGGATCTGTAAGAAGACAGAAAGCAACTAAGGGTGGCTGGTGTCCAGCCGTTAGCCCTCCGATGCTTAAGTCAGGCAAAGCAAGAAGAAGAATAACCAGGCAAAACGAGGCTAGAGATTGAATATTGTGTACCTGTATCTTAATGGAGTCTTCTCCTTATATAGATCAGAGATGATCCAATCTGTTACGTAAAATATCGAGATCCCTGATTTCGTGGGATAAGAATCTTATCCTCATATAGAAGGAAAATCTAATCCAATGACTCGTCCGATAGTTTCGTTCCTTGATGGCGATCCCTTGAGACTCGGAACCACTGAAGAAGATAACCCAAAATCGGCCTATACGGGCTGCTGGTACTGAGGGCTAAGGGAAGTCATCATAGAAAAAGCTGTTCACATGTTTGGAAGATGGTCGCGAGTCCAAATGCTCGTTCATTCAGATGTGACACCTTTCAACGACTTGTGAGAAGGTCTGCTCACAGGAAAAACACAACTTCTCGAAGCTTTGGTAATCGAACATCGTTTTCCTAATATACGAGTCTCGAACAAACGTTCTCGATAATCGGATAAAGGTGCTCACGAGATCGGAGTATCTTCAGAATATGCGAGTCGCGAACATACGTTCTCGATAGTCGGATAGAGGTGCTCGCGAGATCGGAGTATCTTCAGAATATGCGAGTCGCGAACATACGTTCTCGATAGTCGGATACACGTGCTTGCGGGGTCTATCTCCAGCAGATGATCCTCGCTATTTTTTACTATAACAGATGCCCACCAAGTCCTTTCCGCCAAGAATTCTAAGGGAAGGACTTCTATTCACTATCACACGTAACCGCCTGCTGCCTTTATTGAGAACGAAACCGTACATGATTAGGCTAGAATTAATGAGCGCCAGCTTTTCGCAGCCTTTCCGCAGTCAGGAAGTGAAGAGACGCTCGCCACGTGTCCGGAGAGTTAATGGGGGTGCCTGCTCGACTGCCGCGCCAAAGGGGGGGCTGCCACGTATCACCAGATGCGGCAGAATGATTGCCTATAAATATACGGAGTCCGCCATTACTCTGGTTTTCTACAGAAGTTTTTCGAACGAAAGAATTCTTCCGCCATTTTCTTCTCCAACTTCTTCATTTGGTGTTCCTCCTTCCTCTCTTTTTTTTTGTACTTGGGTACATATCCTTTTTCCTCTTTTTCTTCTTTTAATCTTCTCATGGCTGGGAACTCTGACGAGACCACCGTCCCTCTAGGTGATGCCACTCCGGAATCCTCTGCTTCTAGTAATGCGAGGGTTCCGACAGGGAGATACACAGCATCCGGATATCCTTCTGTTTTATCGGAGGACCGGCTGGTTGAGTTACGGGAAAGATATCTGATCCCCGACTCAATCATTCTCCGATTGCCCGGAGATTGAGAGACACCAGACTCCCCTCCCCCAGGATGCGTAGCTTTTTATGAGTACCAACTCATCCTGGGGGTACGCCTTCCCCTCCATCCCTTCATACGCGACGTTCTCCGATGTTACAAGCTTGCCCCCGGGCAACTCATCGTGAACGGATTGAGGGTAGTTCTGGGCTCCTTTGCCCTCTGGGCTCAGGCCGGCAACGGGGAGCTCACGGCGGAAGAGTTCCTTCGTATGTTCCGTCTGAAGAAGGTGCCCTCCAGCGAAGGCTGGTACTACCTGTGCTACTGGCACCGGGATAACTTCGTGCTGGGGAAACCCTCCTCGAACTATCCCGGCTGGAGGAAACGGTGGTTCTATGCTTCCGGGAACTGGGAGTCTGCTTCCTCCAGGGGTCCAGGAGTTACCCGTTTTTTCTGTGAAGGTAGGCACAATCCCACATTGTGCTGTTTCTCTAGTTAGAATTTTAGGGTTTCACTTCATTCTTTGACCTCTGTTTGTGCTCGCAGGTATCCCGGCCTTGAACAAACCAAATTTAAAGGGAGGGATTAACAAGAAGATAGTAAGGGTGTACAAGGTGCCTGTTGGTGATAGGCACACGAGGCTTGCTTGTCCCCCTCGCGACTCGCAGCAGCGGGATTGATATCCAGCGAAGAAGTCGCAATGACAAAGGCGGGAGAAAAGAGGGGTCTGTTGCCTCGATTAAAAGGCACAAATTCGAAAAGGCAGAAAAAGTCTGCCGGACCTTCTCAACCATCCGCCCGCAAGGGTAGCGACCAACATGCTCTTCTCGCGAGCACGGTGGGGGCACCGGTGGTGCCCAACATTCCCCCACTGGTGGTCGCACCTGGACCGCCAGTGATTAACATCACTGACAACTCCTCGGATGGGGTAGGGTCCAGCTGCCCCCCAGCTGAAGAGGCTCGCGAGCAAATAGAACCTCGCGAGCCGGTTCTTGCTCGCGAGCTGATCCCTACTGTCGAGAAGGGACCTGCTCGCGAGTCGATGGCCCCGCCTCGCGAGTCGGTGGCCCCGCCTGTCGCGAGCACGGCTGGGTTGGTCGTTGCCCAGCCATCTGGAGGTGGGACATACTCTATTCCTCGCCACCTCCACCCAATTTGTAAATTTTTGTTCGACAACGTTACCCCCCAAACTTTTGGCTCTCTTCCCGAGCCAAGCCCTGAGAACCTCTTCCTTGAGGCGGGGGTAAGGATGGTTCAGGCAAGACCTTGGAGTTTTTATTTAACTTCATTAATTTTGGGCTCTCAAGTGTTTTTTCTCACGTTTTTCTTTTTGATTTTGCAGGGCTTAGATCTCATCTTGCGGACGAAGCGAGATATCGTCGCCGCTCGTCGCGTGATCGATGAGGCAGAAGGGAAGAGGATCGCCTTGGAGAAGGCGGTCCAAGGACGGGATTAACTGCTCAAGGCCCGTGAGGCAGTGATCTCGAAGAGAGATGAGTAGAAGAAGATCCTCATCGAGAAAGTCCAAGTCCTGACCGATAGGTATCAGGCTTTGGACTCGAACTTCGCGAAGCTCACAGGGTTGAAGGAGAAAGCGGAGAGAGAGAGGGAGATCTTTCATCAAGACAAGATCTCGCTGGAGGAGCGGCTTGCGGAGGCCAAGTCGCAGCTTAAAGAAGTTAGCGAGAACTTGGAGAAGGAGCGTTCCGATCTCGCACAGCTCAAGGACGACTCGATCCACTGGGATGAGGAGAAAGTCGCCTTGGTAAAAATGCTCTCGGAGGAAGGGCCTCTAGCAATTTCCGAGTTTCGGAATTCGCAGCTATATGACGATGAAAGATATGAGTCATATGATGCTGGTCGCGACTTTGCGCTAAGAGTAGTGCAACGAATGTCCCCATCCTTCGATATGGGGGAATTTGGGCAAGTCGCGACCATCATAACTGCAGAGGAGCAAGCTGCTGCTGAGAACGAGGTGACCGAACCCAAGCAGGCTGGAGGGGCTCCAGAAATAGTCCCTGAAGTCGAGAGCACGGCTCCTCCTCCGAGAGATTGATTTTCCTTTTTGTTTTCCTTTCTCCTGTACTCGCGAGCAGATATTTTGTAAACATTTGATATTAATGAAAAGATATTTTTGGAAGTGTTCTTGTTCTTGTTGTTTACTTTCTCTTTCCTTTTCATGCAATGAATGCCTTCTTGTTTCAATGAGTTTATGCTCAACCCGGGGGGTCGTAGTGACCATACCCTCGTGGAGATAGACTGATCTATCGATTGAGAAACGTAGTGTGCTCAATCCAGGGGGTCGTGATGACCATACCCTCGTGGAGATAGACTGATCTATTGATTGAGAAATGTAGTGTGCTCAATCCGGGGGGTCGTGATGACCATACCCTCGTGGAGATAGACTGATCTATCGATTGAGAAATGTAGTGTGCTCAATCCGGGGGGTCGTGATGACCATACCCTCATGGAGATAGACTGATCTATCGATTGAGACTCCAAGTTTACCAAGGGTAGAAGGATGGTCGAGAGTACAGACAGGCTCTTCTGCAGTGTTGAGAGATTGTATGCATCCTCTTCAGGGCTATTCAGGTCCAAGCGAATGAAATAGCGACCAAAAGATATCTTTGGCTTTTTATTCATAAAATGTTGTTATGAACTACATCGAATCTAGGGGTAGTATTGTAGCAAATGCTCCACGTGCCAAGGGCGACGTATGAGTTTTCCCTGCATATCTTCGAGGTAATAAGTACCGGGTCGCACAATCTTAATAACCCGATACGGGCCTTCCCAATTTGGATCCAGCGAACGAGCGGGAACTCCGAGTTTTTGCTTCAAAACCAAATCTCCGAGCTTGAAGGATCTAGGCCGAACCTTAGCATTCCGATAGCGAGTAATATGTTGTTGATATGCGGCCGCTCGTACTTGGGAGGTATTTCTTTGTTCTTCCAAGAGGTCGAGATGAAGTCGAAGATCTTCCTGATTACCCACGGGGTCATACTGCTCGATCCGATACGAAGGCACTTGAATTTCCACTGGTACTACCGCGTCAACACCAAATGCTAAGGAAAAAGGGGTCTCACCCGTTGATGTACGAGTTGTAGTCCTATATGCCCATAATACCTCTGGTAGAAGTTCTGGCCATTCACCTTTGCATTCACCAAGCTTGGTCTTTAAATGGTGCTTAATGATCTTATTCACTGCCTCGACCTGCCCATTCGCCTGAGGATGATATGGAGAAGTGCGGAGATTACGTATCTTCCATTTTTCACAAAATTCATCAAAGGCTGCGTTGTCAAACTGCGTTCCGTTGTCGGTAATTATAGTGTGAGGGAGTCCGAAACGGCATATGATATTTCTCCATATGAACTTAGTAGTTTGTTTCTCAGCAATCTTGGCTAATGGTTCTGCCTCGGCCCATTTGGTGAAGTAATCAACCCCCACTATCGCGAATCTATTTTGACCTTTTCCAGTAGGTAGGGGCCCGATGATATCGACCCCCCATTGCGCGAAAGGCCAATGACTATCTACTGGAGTCATTCGCTCGGAAGATACACGAGGTATAGGAGAATATAGCTGGCACTTGTCACATTTTCTAGAGAATGCAATTGCATCTGCTTTCATAGTGGGCCAATAATATCCTTGCCTCATCGCCTTATATGCTAGGGATCGCCCCCTGGGGTGGTTACCACATGCCCCCTGGTGTACTTCGTCTAGAACACGAAGTGCTTCTTCTGGATGAAGACACCTTAAATAAGGCAAGGAAAAGCTTTTGCGTAACAATATTCCGTCTTGCAAGGTATACCTGGCAGCTCGAAGACGAATTTGTCTTGCAGCTTTCTTGTCCTCTGGTAGGTATCCGTCTCTGAGATAAAGGATGATGGGATCCATCCAGCATGGAGATGATTGTACCGATATTACTTGCTCAAGAGTCGCTTGGTCGATACTCAGGTTCTGACGATGCTTGATGGGGATCGAATGTGATAACTCAGGTTCTGGTGCAGAGGCGAGCTTTGCCAGGGAATCGGCAAGTTGGTTCTTCTCGCGAGGAATATGAATTATTTCATAAGTCTTCAGTTTTGCGAGCAGGATGAGAACACGAGACTTGTATAAGGCCATCCTTTCTTCTTTAGCCTCGAATTCACCAAGAACTTGGTTGACAATGAGCTGGGAGTCGCTATGAATTAATAGATTCTGAATTGTAAGGACAATGGCCAGTTCGAGGCCAACGATCAGGGCCTCATATTCTGCTTCATTATTTGAGACGCGAGAATCGAAATGCAGAGCATATTGTAAATGCGACCCGTCGGGAGCCACTAAAATCAGGCCCGCTCCGCTGCTAGTGGCCCGCGACGATCCGTCCATAAAGAGTGACCAAGGAGGCTGGTCGCTGGTCATGGTATTATCATCGGAAGAGTATGTGAATTCAGCGATAAAGTCAACCACGGCCTGGCCCTTGACTGCGGTCCTAGGACAGAATGAGATATCGTGCTCGCTGATCTCGACCGCCCATTTAGTTAAGCGTCCGGAAGCCTCAGGTTTTTGAAGGACTTGCCGTAGTGGATGATTTGTTGGTACTAGAATAGCGTGGGCTTGAAAGTATGGTCGCAGTTTTCGAGCTGCCGTGACTAAGGCTAGGGCCAGCTTTTCCATATCAGAATACCTAGTTTCTGCATCAACCATTGCTCAACTGATATAATAAACGGGCCTTTGCACCCCGGAATCCTCTCTTATCAAAGCGACGCTAACGGCCGTAATGGACACAGAGAGATAAAGAATGAGTTGCTTATGTGCTACAGGTTTAGATAAAATGGGGGGTGTGCTCATGTATAGCTTCAATTGTTGAAAGGCTTCCTCACACTGTGGTGTCCATTTCCAATCAGACTTGGCCGTTACATGAAGGAGTTTGAAGAATGGTAAGCACTTGTCAGATGCTCACGAGATGAATCTATTCAACGATGCGATGCGACCAGCCAGACGCTGGACGTCCTTCAGAGTAGTGGGGGATTTCATCTCTACCAATGCTTTTATCTTTTCAGGATTTGCCTCAATTCCACGCTGGCCGACCATGAACCCAAGAAATTTTCCTGCAGATACTCCGAACGCACATTTCTCTGGGTTCAATTTCATTTGATACCTCCTCATTAGGTCGAAGGCTTCTCGAAGATCAGAAATATGATCATCTTCTACGGTGCTTTTCACGAGCATGTCATCAACATAAACTTCCATATTCCTACTGATTTGAGCAACGAATATTTTATTGTCGAGACGTTGATAAGTGGCCCCTGCATTTTTAAGACCAAACGACATTACCTGGTAGCAATATAATCCCCGATCTGTGATGAAAGCGGTATGCTGGCTATCAGGTGGATGCATCATGATCTGGTTGTAACCAGAATAAGCATCCATAAAACTGAGCAGATCGTGTCCAGCTGTTGAATCGACCAACTGGTCGATCCGCGGTGTCGGGAAGCTATCTTTGGGACATGCTTTGTTCAAATCTGAATAGTCGACGCACATTCTCCATTTGCCATTTTCTTTCCGGACGAGAACTACGTTCGCGACCCACTCTGGGTAATCAACTTCTTTTATGAAATTGACCGTGAGTAACTTCTCGATTTCAGCTTTGATCGCCATTTGCCTTTCTGCAGTGAAGGCACGTCGACGCTGGTGTACGGGTTTATGCTTCGGGTCGATATTGAGACGATGTGTGATGACATTGGGGTCAATGCCTGGCATATCTTTATGAGACCAAGCGAACACGTCCTGGTATTCGGTGAGAAAATGGACCAAGTCTTCACGATGGACACTGGTTAAAGAGGATCCAATGTATACGACCCTGGACGGGTCGTCTTTGGTTAAGTGAATCGCCACTGTTTCTTCCCCAGGAGTTCCTGATTGAAGGGCGTTTTCTCTCGGATCTAACGAGGCGTGTGTTGAAGAGTTGGGTGAATCTTGTGCTATCACCATAACGGGTGTCGCTTGAGCTTTCTTTCGATCTTGTAGGGCTATCTCATAGCAAGACCGAGCCTCCTTTTGATTTCCTCGCACAACCCCAACACTATTTGGGGTAGGGAACTTGACGCATAAATAGGATGGGTGCAAGGCTGCCCCAACCTTATTAAGCGACGGCCGCCCCAAAATGGCGTTATATGCTGATTTACGATCCACCACGAGGAAGTTTACGAAGATGGTAGTCTTCGCTGGACTTTCTCCAAAAGTAACTGGGAGATCAATGCTTCCTTCAGGTGTTACCACCTCACCTCCGAAGCCGACGAGAGGAGTCGAAACTGGTTTGAGTAGGCTTCTAGCGAGTGCCATTTTGTTGAAAGCCTCCAGATACAGAATATCCGTTGAACTACCTATATCCACCATAATTCGATGAGTCAGATAATTCGATACCTTTAATGCGACTACGATGGAGTCTTCGTGAGGGAAGTGAATTCCTGCTGCATCTTCGAGGGAGAAGGAAATTGGAAGATGGCTGGCTTTTGACGTGCTGGATGCCTGTTCCAGCCAATAAATATGCTGGGGTTCTTTAGACGCCTTCCGAGTGTATGCTTTCCTTGAAGTTTGGGAGTCGCCCCCGCAAGCTGGTCCTCCGACGATGGTGCGGATTTCTCCAGTTGGCTCAGCGTCCTCTTGGGCAGTTTGATGATGAGATGGTTCCTTTTGGCGTGGTGAGGCTTTCGCCCTTTCTGGTGATCGATTTTTACGAGCGACATAATCCTGGAGATGGCCCTTTCGAATAAGGGCTTCAATATGATGTCGTAGAGAGATGCAGTCTTGGGTTCTATGCCCGTGATCTTTGTGAAGTAACAGAACTTGCTCTTGTCTCTCTTCTCGGGATCGGATTTGATCTTTGCAGGCCATTTTACATATGGCTTGTGTTTAATTTCCATTAGAACCTTTTCATGAGACCGATTGAGAGGAGTGTAGTTATGATATTTACCAGAATAAGGCTTTTTGGGAGAACGATCGCGCTGATCACGACGATATTTTTTATCTGTAGAAGAAGTTCCTTCTGGCTTGCGTTTTTTACCCTGTGCTCCATGGCGTGTCAATGCGACTTCTTCTGCATTGATATACTTCTGAGCTTTGGCTTGGAACTCTGCCATAGTTTTCGGAGGGCTTTTATCTAAGACAAACCTGAATTTTTCGCTCGTTATTCCGGCTATGAGGGCTGTAAGACCTTTTTCTTCAGTATAACCCTCAGTTTGAACGGGCTTCGGCAGTGAATCGTACTGTGAACTCCTTTATTGTCTCCCCATGCTGCTGTTTCAGACCCATTAGATGGGAGGCTGGTTTCTTAATGCGAATGCTTCCCATAAATTGAGAAAGGAATAACTCCGATAACTGTGAAAAGGAGCTGATGGAACGAGGTTTTAGCCCCTGAAACCACGTACGAGCTGCTTCTTTCAATGTTAGGGAAAAAGCCCTACACATGAATTCTGAGCCATGTCCCTCCAACTCCATAAGAGACCTATATGTTTCCAGGTATTCAAGAGGATCACCAATACCTGTATACGGGGTGATAACAGGCGTTCGATACTTTCTAGGTAACGGTGCCTCCATAACCTCGCTGGTAAAGGGGGACTCGGATTGATGTATCACCGCCATAATGGCAGATGGCCGATTCGCCTGATATCACTGTTCCATGACGTCAAAACGATCATGGATTCTTTTGAGATCTCCTTCCCATGGTAAGGTATAGCCTGATGTTTCGGCGGTGGAGCCCTGAGGTTGAGGTTGTCGAGACGAACTAGAATGTATAGAATGTGGAGACGGCACAGGGAGATGGTTGCCAAGTGGTGTCCGGTTTGATGGTGGATGGTGTGGTGGGACCTGTGGTTCGTCCATAGAATGTCTGGAAGCCACTGGTATGGGTTGCGGTGGTAACCCTTCGGAGAGTTGTCTCTGTGGTTCGGGGAAATGCTGATCAAGCCGATTCGACAGGGCCTGAACTTCGGCATTTAGAGTTAGAAGAGTATTTTCGAGGAAACGCAGGACATCGTCTTGATTTCCAGAAGCCTCCAATAATGGGTTTGCTGATGGCATATTTGGGGCTCCTTGAGGGATATTCGTCGATGTGGGTGGAAGAACAGGTATGGATTCCGTCTCATCGGGCGGAGGTGGTGCCTGCCTTGTAGTCGAAGGATGAACAGCCTTTTTAGGAGGCATCGCAGAAGGATTTTGATCGGTGGTTAGAACGATTGATTTTGACGATCAAGTCGTTCCCACAGACGGCGCCAAACTGTTAACGTCAGATTTTGTAACAGGATCCTCCGGTCGTTCACCTTCTCTCCAACAGAGATTTCCTCCGCCGGACTAAGGGTGGCTGGTGTCCAGCCGTTAGCCCTCCGATGCTTAAGTCAGGCAAAGCAAGAAGAAGAATAACCAGGCAAAACGAGGCTAGAGATTGAATATTGTGTACCTGTATCTTAATGGAGTCTTCTCCTTATATAGATCAGAGATGATCCAATCTGTTACGTAAAATATCGAGATTCCTGATTTCGTGGGATAAGAATCTTATCCCCATATAGAAGGAAAATCTAATCCAATGACTCGTCCGATAGTTTCGTTCATTGATGGCGATCCCTTGAGACTCGGAACCACTGAAGAAGATAACCCAAAATCGGCCTATACGGGCTGCTGGTACTGAGGGCTAAGGGAAGTCATCATAGAAAAAGCTGTTCGCATGTTTGGAAGATGGTCGCGAGTCCAAATGCTCGTTCATTCAGATGTGACACCTTTCAACGACTTGTGAGAAGGTCTGCTCACAGGAAAAACACAACTTCTCGAAGCTTTGGTAATCGAACATCGTTTTCCTAATATACGAGTCTCGAACAGACATTCTCGATAATCGGATAAAGGTGCTCGCGAGATCGGAGTATCTTCAGAATATGCGAGTCGCGAACATACGTTCTCGATAGTCGGATAAAGGTGCTCGCGAGATCGGAGTATCTTCAGAATATGCGAGTCGCGAACATACATTCTCGATAGTCGGATACACGTGCTCGCGAGGTCTATCTCTAGCAGATGATCATCGCTATTTTTTACTATAACAATGAGCATGTATCATAATTAGGGCATCCTGCATCAGAGGTCCTTTGTCGACTTATAGTCACACCAAGGCAACTGAACCCCAACATATGGTGAGCTATCTTTGGCTATTTTGTCCTCTGGCATAAGGTTGAAAATTCCAAGCTCATAGTGGGGGAGCTCCTTTACTTGTACCAGACCCGGAGAGGTCTCAGCTCTCAAGGTCTATATTATTTTTCTTCCTGGTCGGGCAAAGGCCAGGCCTTAATTACTAATAATCCATCCTCCACTAAAGGTTGGAAGCATAGGTGGATCTTCACCTCCGGAGAGTGGGAGGCACTGGAGGCTGTGCTAGAGACTCTATGATACCAGTTTCCAACCTCCTATGCCTCGCCAGATCATAATGTATACCGAGCCATTATACTTCATTTCACTTACTTTTATTCGTTCGTTGCTGACGTTAAGTTGTGTTTTGTTGCAACTTTCTGCAGGGTGCAGCTCGGGCTCCATGCCCATCTGGTACGTCAGGTCAAGGTCGCCATATTGTGGTCTATTAGTGATTGGGATTATAGTAGGTTGACATCGATGAGCTTTTGCACTAGTTTGGCCTGATCCCGCCGGTAAGTTCCTTAAGCTTGGTAGCTCGCTCCTACTGCGCAACACTTTTAGGTCTCTAACTTAGTTTTCTTTCATTCGCAGTGATGTCTTCCACCCCAGCTGATCTTTCCAGGCATCCAATTAAATGGACCCATCCAATTAAATAGGACAGGATGGGTTCCGGTAACCACGACCCATGCGCAGCTCTTTCCAGGCATCCAATTAAATGGACCCATCCAATTAAATAGGACCGGATGGGTTCTGGTAACCATGACCCATGCGCAGCCCTATGTTTACCATACATGCCTAAGAAGATTGAGAATGTTGAGGTGATTTTCACAAGAGAATCCACGAAGATGTGACTCATGGCACGTCCCGACTTCTCAGATGATTACTTGAATGTTGTGGTTCCTCTGAGGAATGTTGTGCGGATTGGACTATATTGGATTTGCTCTCATGTTAATCACTCCTTTTTTTTAATATGGTGTTGTAAGATGGTAAAGTTCCTCAGATCAGCATAATTTTTTCATTGTGGCCCATGAAAAGTGGGATGATTGTAATGAATGGTCCCTAGCAATGATTTGACCAAATCTGTTTACAAAACCAAAGGGCACATTAAGAATGTCACTAAATCAAATGTTTACCCGAGTTGAAACCTAGTAATAATAGGAAATTGTGTACATAACCCATCTTAAAGAGAGACTCATGCATTTTTGCCAGCCCTTTTTTCTAGTTGCATGCATAGAAAGACAATAACCATGGGTAACATGAATCATTGCATAACAATGACTTTGCTTGGTAAAAAAGCATCATATGTGCCTGTCAGATATGGAACTCAAAATAAAATGTGAAGATTTTTCCAAGTCAAATGATGATTTTTCCTAAAATTTTATATTTATATTTAATAGGTACATATGACGTTTTTTCATTAGATCATGTCATCTTTAAACGGAATTCATGTTGCCCCTAGTTACATGCAACCCATATGATGCATGGCAAGTCTTGCAACGTGGAGGATTAACATTCTTCCCATG
Organism: Liriodendron chinense; assembly: GCA_003013855.2. Classification (NCBI taxonomy): domain Eukaryota; kingdom Viridiplantae; phylum Streptophyta; class Magnoliopsida; order Magnoliales; family Magnoliaceae; genus Liriodendron; species Liriodendron chinense. Next base: position 1,163,304 of record ML058437.1, on the reverse strand, counting down.
ACTGGACTGAAGATTAATGGACTCTTCTATAAGGACCGAAGAGTCCCTATTGAAATATTTCAGTCATTGTTACCATTTGAGCATCTCCTTTGAAGATTGGACTCTGTTTTGACTACTAGTTTGCAAGCCATTGATGGGGGTTTTTCTACTGGACGATTTTTTAGAAGACTGCCAGCTGCATACCTTGTCTAATTAATGTCTTTTATCACAGAAAGCTTTCTCGGATCAAACTGCAGTTGCCCCAACTTACCTGCATCCGTACCTATTTGGAGTCTAATATTGGGCCCCACTTTATATTGGCTCATGAACTGAAAGCTAGACCATTTGATCTCCTACCAGGTTGTTGGAATGGTCGAAATGAAAGATATTCGAAGGTGCGAATTCAATGAAGGAGTGCTGCACTCTAATCATCACGTTGAACTGACTTTTGGAGGATATCCTATCTAGAGTGGGCCCTGCAGTTTGGACAGTTTTAACTTGAGATATCATGCGCTAGATTTCTATTTGGGAGTACCTACTTGTCAAGCATCACACTCTTTCAGAGTAATATGTAACTCTTGTAGCAAACCTAATTTCACCAGGTATGGAAAAGATGGGTAACTTGCCCAACCTGATAGAGGTCCCAATGACACCCTTCTCCCCTCATGCTCCTGAATATGATGATGACTGAAACCGATCATACAGTGCACCCTACCATGGATAGGCTACAAACCAATAGCCGTCTTACCTATTCAAGTGGGACGTTGACCAAACATGTTTAAACCATCCATGTCCAGACTACCAATAAGGATCAGGCTGTTTGGATCGTCCAATTGCTGAGATGTGCGACAATTACAGTGAGCCACATGTACATCTCAGATCCAGTGGACCATCAATTCGGTTGGCAGGTGGGCCCCACAAATTGCATTCATTCAATATTGTACATTAGAAGACCATATACTACCAGAACCCAATGAGTGGACCCTCAAATGTACTCCTTTGGTTCAAACATTCTACCCATAACATCAAACAACTTAATCAAATCTTGGCTCAGACCATCACAGCAGGGCTCATCCGCACCACACTCACATGGAACTGCATCATAAGAGCCTATGCCAAAAGCCCATCACCCATCCAAGCCATTCTCATATACAATCATTTCATGCAATGCAGCTCTCTCCCTCCTGATAATCACACCTTCCCTGCTTTACTGAAAGCCTGCGGCTGCTTACTTTCTCTTCCGAAAGGAAAAGAAATTCATGGCTATGTCGTAAAACTGGGCCTCGATTCCGATGTTTATATACAAAATTCTCTGATACATATGTATGGTGTCACAACCCAGGTCGATGATTCGCGGCGACTGTTTGATGGAATGTCTCAAAGAGACATAGTAACTTGGAATTCAATTCTAGCAGCCTATGCGGCGAGTCCTAGTTCACAAGGTGAAGCCCTTGTTTTGTATGGGGAGATGGTGTTTGATGGAGTTGAAGCCGATGAGATCACTATGGTGATCCTGCTGTCGGCTTGCGTGCACTTGGGTGTGCTAGGCTATGGAAGAATGGTCCATGTTTGTATGTTGAAGAAGGGGTTTAATTGTGTTTTGAATTTGGATAATGCACTCTTGGGTTTGTATGCCAAAAGCAAAGACATGGATGCTGCGTTTCGACTGTTTGTCGAGATGGGTTCAAGAGATGTAGTATCACATACTATTGTGATTAATGGTTATGTTGAATTGGGCTTAGTAGATGTTGCTCGCGAAATTTTTGATGGGATTCTTTCCAAAGATATTGTCTTGTGGAATTCTATGATACGTGGGTATGCGAAGGCCAAGAGACCGCAGGAAGCTTTAGAGCTCTTTCAGAAAATGGAGATGGAGATGGTAAAACCAGATGAGACGACCATTGTTAGTGTCCTTTTGGCTTGCAGCAGCTTATCAAATTTACAATTTGGTCGATGGGTTCATCAGATTATACATCAGATAGATATAAGAATGGATGTTTTTGTAGGAACAGCACTGGTTGATATGTATGCAAAATGCGGGATTCTGGAGGAGGCGGTTCGCACATTCTACAAAATGAAGTACAAAGATGTTTTCACTTGGACTGCTGTAATCGCAGGGCTTGCAAACTCCGGGCACGGGAAGGAGGCTCTGAGCTTCTTTTCACAGATGCAAACAGAAGGCATAGAGCCAAACGAAGTCACATTCGTTGCTGTTTTAACAGCATGCAGCCATTCAGGGCTGGTGGATGAAGGCTGTTATTGGTTTGATCGAATGGTGGGAGTTTATAAAATAAGGCCGAAGATTGAGCACTTGGGATGTATAATTGATCTTTTGAGTAGAGCTGGGTTGCTATGCCAAGCAGAGAGATTGATTAGAACTATACCAGATGAGGATAGAATGATAAGTTACAAGACTCTTCTGAGTGCTTGTATAAAATATGCTGATATTGGTATTGGAGAAAAGGTGGCGAAGAAGCTGATCGAGCTGAATCCTCAGAGCCATGGAGTTTACATTCTGTTATCGAACTTCTACTCTCTGGCAGGTCGATGGGATGATGTCATGGAGATGAGAAGAATCATGAAAGAACTGGATCTGAACAAGGAAACTGGGATTAGTTTTGTTGAAGTATAAGGCTTTATTTGTAGAATCGGATTTAAACATGTTACAATTGTGAATTATTTACAACCCCTGTTGGCTGGCTGTTCATGAGCTCTACAGGCACCTGTATGAGAGATTGAGGTTGTTCATCAGGTGGGCCCAACAGTTTGTGTGCTGAGTTGGTCTGGTCATCAGATGGGTTCCATGAGCACATCGAGTGTGGATCATTGGTCAATTCTCATTTTTCCCTGATTTTGGGCCATGGCACACAAGGATGGCCCCATGTGATGAACGACCCAGATCTTTCATGCACGGCACCACATGTTGGGAGAATAGGATTTGAGTCCTACTCTTCCAAGCGATCTTTGCATCTCTTGTTATTGCTATGTACAATAAATGCATGTTGGCTAGCAAGTAGGCTTGTCAACAGCTTATGTTTGGTCAGGATGTCAATTGGCCACATGCAGGCCCAGCAGATATAAATTTTTTGAATAACCCAACCTGACCAGTTCAAAATCCAGGCTGAAACCATACACAAGCTAGGCCTGACTAGTTCAAAACCAGGCTAAATACCAACCCAGGGCCTGGCCCTTTCCTGTCATAGATACTGTTGTAACCTTATCCAAACCTGAATAAGAGAATTGGATCCAGTGTCTGGTTCAGATACAGGTACTTATGTGAGGTAATGGACCCAAATACAAATCTGATACTATTCAGGCATCTCAGTATCAAGAATGAATTAGGATGTGGTGAAAAGGGTTTGGATTCTGACTTGGGTCTAGAATGGAGTACCCATTAAGGCTTGGTTATCTGGATTGGAGTCCGTATGGTGAACATTCCTTTGGGTTTTGCTAACTTCCCCACCTCCATGGGACATTAGCAATGTCGCCCAAGCTATCAAATGGAACATGGAGTGATTTATCATGAATCCAAACCATTCATTCATTCATGCCAGAAGCAAGCCATGGTTTAAAAATCACACCAACTGAATGATACCCAGCATCAAATTAATAACATGGAAAATGGACAGCCAAGATTGAGCAGAGAAACAAAATAACTTCAATCACCATCTTGAAACATCTATTAGATAGACCCCACTTTGTATTGCTCGTGGCTCCAAAGTAGCACTTCGACTTGATGATTCTAACCATGTGATCTATGGCTCATAAACAACTGAATGTTGTAACAAATTGGCCCCATTCAAGATTTTGCACCATGGCTTGCTCCAGCACTATGGCTTACTCCCGTTGGTACTATCGAATGAACTGTCCCAATACATGATTTAGTGTCCCTCACATCACTAAGAAAGGGTTGGGGACGATAGCAAAACCCTTTAAATAATAAGTATGACAACAATTATAAAAATAAAATAAATATGTTATACTGATTGGAATTGTTGTTCATGAGGCATGTCTCAATGGTTCTATCCATCCATTGTCTAGTGGCAGAGTTGCTTTCTCCTGTAATAAAACCCTTGATACTGATAAAAGAATGTACATTTAGAGTTTTAACACCAAAGAGATTGTAAGATACCGTCTAGTTAAATTTATTGGAAAACTTCATTCAAGGTTGAATATGGGCAAACCATAAAAATAGGCAGTATTAGCAAGGAGGATAGAAAATGTGTCACGGCTGTTTGAATACCACCAAATCAGTTACTTTTTAACTTATGTTAAGTAATTAAGTTACTTCTTTTTACTTTAATTTAGTTTGGTAAGTATTATTGTAAAAGTAACTTATATGATAAAAGCTACTTATCCTAATGAGTAAATTTTTTTAGCTTTTAAACTTGTGACTTTTCTACTTGTGCCTTACCATCCATGTCAAAGGAGGCTTCACGTGGTGGACTGTCCACATTGAAGTGGAACTCACACAGTGGATGGTCCAACATAAAAGGTGGGCCCACATGATGGATGATCCCATATTAATGTGGGCCCACATATGGATGATCCACATCAAAGGTCGGCCCATAATGATAAAAAGTCAACGTCCAAAGTGGGCTGGTATGATGGACGACCCACTTCAAAGGTGGGGCCCACATGATCAACAATCCACATTAAAGGTGGGCTCCATGTAATGAGCAGTGGATATTGAATTTGGGTCCCACATGATGGATGGCTCATATTGAAGTGGCCCCACATGATGGACGGTCCACATCAAAGGTCAACCCTAATGATGAATGACCGACATCCAAGGCAAGCCTTGCATGATGGGCAACCCACATTGAAGGTGGGGCCCACATGATGGATAGTTCACATCAAAAGTGGGCTCCGCGTGATGGGTAATTAATAATGGTGGGCCGCACATGATGGATGATCCACATCAAGATGGCCCCCACATGATGGACTGTCCACATCAAGGTAGGCCCCACATGATGGACGGTTCACATCAAAGGTGGGCTCCACATGATGGGTGGTGGATATTGAAGGTGGGCCCCACATGATAGACAATAACATTGATGGCAGGCCCCACTTGATTGATGACCAACATCAAAGGTGGGCCCTACATAATAAATGGTGCACAATTAAAGGTTGGTCCATAATGACGAATGGCCCACATCAAAAGTGGGGGCTATGCAATGAATAGTCAACTTCAAAGGTTGGCCCCATATGATGGATGGGGATGTGGAGCCCACCTTTGATGTGGTCTATCATGTGGGCCCCACCTCTGATGTGGGCTATCCATCATGCAGGCCCGCCTTGGATTGGGCCACTTATAATTAGAGCTAACCTTTGATGCCACCATCCATCATATGGGGCCTACCTTGATGTGGACCATCCATCATGGGGTGCCCACCTTGATGTGGATCATCCATCATGCGGAGCCACCATTATTAATTGCCCATCATGCGGAGCTCACTTTTGATGCATATTGTCCATCATGTGGGCCCCACCTTCAATGTGGGTTGCCCATCATGCAAGGCTTGCCTTGGATGTCGGTCATTCATCATTAGGGTTGACCTTTGATATGGATCGTCCATTATGGGGGACCACTTCAATATGGGCCATTCATCATGTGGGACCCAAATTCAATATCCAATGCTCATCACGTGAAGCCCACCTTTGATGTGGATTGTTCATCATGTGGGTCCCACCTTTGATGTGGATTGTTCATCATGTGGGTCCCACCTTTGAAGTGGGTCGTCCATCATACCAGCCCGCTTTGGATGTGGACTTTTTATCATTATGGGCCAACCTTTGATGTGGACCATCCATATGTGGGCCCACATTAATATGGGATCATCCATCATGTGGGGCCCACCTTTTATTTGGGCTGTCCGCTATGTGAGTATCACCTTCAATGTGGACAATCCACCACGTGGAGCCTCCTTTGACATGGACAATGAGAGAGAGCCTCCTTTGACATGGACTGAGGCACAAGTAGAAAAGTCACAAGTTGAAAAGCTAAAAAAGTTTTACTAATTAACTTTTGGCATATAATTTACTTTTACAATGAGTGGAAAAAGTAAATTACTTGACATAAATTAAAAAGTAACTTATTTGGTGGTATCCAAACAGGCCCTAAGGTGGAAGAGCTAGACGAGGGAAGTGCGTATAGTGCATATTTCCACAAACCTAGTGATGTGGGTGTGGGTGGCTGTGTTAAAATAAAAAATAAAGGTTGGGTGGGGGGGATTAACCATGAGGGTCTCTTGAAATTGAACATGCACGATGACGGTCTCTTGAAATTGAACATGCACAAACAATGGTGCATGTTCTGTATATATTGGAAATGCTGGGACAGAACAATTTTCCCTGTTCCAGGACCCAAAAGTGCATGTGGTTCTATGCAGATAGATTGTGTAAATTAAAGTATATTTAGATTCCCTGAAATGGCCTGAAATCCGTATGTAAACAGACAAATTGATAAAAAAGAAAAAAAAAATCTAGTTAACTAGGTTTATTGATGATAATGTTGATTTTGAATCCCAAAGGTTCAAACATGCAAGGATCATCCTTAAGATTACCATTTGTGAGGGAAGGAAGACATCAACCTGAATCTTTATGGGCTTGTTGATGTTAGTTCAGTAGTCAGTGATAACTACTGTTCATCAATCTGCACTCATTAATCCATTGCTCATTATTGCCAATGTCCAACATCTCATCAGCAGCACCACCATTACCACGATAAGCACCATCGGCACCAACACGAACATCATCGCCATCAGCAGGACCACCATCAGCACCAAAACCAACATCACCATAATCATCATCATTGCCTTGTCCTAGCTACTAGGGGTTGGAATTTTGACTCTTGTTGCTAGCCAAAAGTTCAAAAAGGGCTACTACGTAGCATCCACCTTCGCTTGGGATTGATGGGCTCCATAAACATAGATTTGTGTTGTTTACTCAGCGCTATATACATTTCAACTCCACCTTGTTGTGATTGTGCTAATTGGTAGTCAGCCAGGGTAAACAAGGGTTTATGTTAAGCCACTATCTGCTCCTCAAACTTCTGGCAAGCAAGCATGAGAATACCTGTTTGAACAAGATTTGTAAAGTGGACCCAAAATTAGGTAGGACATGGCTATGATGATGATTACCTATGCTCTACACATCTTAAATTTGAAGGAGAGCAATGAACTTCATGGATTTATACCCACAACTAAATGCCCTGAATCGCACCTGCACCCATCATCTCTGCTTAACTGTCAATATCCATATCAGCTGAGGCTCCCTTTTTTTCTTTGCTAAGATTCCATTAAAACGAAAAGAAGAAAGGAAAAAAAAAAAAAAAAGACGGAATATACACGAGAGGGAGGGAGGGAGGGAGGGAGAAAAACCTGACAAAACCCCAGCTATCCCAAGAGAATGTTGAACAAAAGAGGAGCCAATCACCCATAAATAGCGTTCCCCCATTTGTTATGGGGCTTGATGGATACCCTAGAAACTTCTTCTTTGTGCCACAAGATGGCAAAGAAAATCAGATTCCATGTTATCCTGCCGCTGACCAAGAAATGTCCATCTTCCCAGCCTGCAATCACCTCAGAAACTGATCTGTTGAGCACACCTACAGAACCTGGAAAATCAGAAAAATGGTCTCATATGGGCCTTAGCTGTCCCACAATGCAGCAACAAATGATCCACATATATTTCCTCCTTCCTACACACCAAGCACATGTTCAGCATCACCATATTTCTCTTCTCAAGATTATCAACTGTGAGTATCTTGTTTGCCGCTGCAATCCAAGAAACTGCTTGAACTGTGGGAGGAATAGGCAATTTCAAAACATTAGCACAGGCAAAAAAGAGGAACCTCCAACGAAAGGGATTTAGATGAGAACCACCCACTAGGTGCTCTTCTCCAAATCCATTCCCTTTGGAAGGATCAATACTCATCTCATGAAGTTTTCCCATAAGCAAAGCAAAAGCCCTTGTGTCTTCATCATAAAGATTCCTCCAAAGGCCCACATTGCACACAATAGAATGTGAAAGGGTCTTGAAAAATTCAACATCCTTGGCATCAGGGTTAATCACTAAAGAGAACAAGCGAATGAACTAGCCAAAGTAATCTCATCAATCATCCTTCCAGAATCAGACCCTATTGCCATGGCCAACCACAAACAATGTTTCCCACTCTGCCAGAAATGTTCTGCCCACTACGATTATATCTTCTATTAAAAAAACCTAATAGCCTTTCACTCATTTGAACCAATGTTCCAAGTAGGGATCCTGATGAACTAGTCCCCTCCTGAAGTCCAATGCTAATGAAAAAAAATGACTTTTCTCCACAAGACATCAGGCACTTTCCCCAAATCTCCACCCCCATTTCCTGAGTAACGCCTAAATTTTCTCCCAATTCCTTCCCACACCTAAACCTCCTCCCCTTTTTGGCCGTTGCACAACATCCACTTGACAAGATGAAACTTTCTTCCCTATTCTCGACTCTCCCAGAAGAAATCTCTCTAAATCTTCTCAATCTTCCATGCCACAGCAACTGGCATCTTAGAATGGGAGAGGATACACTGGAAAATTCAAAATGTTTGACTTAATGAGGGTAACCCTTGGAAAGATAGGAAGGACCTTTTTCCACCTTGCCAACTTTTCTCAATTCTTTCCACGATTGGGTAACCATAAAGAAATCAAGTTTGCATTACCCCCAAGTGAAAGACCAAGATACTTCAGTGGAAGATGTGAGCTCTTACAACCAAGGTATCCCAAAACGGTTACATATCGGCCGTCTCAGCCAACACGTAAAGGAAACGGTGGTGGCCGTTACGTGTTACGGGGTCGTAACGGCCATAACGGCCGTTACAGAAAACACGGTCCATAACGGCCTCGTAACGGCCTATAACGGACCGTTACGGCCCTATAACGGACCGTTACGGCCCCATAACGGTCCCATAACAGTCCCATAACAATCATGTAACTGTTTTTTTCAGAAAATAAAAAAGGGCCGTATTGGCCGATACGAGGTCCGTAATGGCCGTTACGGCCCGTATCGTAACAGTAACGGTGGTGGCCATCACGGCCACCGTTACCGTTATGGAACACCTTGCTTACAACCTATGCAAGCAAATGAGGCTACCTTTAGCAGTTTCCTAGAATAAATTTTACATGGCAAGATTGGTGGGTAGGTCCAGAATACTAAGTTGTCAGCAGTGTAAGAGAATCAATCCATGATCCTAATTTAATTGAAGTGTTCACTTGTTTTTAAGAAAGGTGTGTTTAAAAGTTATTTTGATTCCAATGAATGATAAAGAAAACAAATTTGTCAATGTGACTAAGAGGGTCTCAGAGGGATTCCAAGAGAAATATTGGAAGAAAAGTGTTTTGATTTGGAGGTATCCAAAACAATGTTACATTGTACAGAACTGCCAGATTGAGATGAGGAGAATGCAGCTGGCTTGAAGAGTGAGTTCCTTGATTTGGGAACTGCTCTAGAGCAAAGGAACCTCATTTGATCAGTAAAGCTCAATACCATGTAAGGAAAAGTCAATACCTTTGCATCAGAAGAATGTAAAGCTCTCAATACAATTTAAGGAAACGTCGACCTTTTCATCAGAAGAATGCTTTGAGAAATCCTAATTCAATTCATTTACGAGGACTGGATGATAATGAGGAATGGAAAAGGTGCTTATTGAGTATCAGACAACAATATCATGAGATAATGACTCGATATAGTGATTTAAGTCCCCATTAATTTAATGAGCCTACGCACACCCAGACCCATAGCCTATTAAGGGGTCATTTGGTTGATGATAAACGTTATTTGGTTTATGATAAACATTTGTAACCGGTGGTAAATGGATGCACATGGGCAAGAAGGGTGTTTGGTTGATGGTAAACAGTAGTAATTCGAATCAATGTGAAATGGAATGCAGCAAAATCATGTGAATTGGAATCCACTCAAAAGGCTGAGAATCAGATGCAAATGCCAGAAACGGTCGGATTTTTGAAAGTGGGCCACTTTTATGGCCCACCCGCAGCTCGAATTTCCTTATTTTTGGCTAAGGTATATATTTCAATGGGCTTACTATAAGTATTATGTCAAATGTTACATATACTAATTTGAGGTATTAAAACTGATTTACTTGATGCATTCCAATTATAGGTATCCAAAATCATTTTTTGGATTCCAGTGTATTCTAATTACAGGCATCCAAACACAACCGAGGATTCCAATTCACATTGATTCCATTTACCATGTGATTTGGATTCCAGTGTAATCTAATTACAAGTATCCAAACGAGTCCTAATTGGCTTTGACCCTTGCTCAAATTTCTTACTCATATCTATAAAATCAAGCTCTATCTTTAAAAAAGAAAAGCCTCTACAGATCTAGGTTAAGAAGCAATTATGCAAGAAAAAATTCTTCAGATGATATTGGTACAAAAGCAGAGTCTTCTAGATTGTTGTTTATTAGTCGTGTGGGAGCTCTAGAGAAAACTCCACATCCATTTTATCAGAATAACCAATGATTAAATTGATCTAAAATAGGTTCACGTCCCTTAAAAAAAGTATGACAAAGTTTCACACTTTCTTTTTAATAATAACTAAGCTCATTTCAAACCTAAGACCTCAATGTCAAAACATGCATCTAACATTGACGTACGGGCTTGAACTGGGTTTGCCCTGTTTTTAATTAACAAATCAAGCAATGCCAAACTATTGATAAAGAGATTGGTGACAGCAAATTATATGACTGGACATTGGGGTCTGGATAACATTAGAGCACAGCATTAACAGAAATGGTTATGATTAAACATCATCTCTAGAGTGGGATTACTAGCTAATGAAAAGAAATATCAAATCTGTGATTTATGGTCATGTTGCAGTGTTCTTTTATATAGATCCCTTTCTGCATATTCAACTTCGGGACATGCCAAAAAGTATATAAATGTTGCGATGCTCCTAGTAGACTAGAAAAATGTGCAAAATCTATGATTTACAGCCTTTCTTGCAGTGCTCTTTTACATAGATTGCTTTCTGCATTTGCAAGTTTGGGACATACCACAAAGTAATGTCCCAATGCTACTACTACACTAGACCGAGAAACAGCAGTATGCAATAAATGTTACTTTGTATTGGAAATTTTCCATCTTTCAAACAAATACATTACCTTACATTAGGAGTTGATTTGCCAACACAAGGTTGAACAAAACTCACTTTGGTACAGGAACTACGGGTACAATTTGGAGCTTGACGTTACATGAACTGGAATTATTAGTTCATGATACATGCAAAGGTTTCAACTACAAGAGAGGTGGCCCGCTGCAGTACATCTTCAACTTCCCCCACAAGGTCTCAGCCGATTTCACCAGCAGATACCACACTATGGTCAGTATAAGTGCCACAGCCCGACCTCCAGTAAGTCCCAAAAGGATGATCACTAAAGAAACCACGTGACCAGCATTCCACTTAATCATTATGCACACATTTGCTCTGTAGGGGACCATCCTTTTTTTTGTGGCATGCTCCTCAGATTTACAGATTTGCAGGGGGCTTTTCGCTACCACACCCTCGTCCTCCAAATCATCCATCAAAACATCATTCGAAGACTCCAAACTACAAATTTCTTCATCTTCTTCTTGTTCATCATCCTCTTCATCTTCCTCCTCTCCTTTGCAATTGGACATTTCACCAATTGCAACCTTACCACATTTTCTGGTCCTCGAACGATGAAACTTCTTTGGTACAAACTTCTTCAAGAACTTTTCCCTGAAATTCTTACTGCCAACCTTCTGAATTCTAGCATTTTCCACTTGTGTCAAACCCCCACCATCCACAGATGCCGAAACCTCCCTTTTGCGATCCAACACTTGAAATCCCAATCTCCTCTTGCTCCCATCATCCACAGATGCAGAAACCTCCCTTTCGTGATCCAACACTGGAAATCCCAATCTCCTCTTGCTCCCATTATCCACAGATGCTGAAACCTCCCTTTTGCGATCCAACACTGGAAATCCCAATCTCCTCTTGCTCCCCCACAAATCCAAATCCAAATCCTTACTGTTCACCTTCTGAGTTCTAATATTTGCCACTTGTGTCAAACCTGCAGCACCCGTGGATGCTGCCTTCTGAATTCCAACAGTTTCCACTTTTGTCAAACCCTCAGCATCCATGGACACTGCCTTCTGAATTCTAGCTTTTTCCACTTTTGTCAAACCCCCACTCGAATCCAAATTAGATTCAATTGCTTGAATTTCATCCAAATTAGATTCAATTGCTTGAATTTCATTGATGCACCGAACATCTGGATTTGCAGTGTTTTTTACTGCAATCAGATCTTCATAGCCATCCACCCGAGAGGCCTCCCTTTTGCAATCCAGCTGTGGAGACTCCAACATCCTTTGGCCCTCAAAAGAATCCAACACACATCCAATTCGTCTAATTCCATCGGTTCTGCCACAAACTAGAGGCCCACCATTTGAATCCGACAAACCTACAAAACTTTTAGGTTTAGAGAAAAAAAGCCACCGCTTTCCCATGAATTCAAGGGAAAAAAGGATGAATGCTGATGCTGTGATCGCTACCGCCAGCTCCTTCGTCCCCAGCGCCAGAACCACCACAACAAACACCTTGACAATCGCTGTAAAACAAGTGGGCCTAGAAACCTTGCTGGCATTCTCGAGATCACCTGCATCTCTGGAGATTGATGACCTACAAGACTCCTCGCCGACTTCAGATCGAGGCCCATCATTGCACGGCTTGGAATCAATAATCGTGCTACAGGAAAAGCTCGAAACCGGGGAGGACGGAGGATCAGCACTGACATTCTTCGTTGATGGTTTCTTCAACCGGGAGCTGTTCTTGACGATGAGATCGGCAAGGGAGGTAGGGAACCCAGTCTGGACAACAAGCGAAGATTCACGGCGCCGGGACCGTAGATCGGATAACAAACCGGAGATCCGTCCGATCTTGGCCTTCTTCCAGAGGACAGGAGGCATGATAGACCTTCACCTGAAAGGCGGAGATCCAAGATCGCAGATCATGGAAAACTGAGAATTTCAGCCATGAATGGAGGGAATTCTTTGGAGATTGAATGAGTAGATTGAAAGAAAAGGGGTAAAAAAATGAAAACCCTAGAAATTGGGAGAAAGGAGAAGTTGAAACCCTAGAAACGGAAAGGAGGTTTTGAAATTGAAGGGAGTTTGGGATATTTTCTCGGCGGATATCGTGAGGATTGGATGGTTTTTATTTATAAGGATGGAGGGTGTGTAACTAACAAAAATTGCAGGGCTTTTGCTGACAGGAACGGAGATTGCGATGGAAAGATGATACGGTACAATCGGTGTATCGCATTTGAGGATCGGAATCCTCTGAAACACGTGCTTTTTTAGGCACTGAGTAAAACAAATGCGGCCCCATAATGTTTCCTATGTATCTTCCACTCTGTACATTAGGTTATATGACTGGTGAAGAAATTGTGACGGATCCACAACTCAGTTGCGCCATACTACAAAGAACGATGGGGGATGAGATGCCAACGATAGCCTTTTGTGTGGGGGCCACTATGGTGTTTATCTTTCGTCAAACCTTAGAATGAATTGGAATTCAATTTACAATACTATGGTGTGTTGGCTGTCCCGAATGTATTAAATTTTTAGTATGTTCCCGTAAACTTGAATTTAATTAATTAAATTAACTTTAATATTTTAAAATAGCGTACATGTATGATATTGTAAACCCCGAAGAGAAAGGGAGGAAACGTGTATACTTACTACTCTTTTATGTGAGTGCGAGATGTTTATGATTTGATTTAGCTACCCTTTGTTCTTTGTTTTCATAATACCTTTCAAAGGTGGTTTGAAGATGAAACGTTTGAATTTTTAGAGTCCCCACTGGCTAATCAGGCTTGTTTGTATGTATGGTTAGCTATGGTCCATGGATTCATTTTGAGGTCAAAGGATTGTGAAATTCCTTGACCTTAAAATAATCTTGTAATTGGCCTACGGTTGCAAAGGTCCAAGTAAGGATCTTAGTTATAGAAGAGAAAAGGGGTTAAGTACCCTCTTCTACCCTCAGACCATACGATCTCTACTCTATGGGGTATGCGACTTTTAAGGGAGTTTAAGCTTATAGTGGCATTATATGTTTAGCCATGCTCTATGCAATCCTATGAGAGGAACAGGTAGCTAAAAATAGAATAAGCCCTTGCTTGCTATGAGGAATCAAGTGATACCAGGAAAGTGAACAAAATAAATAAAAGATGCCTAGAAAAAGAACATTTAAGAATGTAGATGATGATAGATAATATGCTAGGAATGTGTGGAACAAACAACATTCTGAGCTTGATTAAGATATGAAAAAGAAAGAGAAAAATTAGACACCCTTTTTGTTCGAAAGGGATGATCAAACGAACCTAATTCTAACCCTACTTCTGACCTGGTTGCCTTCTCTAATAGGTGGACGTTCGGAAATTGACTTCACTAAGTTGAATGAAATCTAAGCATTAGTGTAAGGATTTACAAACGTCCTAGGAGGCAGAGTCCCCTTCCTTGGCTCATTTCAAACCTATCCTTAGTTTCCTAGGACGCTCTACCACTTCTTCATCGAGTGCTAGGGGTCGAATTTCTAGGCTAAGATCGTCGGTTCGTTGTGTGCCAATGATGGATACTTCTCAAAATTTTATCGTTGTGAGATTTATACATGGGGATCTATATATGGGGTTGGTGAAAAGGGTGCCATGTGGATGTCGGCTTGCAACTAGCTGACAGTTTGCTAACCTTGATTTTTGACCTAGCAAAGGATTTTCAGCTTTCCCTTTCTTCTCCCATGTCTTTTCTGAGTTGATTTTAAGCTTACAAGGTTAGGGATCAGGTGATCCAAGCTATTTATTACCTTTAGAGGGGGGTTTAAGCCTCTCTCTTTTTTGTCCTCTCTCAAAACTACTTTTAGTAGATGTGTGACTCTATTGGAATATTGTTGGGGTTGTGAATTCGAGTGAGTCTTGACAATGATTTTGGTTGAAGGGTTAGGAGCTTAGAATCTCTTAATCAAGTCTGATTTTATCAGGGTATAACCGAACAGTTCAGGAGTAGTATCTTGTGACTTAGGCAGGGTATCTACAAATATATTATAGAATAATAGTAACAAACTTATTGAAATATATACTTTGGAAAAAAATGAAGAAATTTTGAGCCTTGAGTGGACCACATGCTTAAGGATTGTAAATGATCGACTCACTAACAATTTTATTCATCCATTTAGATGACCAATATTTAGACAATTTGGTGCATTCTATTAGTGTGATTTGGTGATGCAATCAATAATTGAATTGCTTCATAGTATCATCAATGTGCCACGTGTATGTGTATGATAGATTAGTAGCCTAGTGACAACTTTGTTACTCAAGTGACTCTCCTACCCTTAAAAATGACTTAAAATGCATTTTACACTAATTACATTAGAATTACAACAAAACAAAAGAATCTTAAAACACACCAAAAAAGTAATTTTTCATTTACCCGTGGTTCCATTTACCTTGATTACCTCTACAGAGACCCAAATGTCGGGTGCCAAACAACATGGATGGTGTGGATTTATATATATACGCCATAAAGGTTGCAAGTTATGCAATGGGTACAACGATGCATGGTAATTGGTAGGGCTATCTCTCACTTAAGAGGTGACATGGTGCGGTAATGAAGTGGGACGGTCCATCTGGCGAGCTTATCATAGATCACTTATATCTTACATATATATTTTATGAGAAATGCTCCCGTGCTTTCAACGCATTATAAGTTTGTAGATGTAGGATCCTGATCGAGGTGGACCATGCTCACATGGCATTTGATCCTCTTGGTTGGGGGTTGTAAATATGAGGAAAGGGGATTATGTTGGATTGAAATCACCACTAGCCAGTTAACTTGATTTCACAGTCGGCTAGACCTTATAGAAGTGTTAGGGCAAGGAATCTGAGAATTCCTTGTCCTAAAATGACTCCTTGATCTATGACTGAATTTTACAAGTAAGGAGCTACGATTACAAAGAGGGAAGGTGTTAGGCACCCACTTTACTTATACAAATGAATGGTCTCTACTTCATAGGTTAAGCTTGAGGATTAGGACTTCGTTCTTACACATTAATGATATAATGCGTGTGCAATGTTGTGTTTAATGCAACGGCTATGACAAGATGCAGCTTTGGTTGGATAAATCTGCATTGTCTGCCTACTTGCTGAAACGATGAACCGATCAATCTAAGTTTTTTATGGGCAGGATCCGACTATGGCAGCAGGCCATAGAGCATATGTTTGAACAGATCGAGTGTGCAATGCGATGAGTGCAATGCTATAAATGAAGTAAGCAAGGGGGTTGAGAAGGGAGTGGGTGTTGCTCCATGATTATAAAGAGAAAATGAAGTTGATTGAAGTCTGAGTGGATGGTAATGTCGCAAGGGTCAAATTGAGCGGCTTGGATTGAGGCTTTTTGTTGCTCCGGTGGCTAGGGTTTTGGGCTATGTTGGGCTAACCTGGGCTAGACTCACTCTTACAGCTCTCTCATCTCCTTGGAGGAGGGATGAGATGGCTAGCTAAGAGGTGTGAAGATGAGGTGTTTTGGAAAGGAGAGGATGATTGGATGAATTGGGATTATTAGATGATTTAAATGGGAATGGGGCTATTTATAACGCCCAAACTTGGTGTTCTGGTGATTCTGGGCAAGCTAAGGGCTGAAAGGGGCTTGGATGTCTTAGATTTGCAATTGCCACGTGGAAAGACCTAAATGGATGGATTGAATGGCATGAGTCATAAGTTTTGGGTAAGGAGGAGGGGCATAGGGGCCCACTCACCAGGGCACACATGATGAAGGTCGAAAAGGGAGAAATGGCACACATATTGCGCTCACTGTCGAAGCAGAGAGCGTGCCACATGGAAGGTGCCACACAGGACTCCCTACTTTGGCAGGTGAGCTCCCTTAAGTGTGTGGAGGGTTCTGTCTATGCTAGCTATACCCCTGGGATTTTAAATGGGCTCTTAGTTGGGCTTGGTTCTTGGGTTGTTTTGGGCCCTGGTTCGGCTAGGCGGGTTGACTGACCGGATGTGTTGACTAGGGAAGTTGATCGATGGGTTGACTTTGTGAGTTGAATTCGTGAGTTGGTTGGGTTTTTGGGTCCTAATGTGTTAGGGTTAGGTTTAGGGTTTATGGCTAGGATTTAGCTTAGTAGTCCTGGTCCCACTTTCAATCAGCTTATCGACCTGGGGTGGGGTTTCTACAAAGTTACGATGCTCCTACTTGAATTAGTTAGTTAAATAACATAGTCCATTGATCTCAAACACTCCATTAAGTCCTGGACACATTTTTAAGACTACCATCCCTAGGTTACGTTGATCTTATGATCCAATCCATGCTTGATAACATAGCCATCCTTCTACTCAGACATGAATTAGGTGGTCATTGATTGCCTAACAAGGTGATTCTTTTGAAATCATAAACAATCCATGATGCCTTCTAACAAAGAAAAAAAAATTCAAATACTTTATATAAATTTTCTCTTGTTTGTCCAAGTCCAAATGGTTAATATTTGTTAAGACTGGTTTGATGCTTATACGACCACCCGTGAGAAATGCCTTTAATGAAGTAATTAGTCTATATCAATGAATTGGATGATCCAAGTGTCCTAATATAACTAGGAACATTGTAACTTACAATATAATTAATGGAAAAACTCTACATCTGCAAGGTAAGTTTCTTGTGATAGTCTTTTGCCATATAACTATTCATTGGTTACGAAAAAGCTAGGTAATTAATTAGGGAGGCGGATTGCGTCTGATCAGATTTGTGTGGGGGCCCACCATGATGTATCTGTTTATCCATGCCGTTCATCCCTTTTCTCTGATGATGTCAAAGCATGGGCCCAAAATGAGGCAGATCCAATTTTCTAGTGGACCACATTAGAGATGACTCTTGCATTTAATGCAATCGAAGCTTACTATTTGGTGTGCTCGATCCACCTCATTTTTTGGCCCATACCTTAACATGATCTTAGAAAAGGGATGGACGGTGTGGACAGATACATCACAGTCGGCCCTCACACAGATCTGGTCAGAGGCAATCGGCTTCCATTAATCGCTTTTTCACTTTTCAGCTCAGGCTGATAGCGGGCTTGATTAATCGTTCGCCCTGCACGTTTGCCGTCGAGTGATGGCTCTACCACAAAGTATGGTTGAATGGTCTCTACCCTATCTATAATCTCCGCCATAGTATTGAAGTTTCCTTTTATGGGGTCTCTGCTTACACACGCATTTGAAAAAAAATTATTTACACCCTAATTTTACAGCATTTAAACCCAATGTAATTGGGATTTGGTGTAATAACAATCGATTTCCCGTACCCCAGCACAGACATATCTCTGTGGTGGGAGCTGTGTGGAGCCTATAGAGATGTCCGTGACAAATCCACTCCGTCCATTTGTTTTGTAAGACCATGATAGGACATGATTCTAAAAATCATGCAAATCAAAAACTCAGGTGGACCATACCACACGAAACAATGGGTACTGAACACTTAGCTGTGACAAAAGTTTTACATCAGAATGATATTATTTCTTACAGTTTATCTGAGTGTTAATAATTCTATGAACGGTTTAGATGGCATATAAACATCATGGTCAACTTTAGGAAGATTTCAATGATGAACGTTAGTGTTCCCACTGTTTTGTTGTTGTGGCCTACCTAAGTTTTGAATCTTCCTGATTTTTAGCATCCAGTTCTATTTTTGTCTTTAAAAATAGATGGACGTAGTGGATTTGTCATGGACATCTCGGTGGACCCCACACAGCCCTTGACACAGAGATAACTCTGTACCCCAGGGTCAAAAGTAGAGTTGAGCATGAGCCAAGCTAGCTCGGTTAGCTCGCTCGACTCAGCTTGAACCAACTTGATTCGGCTCGATTCAAAGGCTAGATTTGAACCAAGCCGAGTCATTTTTTCAAGCTCGAAATGATTTTCAAGCCAAGCTCAAGCTAACCCAAGCTTGATTCAGCTCGGCTCTAAGTTCGGCTAGATCGAAGCTCGATTCGACTCGGCTCGGCTCAACTCGGCTGACTCACTTGTAAAAAACTAAAAAAGTATATTTTTTAGTCCCACATTGGAAGTGAACAAAGAAATGAGAGATGAAACTCTCTATAAAAGTGGGGGTGTCAATGGGCTTTAGGCTGCCTTTGGGCCCAATTTTAAACAATTTTAAGATCCACTTTTGGGTTCCGCCTATTTAAAATTTTGTTTTCTACAAGCTCCAACTCAGCTCAAACTTGCGCGAAAGCTCAGTCACAAACAATCCGCTCCAAACAAAAGCGCAGAATTCGCGTCATCATGTCACGCATGTAAAGAATCTGTGATGTTCACAGCGTTTGTGTCGTATCCTAAAATCCGGGCAGCCTGCTTATCAGGTGGGCCACACATGCACGTTTATTACGGATGGTTATCATTTGTCTCAACGTCGACGCTCATGAATGGAAAGGATGGATACTTCAGTCAAGGTAAGAACTTCACCGTGTCGACCTTCCATCAAATCCTGCCCCACACGGTACGTCGTTGGCGACAGCTGATTAGGTATTGCCCGGGTAACAGCTTAGTGGGTGTTACCCCTACCGTAGGGCCCACTCTGATGATGTGTTGGATATCCATGCCGTCCATCCGTTTCTACAGCCCATTTTTGGAAGGGACACCAAAAATTATGACGATCCACCATAGGAAAGAGTGGTGATTGAGTGCCTCACCATTCAAAATTTCAAATAGCCCATCGTAGGGTTTTGTAATTTTTGTTTTCAATCCAACCTGTTGATAATGTCAAAAAGATCTGGATGAAGGGAAATTAGAAATATCAGATTGATTCAGAACTTTTGTGGCCCACAAATTGTTTTTAATGGTTATTCCTCGTTGTTTTTATTCGTATGATCCACCTGAGATTTGGATCTTCTTATTATTTGGGATCATGTCATAAAATAATATTAAAAAGAAGATGGACGGCATGGATATACAACATATACATAAATGTGGGTCCCAAACTTAGGGTAACACCCACTAAGCTATTACCCGGGTAACAGGCTAACAGCTAATCCGCTCCCGTCGTGTCGTTAGCGTGTCCAGTGCAGGCGCAGATTGGGTGCTACCCTCACCAGTAACTAGCTATGGAGACTGACGGTCCTGTCAAGGGTTCTCTGTAGTTACCGTGATGTATATGTTTTATCCACACCGTCCATTAATTTTTATAGATCATTTTAGGACATGAGACAAAAGTGGATACAGATCGAAGGTGTAAGTGGACCACACCACAGGAAGCAGTGAGGATTGAACTCCCACCGTTGAAACCTTCTTAGGGCCCACGGTGATATTTATTTTCCATCCAATCGGTTCATAAGGTCAGGTAGACCTGTATGAGTGGAAAACATAAATCTCAGCTTGATCCAAAACTTCTGTGGATCCCAAGAAGTTTTCAATGGTACGGTTTCAATTCTCACTTCTTCTTATGGTGTGGTTCACTTGAGTTTCAATCTATCTCCTTTTCGAGTTCATGCCATAAAATGATCTTTCAGAATTAATGGACGGCGTGGATAAAAATATGTACATTACGGTGGACCCCACAAAGCCCCTGACATGACCGTCGGTCACAAGCTAGGTCCCGGTGGGGTAGTACCCAATCCGCGCCCGTCCATCGCGAAGGGGGAGCGTAAGGTCTGGGTAACAGCTTAGTGGATGGGGCCAGACCGTGGGCCCACCTCAATATCCACTCGGTCCACCAGTTTTTCAGATCATTTTATGGCATGTTCCCAAAATCAAGCAGATCCAAATATCATGTGGACCACATAGTAGTGAATGAATGCCTACCATTAAGCTAATATTTGTGTTTAACCTTCATCCAGATCTGTGTGACCCTATCAACGGGCTGGATGGCAAATAAACATTACAGTGGGTCAGGAATTTTTTAATGGTGGGCATTCAACGACCACTATTACATATGTTGTGGTCCACTTGAGATTTGGATCTACTTCAGTTTTTGGACCGTGGTCTATAATGAGTTGGGAAAACTGATGGACAGTGTGGATATACAAAACATATATCAAGGCAGGACCCGCGGTAAGGGCTTCACCCGCTGTTACCGGACCTCACCCAATCCTCTCCCGTGCGAATGTATCGGCGCTTTAAGACTCCGAGAGCGGGGCGCGGATTAGGTACTACAGGCTGAGAGCGTGTTATTAATTGTACGGTGTGTGAATATAGGCAGTAGTCGCGGGACTGCTGAAGCAAAATGGTAGTCCGACTGCAAGGCCATGTAGATCGGTGTAGGACCCACCTTAAAAGGTAGATCCCACCATGCGCCACGTACGATCCTCTGTCTATAAAGACAATCTTAATCCTAACCATTCATAAATTGGACTTTGAGTGTAAGCCGTTGAACATTCTACGATTTTTTTCGGTCCATGGATCAAATGGATAGGGAAGCTTTCTGAAAATTATACCACGTTCACGGCCTATCCATAGTGGGAATTTACATCTGAACGGTTCCTATTACCCACATGTGTGGCCCACCTACCACCCGGCGGACTATGAATTAACTTGACAGTCGGTGTATTATAAGACTGCGGAATTATCCAACGCGGAGCCATGCGTCCTCGAGTACACTGCCTCACTCTCCCACGCGGAAGAGCATGCACTGTCCGTTTTGACTCTTTCGCGACTCACAATTCAGTGTGTATCGCAGCCCACTAAAGCCCATGTTCTGAGTTGATACGCTGGTTCGAACCGTCTATATTAACTTTAGTAGCAAACACGCATCAGTGATGATTCTATCCTTCGATTTCAGAGTTGAACGGGAGCCATTGAAAATGTACTTTGCATTGTTCCTAAAATTCACTTTGCATTGTCACGATCATCTGTTCAGAGTAAATTTCTTCTGACAACCATGTCACCATGGAGTCCGTAGCATGGACGGTTCTGATCTTCGAACGTAAGCATGTGGGCTAGTGGGCCCTACACGCTTTCTGCAGCGGGTAGAGGACGCGGATTAGGTAGTCAGCACACACCATCCTCTGTTGTCGTGTGGTGACGGACGCGGTTTACCGACGAAAGTCTTCCGTAGGAACCTCCAGGGAAGCTGGGTGAGGGTTAACATGATTTTGGTGAGAATTTCACCCCGACCATCCGTTTTTTGCCGCATTGTATTAGGACATGGCCCAAGAGATGAGGCAGATCCAAAACTCAAGTGGGCCACAAGATAGTGGACACCAAGGAGTTTTCAATCTGCCTCATTTTTAGGCCCAAAGTGTTAACATGATCCGGAAAAATGGTTTGGTGGGGTGGAATTTTCAAAAAATCATAATGGCTAGCTTTTTATCGCTGGAAAGGCTTTCACACAAGGGACGGATTAGTTGAGACCCGGCCACGCCCAAGATGGTGCGATCCTTATCATGGGGCTCACCTTGATGTATATATTCTATATACACACCGGGCCATCTATTTTTTTATATCATTTTAAGGCATTATCTAAAAAATGAAGAAGATCCAAATGTCAGGCAGACCATACACTAAGAAATAGTGGTGATTGAACACTACCATGCACACCTTAACGTTTAGTGGTGTTTATTTTCCATCCAATCTATTGATAAGGTCACATAATCCTGAATGAAATAAGAAAAAAATATATATATATATCAAGTAGATCCAAAACTTTTATGGTTCATTAATGGATAATCACCATTGTTTCCTATGGTATGGTCCACTTAATGATTGAATCTACTTCATTTTTGGGATAATATCCTAAAATGATCTAAAAAACGGATGGACTGCATGAATATAGAATATATACATCAAGGTGGGCCCCACAGTAACGACCGCACGGACTAGGATAAGTCCTAGGTCTCACCTAATCCACTTCCTTCACAAAGAGTCCGTGAGGTTAGAAGTGAGATTTGATTGGTAGGGTTGCACGCTGTACCGAATGTATATAAGCGGCCGAAATAATGCGTGGATGGGAAGTCAGGTCCACACCACCCTCAGCTGCAGTGCATTAACGCCGTTAGATAAACTCACCGCGTGGACCGCAGCTGAGGGTAGCGTGGCTTCACTACACGCCGAAGAACAAAACAAAATGCCCGGGCCTATCTCTATCAACATGCTGCCCACCAATCGATGTTTACTAAGAAACTCCACAGCTGAGGGTGGTATGGGCTTGACTACCTAATCAGCCTTCAAGGAGAAGGAACTCTCCGCTATGCTCGGTCCAGAAGTTACGCCACACTAAAACCGTGTCCTTTGAGTTTTCAGTTTGTATACATGGGAACATGGTTCAGGAATATAAAACTTTGATATGATGGCCCACCATGGATGCCCATTAAAAAAAGATTCACCAGTTTGAATGATCCTAACTGTATTTTCTTGGTTGCACGTTAATGGTTACTGTACCATAGGTCTTTGAATAATTATTGTGTTGGTTTTAATACATAGGGAATAACAAAATTAAAAACTGGAGAGCTAAGGCACGTTATAGTCAATGTCTTAAAGGTAGATTTGCCCATATAGGAATTCGATTCTGATGTACTGGGTCCTAGCAAGGCTACTCCCAGGATACAACAACTTTCTTTTACGAGATGGATGGCTTAAGTCTGGTGCACTCTCGATCACAACTGAACGAATTAAAAAAATTCAAACTGACTTGCCCAAAATGAGAGTTACAAAGAAAACTAGAATATAAGATAGATTTTCAAATGGATTTTCAAAATAGAAAATATATGCCTTTCTAAAGACAAAGCACGCAATCGTTGGAATCATTAGGCGTGCATGAAACGGCTCTCGTCTTCACTCACATGAATAAGACAAAACATGTTTAGAAAGAACCAAAACCTCAGCTCAAAGATACACCACACCAAACCAATTACTGCGCCACGTCTGTTCGCTCGCCTCAAGTGCAAGGCTTGCGATATAGTAATAATTCGATAAGACCGAGGTCAATCCACAAGGAATTAGGGTAAATAATCCCAACTTATTCTAATAACTTCAATTTAAATAGTTTTGAAAATTCAGGTTTAAGAACTAAGTAAAACAGGAACTTAAGAAGAAAATCGGAGATTAAACAGAAAACTAGAGCTTTAAGGATCCACTTGTAGTGATCCAATGCCAATCCATTCATCCAAGCACACACAATTAGAATCAAAGTCCTATCTCTCATTTAATTGGAAGGTATAACATTCAAGCATAAACAATCCCACTTAAATCTATAAATCAGATTTCTAGTTCTAATGAAGCACAAAGAACTCGAACTTGTAGCCTTCGAAGTAACAGCCATGCCAAGAGACTATGGCATGCTCTAGGGTTACTACAATTCAATTCCAATTACAACCAACATGGTAATCTCAGAGAATTGTAAGGAACTCATGTCCGGAGTACATGAACTCTCATAAAACATCTAAAATTCCATACTTTATTCAAGTTAGAAGTTTAAAAATCCAAACTTTAATAAGACTATTTAAACTAGAATGAATCAAACATTAGATTAGCTATAAGCTTCAACTTTTAGCCCTAGCTTAGAGGTTCTAGCCGAGCATTGTCATACTACAACTAGAATCAAAAGAAAAACTAAAGAAAAACATAAAAGACTAGAAAAATCGGAGTCGGCAGAGTTGCGGATGCTCTACAATGCTCTCCTTCACCTCCCACGACCTCCAATTTCTTCTACGATGAGTTTAGATGAGGCCCTAAGTGTCCTTTTATAGGTTTGAGGCTCCACCGCCAAAGAATCTTCCAGAATCGCGCAAGGAGTTATGTAGTGCGTAGGAATTTTCGGACTAAAATTAGAAATTTTCGAACTGGGTGTTTTGTTGACCGGTCAGAGCCTTTGGCCTATCGATTAGATGACCAGTCATAAACCAGCGTTTTTTTTTTTATCCAGCAAGGTTTTGTAAAAACCCATCTTCAAATCTAATTTATCGACCGGTCTAGTGGCTGACTGGTCAAGAATGGGACTTTTATGTCCAGCAAGGTCGGCAACAAAAACACCCCTCCATTGAATTTCCGACCGATCAGCGGACCAGTTGGCAGTGCATATTTTTCTGCAACTTTTCTTCTTTATTCTCTTTCTCCCTTGCATCTTTCTTACACCATTTGGTACTTAATCTTTTGATCTTCAATGCATATAAAGTAACTCATTAGGCATCAAATTAGTGAAGTCTCTCTTTCAATCCTACAATCACAATACATGTATTAGAATAGTCTTTTAAACATGCAATCATGCATAATGTGTGATGAATTGGGGTTAAAATATGCTTAATTCAGAGCTCAACACACCCCAATCAGCATTTTGCTAGTCTCGAGCACAACATGCATGAAACAAATTCAACTTTTCAAAACCCAACTCTCTTTTGAAAACCATACTTCTATAAACTTCAAAACATATAGGTGCAAAATTCAGAAAAACTGTATGATAGAAGTTGAAATTTTAAACTCACTAAACATAACAAGTGTTCACATAGAATTCCCACCAATTGATTGATAAATAGAAGAATCCAAACAAGTTTAAGCTAGTGTGCATAGTGAATGCTCATGTTATTAGTTTCCATGATTACCTTCTTCATAAATCAATTAAACTAAAGATCTAAATGTGTGCAGATCAACCAAATGCCTATGACAAGAATTTGCCTTACCGTTCATTCGACGGCTTTCACACTACTTCCCATTTCCAGCTTTGGTTACGAGTAGACCATCCCCTGGTTGATAATAAGTAGTCCTTTTAAGAATTTTCAACACGCATTCAATAATAACCAAACTTTCTTTCTTTTTATAAACATGAGATAAGATTTTTAAAAATTAATATCTTTCATTCTTCTTTCTCATGAACAAGGATGGACAAAATTCTCTAAATTGGTTCCTTAACACCTTAGACCTAAGCCTAACTAATCTACAAATCTACATAATCCCTTTAAAGCATGAGAATTGTGTAATGTGAACTAGGCTCAAAGTGTTTAAATTTTCTATCGATCATATAAATAGGGGAATTCATATAGAAAACTATTATATTAAGCTAATTTAGACTTCTCAAAATCATATCAATTCATCTTTCATCCTTTCATATTTATGACATCCCAAGTGTATAGAAACAATGTTTTCCAAAAGAGTTTTTACTTTTCAGAAAAATTGAGAAATTTTATACAAATATTGTTCAAAATGTCACAAATTGCTAGATTCATCTAAGAATCCCACCCCTAACCAAATCTTGCATTGTCTTCAATGTAAAAGATATGTGATCAATATGAAATGAGAACAATATTAAAAATAAAAGAGAGTGAGAACGAGAGTACCTAAGAGAATCGATAATGGAAATCTACCTCCAACAACTAAATGTAAGAAAGTAATAAACCAAAAACAGAAAACAAACTAAACCTAATCTTACTTAAAGTAATAAACAAAACCAAATATGTCCTTTTAGAAAGAGAATCTCTATCAGACTAGGAGATTTATCATCATTATAACATTCAAAAGAACAAAGTTGAGCAGGATCATCAAGTGGTGTAATAGATTTTTCAGTAAAACTATCCACCATCTCGCTTTGGAAAGTACATTGGTGACATCAATCATTCTAACTCATTGAAAATTCCGTTGAGAAATTTTAGTGAGTTTCTCAATAACGTTGTCACATGTACTAAGAAAGGAGAATTGCATTAGCTGAAAATCAGTGAATATGGATCTCCTTTCCATCTTATCTGGGCAAAAAATTATGAAATATGGGTAATTCCAGAAGTGGTGTTCTTTGGTTTGAAGAAACCAAAGAGATGGGGAGACTTCAATCACTTTATCCTCACAAATTGAGATTATCTCCACATAATCTAATTTCACTAGTGCTTCCACATTCGATATTTCAGTTTGGCACTCTGTGGAAGGAAGCTTTTTAGGCACCGGAGGGGTTTCCCTCAAGGCGTGCACTATATCCTTAATTATGGGATCATCCCAATCTTTAAAATAAGCCAAACACTCCTCTAGAGTGTAGGAAACCTCAGGGGAGGAAGTTTTCAGATTTAGATCTTTTACGTCTTCCTCCTTCCCAGACTTTTGTGTAGGTTAGAGTGGGTCCTCAACCTTTACACTTTCAGAAATTGGCCTCTCTGTAGACAAGTCAAGCACTAATTCTTCCAATTCCTGCATAATAGATTTGTGTAAATTAGAAATTGGTGACTTGTCAAGTAAACTTTCAGAAATTGACTCTTCCAAGGCCTCGTTAATAATCAAATTGGTTTCATCCTTGGAGTGTGCCACACATGTCTCCAAACTTTCAAGTAGATCGGGTTGGAAAAACTCCCAATCTTCCATAGATTCTATCATGTTTATCTCATGAGGATTATCACCATCGTCCCAATCCTCAAAGGGATCGAAGCAGACAACATCCAGAGGATCAAAATTCTGATTTAAAACAAACTCCTCTTCCACAATGGACTTGATAAATTCTACCTCATGGTTATCATCATCATCCCTCTGCCTTTTGGCTATATGGAACACATTCATCTCTAATGTCATGTTCCCAAAGGACAATTGTATCACCCCATTCCGGCAATTTAGAATTGCGTTTGATGTAGCCAAGAATGAACGGCCTAAAATTACCAATATTTGAGTGCTAGTGTCCATAACCGGTTGTGTGTCCAAGACGATAAAATCCACAGGATAGTAGAATTTGTCAACTTGGACCAATACATCCTCTACTACTCTCGGCACACGAATAGATTGATCAACGAGTTGCAATGTGGTTTTGGTGGGTTTTAATTCACTAAGACTCAATTTCTCGTATACTGAGTATGAGATCAAATTTATGCTTGCCCCCAAATCTAACAATGCACGCTTAATCCGGTAGTCTCCAATGATACATGAAATTGTGGGACTACAGGGATCCTTGTATTTTGGGGGGTTCTTTTGAGTGAGAATGGCACTAACTTGCTCATTGAGAAAGGCCTTTTGTTGCACATTATATTTATGTTTGGTTGTGCATAGGTCCTTTAGAAATTTGGCATAGGAGGGAATTTGTTTAATGACGTTAAGCAATGGAATGTGGATTTTGACTTGTTTGAAAACCTCTAAAATATCATGAGAGTTTGGGAGAGGTTTTGGAGCTACCAATCTCGAAGGGAATGGTGCTATGGGCTTATGAACTCGTTCTGTTTCTTGTGGGGCTAAGCTAGGTCCATCCCCATTCTCAGGAATTACCGGATTATTAGGCTTATCGGCCTTTACCGGAATAGATTTGTCCACTTGCTTACCACTTCTAAAAGTGGTGATGGATTTTACTTGCTCCACATATTGGTTGGGGAGGTTAGGGGTGCTGATTTCATGTGCTTTTTTAGAATTGGGCTGAGGTTGGGCCAGAAAGGTCCCTTCCTTAGCATTCAAGCGTCTCTTAATCTCATTAACCAATACTTTATGTAATGCCCCAAAATTCAACGCCCGAATATACCCCCCGAGCATGAATTTCTGAGCACTGCTAAGGTAATAATTACAGGAATTCAAATAATAATAGCATTTTTTTATAACTAAACCATATCCATACTCTTATTCCAACTTACATCATGAAATAAATTCTAAATGTTCATAATTCACAAACATGATACTGATATACTCATCAGATCCAACTACAATTCTATTAACTTAAAACTAAATAGAATATCTAAAAATAAATAAAAGTTCCTTCATTAGAGTTGGCGTTCTCCTCCTCCTGGATTTCCACTATATCGTCAACTTGTGCCTTGTCCTCGAAAGATTACATGTCACCTCCTGAACCTACAGTTCCCTAAGAAGGGTGAGCAAAACAATGCCCAGCGAGTAGGAGTACTTACTCTACTCCATAATATGAATCAAGCATCCAAGTAAATAGATAAACAGAATCAAAACATAACTATTCAGTTTGTAAGTTGTAGAATGCTATCCTCACACTTTTCCACCCCACAACGACACATTCATTAACATTAAACACACATCCCATAATGAATTCCCATGCAGCACGCATAAATCAACCATATACGTGGCTTTTAATACAAGGTCTTTAGTCAGATTTCACACAAGTAAATCAGCCATACGAGGCTACGCCTAAAAAAATAGTATCACAACCAATCACAACCAGACAGGTGAGGTATATTCTGATCCTGACACGGTACGCCCGATCCTGACACGGGTCGCATTCCTGACGAGACGCAATTGCTCTGATCCTAACACGGTACGCCCGATCCTGATACGGGTCACATTCTCAATGAGAAAACAATTGCCCCGATCCTGACACAGGTACGATCCGATCCCAACACGGGACGCATTCTCGACGGGAAAACATACCACACTTGATAATTTTTTTATATTCCAATTCATTTAATGTATCCATACATAATTGTCCCATAGTCACACCCATATCTATCCCACACAAACTTAACCACACTTGGATAGTCATGGTTAAGAACCATTTACATACCCCTACTCTAATTTAATTCTGTGGACTTAACTTCACCATAAACCGCTCTATGTATGGGTCCATCATATGTGATCATATAAACATGAACATGTGATAATGAGAATTTAATGCATGTTAACACAATTTAATGAATCATATAACATAATTATTTAAGAAAAAAATCAAGTGCATATATATCAAGATGGCAAGAATGCATCCACATTATGAAATAAAGCATTTTAAGGGGTTTAAGATCTTTAAACTAAATTATAACCATACATTCGAAGAAAATGGACAGGTGTTATCCCCACAATTTCGCTTAATCTGATTGTTTGGGAGGTCTGATGTGTACCAAATTTATTTTATAGTTTTAAGACTTGATGGTCTAAGCATTGGACGGTTTAAATTGGGCAAAATATTCTCCAATGGGACCTAAAAGTTGGAGTCCAATCAGATTCAGATTTTGTTATTTTTCAGGGTGTCAGTCCCATTATTTCAAGTGGTGTGGGCCACTTGGAACCCCGTTCTGGCCCACATTTTTATGGTAAATCCACAGAATCCAACAAACAGTGTGGACGAGGTGGATTTATCCAAAAGTTCACATCTGGGGCCCATGAGTGCCTGTTGTCCCCACTTTAAAATCTGCTCACTTTCAGATTTATGTTGTATTACATTGTCCACTATTTGAGATGGTGTGGCCCACTCGGTTATCAAAACCCTCTGAAATTTAATTTCCAGCCTTCTGACATAGTAATGTAACAAGTGAGTGGTATAGATTTGACAGAAAGCTTAGAGTGGGGCCCACGGATTACCCGCTGTCCATGACAAATAAATTCAGAATTTTCTGCACAATTGCAGAAAATTCAGCAAGATAGTCCAATTTGTAGAAGTTGGCGTGGTTCGCTCGGGTCTCGGATTAAGCTGAAATTTGGTGGGCTATCAAAAAACATGATGAAGTAAACTATGGTCGGAGTAGATATAGAAAAATATATCAGGGTGGGGTCCACATGTGGACCCCCAACTGCTGCCCGTCCGTCCCTTGCGTCAGCAGCCATGACGCTACTGGACTGGCAGCATCCTTGGGGTGCTGACTGGTCCAGCAGCCCATTGTTTTTTATATATATATATATATATATATATATATATATATATATATATTATATGTATATATATATATATTATATGTATCCACACAAGGTGAGGCCCACTAAGCTGAGATCCAATTCATCCATTGAATTATTCGGGCCTTTAGTCCACCCAATAAATTTGATTTTGCATAGATCGAAAATTATAAAACAAAGATAGTGGTTTTATTCCCTTTTTAATGGTTGGGTCTATTTCTCCCACCCTGGCCCACTTAAATATCGGATTCCTTTTAAATCTGGGCCCACAAGCAAACGTAAACTAAAATACATGATGAATGGCATAGATTTAATCAAAGTAACGTAATTGATCTACTAAAAAAAACACAAATGCGCAAATCAAACAATGATGTGGAGTGAGTATCTCCGTAGACTCACCAATTGTCAATCCGATCCGAGATTTTAAAGATGAAAATAACAAAGAAAACCAATCTTCGGCCCACTATAAAATACTACTTCCTTCCTCCCGATCAACGGTTATATGATGATGATGATGATGGATGGTGATGATGGATGGTAGGGATTTGAAACTGTTGATGATGGATGTGATGGGATGGCTACGATTTAGTCGTAAATAAAAATGTGATAGAATAGGACTCTCTTACGAGAGTTTAAATAAAGTCTATTAGTTTGTAACATAAATATTTGTAGTGAAAATAGAAGTAATATTTTGATGGTCCACCTAGTGATCCCTTTTTGGATCTAAGGCGTCCATCATACAGAGGATTAACACAACAAGTAGTGGGTAAACTCTCGGGTCAAAGGGTCAATGGATGAACACATTATGATCTATGTAAGAGTTAGCCTAAATGAACGCTCTAGAATGGATGTGTAACATCTTAAAATCGGCCCCACCTTTCACAAATCTGAGACCATTATGACATTGGCCTCGAAAAATTGACAAAGTGGTATGAATTTGGGAGAATTTGGTAGTGTCCACACCCACGATTTAATAAGGACACAAATGATGGTCTAAATGGTGATAAACACCACGACTTAAGGTGGTTAGTTTCTAAGGATAAGCTTGACCACTTTGAGGTGAGACTAAATCATGACCATTGAATGTTGTGTGAAGTGGTCCGCACCATTGGTTAGAATGTTCATGGATTGAATAATGGACCGTTGGGTCGATGAATCTCTTACCGGTTTAAGAGTAATTGATCAAAAATGTGATGGATGGTGAACACACCTCGGTTCAAGATTATGAAAACATGGGGACGTGGGCCATCTTAGAAAACCTAAAATACACAAAATCTAGACACACACCAACGTCCATACATAAAGATGGACGGTCCACAACGAAGATAGAAATCTCTCTCTACCAAACTCCGTAACCATATCCTAAAATTTAGATTTTGAATTGGTATGTCGCATCGAATGGGACTTCTGTACTTTTCGGTCTACATAGATATATCTAGGACTCTACGATGGAATCTAATCCAATAGGTCACCTAAGCATATGAAAAAGGTCGTCCATGAGTGATTTCACCTTGATTGGTGGTCCACATGGCCCTACACGGTAATTCTTCGATTAAACGGTCTCGGAAGATTATCCAGTGATGAAATTTCACATGGACGGCTAAAATGCTATAACAAAGGTGTGGAGAAAATTCCACAGCTAACTGACACGCTAATTGAAATAAATCACGGGGTTCACTTTCACCACTGGTTTGGTGCTAGGACAAGTTTTAACAACTTGATCGAAGTCCGATGAGAATTTCAATGGCCACGAAGGTTCTTCTAAGGATACTCTATAATTCCAATGGAACCAAACTTGATTTGATCAGTTCAATGGGCCACGGTGATCAAAATGAGGATGAATGGCCAAGATAGAAAAATCTATGATCGGATCTGGGTCAATCAGACTATATTATTAGATTCTACACTTGATTTAATCTATCAATCTATGGCTCAGATCAATTCCACAAATAATATAAATAATTTAAAATGAATTACTAAAGTTTATGTACATGGAATATAGTTTATAATTTCACTTTTCTACCCAATTATTTCACGAGAAACGCACATCAAACATGTTATCAACCTTACACACATTAAATTATTATTATTTTAATTTTATAAATTCTAATCCAGATTTTTAAATTAAATAATAAATCATCAAAAATCACAAATATTACACTTTAAGCTCTTGGAACATTTGCTGATTTGATTGATTAATTTGTATTTTCCCTTGTATAAATGCTTTTAAAGTGTCCTTCATTGAGAATTGAGGTGGGGCCATGTTTTACATGGGTGACCCTCCTTAAGAGTTGGTAGGATTAGCCGTGAGACCATTCCTCCAATTGAAATTTGAATGGTTCTTCCAAGTAGCGTTGTATGTTACCTACCGGTCCATTAAAAGGCCGCTGATAACCATATGTGGCGTTTGCTTGCTCTTGTAACAACTCTTGAAATGCATGAATTGTAGGACAATTTTGAGTAGAGTGTACATTAGCAGCACAGATTCTGCACACGTTTTCAATAGCTTCCATGGAGTTGGAAGTTCCGCTCTTACTTAGTTTCATGACTTCTATTTTCCTTGTGAGGTTAGCTATCCTAGCATTAACATCATCTCTCTCCTTAAGGATGTAGATCCCTTCTTTTTCTTTTTGTTGAGGCGGCTTAAGGTTACTAGATTTGTCCGAGGTATCCCATGATTGGGTATTCTCAACTAACATGTCCAAGTAACTCCATGTGTCCTCGGGATCTTTGCTCATGAACTCACCGTTACACATTATCTCTACGAATTGACACATATTCGAGTTCAATCCTTCATAGAAGAAGGTAATGATTAGCCAAATATCGTAGCCATGATGTGGACAAGCAAGTAGGAGGTCCTTGTATCTCTCTCAACTTTGAAAGAAAGTCTCACTCTCATTAACAAAAAAATTCATTATTGATTGTCGAAGGGTATTTGTTTAATGAGTCGGGAAGAATTTTTAAAAAAAATCTCGGGTCATTTCAGTCCATGTCCCAATCGACCTTGGTCTTAGCGAGTGAAGCCTTGTTTTGGCTCTTTCCTTCAAAGAGAAAGGGAATAAATGTAATTTCACTACGTCCTCCACCATATTGTTATATAGTAACGTAGCTATTACCTCATCAAACTCTTTCAAGTGTAGATATGGGCTCTCGGAATCTAGCCTATGGAACTTAGGTAAAAGTTGGATTACTCCTGGCTTAATATCAATTGTCCTGGCATTGTTTGGAAAAAAAACATGCATGAAGGTGTGATAGCACGAGTCGGTTGTAGATAATTATGTAAAGCTTTCATTGGAGGAGCATTGTGCACCTCATTCTCTCCTACTCCCTTTTGATTTGCGTTTGTAATAGGAGTGGGAGGAGAAGGATCCCTTAACGGTGTTTGATCCATACTCCTCGAACTTTTACAAAGTTCTAAATATTTTCTAACTCGTCTTTGGATTGAGAGTAGTCCAACTAAACCACCTTTGGTTTGGAGACGCTTTATGTAGTCATGTTCCCAACGGGACATAAACCATACAAACGAAAATCTGAACTAAACCGAAATCCAAAAAAAATAAAAAAATAAAAAAAATGGAAAAACTAGAAAGCTGTAAAATTGAAATATAGAAAAAGTTCTAAGTTGGAATGATGTTACCCGATTAGCTTGAACTAGAAGCATTTCCTACAAAACAAAGCAATTAATGTTAGTTCTAGAAAATTAGAAACTAGTCCTAGGAAAATAGTAAAACCTAACTAATTCTAATTCTATAGTTACAAAAATAATTTAGAATTGTTTAACCTAGATTCCCCAACAACGGCGCTAAAAACTTGTTCGCTCGCCTCAAGTGCTAGGCTTGCGATGTAGTAATAACTTGGTAAGACCGAGGTCGATCTATAGGAAATTAGGGTAAACAATCCCAACTTACTCTAATAACTTCAATCTAAATAGTTTTGGAAATTCAGGTTTAAGAACTAAGTAAAACAGGAGCATAAGAAGAAGAAAATGTGAGATTAAAGAGAAAACTAGAGTTTTAAGGATCCACTTGTAGCAATCTAATGCCAATCCATTCATCCAAGAACACACAAATAGAATCAAAGTCCTATCTCTCATCTAATTAGAAGATATAGCATTCAAGTACAAACAATCCCACTTAAATATAGAAATCAGATTTCTAGTTTTAATGAAGCACAAAAAACTCGAACTTGTAGCCTTCGAAGTAACAGCCATGTCAAGAGACTATGTCATGCTCTAGGGTTACTATAATTCAATTCCAATCACAACCAACGTGGTAATTGTTGAGCTCTTAATTGTGCATATTCTAACCCCAATTCATCACTCATCATGCACGGTTTACATATTTAAAGGACCATTCTAATGCATGATTTGTAATTATAGGAACAAGATGGAGATTTCACTGATTTGAGGCTAAATGAGGCTCCTTACAAGCATCGAAGACCATAGGATGAAGTATTGAAGGAAGATCAAAGAGAAGAAAGCAAGGAGAGAAGAGAAAAGAAGAAAGAAAAAAAGAAATAAAGAAGAAAAGAAGCTAGACCAGTCGGCTGACCGGTCAGCCAAAGAAGCCCGACCGGTCAAGACCGGTCGGCCGCTCCCTTTTATGCACAACAGAAGATGGACAGTGTAGTCCGACCGGTCATGACCGGTCGGCTACGCACGTTGGAACAAATGCAGCTTGGTCCGACCGGTCATGACCGATCGGCCATGTTTGCTGGATCAATGAAAAGTCACTCTGACCGGTCATGACCGGTCGGCTGTGCTCCCTGGACTATTGCAAGTGAAGACCGATCGGTCATGACCGGTCGGCCATGCGTAAAAACGGCTCTTTCTATTTTGGATCTCCGGATTTCACTGCGCAATTGCATAAGTTTACGCAATTTCTGAAACTCTCTTGCGTATTGGACTCCTCCAAGCTATAAAAGGGTGTTTTCTCTTCATACCAAAGGAGGCTAGGACGTGGGGATTGCTCAGGAGACGGATTCTACTTCGGATTTCTAGTTTTCTTCCTGTTTTAGTAGTTTTTCATGTTTTTAGAGGCTTCTAGTTCAAGGATGTTAGAGATGAACTAAAACCTCTTAGCTAGGGCTAAGAGGTGAAGCTTTTGATTCGTTTTTGATGTATTGATGCAACCTAGGTTTCCTTTTATGTTTTAATTGATGAATTTTAGTTCAATTTGAGTTTGATTCAAGTACTATGTTGGATTCTACTTTGATCTCTTGATGACTCCGGGCTCATGTGATTCTTAGTGATTCTAAGCTTAGTATCTTAGCTTTTGAGCATTGTTTATGCTTGTGTAATGTATTGATCTACCATCGACTCCGGGCATGGTAGACGCTTTGATTGCCTTGTATGCAATGGCCTGATTTTCATGTGGGAACTCATTCAACTAAAGTTCTTATCTTTTGTATATAATCTGGAATAATTGTTTATTGATTGATTTTGATTTAATTAGAGTTCTAATCATGAGTTGTAATCAGGTCTAGTGACAGGATTTGGTGAAAACTATGGTTGTGAATCTCAACTAGATTGGAAAGAGGTTTGGCCTATACAATTGAGTGTGCCCAAGGCCTGAGCATGGTTGTGGGAATCAAATCAGTTAATAAGCACTTGTTTTGGATAATTGTTGATTGAACCGCTCTATATTCCAATCGGATAGAGATAGGAATTCGATTTCGATTGAGTTATGAGAGACCTAGTTGTGTTGATGCATTGAAACCTATCAAAAGTGGATCCTTGGTGCTCTAGTGCCTTTTTAGATTGAAATTACCTTAACCATTCACTGTTTAAACCCAAATCGCTATTTTTTAGTTTTAGCTCTTAATAGGATCTTAATTACTAGTTGTTTTAGACAAATTCTGAAGATACCCATACATAAATCTCTGTGGGAACGATACTCGGTCTTTCCGAATTATTACTACTTCGCAACCCTACACTTGGGGAGTGAACAGTAATCTCAGAGAATTGCAAGGAATTCATGTCCGGAGTACATGAACTCTCATAAAACATCTAAAATTCCTTACTTTATTCAAACTAGAAGTTCAAAAATCCAAAGTTTAATAAGAGTACTTGAATTAAAACGAATCAAACATTAAATTAGCCACAAGCTTCACCTCTTAGCCCTAGCTAAGAGGTTCTAGCCGAGCATTGTCATACTACAACTTGAATCAAAAGAAAAACTAAAGAAAAACATAAAAGATTAGAAAAATCGGAGTCGACAGAGTTGCAGATACTCTACGATGCTCTCCTTCACCTCCCACGACCTCCAATCTCTTCTACGATGAGTTTAGACGAGCCCTTAAGTGTCCTTTTATAGGTTTGACGCTCCACCACTAAAGAATCTTCCAGAATCGTGCAAGGAGTTATGCACTGCGTAGGGATTTTCGGACTAAAATAAAAAATTTTCGAACTGGGTGTTCTGTCGACCAGTTGGATGACCGGTCGTAAAGCAACGTTTTTGGTCTAGCAAGGTTTTGTTAAAACCCACCTTCAAATCTGATTTATCGACCAGTCGGGAATTTGACTTTTATGTCCAGCAAGGTTAGCAACAAAAACACCTCTCCATTGAATTTTCGACTGGTCAGGTGACCTGTCGGTGGCCATGGGCGACTGGTCAACCGACCAGTCGACAGTGCATATTTTTCTGCAACTTTTCTTCTTTCTTCTCTTTCTCTCTTGCATCTTTCTTCCACCATTTGGCACTTAATCTTTGATCTTCAATACATACAAAGTAACTCATTATGCATCGAATTAGTGAAGTCTCTCTCTCAATCCTACAATCACAAAACATGTATTAGAATAGTTTTTTAAACATGCAAACCATGCATAATGTGTGATGAATTGGGATTAGAATATTCTCAATTCAGAGCTCAACAACGTCCACGGCTATGGCCACACCATTACAAAGGATTAGTGAGAGGTTTTAATATAAATGCCATCTTTCCAATGTGGGACTAAACTAAACTCAATTAAGGAAAGTGGGTTGATAAAGGAAAAAAAAATTAATTTTTCAGATTTTTCAAATCTTTCTTTTTAAAACAATCTTAAACTAACAATCTCTCATAGTTTGAAAAATCAGGAAAATGAATATAAAATCAGTCGGGCAAATCAACGAAACAAAGTGCATCAATAAAGGTATTTAGAAGATTTGAACCTGGCCTAGTGGAAATATGTTTGGTTTGTCGAGAGGAAGTAACATAAAGTTTTGAATCAACCCTCCACAATAACCACCCAAACATATCACACGCACAATATTTCAGAGCAACTTGAATTTCTAAAGCTAGCACATTATGACCATATACTTAATCCCACTTCCACACTCATATATGTGATTCTATAAAGGATTTACCCACAACTAGACATCTCACTGTATCACAACTATGAAATTCATTAAGGACATAGTCCAACCTTCCTCGCTACAGGTCAAGGCACTACTACATCATAAGAATGAGGTTTTCAAATTTCATATATAGTTGTTGAGGTCCCAAAAGTTGGTATCCTCGAAAAACAAATAAAATGTGCATGTACTCTGAGAAAATCCCACAAAATACCACTCAACGCACCTAAAAATTGAGATTTGCAAAAGATCCGGTAGTTGGCCACTTTTCTTCGGCGGGCCCTACGAATCACCATGATCAAAACCGTCCAAAATCAAGCTAACATCTTCATTATGAATTATGATAAGCAGTACATGACCATTCGTTGGATAGGCGGGCCTAACAAACCCATAATTTCATAAAACCCAATTGATACAGACAAAAAGTCCGTCAACGCACCCATTTATTCCACTTGACGCACCCTTAAATTCATCAAAATTCAACAAACATTTCACGGTGCATTGGACCTCTGACGCGTCCATAAAATGTTTGACGCGCCTGAAAAATCAGGTCGACGAGTCCATAAATTCAGCAAATTCAAAACGGACAATTTCAGGGTGTATTAGACTTTGACGCACCCAAAAAATACTTCAACACACCCATAAATTCACCAGGAATCAGAAAATGATTTAAGGATGCATTGGAGTCCAACGCACTCGAAAAATAGGTCGACACACTAAAAAAATCAGCCAAATCCAGAACATCATTTTAGGATACGTTGGAGCCCCCACACACCTATTTTTGGGATGTGTCGAAGGCTTTTTGGGGTGCGTCATACATGGCAACCCCTCATTGGTCAGTTTTCAGTATTTTTGGGTATAAATACCCCTCTGCACTATTCATTTGTACGCACTAAGAAAGAGAGAGAGAGAGAGAGAGAGAGAGAGAGAGAGAGAGAGCTATTATCCCATGGGTATTTGAAATTTTTTGCTAGAAACCCTCGCCTGAATCCCTTTTCGACTTCTGGAAAACTTTTTCGATCACCGGAATCCCCTCTGATCACCGGTATCTTTCGCCGGAAGATTACTTCGACCAGATCACCGCAGGTCTGAATCCTACAAAAAAACAAGTGTGGCAACACACCCATAAATTCAACAAATAATCTCGAGATGCATTGAAGTTCGACGTGTTCATAAAATAAGTTCAACGCGTCTATCAAATAGGTCGACGCATTCATAAATTCACTAAAAATAGATGGACAATTTCAGGATGTTTCGAAGTTCGACGCGTCCATAAAGTAAGTTCAATGCATCCATAAAATAGGTCGATGTATCCATAAATTCAACAAAAACAGATGGACAATTTCAGGATGTTTTGGGCTTCAACACATCCGTAAAATAAGTTCAACATGTCCATAAATTCAGCAAAACCAATCAGACAATTTCAGGATGCGTCAAGATCTGACGCATCCATAAAATCAGGCCGACGCACAAAAAAAATCAGCATGTTTCAGAAGACATTTAAGGGTGCGTCAGATCTCATTTTAAGAGTTTTCAGGCCCCGTTTAAGCCTATTTTGGGTATTTCGAGCATTCCGGACGCAACGGGACAGTCAAATAACCCATACGGGATACCCAATGGGCAGAATATAAGCCTGTGGAGTTCGATCCGATCCAATGCGATGAATGGAGTAGTTTCTCGGAAAAAGGTTAATAGTGCCCAGGATCAGGTCAATTTAATTTTCTTACGTATACCATCATAATATGACTCGGGTTATGGTTTAAAACCAAACAAACAGGATTATGGTTATCATAATAAACCATACCAAAGAGTTTTAATTCTTTATAAAGTAATTGCTATGAACTGCCACAATACAACAGTCAATGCCTTACCCATTCAAACGACATCCGTCGGTTGGGCTACTTAGGTACATACAACTATAGATCGGACTTCCCGAGGTCACTTGTCCAAACATGATAGGCGCGGGCCCAAAGTCGTACTCTCTTAGTTAGAAACCCTGATAGTCTCAGCCTGGATCTCCGGTTAAAACATGGGACATAGACATCTGACTAACACAAAGATGGCCCAGTCCATAACAAAATAAATACAGGTCTTTATGACCACGAACTCAAAGACCATAGTCCCTACTAACTAGTCTTATGCCTTTTAATCAAGGGTCATCGATCATTCGATGTAATTAAGGGCTTGTGCCAGATCACAGTCTAGAATGTACAAGATCTCAAAATCTCTGGAATAAAATTCACTTTGTGATATCTTTCTCTTATGTACTTTTGTGAATGATTATGATTATCTATGAATGTTTCCAATACTCAAAACCCGAAAGCAACAATACATAGAAAACTGCTATTGAGCATTTTCTAGTTCTAACAAACTGGCGACTCTGTTGGAGATATTGAACCCAGAATCTCTGGTTAGTTCTGAGTATAGAAATACTCTGAGATTAATCATTTGCAAACATGAATGAATATATAGAAAAGTTATCACGAAACATATGTTTCGGCGCCCTCGGGCGTTAAACTGGTGACTCTCAACGGGAACGTTCTTCTCTTCATCTTTAAGGTAATAGAAATCAAAGGTTTTCAAACCCACAAACTTCCACAGTTACACGAATTTGTCTCATTCTTGCTCATTTTCATCAGTTTGTGCACCACGATTGATGGATCCATGCTCCCGACCGCATTTGTGAACTGTTTTAATAATTTTATGACTATCACAGAATTAGCAAGATACTAACGCAGATAGAAGAGATAGCATATTTGATAACGAGCTCGTGCATCTTCCTTGCCACTGGGGGTTTTAGCTTCCCCCGTTTCACCTCAACTAGAATAACTATCTCCGACTCAGAATGACAGGTAGTTGAGACTCGCTAACAGAAGAAAGATCAGAAGAAAATAGCCATCATAGCCGCATACAAAAGGGCAAATGTCTCGAAACCTCGCTCCGTGATCATGAGACAATTACAGCCAAAATAGGGGTAGAAGACCCATATCAGCAGTCAGGTTATGTCAATCAATTCCTCGGTGGCTACAATGACAATTGAGCAGTTTCCGCCATTGTCTAGGGCTACTCGCATCTCGCAGAAACTGACCAAACCTGTGCACGTGAAGAACTCCAAGCCCACGACAGTCCTCGAATCAAGACAGAGTTTGGCTTAGAAGCTACAGTCAGCGCAAGTAACGATGGTTTAAGTAGTAAAAGAAGAAGAAGAACTACCACCAGTCCAAGATCAAATTGACAGATTGGTTGAGACTAATTGCGAGATGGATGATCGAATGAGGGCTATTCAGGAAGCCTTGACCACTTTGATAGCCCAGAACACCACCAGAAGTATAACACCACCTACTCACTAGTCAGCAGAAGAATCCCAAGGGGCAACAAAAGGTCCGACTGAGCCTGAACCACCTGTCTAACCCAGGGTTGTGCCAATAGAGCGTGCACCACTTTCTAC
This sequence comes from Liriodendron chinense, assembly GCA_003013855.2. NCBI lineage: Eukaryota > Viridiplantae > Streptophyta > Magnoliopsida > Magnoliales > Magnoliaceae > Liriodendron > Liriodendron chinense. The sequence continues at coordinate 1,121,972 of ML058437.1, read as the reverse complement.
ATTGCGCATGACACGAGAAGAGTTATCGCAAACGATAGCTCATCTGATGCAATAGGAGAAAGAAAAGGAAAAGAGGGGTAGCTATAAATATCGGGTCCCATACCCACCAGAAATAGAGGAGGTACCATTCCCCGCCAACTTCAGATGCCTAGATTTCGGAAAGTTCGATGGTAGAGGATCGCAGGAAGAATACATCACCCATTTCTTAACTACACTGGGTAACTGGTCCGCGGTCCCACAGTATTGCATGCGACTATTTGGATCGACCTTGATAGGGAAAGCCTTCCAATGGTACATGTCATTTGCCCACTAACTCTATGAGAACATGGGAGCAGATGCAAGGTAGCTTCATTTTGAAGTTCTTCACAACCGAGAGAGAGATTTCACTGACAGATCTAGCAATAGTTAGACAAAGACAAGGGGAATCGGTCGAGAAATTCATTGATCGATGGGGAACTATAGCGGCCCAATGTCGAGAGTTGTCGAGTGAAGGAGAACAGATGAAGATGTGCCTAAGGGCCCTGGATCCGATGATCTCGTATGGATTGTTGGGCAATACTTTTAACTCTTTTCACGAGCTGGCGACGAAAGCCCATTTGGTAGAGGAAGCAGCCTCTCAGGTAAACTTCAGACACAAAAGACAGAAGAGAGAGATAGGAAGAATAGTGGAAACTCATCAGGTCGACAAAGGCAGGGACCAGAAAGACCACAAACGTCCTGTTGCCGATCATAAGCTAGAAACGAAGACGACGGTTGTACAACATAAGGGTAAGAGGCCCTATGTACCTTGACGAGTGTCTATAACCAAAAGAGAAAGGGCGAATGGCCCGTACACGTTTAACATAGCCGATCTTGTTCCTATCATCAAATAACTGATCGAAGAAGGCTTGATGTGATTACCAGAGCCAGTGCGCCCTCATGAGGTTGGACGATTGAACAACCCCAAATATTGCAGATACCATCAGTGCATTAGCCATAAGATAGAAGATTGCTTCTCTTTGAAGGGAAGGATACAATGTTTTATTAACCAAGGGGTCATTAGTATGAAAGCACTTGAAATGAGGAAGGAAACAACTGGGGCAATTTCAGCAATCCCGATAGGGAACGATATTAATTGACCAACTTCATTCCTCAAGCCAGAAGAACCATGGACTCTAGTCAGTAGCAAGAAAAGACTTGAAAATATATGGAGGCTCATCAACTGAAGGAAGAACAGAGGTAGAGAAAGGAAAGAAACAATACAAGGGCAGAGACGACCCATGATGAACATGACACATTGCGCAATGGTATCATTCGTCGAACAAGCACCGTCCGAAGGAACCTCGCAAGCAACCGAGGGAGAAGTTGATGCACTCATCTTATGATCAGGAAGACAAATGCCTGACCGCACCCCCCTGAGGTCAAACGACCCGATGCAAGAAGATGTTATCCCAGATGAACCGTAAGGAAGACCCCGCATGCAGAAACTTAAGGAAAAGGTTGTTGAGGCCACGACCAGTCAGCCGAGCCCGAGACCAGTAGCAGCATCAGTAGCCTATGACGTTATGTCGCATTTACGGAAGGTCCCCGCCCGCCTGAGTATATACGATGCCTTGTCTCTCCAAGACTGTTAAAACTAAAAAAATGCTTGTCAGCAGTTTTTCCTGTGTTTCATTATTCTGGGGGAATTCTGAGTATAGAGACATTCATAGACAATCATAAGCAATCACAAAGTGTACACAAGAGAGAAGACATCGCAAGGCGAATTTTATTCCAGAGATTCTGAGATCTTTTACATTCCAGGTTGTGATACTGGTCACGAGCCTTTAATTACATCAATGGATGATCACCCTTGATTAAAAGGCAAAAGTAAATGAATGCATGCATCATAGATAAGTTAAATAAAGAATTAAGAGAGCATGAATGTAAATGAAACAAATCACAAACAACATAAAGATTTTTACGTGGAAACCCTTGCAGGAGAAAACCACGGCACAAAGCGATAAGATTCCACTATGAATGTAGTTATACAATAGATGGAATATTAGAGAGAAATCCCTCATAGATTGAGCAAGTAATTTAAATTGTCAGGGATTATGATCTTGAGTTCATGGTCGTATAGACCTATTTATTTTCTTGTTATGGACTGAGCCATGTTTTTAGACAAGTTGGATATCTATGTCCCATTTTCTTTTGGATTGTCTGGGTTGAGAGACTGTCAGGATTTTATCGAGTGGTGCAACTTTGGGCCGTTGGCCACTGGAATACACAAGCATCGAATGTTGGTCGGCACAACCCAAGGCCCGCGTCCGTTTATAACGGGTGACCTTAGGAAGGCATTCCGTAACTTCCTGAGCGAGGTTTTTAATCGAGTGGTGCAACTCTGGGCCATTGGCCTCTGGAATACACCAGCATCGAAATATTGGTTGGCATGACCCAAGGCCCTCACTCGTATTTTTATGACGGGTGACCTTAGGAAAGTACTCCGCAACTACCTCATCAGCTTAACCGACGGACCCGTTGTTGATGGGTAGGGCATCAACTATCTTTTTCTTAGTGGCAATCCATAGCAGGATGTTTCAAGCTTTGTTAGAACTCTTTTATTTGTGATTTCTTGTGATAACCATAATCCCTTAGATTTAGCCTCAGACCTTTATCCGGGATGAATTGAGCTTTGTACAGTAAAGTAAATGTGTTTCTCCTTGGAGTCGGGCAACTCGTCTTCGAGAACACTCCTTCTTTTGAGTACTTTTCGACGATCTATTTAAGATCGAATAGGCTATATCGAGCCAAGATCCTTTGAAGATTCCAATTTAATGGGCTGGATCGGCTATTTTTGATGCCTGCAAATGGCTAAGTATCGGGTTCGACGGGTACCCGCACATGCCAATTTTGATGAATGATGGGGATAGGTGCCCCGTAAATGTTTTAACTCGGTGTTGAGCTCTTAATTGTGCATATTCTAACCCCAATTCATCACTCATTATGCACGGTTTACATGTTTAAAGGACTACTCTAATGCATGATTTATGATTGAAGGGACAAGATGGAGATTTCACTAATTGAAGGCTAAATAGAGCGTTTTATATACACTAAAGATTATAGAACCAAGTATTGAAGACTAAAAGGGGCTATTCAGAGCCATTGGACGAAGGTTGAAAGAGGACCAAAGAAAGACAAAGCAAGGAGAGAAGAGAAAAGAAGAAACAAAGAAAGAATGAAGAAGAAAAAGGGTTAGACCGGTCGTCCGACCGGTCGGCCAAGGGAACAGGACCGGTCGGCCACACATTTGGAGTTACTGGACAGAGGAATACAAGGTTCGACCGGTCTTGACCGGTCGGCCAAACCAGTCCGACCGGTCAAGACCGGTCGGCCAGCAGGTTACCTATCCACTGCACTCGTTGGACGCTATCAACAGATAGGTCCGACCGGTCGGCCAGGCCAGTCATGCAAAAACGGGCAGTTTCTAAATCGGGCGCCGAATTTCTCTGCGTAATTACGTATCCTTACGCGAAATCTGGAAGTTTCTTACGCAATGGACACCTCCAAGCTATAAAAGGACTTCTTCCCTTCGTACCAGAGCATGCTAGGACGTGGGGATTGCTTGGGAGACGGATTCTACTTCAAGTTTTCTAAGTTTTCTTTCTGTTTTAGTAGTTTTTTATGTTTTTGAGACTTCTAGTTCAAGGATGTTAGAGATGAACTAAAACCTCTTAGCTAGGGCTAAGAGGTGAAGCTTTTGATTTATTTTTGATGGATTGATGCAACCTAGGTTTCCTTTTATGTTTTAATTGAAGAATTTTAGTTCAATATGAGTTTGAATCAAGTACTAGTTTGGTTTTACTTTGATCTCTTGATGACTCCGGGCTCATGTGATTCTTAGTGATTCTAAGCTTGGTAGCTTACCTTCTGAGCATTGTTTATGCTTGTGTAGTTCATTGATCTACCATCGACTTCGGGAATGGTAGACTCTTTGATTGCCTTGTGTACAATGGCCCGATCTTCATGTGGGAACTCATTCAACTAAGTTCTTATCTTTTGTTATAATCTGAAATAGCTGTTTGTTGGTTGATTTTGATTTAATTAGAGTTCTAATCATTAGTTGTAATCAAGTCTAGTGACAGGATTTGATGAAAGCTATGGTTGTGAATCTCAACTAGATTGGAAAGAGGTTTGGCCTACACAATTGAGTGTGCCCAAGGCCTGAGTGTTATTGTGGGAATCAAATCAATGAATAAGCACTTGTTTTGGATAATTGCTGATTGAACTGCTCTATATTCCGATCGGATAGAGATATGAATTCGATTCCGATTGAGTTATGAGAGACCTAGTTGTGTTGATGCATTGAAACTTATCAAAAGTGGATCCTTGGCGCTCTAGTGCCTTTTTAGATTGAAATTACCTTACACATTCACTGTTTAAACCCAGATTTGCTATTTTCCAGTTTTAGTTCTTAATAGGATCTTAATTATTAGTTGTTTTAGACAAATTCTGAGAATACCCATTCATAAATCTCTGTGGGAACGATACTTGGTCTTTTCGAATTATTACTACTTCGCAACCCTACACTTGGGGAGTGAACACTCGGCTGTTTTATAGCCTGAGTGCATCATGTTTGCCTTAGCGTCTTCGAGACCGCGGTTGATTTCATTTGGTATCAGTTGGTTTTCGGACCATTAGGGCACTTCCCAGGGCTGAAAATGACTAAGTAGTGGACCTGTTTATGGTCTGATCAGGGCATTCAGTGAATATCATTGATGATCATCTTTGAATAGGGGTGGATCATGTCCATGAGATTCGTAATGCGATTGCATTTCGATTCGCTTAGCATAGGTCAATTTCCGAGCCGACAGGGCACTTCCCAGGGTTGAAAATGACTAAATAGTGGGCCTGCTGACTACTTAATTAGGGTATTCGAGGATCCTGAGATTAGATAACCTCGTCGCGGTGCATGATTGTGGTGTATCATGTCATAAGGAAGAAAAGTTTCCCTCTCGGGCTCGGTCCAATTCCGCTCGATTCTCCTCTGTTTCGGCCGTTCCTGGCTCTTTCGAGAGGATTTTTGGAGTTGTCAAATTGGCTAAGTGTTGGTCATTTTTTTTTATCAAAACACTGATTTGGGCCATTTATCATCGACCGTTGGAGAATCCGATCCGGGGGATGGAAAGATCTCGCTAGTGTGCATCTAAGAGAGGCGATTTGATCAAAATCCAATCCTGAACGAAGGCGGGCCGCACGATGGAAGGTCCACCCCTCCCATCAGCGTCTAGGCACATGGGGGGTGTGCATGTGCCCATGTGATGTTGGTAGTGGGCTGGTGGGCGCATGTGCCTAGGAGGTGGGCGCATGTGACCCATCTCCCGGGCGCATGTGGCCTTGCCTTATGAAAATAGAGGGAGACAAAGAGTCCCGGGCGCATGTCTCACTACACATGCGTCTAGCCCCAAATAGTGGGTGCATGTGGTGTCCGGACTTAGTGGATTTGCATGATTTTCTGGCCCCAGAAAGTGGGCACATGTGGTTTCAGCACTTAGTGCATTTTCGTACTTTCCGGCGAGCAGAAGTGGGCGCATGTCCCTTTGCAAAATGGGAAAAGTCCCAACACTTAGAGAATTTTAGGATTTTCCCCCTTGCACTCGTTTTCATCGGGGGATATCCCTTTTCGGCGAGGGATTCCAGCGAGGGAACTATCTGATGGTGGTGCATTTTTGGAGTTCCAGCGGGGAAATCCCTTTCCGGCGAAGGATTCCAGCGAGGAAATCCGTTTCGGCCAAGGCATCCAGCGAGGGATAACGGAGCGGGCGCATGTACCTCTTGCATCGATCTGAGGTCAGAAGGGGGGTGATGTCGCTTAATTTCATTAGGAGGACCTGTTATTTATAGCAGTGCAATCGGGTTTGGGTCCGACCCGGCGGGTATTTCCCGGCGCATGTGTTTCTGGAGCGTTTCCCGGTGCATGGGCTGGGTGAAAGTGTTGAGCGCAATGGTCCGGGCGCATGTCATTTCAGGCCCGGCGCATGTCATTTTCGGCGGATTTTCTGGGCGGTTTTTGGGAAAGTGTTCGAATTGCTTTCTTTCGAATTCATGTTGCAGGCGCATGTGGTGAAAGGCCGGGCGCATGTCCCTCTTGAAAATTTCTACGTTTTCCACTACTTAGCCAAATTTTGGATTTTTGCACTTTGTGAGAGAGAAAATTCCCAGACTTGGAATTTTTCAGGATTTTAAGTTCCGACGGGAGACCTCCAGAGAACAGCTACCTTTTCTGGGATTAAGTCACTGTCACCAAGCCACTTCTAGGCTGGGATGGACCTCCTAAATGAACGGGATGGGGTGTGGAGGTCTAGGTATTGCAAATTTTGGTACTTCCTTACTAATTTGGAGCCTCCAGGTCGGCTCGTCGTATATGAATGTTGTTTCAGGGAGCGTGCACATGGGAATACATGCCGCACAGACTTCAAACTTTCTATTGAAGGGTTTTAGGGTGCTCCGGATCATTTGGCGGTGGTATGGATGTCTGGTTCATCTCTAAAATGATAGCTGTAGGCTTACAGACCCTTTTTGGTCAGCTCCGGGCAAGGGTGAAACGCATTTCAAGGGGTGCAGGTAAAGATATGCACTGCATGACTTTGAAACTTACAGGTTAAGGGTTTTAGGACTTTCTAGATCATTTGGAAGTGACTCACATGTCCAGTTCTATTTCGAAATGATGTTTATGGATTTTGGTTGCTACCTAGCGGTTAGGGTTGCACTGGTATTTTTTGAGTTTTTCCGATCTTGAAATTGATTCAAATTGTCGTAGACGAACCGTGGGATATTGTTTTACCATGGGTGTGAATTTGAGCCCCAACAAAGATATATCGAGAAATGCTAATCAACGCCTTACTTGACAGTTAGGTCAGAGAAGTCATGATAATAGAAATAGAAGCAGAAATGAATAATGCAGACAAGTTTTGGGAAGGATATGCACCAATACCATAGGCTATGTAAGTCGATCACTCCTCAACAGTCACTTTCTCAGACAAAGACCGCACAATTGAGTTAATAGATCACAACTGTCCATTGATGGTTATAGGAACGGTTAGGGACACAGAGGTCAAAAGGTGTATGTTGGACGATGGATCTGTCGTAAACATCATGCTGTTGAAGACATTGCAGAAGTTAGGTTACAAGCAATCGACGTTATGCTCAAGCCTCATGGTGATTCAAGGGTTCAATCATAACAGTTAGCGTACACTCGGAGCAATCACAGTGACGTTAGAAATCGAAGAACTGATGACAACGGTAACATGTCAAGTGATCGATGTAATAACAACATATAATCTTCTATTGGGAAGACCTTGGCTCCATCAGAATTACGTGATCCCTTCGACGTATAATCAGTGCTTCAAGTATAATAGAAGCGGGATCCAATACAAGGTAGTAGCAGATCATAAGCCGTACATAGTGGCTGAGTCATTTTTGACCGCTGCACGATATTATGACCTGACTGATAATAGTAAAGCTGGCAAGAAGCCTGATGTAACGCAGAAAGGGTAAGGGGCAAGACCTCGGGTTGAAAAGTTCGAACAGAAAAGCAAACTTCAGCCTACCACTCAGGGAATATCCCAATATCATTTAGAAAAATAACCTCAGCCGATCACGAAGAAGTTTCATGTGGTACCAAAGCATTTACGCCAGCCAAGGCAGTCCGTGTTAGAACTGATCTCAAATCAACACATGAGTGTGCTCAAATCCATTTTCAACGTGCCAGTGCCCAAAATAGAAAGAATTAAGCCATTCCCTAAAGCTCCCTGCCAATTCCTCATGCCATCAAGGGATATCACTCAGAAAGATATCAAGTTTCACTTAGGGCCAAGCCAGCCAGCATCGTCAGAATAAGAAGAAGAGGGGAGAGTATCCACCCGACCTCAGCCGATAGAGGAAAAGAGGTACAGCAGAGCCAGTCGAAAGATTATGAGAAATATGGGGTTCTCCAGTGAGATTCAGTCGTAAAGAAAATGTTGTTAGCTCCATTTGAAGAATACAAGAAAATATACAGAAACAGAGAAGATCTAGGGGCTAAGCAAGTGCGAATATGGTATTTATCATCCCCGTAGAAGAAGTGTAACTGCAAGATCTTACTGACATCATCCAGCTAAGTGTCGCACCTGTGCAATTGGAAGATGGGGGACAATCAACCATCAATGAACTTGAAGAAGTGAATTTGGGCACTCTCGAAGAACCTAGGAACACATACTTGAGAAGAAATGTTCCAGAAGATGAAAAGGAGAGATACATATAGCTGTTGAGAGAGAATAAAGATGTTTTTGCCTGGACTTATTCAGAAATGCCAGGGCTCAGCCCGACAATCACCATGCATAAGCTAAGCATCATGAAGGAGAAGAAGCCAGTTAAACAACCTCAATGATGGTTTCACCCTGACATTGTACCCAAGATTGAGGAAGAAATCGTTCGAGAGGTGAAGTATCCTCGATGGATTTCAAACATCGTGCTAGTCAAGAAGAAGGGTGGACAAATCCGAGTCTGTGTTGACTTTCAGAATCTTAATGAAGCCTGCCCTAAAGACAATTTCCCCCTTTCAATTTTAGAATTATTGATTGATAGCATGACAAGATATGCAATGATGTCCTTCATGGACGGCTATTCAGGGTACAATCAAATTCGTATGGCCTCAGAAAATGAAGAAGCTATAGCCTTCCATATGACACTCAACATCTACTGTTATCGCGTAATGCCCTTTGGGTTAAAGAACGCAGGGGCAACGTATCAACGCGTGATGCACGTTATATTTTCAGATATGATGCATAAGCACATTGAGTGTTACGTAGTGAGGTCGGAAGATCATGAACAACACAGGGAACATCTGAAGCAAATGTTCCAGCGATTAGGCAAGAAGAGTCTCCGTATGAATCCATTGAAGTGCACATTTAGAGTTGCTTCAGGAAAATTCCTGGGTTTTGTTGTCAGGCATAGGGGTATAAAAATCGACCCTACAAAGATTAAGGCCATCAGAGAAATCTTGCAACCAAAGAATTTGAAATAGTTGAAGAGTTTTCAAGGCCGCGTGACATATTTGAGAAGATTCATCTCGAACTTGGCTGGTCGTTGTCGGCCGTCCTCCCACCTCAACAAGAAAGACATCAAGTTCGAATGGGATGAAGCCTATCAGAAAGCCTTTGATTCATTGAAAGAAATGCTTGGAAAGTCTCCGGTCCTCGCAGCTCTGATCAAAGAGAAATCGCTGATTCTATACATCACAGTGGGTAATAATTCACTAGGGGCACTCCTAGCACAGAAGAACAAAGAAGAGAAAGAGAACGCACTATATTACTTAAGCCACACGCTGGTAGGGGCCGAATTCAACTATTCAGCAATCGAGAAGATATGTCTCGCTCTCATTTTCGCTATGAAGAAGCTTAGGCACTATTGCCTCTCACACCAAATAACATCGATATCTAAAGCAGACCTAATCAAATTTCTTATGAATCGGCCTATGTTGTCTGGATGACTAGCTAAGTGGGCCATTCTCCTCTCAGAATTTGACATCACGTATGTTCCATCCCGAGTTATTAAAGGACAAGCGATCACAGATTTCTTTGCTGTGCATCCAGTCCCAAGCAATGAGGAAATGGAATGCGATCTCCCAGATGACTAGGTTATGATGATCGGAGAACCACGACTCTGACAAATGTACTTCGATGGAGCCTCCAAGTTAACGGAAGTAGGAGCAGGAGTTATATTCATCAGTCTACAGGGAGATTTACTGCCTTACTCATTTATGATTGTACCATCTTGCACCAACAACGAAGTAGAATATCAAGCTCTCATCATCGGACTACAGCTAGCCCTAGAAATGAGAATCAAGGTGATACAAATCTATGGTGACTCCAGGCTAGTCGATGGACAATTGACGACTGAATATGAGGTTCGCAAACCTAAATTATCACCTTTCTGTCATCAAGCGCAATCACTGTTCAATCAATTCCAGAACAGCAACATTTCATATATACCAAGGTAGGAGAATGTACAAGTCAATGCACTCGCTAGCCTGGCCGCTGCTCTGGCTAATCTCGGGGGCAGCCCACTCCAAGTGACAATTGAAGAAAGAAGAATCCTACTGACAGCTGCACTGCATAGTTGTGAATCAAGTGCGAACCCCATCTGTTGCTTTGAAATTACAGAAGAAAATGACTGGAGAAGGTCATTTGTCAACTATTTGAAATACGAGTTTCTACCCAAAGACCCCAAGTCGTGTTCGCAAGTCAGAAGACGCGCTGGTTCATTTATAACGCAGAACGACATTCTTTACAAACGCTCATATGAGGGAGTGTTGCTGCGTTGCTTGGACCAAGATGAAGCATATGTCATATTAAAGGAGGCTCATGGGGAGAGTGTGGTGCTCACCAAAGAGATAAGAACTTACATCACCATGTTCGACACATGGGATATTATTGGCCCGCGATGACAAGAGATGCGATAGAATATGTCAAGAAATTCCATCAATGTCAGATCCACGTAGATATCATACACTCGCCACCAGAAGAGTTACACCAATCAGTGATGTCCTGGCCTTTCCCAGCCTGGGGCATGAACGTGATCGGACCGATCAACCCACCCTCTTCCTAGGGGCATTAGTACATCTTGGCCGCAACTGATTACTTTTCCAAGTGGGCCGAAGCAGTAGCGCTTAGGAATGTGAAGGCCACACATGTCGAAGGTTTCATCCATCATACTATATTATACTGACATGGTATCCCCGAGAAGATCACCACCGACAATGGAACACCCTTCAAGAATGCCACCATCGACAAGTTGTGCATGAAGTTCAAGATCAAGCACTGTTATTCTACACCTTACTATCTCCCTATGAACGGACTGGCCAAAGCCTTTAACAATACTATCGTAAAATTTTTGAAGAAAATGGTAGCGAAAAATAAGAGAGATTTGGACAAGCGTTTGTCCGAAGCATTATGGGCGTATCGGACCACATACCGCACTGTCACTAAAGCCACACCTTACGCACTGGTATACGGTACGGAAGCGGTAGTCCCGATGGAGATACAGGTTGAGTCGCTATGAGTCACACTCCGACATCCCTGACATCCGAGCAAAACGCTAAGACCAGAATGACTGAGCTTGATGATCTAGATGAAAAGAGACTCGCAGCTTAGTAAAGGCTTGAAATGTATCAGAAGCAGATTTCAGCAGCATATGATAAACGAGTTCACGACAGATCTTTTAAAAGGGGTGATTTGGTACTGATGATGAAATGCCCCGCACTAGCTCAAGGTCCTAAAAGCAAATTCGACCCGAAATGGGATCTAGTGTGTATCATCGATGAAGTTTATTTCAACGGAGCCTATCGAGTAGTCAATTGCAAAGGGTAGTGCATCATTTCCCTGGTGAATGGCCAGTTTTTGAAAAGATATTATACTTAATGTTAGCTCATTGTTGTGACTTGTAAACACCCCATTAAAGGAAAAGTGTAATAAACAGAATACCAAAAGAAATGAGATAATACGACAATTAATGCCCGTAATCCCCAAGTACTAATCATCTATTTTGTTTTTTTACACAGGTATCAGGAAACTTGTTAAAACTCAGTACATGTCAAGTATATCACTCAATCTTCTCAAGACTATTAAGAATCGGAATAGAAAGATAAGCCCTAAACCAGGACTCGGTCACACTCATTTTACATAAGCGTAGGTTTTAGTCCTAACAGGGGGACATTTCTTTCAAAATAGATTAATCTATTAAGTAGATCAAAATAAATAATATACATATCATTACAACATTATGATACAACATGACCTGTAAAGGTAACAATAAAATTGTTACATCAGCTTAAGCGTTCAAGTTTTTCAAGCATAGTTCTAATAACTCTATCGCAGATTCTCGAACAGCTTTCTGTGCAGCCTCTGCCTCAGTCAAGACCTACGTGGGGTCAGGAATGTTCTCGAGAAACTATCTTAACTCTGCGACTTGCACCCGTGTAGCATTGCGCTCCACCTCTTGCTGCTCAATAGACAATTGCAGGTGAGTCTCTTGGTTGTTGAATTTCACAAGAGTAAGATGAACAATTGCACGCTCCACCTGCAATCGCTGTATTTCGTCGTCTATTTGCACAAGTCAATCTACAGCCCCTTAACACCCAGCACCAACAATGCGCCAATTTTGCGTCGTTGCAGCCACCTGCGTCTATTAAGAGTCAAGCTTCGGAGAAGAGATTGTAATTGCTCACGTTTCTCCTCGACAGAAGGATCAACTCTCAGATGCCTCGCACCACTGACTCGTGCAAACCCTTACTTAAATTGGGCCACATGACCGCTCATTAGAGAAACATCAAGTCCGAGCCATTCGGCATTGTTCTCGAGAGCTTGCAATCCTTCATCCAGGACTGACCACTCATCCCCATTCCTTAGAGACTCAGTGATAGTCATTAAAAGAGTTCTCAGAAGGTTCGCTTTCATCTTCGACATACCCTGAAGTGAAGAGATAAGTGCCTCAGGTAGGATGATGGAGGTAGAGACATTGACAGGAGCAGGAACATGGGCTGGAACGGTTGCTGACAAAAATAATAACAAATATCAATACATGTGTAGACACCCCACCTTCGGCTACAAAGCTGGTTGAGATAGCTGAATGAATGGACGTACATACCCCTAAACCCCATGTCCAAACCTAGCCAAACTTAGCCTTGTAAGCCCCAATCCATAACCCAACTCAAGCCTGAACCCAGTTAACTCACCCCTAAACATTAACCTAGAAAACTCCCAATAAGAAAAACTAGTCCAAAAATCCCAAAAGAGTCAAACTTGGTGAGTCAACCCGCTGAGTCAAATCACCGAGTCAACTCACTGGGTCAGTCCAGCCCCTGTACCTAGTCGACTTGCTGTGTCAAAACCCATCTTTTCAACCCAGTCAACTCACCTAGTTCCGAGCCACAGCTTTGGAGCAGCTCCGAACCTCGGACCTGTAGCTTTTTTGCTTCAGGTTTGGTGGCCGTACGCTCCGAAGCTGAACTAGCGTGTCCGTACGGGCGGCCCCCAAACCTATTTACAAAGCTGCCATCCTTCGCAGATATAAATACCCCATTTCCCCTCCTGTTTCAGCATCCCTCAACTTCCAGAGAAAACCAAGAGTTTCGAATCCATCTTAACCCTTTTAGTCCATTCCTCCACCAAGGAGAGCCTAAGTGCGAAGAGTCTAGCCCTGGTCCAGCCTAGTCTGACCCTAGTTTAAGCCTCTCAAGCCACCTAAGTCCCAATCTTATCCACTCGAAGTAAATCCTTGCGATACCTCCGTCCATCCAATTACTCTTATCAGCGTCATCTCATTCACATTTAACATAAGTGCAACATTTACTATTCTTCCAACCCCCCTGCTTATCATTCCACTGCAAGCACTTTGATCGATCAAATACACAGAATGCATCTCGCATAAAGCACCTGTTAGTTCGAGCGTATGCTCTGGACTTTCCCGTTAATGGAAACCTGCCCATCGGAAACTCTTATTGTTCAGACCTACATTCATGCATTATATCATTCATGAGAATGTACGAGGATTAAATTAGACTTTCAAGTATTAGTTCGATTCTGTGAAGTAAAAGACCATATCTCGGTATGGGCAAAGTGGGTGCCTAACACCTTCCCACCCTGTAATCGTGATCCCTTACCTCGAATCTTTGACCACATATCAAAATGAGTCATTTTAGAGGAAGGAATCTTCGGATTCCCTTCTCTAATGTTTCTACGGGGTCTAGTCGACTGTAAATTCGAAGAAACTGGCTAGTGGCGACTCTGGTCTTATACAAACTCATACAAACATATCAAGTTTAACATGACAACCGAAAAAGCCATCGAGAATGAGGCGAGCCAGTGGCACAACGGCGATTCACGCATACCCCCTTTCGAAAAGGAGGGCAGGGAAGAACGGAAAGGCGAGCGTCCACAGAATGATGACTCTGCTGGGGATATACTAGTCCCACTAGTCATGATCCAACTTGAAAAACAGAATCCTTCTTGTACTTGAAAGCCATTAGTCCTCATTCAATCTCATCTGCATAGCATTCCATAAAGAAAAATAGAAAATCCCAAAACCCAAGAAGAGTAGAACATATTCCTCACCATTGCGCCTCCTCGGGCTCAACGTCCTCTGAAACAACTTCCCTTCCGTAGCATAATCCGCACTCGAGCTCAACAAGCCATATCCGACCACGAAGAGGAAGGTCACCTCTTCCCTGCCCTCGACATGGCCGTAGTACAACCTCTACCGCAACAGCCAATTGAGAATATGCCAATCATGCAAGAATTGGAACAAGGAATGAGAGCAATGCAAGAAATGTTATTACAATTCATGCAAGTACAAGCTACCACAGCAGCCAACAATCAAGTTGGCCCAGTTCAGCAATCTTAACAGCCATGCCGGGCCTTTCTGGCCTCTAGTTCAAATTAAGCACAACTGTCGGAGCTTGCCCAAGACTACCGACAACATCCATCTCAGCCCTCTATCATTGGGCATTCTCCTCAATATCTTCCTGCGATGACAAGATCGTCTCATAACATTCTCGCCGCAGGGACTTCCAGTCAACTTCGAGTCAATCTTGCAAGCAACAATCTAGTAGATTCTAGCACGTCCCCACTGATGGGACCCCTTTTCTTTCTCAGCATATCCCTGCCGATGAGACCTTTACTCAATTTCAGCACATCCCCGCCAATGGGATTTCAATTCAATTTCCAGCAGCAGGGACAACATTGGCGAATGCCTACAATGGGGTCAGTGTTAAGCCCACATCAATCAACGGACAATGGCAAATACCTAATAAGGGGGTCACTCCCCAACATCTCAGCCTCTTACAAATAGGAGCACTTTTCAATTCCAGCACATCCCCGCTGGTGGGATTCCAGTTGATTTTTAGCAATCTTTAATTCAACAAAATCCAGTTAATTTCCATCATTCTTCAATTCAGCAAACTCCAATTAATTTCCAACAAGTTCCAGTTCAACCTTCAATACAGTCTCCAGCTCAATTACAGTCATTTTAAGCACAAGTTCATTAGAATCCAGTTCAATCATCAAATCAAATTCAGTAACCCATGGTTTCTTTCCAGCAAGCCCATAGGGTCGAAGACATTGACCACTATGCCGAAGAAGAACGTGCCTTATCGTGAGAGGCACCAATCGCTCTAGTAGATCTTGCAGGACTGGACGAGTTGTGCGAGCAGTTCTAGATCTTGCAAAATCAACTACAGCGACAACAAGGAATCGATCTACCCTTGACCAAGTTCAGAGACTTGTGTCCTTTTTCAGATGCTCAGATACCTCAAAATTTCGAGGTCTCAAAATTCAAAAGATACGATGGCAGCGGTTGTCCCACAGCACATCTCAAGGCTTTCTGTGGAGAGCTGAGTGCAATCTCAGGAAATGAAGGAGCCCTCATTTGCTTATTTCAAAAATCTCTGAAAGGTGATGCCCTGGACTGGTATACATCATTGGACTGTTATTGCTTCAGAACTTGAGAACAACTTTTCTAGGCTTTCGTCGACAGGTTCGCATACAATCTTAACATGGCACCCAGGAGAGCAGACCTCGCAGCTCTCAGGCAAAGGAGTGACGAAATGTTGTCAGCCTATGAGGGATGTTGGCGAGCTATGGCAGCCAGAATGCGAACACCCATCGACGATGAAGAACAAATCTCCATGATTGTTTATTCAACATATCCTAACATATCAAGATATCTCATCTCGCACCCATATGCGAATTTCTCTTAGTTGATCTGTGCTGGACAGCAAGTTGAAGCAGGAATCCGCGTAGGAATAATCTCCTCATGGCCTCATCAGGCCACTCCAGTAAAATGGAATAGAGTGGAAGGTAGACCTATTGGATACGGGAATGGAAACCGCAGCAGTTCTCCTCCTCGCCCGACACAGGTAAACAACATCATCGCCACTGCTCAGGGCAACCAATATGCTCCCCCACAGGGATGTAAACCATATTAGCCGAATCAGGCTCAGCATCAACCTTAGAGATATCAGCCATAGCCACTCCAACCACAGCCAAATCCTCAACCACAGCCACAACCACCTCGACCGCAGTAGCAGTTCAGTGGGAATGGCTAATACTCATATCAGAATAGGCAAAATTATAGAGAGTTCAAAAAATTTACCCCTCTCACTGAGCCACTCAGTCAAGTCATGATTATGCTGGTATAAAAACAATTACTCACTCCGATGGCATCCAGGCCTCCTCCAAATTCTCTACCTCCCAACTACCGAGAAAATGAATATTGTGCCTACCATCAAGGGCGTGGCCACACCACTGCTTGATGCATGACTATGAAGAATGCCATCCAAAATCTGATTAACAACTGTAAGATCGTCATCTCAGTCCCTGGAGCTCCTCCAGTTGCTCCTATCAACATCTGACAGACCCCAGTTCATCTCACGGTCCTGCCGTCAACAGCATAGAAGAAGAAGAGCGCCTTGATCACTTCTTCTCCCCTATCCAGTCCATATGGGTCAACAAATTCTCCTCCGATCTTGCAAGGGGCCAACCCCTTTCTTCCTTGGTCTTCGAGCCGCTAGTACTTAAGGGAGCACCTCCATATGATGCACCAGTCATTTAAGGGCCTATCCCTTTGCAAGGGGCACTTTATAACCATTCATGTTGGGAGCCGATCATCCTGGAAGGAGCACAATCATACACCAAGCCCGCATACGAAACTGTCATTTTACAAGGGGTAATTTCAGCTCAGGAACAATCCAATCCGCAATGGAAAGATTATACATATCAGCAGCAAGAACCCATTATCTTAGAAGGGACTCCTCCAATCAAGCCAGTCATACTACAAGGGGCAAATCCTGTCCCCAAGTCACAAAGATGTCCTGGAGCTGTGTCAATTACGCTACAGCAGCTGGGTTGAATAAAGAGACCCCTCACCATATCAAGAGGACCAGTGTTCATTCCATGAGAACCTCTAGCTCTAGGAACAGTTAAGCCTGGGCCGCAACCTTATGTGATTTATGAAGACAAGCCTCGATATTATCCCTTCAGCACAGGCAACAATGTAGTCCTCAAGGCAAAAGCTCTATATGAGGAAGATCTGGTACCCACACTAGCACAGTTGCACGAACCAGTGGTCTTGGAAAGCAAAGAAGAGGAAGATTATAAAGAAGTCTCGTGGCACTATCCAAAATGTGTATAGGTAGGGAACATGAACCCCAATGGGCGTTGCATTTGAAGAGATAATCAGAACATTGGAGATCCCAAAAGCACTCTCTCAGGCCTCGGCATAAAAAATGAAGCTGCATATGATGTTGCAACTCACCTCAAGTCAATCCCTACCTAAATCTCGGTATGGGAGCTACTCTGCACATCTCGCATACACCGGGAAATGTTCACCAAAACCCTGAGCGATGCTCATGTCTCCTTCGATACAGCACCTGAAATGATAGCATTGATGATCGGACAGCTCCTGGCTCCGCGCGCCATCACCTTCACCGATAATGAGTTGCCACCAGAAGGATGCAACCATGGGCGGTCCCTCAACATAGCCTTATGATACAAAGACCTATGTGTCCCACCGGTCCTTATCGATAACGGCTCAAGCTTAAATGTCTGCCCCCTCAAAACTGTAGAACGCTTGGGAATCAGTCCCTCCTCTTTTCAACCCAGCACCATGTACGTCAGAGCATTCAACAACACCTGGCAATCAATTGAAGGAGAAGTCGACATAGAGGTACAGATAGGTCCAGAAGTCTTCACCATCATATTCCAAATCCTGGATATATTAGCCTCTTTCAACATGTTGCTCGAACGACCTTGGCTGCATAAGGTCGGGGCTGTACCATCAACTTTGCATCAACGGGTGATGTATATCTATGAAAATCAAGTGATCTCTGTCCATGCAGAGAAGGAGCTCATCATTCCTTCCAATGTTACAGCCACTAAACCAAATATCCTTGTCATCGACATCCAACACTCTGAAGAATATGTCCCGTTCCATAGTTTCGAGTTCGAGACCGTGAACGCCATCGCCAATCCAGAGCCGATAAATGTGGATCGTGTCTTTTCACCAGCAGAACGTTTGAGCCTTAAGTATCGTATGAAGAATCATTTTAAGTTCAAAAAGATGCCGCTGGTATATAATCAACGTAAATGGGGACTCGGGTATAGGTCAGTCATCATGGACAAAAGAAAAAAAGAAGTTTTGGTGCTCACCCATTCAATTCATCAGGCCAGGAGAGCCTTGCAGAGATTCAAGAAGAAATCAACCGACTGCACTACATAAAGGCCTCCCGATGAGTCTAGCTTGGGCCATGTGGCCTCCCATTTGATGGGACTGGATTCTTGAACCATCTAAGCCTCTAGAAGAAGATGATGAAGACAAAGAAGAAGATTAAATACAGCAGCTTCAGGACCAAGGGCACAACCTTCCCACTTCAATCAACTAGGGGAACAACCTGTCCACTTTAATTCCAGTCAACAAGGGGCACAACCCGCCCGCTTCAATTTCAGTCAACCGGGGGCACAACTTGCCCATCTTTGCACCAATCAACAAGGGGCACAACCTGCCCATCTCTATGGAATCAACACTATCAACCATCAGCCAGGGGCAGAAGCAACCCATCCATTGGACCAAGAAAGGGAAATGGCCAGCCCTAGATTGGTCTGATGTCCAGATTCTAAGCCTGTGTCTTACCATGGAACCAGATGAATTGTGATGCGAGGTAAGTGATCCGGAAGAGACTGAGTACGACTCAGATCTCGAACCTAACCAAGGAGAGATTATGGTCATTGGGCCATACTGTGATTCTCCGCACAAACTATCAATCCCCACCTCTCTAGGGGAAAGAATGTGGGGTCCTGAATGGTCATCTATTCCCTTAACTTTTGAATCAGCCAGAGAGTCATCTGAGGGCTCTGGCTTCTTAAAAAAATGCCAGTTTAAGTAACGAGTGGTACTCTAGGACAAGCTGGGATCAATCATGGTCTTAATACCCGCTTGTTCAGGGTCTCTTGAAATTCAAAAATCTAAAAAAATCAAAAGCTTTCTGTTGTGGATCAAATTCACACCCATTATAAAATAGTATTCAGCGGTCCATCTATGATGATTCAGACCAATTTTGAGATCCGAAATACTCAAAAAACGCCGGTGCAACCCTAACATGCGCAATCATGATAAAAACCTACAAATACTATTTTGGAGCAGAATCGGATATGCAGATTACCGCCAAATGATCCAGAATGCCCTAAAACCCTTAACCTGCAAGTTTCGAAGTCACGCGATGCATATCCTTGCCTGCGCGCACCAAAATGCGTTTTACCCCTGTCCTTAGCTGACCGAAAGGGCCCGAAAGCCTACAGGTACCATTTTGGAGTGGAATTAGACATGTGGATGGCCACCAAATGATCCGGAATGCCCAAAAAACCTTAACTAAGCAAGTTTGAAGTCCTTTTGGTGTATATTTCTACGTGCGCGCTTCCCAAAATAATATTCCTATGCAAATAGCCGATCGGGAGGGTCCAAATTGGGAAGGAACTACCAAAATTCACAGCAGATGACCATCGGTACCCCAACCCGTTCATTCAGGAGGTCGATCATGGCCTAAAAGTGGCTTGGTGTCAGTGACTTCGGTCTCCGAAAAAGTAGCCCCCCTCTAGAGGTTGCCCGTCGTAGCATTAAACCTGAAATATTCTAAGTGATGGAACATGCATTTGCCCGCTCTCTCCACATATAGATGCCATGAGGAGACATGCATTTGCCCTCTCACCACATGCGCATGAGGGCTCTCTCTCTCCCTTTTCCATATTTTCAAAATTCTAAATAAAATAAAAATACAAAAAATCATGAAAATATAAGAAGTGGGGCAACATGCGCCCACAACAGAGGCCACATGCGCCCATACTAAGGGCACATGCGCCCACACCTGGTGGCACATGCACATGCCATAAGACACATGCGCCTACACACCCCAGCACATGCGCATGACTCCTCTTCATAATCACATGTCCTTAGTCAAATTTGATTTTTGGTGGACCTGATACCTGATTAACATGCTATAAATACCCCATGCATCAGTTGAGAGAAGGGATGATCACTCCTAGAGCACTCTTCTTACAGAGGTCAAAATTCCTCACTGGAATCCTCATTGGAAAGGGACATGCGCCCATCCTTTCGCTGGCTCGCCGGAAAGGGATATCTCCCACCGGAGCAAAATGTAGAAGGAGAGAGGGATAAAATCCCTAAATGGCAAAGCCACATGCGCTCACTACCCAAGTCCTTAATGGACATGCGCCCAGCTCCTTCTCCTTCCTTCTCTCTCTTACTTTGAAGAGAAAGTTTGAAAATCCCTAAGTGGAGAGGGACATGCGCCCATCTTTCTCCAATTCACTCTCTCTCCTCACTCCCACATGCCACATGTGCCCAAGGGGCAGGGACATGCACCCATCTCCCTTCCATTCACTCTCTCTCCTCACTCCCTCATGCCACATGTGCCCAAGGGGCAGGGACATGCGCCCATCTCCCTTCCATTCACTCTCTCTCCTTACTTCTCTCCCACATGCATTTGGGGTAGGGCACATGCGCCCACCTCCAACTCCACATGCGCCAACACACTCCCAGGTGCGCCCAGACACTGATACCTGCTTGGGATTTTCATGATATGGCCCCCCTTCGATGTGGTCCACTTCCCGATTGCACCGATGATCCTAGACACGTCAACAATGTCTATCCATCCCCCAGACCGGATTCGCCAACGGTCAATGTTAAGTGGGCCAAATCAGCAATTTGATAAAAAAGGCCAACATTTAGCCAAAATTGTAAACCTCAGAAATCCCTCCGAAAGAGTCGGAAACGACATAAATCGAGAGGAATCGGGCGAAATTTGACAGAACCCGAGAGGGAAACTTCTCTCCGCCATGACATGATAAACCATAATCATGCATTACAACGAGATTATCTGATCTTAGGATTCTCGACAACCTTAATCAAACCATAAACAGGTCCACTAAGTCGTTTTTAGCCCTGGGAAGTGCCCTGTTGGCTCAGAAATCGACTTACACTAAACAAATCGAAATGCGATCGCACTGCGACCCTCGTGGACATAATCCACCCCTGTTCAAAGAAAGTTAATGATGATGTTCACGGAATACCCCGATCAGACAGCAAATAGGTCCACTAATTAGTCATTTTCAGCCCTGGAAAGTGCCTTGATGGCCCGATAACTGACTAATGCCAAATGAAATCAATTGCGACTTCAAAGACGCAAAGACAAAATATCGATGACACAAAGATATATACGAAGCAGATCAATCAAATCAAACGCATAATTTGTCTGATACACTGAACATCTAGCATAAATGCGATCCTGATAAGTACCTAATATTGTATAATTAACCCTGGTTGTTAAGAACATTATCATTGTTTTTCCGGTTAATTATCCCTCATTGGGCGATTTTTCAATGTTCAGGTGATCAGGAGAGGTTGGGCAAGAACTGGGCCAATCTGGATGCTTTAAGGCCCAAAAGAAATCAAGATCGACGGTTGGACCATATTGTACGGTTCAGATTGAGTGAAGATGGTCCGAAAGACCACATCACAAGCACACGTTTAGAGATCTAGGTTATGCATGTCTAGATGGTTGTGATTGGGCAATCACACTATAATGGATAGTCAGGATTGAACGTAGACTCATGACACCATCCATCAAGTGTGATCAGCACACGTGTGCAAGCAGAAGCTGCACCAAGGGCAGTCCGTCCATGCCACACGTCCAATAGCTGGACATCTTTCATCTCAACCTTCCATTTCATGTCCAGATGTGGTGGATCACATCATCACCATCCATTCCAGCTGCAATAGATGGCCATCCAACGTTCATCTGGGCCTCTCCACCAACCATCAATCATCATCTCAACCCTCACCATCAGCTCAGCACACGTGCTGATCATGCAGGCCCACCTCCATCTTCAGCACACGTGTGCAACACCTCCCTGACCGACCATCCTCCAAACATCCAGCATGGACGTCTGTCCTGCAACCTCCAGCAGCAGTCTTCCATCCAATTGCATCATCCAGTGGACCGTCCAACCTTCAACCGTCCAGATGGTGGACCACATCTACAGCAAGCACGTCTTCAACCATCTGCAGCAAGCACGTCTTCAACCATCTGCAATTCAGCCACGTCATCAACCATCAGCAACCCCACATCCATCACATGTCCATCTATGATGGACATCCTCTGGATCATCAACATCATCCATTTAGATCAGCAAGGTGGGCCTCAACACATCCTGCACCATCAGACGTGCACCAGTCAAGCTCCAGTCTCAACCATCATCAAACGGCCAGCTGATCAGCAACAGCCAACCTCAGTCGTCCATCCAGTAGAAGCTGCAACACGTGCTGCACAAGGAAGGCAGATCCACCTTCATCTTCAGACGGCCAACAGTCCAAACCTTCAAGACCGTCCGTCCAAGCAGCAGCATCCGCCTGCAACAACATTGAAATCCCAAGTCGTCCATCCATTCAGGACCAGCGTCCATCCTCCAACCATCCATCATGAGTGACCGACACGTGTGTACCAGCTACACATCTGATGAGAAGCAGCCGTCCATCTGCATCAGCGTACAACCTTCATCAACAATCCATCTCCAGCTACATCATCCACGTCCAGCCATCAGCAGCCGTCCTTCATCTCCATCAGCAGCTGCAACACACCAGATCAGCTGGACGGTCCAGATTCCAGCACCAGCGTCCATACCCACCACACGTGCTGACCTCCCATTCAGACCAAAACATCCAACATCCAGCAGTGGACGTCCGTCCATTCAATCCATCAAACGTGCTGAAGCATCAGCATGCAAATCATCATCCACTTCCAGTCCGTCCATCCACCTACTGGACGCCAGTTTCCATCATCTAACGGCCAGCAACATCTGAGCCGTCCATCAAGTGGACCGTCCACATTGAGCCGTCCATCAGGTGGATCATCCACCTTCACACGTACAGCAGCAGTGCTGCAACTCCAGCATGCTTGGCCAATCCACCGTCCAGTGGGCCTCCCATCATCAGCAGCTTGAAGGAGAGCATCTCCCATTTCCAGCGTGTCCCATCGGCCCCATCTCAGCTCCACCGTCCAGATGCTGGACATCCACCAAGTCTCCATCATCTCCACCATGGCTGCAAGAGAGAAGCTCTCTCTCTCTCTCTCTCTCTCTCTCTCCCCACACATGTGTAAGGCTTGGAATGCCACCTCATCATCCAAGCCTCACTCCAAGCCCAAACCTAAAAGAAAAGTTTGCTTTAGGCTTGGAGTTACACCTAGGATTGGAGTACTTTTCTTGCCACATGTCACTCCAAGCCTAACTCCAAGCCCGAACCTAAAAGAAAAGTTTTCTTTGGGCACTCCAAGCCTAACTCCATTCCCAAACCTAAAGAAACTTTTGGAGTGCCACCTAGGCTTGGGAGCTTCTCATGAGGCTATAAAAGAAGCTCCTCTCCCTCTCATTCTCATCATCCCATCCAAGAGTTCTCTTCTCTTCTTTAGTTTTCTTTCTTTCTTTTGTAGTGTAGAGTAGTGTAGTTTTCTCCTTTGTAGAGAATTTAGTCTTCCATTGTAGCATGGTTGGCTAAACCTCTAGCTAAGGCTAGGGGTGAAGCCTTTGAAGAAATTTGCAAGCTTTGGTTCTTTTGGTTCAACATTGGTGTGTGAATGTTGGAGTTTTCTTTGGTTGATTGGTTCGGTTATCCACCTCGGCGGACGCTATTGTTGTGCAAGCCCCTTGATCCATCGTCGACTCCGGGCACGTTGGATGCTTGGGATCCCTTGCACACCAATTAGCTAGTTCATGATCGATAAAGTCCCTTGATCCATCGTCGACTCCGGGCACGTTGGATGCTTTGGATTCCCTACGGTCATCGAGCTAGTGCAGGTAAAGTCATCGATTTGTAAAATCCCTTGATCCATTGTAGACTCCGGGCACATTGGATGCTTTGGATTCCCTGCGATCGATAGACGAGATCTTAACGGTTGGATCGGTCAATCAAAGCCTCCTATCTTGTAAGTATGCATTTGATTGTATGAATTGTGATCTTATCGGTTGACTTGTTGGCAAAGTTATTGATCTGTACAATTCCTTGATCCATTGTCGACTCCGGGCACAGTGGATGCTTAGAATTCCCTGCGATCAACTAACGAGTGCTTCATGGTCAAATCAATCGGTTCAGATCACCATCTTTTATGAAATATGCAAATGGTTTAACTGTTTTATCTGCCAGTTGGAATGAATCTTTATTCAATTCCAGTTGAGTTATAGTTGGACCAACGAATCAAATCTTGTGAATGAATCAAAGGTGGATCCCTAATGCCTTAGCCCCTTTTCTATTTTTGTCTTTCACCACACACAACTTGCTCCACTCTCGTGGATAAACCAGATTTCATCTCACTCACCTAAACTAATTCCTCTAAGTGTTCTTAACCCCAATCCCTGTGGATCGACCTCGGTCTTACCGAGTATTTTACTACTTCGCTACCTGCACTTGGGTGTGCAATCTTCGGATTGTAGCAGATCCTCTCATAAGCATGCATAAAGCATATTTACTTTGTACTGTACTCATTTGCATCCATTGCATGAATTTATTTCATCCCAGATCGTGATACGAAGCTAAATCAAAGGGGACTATGGTTATCATCGAAAATCGTAATCAAAGAGTTCTAAAACGTCTGAAATACTTCATCGTTAAGACCAATTGATGTGCGTCCTGTCCTAAGCGGGATCCGTCAGTTGAGTGGCTAAGGTAATGAGTGCTCTCTAGTAAGTCACCCATCCAAACGGAGACGGTCACTGGCCCTGGTTGTAGCAAGTGGAAATCGTGGAGTGTATTCCTGAAAGTCATTTCGTCCATAGAGACGCGTCATGACACTGAGATATACGACTCGGTTGAAACCCTGGTTGCACTAAGACCCCATGGAGTGCCTTCCAGCAAGTTACCCGTTCAAACACGAGATGATCAATGGCCCTGGTTGCAGTAAGTGGAAACCGTAGAGTGAATTCCTGAAAGTCATTTCGTCCATAGAGACGCGTCATGACACTGAGATATACGACTCAGTTGAAACCCTGGTTGCACTAAGACCCCATGGAGTGCCTTCCAGCAAGTCTCCTGTCCAAACACGAGACGATCACTGGCCTGGTTGCAGTAAGTGGAAACCATGGAGTGTATTCCTGAAAGTCATTTCGTCCATAGGGACACGTCATGACACTGAGAATACGACTCGGTTGAAACCCTGGTTGCACTAAGACCCCATGGAGTGCCTTCCAGCAAGTCACCTGTCCAAACACGAGACGGTCACTGGCCCTGGTTGCACTAAATGGAAACTGTGGAGTGTATTCCTGAAAGTCATTTCGTCCACAGAGACGCGTCATGACACTGAGATACACGACTCGGTTAAAATCCTGGTTGCTACTCAATTAGGAACGCCCGAAAGAGTATGGGACCAACATCTAACTGGTCTTAATAATGGCTTAGTCCATAAGAAATCCTAGACTTGGTCTCGGCGACCATGAACTCGAGACTATAATCCCTGACGATTTAAACTACTTGCTCGATCTATCCGAGCCTCATCCCTTTAATATTCTATCAATTGTATAACTGCAATTCATAGTGGAATCTTGTCGCTTTGTGCTGTGGTTTTCTCCCGTAAGGGTTTCCACGTAAAAATCTCTATGTTGTCTATACTGTGCTTTATTTATATTTATGCTCTTTTAACGCTTTATTTAATTCATTTATGATACATGCATGCATTTACTTTTGCCTTTTTATCAAGGGTGATCATCCATTGATGTAATTAAGGGTTTGTGACCAGTTCACAGCCCGAAATGTAAAAGATTTCGAAATCTCTGGAATGAAATTGACCTCGCAGTACTTTCTCATATATACTTTGTGATTGCTTATGATTGTCTATGAATATATTTATACTCAGAATTCCCCAAGAATAATGAAACACAGGAAAAAGACTGCTGACGAGCACGATTTTTCTAATTCTAACACTTTCAAAAGTAAAAAACATCTAGCATTTCAATTCCAGAAAATTCTCAAAAACCAAAAAATATTTCTTTTCCTGCATTCAATAATGTGCCAAGTTTGTCTAAAGAGTCGTATGAGTTTAAAGTCGAATCATATGATTTTAACATCGAATTAGACTTCGAGCTTATGGGTCTGGACGAAGCTCGGGATGAGGAAGATGATGACCCAGCTCCTGAACTAGAGGACCTCCTCAAAAAGTTCGAATCTAAAACCAATGTTGTAGCTTTTGAGGTAGTAAACTTGGGTACACCTGAGATACCTAGGGAAGTATGCATTAGAAAATCGTTGTCACCAGAGATAAAGCAGCGAATGATAGAGTTCCTAGCTCCAAGACTGTCCAACTTTGCGTTCTCATATGAAGACATGCCGGGGCTCGATGAAGAACTCATTGTACATCGTCTGCCAACAAAACCAGATATGAAGCCAGTTAAGCAGAAACTCTGAAGAATGAAGCCAGAATGGGCCCTGAAAGTTCGAGATGAAGTCATTAAGAAGTATAACGCAGGATTCTTAGTAGTTTGCAACTACCCTGAATGGCTCGCCCACATCATACCAATATCGAAGAAGGATGGCAAGGTGCGAATGTGTATCGACTTACGAGACTTCAACAAAGCCAGTCCTAAAGATGACTTCCCTCTACCGCATATCTACACTCTGGTCAACAACACCACAAGATACAAGATCTTCTCATTTATGGA
This sequence comes from Liriodendron chinense, assembly GCA_003013855.2. Lineage (NCBI taxonomy): Eukaryota > Viridiplantae > Streptophyta > Magnoliopsida > Magnoliales > Magnoliaceae > Liriodendron > Liriodendron chinense. The sequence goes on along the minus strand of ML058437.1, from coordinate 1,095,207 downwards.
CGGATTCTTAGGTTTCAATCAGATCAAGATGGTTGTCGAAGATCGCGAGAAGACATTGTTTATCACTCCATGGGGAACCTTCTGTTATAGGGTAATGCTGTTTCGTCTGAAGAATGCAGGAGCAACATATTAGCGAGCAATGACAGCATTATTCCATGATATGATGAACAAAGAGCTCGAAGTATATGTGGACGATATGATTGTCAAATCTTGTACAATTGAAGGACACTTTAAAGATCTGATGAAGTTATTCAACAGGTTAGAAAAGTACAAGCTTCATCTCAAACCTCAGAAATGTGTCTTCGGTTCAACTTGAGGCAAACTCCTTGGCTTTATGGTGAGCGAGGATGGCATCAGGGTTGATGAGACCAAAACTAGAGCAATCATCGAGATGCCCCCTCCAAGAACTGAGAAAGAAATTCGTGGTTTCCTCGGCAGAATTCAATACATCAGTCGCTTCATCGCATAACTCACACCTATCTGTGAGCCCGTATTCAAGCTCCTTCGGAAGAACGTACTAAAATAATGGAATGGCGATTTCCAAGTCACCTTCAACCGCATCAAGAAATATCTCATGAATCCTCTAGTCCTAGTGCCGCCCACTCTCGGACGACCATTATTGTTATACATCTCTGTAGCAGCAGAAGCTATTGGCTGTGTCCCTGGCCAGCACGATGAGACTGAAAAGAAGGAACAAGCAATATACTCTTTGAGCCGAAAGTTCACCGACTATGAGACCAGGTATTCCCCAATCGAGAAGACTTGCCTCGCCCTAGTCTGGGCAACTCAACGACTCTGACAATACATGATTGTGTTCCCTATTCTCCTCCTCAATCGCATGGATCCGCTCAAATAACTGTTCGAGAAGCCAACATCACTGGAAGGATAGGTAAATGACAACTACTCCTGTTTGAATTCGACATCACCTATGTCACTCAGAAGGCAATCAAGGGGCAAGCCCTCGCTGATCATCTCGCCGCTCATTCTCTTCTGGATTATCAACTGCTCGAGACGGTCTTCCCTGATGAAGATCTCTTGCTCATCAAAGGTGAAGAGAAGAAGAAGAAAGATGAGTGGACGTTATTCTTTGATGACGCAGCAAATTCTAAAGGAAGTGGTATTAGAGCAATCCTCTACTCTCCAGACGATGTCCTTATTCCTGTCTTAAGGCGCATAGCATTTGAGTGCACCAACGACATGACAGAGTATGAAGCATGCATCGCTGGTCTAAGGGAAGCCATAATCTTGGGCGTCAAGAAGCTACGAGTATTTGGAGACTCACAGCTTATAATCAATCAGACCAATGGCGAATGGAAGACTAAGGACGAGAAGTTGATACCATATCATGCATACCTTGAAAATCTGGTCGAAGAATTCAAAGAAATCACCTTCTCATACATGCTCAGGGCCAAGAATTAGTTTGCAGATGCTCTCGCTACACTTGCATCAATGCTTGAGATCCCTAAAGGAGCTTCAGAATGAGAGCTTACAGTCGAAACTCAAGATGAACCTGCCTTCTGCCTGCAGATAGAAGAAGCCGAAGCCACCCCTGACAAACCCTGGTATGCCGACATTAAGCAATATCTCAAAATTCAGGAATATCCAGAAGTAGCAACAACAACATATCGCCGAACCATCCAGCATTTGGCCGGCCAGTTCACCATCAGTGGTGAAATTCTTTACAAGAAATCCTATAATCGAGTACTCCTTCGATGCGTCGACAAAACAGAAGCTGCAAAGATCATGAAAGAAATACACGAAGGAATCTGTGGCCCACACATGAATGGGCACATGATGGCGAAAAAGATTCTACGACTCAGCTACTGTTGGCTTACCATGGAAACAGACTACCGCCAGCACGTCAGAAAATGCTTTAAGTGTCAAGAGCATGTGAATCAAATCCATGCCCCCTCATAAGATCTGTACAACTTGATAACTCCCTAGCCCTTCTCTATGTGGGGACTTGACATCATTGGGAAGGTGAGTCCCAAAGCATCAAACGGTCATAAGTATATACTTGTGGCAGTTGACTACTTCACCAAGTGGGTAGAAGAAGCCTCATACACCACGATTGTAGCATCCCAGGTGATCAAATTCATGAAGAACAACATCATATGCCGGTATGGAATCCCTAATGCTATCATCACAGATAATGGGACCCCGTTCGTCAACAAGAAGATGGATGACTTCCTCAGCAAGTTCAAGATTCAACGTCATCGATCAAGCCCTTACCGTCCTCAGATATATGGTGGGGTAGAAGCCGCAAATAAGAAAATCGTCAGGATACTCGAGAAGATGGTCGTGACTTATCGAGATTGGTCAGACATGCTCTTATATGCACTTTGGGCCTATCGAACGTTTGTATGGTCTGCTATAGGTGTTACTCCTTTTGAGCTTACTTACGGAATGGAAGCATTTCTACTAGTCGAGGTGGAAATATCGTCACTGCGGGTCTTACTGGAAAGCGGAATCTAAGAAGGCAACGGGCCAGATTCGATTAGTTACCGCTAGCAGATGAGAAGTGCATGCGTGCGCTAAGTCATTCCTAGTGTTATCAGAAAAGGATCGCTCGGGCTTACAATAAGAGAGTCCGTGAAAGAAGTTTCAAGGTGGGCGACATGGTTATGAAGATGATTCTACCGTCACACTTTCCGGATCCCAGAGGAAAGTTCAAACCATCATGGGATGGACCGCTGATTATCAGAGAAGTACTTTCCGGAGGTGCCCTCAAACTCACCAGTATGAGAGGGGTGGATCTTCCTGAGCCAATCAACGCTGATAAAGTGAAGATCTTTCAGGGTAAATCATTCTGACCTTATCAAGGTTACATTAGTAGAGCTGAAGTCAAGGGGTCAAAGCCAAGACCTTTGAGAAATCATTCTCGTCCACCAATAAGTGTTCCAAATAAAGGAATTTAAAAGAAAAAAAAAAGAGAATACAAAAGAAAAGAACAAAAAGAGAAGCCAAAACAAGGCAACTAGGAAAAGTCAACCCAAAAGGAACCACAGTCACCCATCCATCCATCTCAGAAGGGTCTATAGCTAAGACCGATAGCTCTACCATCGTAACTCAGGATAAGGGCTGAAAGGTTGCCATCAGCCGACAATGATGGATTCCTGACCTTTAGCCGCTGCGGTTACCCAGAAAAATCCAGAAAAAGAAAAAAAAAAACGTGTGCCTAAACAAAGAGGGCGGAGTGAAAACCCGAAAGAGCGCTCCAAGTAAAAACAGTGGGCACATAGCGGACTTGGTGAAAACCCGAAAGGGCACCGAGGGTAAAAATAACATTGCTACCAAGGGGCAGGAAAAATCAAATACCCGGGATGTGGTGAAAATCCGAAAGGGCACCACGGGCAAAAATGACGGAAAAAAGCCGGCTGTGGTGAAAACTCGAAAGGGCATTACAGGCAAAAATGGCTCAAGAAGAAAAAGAAAAGAAAAAATAAAAGTGTAGGTACCAAGAGGCAAGACAGTCCAGATCAGCTCAGGCAGTTACTGTTGTTGAACCTCTAATTTATACGTTTGCTAACCCATTACATCACGTTATATGTATGGTTTGTATGCTTAAAAGACCCATCTAATGCTTGATTGTGATTGTAGGAGCGAGGCGGAGATTTCACTGATTTAAGGCTAAAAAGATTACTGTAGGTACATTGAAGATAAAAGAACTAAGTGTCAAAGGATGGAAGAAACAAGCAAGAGAGATATCGAAGAAAGAAGGAAGAAATGCAACACTCTGCACTGAAGACCGGTCGTTCGACCGGTCTGACAAGGAACATGACAGGTTGTCTGACCGGTCGGCACTTCAACAGAGACCCCCCCATTGCTGCACATCTCATTGGACTAAGGCAGACCGGTCGTCAGACCGGTCTAGCACTCAACAAGGAAGGGTGGATTTTCTAAAAAGCTTGCTGGACTGATTTTCATGTTTCACGACCGGTTTGACGATCAATCGTTCATGAGCTCAAACTGATCGTCCGACCGGTCGGTTGCATAACAGAGCTTGTCCTACAAGCTTCGATTTTCTCTGCGCAGCTCCGTGATTCCTTGCGCAATCTGGAATCTTTAGCACTATTCTATAAAAGGGCACCTAGGGCCTCGTCTAAAGGTATCCTAGAAGAGATTGGAGGTCGTGGGAAGTGAAGGAGAGCACCGTGGAGTGTCCACAACTCCGTCGATTTTGATTTTTCTAGTTTTTCATGCTTTTATTTAGTTTTTCTTTTCGATTCTGTTGTAGTATGACAATGCTTGGCTAGAACGTCTTAGCTAGGGTTGAGAGGTGAAGCTTGTAGCCAATTTCATGTTTACTTCAGTTTAATTTAAGTACTTTCACTTTAAGTTTGGATTTTTAATGTTCTAGTTCGAATAAAGTTGATATTTTTAGAAGTTTTATAAGAGTTCATGTGCTCCGGACATGGATTCCTTACAATTCTCTGAGATTATCATGTTTGGCTTGATTAGATTCGAATTATGGTAACCCTTGAGCATGCCATAGTCCATAGGCATGGCTGTTATTCCAAAGGCTATGATTTTGAATGCTATATGATTGAATAGGACTAGAACTTGAAAGTTTAACTTAAGTGGGATTGAATGTGTTTCAATGCTTTATTTTCCAACTAGATGAGAGATAGAACTTCGAATCTAGTTGTGTTTTATGCTTGGATTGATTGGATTGACATGGGATTGCTACAAGTGGATCCTTGAAAGCCTTAGTTCCATTATTTATAGATTTTACAACTTCACTGTTTTAAGTTACTTTATGATTTGAACTTCTAAATTGATTGAATTTGAAGTCGCTGAGATAATTAGAATTGGTTTACCTAAGTCGCCGAGAATTATTACTACATCGCAGCTTTGCACTTGAGGCAAGCTAACAACAGTTGAAGAACAAGAAGAAGTACAGTCGGGGACAAAGAACACTACAAACTCTGACAAAACTCTCAGGAAGTAATGGTTTCTACTACCTACCTCTCTGGGGAACCGAAGGGATCCCACAGAAGTCAATCTCAAAACATCGATCAAAGCATTGGTCGAGCCTCAGTTCTGATTCCTACGTCCCGGCACAAAACCCAGACACACACTCACAATAAAACTCATGGCACAAGAAGTTCTAAAAAAGTTTTCTCTTTTCATTAAATGCATCGTATTTCTTTTACATATATCATATCGTTTCTTTCAAAATATAAAAAATAATACATCATCGCCAATCATGTACTATGTAAAAAGGGTCATACAGACCGCCGACACAACCCTAAAAAGTAAAAAATAATCTCTTCTCTCCTCCACGGCTATGTCAGGTAAGTCCTCTGACTCATAATCAAATAGCCTCACTCTCAACCTGCTCACCTCCATGCGCAGGTAATGCACCTCATCTCTCTCAAGGCTACGGATCGCCATCTCCTCATTAGACAACCTCTGATCAGCGGTCAATCTCCTCGACATCATCTCACAATGATACCGAAGTGCAGAAATCTCAAACAGCAAGTGGCCATGAGTGGCCAAAGTTAAGCCGGGGTCAATAAATGGGCGCTCCTCCAAGGGTTCATATGATTAAGATGAAGAACCAGCATCCCCAAGGACATCCAGGTCATCCTCATCAGCAGTCAGGTGCCAACAAGGAATATGTCGATATAGAGACTGCTCAGCAACCCAATACTGACATGGAGCAGTCGTCATCGGAAAAGTTCGCGGCTCGAAACTAAGCAAATCAGCAGTCAGGTGACTCGCCCAAGACCCATCAACCCGAGTCCTAAAGTCAGATGATTTGGACGGAAGTACTCGATGCCCAATACCTGAGAAAGCAAAAGGGGGAACATCCTGCTCATACCCGAATTGCCACAGGATCCGAATGTGGTGATAAGAAAAGTAAGATCGAAAGCCTACCAGCACCAGAGGAAGGCAATGAGCATCACAAAGTATTGGAGGAAGTGAAAGCCAAGATGATTCCCAACGAACATTCCAGTCATGCAGCTTAGCGAACATCCTGCGATACAAAGGCTCGCTCATCTAGCTGTATGCGGAAGGAACTCCATGATATGGCACATAAGATCAAAGCGACGAGTGCCGAGAAACAATACAGGAACAGTCAACGAAAGATGCTCCCATAGCCAAGATCTGATCATGAGAAAGAGACTCAGCTAAAGAAAACAGTTCCAAAAGACAAGAAAAGAAAAAGAAAATATAAAAAGAATACCAGAAGAAATGCACAACAGCTGCAAAGAACATGAGTACGGCCTAAGGCATAGTCAGTCAGCCCATTGAACAGCTCAGTCACGACAAGAAAAATGATCCCCTGCCGACGAACAACTCAGCTCATTACCTCGAAGAGTAAAGGAGTCTAAGATCTGTGCCATCCCGAGAATAGCACCTCAGCTATCAGACAGAACATCAGTGTATTCCGAGAAAGTACGGACCCTACTACACTCCGAGGGCCCAAAAAAAGATCATATAGTGAGTCTAAGGAGAAAACCACAGCATCCTGACCGCCAGCTGCAGGTCGAATAAGGTACGAAATCCCAAACTAGTTCTACGGAGTGGTAGTCTTCGGCAAAGTCTTCGACGAAAAATACTGAGCATAATCCCAAGGAAGACTTATCAAGCGCGTGAGTTCCTCCAAAGAAGGTCCCATCTCCATATCGTTGAACGCAAACAAGTTCAACAAAGGGACCTAGTCAATCAGTGCAGCCCCGAGCATTCTCCAATCAATGTCAATCCTAGCCATATGGATCAGATTGCCAAAGCCATAGGACTCAAGCTCTCAAATCTCATGAGCTGACAATCTGTCAAGCTATGCAAGTAGTCGTGGCGAACAAGAAGGACGAGGAAGCAACTGATAAGTCCTCACAGGAATCCCCTCCAGAACGAAAGGTCCATAAATCCCTAACAGCTCCTTAAGGATCCGAATGTCAACGGCCGAAGGAGAAGGAAAAGCTGGAACCTCTGCGAACTCAACAGTCCCTGACATATCCCCAGTAGCGACTATGTCTGATATAGTCGCATCGTTATCTGGAACTGTCACGACCTCAACAACATGAAAAGACTCGCCCACGTCGTGAACAGAGTGCGTAAAGGGTCGATGACCAGGAGAAGGTTGGTACTCTTTGTTAAGAAGGCTATCAGCAAAGATTACACCGCACATTGTGGCATCCTGACCAATCTGACCACTGAAAAATGCATCTGAACCATAAAAAAGGGCCCCGGCGACCCCAATCGGAGAATTTATGGTCAGATCTAGACCTACAGTCCTCTCCAATATAAAGTCAGGAATCCAACCATCACTCTGTCCAGTCAAAGGAATCATTGGGACATCCACACCGTCCATCATCAAGGGGATATCATCAATGATCACATCAAGTCCGCCCAAGCAAGTGTACTGCACATCTCGGCCGTCATCAAGAGCATCCAAGCCGTCAAAGGTATCATCCGAACCATCCATACCGTCTAAACATGAGATTAGCCCATCTATGTCCATTATGACTCTATCATCACCATCGATCACATCATCCATGTGGCCCACACTCAAGGGATGCATAGCCTCACCTATGGCCACTCTCCCCATCTCATCCATACCATCCAAAATCCCATCATCCAATGCCTCATTTAAATCCAAATTTACAGCCATCCCACCATTAATGGGAGCATTCAAAGCTCCCCCAACCACCATCCTCAATCTATCATCAATGACCCCATTTAAGGCCTCATCTACTCACTCCATTAAAGATATCTCATGTAACGCCCCCAAAATTCGACACTTGAGTATATAACCCAAATCTCGAAATTAAGGGTGTTATGAATGAATCCTTCACAATTACAACTGAAATTTTTATCCTTTCCATTCACAAGGTACCAAATATATGGAATAAAAATAAACCAACTTTGAAAATTAAACTATAATCAACGTGTCTATGAAATTGTTCCAAATTGTCTAAACTAATGGCCATCTAATGGGCCTTATTACATCAATGCTTTCAAACCAAAAATCAAATAACTAATTCAAAAAAAATCTTCTAGAGTATTTCCTCATCTGGAACCGCTTCCTCGAAGTCCTCTAAATCATCACCTGTCACTACGGTTAATCGCATAACACTGCGTCAGCTATAAAAGCCGGTGAGCATTCTCATATAGTTTAACACATGTAATTCGACATAGAAAATCACTTAACCATTAAAGTACCAATTCTCTACAATTCCAATAGTAATTTCATCAAACCAAAAACCTCTTAAACATGCACGTGATGCATGGAATGCAAGTATGCTTCAACATTCTCAATACGGTTATCAGTAGAACATCCAGGGCCAGTTTATAGTCGGGCCTACACTGTTTCACAACTGCAGAGTTATCTCTTGTACACACCAGGGAACTCACCCAACCTGCCAAAATCATCTGATATCCACCGGGTACGCTAGTATGGTATCTTGCACACACCAGGGAGCTCAACCAACCCGTCCACAATCGATGGACTATCAGAAGGGTATATTGCATACACTTGGACGCTCACCCAAACAACCATCAATGGGCTATTGCACACACCCGGGTGCTCACCCTACGGTAATAACTGGAGTTCACAATCGTGCCATGCATGAATCAAATTATTATTTCAAAATCCTTTAAAGCAAATCCACACTCAGCTAATACATGTACAATACAATTTAACTGAAAATCTCCGAATAAATATTTAAAATTGATGCAATTCATAATCACTTGAAAGAACAATTACAAACCGAGATACGATGTTTAAACTTCTCATTAAAGCAAAGTAGATACAAAAAAAAATTCTTAAAATAAATAAAATAATTATAATTTTCATGAAAAAAAATATGAGAATGAAACTCACTCTCTTTCTTTCTTTCTTTCCTTCTTCTTTCTCTTCTTCTTCTTCTTCTTCTTCTTCTTCTTCTTCTTCTTCTTCTTCTTCTTCCTGCTGCTGCTGGAAAGTTGCTCCAGCAATGGAAGGAGCCACCAGCAACCGCAAGCCTCCCTACGTTACTCTCTCTCTTTCTCTCTCTCTCTCTCTAACGTCTCTCTCTCTCCCTGACTCTTTCTATGTTTTTCTGGGGAAGGGGAGGGACGACTACGTGTCCTTTTATATCCCACTGGTACGCTGAAGGTGGCGTAATGCGGACGGAAACTCCGGACGAGCGTAGCCGAGTTTGAGTGGGAGAAGGAAGGATCAAGATTTCGGATCTCCCACTACATTAACGTTTGGTACTATGTAAACCGTTAAAATCGTAGGTGTGGCCCACGCAAACAATTCTTTCAAGTTTCAGGGACCCATGCGTAGGATCGGCCCCGATCTTGCGCGTTCTATTTCGTTTAGTTCTAGGTTTCAACAGATTTAGCGGTCCACACAAGTCACTGATCACAAAGTTGAATCCATCCCCTAGTAGACCCAAGCATAAGCTACACAATGGACGGAATGGATTTTCCGACGGGGGTCCACCGTGATGGACGGAGTGGACCGGTCAGCAACAGCGGACGCTGCTGCTGCAGCGTCGAGTGAAGGAAGACGCAGCGTCCCGTTGCGCACGCGGTCAACGCGTGTTGACCGAGTCTATAACGTGCACGCGGTGCACGTGGGTTCCACAGTGATGTATGTGAAGAATCTGCTCCGACCATCATGTAGGCCACATGATTCTAGGATATGACACAAAAATTGGTGCAGTTCCGAGTTTAGATGGGCCACTTATGGCCCGATTTTTTATTAGGGTACTTGTAGGATGATCGGAGGGCTGAAATTTGACGTGTATGGTTAGATTAGGTCTCTAAACTATTATATGAAGTTTTACATGAAACGGATCGTCAGAAACTAGTACACTTAAAATCATCTATATAGATTAAGTTAAATCAATGGTATTTTTCGTGTTTATGGTGAGTTTTGATAAACCTACCACTTCTACACTGATCTAGGGTTTGTGTTAAGCAAATTTAATAAAGGATCCTACATGAATTCCCTACAATTTATTAATTTATAATAATCCACATAATTTATTAATTAATTAACTGATTTGTTACTTTAATTATTTTCGAACACTTGGGGTATTACATTCTTCCCTCCTTAAGGAAATTTCGTCCCGAAATTTATTTTAAGGTAAGTTAAAGTATTTCACAATATGATGAAATGTATAATCGAATGTATATATGGAATGTAAATATGAAGTGTTTCGTAACATAATGAAAAAGAATTCCGTCTCGAATTTACCTTATTGGTCGAATAGCTGTGGGTATTTTTTTTTGATTTCGTCTTCTTGTTCCCACGAGGCTTCGTCTTCTCCATGATTGCTCCACTGAACCTTGATCAGGGAAATCATTTTGGTTCGGAGTATTTGGTCCTTTCGGTCCAAAATTCGTATTGGTTGCTCTATATAGGTAACGTCTTCCCGTATTTCTAATGGTTGCTAATCAATCACATGGGATGTGTCTCTTTCATATCTTCGCAACATACTCACATGAAATACATTATGCATGCTCGATAATTGTGGCGGTAGAGCTAGTCGGTACGCCACTTTTCCCACCTTTTCCAATATTTCAAAAGGTCCAATGTATCGGGGTGCAAGTTTTCCTTTCTTCCCAAATCGCATTACCCCTTTCATAGGAGAGACCTTTAAAAATACATGCTGTCCTTCAAAAAATTTCAATTCTTTTCTGCGATTGTCGGCGTAACTCTTCTGTCGACTCTGTGCTGTGCGGATTCGGTCTCTTATGATGTGTACTTTCTCCGAGGTTTCTTGTACTAATTCTGGCCCGAGTAGACATTTTTCTCCGACCTCGGCCCAACAGCTCGGTGATCGGCAGGGTCTTCCATAAAGAGCTTCATATGGCGCCATTTCGATGCTGGCCTGATAACTGTTATTATATGCGAATTCAATTAAGGGTAAGTGATCATCCCAACTTCCTTTGAAATCTAGGGCGCATAACCGAAGCATATCCTCGAGTATCTGGTTTACCCGCTCTGTCTGTCCGTCAGTCTGAGGGTGAAAGGCCGTACTATAATCGAGTGTAGTTCCCATTGCTTTCTGAAAAGTTTTCTAGAATCTAGATGTGAATCTTGAATCACGGTCGGAAACAATCGATACAGGGATTCCATGCAGTCGTACTATTTCCATCGAGTATGACATACAGATCGGTATAAAATGTGCAGATTTGGTTAGTCTATCGACAATTACCCATATTGCATCGTGGTTTCCCTGGGTTTTCGAAAATCCCATTACGAAATCCATCGTAATATGCTCCCATTTCCACTGAGCGATAGGTAATGGTTGTAACAACCCTGACGGTTTCTGATGCTCAGTCTTCACTCGTTGACATGTGAGGCATTTAGATACGAATTCTGCTACGTCTCTTTTCAGGTTATTCCACCAGTATTGTCTTCATACGTCGCGGTACAGTTTTGTGCTTCCCGGATGGATGGTAAATTTTGATCGGTGTGCCTCACTCAATATTTCCTCCTTTAATTCTGTGATGTCTGGGACACATAATCTTCCTTGGTTTCTAATTCCTCCATCTGTTCAGATATTCCAGTTGAGTGTATCTCCTTTTGATGCTTCCGTGATTTTAGCTTGTAACCATGTGTTATGTTTCTGAGCTTCTATAACTTTGTTCACCAGTGTAGGTCGGACTACCAAGCTGCTAAGATAGGAATTTTCTCCTCCCGACTTTAGTTCAAAATCATAATTCTTTATAGCATCGATCATCCTCCATTCCTTTATGGTCATACAAGCTGCAAGTCGATGATTCTTCCTACTTAATGCGTCGGCTACCACATTTGCCTTGCCTGGGTGATAACAAATATCAAAATAGAAATCCTTTAAATACTCTACCCATCGCCTCTGACGCATGTTGAGTTCTTTCTGGTCGAACAGATACTTCAAGCTCTTGTGATCTGTATAGAGCTCAAACTGCTTTCCGTATAGATAATGCCTCCATATCTTTAGGGCAAACACCACTGCTGCTAATTCTAAATCATGAGTCGGGTAGTTTCTTTCGTGATTCTTCAGTTGTCTCGATGCATAAGCGATAACCTTACCTCCTTACATAAGGACACATCCTAATCCTTGGTAGGACGCATCGGTATATACCACGAACTTCTCTCCTTCAACCGGTATTGTGAGCACTGGAGCAGTCGTCAGTTTTTCTTTTAATTCACGAAAGGCTTTCTCTTGCTCTTCTTCCCACTGGAATGGTATCCACTTTCCAATTAAGTGAGTCAATGGTTTTGCGATCTTTGAAAACCCCTCAATGAACCTTCTGTAATATCCTGCTAGTCCCAGGAAGCTGTGAACTTCTGACACATTCGTGGGCTGCTCCCATTTCACCACTGCCTCAACTTTAGAAGGGTCAACCAATATTCCTTTTTCCGACACTACGTGGCCCAGGAATTTCACTTCCCTTTGCCAGAAATCGCACTTCTCAAATTTAGCATATAATTGATGATCCTTAAGGGTTTGCAGACAAATTCGCAGATGTTCCTCATGTTCTTCTCGCGACTTCGAGTAAATCAAGATGTCATCTATAAACACTATGACGAAATGATCCAAGTAGGGTTTGAAAACCCGATTCATTAAGTCCATAAATACTGCGGGGGCATTCGTCAGCCCGAACGCCATCACTAGAAATTCATAATGTCCGTAACGTGTCCTAAAAGCGGTCTTAGGTATATCTTCCTCCTTGATACGAAGTTGGTGGTACCCTGATCGTAAGTCAATCTTGGAGAAGTACTGGGCTCTCCTCAATTGGTCGAATAGATCGTCAATTCTGGGCAGAGGGTATTTATTATTGATGGTGGCTTTGTTTATCTTCCTATAATCAATACAGAGTCGTAGGCTACCGTCCTTTTTCTTCACGAACAGCACAGGCGCTCCCCATGGTGAGACACTTTGTCGAGTGAAGCCTTGCTCTAGTAGTTGTTCGAGTTGGTCTTTTAATTCTTTTAACTCAACAGGTGCCATTCGGTATGGTGGAATCGATATAGGCGTAGTTCCCGGCAGCAGGTCGATGCAAAAGTCTATTTCCCGATGAGGTGGTAATTTCAGCACTTCGTGAAATACTTCGTGAAATTTGTTCACGATAGGGATGTGATCCATGCCGCCCTTTTGGGTTTCATCATCTGTAAGGACTGCCAAGTTTCCTAATTCATTCCATTCTTTAGTTCCATGGAATTGTACGCTCGGTTGTTCGAGGACTGAGAACGTTACTGTTTTCTTGAAACAATCGATTTTGGCATGAAACGCAGCAAGGAAGTCCATGCCCAAAATCATTTCGAACCCTTGCATTTCCATTACAACTAAATCGGCCAATAGTTTCCATTCCCCAATGGTGATGGGACAAGATTTACATACTTGACTTAAAACTACTGATTTCCCTACGGGTGTAGCCACCACAAGTTTTTCTATTAACAGTGCAGTAGGTAAGCCTAATAATTTGACGATAGATGTGGAGATAAATGAATGAGAGGCGCCGGAATCAAATAAAGTTTTCACCGGAGAGGCATAAATGAGTAAAGTACCTTCCACCGTATTCCTGTCTACGGCTACATCGGCATTAAGATTTTCTTTTGGTTCGTCTTCTAGAGGAGCTACAGCAAAGACCCGTCCTTGTGTTGCCTGACGTACCACTTGACCGTTCTGCCTTGTTTGTTGTTGTGGTTGCGGCCTTACTTGAGTCTGGGGGTAGGGTGGCTTTGGCTGCGAGGTTTTGGGTGTCAAATCAAATGGTTGCGTCCTTGCATGAGTTTGTTGTCCAGGTTTCTGATCTTGTGGTTGACGACGGGGTTGGGGACAAGTACGTGATATGTGCCCTTCTATTCCGCAGTTATAGCATGTGACTGAAAAGTTTTGTCGTTGTTGCGAGTGTGTTGAAGGTACTGCAGGCGTAGTCCTTTGTCTTTTCTCCTGATTTGAAGGAGATTCTGATATTAATTTTTGTTTAGTGCCCACCCCTCTCTTTGGTTCGCGATTTTTCATAATGTCTTCAAAATCTTGTTCGATGACCAGTGCTTTGTTTACCACCTTGGAATATTTTTGAAGCTTGAAAGGGACTACTCTGGTACGGAGGGGAGTCTTCAATCCTTGAACGAACTTTTTCGCTTTCTGTTTATCATCAGGAATGAGATGGGGTGCAAAACGCGATAATTCAGTGAACTTAGCTTCATATTGGCTGACAGTAAGATTTCCCTGTTCTAAATTCATAAATTCTGCCACCTTTCTGTCCTTTACACTTTCGGGAAAATATTTTTGGTCGAATTTCTCACAAAATTTCTCCCATGTCCATACTGTGTTTGCAGAGGCTGCTCTTTTGGTTGCCTTCCACCAGTGATCTGCTTCTCCTTCTAACATGTATACTGCTAAGACCACTCTGTCTTCATCGGTACACCTCATTCTGTCAAAGAGTTTTTTCATTTGATTCTTCCAATTGTCTGCCTCCAGATAATCAGCTTGTCCTTTAAAGACGGGTGGTCGAAGTCTTCTGAATCTCTCTAATACATCTCCCCCCCCCCCCCCCCCCCCCCCCCCCCACTGCCTTGTGGAGTCGGTATTTGGCGCTGATTTATAATGTTATTCGTTGTCTGCACTTATTGACGGAGGAGAGATGCTATGTCTCCTAAAATGTTGTATAGTCCCTCTATTGATTGTCTGTCACCTGTTACGTCGGGCGTAGGTGGAGTAGCTTGACTTTTCCTTTTAGGTGGCATGATCTACATTTAGTGGAAAGCAACTTTAATACTCCTTAAAGTATTACTCGTTTAAGTATACACGTATGAAGTGTTCCAGTATTAATAGCTATGTTATTCATCCTTTGGTCTAGATAGGTTATGTCACCCCATATTTATGTTTGATGGAGGTTTTGCAAGAAAATTGGATGGCTGGACAGGCAGTTACTCTACAATTTATTTCTACAAAACCGTATATCCAATCGACTTGAAATTTGGAACAGATGTTACTGACTTCAAGATGTATCACCCGAAAAATTTTCAGCTTAAAATATCTACAAATTCTTAGGTTTTCTCCCCGATGAAGGTAGTAATATGTTGCTGTCTAGCAATAAATTTCGCGTTTCCCAGTCTACTTCTAGAATATTTAGAATTTTTCTACAATTCCGTTTGTTCTGAAATTTTGCAGGGATGTCAATGGGTATGTTACTGACCTTCAGAAAAAATAAAAAAAAATTTAGACTTGTATTATGTCATGTGTGATCATAGGTATGAATATGGTCCATAATTTCAGTCCTACAAGTGAAAATTAAGGAAAAATTTAAAAATATCGATTTCTGGTCACTCCACTTGTTGTGATTTCGTGGGAATGTTCTTATAACCCTAAGAAAGATCACAGAGGTTTAAACTTTTTAATTTCGATTACTTATGATTTAGTAAAATGCTCACTAAGGTGAATTCACTTCTCTTGGTACCTAGGTACATGTGTCTAAGTTTAATGGCTATCCTAAAAGTATTTGGGAGCCTATGTTTAGAGTTTCTACATTCATGAAGCTACCCAATATCCTAAAACTTTGGTGGAATTTTTCCCAAGGCACAGTTTATCTCGTTCCTATTCTCTGATACCAACTGTAAAGCCCCCAAAATTCGATACTTGAGTATATAACCCAAATCTCGAAATTAAGGGTGTTATGAATGAATCCTTCACAATTACAACTGAAACTTTTATCCTTTCCATTCACAAGGTACCAAATATATGTAATAAAAATAAACCAACTTTGAAAATTAAACTATAATCAACGTGTCTATGAAATTGTTCCAAACTGTCTAAACTAATGGCCATCTAATGGGCCTTATTACATCAATGCTTTCAAACCAAAAATCAAATAACTAATTCAAAAAAAATCTTCTAGAGTATTTCCTCATCTGGAACCGCTTCCTCGAAGTCCTCTAAATCATTACCTGTCACTACGTTTAAAGGAAATCCACACTCAATTAATACATGTACAACACAATTTAACTGAAAATTTACATATAAATATTTAAAATTTATGCAAATCGTAATTACTAGAAAGAAAACAACTACAAACTAAGATACAACATATAAGCTTCCCATTAAAGCAAAATAGATTCCAAACATAAATTTCTAAAATAACAGAATACTCAGAATTATCATGTAGGACAAAAAAGATATGAGAAAGAAACTCAGATGATAGTCCATCGATTGTGGACGGGTTGGTTGAGCTCCCTGGTGTGTGCAAGATACCATACTAGCGTATCCGGTGGATATCAGATGATTTTGGCAGGTTGGGTGAGTTCCCTGGTGTGTACAAGAGACTAACTCTGCAGTTGTGAAACAGTGTAGGCCTGACTATAAACTGGCCCTGGATGTTCTACTGATAACCGTATTGAGAATGTTGAAGCATACTTGCATTCCATGCATCACGTGCATGTTTAAGAGGTTTTTGGTTTGATGAAATTACTATTGGAATTGTAGAGAATTGGTACTTTAATGGTTAAGTGATTTTCTATGTCGAATTACATGTGTTAAACTATATGAGAACGCTCACCGGCTTTTATAGTTGACGTAGTGTTATGCGATTAACCGTAGTGACAGGTGATGATTTAGAGGACTTCGAGGAAGCGGTTCTAGATGAGGAAATACTCTAGAAGATTTTTTTTTGAATTAGTTGTTTGATTTTTGGTTTGAAAGCATTGATGTAATAAGGTCCATTAGATGGCCATTAGTTTAGACAGTTCGGAACAATTTCATAGACACGTTGATTATAGTTTAATTTTCAAAGTTGGTTTATTTTTATTCCATATATTTGGTACCTTGTGAATGGAAAGGATAAAAGTTTCAGTTGTAATTGTGAAGGATTCATTCATAACACCCTTAATTTCGAGATTTGGGTTATATACTCAAGTGTCGAATTTTGGGGGCGTTACATCTCACCCTCATTAAAGCCACCACCATCTCCCAACACATGGGACCCATCGATCCCAGCCATGATGGCCCACCAATCATCATCAAGGGCTTCTTGAGAAAGGACAAAGCAAGAAGAGGACAAGATGGAGAGAAAGGATAAAGAGAAAAAGAGATTCATGGTTGGAATCGAAAGTTCCGGTACAAGGAATATGGGGACAGGGGCAGTAAGCAAGGGAGAATGTCTGAACCAGAGTCAACCCAACTGCATAAGAGGCGAAGTCTGGGCGGCCGGGGGCCGCCCATACGGACGGTCTCCTTCTCTCTCCATGGGATTGAACCCGCAGCCTTTAGTAGGTGAGACTGTCAGTCCACGTCAGCGGTTGTCACTCTGGGGGCCGCCCAAGGCTCTGATCGACTTCGGATTTCGACAGAATCTAATCAAAATCGCTTGGAAGGTGGCCCACCTGTCCAATCATGAAGAGCTACGACCAAAATGAGTTTGACCAAGTCAAAGAGAATAAAAATTGATCAAGAGGGGCCCACAAGCAATCTAAGCCATCCAAAGGCTAGATCATCATGATCCAAACCATGGAAGAGCTTACATGGGTCATCAAATAGAGTCCAGGATTTGATCATCAAGTGGGCTCACATGGCCAAAAAGAGCGATCTGAATCGTTCAAATCATCATCTGCACCATGGAAAACCTTCTTAGCCCCACAAAACATCAAAGATTGGAGTTCCAAAGAAAAACTGAGGTCTAAAAGGGCCCACATGGACAAATCAAGCAATCTGAACCACTCAAGTCATCATCCATGCAGTTGAACCCTATCTTCCACAAAGCATCAAAGAATGGATCAAAGATCAAAGCATTAACAACCATAAAAGCATCCAAGTATCATCAAGAAATTCGAGGTAAAACAAATGTTGCATTTCATTTAGAGAATTTTGATACAGAAGCAAAAAGGCCTTAAATGTCAGTAGGCTATACAAGAACAGGCTACAGATCACCGACATAATCATCATCATCTCTCCTCTCCTCCCGCTCCTGATGATGAAGGTCCATCAGAGGAGCTGTCACCGATCCTCTAGCATAACTGCGTCGGCCACCTGGAACGTATAGTGAAGGAAGAAGAGGTCCCTTTCCATACAGCAGATACCACTCATCATAATCACGATCAGGGATCGTGAAGTGAAATCCAGGCTGACCCTCAAGAGCATCGGCCATAGCATTAGCTGAAATCTGAGCAGCCTGAGGGGGTGTAGAACAAGGAACCCGGGCAACGCCAGTGATCTGTCGAAGTAACCTCTCTCCCAAATACCACCGAAATGATTCAGCATCTGAAAGCATGATCCGGAGACATGAGGCCTCGTACGCTTCCATGCGCTGAGGAGTGTAGTAGAGGGGAAACATGCATATGACATCCGGGCAAACTAAAGAAGGAAAATCACACCACAGTCAGTTGCAGAACAACACGACGGGAAGGAAAAATAAGATACTTACGTCATCGGCAGTTAATCCATCTATGTCAGCACGCCAATTATCCCGAGACACTCGGGGATTTCGTTGACGATTTTGCTGATGCCAATGCATGAAGCGATAGAAAGATGGTTCGACATCATCCCGTATCCTTGGAGACAGGTGAGCGAAATGATCATAGAAGCAGGTCTGGGCAAGGGAAAATATAATGATCAGACAAAGAAAGTGGATAAAAATCGCCAAGGGAGGTTAAAGAGAATACCTCTACGACAGGCCAAAAACCTGTAAAAGACTTGCTACTCAGAGAAGTCTTATCTAAGCCTTGGTAGATGTGAGTCAAGATGGCCCCATTCCAATTGTACGAGTGATGAAGATCCTCAGTCAAGTGAAGAAATCTGGGATCGATTCTCTCACTCCCATGACAGAAAAGAAATGAACCGAAAGCGTAAGTGATCATTGCCCGTGCTTTATGAAGGGCTTCTAGCTCGGTGGTAGGGATGACAGTAGCGAAAGTGTTGTGAAATCACCGCATTTTCACCTAGCTACTTTGAAATTTACTCTCAGGTGAGATGGCTCCCACAAGCTGCATCCAGTCATTAGGGGTAATTGAAGTAAGAGAGCCTGCATGGGGAACAACTGCCCCGTGGAATGGAAAGCCTATCTACATATATATGTCCAGGGCAGTTATCCCCCATTCACCACAAGGAAGTTGAAAGGTGTGGGTCTCATCCCTCCACCTCTCACAAAGGGCCGTGAGTAGCATGCGGTTGGCATTATTATTGTGGAAACGCAATGTAAGAAGGCCTATGAAAGGAGTATTGGCCAGAACACGTTCAAGCATCGGTTGTGGTTGTTCCACCCAGTTATCCCAGAGGTCTCGGGTACCCCAACCTTTTATGGAAGGAAGATGTTGGTGTTCTTTGGCTAGGGAACACATATGGTCCCCTCGACGTACAATGAAGCTGGGTCGTCCTCACTAACCGCTCTATGCCCCCTCGTATTGTCCACCATTAAATCCTACAAGCTTGGCAAGGTAAGCTCCTATTCTTCACCCGTTAAAATCCAAATCTTTATCTAGGAAATCCATGGAGTTGGACTTACATGATTCAAATGCAAAAGGCCAATGTCCAACTCCATATGTTGCCTTGGATATATGTTGGGCCCATTGAAGGGAGTAAGGCCCACCTTAAAGAAGGTTACATGTCATGCCCTAGATGAGGAAATTCACCATCCAAGGACACATTTTGGACAACAAACGCACTCAAGTGCCATGAGATCAAAGTGGGGCAAGAATTAAGCTTCATATGAGAAACCCCTTTTCAAAGTCCATGTGTGACCAAGGTTTAGTTCATTTTCTGCATCAAGGCAATGAGACTCATTTAAGATATTTCCATCTTTTTACATATGTACATGGACAAATGGGGAATAGGAAGGAAATTGGTCCCCAAGAGGAACTCAAATGCGCCACCTTAATGAATGGAAAGTGCACATAGCCCACTTGAAGAACGATAAGAATCCACTCTTGGGTCAATCATAGGCAACTTATGTGCATCATCTTGATAAATGTTTTGGCTATGAGAATACAATGCGGTGGTCTACCCACAAACATATGAGTCAAAGAAGCCAATGGTAGAAAATGGTGCACATAGCCCACATGAAGAATCAGGGCTAAAATGTCCATGCAAAGACAAGTTTGGGCAACTTATGTGCACCAATTTCTTTACCAAAGAGAAGACCATTTGAACACAAGAGGGCATGGCTTGATGAGTCATCCAACCATCATGAAAATGGTTAAGAATGATGTACATAGCCCACTTGAAAATCAAAATTCAAAGTGCCCGAAGCATGGGACAAACTTGGGCAACTTATGGGTATCATTCTTTCCCACAAATTGAAAAATCACTCATCTTTGAGAAGGAGGGTGGATGACCCTTCAAATGCCATTCCAAGAGAGGATCAAGGAGCTAAGATTGCATGATAGCTCACTTGAACAAGGATTATCCATTTGAGGATTGGTGAATGTATTAAAGGAAACTCTTGAGTATCACTCTCCTACAACATGAAAAATCACTGAAACTTAGTGAGGTTGTTGAAACAACTCACTCATGGGACTTGTAAATGATTAAGTAACCTAAGTCCTCCATCCATCTAAAGAAAAAGCATGAAGGGGAAGAATCCTACATGCACAAAGTGTGGTGGTGCACACTCGACTAAAAGAAATTCAAGAGTCTTAATGAGGGCCCAAAAGCCCATCTATGTGGAAGGATTCCAAAGAGCCCACCACACTTTGTGCACAAGGATGTACATCATAATCAAGAGATAGTGGAAGATTTGGGCCATTTGTCTATAAAGGCCCAACTAGAGAATCTAGCCCACTTGAAATCCAAATGAGGAATGGGCTAGTCACTTTTGTCCATACACATGTGAAGAAAGAAGGAGCCATCCAAAGTGAGCATTGTGAGCCCAAAACTTGAGGTGGGCCCTACCAATCTCATGGGCCCAAACCTTGAAAAGAAGATGAAATGGAAGAGAGCATTTAAGGAAAGCATGAAAAGGAAAAGAGGGCATGAGGGAGCCCAAAATGAAGTATTGGGCTCATTAAATACACTAAGGGCCATGACTTCACTTTGAGCCCATTCGATACACATATAAAGCCCAACTCCCATAAAAGAAAATAGGATATTTTACCATGCACACTTAATAGACATGACAAAATTACCCTTTACATGCACATGGAAGGAGTATGAAAGAGAAAAAGAATAAGATGAAGCTTGAAATGTCCCTCTCCATGCACCACCTTGAGTAGAGTTTGAAATGTTCAAACGACCAAAAGCTTGGGCCCACCTTAAACTCTCTTGAAATACCTACATGAAGAAAAGAAAGAGAGCATGATAAGAGAAAATGAAAAGGAAAGCAATGAAATGAAAGAAAGGGAGTGGTCGATACCATCACCACTCACCAAAGGGAGACCACCTTGCTGTCTCAAAACTCCACCAAAGCCTCACCACTTGAAAGAGTAAAAGGGCCACCAAAAGGAAGGAAAACTTGAAGAAAGAGAGAGAGTGAGAAAGAAGAGAGAGAGATTGCACACTGGAAGTGTAAGGGATGCCCCATGTTATATAGAAAAGGGGAGGGCACCCCATTACCTAGCCCACTGGCAAACCAGTGGGCAGAGAAGGCTTGGGCAGCACCCAAGGGGCCAGCCGTCCTCCCATCAAGGTGAAACGACCCCTCTCTCTCTCCCCTTGGGAAGAACTCCCCATTGGGAAGGTAGTTGCAAGTGAATCTTGTACCTCCATGTAAGAATGAAGTGATGGAAGAGAAGAATGAGAAAAAGAGAAAGGAATCTCATCAAAATCTCATTTTATGAGAAATTGAGGAGATGTTAGAAGATGATGTGGAAAAAGCTCCATGAGATTTTCAAGAAAAAGAAAAAAAAGAATTGACTTGGTCAAACATTGATCTCAACCATCCGAAGACATGTCCTGATGGCTTGAATCATTTTCAGAAAATACTGAGAACTTCCAGCGCTGATTTCCAATCTGCAAATTTTTGGGTCCGAAGACCTTAAATTACGACGGGATCAAAATCCTGAGGGATTTCTAATAAAAACTGGCATCGATCTTAACTATCAAAATCAGAATCGATGGCTTAGAACATTTTTCAAAATCACAATATATATATATATATATATATATATATATATATATATATATATATATATATATATATCCGAAGACCTTAAACTACACTGAGATTAATTTCTCGAGGGACTTTTTATGCTTTCAACCAAAAACCAGCATCGACCTCAACTGCTCGGATTAAGGTTTGATAGTTCAGATCTTTTCAAAAAAATTACAAAAAGAATGTATTTTTAGCATGTACATATTTTCAGTCCTAAGATCTTAAACTACACTGAGGTTAATTTCTCGAGGGACTTTTCCTGCTTTCAACTAAAAATCGGCATCCACCTCAACCGCTCGGATCAAGGTCCGATAGTCTGGATCTTTTTAAAAAAATCACAAAAAGAATGTATTTTCAGCATGTACATAGTTTCGGTCTTTAGACCTTAAACTATACTGTGATTAATTTCTCGGGGGAATTTTCCTGCTTTCAACCAAAAACCGGCATCGACCTCGACCTCGACCGCTCAGATCAAGGTCCGATAGTCTAAATCTTTTAAGAATGTATTTTCAGCATGCACATATGTTGTAGAATAAAGTTGGTCATCGAAGAAGTCTGAAAGACCTGCGACCGGCGAGCGCCTCTGACTTCACAGAGTTGCAACCAGATCATTCGACTAACGAGCCTACCTGGTCGCATCTCATATATTGCATAGACCTGTGACCCTGTACATTCCTAATATGTGAGCAGGGCTAGTCGCTGGTCGTAGGATGGGAACATTGCCGTCATTTGAGTAGCCCTGCTCGTGGTCATTGAAAGGGGATACCCCTGCTATGTGAGCAACCTGCAAGCAACCCTGGTCTTTGGTCATTTGGTGTGGACGCTCCTTGTATCATAGTCTCAGCAGTCCATATAGGCCAATTTTTGGCTTACTTCTGTTCGTAGCTCCGAACCACAGGGGATCTCCATTAAGGAGCGTATTCAACTAGATGACTAAATCGATTAAACCATCCCCTTACCTAAGAATTAACAGGATAAGCATCTTATCCCCTGAAATCAGCAGTGGCTAGCGTAACAGACCAGATCACCCCGACTTGCATAAATACGTGGTCCCATAGATGGTAAATGAACGAAAAATATACAATCTCTAAATTCACATTTCACACTTCATCTTACGATCAAGTCACATCTGACTTAAGCTTCGGAGGGCCAACGGTTGAGCATCAGCCACCCTTAGTTTTCTTCTTTGGTTTTTAGGTGAGGAGGAGGGTCTTCTTTAAGAGGATTTGCATTCGGGGCAAGAAAGAGATCTGTTACTAGAATTTGTCATCAACAGATTGGCACCGTCTGTGGGAATGTAGTGTTCAATTCGTTCTCACCTCTAATTCTCGTCTCTCATTATGCCTCCTAAGAAGACGACCCATCCTTCCACTTCAAGGCAGACACTACCTCCAGCAGAAGTACCCACCTATGGCAGGGACTCCCCTGAAGCAACCTGATCCACCTGCTTCCACACCGCCAAATTCATTTTAGGATATAGCCAGTGGTTTTGACGATATTATGCGCTTTGTAGGGGATACGCTCCTGACTCTCCAAGCTAGGTTTCAAACCCTCTCTAATCGGTTCGATCAACACTTTCCTCAACCACCATAGGCTTTAGAAGGACCGCTATTACAGCCTACGCCCGCAGCGTCCAGGCATTCCACAGATGAGCCACAAGCTCAGCGAATCCCCCTTCAAATCGTATGCCCTGTGGCAATCAAAATCCAGCCCAATGCCCATAATCTATCGGCTCCAGCACCTCTCGACAACGATGACCTGAAGAACCTAATGTCGAAACATCAAGTTATACTTTGCCTTGGGAAGGGGATCTCAGGAAAATCAAAGATTGTTTCGCCGATATGGAACAACGATATCAATCCAACCTTCCGTCTTTTGCTCTTGCATCGATCCATCGAGCTGAACCTCCCTTCACTCGTGAGGTAATGGAAGCCCCTTTACCTAAAAAATACCATACGCCAAGCATCGCTCCATATACCGATATCGGTGATGCTCTTGAACATTTGGAGGCGTATAGGTCTCTCATGGAGCTAGAAGGATATAGTTTGGAGATTATGTGCAGGGCTTTTTCCTTAACTCTAAAAGACGCGGCATGCACATGGTTTTGTGGTCTAAAGCCTCGATCTATAAAATCTTTTTCTCAATTATCGGATCTCTTCCTCTCACAGTTCATGGGAAGTGTCTGCACCAAAAAGCCTGCATCTCACCCATCAGATCTAAAGCAGCAACATGGAGAAACAATTAAGGAGTTCACAGTTCGATTTACAGCGGAAGCCGTCCAAACTAAAGGTTATACTGAAGACAAAGGTCTCATTACCCTTACAGCAGGAATCACAAGCAAGAAATTTGATTCACCCTGGATAAAAATCCTCCTAAAACCATGAGTGAATTCCAGGCCAAAGCTCAAAAACATATTAATGTTGAAGAAGTTGCTTTGGCTCGTCATGGTATACAAGGGAAGAAACACAAATCTGAGGAGATCTCTTCATCTGATAGGAAATATCAACGTGATCGGTGGGATCACTCCCCTAAGAAGCCTTACTCCAGTAAGTATCGCAACTATACACCTCTCAATCAATCTCATGAAAAAGTGTTAATGGAGATAAAACATAAATCTTATGTTAAATGGCCTCCAATGATCAAATCAGATCTTGAAAAAAGAGACAAGAGGAACTTCTGTTATTTTCATAAAGATCATGGGCATAATACCCAAGATTGCATATCTCTAAAAGATCAGATTAAACTCTCATTCAGAAGGGACATCTCTGAGATTACGTTGCACGATAAGATCGGTCACCCAAAAGAACCGATACCTCATCGCATCAAGCACGAAGAAAAAAGTCGCCACAACATCATCCTTCACAGGAAGATGTTGAACCTACAGGTGACATTCGGACCATTGCTGGTGGTCCAGCTTGAGGAGGAGATTCCCAAGCCTCAAGGAAAGCATATGCACAGAAGGCATGTCAAAAACCTCAACACATTTATTGGCTGGAAAAATCATCTGATTCGTCAAGTGCCAGCCATCACCCAATTTCTTTCTCTCTTGAAGATGCTAAAGGAATTCATTTCCCTCATGAGGACTCCATCTTGGTCATGTTCAAGGTATCAAATTATTTAACTCATTGCATTATGTTGGATACAGGTAGTCCTGCAAACATCCTTTATCTTGAAGCTTTCAACAAAATGAAACTTGCCAGAAATTTACTCAAACCTATCTCCAGCCCCCTCGTTGGTTTTGGGGGCAAAGTCGTAACACTGGAAGGGAGAATCAACCTTCCTGTCACCTTTGGTGAAAGTCCAACCAAAATCATTGTGTTCATCAACTTGCTGTGGTCGATTGGAAATCAGCATACAATGCTATCTTAGGCCGACCCTCGTTCGCCAAAATAGGAGCAGCTTTACACCCCCTCTATCTGTGCATTAAATTCCCTACTCCAAGTGGAGTAGGAGTAGTACGAGGGAACCAAAAGGAAATTTGAGCATGCTACAAAATTGTGGTACAAGACCGAAAGAATGTCCAAGCAGCTCCTATCATGACAATTACGGGAGATCAAGCGAATTCCCCGATAGCAACAACATTGGACTCGAGGGAAGACGTACATCAATCAGGAACTCCCGAAGAAGAGACAGTTGAAGTCCATCTATCTAAATATGACCCTTCCAAGAAGGTCCACATCGGATCATCTCTAAGCTCTATCTTTCGAGCGAAACTGACCAATTTCCTGGTCAAATATCAAGTCAGTTTCATGAAGATATGTCAGGTATTGACCCTAACGTTACGGTCCATCGTCTAAATGTTAATCCGAAGTTCGAACCTATTCATGAGCATCAACGTGCGTTCACAGCTGAAAGGTAAATGGTGATTAAAGCTGAGGTAAAAAAATTACTGGTCGTCAACTTCGTCAAAGAGGTCGATTGCCTAGAGTGGGTCACGAACGTTGTTCTCGTCCATAATGCCAACGGTAAGTGGATGATGTGTGTAGATTACTCCAATTTGAACAAGGCATGCCCGAAGGATAGCTTCCCGACTCCCCGCATCAACCAATTGGTTGATTCAACAGCAGGACATGCCTTGCTCAGCTTTATGGACACCTATTTTGGTTACAACCAAATCATGATGCATCCACCTGATCGTCAAAATACTTCTTTTATCATTGATCGATGTCTATATTGCTATAAAGTAATGCCTTTTGGTCTTAAGAATGCGGGGGCCACCTATCAACGCTTAGTCAACAAAATATTTGCCATGTGATCGACAGGAATATAGAAGTTTACGTCAATGACATGCTCATAAAAAGTGTCATGGCCTATGATCATCTCGCAGATCTCCGAGAAGCCTTTGATCTGATGAGGGAGTATCATATGAAGTTAAATCCAGAAAATGTGCTTTTGGGGTCTCTGTTGGAAAATTTCTCAGGTTCATGGTTGGTCAACGAGGGATTGAAGCAAACCCTGAAAAGATAAAAGCCTTGATTGAAATGAAGTCTCCATCCACTCTCGAAGATGTTCAACATGTTAGTGCACTTTTCTGTGGCATACTAGTGCACCTTGTTTGTCAATCACTTAGGTCAGTGGGTCTAGTGTCGGTTGAGCTTAATGAAGACGAAGACTCAAGACTCAAGACGGATCAGATGCATCAAGGAAGAAGAAACAGGTAAAAGTGATGCCTTAGTGTGCCTTGCCTTGACCAAAACCTAACCCATAACCTCTTAGATGACTTGGACCAACTAGGTATATCTTTAGTCATCATCATTAGTCTTAGAACTCCATGAAAAATATGATAAGTTAGACTAATTAAAGAGGTGGAAGCTGCTTGTTGGGGCTCAAATTTGCACCCGTTATAAAATGACATCCCATGGTCTAGTGGCAATGATTTGGATGAGTTTCGAGGCCGGGAGAGCCCCGAAAATGACTGCACAACATTGATCGCTTGGTAGCCACCAAAATTCATAAACAGCATTTTGGAGCGGAACTGGACATGCGCTTCACCGCCAAATGATCTGAAATGTCCTAAAATCCTTAACCTGCAAGTTTCGAAGTCATTCGGTGCATATTTTTACCTGCGCACCTCGAAATGCGTTTCGTCCCTGCCCGGAGCTGACCAAAAAGGTCCGTAAGCCTACAGCTACCATTTCAGAGTGGAACTGGACATGCGCTTCACCGCCAAATGATCCGAAATATCCTAAAACCCTTAACCTGTAAGTTTCAAAGTCATCCGGTGCATATTTTTACCTGCGCACATCGAAATGCGTTTCATCCCCGTTTGGAGCTGACCAAAAAGGGTCCGTAAGCCTACAGCTACCATTTCAGAGTAGAACTGGACATGCGCTTCACCGCCAAATGATCCAGAGCACCCCAAAATCCTTAAATAGCAAGTTTGAAGTCATTACGATGCGTATTTCCATGCGCGCGCTCCCCGGAACAACGTTCCTATACGACAAGCCGACCTGGAGGCTCCAAATTAGGAAGGAAGTACCAAAATTAGCAACATCTGGACTTCCACACCCCATCTCGTTCATTCAGGAGAACAATCCTAGCCTAGAAGTGGCTTGGCGATAATGAGTGCATGTCTAGAAAAGGTAGCTGTCCTTTGGAGGTCCCTCGTCGGAGCTGAAATGCTGAAATTTTCTAAGTGCTGGAATCCTGAAAATTTGGCTAAGCGCCGGGAAATGCGCCGGTAAAGGACATGCGCCCGGATCCACCACATGTGCTTGGCTGCTTTCTGCCACATGCGCTTGACACTGTTTTCTACCACATGCGCCGGGAAATACCCGCCGGACCGGACCCGAACCCGATTATCCCTTATAAATAGTGAAGTCACTTCATTCATCAGCACGAGATCATCCCCCGCCGACCTCAGAGTGATGTAAACACCACATGTGCTTACTTTCTCTCCCCTCGCCGGATGCCTTGGCCGGAGTGGATTCCCTCGTCGGAAACCCTCGCCGGAAAGGGATTTCCTCGCCGGAATCCCAAGTTCAGGAAGAAAATCCTGAAATTTTCTAAGTGCTGGGCACATGCGCCGGCATATCCCCCACATGCGCCGGCTTTTCTGGCCAGAAAATCTTGAAATTCCGCTAAGTCTGGGAGGGACATGCACCCACTTCTTAGGTCCAGGCGCATGTGCACCACCACATGCGCCAGGATTGCTTCTCGAACACCCATTTTTCATGAAAACGAGGCCACATGCGCCCGGGAGATGCCACATGCGCCCGGATGATGACCACATGCGCTTGACAGATGATACAACACCACATGCGCTTGTAAAATGGCCACATGCGCCTGTACACACTCCCCCATGCGCCTGGATGCTGATGGGAGGAGTGGACCTTCCGTCGCACGGCCCGCCTTCGTCTGAGATCGGATTTTGATGAAACCGCCTCTCCTATATGCGTCTCGATGAGTTCTATCCATCCACCGGATCAAATTCTCCAAAGGTCAATGATAAGTGGCCCAAATCAGTGTTTCAGTCCAAAATGACCAACACTTAGCCAATTTGGTGGCTCTGAAAATCCCTCCGAAAGAGCCGAAAACGGCCTAAAACGAGAAGAATCGGGCGGAATTGGACCGAGCCCGAGAGGGAAACTTTTCTTCTACTTGACATGATACACCATAATCATGTACTGCGATGAGGTTATCCGATCTCAGGACTCTCGAATACCCTAATCAAGCGGTCAGCAGGCCGGCTACTTAGTCATTTTCAGCCCTAGGAAGTGCCCTGTTGGCCCCGGAAATCGACTTCTGCTAAGCAAATTGAAATACGATCGCACAGTGATCTTCGTGGACGTAATCCGCCCCTGTTCAAAGATGGTTATCGATAATATTCATCGATTTCTCTAATCAGACCGTAAGCAGGTCCACTACTTAGTCGTTTTCAGCCCTGGGAAGTGCCCTGTTGGCTTGAGAATTGACTAGTGCCAGTTGAAATCAACCGCGATCTCAAAGACGCCGAGGCAAAGCTGAAGTATTCAGGCTATCCAACAGCCGAGTCAAGCATTCACGGGGCACCGATCCCCATTATTCATAAGAAATTGGCATATGTGGGTACCCGTTGGACCCTATACTTAGCCACTTACAGGTATCGGAGATAGCCGATCCAGCCCATTGAGTTTGGATCCTCAAAAGATCTTGGCTCGACAAAGCCTATCTGATCCCAAATAGATCACTGAAAATACTCAGAAGAAAGAGTGTTATCGAAGACGAGTCGCCCGACTCCAGAAGAAATACATTTACTTTACTGTACAAAGCTCTATTCATCCCGGATAAAGGTCCTAGGCTAAACCTAAGGGGTTATGGTTACCACGAGAAACCACAAACAAGGAGTTCTAACTAAGCTTGAAACATCTTGCTATGGACTGCCACTATGAAAAAGACAGTCGATGCCCTACCCATCGACAACGGGTCCGTCGGTTGAGTTGATGAGGTAGTTGCGGATTGCTTTCCTAAGGTCACACGTCATAAAAATACGGGCGCGGGCTTTAGGTTATGCCGACCAACATTTCGAGGTTCGTGTATTCCAGCGATCACCTGTTCACAGTAACAGGCGCGGGCCCAGAGTTGCACCACTCGATTAAAACCCTCGTTCGGGAACGTTGCGGAGTGCTTTCCTAAGGTCACCCGTCATAAAAGTACGGGCACGGGCCTTGGGTCATGCCGACCAACATTCGAGGATCGTGTATTCCAGCGGTCACCTATTCACAGTAACAGGCGCGGGCCCCGAGTTGCACCACTCGAATCCTGACAGTCTCTCAACCCGGACAATCCGAAAGAAAATGGGACATAGACATCCGGCGTGTCTAACAAATGTGGCTCAGTCCATAACAAGAAAACAAAGGTCTACACGACCATAAACTCAAGACCATAATCCCCGGCGGATTAGTCTTTTGCCTTCCAATCAAGGGTGATCAACCGTTGATGTAATTAAAGGCTCGTGACCAGTATCACAACCTGGAATGTAAAAGATCTCAGAATCTCTGGAATAAAATTCGCCTTGCGATATCTCTCTCTTGTGTACACTTTGTGATTGCTTATGATTGTCTATGAATGTCTCTATACTCAGAACTCCCCCAGAATAAAAGAAACACGAAAAAAAGAAAGGACTGCTGACGAGTAGTTCTGATCTTTCTCCCTCTTTTTTTAAGTTCTAACAAACTGGCGACTCTACTGGGGAATCATTCAATACCAGAATCTCTGGTTATTTCTGAGTAAATAGACATTCTGCGATAAATCATTTGCAAACACTAATGTGTACATGGGAAAGGTTACCGCAAGGAGAAATGTTCGGCGCCTTCACGGGCGCCAAACTGGCGACTCTCAACCGGAACGTTCTTCCCTTCATCTTTAAGGCAAAAGAATTTCAAAACTTCGCATAGCATGCATGTAGTTTATACTTGTATGTTTCTGTCTATCCACTGTCGAGCCGTATCGCGATTGGTAAGGTCGCGTCCTTTCTCTTTCCCAAGCGCGCAGAATATTCTAATGCGTGTATGACTGTGCAGAGAGAGAGAGGCAGAGAGAGAGAGAAAGACAAAAAGAGAAAGATAGAGAAGAACCAAACAAATGGCATCTACGATAATCTTCTTAGCAGCCGGAGGATTTTACTTCCCCCATCTGGCAGCAACCTCTGAAGCCGGATGGCAGATCGTGCAGAAGCGCAAGACCGTCAAGAAGACTGAGAACAAGAAGGTTATCCCAGCTGAGACGGAGAGGACAGCAAGGGTGCAGAGCAGAACAAAGAGACAGTGGAAGCCAGTCTACAGGGGCGACGCCCGCGACTCCGGCAGAACTACCGTGTCAGCCAGGCCAGAGTTCTCCTTCACCGATATCGACTTCCCAGCGATACCAAAGACAACATCGTCAGCGAAGATACCAAACAGATCCGCTGTTCGACAGTCGACTAAGACGACGATGAAGACAATCCCTACTGAAGCTGCCGTGATCAAGACGAGGCCGCAGCGAGCGCAAGTCATGATGGTGCAGGTCACCGAAGGAGAGGCGAGTGAGCGATACCCAGAGCTGCCTCCAATCCAAGAACAGATAGATGAGATTATCCAGGTCCAAGAGGACACGGCCAGAGAGATGAGAGAGATGAAAGAAGCACTATTGGCTCTAGTTGCCTAGGGGGCAAACAGAAGCCCAGCCGTACCTACTCAACAGTCTGTGGAGGAATGCCAGGGGGCAGCAGGAGAACCAGCCACCGTCAAACCACAAGCTCGCCCGAGAAACGTTGTGTTCGGACGTGTACCGCCACTGCCGTCTCAAGCCATGAGAGAAGAACTGTCCCAGACAGTTGCGGACCTGATGCGTGAGGAAAGAGAAAAGGGGAAGAGAGGAAAATATGTATACCGGGTGCCGTACTTACCCGAGGTCCACGATCTCCCATTTCCCAACAATTTCAAGTGTCCGGACTTCCCTAGATTCGATGGCAGAGGATTGCCAGAGGAACACATGGCTCAATTCATGACAATGATGAGCAACCTGTCGACAATTCCCCAATACTGTCTCAGATTGTTTGGCTCAACACTCACGAGCAAAGCATTCCAGTGGTACATGTCACTGCCCGCAGGGTCAGTCAAGTCCTGGGAGCAGATGCAGGACTTGTTCATCTCCAAATTCTTCTCTACTGAGCAAGAAGTCTCACTGACAGATTTAGCCTTAGTTCGTCAAAGGCAGGGAGAGTCGGTCGAGAAGTTCATCGACAGGTGGGGGACTATAGCAGCACAGTGCCGGGAACTGCCCAGCGAATCTGAGCAGGTCAAGATGTGCATGCAGGCCATGGATGCGATGATCTCATTTGGCTTATCTGGACACAACTTCTCGACGTTTCGAGACCTCGCTACGAAAGCCCACCTGGTGGAAGGAGCCGCGTCCAGAGCGCAGTTCAAGGCAGAGAAGCCGGAAGGATGATAACCTCTAACTATGTTGATAAAGGAAAGGGTTCAAATGACAGGAAACGCCCAAACGTCGAACGTAGAGTTGAGGCCAGGCCAGTAACCACGACTCATGACAAAGGCAAGAGTTTTCAGAGGCCGCGACATCTCACGATAGAAGAGCGTAATCTAGCAAACGGACCTTATACCTTCGACATGGAAGATCTGGTTCCGATCATGGAACAGCTGGTCGAAGAGAGGTGAATAAGACTGCCAGAATGCACACGCCCGGAGGAAGCGAAGATGGTTGATCATCCCAGCTACTGCAGGTATCATCGTGTGACCACCCACAAGACTGAAGACTGCTTTGTCCTAAAAGGTAAGATTCAACGGATGATAAACGATGGCACCATCAATATGAAGGCGGAAGAGGCGAGCCGGAACACTGCGACAGTGGTGTCTGCCCTCCCTGTGCCAGTTCAAATTCCAGCGGCGAATCCATTCCCAGAACCGGAAGAGCCATGGACACTTGTGAGCAGCAAGAAGATGCTAGAGAACAAGAGAAGACTCGTGGAGAAAGAGAGGAAGATGAAGAACAGAATGAGAAGAAGAAATGTTGGACAAGAACAGCCGGGTGCACAGCCCGTCCAGTGCGCCATGGTCTCAGTGGTCGCTCAATCAGGGGTCAGTGACAAGGACCAAGTCCTAGAGAAAGGAGAAGTCAATGTAGTGGCTCTGCGGTCAGGAAAGCAGGTCGTACAGAGAGAATTTCCGAGGCGACCAGACCCTAGAAGGACGAATGCGGTCATAGGTGAGCCATCAGGGACACCTCGAGAAAAAGAACCGGCAGAAGCAGTCAATGAGCCAGCAGCTGACCAACGAGATCACACTCGAGATAAGGCACCGGTGATTTATGATGTGGTGTCTCATCTGAAGAAGGTTCCGACCCGACTCAACATTTACGATGCCCTGTGCCTTTCGAAGAAATATCGGGAAATGTTGCTCAACGCATTGCTCGATCAAGAAGCCCGTGAGGTCATGATAGCAGAGATCGAGTCAGAAATGGAAGGAATGAAGATAACGGGAACTGGGGATCGACCCGCAGAGCAGGTCATGCAGATTGACCGATCGTCCATGATCACATTCTCTGAAGAAGACAGAACGATCAGCTTGACAAACCACAACCGCCCGTTGATGGTGACAGGTCTCATCCGAGACATAGAGGTCCGAAGATGCATGCTGGACGAAGGATCCGCTGTGAATATTATGTCTCTGAAGACATTGCAACAGTTGGGTTTCAGACAGACAGCACTTCGCCCAAGCGCCATGGTTATCCAAGGGTTCAATCAGGACGGCCAGCGTGTCCTAGGGTCCATTACTATCATGCTGGAAATAGAAGAATTGAGCACCAAAGTCACCTGTCAGGTGATCGATGCGATGACGACATACAATATCTTGTTGGGACGACCGTGGCTTCATCAATACGGCATTATTCCCTTGACATACCATCAATGCTTCAAATACAATAGGGATGGCGTCCAGTATAGAGTGGCGGCAGACCCGAGGCCATACTCCGTTACTGAATCTTTCCTAGCAGATGCACAATACTATCAGGAGAGCGATGGAGCCGAGACCGCCAGAAAAGCCAACAAACCGACAGAGGTGGCACAGGGGGCAGAACCCCAGGGCGAGAATCCAAGACAAGCGGACGAAGCTCCGCGAGTGGTCGCTGAAGCGACAAGGGCTTACAGAGGAAATCCGTTGCAAAGGAAGAAGTTTTATTTGATACCGAAGCACCTCCGGAAGGAAGGGAAGTCAGTGTTGAAACAGATGACAAGCCAACAGATGAGCGTGTTGCAGTCCAGCTTCAATATGCCGGTGCCAAAGGTTGAGAGGATTCGTCCCTTCCCTAAAGCTCCGAGCCAGTTCTACGTGCCGCCGACAATGGGAGCAAGGCATGAGATAAGATTTCAGGCCGGACTCTGCAACCCATTGCAGATCGAAGAGAACGCGAAGAGAACACCGGTAGAGACACCGCCCTTTGAAGAAGAAAGATATAGCAAGGCCAGTAGAAACATTATGAGGAACATGGGGTTCATCTGTTCAGAACCACCAGCTCGGAAAGGCATGCTAGCACCCTTCGGAGTAAAGACGAAGGTATACAGAGGAAAAGAAGCCTTGGGGGTAGGATGTGAGATCAGGCATATTAACATGGTGACAATTAGTCCCGTGTAAGAGGTGAGGTCCGCTGGACCGAATGAAGTCATACAGCCGAGTGCCGCGCCAGAGCAGATCGAAGATGGGGGTCAGCCCACGATAGATGAGCTACAAGAAGTCAATCTGGGGACCACCTAAGAGCCGAGGAATACTTATATCAGTAAGAACATTCCAGAAGAAGAGAGGGAGAGCTACATTCAACTCCTGAAAGAGAACAGAGACGTGTTCGCATGGACCTATTCTGAAATGCCAGGACTGAACCCGGCAATCGCGATGCACAGGTTGAATATCGCGAAGGAGAAGAGGTCGGTCAAACAGCCATAGAGACGCTTCCATCCTGACATCGTCCCGAAGATAGAGGAAGAGGTGAAGAAGTTGCTTCAGGCCGGGTTTATCAGGGAAGTTCAGTATCCCAAATGGATCTCGAACATAGTACCTGTAAAGAAGAAGAGCGGCCAGATCCGGGTGTGCGTTGATTTTCGCAACTTGAACGAGGCTTGTCCCAAAGGTGACTTTCCTCTACCCATCCCGGAGCTTCTGATCGATAGCACATCGCCATATACAACGATGTACTTTATGGACAATTACTCAGGGTATAATCAGATCCGAATGGCTCCAGAAGATGAAGAGTCCACTGCCTTCCGTACATCTCTCGGGATATTCTGTTACCGGGTGATGCCGTTTGGGCTGAAAAATGCAGGCGCCACGTATCAGAGAGCGATGCAGGTAATCTTCCAAGACATGATGCACAAGCATGTGGAATGCTATGTTGATGACCTGGTAGTGAGGTCCGACGGACATCAACAGCATCGCGAACATTTGAAGTTAGTATTTCAGAGGTTGAGGAAGAAGAGCCTCCGCATGAACCCGTTGAAGTACGCCTTTGGGGTGTCCTCCGAAAAATTCCTTGGCTTTGTGATCAGGCATCGGGGAATCGATATTGACCCCGCGAAGATCAAGGCGATCCGAGAAATGCCTCCTCCGAAGAATTTGAAAGAGCTGAAGAGCTTCCAAGGGAGAGCCGCTTACTTGCGGCGGTTCATCTCAAACCTGTCAGGTCACTGCCAGCCTTTCTCTCGGCTGAACAAGAAAGACGTTCGCTTCGAGTGGGGCGAAGCGTGCCAGAAAGCCTTCAATTCCCTCAAAGAGTTACTAGGGAAAGCTCCAGTTCTCGCAGCGCCAATCGAGGGAAAGCCTCTGATACTGTATGTAGCAGTGGGAGAGAACTCACTGAGGGCACTGCTCGCCCAGAAGAATGAAGAAGGGAAAGAGAATGCTCTGTATTATTTGAGCCGCACGCTCATCGGTGCTGAGTTTAATTACTCACCGATTGAGAAGATATGCCTGGCCTTGATATTCGTTGTGAAGAAGTTGAGGCATTACTGTCTGTCATATCAGATTACATTGATCTTCAGAGCAGATCCTATCAAGTTCCTGATGAACCGACCTATGCTGTCCGGGCGTTTAGCCAAATGGGCCCTACTGCTATCCAAGTTTGACATCACGTATCTGCCGTCTCGAGCTGTTAAAGGGCAGGCGATAGCCGATTTTCTAGCAGCCCACCCGATATCGGATAACATGGAAATGGAATGTGATCTACCTGACGACCAGGCCATGATGGTAAGGGTCGCGAAGCAATGGCGGATGTATTTCGACGGAGCCTCCAGAGCTGCAGGATCAGGGGCCGGTGTGATCTTCATCAGTCCTCAAGGCGACTTGTTGCCCTACTCATTCATAATAGTGCCGTCGTGCACAAACAACGAGGCAGAGTATCAGGCCCTCATCATTGGGTTACAGTTGGCACGAGACATGCGAATCCTATCACTACAGGTATACGGTGATTCTCGGTTAGTTGTGGGACAGCTTATGACGGAATATGAAGTCCGCAAGCCGGAGCTGTCATCTCTTTGCCATCAGGCCCGAGCCCTATTCGATCATTTTCGGGACAGTACGATGTCGCACGTCCCAATTGCTGAAAATTCTCAAGCAGACGCATTGGCTAACCTGGCCGCGGCTCTCGCGCACCCAGGGGGCAGCCCACTTCAAGTCACCATAGAAGAAAGGAGAATATTACCATCCCTCACAGCGGCCGAGAATGTCACAAGTGTAAGTCCCGTACATTGCTTTGAGATCACAGAAGAGGAAGATTGGAGAAGGCCATTCTCTGATTACTTGAAGTATGGGTTCTTACCCGAGGATCCGCAGATGCGCACTCAAGTCAGAAGGCGTGCCAGCTCGTTCGTCCTCTTAGAAGAGGTACTGTATCGACGCTCCAGTGATGGAACGCTGTCAAGATGCCTGGCCCGAGAAGAAGTTCATGATACGCTGAGAGAGGCGCACGGAGGAGAATATGGTGCCCATCAAGGCGGACGGAACCTACATCATCGAGTGCGGCACATGGGCTATTATTGGCCCACCATGGTGAAAGATGCGATGGACTACGTCAGAAAATGCCATCAGTGTCAGATGCATGCTGACATCATACATATACCTCCAGAAGAGCTGCATCAGTCAGTGATGTCTTGGCCTTTTGCGGCCTGGGGTATGGATGGGATAAGCCCCATTAGCCCCTCTTCCTCTCAAGGGCACTAGTACATACTGGCGGCAACAGATTATTTCTCTAAGTGGGCTGAGGCTGTGGCCCTGAAGAACGTGAAAGCTAAACAAGTGGAGGGTTTCATCCGGAACGCCATCATCTATAGACATGGTATTCCCGATCGGATCATCACGGATAATGGCACGCCCTTCCGAAATGCCGTGATCGACAAGCTGTGTGCCAAGTTCAAGATCAAGCATTGCTACTCAACACCCTATTATCCTCCTGCAAATGGGCTTGCTGAGGCATTCAACAAAACCATCGTGAAGATTCTGAAGAAAACGGTGGCAGAGAATAAGAAAGATTGGGACAAACGGTTGCCCGAAGCACTTTGGGCATATCGTACTACGCACCGCACAGCAACGCGGGCTACCCCCTATTCACTAGTATATGACACGGAGGCCATCATCCTTATGGAAGTTCAGGTCGAGTCCCTGCGAGTAGCACTTTGGAACTCCTTGACAGATGACCGTAATGTTGAGCTCAGGATGGTTGAGCTCGATGCCTTGGACGAGAAGAGGCTCACGGCACAACAACGGCTAGAGATGTACCAGAAGCATATCTCAACAGCGTATGACAAGCGAGTCAGGGGTAGATCCTTCAAGAAGGGTGACTTAGTACTCGTAATGAAGCGACCGACAGCCGCGCACACTACAAAGAGCAAGTTCGACCCTAAGTGGGACCCGATATGCATCATAGAAGAAGTTTACTCCAATGGGGCCTACCATTTAGTGAATTTCGATGGTGGCGGAGCCGGTTTTGCAATTAATGGCCGGTTTCTGAAGAAATATTACCTTTTGTACATCATATGGGGCCTCAAAGAGAAGGAGATTCAAGTCATATCCCTTGTGTTTAATTCACAAGTTAGGGCATTCAAATGCAAACATAGAGATGACTTGATTCCTCTCTCAATTCTAGAGGTGAGACACTATAACACATAGTTATATCTCTTGTTCAATACCTCTAGAAGACCCTCTAGGTGAATCTCCTAGTTAGGACAAGCTACATACCCCTTGTAGGAGATTCAACCATTCCCTAGCACCTTGGGCATCTCTAATGGAGAATCACATGCAAGGTAGCTGATCTTGGAGCTGAAGCCTTGGCAAAGCGGCGGCATCAAAGATCGGGGGAGCACAAGGGGAGCTGATTCAAGCATGGGAGAGCGAGAAGAAGCAACCCAAAGCAGCGCTACAAAGGGGCTCAATCCGACAAGTAAGGTTGTCTTGTTAGGAGTCCATCCACTCAATTCCCTGTGGGGGTTGAGTGTAGAGTTTGTTTGACAAACTCGACCTAGGGTCGTTAGCCGATCCTTGGCCTATTAGTTGGGCCTAAAATCTAAGGTCGTTAGCCGATCCTTGGCCTGTTAGTCGGCCTAAATTCTGGGACGTCAGCCGTTCCTTGGCTCGTTAGTTGGCCTAAACAAAGTCTCCAAGGGGGAGCCACCAACACGGGTGCAAACGTGTAGGTTGGGAGGAACCTGTAAACTCCCCTGTTGGGTGGATCTGATTTAAAACACCTTGGTTGGGAGGAACTAGATTTAAACTCCCCAGTGAATGCCGGTGTACTCAAAGGGGTTGAGTACTTGAACCGGGAGTGGAGTAGATAAGTAGTCGAACCACTATACATTCTTGTGTTTGTGATTGTTCTTGAGCACATTTCTCTTTATGTATTGTGTTTAATTGGTTAATTATGAATGCTTAGTTAGGAATGCATGCTAGGCACTTGATAGACACATCCACACTCACAAGATGTACTTTCACTACCTCATGTTAACTTGAGCATTTCTTGATCCATCTTTTATAGTCTACATGAGTTGTTTAGAATAGGTTGCTGATTGCACTTATCGTTTGCTAGTCTTTTGATTGGACCCACTTAGGCTTGGAAGCCGAAGTGTTAATTACTTACATAGGTTAATTTGCTAAATTTATTAAGTAGGCGAAAAATTTTAAAAGGTCCTAATCACCCCCTCCTATAGGTTTAGCCATAATTCTAGTTGCTCTTTAAGCTTCCGCACGTGTATGCATAGGGTGTCGTGTTAGAGTACCCAACGCAATTTCACAATGATTGGCTGGTCACATTGTGTCATTAAATGGGTTTATTTCGCGTGCCTCTGATAAATGCCTCCCCTTTTTTAAGCTCCTCCGTACTACTACAAAAACCAACTGGATATGGACCCAACAATGTGAGGAGGCATTTCAACAACTGAAATAATATATGAGTACACCCCCCATCTCATCCAAACCTGTTCCACATGAGCCGCTTTTTCTTTATTTATATGTATCTTCCACGACCATTAGCACCACCTTAATAAGAGAAGACTCTAGGGTACAAAGGCCCATTTATTATGTCAATCGAGCAATGGTGGATGTTGAGACTTGATACTCTGATATGGAGAAACTTGCTCTAGCCTTAGTAACTGCAGCCCGGAAACTACGACCTTATTTTCAAACTCATTCTATATTAGTGCCTACGAATCATCCTTTAAAGAAAGTCCTTCAAAAGCTTAAAGTATCTGGACAGTTAACTAAATGGGTGATCGAGCTCAGCGAACACGATATTACTTTTTGCTTGCGAACGGCCATGAAGGCCCAAGCCGTAGCCAATTTCATTGCCGAATTTACATATTCAAACCCCACTGATCCTATCTCCAGCAATGACCCAACGACCAGCGAGCGGGCACCCTGGTCGTTTTACGTAGATGGATCATCATGCTCCATTGGCAGGGGAGCCGATTTGATCTTAATCGCTCCTGACGGGTCATAATTCTAATATGCTTTGCGCTTCGATTTTCATGCCTCTAATAACGAAGCAGAATATGAAGCCTTAATCGTTGGTCTCGAATTAGCTAATGTGCTCGCGATAAAGAACCTGTTTATTCACAGTGACTCTCAACTCGTAGTCAATCAAGGCTCGACATATTCGAGGCGAAAGAAGAGCGAATGGCTTTGTATAAATCTCAAGTACTTATTCTACTCACTAAACTGAGCAAATATGAGATAATTCGTATTCCTCGTGAGAAGAATAAGCTTGCGGTTCCCCTACAAAGTTAGCTTCTGCACCAGAGTCCGATCTGACGCGAGCTGTTCCTATCGAGCATCTCCATTCTCCGACTATCAATTGAGTCGCTCTGGAGCAAGTTGTCACATTATTTTTATCTCCATGCTGGATGGATCCCATCATCCTTTACCTTTAAAATGGACAACTCCCAGATGATAAAAAAATCTGCACGACAAATTCGCTACCGTGCTGTCAGGTATATCTTACAAAACGAAATATTGTTATGTAAAAGTTTCACTTTACTGTACTTAAGGTGTCTCCATCCAGAAGAAGCAAACCGTGTTCTAGATGAAATACACCAGGGGTCATGCGGTAATCATCTTAATGGACGTTCTTTGGCATATAAAGCAATGAGGCAAGGGTACTATTTGCCCACTATGAAGGCGGATGCGATTGAATTTTTCAAGAAATGTGATAAATGCCAGCGATATTCTCCAGTCCCTCATGTACCATCTGAGCAAATGACGCTGATAAATGGCCCTTGGCCTTTTGCCCAATGGGGAGTCGATATAATCGAACCACTGCCCACCGGAAAAGGCCAGAGCAGGTTCGCAATTGTAGCAGTCGATTACTTCATCAAATGGGTCAAGGCAGAACCTTTGACTACCATCACTAAAAAGCAAACTACTAAATTCATATGGAGAAACATCATATGCCATTATGGGCTCTCCCATACTATAATCTCTAATAATGGGAAACAGTTCGATAGCGCTGCATTCTCCGAGTTTTACGATAAATGGAAGATACGTCATATCCGAACTTCCCCATATCATCCTCAGGCTAACGGACAAGTTGAGGCGGTTAATAAGATTATCAAACATCACTTGAAAACTAAGCTTGATAAGAGTAAAGGTATGTGGCTTGAACTTCTACCTGAAATGTTGTGGGCTTACAGAATGACAACTTGTACGTCGACGGGAGAAACTCCTTTCTCTCTAGCATTCGGTACCGAAGCAGCTGTCCCAGTCGAAGTTGAAGTACCCTCTCATCATATGGAGCACTATGACCCAGCGAGCAACGAAGAGGGTCTGAGGCTTCATCTTGATCTCTTGGAAGAAAGAAGGGACATATCCCGATTTCGAGCAGTAGCTTACCAACAACATATAGCCCGCTATCACAACACAAAGGTCAAACCCAGAGCTTTTCAACTTGGTAATTTAATGCTCAGACAAAGTCTTGGAACACCTGCTTGTTCACTGGATCCAAATTGGGAAGGCCCTTATCGGGGTATCAAGATTGTATGGCCAGGTACATATTATCTAGAAGACATGCAAGGAAGACCACTACGTCACCCCTGGCACGTGAAACATCTACTCCAATATTATCCATAAAGCATTCATGTATTAAGCACATGAATCACGTTTGAATAAAGATAATTTCTTTCATTATGGCAGATCAGCTATAAACCTTATAACTTGGTCGCTGCTCCACTTTGGACCAGAACAACCCTAAAGAGAAGATAAATGTTCTCTTGACTAAGTCTTCTTCTTATTGCAGAGTCAAAGTCTCAATCGATAGATCAGTCCATATCCATGCGAACGTGGTCACCAAGACCCCCCTGATTGAACCTAACTCATTTTCATGGGTTAAGTATTTATGCATTTAAAATTCAAAAAATAAATTCATTACGAGGAGAAGTCAAAATGATTTTCTCTATTCAAAGTCATTCAAAGGAAATATCAAGATTGTTTTTATAATGAAAAGAAGGGAGAGACCAAGATCAACAAATAAAAGTGCTCATTCTTGAGCATCGCTTGGAGGAGGTGCTGCTCTCAGCCTCAGGGCCCACCTCGGGAACCCCTGCAGCTTGGGTAGCTTCTGTTGCTTCATTTTCAGCGGCTGCTCTCTCTTCAGCAGCGACGATGGCTACGAACCTCTTGAACTCCTCCATATTGAACGATGGAGAAATTCGTTGCACCACTCTCAACGCAAAGTCGCGACCAACGTCGTATGATTCATACCGCTCGTCATCTTACAACCGCGAAGTACGAAACTCCATAACTGCTTGGGGCCCCTCTTTAGACACTAATTTAACATAAGCCACTCTCTCCTCCTCCTAGTGAATGGAGTCATCCTTGAGTTGCGAGAGAGTGGACCTTTCCTTCTCCAAGCTATCGCTGACTCTTTCAGTCGCGACTTGCTCTCAACGAGCTGTTCCTCCAGAGAAATCTTGTCTTAGCGAAAGATCTCTCTCTCTTTCTCGATCTTCTCCTTCATCTCCATGAGTCTCACAAAATTCTGATCCAACAGTTGATATCTTTCAGTTATGGCTTGGATCTTTTCAATAAGGATTTTTCTCTCCTCATTCAT
This sequence comes from Liriodendron chinense, assembly GCA_003013855.2. Classification (NCBI taxonomy): domain Eukaryota; kingdom Viridiplantae; phylum Streptophyta; class Magnoliopsida; order Magnoliales; family Magnoliaceae; genus Liriodendron; species Liriodendron chinense. Next base: position 1,053,141 of record ML058437.1, on the reverse strand, counting down.
CTTTGCGATCAAATTCTCGCGAGAATTGATGACCTGATCCCTTCCCTAGATCGCCTTCTCCAAAGTAATCCTCTTCTCTTCGGCCTCATCAATGATATGGCGAGCATCAATAATGTTACGTCTCATCCATATAATGAGGTCCAGACCCTGCTCAAAGATTAAAAGAGCTGTCACCAAAGGTACTAGAATCTCTTCAAAAAAGAAGTAAAAACTAAAGTATTTTTACCTGGATCATCCTCACTCCCGCATCCAGAGAGAGGTCCTCCAGACTAGGCTTGGGAAGAGCGCCAAAAGTCTACGAAGTAATGTTATCGAATATAAACTTGCAAATAGGGTGCAAGTGACTTGGGATAGTGAATTTCCCAACTCCAAACGGCTGAGCCATGACCAGCCCAGCAGCGCTCAAGTCATGAACAGTAGATGGCTCCCGAGCAGGAACCAACTCTCGAGCAGGCGTTGCCTCTTGGTCAGGAGTTAACTCATGAGCGACATCAGGTTCGCGATTCCCTTCACCCGAGGGACAACTTGACCCCGCCTCGTCACCTCTTGGGGAGTTATCGAGGATATCGATGACCGGCTGCTCTGGAGGAACAACTGAAGCACTTACTGCAGCCTTAGGAAGAGGGTCGCATGGTTACGAGCCGCGAGAAGGCTCGCCCGATCGAGCAGATGGATTAGATGGATCGGCCGTCGTTTTCTTTTATCCCTTTGAGGTGGTACCTCTTAGACGGGGTAACAATCCTCTCTTCTCAGCAACATTCACCATGGTGACTTCTTCCTGAGATATTAGTTCGGAAGCAATGAGTCATGGAAGTGAGAGGGTGGATTCGATATTTCTATTGTCTTTCGATAGTTTGTAGACTTTAACAATCTTCTCATGAATCCCCCCTCTCAAATTGGGTCTTCCTTTGGTCGGAATACCTGCGAATACAAGCAGAGCTAGGTAAATGAAGGATCAAAACTATGACAAAATTTATGGAAAAATGAAGATCTACCCACCTTCACAAAAGAAGCGACTGACGTTATGGCCCCCGGGGTTGGACCCTACGTCAGACTCCCAATTTCTGAAGGCATAAAACCACCGTTTCCTCCACCCAGGGTAATTCGAAGTGGGCTTTCCCAAAACATAATTATCCTGGTGCCAGTAGCATAGATAGTACCAACCCTCACTAGAAGGAGCCTTCTTAAGTTGGAACATTTTAAGAAATTTGTCAGCTGTCAAGTCCTCATTTTCGGCTTGTTTCTAGAGGACAAAAGCACTTAGAATAACCCTCCAGTCATTTACGATGAGTTGTCAGGGGGCAATTTTGTAAATACGTAGTACAGTTCAGATAAAGGGGTGGAGAGGCATGTTAGTGCACTTTTCTGTGGTATACTAGTGCACCTTGTTTGTCAATTACTTAGGTCAGTGAGTCTAGTGTCAGTTGAGCTTAATGAAGATGAAGACCAAAGACTCAAGTGGCCCTGCTGCATCAAGGAAGAAGAAATAGATAAAAGTGATGCCTTGGTGTGCCTTAACCTTGACCAAAGCCTAACCCAAAACCTCTTAGATGACTTGGACCAACTAGGTATACCCTTAGTCATCATCATTAGTCTTAGAACTCTATGAAAAACATGATAAGTTAGACTAATTTAAGAGGTGGAAGCTGCTGTAAACAAAACAGCTCAAAACAGCAGTTTTCGATTGATCTCCGATCAATCGGACGTTGGCTCCGATAGGACTCCGATCAATCGGACAGAAGCTCCGATCAATCGGAAATTTTTCCAGCAACCTTGAAAATCCACTGGACATATTTCCAATCAATCGGACAGTATTTCGATCCATCGGAAGGGGTCCGTCTGATCAATCGGACAGTGTTCCGATCAATCGGAATATCTTCCAGAGACTTCACTGGATAGATTTCCGATCAATCGGACTTGTCTCCGATCAATCGGACAGGTCTCCGATCAATCGGACCTTCTTCCGATCAATCGGAGATGCACGAATCTGCCCGTTTTCTGACCGTTGGAAGAAAATCTATTTAAAATGGGGATTCGTTTTTTGAGCTAAGTGAGGGGATTTTGAGGAGATAGAAGCCACCATTGCTAGAGATCATTAGAGGCTCTATCCCAAACCTAAAACAAGTCATTCTCCTTGTGTTTTCATCACAAGCTTGGGCCATTCAATGGTATCTTGAGAATGGACTTGTTCCCTCTTGATTCCTAGGGTTTAGACACCTTGATGATAGTTAAATCCTTTGTCTAAACACTACCTAGGAGTCCATCTAGGTGCATTTCTCTAGGAAACCCATTTCCTACCATTTGTAGAGGTTTCACCATTCCCTAGCACCTTGGGCATCTCCAATGGAGCATCACATGCAAGGTAGCTGATCTTGGAGCTGAAGCCTTGGCAAAGCGGCGGCGTCAAAGATCGAGGGAGCACAAGGGGAGCTGATTCAAGCACGGGAGAGCGAGAAGAAGCAACCCAAGACGGCGCAACAAGGGGCTCAATCCGACAAGTAAGGTTGTCTTGTTAAGAGTCCATCCACTCAATTCCCTGTGGGAGTTGAGTGTAGAGTTTGTTTGACAAACTCGCCCCGGGGTCGTCAGTCGATCCTTGGCCTATTAGTTGGGCCTAAAATCTAGGGATGTCAGTCGTTCCTTAACACGTTAGTCGGGCCTAAAACAAAGTCTCCAAGGGGGAGCCACTAACACGGGTGCAAACGTCTAGGTTGGGAGGAACCTGTAAACTCCCCGGTTGGGTGGATCCGAGTTAAAACACCTTGGTTGGGAGGAACCAGATTTAAACTCCCCAGTGAATGCCGGTGTGCTCAAAGGGGTTGAGTACTTGAACCGGGAGTGGAGTAGACAAGTAGTCGAACCACTATACATCCTTGTGTTTGTGATTGATCTTGAGCACATTTCTCTTTAATGCATTGAGTTTAATTGGTTAATTATGAATGCTTAGTTAGGAATGTATGCTAGGCACTTGATAGGCACATCTACACTCACAAGATGTACTTTCACTACCTCATGTTGACTTGAGCGTTTCTTGATCCACCCTCTATAGTCCACATGAGTTGTTTAGACTAGGTTGCTGATTGCTCTTATCTTTTGCTAGTCTTTTAATTGGACCCACTTAGGCTTGGAAGCCGAAGTGTTAATCGCTTACGTAGTATAATTTGTTGAATTTGTTAAGTAGGCGAAAAGATTTTGAAAAAAGGTCCTATTCACCCCCCTCCTATAGGTTTAGCCATAATTCTAATTGCTCCTCAAGCTTCCGCACGCGTATGCGTAGGGTGTCGTGTTAGGCTACCCGACGCAATTTCAAGGCAGACTTACACCAAGTATGAAAAAATAGTTATACAGGGCCACACAACCCGGTGGTGGAGAATCCGAAGTTTTTACCTCTCCAGGTAATCAGAGAATGACGGAGTCAGGGATCCGGTATCTCTCCCGTAAATCAATTAATCATTCCTCCGTCATTATCGAAGGATACCCGGACGCAGAGTATCTCCTCGCAGGGACCCTTGCGTTGTTTGAGGAAGAGGAATCCGGAGTTTCATCCCCTAGAGGGACAGCTTCATCATCGAAATCTCTCACCATTTTCGTTCAAGGAAGAAAGCAAGAAAAGGGGAGGGGAATACCTCAAAAGACAAAAGCCAGAGACAGACAGAAACAGGAAGAGAAAAAGGGAGGATTTTTTTAAAAATCTTCAGTGAAACTTCAAAGTGAAGAAACCTCCGCAGTCTTCGGATATTTATAAGCAATCATTCCTTCAAGATTCGAAGGACACGCGGTGACCATTCGTTCGACACGACAGTCGAACAGGCACAGTCCTTAACTCCTGAGACACGTGGCTAGTGCCGCTTCATTTCCTCTTGGTTGAAAAGATACGGAAAGTTAGTGCTCATAAATGCGGGCTCAATCACGTACGGCTTCTCTAAAAAATGCATTAGGCGGTTACATGCACAGGCAAGTCCTTCGCTTAACTCCTCAACGCTAAGGACTTGGGGGGCATCTGTTGTAGAATAAAGTTGGTCATCGAAGATGTTTGAAAGACCCGTGACCCGCGAGCACCTCTGACTCCGCAGAGTCGCGACCAAATCATTCGGCTAATGAGCTTACCTGGTCACATCTCACATATCGTATAAACCCGTGACCCTGCACATTCCTAATATGTGAGCAGGGCTGGTCACTGGTCGTAGGATGGGAACATCGCCGTCATTCGAGTAGCCCTGCTCGTGGTCATCAAAAGGGGATACCCCTGCTATGCGAGCAACGTGCGAGCAACCCTGGTCTTTGGTCATTTGGTGTGGATGCTCCTTGTTTCATAGTCTCAGAAGCACATATAGGCCGGTTTTAGACTTCTTTTTCGTAGCTCCAAACCACAAGGGATCTCCATCAAGGAGCGTAATCAATTAGATGTCTAAATCGATTAAGCCATCCCCTTACCTAAGAATTAACAGGATAAGTATCTTATCCCCTGAAATCAGCAGTGGCTAGCATTGGATCACCCCGACTTGCATAAATACATGGCCCCATTGATGGTAAAGGTACGAAAAATATACAATCTCTAAACTCACGTTTCACACTTCATCTTACGATCAAGTCAATCTAACTTAAGCTTCAGAGGGCCAACGGCCGAGCGCCGGCCACCCTTAGTTTTCTTCTTTGGTTTTTAGGTGAGGAGGAGGGTCTTCTTTAAGAGGATTCACATTTAGGGCAAGAAGGAGATCTGTTACCAGAATTTGTCATCAACAACATAGTTTCGGTCCGAAGACCTTAAACTACATTGAGATTAATTTCTTGAGGGACTTTTCCTGCTTTCAATAAAAAATTGGCATCGACCTCGACCTCTCGGATTAAAGTCCGATAGTCAGGATCTTTAAAAAAAATCACAAAAAGAATATATTTTAAGCATGTCCATAGTTTCGGTTCAAAGACCTTAAACTACATTGAGATTAATTTCTCGAGAGACTTTTCCTGTTTTTGACCAAAAATCGGCGTCGACCTCGACTGCTCGGATCAAGGTCCGATAGTCCGGATCTTTTTAAAAAAAATCACAAAAAGAATGTATTTTCAGCATGCACATAGTTTTGGTTCAAAGACCTTAAACTATACTGGGATTAACTTCTCGGGGGACTTTCCTGCTTTCAACAAAAAATCGGCATCAATCTCGGCCCTTCAAGTCAAGGTTCGATGACCCGGATCATTGCAAAAATACCAAAAATATTTTAGCTTTTCATAAAAACCAGTACCAATCTCGACCACTTGAGTTAAAGTCTGAAACTTTCTCAAAATAAAAAAGATTCACCATCATTTTTAACTGCACAAATCTATCCCCAGCAGTCCAAAGACCTAAAACTACACTGAGATTAACTTCTCGGTGGCTTTCTTTCCCAACCTATTCCGGACATTGCTAACACTTGATCGTATGGGTGTCCGGAGTTTTTTAAGCAGGTAAGGACTGAGGCAGGTAGAACCCCGCGATCCTATTCGTGTTGAACGACCGTGCTAGACAACCTTGATTTGGAAGTTGCTGTTGAATCTAACGGATGTTCCCTGTTCCTAAAGCTCATGAAGGGGATTAAGGCAGTTGGGAGGTGAAGCGCACCCTCATGGAATTGTGAGCAGCATAAGACCCCAAACTGGATTGACAAAGGGAAATGTGAGGATGTGGCTCATTTTGTGGCTGAAGGAGTCCGTCGGACGATACGTGGTCTATGTGCATTGCACATAGGAACAGGCAACTTTGCAGGTGTGTTGACTAAAAACCCTCAACCTCTTCATCCGAAGATGTAAAACTACGGCACTAAACTGTGTGAAACTCGTCTTGCTCGCTGACGTAAAATGGATCTGGTGCCTTACCAGCAGTAGAAGCTAGAAATGGACGAAAATTCCATACCTTTCCCTGCATTTCAGAAAATCCAAAAAAATACCAAAACATTGCAAAATCAGCTTTCAAAAATCGTAAAATATTTTCCTTGCTTTTAATAAGATCGATTTTCATCCTGACCACTCAGGAAGAGACTCGAATAAGATATTTACAAAATCAAGAAAATATTTCCCTTGTTTTTAATAACTGATCTTCATCCTAACTACTCAGGTAAAGATTCAGACCAAATATTTGCAAAGAAATCACAAAAATTGTCACTATCCCTAGCAAAGCATTTCAAGAGTCTCGAACTCCGCTCACTCACTTCACAGTTTGGGATGACGGATCTGATCACCCGCAAATTGGAATCTTGACCAAAACTGGCGACCAAACACCATCCCAATCACATTCATTTCCCAAAAAAGCATCTTGAGGTTACAACCTATAACCTCCCTCATCCATCCCCATCAGTAAAGAAACAGAATCTTGGGACGATGGACCTGATCGACCACAGGTCAAGATCTTGACTAACCCGCTGACCAGACATCCGCATAAAAAAGAAAAATATCCAGGGAAGCAAAATCCTATAAGCAATAAGCTCAAAGTTCTCCACCATCCCCAGCAATAGCCAAATCATTGAACAGAAAGAGAATGAGCCAAACCATGCATCCATCATCAAATATGCTTCTACATGCATCAGCATCCATCGCATCAATCATCATGTTTACCTACTTTCAAAATAAAAGTCGGTAAGCCAAAGACCCCACATGCATCTCTAGTGGAGGTACGTGCAAGCTAGATTTCATTTACAAAATAAAAAATACCTACATATATTCCTATTTGTAAATAAAAACCCCATGGAGTATCACTCCCCAGAGTGGGTATCTTTTCAAAATCCAAAAACATTTTCCCAGTAGAGCGTTCGCCTCTAAAAAACTAAGAGATCTTCCATATCTCCAGGTAGGAGCCGACACGAAATCAAATAAGATCCGATGTCTCGAGGTTTTCCTGAAAACCATCGGATCTAATGCACTCAAAATACGGTTGAACTAAACTCCAGTGTCAGTGCAGTCATACCAAATGCCAAGATACGAAAAGATGAGAGATAAAAGGCTTGGTCAAAGAAACCATCTGAATAGTGGAAACGATGAATTGTAACACAAGTATCAAAACCAGAAGATTGGGTGGAATCACATGCACATACCTAGGCATGGATGCCTGAAGTACCTTGATTGAGTCCAAGTCAGAGTAGTGGATTACCCGAAAGGCCGTGCAGACGCAGGGCAGCTAACCACTTTGACAGTCAAGCGAAACAAGTACTCCTGGAGTGATTTGGAAAAGTAACGAGCCAATCAATCACAGGGTCAGTAACCTCATAAGACAATAATGGACGCAGAGGCTTTACTATAACTTTCCGATGTTAGTACCGATCGAGAATGAAATAGTTGCGATTCGGTACCCAGGTTGCAGCTATGTAGGGACAATCGCAACGTTTTCTCCAAACTCCCGCGGTATGTGCGAGTTATCAATTTCGAGACAATCAACTGACACAGATACAAAGGTAAGCAAATATTTCAAACCACAATCTATAAATGACTAGGTCAGAAGTGGGGAGTCCACTCGTTTTGATATTCAGTTGCACGCAACCTTTGCCAAAGAGGGGTATCTATAGACACCCCACCTTCGACTATAAAGCTGGTTGAGATAGATGAATGAATGGAGGTCCATACCCCTAAACCCCATGTCCAAACCCAGCCAAACTCACCCTTGCAAGCCCCAATCCATAACCCAACACAAGCCTGAACCCAGTTAACTCAATCCTAAACATCAGCCCAAAAAACCCCCATAAGAAAAATCAATCCAAAAATCCCAAAAGAGTCAAACTTGGTGAGTCAACCCGCTGAGTTAAATCACCGGGTCGGTCCAGCCCCTGCACCTAGTCGACTCATCTTGTCAAAACCCACCCTTTTAACCCAGTCAACTCACCTAGTTTCGAGCCACAGCTTCGGAGCAACTCCGAACCTCGGACCTGTAGCTTTTTTGCTTCAGGTTCTGTGCCCGTATGCTCCGAAGCTGAACCAGCATGTTCGTACGGGCGGCCCCCAGATTATTTATGAAGCTGCCATCCTTCACAGCTATAAATACCCCATTTCCCCTCCTATTTCAGCATCCTCAACTTCCAGAGAAAACCCATAGTTTCAAATCCATTTCCACCCTTTTAGTCCATTCCTCCACCAAGGAGAACTATAGGTTCAGCCTAGCCTGACCCTGGTTCAAGCCTCTCAAGCCACCTAAGTTCCAATCTTAGCCACTCAAAGCAAATCCTTGCGATACCTCCGTCCATCTAGTTACTCTTATATCAACATCATCTCATTCGCATCTACCATAAGTGCAACATTTACTATTATTCCAACCCCCCTGCTTATCATCCCACTGCAAGCACTTTGATTGATCAAATACACAGCATGCATCCCACATAAAGTACCTGTCAGTTCAAGCGTATGCTTTAGGCTTGCCTGTTAATGGAAACCTGCCCATCAGAAACTCTTACTGTTCAGACCTACATTCATGCATCGTATCATTCATGAGAATGTACGAGGATTAAATCAGACTTTCAGGTATTAGTTCAATTTCTATGAAGTAAAGACCGTACCTCGGTACGGGCAGAGTGGGTGCTTAAGACCTTCCCACCCTCTAACAGTGATCCCTTACCTCGAATCTCTGACTACAGATCACAAGGAGTCATTTTAGAGGAAGGAAGCTTCGGATTCCCTTCTCTAACATTTCTATGGGGTCTAGCTGACTGTAGATTTGAAGAAACTGGCTAGTGACAACTCTGGTCTTATACGAACTCATCCAAACATATCTAGTTTAACATGACAACCAAAAAAGCCATCAAGAATGAGGCGAGCCAGTGGCATAATGATGATTCGCGCGTACCCCCTTTTTGAAAGGGAGGGCAGGGGAGCGCGGAATGGCGAGCATCCACAACATTGAAACCATAGTAAAGAGGAAAGAAGACAGAATAATGAAGATAAGTAATATACCAGTGACTTCAGGGGCGTCGACAACGGGTGCGCTAGTTGAAGCAATAGACGTGAACAACACTGGGGCACATTCAACTACTCTCTCAATCGATGGCTCAGGTAGTTTTGGAGAAGACAACACCGCAATTTCAGGAATACTAGTAGTTGAAGTTAGCTCGGCAGTGAGAAGGGCTTCCACGATAGGTTCAGTCAATGATGGTCCAGCAATGGGAGGGATTTCCACAACAGGTTTAGTCGGTAATGGTCCAATAGTAGGAGGTGCTTCTAAGGTAGGTTTAGGTACACTTGTTTCGATATTAGAAGTCAAAACCTCTCGGGAAGCTAGACCAACATCCTCGACCACAACACCTTCGGTATGGGGAAAGGTCAAGGGAGGTACAACCCCCTCTACTACAGTAGTGGCGACTATCTTAGGAATGGTGTCTTGGTCGGCCTCAGTTTTAACCATGGGAACATTATAAGGAGGAACAGTTTCAATAGGTATCTCATCATCCAAATCCATAAAGATAGCTCCTACATTTGTCTCAGGAATAGACCTATCATACACTGGCTCATCATCATTACCCTCTCCAGTGTGATGATCTTCGATCAAATTAGGCTGAGAACTTAGTTCCCCTTCTTCCTTGATGACACCTGCATCACTGACCGGAGTATCGCTAGCAGCCTCAAAAAGTTGTTCTTGCAGTCTCTCAGCGTTGTATAATTTCCACATCTTGCTGATCTTTTTGCCTCCGTAAACAGCCAAAGTACGATGAGCAGTCTTCACTCGAGGACCAGTCCACTCAGGTGATAACTCGTCATTGCTATCCACAGGAGCAAAACATCTGGGCAAACCCCCTTGGCTCCTCTGACCACTTTTCGATGTGATTCCTCCTCCACCATCAACACCGTCATTACCTCCACCATCACCATCGTTGCCATCACCACCGCCATCTCCACCACCATCACCATTCCCACCATCACCACCACCACCACCACCATCATGATCGTCACCATCACCACAACCATCTCCACCATCATCATTATCATCATCATTGTCACCATCTCCATTCATTACCATCATTACCCCTTGGAATATTACCTTCCTGGGGTACTTCGTGAATATTCCTGAGAGACAAGAACTCTGGCCCCTTTTGCGTGATATTTCGCTCCCCATAAGTGATCCAACCTTTCAGGGTATGTTTGGGCTTCTCGTGGTCAATTACCACATTCATAGAAGTTGTAAACCTCTATGTACTCGGCATGGCAGGCTGGTGAAGATGCTCCGACACATATCCAAGTCCATCGACAACAGCCGGATTAATGATCAGAGGCGTAACAAAGATGGGATTAGTGACATGAAGACCATTCCGGATCAACGAATATTGGTGGGCCCATCATTTCATCCACCCAAAGGAAGCCCCAATGACACTCTTCATCTCGGAGAGCAAAAGAAAATCAGTCCCGATTAGCAGGAGCTATTGCCACATCCATTTCTAGTGAATGGGCCCAATACCATATGCCCGCTACTCACACGTTACTGGATCCAGTGTCTCAGGTACCCCCTAATCATACCCGAACTGACGAGCAAAGCGATTCGGATAGTACGGCTCTCTCCAGAACTTTAGCTCTTCACGCAAAGGAAGCGATGATGGACGAATGGTTGTCAAGAACGAGTGTTCATTATAGTCAATACTGTCGTCGTCCGTGCATAATATTGAATCACTGCTTCTAATACCCGAGAAGTGGAAAAAGTGGACTTCGTTGTACCGAGCGATCTTCTCCTTAACAGTGTTCAGGTTCTGCCCAACCATCTTTCACTTTTGAAAAAAGTAGAGTGGAATCACCCCTCTGAATATAATCCCCAGATTCTATGCTGTACACCCAGGGAAAATATACTCCTAGCCATCCAGACAAAAAAAGCCACCCAAAGTAGGCAGAATTCATACCAAAGGCAGCACGTTCCTTGTTGCTGATGACGCAACCAAAGGCCCGATAAAGAGAACACAGGACCGCGGGGGCTATCGCATATCGTGACCATTCGCCAAGGCTCCTATGATAGCAAAGCAAGACACCCTTATGCCGTCTGCCTGTTTGGAACTCGGCAAGAGTACATAGCTTAGCCAGTATGCTAAGAAATCGGCCAGCTCGCATGTTGGGGATAACTTGTTCGGCCTAGGAAAATTTTCCTTCATCTTAGTCTCCAGAAACGCTTTATCTCCACGATCCTCATCGTAGGTTGCATAATCCAAGCTGAAAGAAGAAAGAGACCATTAATAGAAAAAAAGACAGAATGGAATGCTAGCACACAATTTGCAACAAGATACTTACTCTAAATCATGGCTGAAGTATACCAGCCAGTCCTTAAAGGGGAGCTTGTCCTTGAAACCCCAAAATTGCGGAAGTTCCACAAATAGCTCATAAAAAGACGGAGAGAAGAAACCCTCATTCACCACTTTCTTCTTCCGTGATAACTCGTCATCACTTGGAACCCATTCGTCATAGATCCTCCCACAGATTGAAAGACCTGTGATTCGGTTCAAATCCCAGAGCGAAATGCTCATTTCCCCATATGGTAGATGGAAAGAATTGGTGATAGAGCACAAGTGATTGAGGAATCCCTTGTAAACCCACGGCTCATGGAAAAAATAGCTCGACGTCACCGCAATAGCCTTAAAAAGGCCTACTGCTTTCAGGGCCTCCCTGTGTCATTTTAAAATCCGATTCGCCCAAGCTTTATAGCCAGGATGAGCAATCAGATGACCTCAGGTCTGGAACGCGCCTGACAGCTAAACTTCAGTATCTCCCAGATGATGGAACCTCTAACGGAGAGTCTCAAAATAATGTGTTGGAAAGGGCTGATGAAGATCATGGTTCGGCTCCAAGAAAATCATGATCTTTTGGCCAAGAATAGCTTGACATTTGCCATTCTCGGACAGAGAATAGTCGAGAAATGGTGCAGGAGTAGACGCAAGTATCCACACTATAGAAGTAGTTGGTGTAGCATACATTAGAAGGTTCAATGCTCAGGAGAGAATGATGCCGTTGAAAACTACTAGCATATCTGATATATTCTCCTGTGTAAGGATTCCGTATCGCAAGAGGCGATGTAACCAGCTTGACAGTGGACCAAAGAATCTTCATCTTATCAGACTTAGACTTGGCCTGCTTCTCCAGATACACTTGCTTAGAACCTTTACTGGCCCTCCTCGGGCAACCACGCCTAGTAGATTGGACAGGCACAGACGGGCTCGCCTTACCCTCCTCAGATCCCACTACCTCATCAGTCCGAAAACCATGCATCGGAGCGTACCAAGCATCCCACTCATCTTGCGTACCCCTGTCCAAAGGAGGTGGCAGAGCTCTATCACATAGAATCTTCCGCTGCATGTCCTTCGATAACGTCAAGATGCGTTCATAAAAGTTGAAGGTCTCTGGCGGAAGGAACCATTATGGATTTTGATCAGACAGTCTATTAACTTTCTTCGACGTGGCCGATTTATGCTTATATGGAGTCAATGGGGGGACCTGAAGGGCCAGCTCTGAAAGGATCACTAGCCATTACGATCTACAAAAGCACACAAGAAACTTAAATAGATATGGCCCAGAGTAAAGGAAAATGCATGCAGAAAGGAATCAGCACCCACAAGATCCGAAAGAATACAAAGTAGAGAAGAAGAAAGATACGAATGCCAGATAAATAAACCAGGACCTCGGTGAATTACACCCAAACTAACAAAGAGGGAAATAATGTGACAACATTCATAACCCGATATCATCAATACACATAAAAATAAGAAGAGATGGGAGAGAAGAGGGAAGAGTTTGATCATCATTCATTAACCATAAAAATAATTAAAAAATGCTTTAATTGTCATGATTGTTCAAAGACATCTAAAAGATTAAATTCATCACAAAGTGACACAAAATCAGGGATCTTTTCCCCACAGTTAAAAGAAAATCTCAGCTTTGTAACAGTTGAAGAACCCGAGTCTTCAATTCATCAACTTTTGCTTGTATTCGGATTTCCTTGGAGATCAAGTCCTTCATATCAGAAATGCACTGCTGTATGGAATCAAGATTTAGATATTCCAGCTTAGCCTAACGTCTAGCAGCGAGTATTTTGATTGAAAGCCTCTCGCGCTCCCTCCAACCCTCCCTCACTGACCTCCAAATCCCAGCACGACAGTCCCAAACTTCCTCCGCGTACGGTATGATATCGGCAAGAAGTCTCTCGTTAACCCAGTTCTTTCTCTTCAGAGAATGATACTTGCCCAGTAAGTTAAATAAAGAACTAGCACCGGAGGCTCTGCTTCCTCAAGAATTGCCAATTCCTCCTCAAAGAAAAAGTCGCCAAACAGACCCAACGTATCTTCCTGATATTCATTAAAGATGGAGGCCATGAGGGAGACATTTTGAATAGCCATCAGAAGAGGGCGGGAATCAGATTCCAGCCAGAACAAAGTGCCAGATACTTCGTCAAGCTGAGTATCAAGGGATGACCAAGCATCAGGTTGATCGAGAAAATCGAGAAGCCATCGAAGGCAATCACGGGCAGCGTGTAGAGAAGCACGGCTTCTAGCCATTATCTACTGAAAATAAGATTAGGAACCCGATCTAAGAACCATAACGATTCAATAGAAAGGGGGGAAAGAGAGAAAGCACATGAAAGTGTTCAGATCAAGTCCAAAACCAAGGAAGGCATACACAGGTACACCTAAACTCTATTCAAGATAATCACTAAAACTACGGGAAGATATCATTTTCAGCCCAGCATAGGCCAAAATTTTCAAAGAGTATGAGGCTCGATACCACTTTCGGACAACAATAGTGCACATGAGAACTTATAATGGAAGTATGGGACCCTGTACCCTTCAAAATGACAATCCCTTTTACTATGGGAATAGCTTTGCCTGGCCAGAAAGTAGATATAAGAGACACCATCGGGCTAATCATGCAAAAGGCCCCAAAATAGGAAGATACTAAGTCCAGGAAATTCGGGTGTATCAGGCTTAACACACTTTTAAAAGCATGAAATGCCAAGTCTTGGAATATAGGTGCGTCAAAACTTGACGCACCCCTAAAATGATCAAAATGGCAATTTTCCAAGTCCTGAAATTTGGGTGCATTAAGCCTGACGCACCCCTAAAATGGTCAATAATTGTATAAAGTGTGAAGTTAGATACTTAGGTGAGTCAGGCTCAACGCACCCCAAAATGCCAAAAATCGGCTCAATCCAATATCTAGTTGCGTTAGGTCCGACGCACCCCAAAAAGATGAAATATTGGCTAGGTTGGATAACTGGGTGCGTTAGGTCCGACGCACCCCCAAAGTTCATCAATTCTTCTAAGTCCAATATTTGGGTGCGTCAGGCCCGACACACCCTTAAAATGAGAAAACTCTCAAAAGATTTTGATGAGGGGTGCATCAAGCTTGACACATCCTTTAAATAAAAAAAGTCAGCCAAGTTCCAATACTTGGGTGCGTCAAGTCTGACACACCCTTATAATGACTCAAAATTCCATGATCTTTCAAAGTCCCAATACTTGGGTGCCCGACGCACCCTTAAAATCCAAAAGGTGTCCCCAACTTATGATGAGGGGTGCGTCAAAGCTTGACACATCCTTAAAATCGAAAAATCCCCCAAACATTCCAATACTTGGGTGCGTCAAGCCTGACGCACCCTTAAAATTCTGCCAAGTCCTTATTTGGATGCGTCAAAGCCTGACACACCCAGAAAGTCCCATCACCTGAATAAAAGGGTGTGTGCGACCTTTTTTGGATGCGTCAGCGAATAAAAAGGTGTGACAATGGCAGAGGCAATGAACAATAATGAGCAAGAAATAAATGAAAATAAGACTCTCGTTTATTTATAACAGGGACCCGAAAGTCTGATGCGTCGCATTGAACTACCGCACGTCCACCACGACGCACCGGAGGGGAAACTATTAGGGTCCCAAAAGTTGGTATCCTAAAAAAACAAATAAAATGTGCACGTACTCCGAGAAAATCCCACAAAATACCACTCAATGCACCTAACAATTGAGATTTGTAAAAGATCTGGTACTTGGCCATTTTTCTCCGACGGACCCCACGAATCACCATGATTGGAACCTTCCAAAATCAAGCCGACATCTTCATTATGAATTATGATACGCAGTACATGGCCATTCACTGATGGGCGGGCCCTACAAACCCATAATTTCATAAAACCCAATTGACGCAGACAAAAAGTCCGTCAACGCACCCGTTTATTCCGGTTGACGCACCCTTAAATTCATCAAAATTCAACAAACATTTCAGGGTGTATTGGACCTCTGACGCATGCATAAAATGTTTGACGCATCCAAAAAATTAGGTCGACGCGTCTATAAATTTAGCAAATTCAAAACGAACAATTTCAGGGTGCTTTGGACTTTGACGCACCCAAAAAATACTTTAACACATCCGTAAAATAGTTTGACACACTTATAAATTCACTAGGAATCAAAAAATGATTTAAGGATGCATCGGAGTCCAACGCACCCGAAAAATAGGTCAATGTTCGCTCGCCTCAAGTGCAAGGCTGCGATGTAGTAATAATTCTCGGTAAGATCGAGGTCGATCCATAGGGAAAGAGGTAGACAATTCCAACTACTCTAATAACTAGAATCTAAGAAGTTTAGGAAAATAGTTTTTCACATAAAATAGAAAAATCTGAAAATAAGAAGAACTAGGGCATCAAGGATCCACTTGTAGTAGTTCAATACCAATCCATTCATCCAAGCACAACACAATTAGAATCAAAGTCCTATCTCTCATCTAATTGGAGGATATAACATTCAAGAACAAACAGTCCCACTTAAATCTGAAAATCAGATTTCTAGATCTAATGAAGCACATAGAACTTTAACTTGTAGCCTTTGGAGTAACAGCCATGCCAAGAGACTATGGCATGCTCAAGGGTTACTACAATTCGAATTCAAACAACCCAATCATGGTAATCTCAGAGAATTGCAAGGAACTCATGTCTAGGGTACACAAACTCTCACAAAACTTCTAAAAATCCAAACTTTATTCAAACTAGAACTTGAAAATCCATAATTAAAGTAAAGGGCACTTGAAGGAATGAATTAAAGCATTGAAACAAACTACAAACTTCACCTCTTAGCTCTAACTAAGAGGTTAGCTAAAAGAAAGCATTAAAAACTAGAAAATAAAATTAGAAGAAGAAGAAAACTAATTATAGGAGGCTAGGAAGCCTCCTAGGTCTTGATCTTTTTACTCCCCACGTTGCTAGATGCCTTAGGAAGAGAGTGGAGGTGGCCTTTTATAAGAAAAATCCCGCACAAATTTGAAAACTTCGAGAATCCGCGGAGTCCTTTCACAAATTGAAAATTTAGAATTGAAAATCGGAGTTTCTGGAGCACCTTAGACCTGTCTGGAGACCGGTCTAAGAAGAAAAAAATAGTCCAAAAATTAACTGTAGACTTGTCTGGCTACTGGTCTACAGACAAGTCTAGGGACAGGTCTAAGACAATTTTTCAGATTTTCTTCTTTTTCTCTTCTCTTTCTTTCTTACTTCTTTTCTCCACCTTTTGGCACTTGCTCTATTGATCTTCAATGCATACAAAGTGGCTCTTTTAACCATGAATTGGTGAAATCTCCCTCTCATTCCTACAATCACAAAAAACATGTATTAGATTAGTCTTTAAACATGAAAACCATGCATATAATGTGATGTAATGGGTTGGTAAATGTATAAATTGGAGGCTCAACAGTCGACGCACCCAAAAAATCAACCAAATCCAGAACATCATTTTAGGATGCGTCGGAGCCCCCACACCCCTATTTTTGAGAGGCGTCGAATGCTTTTTGGGGTGCATCATACGTGGCAACCCCTCATTGGTCAGTTTTCGGTATTTTCGGATATAAATACCCCTATGCACTATTCATTTATACACATTAAGAAAGAGAGAGAGAGAGAGAGAGAGAGAGCTATTATCCCCTCGGTATTTAGGATTTTTCATCGGAATCCCTTTCCAAAAGCTGAAAAACTTTTTCGGTCACCGGAATCCCTCTCCGATCACAAGTTTCTTTCACCGGAAGATTACTTTAACCAAATCACCGCAGGTTCGAATCTTACAAAAAATACAAGTGTGGCAACATACCCATAAATTCAGCAAATAATCTCGGGATGCATCGAAGTTCGACACGTCCATAAAATAAGTTTGACGCATCCATAAATTCAACAAAAATAGATGGACAATTTCAAGATGTTTTGAAGTTCGACGCATCCATAAAATAAGTTAGACGCGTCCATAAATTCAACAAAAACAGATGGACAATTTCAGGATGTTTTGGGCTTCGACGCATCTGTAAAATAAGTTTAACGCGTCCATAAAATGGTTCGACGCATCCTAAGTTCAGCAAAACCAATCAGACAATTTCAGGATGTGTCAAGATCTAATGCATCCATAAAATCAGGTCGACGCACTAAAAAATCAGCACGTTTCAGAAAACATTTAAGGGTGCGTCAGACCTCATTTTAAGTGTTTTCAGGCCCTGTTTAAGCCTATTTTGGGTATTTTGAGAATTCTGGACGCAACGAGACAATAAAATAACCCATCTGGGATACCTAATGAGCAGAATACAAGCCTGTGGAGTTCGATCCTATCCAATGTGATGAACGGAGTAGTTTCTCGAAAAGAGGCTGCCAGTGCCCAGGATGAAGTCAATGTAATACTCTTACATATACCATCATAATATGACTTGGGTTAAGGTTCAAAACCAGACAAACGGGATTATGGTTATCGCAATAAACCATACTAAAGAGTTTCAATTCTTCATAAAGTAATTGTTATGAAATCCCACAATACAATAGTCAATGCCCTACCCATTCAAACATCATCCGTCAGTTGGGCTATTCAGGTACATACAACTATAGATCGAACTTCCCGAGGTCACCTGTACAAACATGACAGGCGCAGGCCCAGAGTCGTACCCTCTCAGTTAGAAACCTTGATAGTCTTAGCCCGAATCTCCGGCTAAAACATAGGGCATAAACATCTGACTAACACAAAGATGGCCCAATCCATAACAAAATAAATACAGGTCTCTATGACCACAAACTCAAAGACCATAGTCCCTATTGACTAGACTTATGACTTTTAATTAAGGGTCATTGATCATTCGATGTAATTAAGGGCTTGTACCAGATCACAACTTTGAATGTACAAGATCTCAAAATCTCTGAAATAAAATTCGCTTTGTGATATCTTTCTCTTGTGTACTTTTGTGAATGCTTATGATTATCTATGAATGTTTCCAATACTCAGAACCCCAAAGCAACAATACACAAAAAATGCTATTGAGCATTTTCTAGTTCTAACAATAGTGCTGATACCAAATTACTCAAAGCAACTTGTTATTACCTATTGAACTTAGTTATTAGAATCTCTAGTCATATAGGTTGGGTTCCCATTACCAGTGATTTATCTAAGTGGAACTCAACCCCATTCCACTCGATGTACTCATCATTAACTCTTTGCCCAACACTTTAGTTAGTGGATCAACTGGATTCTCTTTGAACCTTATAAAGTTTATTGTAATTATTTCATCTTAGATTAATTACTTGACTAAGTTATGAATCAGACATTGATGTTTGGACTTTCCATTATAGGTCCTATTTTTTGCCTTAGCTATCGCAGCTTGGCTATCCCAATGCAATGCAATTACTGCTACTGTTTTACCCTACATGTGTATATTTAAAAGAAAGTTTTTCAACCATTTAGCCTCTTCTCTTGCAGTTGTAAGAGCAATGAACTCAGACTCCATCATGGACCGAAATATGTAAGTCTGCTTTTTAGACTTTCAGGATATTGCGGTTTCACCAAGAGTAAACATATAGTCACTAGTAGAGTTGGATTCCATTGAATTTGATATCCAATTTGCATCACTGTATTTCTCTAGTATAGCTGGATATCTAGTATACTTGAGATCATAATTATAAGTCATTTTAAGTACCTCAGTAATCTATTTACGACATTCTAGTGATATTCTCCAAGATTACTGGTGTATTTACTCAACTTACCAATTGCATATACAATATCAGATTTAGTACAATTCATTAGATACATTAAATACCTAATAATACTAGAGTACTTAAGTTGTGATACACTATCACCTTTATTTTTACACAACTTTACATGAGGATCAAATGGAGTGCTTGCACGTGTACAATCTAAAATATTTAATTTTTTAAAGATTTTTTCTATATGGTGTGATTGAAATAAAGTGATTCCATTGGAGTCTTTTACAATTTTGATTTCAAGAATCACATCCACTTCTCCCAAATCCTTCATTTCAAATTGTGAACTAAGGAAGGACTTAGTTTCATTCACCACATCAATGTTAGAACCAAATATCAGCTTGTCATCAACATAGAAACTATAATAATACATGCATTTTCAAACAGCTTGCTGTACACACATTTATCTGATTCATTAATTTAAAAATCGTTTGACAACAATACTTTATCAAATTTCTCATGTCATTTCCTTGGAGCTTGCTTGAGCTCATAAAGATATTTAATTAATTCGCATACCTTATTTTCATGACCTTTTATTACAAACTCTTTGGGTTAGTCCATATAAATCTCTTTCTCTAATTCTCCATTTAGGAAGACAATTTTCACATCTATTTGGTAGATTACTAGATTATGGATAGAAGCAATAGCTATTAATACTCGTATGGTTATGATCTTGGTCACCGATTAATATGTATAAAAAAGTCAATACCTTCCTTTTGCTTATACTCCTTAGCCACAAGCATAACATTGAATTTCTCAACAGAATCATGTGTAACTTATAAATTTTTTACTAGGAGATAGGTCTACAAATTCTCAAGTTTTATTGTGCAATATCAAGTTCATTTTATTATTAAAGGCCTCCTTACAAAATGTTACATTAGGAAAGCTCATAGCTTTGATGTATGAGGATGGATCATCTTCTACAAGGAAGGTGTAAAAGTCGGGTCCAAAGCTTGTCTCAACTCTGGCTCTTTTACTTCTTTTAGGTGTTGAGTCTCCAATTTATACATGATCTAGCCCATTACATCACATTATATGCATGGTTTGCACGTTTAAAAGGGCACATCTAATGCTTGTTTTGTGATTGTAAGAATGAGAGTGGCTTCGCCCAATTGGTGACCAAAAGGGCACATTTAGGAGCCTTTGATGAAGGCCCAAGGTGGATCAGAGAATGATGAACAAAAGAGGGAAGAAGAAAGGAAAGAAAAAAAAGAAGGAAAGAATGAAAAGGAGCCCCACAAGGTGGTCTGACCGGTCAAGACCGGTCGGCCAACACTACTGCCCCCTTCACATGTTGCTGGACAGCCACCCAGATGGGTCAGACCGGTCAAGACCGGTAGGCCATGCAATTTCAGATTTTCAGATTTAAAACAGCAGGCTATTCCATTTTTAGATTTTCAACCCAGTTTGTGGGGTCCATCTTGATGATTATTGTAAATTCAATCCATCAATGTTGAAGATGAGCTCGACGCCGAAATAACCCAAGTGGTTTCGTGTCGATCGGAGCTACGGATTGATCGTGGCGGCCAAAACAATACGAACTGTCTAAAAGGTTTCCAGATTTCAATGTTCAACACTGGAATGGTCCAGGTGGCCCATCATTGATGATATGAAGAATCTACTTTGACCATCTTCTAGAACACATCCATATATGAATAACCACAAAGTTTCAGATCAAAAGGGTGTGTGGTTTGATCGTACCGGTTGAAGAAAGATGGACCATCCAGAAAGATTCAACTGCACAGATTTTATAAAAGGCCTAAGTGTTCTAATTTTCGCACCCAATTTTGGAGTTGATTTGTAAAATCTAATCCATTTATCATCTAGAGGAGGAAGGTTTCTACCACTGTTCAAAATTTGAGATCAATCCGACCTCTATTCACTCTGTAGCGTTGAAAGCAAGATGACTGGTTCTGGAGGTACCCGAATTGTGCGATTTTGAGAGACGGTCGATTATCTGATTGATGGGCCCATTCAGAAGATAATCTTGGAAATCTAAATCATCTATGAGGAAGATCACATTACAAGGAAGTTACAAATCAAATTTGAAGGCAATCCGACCATTGGTTAAGCCATACGAAGCGAAACAAAATCTGTTATGTTGCGGTACTCTTGCTGTATTATAAAAGGAGGTGCTCTCTTCTATTCCAGGGTAGTCAAGGACGTGGGAAGCAAGGAGTTCAAGTCCTACGAGCCTCCTACAGCTAGTTTTTCTTCCTTTTTTTAGTTCTAGTTATAGTTTTAATATGTTTTTTCTTAGTTAACCTCTTAGCTAGAGCTAGAGGTGAAATTTATAGTTGGTTTCAATGCTTTAATTCTTTTATTTCAAGTACCATTTTCTTAATTTTAGATTTTGAACTTCTAGTTTAAATAAAGTTTGAATTTTTAGATGAATTATGAGAGTTTGTGTACTCCGGACATGAGTTCATTGTAATTCTCTAAGATTGCCATGATGAGTTTGTTTAGATTTGAATTATAGTTACCCGAAAGCATGCCATAGTCTCTTGACATGGCTGTTACTTCGAAGGCTACAAATTTGAGTTCTATGTGCTTCATTAGAACTAGAAATTTAATTTTCAGATTTAAGTAGGACTGTTTGTGCTTGAATGTTATATCATCCAATTAGATGAGAGATAGGACTTTGATTCTAATTGTGTTATGCTTGGATGAATGGATTGGTATTGAACTACTACAAGTGGATCCTTGATGTTCTAGTTCTACTCAAATCTCAGATTTCCTATTTAGTTCTTAAAAACTATTATTCTAAAAACTTCTTTGATTCAAGTTATTAGAGTAGTTGAAATTGTTTACCTCTTTCTCTGTGGATCGACCTTGGTCTTACCGAGATTTATTACTACATCGAAGCCTTACACTTGAGGCGAGCGAACATTAGGTTCCAAAGGCTCATCTATTATGTCATTTTTCACATTAAACCTTATAGTCGAATCTGCTACTTCCACAAAAGTAGCATTAGATTTTATTGGGAATACATGTTCCAAGAAATCGAAGTCCAAGGATTTAATGATAGAATTGACCTTAATATGATTATAAGACCTCAAAACTAAGAATATATAAGCCTTACTATTTGCGCATAGCCTAAAAATGTACAATTAAGGGTTTTATCTCCTAATTTTATCTTCTTAGGTAAAGGTAGCCCTACCTTGGTTAGGCACCCCCATACTTTAAGATATCTCATGTTTTAGAGGTTTGTTTTTCCATAATTCATAAGAGGTTTTATTAGAATACTTATAAGGCACATGATTAAGAATATGATATGCAGTAAGGAGAACTTCTCCCCATAGATTAAAGGGCAAACTGAAACTCGAAAGCATAACATTTACCATGTTCATTAGTATTCTATTTTTCCTTTTAACTATTCCATTTTGTTGAAGTTAATATGGTATAGTTACCTCATGTATAATCCCTTTCAATTCACAGTAAGATGTAAAGTCGTGGGAAATGTATTCCCCACCTTGATCAGATCTAAGAACTTTCACATTTCTTTCTAATCAATTTTTTGCCACTATAGTTGGGCACAAACCAAGCCAACTCGAAAGCTAGGCTTGGATTGGTTTGAAGAAGCTCAGCTTAGATTGGTTCAAATGGAAGTTCAAACCAAACCAAGCCTCGGAGTCAAGCTCATTTGAAAAAACAAACCAAGATCAAACTAGGGCAGTACCAGCTCGGCTCGATTCGAAGGTTGATTTGATTCAGCTCGGTTTGATTTGGCTTGATTCGGTTCGTAGATTGTAAGAACTCTGTTTCCTATGGTGTGATCCACTTGAGCTTTATATATGAATACATTTTGAGATCATGTCCTAAAATGATATGTAAAACAAATGGATAACGTGGATAATGCATATACATGATGACATGGATAATACATAATACATATACATGAATGCACAATGTTTCCTTGCACTTGTAAAGTTATGCTTGTGTACTTTGTTTGGAAAATGCTCTTACATGTCTATTTTAAAGCTGCACTCCTTTGGAGGATGTTAAACATCGTATAGTAAGATATATTTGTACTTTTTTTCTAACTTTTTAAATTCTTTTCTATTTAAATAAACAAGCAAAAAAAGAGCTGCCACTTGTTTGAACTCTGACCGGCCTGACTCAGTTTGAAAATTTTGACCAAAGTAATCTCGGATCGAACTAGATTTTTCTAGAGCAAACCAAACTCGGACCGCATGGGTCAGCCTGAAATCCAAACCAAGCCGATCGACAAACTGAGGTGGCACAAAAACAAGCCAAACCAAACTAGGGCTAACTCGGCTCGGCCCGGATCATTGCCCACCTCTATTTTTTACATTTACAAAGGCCATGAATCTATCATTTACTTCATTATTTCCCCTGATTATATATACATTATCATATCTGGAGTAATAATTTATAAAAGTTATAAAGTATTTCTTTCCCCCATAAGTCATACAAATTTGCATCGGATTGTCTAACACGATACCTTACGCTAATCACGAATGCTTAGAACTATGGCTAAGTCCTAAAAGGGAGTGTGTGTGATTAGGACCGTTTTAAAATCTTTTAAAAACTTTTTGCCTAATTAAACTAATTAGTAATTATAAATTTATTAAAGTAAGAAAACTTAGCTTTTAAGCTTAAGTGGATCTAATCACAATGGCTAGCAAGGATTAAGCATTTAAGAAAAATAACCTAAGCACATAGATTATAATGATGCAACATGTTGAGCTTCTAATCAATGTACAATTATCTAGATTACAAATGATATAATTACTTAAGCACTAGTTTAGAGAGCTATCTAGACAATATGAAATTCATCATGCTAAGTATAAGTCTACAAGCCTAGTGAGCATACATCTTGTGTATGATTTTGCCTATTTAGAACATAACATATAATACAATTAAGCAATTAAACGTATAATACATAAGTATAAATGTGTTCAAATCAATCCCAAACACAAGCATGTATTGTGGTTCAACTACTTGTCTACTCCACTCCGGTTCACGTACTCATCCCTTGAGCACATCAAAATTCACTAAAGGAGTTAAATTAAGTTTCTCCCAATCTAGGTGTTTTAAATCGGTTCTACTCTACCAAAGAGTTTGACAAGGTTCCTCTCAACCTATGACAGAGATTTTACTGGTTCATCTCTCAACCAGGATGTTTATGGGTTTCATCCAACCCAAGAGTTTGAAAGGTTCCTCCCAACCCTTCGGTTCCAATCCAAAAAACTAGCATACACTCCTATCGGAGGCTCTCTTTCGAGACTTGGTCAAGTTTGATTCTAAACTCTCACACTCAATCTTCTATAGGGAAGGAGTGCAACCAGACTCTTACAATGACAATTTACTTATCGGATTGAGCCCCTTGTTCAGTGCCGCTTAGGTTTCTTGATCTCCACTCTCCTGTCTTCAATAAGCTCCCCTTTGCTCCCTCAATCTTGTTGCCGATGCTTTGCCAAGGCTTCGGCTCCAACAATCAGCTACCTTGCATGAGATGCTCCAAGAGATGCTTAAGGTGCTAGGAGGTGGTGGTTAATGTTCTATAACTTTTAGGATTTGGTTACCTAGATGAATTCCACCTAATTGTATCTTTAGAGAGGTTTAGACAAAGGATCTTCTAGTGGTCAAGGTGTCTAAAACATTTAGAGATCAAGAGAGAACAAGTTCATCTTCATATAAGCTTTGAATGCTCCATCTTGTGATCAAACACAAGGAAGATGACTTGGAATGGTTAGGATTAGAGCCTAATGGTATGGGCAATGAGGGTGGCTTTTAATACACTAAATTCTCTCTCAAAACTCTAAAAATCGAGTTGCCAATTTATAGAGCAAAAGCTCTAATGGATAGAAAACTGTAGCAATGGCTAGTTGACGACTGGTTGATCGATTGGTTAAATGGGGTCTTCGACTAGTCGTTCGATGATCTTAGGCCGGTCGCATAATGCTTGTGACGGGTTGATGTTTGCTATCCCAATATGGTCTCTGTCGATCGGTCAAGCGACCGGTTGAGCAGACTAGTTGATTGGTCGATTGACCGGCCGAATAATGGCTAGGGACTTCAGTTTCTTATTGTCCCTATCTGGCCTCTGATGACTGGTCGACAGGCTATGAGTTCTACTATTTTGATGTCATATTTTTAACAGCTCATGCAACCTCTAAGGCCTATCTTTGGGTGATCTTGGCCAATCTAAGATGACTAAAATTAGTCTTATTGGGTCATGCCTTCTAGAAGTTTGGGTTTTGGGTTAGGTTCAAGGGTTTTGGCTAACCAAGGCATCTCATTTACCTATTTATTCTTCCTTGATGCAGCAGGTCCACTTGAGTCTTCGGTCTTCGTCTTCTTTAGGCTCAACCAACACCTAGACTCACTGACCTACATAATTGACAAATAAGGTGTACTAGTATGCCACAGAAAAATGCATTAACATCATAATATTTTTAAGCTCACATATATCATTATGAATCAAATTTAGGACTTGGTTGTTCCTTTCAACTTTTTTAAATAGTTTTTTTGAATGCTTAGATTGTACGAATATTTCACATTTATTTTGGTTTTTCCTTTCCACTCTAAGAATAAGCCCCATAAAGATCATGCTTTCAAGAGAATGATAATTTATATGTCTTAGTCTAGCATGCCATAGATCAAGATACTCAATCAAGTAAGCAGAAGAGCTAACACTGTTTACAAAATAAAATGTTATTTAGATAGATAAGAAACAATTGTATTCTAATAACTGACAAAATAAATTAAATGGGAGAAAGTCATCATCTTCATTCATTTGAGAAAGGGTTCTTTTACATTTTGGGATTTTCTCCCTTGATTCTAGAATGGAATATACAGAGTACAACAATATAATAATTTATGCAGAGATTTCAGCAGCATTTTGCCTTCGTTTAAGATCCGCCGAAGGGGCAAAAGGGTTGCGCGGGGTTCTGCAAGGCAAAATATCCTTTGAAAAAATCCTCAAGCCTTCATGAGCTAACCCAAGAAAGAGTATTAATTGGTTTCTGACTAGCTTTGTGTAAGACCCGTACCCTGAATTGCCCTCCGTACGCTTAGTTTCCGGTACCGGTACGTCCCGAATGGACCAGATTAGAGAGCCTTGATCGCGACCCTAATTTAGTACCGCAACGACCCAAGACCTGTACCCTTGCGACCGCGCGGGCGCCACGATTCCAACGCCGCGCGGCACGCCCCATTGCGATACCCGGTGTGTTAGATGCATACATTTGTGCAATTCGAGGTGGGCCATGCAACGCGAGTGTGGCGTGGGCCCCACTTGCACAATTTCCAACAACATGTCAAATCTATCACCATCACCCTCACCCATACCCCCATCATTATCTATCCATCATCACCATACCCACCCCATCCTCTCTCACCAAAAGTCAACCATAACCCATTCCCCCATGTCCTCTCCCATCATCATCATAATCATCTCATGTACCCCCCTCTCTCCCATACAAGAGCCATACGTGGGGGGGTGGCCTTCTCAATTGCAAGATTTGAGAGAGAGAGAGAGAGAGAGAGAGAGAGAGAGAGAGAGAGAAGAGAGAGAGAAGAGAGAGAAGTAGAGAGATTTAGAGGGAGATCAAGAGAGAGAAAGAGAGAGTTAAAGAGATTGAAGGTGAAGATCAAGCTTGGAGGACCTCGATCATCATCCGGACCGTCCGATCGGCAATCCAACCGTCCAACCATCATTGTGAGTGCAATCTTTCCCCCCTTTTTCTGGTTTACCTTTCTTTTTATTTTCTTGGGCCCACCTTATGATGGGCAATGAGATGGATGGGCTGGATCGTCCATGAATGGGTCCCACCTTTTGATGGTGTGGATCCCACTTGGGGGCCTATTTTGTGGCATATTTAGTGTGGCCAACATACCACCATGACGTATGTTGTTCATCCACGCTGTCCACCATGTGGGCCCATCATGTGATGGCCTAGCTGATAGATGGAGTGGATCTTACACATGTGGGCCCCACTTGAAATTAAAAAAAAAAAGAAAGAAAAAAAAAGGAGTAAAGAGGGGGCCACTGGACAGTCAGCGTCCAGAGGACGCTGCTGCCCAGCAGCTCCCGGGCTGAAAGCCCTTTGGGCACGACCGTGGGTTCCCACTTGTGGGACCCACCTTGATGTATGTATGTGATCCACGCCGTCCATTTGTTTCTCCAGCCCATTTTAGGGCTGGACACCAAAAATGAAGCAGATCCAGATCGTAGGTGGACCACAAAATCGAAAACAGTAGAGATAATGTTATGGACTGCTGAACTTCTTGGGCCCACCGTGACATTTGTAGACCGTTCCACCTGCCCAATATTGGGCTCATTTGGTCCCTAACGAGCTGGCAAACGTGTTGAACGGATTGGATCTTCCTAAGTGGGCCCCACTTGATAAATAAATTAAAAAAAAAAAAGTAAAAAAAAAAAGTAAAAAAAAAAAGAAAGGAACGTCCAGCGCTGGACGTTCACAGCGTCTGGGACGTTGGAACCGTCCAGCGTCAGGACGGCTGGAAGGGGTCCCCACTCGTGGGACCCACCTTGATGTTTGTGTTCCATCCACACCGTCTATCTGTTTTCCCATTTCATTTTAGGGCCAAGGCCCAAATCTGAAGCCGATCTGAATTTTAAGTGGACCGCACCGTATGAAACAGTGGGGTGAATGATGACCACTGTCGAAACTGCCTCGGCCCACACTGGTGTTTATAGACCCCGTAACATACTCAATATTGGGCTCATTGGACCCACCATGGGATGTCCCAGCTGATGAACGAAGTGGATCAGTCCCATGTGGGCCCCACCTGATATGAGTGCAATAAAACAAAAAAAAAAAAGAAGAAGAAAGAAAACAGGAAGAGGCAGCGTCACTGACGCTGGTAGTACCAGCGTCCAGGACGCTGGCTCGGGCCAGCTGGTGGCCCATCCGCGGGTCCCACCATGATGCATGTGCTGTATCCACACCGTCCATCCGTTTGGGGAGATCATTTTAGGGCATGACTCCAAGATTGAGTCAGATCCAGGTCTCAAGGGGGGCCCCACCACAGAAAACAGTAGGGACAATGGCCCTACCGTTGAAACCTTCTTAGGGCCCACCGTGATGTTTATTTGAGATCCAACCTGTTCATAAGTTCACACATACATGGAGATAGGAAAAACAAAGATATCAGCTTGATCGAAACTGCTGTGGGCCCCACTTGTTGAGAGTAAAATAAAAAATAAAAAATAAAAAAATATATAAAAATATAAATAAATAAAAAAAATAATAATAATAATAAAATGCTGCTGCTGGACAGACAGCGTCCAGGGGACGCTGCTGCCCAGCAGCTTAGCCTATATGGGTAATGTCAATGGGCCCCACTCGTTGGGCCCACCTTGAATGTATGTGCTTTATCAATCCAGTCCATATGTTTTTCCAGCTCATCTTAGTGGCTGAGCCCAAAATTTAAGCATATCCAATTGTCAAGTGGACCATGTCACACGAAACAGTGGGAATAATGATCTCCACCGTTGAAATCTTCCCAGCCCTACAGTGATGTTTATTTGTCATTCAACCTGTTCATAAAATCACATGTATATGGGCAAATGGAAAATAGAAATATTAGTTTGATTCAAAACTCTTGGGACCCATTTGGGTGCTACGCTCTATGGGTCCCACCACGATGTATCTGTTTTATGTATGCCGCCCATCTGTTTTTCTATATTATTTTAGGGCCGGGGGCCCTCATAATGAGGTAAATACAAACCTCAAGTGGACCACATTGTAGGAAACCGTGGCCATTGATGCCCACCTTTGAAACCTTCCTTGGGGCCATTGTAATGTTTATTTTTCCATCCAACCAAAGGTGATGGGGCCCGACTTTGGGTCCCACCTTGATGAATGTTGAGTATATCGTGTCGTTCTTCTTGGCAGGGGTGTGGGCCCAGTTTAGGTGGGCCACACGTAGAAATAAGGGTGATTGAATGCCTACCATTGGAAACTTTACAGGACCCATCTGTTATGTTTATTTGCCATTCTCCTTGTTCTTAAGTCACTCAACCATGGGTAGGGTTCCACACATGTGGTGTGCGGGCCCCACCATGGTGTTTGGTTGCCATCTCACTTGATTAGTGGTAAAGCACCAATATCGGGTTGATCCTAAACTGTTGGGGCCCATTGATGTATGTGACCCCCCACTCCTTGGTACGGTTATACCCAACCACGGGTCCACCTTGTTATGCATGTGTTCTATCCACGTCAGCTATTGGCCTCCATGGTGCGATATGTATGTCGGCCATCCATAAGGACCGCCTTAATTTTGTGCTTGATCCAAACCATCCAAATGAATGAACCCTAGCATGTTATGTACAGGATGGCCCTTGGGACCACCTTAGTGTGCGTGTTCGAATGACCGCGTTGTCCATCCCGTGGACCCACCTTGATGATTAGTTGTGTAAACCCTTATTGAAAGGTCATCCTTAGAGTTTGCTCGATCCAAGTCACAGGGCTACCTTCTTAAACTCACCCTGTTGAACCGTCTTGTCAATTCACCTTGTTAACTCACCAAGTTGACCCGCCTTGTCAACCTGCCTTATTGACTCACCTTGTTGACTCACCATGTTGATTGATCTTGGTAACTCAGCTTGTATACTCATATGACTCACCCCTTCTACCCTTGTACCCAACTATTAAAAGACTACCATATTGTGTATATCTCATCCACACCGCCCGTTTACCTATAGGACGAGTATGGGGCTCATCCTCGACGTTCGTATGTCATCTAGGCCATCCATTATATGGAGCCTATCTTGTAGCATGAGGTTAGACCTGTCATCCCTTTTTGGACTTCATCGTGTTGACCATCTATCTCATATTACACTACCATTTATGATTCTCTGTCATGACCTGTCTATCTTGCAACCCGTTCTATGACATTCCTTCTACGGACCATTCATCGTGTTTATCTCAACTGTACTACAGGATTATGGGTCTCGGCATGATTTTGAGTATTCCACTCTTGCCGCTCAAGTAGGTTCTACCTTTGATGTGTCGGTAGTGTATTCAATCATTTTCTTTCCATTTAGGTTATCTAAATATTGAAGGTTAATCCACACCGTTCAGTTGTTGGACCATCTGTGTTGTTGTATACCATCCATTTAGAGTCTTATCTCTTTATGTTTCTTTGTATTATAAGTGAATTATCTTTTATGCTATTTTTAGTATGTCTGTTGCCACACGTAGTGTTATTTGGAATACTCATATGTGATCTTTATACTATATGCTTCGACGACCACCATGCATGTGTAATGAGTATGCATCCCGAATCACCATTGTTAGTTGGGGACCACTAGGGCATAAACGCATTCATAAAGCATTCGAGATGTAGTCGCGCAAATGTAATTCATGTGCTCTCTATCGCAAACCTCTCCAATAGGTATGGGACTATTCGAGGACAGGAATCTATCATCCTGACTTACACTGTATGGTAGGAATAGCTTAGCATACCTTGTAGCCCTTGGTGCGAGATTCCCTGGCTAGCGACATCCCGCACTATGACTCGATCATTCATATGTGTCCCCTCATCTTAATCATATCTCAAATAGGTTGGACTAGATTGATTTATAGCCATCGTGGTAGATGAACTACTTGTTGGCACTCATACTGTATACTTGACTCATGCATCATGAATGCTTGGCTCATCTGATTGTCTTGTATCAACCGGCCATATCGGTCGTGATTGTCGTGCAATTCATTACCAGCTGACGGTGACATTGTGTTTGAGACCTTATAGTTTTATGGTGCTCTTTGGAGACTTGCACGGGCATGTCGTCCCACGTTTGTATGCATGGTTGCATTTCGCACCGTCTGCTTGTGCCGCATATAGCATGGTTACTACGTTGCAACCACAGCTCCATCGTGGTTTGCAGGAACACCGGAAATATGTGATCTTTAAACAGGATGCCATAGATGTCCCTGGGTGAAAGTCCCTGAACCCGTTGGTACCAAGGTGGGTGCTCCATTCAAGGACCGGGTGGTTTAATCATACACCAGTATGCCGAATACCAGACGGCGGTGTTTTCCACTGCACGTGGTCAGTTTGGAAGGAGGTCTGACCTAACCTGCCGGAAGAGTGTTGGCAAAGGGGGTTGAGTTTGACCAGCTGTAAGTAGGTCCGCTATTGCACCAGATAGGCTTTGGCATTCTACTGGTGAGTAGTGAGGTCTGTGAGACCCCGGTGATGTTCCGTTTCAGAGATGGTATTGGTATCAGTGATGTGACTGATGTTCTGTATGGTGTGGGACGGTCCTGATGTGGGCGGGTGTGATGTGGGCGGGGCTGTAAGCCTGGGCGAGCTACCAAACTGGGCGAGCTACCAGTTCCGAGTCCTGCATTGCTTACGTGACTGCGTTATGACTGTTCGTATCTGGACCACTGTACTGAGAGGTGGTGATTTGCATACATGCATTGGATCATTGTACGTGACATTAGGCCCTGTAGGCCATTGCACAGTATGAGTATATAGCCTTGGTAGGCTGGTTACCTATATTGCATGCTTGCATAGCCATGGTAGGCTAGTTATATGTATTGCATGCTTGCATAGCCGTGATAGACTGGTTATTCATATCACATGATCGTGTAGCCTAATTGGGCGAAGTCTTGGTTTAAAGTTCTCATCATGCTTTACTGCTTACTCTGATATTATCATGCTTGTCATACGCATTGTGCACGCACACACGCACTCACGAAGCTTCGTTCGAAGCTTATGCGCGTTTGTTACGCTGCAGGTTCTACCAGAGTATATCAGCAACGTTGAGTTGGAGTTTGTAGTGCAGTAGCAGGAGGTGCCGAAGTGTGCACAGCCTTTTATATTTACGCATTGTATATTTACTTTCCAGTACTGTATATAAACGAAAAGATTTAGTGGAAATATTGTGTTTGTCTTTGATGGTACTCATATTGTGATGCTCATGTTTTCAAAAAAAAAATTCAGACCCTAAAATCCTCCTTGTGGTATCCCAGGATCTGAACCTGGCGTGTGGGGTTAGGATCCGAGATCGGGGTACTACGGAGGCTGCCACCTCTGAATTCGGGTTACAGCGAATGGACGTCGAGAACCGAATTTGGGGCGTGACACTTTGCTTCTACGAGACTTTGGGCGTGACAAACAGATAGAGTTTCAACCCTTTTTGGCAACTGTACAGAGGTCCAACCCTTTACGCGGCTACGTAATGCAGCTCATGACTACAATACAGGCCACTCAAGGCACCTGCTCATCCGCCTTCTTCACCATTCATTTCAGTAGCACTTCTATGTCCCTCGTTATTCTTTCTGACCTGGGAACGTACCAAGTACATTCGACCCAAGATGGAGAAGATGTATGAGTCTTCTCTCTCTACCTCTAAAGGGAGAGCTCTGAATACCTCTGGAGGAACCTCTGGAGTTCTTGAGACCGAATGAATCCCAAATGAAGACCCCAAGGGAGTATTTATAGGCTTCCACATGTGTGGAGCCCTAAAATCCGCGTAACGTAGCTCATAGCTCTGAATCCAAGTGACTCGCGTAACTAATATGGTCGTTACATAGTCGCGTAATGCATCTGGTCCATTATGCGGTCACATAACGGGCCTGTTTTGCAGACTTTTCTTTCTTCTTCGACTCTTTTCCTCAATTTTCTTTCTTTCTTTCTCCTTTCCTTTACGACTTTTTATGCCTCAACAAACACCATTATCATTCTTAACACTAAGTCTAAACAACCCATCAGATACATATCATTTTTTAACAAAAGTACCGTTCTTAGTGATACCACATTTTTTAAGTTAAAAAATAAACTTAAAGCCATTCATGTCAAGTCTAAAGCTAGAGAAAAGATTCTTCTTAAGGTCTAGAACATACGGCACATCCAGAAGAGTTTCTTCTTAAGGCCTAGATTATACAGCACATCTAGAAGAGTTTCTTCTTAAGGTCTAGAACATGCAGCACATCTAGAAGAGTCAACACTTTTCCAGAGGAAAGCTTCAGGCTCACATTTCTCTTGCCAATGACCTTTGCGTTGGATAATTCTCCATGAAAATGTCGCTAGCATCCTCTACCTTCTTGTAAGAGGAAAAGGCACCCCGATCGCAGCACAAGTGCTTGGTGGCACCTGAGTCAATCCACCACTCATTTAAGTTACAAGCAATAAGTGCTTCAGTAATAACCCCCAAAAACTCTTCAACCATATTAGCATTATCTTTCTCCTTATCATCTTTGCCTACAAAGTGACCATTCTTTCCACATACATAGCATCCTTCTTTATTCTTATCGTTTTTGTCAATTTTTTTTATTTCCTTGGCCATGTGGATGCTTTTTCTTTGGTGGTCCAAACCTTCAGTTTTCTTGACCCATTTGGTTATTCTCAACAAGGTGGGCATTAGTCATAAATTCTAATTTTAGAGAGTTTATCACGATTCTTTGCCTTTTTTTCGATTAATATGCGAAGAATGAGGTCATGCAAGCTCATATAATTTCTCTTATGCTTTAGAGAATTTTTATATTCCTTCTATAGTGGAGGAAGTATTTCGATTATTACGGCAACCTGAAAATATTCATCAATCACCATACCTTTGGAAGAGACTTCACGGGCTATCTTTAGTAGATCATGCACTTGATCTATTAAAAATTATCATCAGACATTTTAAAATTAATATATCGACTTACTATATATTTCTTCATTCCAGCATCCTCTGTTTTAAATTTCTTTTTGAGATGTTCTCACAGTTCCTTAGCTGTAGAGAAATAACAAATTGTCATTAGTCATTACATTAAGAATATGATTACGACACTGATAGTTATCATTCTTCCATTTTGATTGTTTAATAGATGTCACTAGTTCATTTGCCTCAAATGATGTGGCAGATTCTTTGATAACGTAAATCAGCTTGAGAGTAGTAAGATAAAACTCTATTTTTTGCTGCCATCTTTTGAAGTTCTTCCTGTAAAAAATCTTAATTCCAAGAGTCTAAGAAATGATAGCCATAGTGCTGAGATTTTTTAAAGAGAAATCAGTCTTTAAACTGTTGGTTATAATATTTACAGATATAACAGAAATCTAAAATAATAAATCAGAAATAATAACAGAATAAGTTGGATAGCTGAGGCACGTTATAGTCAGTGTCTTGAAAACATATTTTTCCCCACAAGAAGACAATCCTGATGCACTAGGTCCCAACAAGTTTTCCCTCGGGATACAACAACTCTCCTCCATGAGATGGACGACTTAGATCTGGTGCACTCTCGATCATAGCCAAATGAACTCAAGAAACTCAAACTACTTGCTCAAAAAGAGAGTTGTAGAGAAAACTGGAATAGAAGATAGATTTTCGGATGGATTTTCAAAATAGAGAAGATGCCTTTATAAAGGCTAAGTAGGCAATCATTGGAACTAAAGGCACATGCAACTGTCATAATAAATGTGTATCAGTGCATGTGAATCTATAATCATTAGTCGGGCGTAAAACGACTCTCTTCTCTTTACTAACATGAGTAAGATGAAAAATGCATAGAGAGAACCAAAACCTTTGCTCAAAGATACACCACACCACACCAAATTGTGTTGTACCGCGCTTTGCCTTCCATGCCACATCCACATTCATGGCTGAGGCCACGGCATGTCCGCATGTGCGAGGTTGCTCTCATGACATACCCTTGTTATCCATTATAAATGATTAGTGAGGGATTTTAATATAAAGGCTTAGTTTTTTAACCATCTTTCCAATGTGGGATTAAACTAAACTCAATTAAAGAAAGTAGGTTAATAAAGAAAAAAGAACCAATTTTTCATATTTTTTAAATCTTCAAATCTTTTTTTTTTAAAACCATTTTAAACCAACATATTGAACTACTGGGATACTTCCAACTTTAAAACTTTTGGTGCGTAGATCATGCAGAGTGGGCCCATTATATAAACCATTTCAATGAGTGAACACTAGGCTGACTTGCTTAACTTCTTCAAAACAACAACGCAGTACAACCCTCCACCTGAGACTTGTGTGCTACCTTGACAAGCGGTGGATGGTGAGTACAGCAGCGACAGATCTCATTGTCGGTAATTTCTCAGCATGGTAAATTGTTGTGTTGTTAGTGGTTTAAGAGCCATATAAATATCAAATAAATATTATACTAGAGATCACATTGCCATATGTAAAAAATTTATCAACATCATCATCACATTACATATTAGAAAGCTTTTTTATTATTACTATTTAGGTTCTTATTACATTTTAGGATGTGATCTACCACAAACCCTTAATTATCTTTATTTTAGAAATTCTTGATTCTAAGGTAAAATATATATTATATAAAATACAGTGACAAAACAATGATAATTAGATATAGTGATAAAACATTGATATGTAATAAGATACAAAAAATGCATGATATGTAAGGATGCATGCACTTATGATCATTACTTTGGCAGCCTTGGGATTGTTTATTTGATTTATACTTCGGGCTTTGTGGCCTCCTCATATGATGATCTACTAGGGCTAGGGCCCTTATTAATGTTCTCCATTCTAGTATGAATCCATGATTATTCATAGGATTCAAGATAAAAGGATGTATGCTTGTCGCGTATTAATCTCATAAATAGTTAGTGATTGCATTGTGTCTATTATCGGAGAAAGAATTATTCACGCATTGGAATAGTGCTAGAGCACTATATAGGATGTGAGAAGATGTCTATAAATCTTTATTGGATGGGAGAATGGGTAAATATTTACCCCTTTGTAGTCCATTTAGATCATCATGGTGGTGGCCATTAAGCTAGCTTTGACGTTTAGTTGCATTGTATGATGGTGGAATGAGTGAATGAATGTTTAATGATGATTAATATGAATGAAATAGCCTATTTAGGAGTTAGCACGCTAGTTCCCTAGTGTAAGACCCTGGCCTTCCAATACTCGGGTATTAACTGTCCTCGGATGTTATTGAAAAATATTCGATTAAAAATATTTGATATGTACGTATGAACCATCAACCCTTCTCATTCCCCCCTTTTTACCATTTCTCAGCTGAGAGAGCGAGGGAGAGAAAATTAGAGAGAAAGAAGGAAAGAATGAGAGAGAGAGAGAGAGAGAGAGAGAGAGAGAGAGAGAGAGAGATCAAGCGAGATTAGACGTGGGTTTCTACTCTGAATTGTGGTGGGCCATTTAACGGCTAGTTTTGGTAAATTCTTACGAATGAAGGGAGCCAAGGAGAGTGAATTAGGAGCTTGTGAGGGTTGACAACTTGAGCCTGCCAGCGCATGCTCTTTAGATATCATTCCATTAGTGCATGTGCATCAATATGGGCAACGCTAGGCGTAATGCCCGAAAACCTGACGACTGAGTACAGAGACTCAAGTCCCTAATTCGGGGGTGTTAAGTGATAACAGATAGGTGCTCTGACACCAATTCTGGTAATGCCCTGATTTTTGTCGTTCGAGTATGGTACTCTTACAATAGAAACTCAAGTGTCACATAAGTGAAAACCGCATGTGGGTGCACTTCCTACAGGTTCACATAATCAGATAAACATTCATCTTATAATCATAAGTAAATCAGTGTAACTTTCATGAACACAGTAGATATCAAAGGTAAGTAAAAATAGTTAATCCATGAGATGTCAGGGAAAATATTCATAATGCATGAGTTCGAAAGTTACCTATGGAGACCACACAAACCACAATATCTAAAGTGTCAAAATTCCAAAGTGAAAAGAAAACACAACTAACAAAAAGAAGTCTAAAGTTTATTAGCTGGCTCGTATAGCGCAGCCACGTTATCAGGGCTCCTCCACTCCTAGCTCTTAAATGTGTATAATCTAACCCCATTTCATCACTAACTATGCTTAAAATACATGATTAAAGATCCAACTAATTGTTGAGCTCTTAATTGTGCATATTCTAACCCCAATTCATCACTCATTATGCAAGGTTTTCATGATTTATAGACTAATCTAATGCATGGACTTGTGATTGTAGGGATGATAGAGAGGATGCGTCAATTGAAGACTTAAAGATGCCATTTACAAGCAAAGAAGATCAAAGGACTAAGCGTCAAAGGATGAAAGAAAGAAGTCAGAGAAAAGAAGAAAGAAAGCAGAAGAACATGCCCAAGACCGGTCATCTGACCGGTCGTCCAAGGCCCAGGACCGGTCGTCTGACCGATCTGATCACTCAACAGAGGGGCCCAAAGGCCACAACTCACTGGACTGTCTCAGACCGGTCGTGCGACCGGTCGTCTGCGTAATGATGCGTGTTCTACAAGCCCCGAATTTCTCTGCGCACTGCGTAATCTTACGCAAATTCTGAAAGATTCCGACGCTACGGAGCTTCTCCACTATAAAAGGACACCTAGGGGCTCTTCCTAGGGCATCTTAGAACAAATTAAGCATGGTGGGAGACGGCGGAAGTGGATTTTGGGGTTCCACAACTCCTCCTAGTTTGTTTGTTGTTTTTATATTTTTTTAGTTGTTTCATGTTTCCTTGGATCATGAACGGCTAAACCTCTTAGCTAGGGCTAAGAGGTGAAGCTTGTTGTGAATCTAAGATGTTTCAATTCGTTTGATGTGGTTTTAAGTTGGATTTCATGTTTAAGAACAATGGTTTGAAGTTTAATTCAAGTACTAAGTAGTTTTTCTTAGTCTTATGGATGTTTGGAAGAACTGCTTGAGTTCTTAATTGTTGTGAACTAGTCTAGACCTGTATGATCCGAGGAATTGGAGTACGCTCTAGTACTATGATCTTCATGTGGGAACTTCCTACCAAAGTTCTATTTTTCTGGATTTCTGAAGTATGTGTGAGACTGTGTATGTGGTTTGAATCAAGTTCAAATCATGAT
The DNA here is from genome assembly GCA_003013855.2 of Liriodendron chinense. Lineage (NCBI taxonomy): Eukaryota > Viridiplantae > Streptophyta > Magnoliopsida > Magnoliales > Magnoliaceae > Liriodendron > Liriodendron chinense. The sequence continues at coordinate 1,015,375 of ML058437.1, read as the reverse complement.
CTAGTTTTGTCTTGTGACGGGATTTAATGATGGTTATGATTGTGATCTTAGCCTATTGGAATTGGGACTGACCTATGCAATTGAGTATGCTCGTCCTAGCTTGATTTGAGTGAATCATATGCATTGATCCTACATATGACAGATTGTTGGTTTAACTGCTGTATCATCCGACTAGATAGATCTTAATTTCGATTCTAGTTGAGAAAGTGAGAAACCACAGCGAATTTAGCATCAAGGATTGCTACAAGTGGATCCTTGAACCTCTAGTGCCTTTTTATTAGTTGTTTATCTCCGGTTTAGTTCAAAGTTACTGTTTACATCAATCTCCTAAAAACTTATTTGTTAGCTTCTCAGTAGAACTATTGGAAGTATTTTGTGAATTCCTACATAAGTCCTTGTGGATCAACCTTGGTCTTACCGAGATTATTACTACACCACAACCCTACACTTGGGGAAGCGAACAAGTTTTTGGCGCCGTTACTGGGGACGTTGACGGTTTTTCATAAAATTTCTGAAAATAGTATCTATTTAGGATTTTTAGGATTCTAGTACTAATTTAGTTTGTTTTGTTTAATTTTTCTTTTGCAGGGATTTCTAGGAAGCTGAAGAAGACATAAGGATCTCAAGTGCCAAATCAGGTTCTATCTTTCTAACCTTACTCTTCTTCTTCTATTCATTCCTATCATATTCATCTCTTGTAGAGTGGGTGGAGACTCTTTTTTGGATCTCTGATAGGTAGGCCTTGTGCCACCTGGATTCCTATTGATCGGCTCTGCCGTCTTGGATCACCTTGTGCTCAGAGATTTATCTTCTCACTTCTACTCCTCTTTCTTCTTTTTCTACACTTTTCTCAAAAGATTCAAAGAGTGGGTGGGGAGTTCTCTGAACCCCTATTGACCAGGAGAAATCGGTCTCTATCCTTGCTTCTGGCCTAGCCATTGCAAGACACCTTGTGCTTCGGTCTTAGAGAAGAGTAAAGAAAGGAAGGAAGAATTCTTCTTTCTTTTTGTTTCATTTAAGATTTGCATGCCACATTGGGCTCGGGATTCCAATAACCGACTCATTAGTGAAGGGGGAATAGTTGAAGGAATTGACAGAGAACCACATGCTAGGAGACATCTAAATTCTCCAATTTTGTCTGAAAATATGGCTGTCAATCAACCCAATCCTATGACCAATCAAAATCTGGGCCAAAATCAAACCAAAACGGGAGAGAATGTTGTTGAGAATGTTCCCCGACCAAGAACATTACATGATTACTTGCAACCAGCAAGAGCGAGCACTCCCTCATGTATAGTTTTTCCACAAAATGCAGGGAATGTAGATTTGAAACTGGGAGTGATCCAACTCCTCCCAAGATTCCATGGATTAGACAGTGAAAGTGCCTATCAACACCTTAAGGAATTTGATGAGGTAATAACCACCATGCACTTTGCAAATGTAACTGATGATGTGGTTAGGCTCAAATTATTTCCTTTTACCATTAAAGATAAAGCTAAAGGTTGGCTTCATACATTAAGGCCAAGATCAATTGGTGCATGGACTGATATGCATTGGGAATTCATTAAAAAATTCTTCCCTACTCACAAAACGAACATGTTGAGGCGCCTTATCATGAACTTTGGCCAAAAGGAAGATGAGACCTTCTTCTAATGTTGGGAGAGGTTCAAGGACTTATTAAATGCATGCCCACATCATGGCTATGAAATTTGGCGGGTTATAAGCTTTTTCTATGAAGGATTAACTTCATCCATGCACCAATTCGTAGAGATGATGTGTAATGGGGAGTTCATGAATAAGGAAGCCGATGAAGCATGGGACTATTTAGAGGAATTGGCTGAGAATGCACAGTCTTGGGATACATCTAAACTAACAAATTTCAAGACTAGCCAACAAAAGGAAAAAGGAGGAATTTATGTCCTATCAGAAGAGGATAACATAAGTGCACGGGTGGCTAGCGTCACAAGAAAAGTCGAGGCCATGGAATTAAAGAAAGGAGAGACGATCAACTTTAATGACGTTGAAACTGTATGTAAAATTTTTGCCGAAAATCAACATATAACACAAGATTGTCCCACAATCTCAGCGGTTCAAGACATCTTACAAGAACAATCAAATGTCATAAACAATTACCAACGGCAATTTGGTGCTCCAAACTCAAACACGTTTAATGCTAGTTGGAAGAACCATCCCAACTTCAGTTGGAGGAATGGACCCACTGCAAATGCAAACAATATCCCTCAAGCTCAACCTTTATTGGGTCCATCCCTAGTCATAACACCAAAAGTTACACTAGAGGAGATGTTGGGTGCATTCGTATCGGTCCAAGCTGAATATAACAAGACTAATTCTCAGAAAATAGATGGGTTCATGCAAGAGCAATAGAAATTCAATCAAAATTCAACTCAAGCCATCAATGAATTGAAAACCTCAATGGCTAGAGTTGAATCTCACCTCAGTGTTAGGGAGAAAGGCACACTTCCTGCCGAACCTCTTCCTAACCCAACAACCCAATTTGAGATACAAGACGTAAGCTCATCCTCCCAACATACGGAGCATGTTTAAGCTATCACCACTTTGAGAAGTGGGAAAATAGTTGATAAATCTAATCCGGTGAAGGCTTCAAAGCCTAAGGATCCGAAAAATTCCAAAGAGGATGATAGCCCAAACAACACTCCACAAGAGAAAGAACCGGAAAGGCAATACAAGCCGGTTGCCCCATTTCCCCAAAGGTTGATTTCACCCAAACCTTTAGACAAAAACCTGGAAATTTTAGAGGTTTTCAAGCAGGTGAAGATCAACATCCCGTTGTTGGATGCCATAAAGCAAATACCATCCTATGCCAAATTTCTAAAGGAATTGTGCACAATCAAAAGGAAACACAATATTCACAACAAAGTACTTTTGACTGAGAATTTGAGCGCTATTATCAAACAAGAGGTGCCCCAAAAATACAAGGGTTCGGGTAGTCCAACCATCTCATGCATCATAGGAGACTACCGGATTAAACAAGCCTTACTCGATTTGGGGGCAAGTGTGAACCTCATTTCATACTCGGTTTACGAACAACTTGGGTTAGGTGGATTGAAACCCACCAAAACCACACTCCAACTTGCTGATAGATCCATTTGTATACCGAGAGGAGTGATTGAGGCTGTTTTAGTCCAAGTTGATAAATTCTACTACCCAGTAGACTTTATTGTCTTGGTGTAGACACCCCACCTTCGGCTACACTGTTGGTAGAGATAGCTGGATGAATGGAGGACCATACCCCCCAATCCCATGTCCAAACTCAGCCAAACTCACCCTTGTAAGCCCCAATCCATAGCCCAACTCAAGCCTGAACCTTGTCAACTCACCCCTAAACATCAGCCTGAAAAAACCCCCGTAAGAAAAACCAGTCAAAAAATCTTTAAAAAGTCAAATCACCGAGTCAACCCGCTGAGTCAAATCACTGAGTCAACCTGCCGAGTCAAACCGTCGAGTCAAAACACCGAGTCAACCCACCGAGTCAAATCACCGAGTCAACCCGCTTAGTCAACCCACCGAGTCAACTCACTGAGTTCCAAGCAGCTGTTAGTGCACTTTTCTGTGGCATACTAGTGCACCTTGTTTGTCAATCACTTACAGCAGTGAGTCTAGAGTCGGTTGAGCCCAATGAAGACGAAGACCGAAGACTCAAGACGTCCAGCCGCATCAAGAATAAAGACTCAGGTAAATGAGATGCCTTGATGCCTTAACCTCGACCAAAACCTATCCCCTTTGTATCCTTGATGACCTTGACCATTTTGGAGTACATTTAGTCATCATAGATAGGCCCTAGGTGTCCCATTTGATCACCCTAACCTAGGACAATATGAATAGGCTGGAGAGAGTGGACTTCAGAATTCATGTGGGGAGAACCAGGTTGGTCCGACCGGTCATGACCGGTCCGCCAACAGTTTGGCTGCCTTTTCAATGAACAGCCGACCGGTCATGACCGGTCGGCCTTCTATAACGCCAAGAGATCAGCAGGCACTGCCGACCGGTCATAACCGGTCGGCCTGGAGTTTTCCTTTCATCCAGCTAGTGGGGCCGACCGGTCATGACCGGTCGGCCTGAAGATCTGCAGCCTGTCCAGCAAGGGGGTCCGACCGGTCATGACCGGTCGGCCCATGTAATTAGCTTGTACATTGGTCTTCCTTCAGCAGGGGAGTCCGACCGGTCATGACCGGTCGGGACAGGTCGTTTATGACCGTTTTCTGCCCGTTTTAGAGCCGTTGGAGCCCTCTTTTCTATATATATGGTGCTCCATTCTTGGGCAAAGGGAGAGAAGTTTTTGAGAGCCCATTCCACACTTATCTTGTACATCCTTTGGGGCCTCAAAGAGGAGGTTTTCAAGTCATATCCCTTGTGTTTCAAACACAAGTATGGGCATTCAAATGCTATCAAGAGATGACTTGATTCCTCTCTCAAATCTAGAGGTGTGACACTATTCCACATAGGTATATCCTTTGTCCAAGACCTCTAGAAGACTCTCTAGGTGAATCTCCTAGTTGGAACAACCTACACATCCCATGTACGAGATTCACCCATCCTCCTAGCACCTTGGGCATTTCAAGGCATCGCATGCAAGGTGTTTGATCGAATGTGGCTGAGGCATTGGCGACGCAACGGCGACACGATCGAGGGAGCAAAGGGAAGCTGATTGAAACACGGGAGAGCGGAGATCAAGCAACCCATTACGGCGCTAAACAAGGGGCTCATCCGACAAGTAAGTTGTCTCATTTGAGAGTCCATTTTAGAGTTTGTTTGTCAACTCGCCTTAGGGACGTTAGCCGTTCCTTGGCCCGTTAGCCGGGCCTAAACTAAGTCTCCAAGGGGGAGCCTCCGACACGGGAGTAAACGTGCGATAAGGTTGAGAGTTAGCCTATGTCTAAAACTCCGGATACGGTTGAGAGGTGAACCGATAAAACCTCCGTGTAAAGGTTGAGAGGTGAACCTCATTTAAAACCTCCGATAGTGAATGCCGGTGTGCTCAAAGGGGTTGAGTACTTGAACCGGGAGTGGAGTAGACACGTAGTCGAACCACTATACATCCTTGTGTTTGTGATTGTTATTGAGCACATTGATGTCTTTGCATTGTTAGTTTAATTGCTTAATTATGAATGATTGATATGAATGCATGCTAGGCACTTTTTAGGCATCCTTGCACAAGATGTACCTTCACTACTTGTGTAGACTTGAGCTCATTGATCCACTCTCATAAGTCTACACAAGATGCATAGGGTAGGAGCTTGATTAGTTGTATCATTTACTTCCTATGCATGCTTAGACTAGGTTTGGTTATTGCTTAACTCTTGCTAGTCTTGTGATTGGACCCACCAAGGCTTGGAAGCCAAGGTGTTCTTGCTTACCTAGCTTAAACTTGTTGAATTGTATAAGTAGGCGAAAAGAATTTTAAAAAGGTCCTATTCACCCCCCCTCTAGGTCCATAGACATATCTCCAAGTGTCTCTACAAGCGGTAAAACCGCAATTTCAATTGGTATCAGAGACGGATTCCTCTTTAAAGGCGTAATTGCCTAGAGGTAGATCCTACAGAGAGACTTGAAAATATGTCTAGAGAGGACTCTTCATCCGTCACTAAGCCTCCTTTCTTTGATGGGTCAAATTATCCATATTGGAAAGCCCGAATGCGCATCTTCTTGGAATCCATTGATTCGGATGTGAGGGACATGGTTGATTTTGGATATGAACCCCCAATGGTTACTATTTCTAAGGAGGGTGAGCCGGATGTTCTCAGGCCAAAAGACAAGGCATTGTGGACTGCTCATGAAAAAGCTCAACGTATTAATAATGCCAAAGGCCTGAATGCCATATTTTGTTCAGTATCTAGAGAAGAATTTGGTCGGATCCAAAACTGCACTACCAGTAAACAAGCATGGGATATTCTGGAAGTTACCCATGAAGGAACAAATGTTGTTAAAAATTCTAAACTCCAGCGCCTCTCCACTCTCTTTGAAAATATTACTATGGAGGAGGATGAAACGTTTACTGAATTTTATACCAAACTGAACAAAATCACAAATGATATGTGGGGCTTAGGGGATCCGGTTCCGGAACATAGGCTTTGTAGGAAAATTCTGAGATCGCTTCCGGAACGGTTCTCTTCTAAAGTCACCACCATTGAAGAGTGTAGGGATCTTAATACAATGAAAGTTGAAGAACTCATAGGTTCCCTACAAACCTTTGAGCTTGGCTTTAAAGCCCCCTCTAGAAGGAAAAACATCGCCTTCAAGTCCTCTCACAGACACAAGAAAATCAAAAGTGAGACGGAGGATGATAGCGATGATGAGGATGATGAGGAAGAGAATTTGAACAAAAAATTCAAGAGATTCCTCAAATTTGATAGAGGGAATAGCCGTGACAAGAAGGACAAGAAGGGTGATAAACGTACAGGAAAATCATCCATACCTTCATCCGTCCGTTGTTACGGTTGCGGTCGTCGTGGCCATATTGCCCCGGAATGTCCGGAAGGGCCTAAACCGAAAGGTAAAAAGGCCATGGCTGCCACTTGGGATGATACGGAGGAGTCCGAATCTGATGATGAGAGCCAACATAAAGATCTTGCTCTCTCGGCCTCCATCACGACCCCTTTACCAGATTATCTTAGAGGGGATCCCAACCGTTATCCCTTCTAGATGAAGGAGGAGTTCCCAACCCCTCACCTCATGCTACATTCTATGAGGGTGTTGAGGAACTTTGCTACCCTTTGGTTTTTTTAATCTCATCATGGTTAGAGAGGCTAGCTAGTTATGCTTTTATTGGAAAATCTGAGGATTTCAGCCTCATTTCTGTGTATATGGGCAAATCAGAGGATTCAAGCCTCATTCGCCCAAATTTTGATGATTTAGCTTTGCTTTTATTGATACATTTGCTTGCTAGATTATCATCCTGCTTAGATTAGCTAACCATCTTGAGTTTTATGCTTCATGTATGCTAATCTTTGCTTAGTATTGGTCTTGATATACCATTAGGGGAGGATGGTTGATTGGGCTATAAGCCCTTTGTGCTTCATTGCAAATGTATATCCTTGACCAATTGCATGATTAATCTTGCCTGTATAGTTACATTTCTTGTTAATCATGTTTCTTAGCTTGCTCCAGGTATTTATGATTCATGCACCCTATACTCTCCGTTTTAGCATGTGCTTATAGTTATAACTGCGACACACTATCTTCTCTTACCTTAACCTTATTGGTATATCATTAAGGGGGAGAGAATAGTTTGTCAATTGCTAACAAAAAGGGGGAGAATGTTCAAATCCCACCAAAACTAGTTTGCTATGTTTTGTGATGCAAGGATTGACAGGTTATGGGGGAGCAATCTGAAGAGGAGCAGCTTAGTTTAGGCATGTCAAGAGTCCTGTATTTTATGTTTTATCAATGTAATCTCTTGCTCATGTAATTTGTTTTGGTAGGTTAAGTTTTTGTAAGTAATTGACAAAGGGGGAGATTGTTAGTGCACTTTTCTGTGGCATGCTAGTGCACCTTGTTTGTCAATCACTTACAGCAGTGAGTCTAGAGTCGGTTGAGCCCAATGAAGACGAAGACCGAAGACTCAAGACGTCCAGCCGCATCAAGAATAAAGATTTAGGTAAATGAGATGCCTTGATGCCTTAACCTCGACCAAAACCTATCCCCTTTGTATCCTTGATGACCTTGACCATTTTGGAGTACATTTAGTCATCATAGATAGGCCCTAGGTGTCCCATTTGATCACCCTAACCTAGGACAATATGAATAGGCTGGAGAGAGTGGACTTCAGAATTCATGTGGGGAGAACCAGGTTGGTCCGACCGGTCATGACCGGTCGGCCAGCAGTTTGGCTGCCTTTTCAATGAACAGCCGACCGGTCATGACCGGTCGGCCTTCTATAACGCCAAGAGATCAGCAGGCACTGCCGACCGGTCATGACCGGTCGGCCTGGAGTTTTCCTTTCATCCAGCTAGTGGGGCCGACCGGTCATGACCGGTCGGCCTGAAGATCTGCAGCCTGTCCAGCAAGGGGGTCCGACCGGTCATGACCGGTCGGCCCATGTATTTGGCTTGTACATTGGTCTTCCTTCAGCAGGGGAGTCCGACCGGTCATGACCGGTCGGGACAGGTCGTTTATGACCGTTTTCTGCCCGTTTTAGAGCCGTTGGAGCCGTCTTTTCTATATATATGGTGCTCCATTCTTGGGCAAAGGGAGAGAAGTTTTTGAGAGCCCATTCCACACTTATCTTGTACATCCTTTGGGGCCTCAAAGAGGAGGTTTTCAAGTCATATCCCTTGTGTTTCAAACACAAGTATGGGCATTCAAATGCTATCAAGAGATGACTTGATTCCTCTCTCAAATCTAGAGGTGTGACACTATTCCACATAGGTATATCCTTTGTCCAAGACCTCTAGAAGACTCTCTAGGTGAATCTCTTAGTTGGAACAACCTACACATCCCATGTACGAGATTCACCCATCCTCCTAGCACCTTGGGCATTTCAAGGCATCGCATGCAAGGTGTTTGATCGAATGTGGCTGAGGCATTGGCGACGCAACGGCGACACGATCGAGGGAGCAAAGGGAAGCTGATTGAAGCACGGGAGAGCGGAGATCAAGCAACCCATTACGGCGCTAAACAAGGGGCTCATCCGACAAGTAAGTTGTCTCATTTGAGAGTCCATTTTAGAGTTTGTTTGTCAACTCGCCTTAGGGACGTTAGCCGTTCCTTGGCCCGTTAGCCGGGCCTAAACTAAGTCTCCAAGGGGGAGCCTCCGACACGGGAGTAAACGTGCGATAAGGTTGAGAGTTAGCCTATGTCTAAAACTTCAGATACGGTCGAGAGGTGAACCGATAAAACCTCCGTGTAAAGGTTGAGAGGTGAACCTCATTTAAAACCTCCGATAGTGAATGCCGGTGTGCTCAAAGGGGTTGAGTACTTGAACCGGGAGTGGAGTAGACACGTAGTCGAACCACTATACATCCTTGTGTTTGTGATTGTTATTGAGCACATTGATGTCTTTGCATTGTTAGTTTAATTGCTTAATTATGAATGATTGATATGAATGCATGCTAGGCACTTTTTAGGCATCCTTGCACAAGATGTACCTTCACTACTTGTGTAGACTTGAGCTCATTGATCCACTCTCATAAGTCTACACAAGATGCATAGGTTAGGAGCTTGATTAGTTGTATCATTTACTTCCTATGCATGCTTAGACTAGGTTTGGTTATTGCTTAACTCTTGCTAGTCTTGTGATTGGACCCACCAAGGCTTGGAAGCCAAGGTGTTCTTGCTTACCTAGCTTAAACTTGTTGAATTGTATAAGTAGGCGAAAAGAATTTTAAAAAGGTCCTATTCACCCCCCCTCTAGGTCCATAGACATATCTCCAAGTGTCTCTACAAGCGGTAAAACTGCAATTTCAGCAGCAGCCCCGAAGCAGGACCGTATTGCTTGCGGGATCCCAAGAACGTCCATACGGGCGGCCCCCTAGGTGCCACCCCAATTTATTTACGGGTTCTGCCACTGCCCGCTGCTATAAATACCCCCCTCCCCTTCTCATTCAGGCATCCCTCCGAAGCCATCCAGCCCGAGTGCAATCCGTCTCTCCACCCTTTAGCCCATTCCTCCACCAAGGAGAGCCCGAGTGAGAAGAGTCTAGACCTGGTCCAGCCCAGCCTGACCACTGGTCCAAGTCTCCCAAACCATCCAAGTCTTGATCCAACCACTTGAAGACAACCCTTGCGACACCTCCGTCCATCTAGCTGTTCTTTACTAGCATCATCTCATTCGCATCTAGCATAAGTGCAACATTTATTTCTTCCAACCCCCCTGCTTCACTACAAGCACTTTGATCATTCAAGCACACAACATGCATCTCGCATAAAGAGCCTGTCAGTTCGAGCATATGCTCTGGGCTTGCCTGTTAATGGAAACCTGCCCATCAGAAACTCTTACTGTTCAAACTTGCATTCATACATTAGTCACTATAAGCACTTTGATTATTCAAACACACAACATGCATCTCGCATAAAGCACCTGTCAGTTCGAGCGTATGCTCTGGGCTTTCCTGTTAATGGAAACCTGCCCATCAGAAACTCTTACTGTTCAGACCTGCATTCATGCATCATGTCATCTATGAGAATGTACGAGGATTAAAACAGACTTTCAAGTGTTAGTTTGATTCTGTGAAGTAGAGACCTTACTTCGGTACGGGCAGTGTGTGGGGTGCTTAACCTCTTCCCACCCTGTAACCGTGATCCCTTACCTCGAATCTTTGGCCACAGATCAAAAGGAGTCATTTTAGATAAAGGAATCCTCGGATCCCCTTCTCTAACGTTTCTACAGGGTCTAGCCGACTGTAGATTCGAAGTAAATGGCTAGTGGCGACTTTGGTCTTATATAAACTCATTTAAACACATCCAGCTTAACACGACAACCAAACAAAGCCCTCAAGAATGAGGCAAGCCAGTGGCACAAACGGCGATTCACACGCACGCACCTCTTCTTCTTTTTCTGAAAGGAAAGGGAGAACGTCGTCGGGAGCGCGGAACGGCGAGGGTCCACAGAATGACGACTCCACTGGGGATAAGCTAGTCCCACTAGTCGTGATCCGACTTGAAAAAAAATAGAATCCTTCCCGTACTTGAAAGTCATTAGTCCTCATACAATCTCATCTGCATATCATTCTACCCAATAAAAAAGTCCCAAAACCCAAAAAAAAGTAAAGTATAGTCCTCACCATTGCGCCTCCTCGGGCTCAACGTGTTCGGAATCAACTTCCCTTCCGCAGCATAATCCGCACTTGGGCTCAGCAAGCCATGTCTGACCACGAAGAGGAAATTCACCTCTTTCCCGCTCTTGAAATGACCGAAGTGCAACCTCCAACGCAACAGCCAATTGAGAATATGCCAATCATACAAGAATTGGCACAAGGAATGAGAGCAATGTAAGAAATGCTCTTGCAATTCATGCAAACACAAGCTACCGCAGCAGCCAACAATCAGGTTGGCCCAGTTCAGCAATTTCAGCAGCCATGTCGGGTCCCTCCGGCCTCCAGTTCAAATCAAGCACAACCATTGGAGTCTGCCCAAGACTACCGACAGCAGCCGTCTCAGCCCTTCGCTATGGGGCATCCTCCTCAATACCTTCCCGCGACGACAAGGCCGTCTCAGAGCACTCTCGTTGTAGGGACTTCCAGTCAGCTTCCAGCCAATCTTACAAACAACAGTCTCAGTAGATTTCAGCATGTCCCTGCAGATGGGACTCCTTTTCTTTCTCAGCATGTCCCCACCGATGGGACCCTTTTTCAATTTTAGCACATCCCCGCCGATGGGATTTCAATTCAATTTCCAGCAACAGGGACAGCACTGGCGAATGCCCACAATGGGGGTCAGTGTCAAGCTCACATCATTCAGCGGACAGTGGCGAATACCCAACAAGGGGGTCACTTCCCAGCATCTCAGCCTCCTGCAAACAGGAGCACTTTTCAATTCCAGCACATCCCCGCCGATGGGATTCCAGTTAATTTCCAACAATCTTCAATTTAGCAAACTCTAGTTAATTTCCAGCAATCTTCAATTCAGCAGTCTCCAGTCAATTTCCAGCAAGTTCCAGTTCAACCTTCAGTACAATCCCCAGTTCAGTTACAATCCTTTCAAGCACAAGTTCATCAGAATCCAGTTTAGTCATCAAATCAATTTCAGCAACTCGCGGTTGCTTTTCAGCAAGCCCATAGGGTCGAAGACATCGACCACTATGCCGAAGAAGAACGTGCCTTACTCCAAGAGGCACCAGTCGCTCGAACGGATCACTCAGGACTGGACGAGTTGCGGGAGCAGTTCCAGATCTTGCAAAATCAGCTTCAGCGACAACAAGGAATCGATCTACCTTCGACCAAGTTCAGAGACTTGTGTCCTTTCCCAGATGCTCAAGTACCTCAAAACTTTGAGGTACCAAAATTCAAAAGATACGATGGCAGCGGTTGTCCCACTGCATATCTCAAGGCCTTCTGTGGAGAGCTGAGTACAATCTCAGGAAATGAAGGGGCCCTCATTCGTTTGTTCCAAAAATCTCTGAAGGGCGATGCCCTAGATAGGTACACCTCATTAGGCTGCCACCGCATTAGGACGTGGGAACAACTTTCCCAAGCTTTCGTCGACAGATTCGCATACAATCTCAACATGGCACCCAGGAGAGTTGACCTCGCGGCTCTCAAACAAAGGAGTGATGAAACACTATCAGCTTATGTGGGACGTTGGCGAGCTATGGCAGCCAGAATGCGGACACCTATCGACGACGAAGAACAAATTTCCATGATTGTTCATTTAACATATCCTGGCATATCTGGATATCTCATCTCGCATCCGTATGCGAATTTCTCACAGTTGATCCGTGCTGGAGAGCAAGTCGAAGCAGGAATCCGTGCCGGGACGATCTCCCCATGGCCTCATCAAGCCACTCTAGTCAAGAGGAACAAAGTGGAGGGAAGACCCATCGGATATGGGAACGGAAACCGCAGTGGTTCTCCTCCCCGCCCGACAGAGGTAAACAACATCAACACCACTGCTCAGGGTAATCAACATGCTCCCCCATAGGGACGTCAATAGTATCAGCAGAATCAGGTTCAGCACCAACCTCAGCAGTATCAACCACAACCGAATCCTCAACCACAACCACAACCACCTCGACAACAGCAGCAGTTCAGAGGGAACGGTCAATACTCATACCAGAATAGGCAGAATTACAGGGAGCTCAGGAAGTTCACTCCACTCACTTAACCACTTAGTCAAGTCATGACTATGCTGGTACAAAAGCAGTTACTTACTCTGATGACACCAAGGCCTCCTCCAAATCCTCTACCTTTAAACTACCGAGAAAATGAGTATTGCGCCTACCATCAAGGACGTGGCCATACCACTGATCGATGATTTACTTTGAAGAATGCTATACAAGATCTGATCGATGACCGAAAGATCGTCATTTCGGTCCCTAGAACTCCTGCAACAGCTTCTACCAACATCCTTCAGAATCCTCTACCTCAACATCCGACAGATCCCAGTTCATCTCGTGGCCCCACCATCAATAGCATAGAAGAGGGAGAGCGCCTCGATCGATTCTTCTCTCCTATCTAGTCCATTCATGCCTACACTTATGGGATAACAAATCCTCCTCCGATCCTGCAAGGGGCAAGTCCCTTTCCTCCTTCAGTCTCCGAGCCAGTAGTATCGAAGGAACACTTCCATATGATGTGCCAGTTGTTCAAGGGGCACCTTACAGCCATTCATGTTGGGAGCCAGTCATTCTGGAAGGAGCACAATCATACATCGAGCCCACATACGAACCTGTCATCTTGCAAGGGGCAATTTCAGCACAGGAACAATACAAATCGCCATGGAGAAATCATACTCATCAGCAGCAAGAGCCCATTGTCTTGGAAGGAGCTCCTTCAGTTGAGCCAGTCATATTGCAAGGGGCAAACCCTGGAGGCGTGTCAATCACACTACGACAGCTGGGACGAACAGAGAAACCCCCTGCCATATCAAGAGGACCAGTATTCATTCCATGGGAACCTCCTGCTCCAGGAACGGTCAAGCCAGGACCGCAACCTTATGTGATCTATGAAGACAAGCCTCGATATTACCCCTTCAGCACAGGCAACAATATAGTCCTCAAGGCAAAAGCTCTGTACGAGGAAGATCTGGTACCCACAACAGCACCGTTGCAAGAACCGGTGGTCCTAGAAGGTAAAGGTGAGGAAAATTATAAAGAGGTGCCATGACACTATCCAGAGTGTGCGGAAGTAGGGAATATGAATCCCAATGGGCGTTGCATTCGAAGAGATAATCAGAACAGAGGAGATCCCAAAGGCGCTCTATCAAGCCTCAGAACAAAAATGAAGCCGTATACGATGTGGCGACTCAGCTCAAGTCAATCCCTGCTCAAATCTCGGTATGGGAGCTACTCTGCACATCGCGCATACATAGAGAAATGTTTGCCAAAACCCTGAGTGATGCCCACGTCTTCTCCGATACGGCACCTGAAATGATAGCATTAATGATTGGACAACTCCGGGCTCCACGCGCCATAACCTTCACCGATAATGAGTTACCACCAGAAGGACGCGATCATGGGCGATCCCTTAACATAGCCTTATGATACAAAGACCTCTGTGTCCCACTGGTCCTTATCGATAATGGCTCAAGCTTGAATGTCTGCCCGCTCAAGACTGCGGAACGTCTGGGAATCAGTCCCTCTTCATTTCGACATAGCACCATATGTGTCAGAGCATTCGACAACACCCGCCGATTAGTAGAAGGGGAGGTCGACATAGAGGTACAGATAGTTCCAAAAATCTCCACTATCACATTCCAAATCCTGTATATATCAGCCTCTTTCAACATGTTGCTGGGACGACCTTGGCTGCACAAGGTGGGGGCTGTGCCATCTACCCTGCATCAACGAGTGAAATACATATTGTGGAAATTAAGTAATCTCTATCCATGCAGAGAAGGAGCTCATCATTCCTTCCAATGCTACTGTCACTGAACCAGACATCCCGGTCATCGATATCCAGCACTCTGAAGAAGACGTCCCGTTTCATAGTTTCGAATTCGAGACTGTGAACTCTATCGCCAATCCGGAATTGATAAGAGTGGACCGTGTCTTTTCACCAGCAGAACGTCTGAGCCTCAAATACCGAATGAAGAATCATTTGAAGTCCAGAAAGATACCGCTGATATATAACCAATGCAAATGGGGACTCGGATACAGGGCGATCTTCATGGACAAAAGAAGGAAGAAATTTCGGTGCTCACCCATCCAATTCGTCAAGCCAGGAGAACCTTGCAAAGATCCAGGAGGGAATCAACTGACTGCACTACACAAAGGCCTCCCGATAAGCCTAGCTTGGGCCACGTGGCCCCCCATTCGGTGGGATCAGATTCTTGAACCGTCTAAGCTTCCAGAAGAAGAAGGAAATGATGAAGATGAAGAAGAAAGTTAAATACAGCAGCTTTAGGACCAGGTTACTCTGATACCTGCTCCCAACCAGGGGCACAACCTGCCCACTTCAGCATCAATCAACTAGAGGCACAACCTGCCCGCTTCAATTGCAGCCAGCCAGGGGCACAACTTGCTCATTTCAGCATCAATCAGCAAAGGGCACAGCCCATCCATCTCTACAGAATCAACATCATCAATCGTCAGCCAGGGGCAGAAGCAGCCCATCCATTGGACCAAGAAAGGGAAATGGCCAGCCCTGGATTGGTCCGATGTCCAGATCCCAAACATATGTCTCACTGTGGAACCAGACGAACTGCAATGCGAGGTAAGTGATCCGGGAGGGACTGAGTACGACTCAGATCTCGAACCCAACCAGCGAGAAATCATGGTCATTGGGCCAGACTATGATTCTTCGCCCGAATCATCAACCCCCAAGGGAGGAAGTGTGGGGTCCTGAATGGTCATCTGTTCCCCTAACCTCTGAATCAGCCAAAGAGCCATCTGAGGGCTCTGGCTTCCAAAAAAAATGCATGTTTAAGCAGCGATTGGAACTTTGGAACAAGTTGGGATCAATCATGGTCTGCAATGCCCGCTTGTTCAAAGTCCCGTGAATTTTAAAAATCCAAAAAAAATTGAAAACTTTCAAAAGCCAAAAACTTCTAGCATCTCAATTTCAGAAAATTCTCAAAAACCAAAAAACATTTCTTACCCTGCATTCAATAGTGTGCTAAGTTTGTCTAAAGAGTCGCATGAGTTTGAAGTCGAATCATATGATTTTGACATTAAATTAGACTTCGAGCTCATGGGTCTGGACGAAGCTCGGGATGAGGAAGATGATGATCCAGCTCCTGAACTAGAGGATCTCCTAAAAAAGTTCGAATCCAAAGCCAATGTTGTATCCGATGATTTCGAGATAGTAAACTTGGGGACACCTGAGATCCTTAGGGAAGTACGCATTGGAAAATTGTTGCCACCAGAGATGAAGCAGAGAATGATAGAGTTCCTAGCTCCAAGATTGTCCAACTTCGCGTTCTCATATGAAGACATGCCAGGACTCGATGAAGAGCTCGTTCTACACCATCTGCCAACCAAGGCAGATATGAAGCCAGTAAAGTAAAAACTTCGAAGAATGAAGCCAGAATGGGCTTTGAAAGTCCGAGATGAAATCATCAAGCAGTATAATGCGGGATTCTTGGTAGTCTCCAACTACCCTGAATGGCTCACCAACATCATACCAGTACGAAATAAGGACGGCAAGGTTCGAATGTGCATCGACTTCTGAGATCTCAACAAGGCCAGCCCTAAAGATGACTTCCCTTTACCGCATATCGACACTCTGGTCGACAACACTGCTGGGTACAAGGTCTTCTCATTCATGGACGGGTTCTCAGGTTATAATCAGATCAAGATGGCCATCGAAGATTGTGAGAAGACATCGTTTATCACTCCCTGGGGAACTTTCTGCTACAGGGTAATGCCGTTCGGTCTGAAGAATGCAGGAGCAACATATCAGCGAGTAATGACAGCACTATTCCACGACATGATGAACAAAGAGCTTGAAGTATATGTGGACGATATGATCGTCAAATCTCGCACAGTCGAAGGACACTTTGAAGATCTGAAGAAGTTATTCAACAGATTAGAAAAGTACAAGCTCTACCTCAACCCTCAGAAATGTGTCTTAGGTGCAATGGGAGGTAAGCTCCTCGGCTTTATGGTGAGCGAGGATGGCATCAAGGTCGACGAGACCAAAACCAGAGCAATCATTGAGATGCCCCCTCCTAGAACAGAGAAAGAAATTCGTGGCTTCCTCGGCAGAATTCAATACATCAGTCGCTTCATCGCACAGCTTGCACCTATTTGTGAGCCCCTTTTCAAGCTCCTTCGGAAGAACGTTCTAAAAGAATGGAATGATGATTGCCAAGTCGCCTTCGACCGCACAAGAAATATCTCATGAATCCTCCAGTTCTAGTGCCACCCACTCCCGGACGACCACTATTGTTATACATCTCGGTAGCAGCAGAAGCCATTGCTGTGTCCTCGGCCAGCACGACGAGACCGGGAAGAAGGAACAAGCAATATTTTATTTGAGCTGAAAGTTCACCGACTACGAGACCAGGTATTCCCCGATCGAGAAGACTTGCCTCGCCCTAGTCTGGGCAACTTAGCGACTCCGTCAATACATGATTGCATTCCCTATTCTCCTTCTCGCTCACATGGATCCACTCAAATACCTGTTCGAGAAGTCGGCGCTCACTGGAAGGATAGCTAAATGGCAGCTACTCCTGTCTGAATTCGACATCACCCATGTCACTCAGAAGGCAATCAAGGGCAGGCCCTCGCCGATCATCTTGCCGCTCACTCTCTCCTGGATTATCAACCGCTCAAGACATTCTTCCCAGATGAAGATCTCTTGCTTATCGAAAGGGAAGAGAAGAAGAAGAAAGATGAGTGGACGTTATTCTTCGACGGCGCAGCAAATTCTAAAGGGAGTGGTATTGGAGCAATCCTCTACTCTCCAGATGATGTCCCTATTCCTATCTCAAGGCGCATAGCATTCGAGTGCACCAACAACATGGCAGAGTACAAAGCATGCATCGTTGGCTTAAGGGAAGCCATAATCTTGGGTGTCAAGAAGCTACGAGTATTTGGAGACTCACAGCTTATCATCCATCAGACCAATGGTGAATGGAAAACCAAGGACGGAAAGTTGATACCATATCATGTGTATCTTGAAAATCTAATCGAAGAATTCAAAGAAATCACCTTCTCATACATGCCTAGAGCCAAGAATCAGTTTGCAGATGCTCTCGCCACACTCGCGTCAATGCTCGAGATCCCGAAAGGAGCTTCAGAATGGGAGCTCACAGTCGAAATTCATGATGAACCTGCTTTTTGCCTGCAAATAGAAGAAGCCGAAGCTGTCCCTAACAAACCTTGGTATGCCGACATCAAGCAATATCTCAAAACTCAGGAGTATCCGGAGACAGCAACAGCAACAGATCGCCGAACCATCCAGCGTCTGGCCGGCCAGTTCACCATCAGTGGCGAAGTTCTTTACAAGCGATCCTATAATCACATCCTCCTTCGATGTGTCGATGAAACAAAAGCTGCAAAGATCTTGAAAGAAATACACGAAGGAATCTGTGGCCCACACATGAATGGGTACATGATGGCAAAGAAGATTCTACGACTCGGCTACTATTGGCTCACCATGGAGACAAACTGCTGCCAGCACGTCAGAAAATGCTTCAAGTGTCAGGAGCGTGAGAATCAAATCCATGCCCCCTCATCAGAATTATACAACCTGACTACCCCCTGGCCCTTCTCCATGTGGGGACTCGACATCATCGACAAGATTAGTCCCAAAGCATCAAATGGTCATGAGTACATACTTGTGGCAGTCGACTACTTCACCAAGTGGGTAGAAGTAGCCTCCTACACCACGATTGAAGCATCCCAGGTGATCAAATTCATGAAGAACAACATCATATGCCGGTATGGAATCCCCAATGCTATCATCATAGATAATGGGACCCCATTCATCAACAAGAAGATGGATGACTTCCTCAGCAAATTCAAGATCCAACGTCATCGATCAATCCCCTACCGTCCTCAGATGAATGGTGGGGTAGAAGCCGCAAACAAGACGATCGTCAGGATACTTGAGAAGATGGTCGTGACCTATCGAGATTGGTCAGATATGCTCCCATATGCACTTTGGGCCTATCGAACGTCTGTACGGTTTGCTACGGGGCGTTACTCCTTTCGAGCTTACTTATGGAATACCAGTCAAGGTGGAAATACCATCACTACGAGTGTTACTAGAAAGCGGAGTTGAAGAAGGAGAATAGCAACGGGCCATATTCGATCAGTTGCAGCTAGCAGATGAAAAGCGCATGCGTGTGCTAAGTCATTCTCAGTGTTATCAGAAAAGGATCGCTAGGGCTTACAACAAGAGAGTCCGAAAAAGAAGTTTCAAGGTAGGCGACATGGTCATGAAGAATATTCTACCGTCGCACCTTCCGGATCCCAGAGGAAAGTTCAAACCCTCGTGGGACGGGCCGCTGATTATCAGAGAAGTAGTTCCCGGAGGCGCCCTCAGACTCACCAGCATGAGAGGGGTGGATCTTCCTGAGCCAATCAACGCCGACAAAGTGAAGGTCTTTCACGGGTAAGTCATTCTGACTTTATCAAGAGTTACTTTAATAGAGCTAAAGTCAAGAGGTCGAAGCTAAAACCTCTGAGAAATCATTTTCATCCACCAACAAGTGTTTCAAATAAGAGGATTCAAAAGAAAAGAGAAAAAATACAAAAAAGAAGAAGAAAAAAAAAGAGAATACAAAAAAAAGAAAGAAGAGAAAGAAAATGGGAAGCCAAAACAAGGCACCCGAGAAAAATCAACCCAAGAAGAAACACGGTCATCCATCCATTCATCTCAGAAGGGTCTTTAGCTAAGACCAACAGCTCTATCATCGTAACTTAGGATAGGGCTGAAAGACTGCCATCGGACGGCAACGACGGATTCCCAACCTCTAGCCGCCGCAGTTATCCAAAGATCCAAAACAAAAAAGAAAAAAATAAAATGTGTGCCTAAACAAAGAGGGTGGAGTGAAAACCCGAAAGGGCGCTCCGAGTAAAAACAGTGGGCATACAGCAGACTTGGTGAAAACTCGAAAGGGCACAGAGGGTAAAAACAACACATAGCTGCCAAGGGGCAGGCAAGATCAAACACCCGGGACGTGGTGAAAACCCGAAAGGGCGCCATGGCCAAAAATGACTGGAAAGACCGGCTGTGGTGAAAACTCGAAGGAGCGCTATAGGCAAAAATGGCTCAAATAGAAAAAGAAAAAAATGAAAAGTGCAAGTACCAAGAAATTAGACAGTCCAGATCGGTTCAAGCAGTCACAGTTCAAGAACAAGAAGAAGTACAGTCAGGAACAAAGAGCTCTATAAACTCTGACAATCTCAGGAAGCAACAGTTTCCATTGCCTACACCTTTAGTGAACCAAAGGAGCGCACAAGTCAAATCTCGAGACATCGGTCAAAGCATTGGCCGAGCTCCAGTTCTGATTCCTATATCCCGACACAAAATCCAGACACACACTCACAAGGCAACTCATGACGCAATAGATTTTCAAACAGTTTTCTCTTTTTTCATTAAATGCAGCATATTTCTTTTACATATATCATGTCATCTTTTTCAAAAAATACAAAAAAAATGCATCATCGTCAATCATATACTATGCAAAAAGGAATGTGCTGGTGGCCAACACAATCAATCTCTACCCTCCTCCTCGGCCATATCAAGTAAGTCCTCTGACTCATAATGAAATAATCTCGCTCTCAACCTGCTCACCTCCATACGCAGGTAATGTACCTCATCGCGCTCAAGGCTGCGGATCGCTGTCTCCTCATCAGACAACCTCTGATCGGCAGCCAACCTCCTCGACATCATCTCACAATGATACCGAAGTGCGGAAATCTCAGACAGTAAATGGCCATGAGTGGCCAAAAGGAAACCAGGATCGATGAATGGGCGCTCCTCAAAGGGTTCATATGAACCAGATGAAGAGCCGACATCTCCAAGGATATCCTGCTCATCCTCATCAGCATTCTGGTGCCAGCAAGGGATACGTCGATACAAAGACTGCTCAGCAACCCAGTACTGATATGGGGCGGTCACCATCGGAAAAACCTGCAGCTCAAAACCAAGCAAATCGGCAGTCAAGTAACTCGCCCAAGATCCATCGACCCGAGTCCTAAAGTCAGAAGTTCTAGATGGAAGTGCTCGACGCCCGATACCCGCGAAAGCAAAAAGAGGAACATCCTGCTCATACCTGTTCACTCCCCAAGTGTAGGGTTGCAAAGTAGTAATAATTCGGAAAGACCGAGTATCGTTCCCACAGAGATTTATGTATGGGTATTCTTAGGATTTAACTAAAACAACTAGTAATTAAGATCCTATTAAGAACTAAAGCTGGAAAACAGTGAATTATTAAGGTAATTTCAATCTAAAAAGGCACTAGAGCGCCAAGGATCCACTTTTGATAGGTTTCAATGCATCAACACAACTAGGTCTCTCATAACTCAATCGGAATCGAATTCCTATCTCTATCCGATTGGAATATAGAGCGGTTCAATCAACAATTATCCAAAACAAGTGTTTATTAACTGATTTGATTCCCACAACCATGCTTAAGCCTTGGGCACACTCAATTGTATAGGCCAAACCTCTTTCCAATCTAGTGAGATTCACAACCATAGTTTTCACCAAATCTTGTCACTAGACCTGATTACGACTCATGATTTGAACTCGAATTAAATCAAAATCAATCACTAAGCAACTATTTTAGATTACTACAAAAGATAAGAATTTTAGTTGCATGAGTTCCCACATGAAAATCAGGCCATTGCATACAAGGCAGTCAAAGCGTCTACCATGCCCGAAGTCGATGGTAGATCAATGCACTACACAAGCATAAACAATGCTCAAAAGCTAAGATACTAAGTTAGGATTACTAAGAATCACATGAGCCCGGAGTCATCAAGAGATCAAAGTAGAATCCAACATAGTACTTGAATCAAACTCAAATTGAACTAAGATTCATCAATTAAAACATAAAAGGAAACCTAGGTTGCATCAATCCATCAAAAACGAATCAAAAGCTTCCCCTCTTAGCCCTAGCTAAGAGGTTTTAGTTCATCTCTAACATCCTTGAACTAGAAGCCTTTAAAAACATGAAAAACTACTAAAACAGGAAGAAAACTAGAAATCCGAAGTAGAATCCGTCTCCTGAGCAATCCCCACGTCCTAGCATCCTCTGGTATGAAGGGAAGACATCCTTTTATAGCTTGAAGGAGTCCAATACGCAAGAGAGTTCCAGAAATTGCGTAAAACTACGCACTTGCGCAGGGAATTTCGGAATCCCGAAATAGAAATAGCCTATATACACTGGCTGACCGGTCTGGACCGGTCGGACTGATGAATTTCCTTATCCAGCAGCAATGGCCGACCGGTCATGACCGGTCGGCCTGCGTTCCTGAGCTGTCCAGCAACTATGCCCGATCAGTCATGACCTGTCGGGCTTATATACTTTTCCTCCAGTGAATCTTCTCTTCAAGTAAACAAGTGGCTGACCGGTCTTGACCGGTCGGGCTTGCTTGGACGACCGGTCAGCCGACCGATCTGGCCTCTTTGTCTCTCTATTTCTTTCTTTCTTTCTTCTTTGTTTCTTCTCTTCTTAGTTTGTCTTTCTTTTGGTCTTCCTTCATGCTTGATCCAATGAACTTCTATGCTCATAAAGAGCCCCATTTAGTCTTCAATTTATGAAATCTCCCTCTTGTTCCTACAATCACAATTTATGCATTAGATTAGTCCTCTAAACATGTATATCATACATAATGAGTGATGAATTGGGGTTAGAATATGCACAATTATGAGCTCAACAATACCCAACTGCCGCAGGAACCGGATAGGATGATAAGAAAAGTAAGATCGAAAGTCTACCACCATTAGAGGAAGGCGGTGCGCATCGCAAAGCACTGGAGGAAGTGAAAGCCAAGATGACTCCCAACGAACATTCCAGTCACGAAGATCAGCGAACATTCTGCGATACAAGGGCTCACTCATCCTAGCCGTATGAGGAAGAAATTCCATGATGTGTCGCATAAGGTCTGGGCAACGGGTGTCAGGAAATGTACAGGAACAGTCAGCGAAAGGCACTCCCATAACCAGACCTGATCACAAGAAGGAAAAGAAGTTCAGCTAGAACAAAGCAATTCCTAAAAAGCAAGAAGAGAAAGGTGCAGAAAAGATACCTGAAGAAAGGCACAGCAGCCTCGAAGGACCCGAGTGCGGCCCAGGGCACAATCAGTCAACCCATTAAACAGCTCGGCCAGGACGAGAGAAATGATCCCCTGCCATCGGGTAGCTCGGCTCATCACCTCAAAAAGCAAAGGAGTCTGGGACTTGCGTCATCCCGAGAATAGCACCTCAGCTATCAAGCAGAACATCAGTGCGTTCCGAGCAAGAATAGATCCGGCCACACTCCGAGGACCCGAAAAAAGACCATAAAGTAAGTCTAAGGAAAACACTACAGCATCCTGGCCGGCAGCTGCAAGCCGAACAAGATAGGGGATCCCAAACCAGTTTTGCGGTGTGGTAGTCTTCGGCAATGTCTTCAGTGAAAAATACTGAGTATAATCCCAAGGAAGGCCAGTCAAGCGCGCAAGCTCCTCCAAAGAGGGTCTCATCTCCATGTCGTTGAACGCAAACAAGTTCAACGAAGGGACCCAGTCAATCAGTGCGGCCCCGAGCATCCTCCAATCAATGTCAACTCTAGCCATATGGATCAGACTGCCGAAGCCATAAGACTCCAAATCCCGAATCTCATAAGCTGAAAAATTGTCAACCTAAGCAAGCAGTCGTGGCGAGCAAGAAGGACGAGGAAGCAGCTGACAAGTCCTCACGGGTACCCCCTCCAGAGCAAAAGGCCCAGAAATCAATGACAGCTCATCGAGGATCGAAAGATCAACGGGCGAAGGAGAAGGAAAAGTTGGAACCTCTACAGACTCGACAGCCCCTGACCTGCCCTTAGTAACGGATATGTCTGATATAGTTGCATCACTGTCTAAAACTGTCACGACCTCAGCCGCATGAGAAGACTCGCCCACCTCATGAACAGAGTGCGCAAAGGACCGACGATCAGGAGAAGGACGATACTCTCCACCAAAAAGGCTATCAGCAAAAATCACACCACACATCGTGGCACCCTCACCAATCTGACCATCGAAAAATGCATCTGAACCGTCAAGAAGGGTCCCGGCAACCCCGATCGAAGAATCCACAGTCAGATCTGGACCTGCGGCCCTCTCCAGCATAAAGTCGTGAATCCAGTCATCATCCTGACTAATCAAAGGGATCATTGAGGCATCCACACGATCCATCATCAGGGGGACATCATCAATAATCACATCAAGTCCACCCAAACAAGTATGCCGCACATCTCGGCCATCATCAAGAGCATCCAAACCATCAAAGGTATCATCTGAACCATCCATACCATCCAGACATGAGATCAGCCCATTTATGTCCATCATACTCCCATCACCTCCATCAATCACATCATCCAGGTGGCCCACATTCAAGGGATGCATAGCCTCACCTATGTCCTATCTTCCCATCTCTTCCATACCATCCATTTCTCCCATAATGAGGGCCCCATTCAAATTAGAAATTTCAGCATGGCTGCCATTAATAGGGCCATTCAAAGCTCCACCTACCACCATCCCTAGCCCCTCATCAATGCCCCCATTTAATGCTCCATCTCCACCATCTATTAAAGAAAACCCTCCATCATTGAAGCCTTCAACACTTTCTGAAGTGTGAAACCCGAAGTGTGGGACCCACCATGGACAGCCCCCACAGCCCCTAAATCTTCACCATTAATTGCTTGAGAAAGGACAAACTAAGAAGAGGACAAAAAGAGAATGTAAGAAGAGACAAGGAAGAGATTCATGGCTGGATCGAAAAGTCAGGTACAGGGATGAGGGAGACAGCAGCCAGGGGAATGTTCTCACTGTTCGAACCAGAGCCAACCCAGGCCGCACAAGAGGCGAGCCTTGGGCGGCCCACTGTGGGCCGCCCGTACGGACACGCTCCCTCTCTCTCCGCGGGATTGGCTCCATAGTCGTTGGTAGGTGAGGCTGACAGTCCACATCAGCAGATGGCACCCTGAGGGCCGCCCAAGGCCCCAATCCACTCCAGATTTCGTTTAAGGTTGATCAAAATCATTTGGAAGGAACCACACCTATCCAATCAGGAAGTCATGCGGCCAACATATGCCTAATCAAGTCAAAGAGAAGGAAAATTGACCAAGAGGGGCCCACAAGCAATCTGAGCCATTCAAAGACTAGATCATCATGATCTAAACCATGAAAAAGCTTACATGAGCCATCAAATAGCAAGATCAAAGGCTTGATCATCAAGAAAGAGGGCCAGAACCCAAGATCTGATCATCAAGTGGGCCCATAAGGCCAAATCAAACGATCTGAGCCGTTCAAGTCATCATCTGTACCATGAGAAGCCTTCTTAGCCTCACAAAAACATCAAGAAAAGGTGCTCCAAAGGAAAGCTGAGATTTGGAAGGGGCCCACAGGGCCAAATCAAGCAATCTGAGCCGTTCAAGTCATCATCCATGCAGTTAAAAAGTCTCGTCTTCCACAAATCATTCAGAGCATGTAGGCATCATCAAGTAATTTGAGACAAGTCAAAGGTTGTATATTCATTTAGAAGATTTTGATACAAAAGAGGGTAAAAGCAAAAAGAAGAAGGTCATACATCGAGTAAGATGAATACAAAAGCAAGCTATAGGTCACCAACATAGTCGTTGTCATCCCTCCTCTCGTCCCGCTCTCGACGATGAAGATCCATCAAAGGAGCTGACACTGAGCCTCCAGCGTATCTGCGACGGCCCCCAGGAACATAGAGCGGAGGAAGCAGAGGCCCCTGGCCGTACAACAAGTACCACTCATCATAGTCGCGATCCAGGATCGTGAAACGAAACTCGGGCTGGCCTAAAAGAGCATCAGCTATCTCATCAGCTGGGAACTGAGCAGCTAGAGGAGGTGCAGAACAAGGGACTCAAGCCACCCCAGTAATCTGTCGAAGCAGCCTCTCACCCAAATACCACTGAAATGATTCAGTGTTAGAAAGCATGATCCGAAGGCATGAAGAATCATATGCCTCCACACGCTGAGGGGTGTAGTAGAGAGGAAAGTTGGAGTACGGCATCCGAGCAAGCTACAGCGAATGAGGTCATCATGATCAGTTACAGTGCAGCATAAGGGATAAGGAAAGTAAGATACTTACATCTTCAACGGTCAATCCGTCTATGTCAGCACGCCATTTGTCCCCAGAGACTCGAGAGTTCCGCTGACGATTTTGTTGATGCCAGTACATGTGGCGATACAAAGGTGGCTTAATGTCATCCTGTATCCTCGACGCGAGGTGGGCAAAATGGTCATAAAAGTAAGTCTGGCCAAGGGCACACCTAATGATCAGAGAAAGAAAGAAGACAAATGTCTCTAAGGAAGGTTAAAGAAGAAGTACCTCAATGACAGGCCAGAAACCTGTAAAGGACCTGCTATTCCGAGAGGTCTTATCCAAACCCTGGAAAACATGAGTCAAGATAGCCCCGTTCCAATTATAGGGATGATGAAGATCCTCAACCAAACGAAGAAATTTAGGATCGATCCTCTCGTTCGCGTGACAGAGAAGGAAGGACCCGAAGGCATAAGTAATCATGGCCCGTGCTTTGTGGAGGGCCTCTAGCTCGGTAGTAGGGGTGATGGTAGTAAAGGTGTTGTAGAACCATCGCATTTTTACTTGATGGCCCTGGAATTCATCTTCAGGTGGGACGTCACCGAAAAGCCGTAGCCAGTCAGTGGAAGTGATGGGAGCAAGAGAGCCAACCTGGAGAACAACTGCCCCATGAAATGGAAAGTCGATTTGCATATATATATCCAAGGGAGTTATTCCCCACTCGCCACAAGGGAGTTGAAAGGTGTGGGTCTCATCCCGCCACCTCTCGCAAAGAGCCGCAAGCAACATGCGATTGGCACTGTTATTATGGAAGCGTAAGGTAAGGAGGCAAGCAAAAGGAGTGTCAGCTAGAACTCGTTCAAGCAAAGGCTGTGGGTGTTTCACCCAGTTATCCTAATGATCTCCGGTACCTCGACCCTTGATGGAGGGAAGAGGTTGGTGCTCCTGAGCCAAGGAACACATATGGACCCCTCGGCGGATAATGAAGGCGGGATCATCCTCATCAATCACCCGACGTCCTCTTGTACCATCCGCCATTGAATCCTATAAGCTTGGCAAGGTAAGTCCCTATCCTTTACCCGTCAAAATCCAAATTATCATCCAGGAAACCCATGGGATTGGGCTCACATTCAAATGCAAAATCCAAAGTCCGACTCCATGTGTTACCTAGGATATGTGTTGGGCTCATTGAAGAAAGTAAGGCCCACCTTAAAGAAGGTTGCATGTCATGTCTTAAGCAAGGAAAGTCCATCATCCAAGGACACACTTTGGACAACAAATGTACTCAAGTGCCATGAGATCAACAAGGGATAAGAATCCTACTCCACATGAGAAGTCCCTCTTCAAAGTCCATGTGTGGCCAAGGATTAATCCACTTTCTATACCAAGGCCATGATTCTTATTTAAGATGTTTCCATCTTTTTACACATGTACATGGACAAGTGGGGAATAGGAAGGAAATGGGCCCCCAAGAGCAACCCAAACGCCTCACCTCAATGGATTAAAGGGAGCACATAGCTCACATGAAGAACATGAGGACCCATTCAATGGGTTAACCATGGGCGCCCCTATGTGCATCATCTTGATGAAAGTTTTGACTATGAGAGTACAACATGGTGGTCTACGCACAAACATATGAATCAAAGAAGCTAATGGTAAAAAAAATTTAATGCACAAAGCTCACATGAAGAATCAAAGTTGGAAATGCCCATGTAAGGACAAGTTTGGGCAACTTATGTGCATCTATTTCTTTTCAAAAAAGGGGGACCATTTCAGCACAAGAGGGCATGGCTTGATGAGTCACCCAACCACCATGAAAATGGCTAAGAATGATAAACATAGCCCAATTGAAGATCGACATCCAAAATGCCCCAAAGCATGGGACAAAATTGGGCAACTTATGGGTATCATTCTTTCTCACAAATTGAAAGAAAAATCACTCATATTTGAGAATGATGGTGGATGACACACCAAGCACCCCAAAGAGAAGTTCAAGGAGCTATGGTTGCATAGATAGCTCACTTGAAGGAGGATCATCCATTTGAGGTTGATAACATTAAAGGGAAACTCTTGAGAACCACTTTTTTACCACATGGAAAAATCATTTCAACTTAGTGAGATTGTTGAGACAACTCACCCATGGGACTTGTAGATGATCAAGTAACTCAAGTCCTCCATCCATCAAAAGAAAAAGCATGAAAGAAAAAAAAAATCCTACATGAATAAAGTTTAGTGGTGCACACATGGTCCAAAGAAATCCAGGTTTCAATGAGGGCCCAAGAGCCCATGGAAAAATTCCAAGGAACCCACCACAGTTTGTGAACAAGGATGTACATCATAATCAAGAAATGGTGGAAGATTTGGGCTACTTGACCACAAGGGCCCAATTAAGAAATCTAGCCCATTTGAAGATCCAAGTGAAGAATGGGCTAGTCACCTTTGTCCATACACATGTGAAGAAAGATGGGGCCACCCAAAGTGAGCCCCATGAGCCCAAAACTTGAGGTGGGCCCTACCATTCCTATGGGCCCAAACCTTGAAAAGAAGATGGAAAAGAAAAGAAAAAGTTCTAAGGAAAAATGACAAGGGCAAGAAAGCATGAGGGAGCCCAAAATGAAGTGATGGGCCCATCAAGTACACCAAGGGCCATGACTTCACTTTGAGCCCATTTGATACACATGAAAAGAGGCCCAACTCCCATGAAGAAAGATAGGATATTTTGCCATGCACACTTGATGGACATGGCAAAATTACCCTTTACATACACATGAAGGAAGTGTGAAAGAAGAAAAGAAAGAATGAAATGGAAGCTTGCAATGTCCTTCTCCATGCACCACCTTTAGAAGAGATTGGAGATCTAGAAAAAGGCCAAAAATACTTGGGCCCACTTTCACTCCTTTTGGAATAGCTACGTGGAGAAAAGAAAAGAGTCAAGAGAAGAGACAATGAAGAAGGAAAAAGACAAGAAAGAAAGGGAGTGGTCCATACCTTTACCACTCACCAAAGGGGGACCACCTTGTTGTCCCAAAGCTTTACTAAGGCCCACCACTTGAACAGAGCAAAGAACCACCAAAAGAGAGAGAAAAACTTGAAGAAAGAGAGAGTATGAGAGAAAGAAAAGAGAGATTGCATGTTGGAGGGGCTAAGGGTACCCCATGTTATATAGAAAAGGGGAGTGCACCCCTTGTTAGAACGCTTTTTTTTAGAAAAAGGGGAAAGATCAGATCTACTCGTCAGCAGTCCTTTCTTTCTTTTTTTTCATGTTTCTTTTATTCTGGGGGAATTCTGAGTATAGAGACATTCATAGACAATCATAAGCAATCACAAAGTGTACACAAGAGAGAGATATCGCAAGGCGAATTTTATTCCAAAGATTCTGAGATCTTTTACATTTTAGGCTGTGATACTGGTCACGAGCCTTTAATTACATCAACGGTTGATCACCCTTGATTGGAAGGCAAAAGACTAATCCGCCGGGGATTATGGTCTTGAGTTCATGGTTGTGTAGACCTTTATTTTCTTGTTATGGACTGAGCAACATTTGTTAGAAACGCCGGATGTCTATGTCCCATTTTCTTTCGGTATGTCCGGGTTGAGAGACTGTTAGGATTCGAGTGGTGCAACTCGGGGCCCGCGCCTGTTACTGTGAACAGGTGACCGCTGGAATACACGAACCTCGAATGTTGGTCGGCATGACCCAAGGCTCGTGCCCGTACTTTTATGACGGGTGACCTTAGGAAAGCACTCTGCAACGTTCCCGAACGAGGGTTTTAATCGAGTGGTGCAACTCGGGGCCCGCGCCTGTTACTGTGAACAGGTGACCGCTGGAATACACGAACCTCGAATGTTGGTCGGCATAACCTAAAGCCCTCGCCCGTATTTTTATGACGGGTGACCTTAGGAAAGCAATCCGCAACTACCTCATCAGCTCAACCAACGGACCCGTTGTCGATGGGTAGGGCATCGACGGTCTTTTTCATAGTGGCAGTCCATAGCAAGACATTTCAAGCTTAGTTGGAACTCTTTGTTTGTGCTTTCTCGTGGTAACCATAACCCCTTAGGTTTAGCCTCGGACCTTTATCCGGGATGAATAGAGCTTTGTACAGTAAAGTAAATGTATTTCTTCTGGAGTCGGGCGACTCATCTTCGAGAACACTCTTTCTTCTGAGTATTTTCAGTGATCTATTTGGGATCAAGTAAGCTTTATCGAGCCAAGATCTTTTGAGGATCCAAATTCAATGGGTTGGATCGGCTGCTTCGACGCCTGTAAGTGGCTAAGCATAGGGTCCGATGGGTACCCACATATGCCAATTTCTTATGAATAATGGGGATCGGTGCCCCGTGAATGCTTGAGTCGGCTGTTGGATAGCCTGAGTACTTCAACTTTGCCTCGACGTCTTCGAGATCGCGGTTGATTTCAACTGGCATTAGTCAATTTTCAAGCCAACAGGGCACTTCCCAGGGCTAAAAATGACTGAGTAGTGGACCTGTTCGCGGTCTGATTAGAGAGACTAGAGAGTATTATCGATAACCATTTCTGAACAGGGGTGGATTACATCCACGAAGATCGCGGTGCGATCGCATTCCGATTTGCTTAGTAAAAGTCAATTTTCGGGCCAACAGGGCACTTCCCAGGGCTGAAAATGACTAAATAATGGACCTGTGTGCGCTCTAATCAGGGAAATCGATGAATATTATCGATGACCATCTTTGAACAGGGATGGATTACGTCCACGAAGATCGCGGTGCGATCGCATTTCAATTTGTTTAGCAGAAGTCGATTTTTGGGCTGATAGGGCACTTCCCAGGGCTGAAAACGACTAAGTAGTGGACCTGCTTACGGTCCGGTCAAGGAAATCGATGAGTATTACCGATGACCGTCTTTGAACAGGGGTGGATTATGTCCACGAAGATCACGGTGCGATCGCATTTCAATTTGCTTAGTAGAAGTCAATTTCCGGGCCAACATGGCACTTCCCAGGGCTGAAAACAACTAAGTAGTGGACCTGCTTACGGTCTGATTAGAGAAATTGGTGAGTATTATCGATGACCATCTTTGAACAGGGATGGATTACGTCCACGAAGATCGCGGTGCGATCGCATTTCAATTTGTTTAGCAGAAGTCGATTTCCGGGCCAACAGGGCACTTCCCAGGGCTGGAAATGACTAAGTAGTGGACCTGCCGACTGCTAGATTAGGGTATTCGAGGGTCCTGAGATCGGATAACCTCGTTGCGGTGCATGATTATGGTGTATCATGTCATGTAGAAGAAAAGTTTCCCTCTCGGGCTCGGTCCAATTCCGCTCGATTCTTCTTGTTTTAGGCCGTTTTCGGCTCTTTCGGAAGGATTTTCAGGGCTGCCAAATTGGCTAAGTGTTGGTTATTTTAGACCAAAACACTGATTTGGGCCATTTATCATTGACCGTTGGAGAATCTGATCCGACGGATGGATAGATCTCATCGAGACGCATCGGGCGGAAGTAATTTCATCAAAATCGGATTCCGAACGAAGGCGGGGCACGCGATCGAAGGTCCACCCCTCCCATCAGCGTCCAGGCGCATGGAGGGGTGGATGTGCAGGCGCATGTGGTGTTGCACATGCTTCCGGGCGCATGTGGTAGGGACCTGGGCGCATGTCCCTTCTCCCGGGCGCATGTCCCTGTTTCTCATGGAAAACGAAAGTTCGGGAGGCAATGCCGGCGCATGTGGTGGTGCACATGCGCCTGGACCTAAGGAGTGGGCGCATGTCCCTCCCAGACTTAGCGGAATTTCAAGATTTTCCGGTGGGAAAAGGCCGGCGCATGTGGTGTAATAAGCCGGCGCATGTGGGGGATATGCCGGCGCATGTGCCCAGCACTTAGAAAATTTCAGGATTTTCTTCCTGAACTTGGGATTCCGGTGAGGAAATCCCTTTCAGGCGAGGGTTTCCGGCGAGGAAATCCACTCCGGCCAAGGCATCTGGCGAGGGGAGAGAAAGCAAGTGCATGTGGTGCTTACATCACTCTGAGGTCGGCAGGGGATGATTTTGTGCTGATGTAATGAGGTGACTTCACTATTTATAGGAGGGAAATCGGGTTCGGGTCTACCCGGCGGGTATTTCCCTGCGCATGTGCCAGAAACAATGTCAAGCGCATGTGAGAAAAATACACCGGGCGCATGTGGAGGATCCGGGCGCATGTGCTTTACCGGCGCATTTCCCGGTGCTTTTCGAAAAAGTGTTCGGATCACTTCCTTTCACTACTAGGGTGCAAGCGCATGTGGTTAGAGGCCAGGCGCATGTCCTTTGCCGGCGCTTTCCCACTACTTAGCCAGATTTTCAGGATTCCAGCACTTAGAAAATTTCAGCATTTCAGCTCCGACGGGGGACCTCTAAAGGACAGCTACCTTTTCTAGAGATGCACTCACTATCGCCAAGCCACTTCTAGGCTATGATTAACCTCCTGAATGAACGGGATGGGGTGTGGAAGTCCAGATGTTGCTAATTTTGGTACTTCCTAATTTGGAGCCTCCGGGTCGGCTTGTTGTATAGGAACGTTGCTCCGGGGAGCGCGCGCATGGAAATATTCATTGTAATGACTTTAAAATTGCTATTTAAGGGTTTTGGGGTGCTCCGAATCATTTGGCGGTGAAGCACATGTCTAGTTCCACTTTGAAATGGTAGCTGTAGGCTTACGGACCCCTTTTTGTCAGTTCCGGGCAGGGACAAAACGCATTTCGAGGTGCACAGGTAAAAATATGCACCGGATGACTTTGAAACTTGCAGGTTAAGGGTTTTAGGACATTTCAGATCATTTGGCGGTGAAGCGCATGTCCAGTTCCGCTCTGAAATGGTAGCTGTAGGCTTACAGACCCTTTTTGTCATTTCCAAGCAGGGACGAAACGCATTTCGAGGTGCGCAGGTAAAAATATCCACCGGATGACTTCAAAACTTGCAGGTTAAGGGTTTTAGGACATTTTGGATCATTTGGCGATGAAGCGCATGTCCAGTTCCGCTTCGAAATGCTGTTTACGAATTTTGGTCGCTACCAAGCGATCAGGGTTGTGCTGGCGTTTTCGGGGCTCTCCTGGCCTCGAAACTTATCCAAATCATTGCCACTAGACCATGGGATGTCATTTTATAATGGGTGCAAATTTGAGCCCCAACAAGTGCCCCCCCGGTGTGCTGCGCTGGATGCTTACGTCATGCTAGTGCAATGCACCGGTCCCTTAGGCTCAAGTATAAATAATTGACTCACTGACTTATTCCGTAATTTTTCGAGTTAGAAAGCTTGATTTCTCCCAAGGTGAGAGAGCTCACCCTCAGGGTACAGGCGCATGTGGTCCCCTTGTGGGCGCATGTGGCCTGCCATTCATTTTTGGACAGAGAACTCCCTCAAGCGCATGTCAAACTGCCTCTGAGGATGTGGGCGCATGTCCCAGGCGCATGTGGTTCTGGGCATGCGCCCAGGGCACTTCCTGGAACTTGTGTTTTCTCAAAACATTAGAGATGGGCGCATGTGGGGCTGAGACATGCGCCTGGGGCTTGAACTTCAAACTCGTTCATTCCCTTCTTCTGAGCCGGGCGCATGTCGGATTGCACATGCGCCTGATGCTTTGTATGATGAACTTCAGATTGTGAAATTTATGGATTGGGCGCATGTGAGGGGCCACATGCTCCTGGGGCTCCACCTTGGGCGCATGTGAGCCCAACACTTAGCCAAAAGTCCCATTTTCAGCTCCTGCTTTGCACTTGGTGGAGAAATGGCATTTTCAGCTCCGTTTCTCAGTCAAATTCAGTGCTGTTTGAGGCTAGATCACTTAAAATTCAAGCACGATTGGAGCTTAGTGCCTTGGGCCTGCAGTTGACTGCCTACTTTGGCCTGTCACAGCTTGCAACTGTCTATTTTAGGCAGGTTCAGAGTATGTCTTCCAGAATGCGCTTATAGTGTTCTGATTGCCTGTAAAGTTGCTGTGTGCGAATAGTTGCGTATGTATGATGCTGAAACTGTTTCCTGACTCTGTCCAGTACCTACTTATAAGCACCTGGACTCGTCAAGGCTACTTTTAGACTAAATGTATGGATGTATTGTGGGTTCAATCAATGATTTTGTGTGTGCATCGATCACATGTATGCGTGCATGTATGATGGCAGTTGCTTTGTTATGAAATGCGTATGATGATCGATATGCTATGCTCTTGATTTTGTTGCTTTCATGCTCTTCATGCTGTGCTCTACATGCTGTGCTTGTGTTTGTGATATGATTTCGTTAGGCTATTTGCCCGTGTGTATCGAGTTGTTTTCTAATGTTGTTCTGTTTACGCGTTGCAGTGAATTGCAAGTAGCGACAATGGGATCTTCTGGTGAAACTTCTGGGTCGCATGCTTCTGGTCCGACGCCGATGAAGCACGGTCGGAAAAGAACAGCTGAAGGTCCTTCTAACCCTCCTCCTCCAAGACGTAACTCTCGCTTCTTTCCTACGGTCGAACCCGAGATCAAGGATTTCTCGGAGCGTATTGGGCAGCTTCCTCATGAAGTGCTAGTACGCATCTTTGTCAACAAGACAGCGCCCGAACCTCCAAAGCAGGGAACAGAACAAGAGTGGGTCTATTGGTATGCCCAACTTGCTGGTGTGGTGAGTGCCATCGAGGCAGGTCCTCAAGATACACCTGTTCAAAATGTAGAAGAGAATCTGATGGGTCAGAAAAGTAAGAAGAAAGGAGGACGAGGAAAACAACCGATCAAGGCGCTCAGTCAAGCGGAGCGATTGACACAGCTCCTCGACTTGAAATATGAAAGGATGAAAATTGGATGGGAGAGCAACAAGATCGCTGCTGAGCGTGGCATCTGCATCACGAACCCCTACAATGGCGAAGTCATCTTGCACCAGAAGTCTCTTATGAGGTGTAAACCTTTTCCGAGCATCGAGCCATCTGATGTTCGTAGACCTAGCCAGTTCTATGGAGTGGAGAGATGGTCTTCAGTTCCTGAGAGATTACTCACCGCCACCCTAGGAAGCAACGGGAAGCAACAAAAGGTTGGTGAGATTAAGGAAATGACTTTCCTCATGCCTACATGTGATCCGCATGCACCTTATCCGACTCATTTCTTTGAGACGGTGCATCAAAGATTCCTCCCTATGAGCACATCCGCAATGTGGGAGACTTCGAGCTTCCATACCCGAGGGCATCTGAATCGTCGTGACAGCTATATCCCCTGGGCGAAGGAGATTCTGATCTGGCACGAGGCTGTGCTGAGGGACGTCGGGCTCTATTATGCCATCGAGGCGACTGCCGGCTTCTTTCCACGAGATCCGACGATTCTCAGGGGCTTCTTAAATTACTGGAGTTCCGTTACCAACTCTTTCCATCTTCCTCAAGGAGAGATGAGCAAACCCTCTGGGATCTTAAGATGATGGCGGGCCTGCCCATTCGCGGCGGGTATTATCACGAATATATCCCCTCTGATGAAGAATTGTCTGGCTTCAGGCGCGAAGGTGATCGGAAGGCCTATCATTTTGAGGCGTGTTTGGAGTTGTTCAATGAACTGCAACAATTTGACTGCATTACAAAGATACACTATGAAGATTGGTCAGTCTACTTCAGCCACGGCTTGAAGTAAGTCTTCGCGGGACGTCTTCTTTCTTTCTTCTCATGATGTATGTTCTTTCCTTTTGCGTAGCTTCTTATGTGAAGTTCTCTCTCCTTTCTCTCTTTCAGGATCGACTACGAAAAACACAAGGTTGATATTAAAAGAGTAAGAGCCTTACGACAACGCTTTCAACGGAAATTTCCTTGCCCAAACGTATTGTCTCCCACTTGTGAGCTAGCAGGCTTCCTCGCTTACTGGTTGTCCGCAGTCGCGCTTCCCAGCTCAAAGGGTGCTGATGGCGTCAGGGTTTCTTGCTTCGTCATGGCAGGTGCCCTTGCCAGTGGCCGACGTCTTGCTATAGCGCCACCTGTACTCTGCAGCATATATAGAGCGTTTGGTTATGTTGCCAGTAATCCGGACAAACCTGCTGATGGGATGGATGCGGCCTATTGCCCATGGCATTATTTCTGCGGCTGGTTAGGCGTTTATTTTCCATGGGTATATGGCATGAAGCCTCACGCCTACTTCTTTCCGGACCGAGCGCCTCTTATCAGGTTCATGAAGGCCAAGATGGTGCTTAAGACGCCAGAATGGGTGTCTTCAAGGATCTGCAATGAGAATGAAGTTGACTTCTATCATTTTCCTACTTCCATTGCTGATGAAGATATTGAAGTCGTCGATGATGAGGATTCGGTTGACTCTTCTGACAGAGAATTCCTAATATCAATCCGGACCGCCTCTCTCCCGTTCCGCGAAGGCATGGAGTTCTGGCGCGAGCCTTATTATCCGAGCAGGTTCGCCAAACAGTTCGGCTACGATCAGGGTGTTCCGTCAACTCTTCCAAGCGTGACGAGGATAGAACGAGCATATGGCACGGGTCCTGTCCATTGGGAATGGATGTGGGACCAGCTTTTGTTGACGCGAACTAGCGCGAGGTTCGTGTTGCCTGGCGGTAGTCGACGTCCTGCGACTTCTTACAGTTGGATGAGATGGTGGGTGCATCAGTATGCGCGCATCCGGGATGCCAAACCTGTCGATTTCCCTCTCTATCTCTCTCCTCCAAGGTTGACTGACGTTCCTGAGGACGGTCTTGGTTATCTTCGTGAGCAGCGTGAGGCCATCGGAGTTCCCGGTACCAGCCATCTGACTTCCTTGAACGTGACGATCACTCGTAGGAAAGAAGATGGAGCGTTAAACGGATGGTATTGCTTTGGGGTCCCTATACAGAAACATCAGCAAGGGGTCGGATCTTCGCGTCCTCCGGCAGAGAATGCTCCTCCGTCTGTCGAAGAGGATGAGCCTACAGAAGGCATGGCAGGAGTTAGACCTTCTGATGATTTCGTTGACGATCTTCCACCGGGCCGCGCGAGAGATCAATTGAGAGTCAAGATAAGACTCACACCAAGAGTTCGCCCGTCCGCACCTGAGAAAAACTTAAGAAAGGCAGAAATATTACATATCAAGAAGTGGGGGAGTTTGGATCCGTCGTTGCAGATCAATCTTCCGAAAGTAGTGGCGGGTGCGACTGCTGCCGATAGTCATGAAGAAGGTGAGCTTCGGTCTGGTGCTACAGAGGAGATTGTAGACGAAGAAGATATAATTACCGACAATCATGACGGAGGTGAGTCCGAGCCTGCAGATGTCGAGGGGGACAATGCCGAAGGCGGTTCTGAAGCAGGTGATGGTTCGGGGTCACGACTCGAAGATGAGCCTGTAGATTATTCCGGCGGTGACTGGGGAGCGGATCGTGCTAATGATCACAGCAACGATGATTCCCTCGCGAACTATTATGATAACGATATCGGAGTCGGGGGCGTAGGTGATCTTGATGATGCTGCCATGGCAACGCTCGAAGCACAACTCTACGACAACGTCAGGGTGCAACCTTCTTCTGAGCCTTTAGTCTTCGTTTCTCAGGCTGTTCATTGCAAGCGAATTGTTCTGTTGAGTTAGAGGTCGTGGATGCGTCACGCCCTGCTGCAGTCGAAGTCGGACCCAACATTCCGCGAGCACAAGGTAAGAAATGCGATTGTGGTTCTGCTTTTTTCTTTTCTTCTTTGGTTCCTGCATAATCATACTAACCATATTTTGTTATTATTATCTTATTTCTACAGATCTTATTGGGTCAATACCTGCCTCTGCTACTTCCGTCGCGTCGTCTCCGTTTGTGACTATTGAACTGCCGGGCGAAGCTTTGGAAACAGTTGTTGATTCCGGGACATGCATTGCGGGACCTTCGGAGCCTGCTGTTGATCTTCCTGCCGTTCCTGGTATGACTCCTTCACACTTTACATTAGATTATGACTTGTAGTTTCTGCTTCCATTTTTGCTAACTCATCATTTGTTTGTCTTGCATTCTTTCTTGCAGCTGCTGTCGATTCTGACGTCACCATTGCTATGATGCCGGACATTCCTGCATTTGAACACTTAGATTATTTTGGTCAGAGCGTGTTGAAGGGCCTGCTGTCTAGCCTTGCGAAGGCGTTGGCCAATCCACAAGAATGGCATATGCTGGGCGCTGGCATGAAAGCGCTGGAAGCTTGTGTTGGAGTAGTTGGGTCTGATGCGCTCGTGGTTGTCAATCACATCTCTGCGTTCGAAAGCTCCCTCGCAAACGTGGCGGCTGCTGAGCGCGTCGAGCCTGATCCTGCTATCGAGGAGAAGCGGAGAATTGCGGAGTCTTTGGGACCTGCAGTGGAACACCACGCGCATTCTACGGCGAACGCACGAGAATCCCTACAAAATAATAAGATACAGTATGAAGGGTGCTTGGGCCGTATAGCTGAAATTAACGCTGAGATTGAGCGTCTACAAGCGGAGAAGATCGCCGTGAGCTTCGAAACTGCCCGTCTCGAGTCAGTAGTTACTCAGGGTCAGATAACGGTCACGCGGCTCGAGAGTGAGGGCGAAGCAGTGCGTAAGCAGTTGGAGGGTTTGACTGCTGAACTCCAACATGTTCCTGATCTTGCGGAGGTGCTATTTGCAGCAAAGTCAGCGATGGAAACTGCCAGGGTGGCCGTGATCAGGCTGATATCGGGATGTTTGGAGAAGCTTTGATCTTTCGCTCCCGATGCTCTCCTTCTTGACTTCAAATGTATAGAAATGATCGCAGGATCTTACCTTTAGAAAATTTTGTAGTTGGTGTAAGAGATACTTACCTTTTGACCATTCATGTATACGACGTCGGAAAAGATGTCAATCAAACTTTTGTTAAATGAAATGACAATAGCAGTTACTTTTCTATCGTGTTATGTTTGTGTGATGTGTTTTAGAATGGTTTGCAATAATAGCAATAATAATCGCAATTCTAGCAAGTGATGAATGTAGAATGAAATGAAAAGAGTAATACTTCCCTTTGTCGTCGATTTCGGGAGTGTCCAGGGTTTCTGAACTCGGGATATGCTCGTGTCGCAGACGAATGGTCCTTCTTAGTTATTTCTCCATAACAAGGGCAAGGAAGACCTACAAGAATACAAAATAACTGATTAGCTTTTGTAACTACAGGCTTATCTACTGTATTCTACTCCATTTCATTCTCCATTTCTATCCTTACTTATTACATTCCCTCTCTTGGGGAGTTTACATTTCTCATATCTATGTAAAGGAAAGTAATAGGTTGACCGTTAGGGGTAATATTTCTTCAGAAACCGGCCATTAATTGCAAAACCGGCTCCACCACCGTCAAAATTCACTAAACGGTAGGCCCCGTTGGAGTAGACTTCTTCTATGATGCATATCGGGTCCCACTTAGGGTCGAACTTGCTCTTTGTAGTGTGCGTGGCTGTCTATCGCTTCATTACGAGCACCAAGTCACCCTTCTTAAAGGATCTACCCCTGACTCGCTTGTCATACGCTGTCGAGATATGTTTCTGGTACATCTCTAGCCGTTGTTGTGCCGCGAGTCTTTTCTCGTCCAAGGCATCGAGCTCGACCATCCTGAGCTCAGCATTACGTTCATCTGTCAAGGAGTTCCGAAGTGCTACTCGTAGGGACTCGACCTGAACTTCCATAGGGATGATGGCCTCCGTGCCATATACTAGTGAATAGGGAGTAGCCCGTGTTGTCGTGCGGTGCGTAGTACGATATGTCCAGAGTGCTTCGGGCAACCGTTTGTCCCAATCTTTCTTATTCTCTGCCACCGTTTTCTTCAAAATCTTCACGATGGTTTTGTTGAACGCCTCAGCAAGTCCGTTTGCAGGAGGATAATAGGGTGTTGAGTAGCAATGCTTGATCTTAAACTTGGCACACAGCTTGTCGATCACAGCATTTTGGAAGGGCGTGCCATTATCCGTGACGATCCGATAGGGAATACCATGTCTATAGATGATGGCGTTCCGGATGAAACCCTCCACTTGTTTAGCTTTCACGTTCTTTAGGGCCATAGCCTCAGCCCACTTAGAGAAATAATCTGTTGCCGCCAGTATGTACTGGTGCCCTTGAGAGGAAGAGGGGCTAATGGGGCCTATCACATTCATACCCCAGGCCGCAAAAGGCCAAGACATCACTGACTGATGCAGTTCTTCTGGAGGTATATGTATGATGTCAGCATGTATCTGACACTGATGGCATTTTCTGACGTAGTCCATCACATCTTTCACCATGGTGGGCCAATAATAGCCCATATGCCGCACTCGATGATGTAGGTTCCGTCCGCCTTGATGGGCACCACATTCTCCTCCGTGCGCCTCTCTCAGCGTATCATGAATTTCTTCTTGGGCTAGGCATCTTGACAGCGTTCCATCGCTGGAGCGTCGATACAGTACTCCTTCTAAGAGAACGAACGAGCTGGCACGCCTTCTGACTTGAGTGCGCATCTGCGGATCCTCGGATAAGAACCCATACTTCAAGTAATCAGAGAATGGTCTTCTCCAATCTTCTTCTTCTATGATCTCAAAGCAATGTACAGGGCTTGCACTCGTGACATCCTCGGCTGCTGTGAGTGATGGCAATATTCTCCTTTCTTCTATGGTGACTTGAAGTGGGCTGCCCCCTGGGTGCGCGAGAGCCGCGGCCAGGTTAGCCAATGCGTCTGCTTGAGAATTTTCAGCTCTTGGGACGTGCGACAC
The DNA here is from genome assembly GCA_003013855.2 of Liriodendron chinense. Lineage (NCBI taxonomy): Eukaryota > Viridiplantae > Streptophyta > Magnoliopsida > Magnoliales > Magnoliaceae > Liriodendron > Liriodendron chinense. The sequence goes on along the minus strand of ML058437.1, from coordinate 974,894 downwards.
CGTACTGTCTCGAAAATGATCGAATAGGGCTCGGGCCTGATGGCAAAGAGATGACAGCTCCGGCTTGCGGACTTCATATTCTGTCATAAGCTGTCCCACAACTAACCGAGAATCACCGTATACCTGTAGTGATCGGATTCGCATGTCTCGTGCCAACTGTAACCCAATGATGAGGGCCTGATACTCTGCCTCGTTGTTTGTGCACGACGGCACTATTGTGAATGAGTAGGGCAACAAGTCGCCTTGAGGACTGATGAAGATCACACCGGCCCCTGATCCTGCAGCTCTGGAGGCTCCATCGAAATACATCCGCCACTGCTTCGCGACCCTTACCATCATGGCCTGGTCGTCGGGAAGATCATATTCCATTTCCATGTTATCTGGTATCGGGTGAGCTGCTAGAAAATCGGCTATCGCCTGCCCTTTAACAGCTCGAGACGGCAGATACGTAATGTCGAACTCGGATAGCAGTAGGGCCCATTTGGCTAATCGCCCTGACAACATAGGTCGGTTCATCAGGAACTTGATGGGATCTGCTCTGGAGATCAATGTAATCTGATATGACAGACAGTAATGCCTCAACTTCTTCACAGCGAATATCAAGGCCAGGCATATCTTCTCTATCGGTGAGTAATTAAACTCAGCACCGACGAGCGTGCGGCTCAAATAATACAGAGCATTCTCTTTCCCTTCTTCATTCTTCTGGGCGAGTAGTGCCCCCAGTGAGTTCTCTCCCACTGCTACATACAGTATCAGAGGCTTTCCCTCGATTGGCGCTGCGAGAACTGGAGCCTTCCCGAGTAACTCTTTGAGGGAATCGAAGGCTTTCTGGCACGCTTCGTCCCACTCGAAGCGGATGTCTTTCTTGTTCAACCGAGAGAAAGGCTGGCAACGACCTGACAGGTTCGAGATGAACCGCCGCAAGTAAGCAACTCTCCCTTAGAAGCTCTTCAGCTCTTTCAAATTCTTCGGAGGAGGCATTTCTCGGATCGCCTTGATCTTCGCGGGGTCAATCTCGATTCCCCGATGCCTGACCACAAAGCCAAGGAATTTTTCGGAGGACACCCCAAAGGCGCACTTCAACGGGTTCATGCGAAGGCTCTTCTTCCTCAACCTCTGAAATACTAGCTTCAAATGTTCGCGATGCTGTTGATGTCCGTCGGACCTCACTACCAGATCATCGACGTAGCATTCCACATGCTTGTGCATCATGTCTTGGAAGATTACCTGCATCGCTCTCTGATACGTGGCACCTGCATTTTTTAGCCCAAACGGCATCACACGATAACAGAATATCCCGAGAGATGTGCGGAAGGCAGTGGACTCTTCGTCTTCTGGAGCCATTCGGATCTGATTATACCCTGAGTAGCCTTCCATAAAGGACATCGTTGTATATGCTGATGTGCTATCGATCAGAAGCTCTGGGATGGGTAGAGGAAAGTCATCTTTGGGACAAGCTTCATTCAGGTTGCGAAAATCAATGCACACCCGGATCTGGCCGCTCTTCTTCTTTACAGGTACTATGTTCGAGATCCATTTGGGATACTGAACTTCCCTGATAAACCCGGCCTGAAGCAGCTTCTTCACCTCTTCCTCTATCTTCGGGACGATGTCAGGATGGAAGCGTCTCTGTGGCTGTTTGACCGACCTCTTCTCCTTCGCGATATTCAACCTGTGCATCGCGATTGCCGGGTTCAGTCCTGGCATTTCAGAATAGGTCCATGCGAACACGTCTTTGTTCTCTTTCAGGAGTTGAATGTAGCTCTCCCTCTCTTCTTCTGGAATGTTCTTACTGATATAAGTATTCCTCGGCTCTTCGTTGGTCCCCAGATTGACTTCTTGTAGCTCATCTATCGTGGGCTGACCTCCATCTTCGATCTGCTCTGGTGCGGCACTCGGCTGTATGACTTCATTCGGTCCAGCGGGCCTCACCTCTTCCACGGAACTAATTGTCACCATGTTAATATGCCTGATCTCACATTCTGCCCCCAGGGTTTTTTTTCCTCTGTATACCTTCGTCTTTACTTCGAAGGGTGCTAGCATGCCTTTCCGAGCTGGCAGTTCTGAACAGATGAACCCCATATTTCTCATGATGTTTCTACTGGCCTTGCTATATCTTTCTTCTTCAATGGGCGGTGTCTCTACCGGTGTTCTCTTCGCGTTCTCTTCGATCTGCAATAGGTTGTGGAGTCCAGCCTGAAACGTTATCTCATGCCTGGCTCCCATTGTAGGCGGCACGTAGAACTGGCTCGGAGCTTTAGGGAAAGGACGAATCCTCTCAACCTTTGGCACCGGCATATTGAAGCTGGACTGCAACACGCTCATCTGTTGGCTTGTCATCTGTTTCAACACTGACTGCCCTTCCTTCCGGAGGTGCTTGGGGATCAGGTAAAACTTCTTCCTTTGCAACGGATTTCCTCTGTGAGCCCTTGTCACTTCAGCGACCACTCGCAGAGCTTCGTTTGTTTGTCTTGGATTCTCGCCCTGGGGTTCTGCCCCCTGTGCCACCTTTGTCGGTTCGTTGGCTTTTCTGGCGGTCTCGGCCTCCTCACTCTCCCGATAGTATTGTGCATCTGCTAGGAAAGATTCAGTGATGGAGTACGGCCTCGGGTCTGCCGCCACTCTATACTGGACGCCATCTCTATTGTACTTGAAGCATTGGTGGTATGTCGAGGGAATAATGCCATATTGATGCAGCCACGGTCGTCCCAACAAGATATTGTACGTCGTCATGGCATCGATCACCTGACAGGTGACTTTGGTGCTCAATTCTTCTATTTCCAGTATGACAGTAATGGACCCTAGGACGCGTTGGCCGTCCTGATTAAACCCTTGGATAACCATGGCGCTTGGGTGAAGTGCTGTCTGTCTGAAACCCAACTGCTGCAATGTCTTCACAGCGGATCCGTCGTCCAGCATGCAGCTTCGGACCTCTATGTCTCGGATGAGACCTGTCACCATCAACGGGCGGTTGTGGTCTGTCAAGCTGATCGTTTTGTCTTCTTCAGAGAATGTGATCATGGACGATCGATCGATCTGCATGACCTGTTCTGCGGGTCGATCCTCAGTTCCCGTTATCTTCATTCCTTCCATTTCTGACTCGATCTCTGCTATCATGACCTCACGGGCTTCTTGATCAAGCAATGCGTTGAGCAACATTTCCCGATACTTCTTCGAAAGGCACAGGGCATCGTAGATGCTGAGTCGGGCCAGAACCTTCTTCAGATGAGACACCACATCATAAATCACTGGTGCCTTATCTCGAGTGTGATCTCGTTGGTCAGCTGCTGGCTCATTGACCGCTTCTGCTAGTTCTTTTTCTCAAGGTGTCCCTGATGGCTCACCTATGACCGCATTCGTCCTTCTAGGGTCTGGTCGCCTCGGAAATTCTCTCTGTACGACCTGCTTTCCTGACCGCAGAGCCACTACATTGACTTCTCCTTTCTCTAGGACTTGGTCCTTGTCACTGGCCCCTGGTTGAGCGACCACTGAAACCATGGCACACTGAATGGGCTGCGCACGTGGCTGTTCTTGTCCAACATTTCTTTTTCTTATTCTGTTCTTCATCTTCCTCTCTTTCTCCACGAGTCTTCTCTTATTCTCTAGCCTCTTCTTACTGCTCACAAGTGTCCATGGCTCTTCCGGTTCTGGGAATGGATTCGCCGTTGGAATTTGAACTAGCACAGGGAGGGCAGACACCACTGTCGCAGTATTCCGGCTCGCATCTTCCGCCTTCATATTGATGGTGCCATCGTTGATCATCCGTTGAATCTTGCCTTTTAGGACAAAGCAATCTTCAGTCTTGTGGGTGGTCACATGATGATACCTACAGTAGCTGGGATGATCGACCATCTTCGCTTCCTCCGGGCGTGTGCATTCTGGCAGTCTTATCAACCTTTCTTCGACCAGCTGTTCCATGATCGGGACCAGATCTTCCATGTCGAAGGTATAAGGTCCGTTTGCTAGATTACGTTCTTCTATCGTGAGATGTCGCGGCCTCTGAAAGCTCTTACCTTTGTCTTGAGTCGTGGTTACTGGCCTGGCCTCGACTCTACGCTCGGTGTTTGGCCGTTTCCTGTCATTCGAACCCTTTCCTTTATCAACATAGTTAGAGGTTATCATCCTTCCGGCTTCTCTCCTGGGCTTCTCTACCTTGAACTGCGCTCTGCACGCGGCTCCTTCCACCAGGTGGGCTTTTGTAGCTAGGTCTCGAAACGTCGAGAAGTTGTGCCCAGATAGGCCAAATGAGATCATCGCATCCATGGCCTGCATGCACATCTTGAGCTGCTCAGATTCGCTGGGTAGTTCTTGGCACTGTGCTGCTATGGTCCCCCACCTGTCGATGAACTTCTCGACCGACTCTCCCTGCCTTTGACGAACCAAGGCTAAATCTGTCAGTGAGACTTCTCGCTCGGTAGAGAAGAATTTGGAGATGAACAGATCCTGCATCTGCTCCCAGGACTTGACTGACCCTGCGGGCAATGACATATACCACTGGAATGCCTTGCTCGTGAGCATCGAGCCAAACAATCTTAGACAGTACTGGGGGAATTGTCGATAAGTTGCCCATCATTGTCATGAATTGAGCCATGTGTTCCTCCGGCGATCCTCTGCCATCGAATCTAGGGAAGTCTGGACGCTTGAAATTGTTGGGAAATGGGAGATCGTGGACCTCGGGTAAGTACGGCACCCGGTATACATATTTTCCTCTCTTCTCCTTTTCTCTTTCCTGACGAATCAGGTCCGCAACTGTCTGAGACAGTTCTTCTCTCGTGGCTTGAGACGGCATTGGCGGTACACGTCTGAACACAACGTTTCTCTGGCGAGCTTGTGGTTCGGCGGTGGCTGGTTCTCCTACTGCCCCCTGGCATTCCTCCACAGACTGTCGAGTGGGTACAGCTGGGCTTCTGTTTGCCACCTGGGCAACTAGAGCCAACAGTGCTTCTTTCATCTCTCTCATCTCTCTGGCCGTGTCCTCTTGGACCTGGATAATCTCATCTATCTGTTCTTGGATTGGAGGCAGCTCTGGGTATCGCTCACTCGCTTCTCCTTCGATGACCTGCACCATCATGACTTGCGCTCGCTGCAGCCTCGTCTTGATCACGGCAGCTTCAGTAGGGATTGTTTTCAGCGTCGTCTTAGTTGACTGTCGAACAGCGGATCTGTTCGGTATCTTCGCTGACGATGTTGTCTTCGGTATCGCTGGGAAGTCGATATCGGCGAAGGAGAACTCTGGCCTGGCTGACACGGTAGTTCTGCCGGAGTCGCGGGCGTCGCCCCTGTAGACTGGCTTCCACTGTCTCTTTGTTCTGCTCGGCACCCTTGCTGTCCTCTCCGTCTCAGCTGGGATAACCTTCTTGTTCTCAGTCTTCTTAACGGTCTTGCGCTTCTGCACAATCTGCCATCCGGTTTCAGAGGTTGCTGCCAGATGGGGGAAGTAGAATCCTCCAGATGCTAAGAAGATCATTGTAGATGCCATTTGTTTGGTTCTTTCTCTGTCTTTCTCTTTCTGTCTTTCTCTGTCTTTCTCTCTCTCTATCACTCTCTTTCTGCACAGTCATACACGCATTAGAATATTCCGCGCGCTTGGGAAAGAGAGGGGACGCGACCTTACCAATCGCGATATGGCTCGATAGTGGATAGACAGAAACATACAAGTATGAACTACATGCATGCTATGCAAAGCTTTGAAATTCTTTTGCCTTAAAGATGAAGGGAAGAACGTTCCCGTTGAGAGTCGCCAGTTTGACGCCCGTGAAGGCGCCGAACATTTCTCCTTGCGGTAACCTTTCCCATGTACACATTAGTGTCTGCAAATGATTTATCGCAGAATGTCTATTTACTCAGAAATAACCAGAGATTCTGGGTTCGATCCCCAGCAGAGTCGCCAATTTGTTAGAACGCTTTTTTTTAGAAAAATGGGAAAGATCAGATCTACTCGTCAGCAGTCCTTTCTTTCTTTTTTTTCATGTTTCTTTTATTCTGGGGGAATTCTGAGTATAAAGACATTCATAGACAATCATAAGCAATCACAAAGTGTACACAAGAGAGAGATATCGCAAGGCGAATTTTATTCCAGAGATTCTGAGATCTTTTACATTTCAGGCTGTGATACTGGTCACGAGCCTTTAATTACATCAACGGTTGATCACCCTTGATTGGAAGGCAAAAGACTAATCCGTCGGGGATTATGGTCTTGAGTTCATGGTCGTGTAGACCTTTATTTTCTTGTTATGGACTGAGCCACATTTGTTAGACACGCCGGATGTCTATGTCCCATTTTCTTTCGGTATGTCCGGGTTGAGAGACTGTCAGGATTCGAGTGGTGCAACTCGGGGCCCGCGCCTGTTACTGTGAACAGGTGACCGCCGGAATACACGAACCTCGAATGTTGGTCGGCATGACCCAAGGCCCGCGCCCGTACTTTTATGACGGGTGACCTTAGGAAAGCACTCCGCAACGTTCCCGAACGAGGGTTTTAATCGAGTGGTGCAACTCGGGGCCCGCGCCTGTTACTGTGAACAGGTGACCGCTGGAATACACGAACCTCGAATGTTGGTCGGCATAACCTAAAGCCCGCGCCCGTATTTTTATGACGGGTGACCTTAGGAAAGCAATCCGCAACTACCTCATCAGCTCAACCAACGGACCCGTTGTCGATGGGTAGGGCATCGACGGTCTTTTTCATAGTGGCAGTCCATAGCAAGACATTTCAAGCTTAGTTGGAACTCTTTGTTTGTGGTTTCTCGTGGTAACCATAACCCCTTAGGTTTAGCCTCGGACCTTTATCCGGGATGAATAGAGCTTTGTACAGTAAAGTAAATGTATTTCTTCTGGAGTCGGGCAACTCATCTTCGAGAACACTCTTTCTTCTGAGTATTTTCAGTGATCTATTTGGGATCAAGTAAGCTTTATCGAGCCAAGATCTTTTGAGGATCCAAAATCAATGGGCTGGATCGGCTGCTTCGATGCCTGTAAGTGGCTAAGTATAGGGTCCGATGGGTACCCACATATGCCAATTTCTTATGAATAATGGGGATCGGTGCCCTGTGAATGCTTGACTCGGCTGTTGGATAGCCTGAGTACTTCAACTTTGCCTCGACATCTTCGAGATCGCGGTTGATTTCAACTGGCATTAGTCAATTTTCAAGCCAACAGGGCACTTCTCAGGGCTAAAAATGACTGAGTAGTGGACCTGTTCGCGGTCTGATTAGAGAGACTAGAGAGTATTATCGATAACCATTTCTAAACAGGGGTGGATTACGTCCACGAAGATCGCGGTGCGATCGCATTCCGATTTGCTTAGCAAAAGTCAATTTTCGGGCCAACAAGGCACTTCCCAGGGCTGAAAATGACTAAATAATGGACCTGTGTGCGGTCTAATCAGGGAAATCGATGAATATTATCGATGACCGTCTTTGAACAGGGATGGATTACATCCACGAAGATCGCGGTGCGATCGCATTTCAATTTGTTTAGCAGAAGTCGATTTTTGGGCCGATAGGGCACTTCCCAGGGCTGAAAACGACTAAGTAGTGGACCTGCTTACGGTCCGGTCAAGGAAATCGATGAGTATTACCGATGACCGTCTTTGAACAGGGGTGGATTATGTCCACGAAGATCGCGGTGCGATCGCATTTCAATTTGCTTAGTAGAAGTCAATTTCCGGGCCAACAGGGCACTTCCCAGGGCTGAAAACAACTAAGTAGTGGACCTGCTTACGGTCTGATTAGAGAAATCGGTGAGTATTATCGATGACCGTCTTTGAACAGGGATGGATTACGTCCACGAAGATCGCGGTGCGATCGCATTTCAATTTGTTTAGCAGAAGTCGATTTCCGGGCCAACAGGGCACTTCCCAGGGCTGGAAATGACTAAGTAGTGGACCTGCCGACTGCTAGATTAGGGTATTCGAGGGTCCTGAGATCGGATAACCTCGTTGCGGTGCATGATTATGGTGTATCATGTCATGTAGAAGAAAAGTTTCCCTCTCGGGCTCGGTCCAATTCCGCTCGATTCTTCTTGTTTTAGGCCGTTTTCGGCTCTTTCGGAAGGATTTTCGGGGCTGCCAAATTGGCTAAGTGTTGGTTATTTTGGACCAAAACACTGATTTGGGCCATTTATCATTGACCGTTGGAGAATCTGATCCGACGGATGGATAGATCTCATCGAGACGCATCGGGCGGAAGTAATTTCATCAAAATCGGATTCCGAACGAAGGCGGGGCACGCGATCGAAGGTCCACCCCTCCCATCAGCGTCCAGGCGCATGGAGGGGTGGATGTGCAGGCGCATGTGGTGTTGCACATGCTTCCGGGCGCATGTGGTAGGGACCCGGGCGCATGTCCCTTCTCCCGGGCGCATGTCCCTGTTTCTCATGGAAAACGGAAGTTCGGGAGGCAATGCCGGCGTATGTGGTGGTGCACATGCGCCTGGACCTAAGGAGTGGGCGCATGTCCCTCCCAAACTTAGCGGAATTTCAAGATTTTCCGGTGGGAAAAGGCCGGCGCATGTGGTGTAATAAGCCGGCGCATGTGCCCAGCACTTAGAAAATTTCAGGATTTTCTTCCTGAACTTGGGATTCCGGCGAGGAAATCCCTTTCCGGCGAGGGTTTCCGGCGAGGAAATCCACTCCGGCCAAGGCATCTGGTGAGGGGAGAGAAAGCAAGTGCATGTGGTGCTTACATCACTCTGAGGTCGGCAGGGGATGATTTTGTGCTGATGTAATGAGGTGACTTCACTATTTATAGGAGGGAAATCGGGTTCGGGTCTACCCGGCGGGTATTTCCATGCGTATGTGCCAGAAACAATGTCAAGCGTATGTGAGAAAAATACACCGGGCGCATGTGGTGGATCCGGGCACATGTGGTGGATCCGGGCGCATGTGCTTTACCGGCGCATTTCCCGGCGCTTTTCGGAAAAGTGTTCGGATCACTTCCTTTCACTACTAGGGTGCAAGCGCATGTGGTTAGAGGCCAGGCGCATGTCCTTTGCCGGCGCTTTCCCACTACTTAGCCAGATTTTCAGGATTCCAGCACTTAGAAAATTTCAGCATTTCAGCTCCGACGGGGGACCTCCAAAGGACAGCTACCTTTTCTAGAGATGCACTCACTGTCGCCAAGCCACTTCTAGGCTATGATTAACCTCCTGAATGAATGGGATGGGGTGTGGAAGTCCAGATGTTGCTAATTTTGGTACTTCCTTCCTAATTTGGAGCCTCCGGGTCGGCTTGTCGTATAGGAACGTTGCTCCGGGGAGCGCGCGCATGGAAATATTCATCGTAATGACTTTAAACTTGCTATTTAAGGGTTTTGGGGCGCTCCGAATCATTTGGCGGTGAAGCACATGTCTAGTTCCACTTTGAAATGGTAGCTGTAGGCTTACGGACCCCTTTTTGTCAGTTCCGGGCAGGGACGAAATGCATTTCGAGGTGCGCAGGTAAAAATATGCACCGGATGACTTCGAAACTTGCAGGTTAAGGGTTTTAGGACATTTTAGATCATTTGGCGGTGAAGCGCATGTCCAGTTCCGCTCTGAAATGGTAGCTGTAGGCTTACGGACCCTTTTTGTCAGTTCCGAGCAGGGACGAAACGCATTTCGAGGTGCACAGGTAAAAATATGCACCAGATGACTTCAAAACTTGCTGGTTAAGGGTTTTAGGACATTTCGGATCATTTGGCGATGAAGCGCATGTCCAGTTCCGCTTCGAAATGCTGTTTAAGAATTTTGGTCGCTACCAAGCGATCAGGGTTGTGCTGGCATTTTCGGGGCTCTCCTGGCCTCGAAACTTATCCAAATCATTGCCACTAGACCATGGGATGTCATTTTATAATGGGTGCAAATTTGAGCCCCAACACCCCTTTACCCGACCCGCTGGAAAAACCAGTGGGCAGAGACGGTCTGGGCGGCACCCAGGGGGCCGTCCTCCCTCCCACCTAGTTGAAACGACTTCTCACCCTCTCTCCTTGGGAAGAAATCCTCCTTGGGAAGGGTGGTTGCAAGTGAATCTTGTACCTCCTTGTAAGAATGAAGTGATGGAAGAGAATGATGAGAAAAAGTAAGGAATCTCACCAAAATCTCATCTTGTGAGAAATTGGGGAGAAATTGGCTTGATGATGTGGAAAGAGTTCCATGAAATTTTTAAGAAAAAGAAAAAAGAATTGACTTGGTCAAACAGTGATCTCAACCATCCAAAGTCATGACCTGATGATCTGAACCATTCTAAGAAGAATCCCCGGAACCTCCAACCTTAATTGCTGGTTGCTTGTACAGTTTTGTGGTCCGAAGACCTTAAACTACTTCGGGATCAAGATCCCGAGGGATTTTTAATAAAAAATAGGCATCGATCTCGACCATCAAAATCAGAATCGACGACTAAGGACATTTTTCAAAAATCACAAAAAAAAATGAATTACCAGTCTCGCTCCACAGTTTTCGGTCCGAAGACCTTAAACTACGTCGGGATCGACATCCCGAGAGATTTTCAATAAAAACTAGTGTCAGTCTTGTTTGCTCACATCAAGATCAGATGACTCCGGACATTTTCTAAAAAAAAAAAAAAAGTGTTTGCCCTGTTTTGTACAGTTTTTGGTCCGAAGACCTTAAACTACGTCGGGATTGACATCTGAGAGATTTTCAATAAAAACCGGAGTCGGTCTTGTTTGCTCACATCAAGATCAGACGATTCCAGACATTTTCCAAAAAAAGAAAAGTGTGTTTGCCCTGTTTTGTACAGTTTTGTGGTCCGAAGACCTTAAACTACGTCGGGATCAAGATCTCGAGGGACTTAAAAAAAAACCGGCATTAGTCTGGATCGAATCAAGATCCGACGACCCCGGACATTTTCTGAAAACCAAAAAAATATATATATATATATATCGCATGTACATATTTTCGGTCCGAAGACCTTAAACTACGTCGGGATCAAAATCCTGAGAGATTTCCAATAAAAACCAGTGTTAATCTTAATCGCTCAAATTGAGATTTAATAGCCTGGAACATTTTGAAAAATCACAAAAAGAACGTATTTTCAGCATGTACATATTTTTGTCCGAAGACCTTAAGCTACACTGGGATTAATTTCTCGAGGGACCTTTCTTGCTTTCAACCAAAAACCGTCATCGGCCTCAATCGCTGGGATCAAGGTTTGATAACCTGGATCATTTCCAAAAATACCAAAAAGATTTTGAGCTTTCCATAAAAACCAGTATCAATCTTGATCGCTCGAGTTGAAGACTGGAACTTTCTCAAAACAAAAAAATTCACCATCAATTTCACAAATTCATCCCCAGCGGTCCGAAGACCTAAAACTACACTGGGATTAACTTCTCGGGGGCTTTCTTTCCCAACCTATCCCAGACATGGCCGACACTTGATCGTACGGGTGTCTGGAATCTTCTAAAACAGGTAAAGGCTGAGGCGGGCAGAACTCTGCAACCCTGTTCATGTTGAACGCACCGTGATAGACAACCTTGATTTGGAAGTCGCTGTTGAATCTGACGGATGTTCCTTGTTCCTAAAACTCATGAAGGGGATTCAGGCAGTTGGGAGGTGGAGCGCACCCTCACGGAATTGTGAGCAACGTAAGGCCCCAAACTGGATTGACAAAGGGAAATGTGAGGATGTGGCTCATTTTGTGGCCGAAGGAGTCCGTCGGACAATACGTGGTCTATGTGCATTGCACATGAGGAGCATGCAACTTTGTGGGTGTGTTGACTAAAAGCCCTCAAAATCTCCTCATCCGAAGATGTAAAACTACGGCACTTAACTGTGTGAGACTCGTCTTGCACGCTAACGTAAAATGGATCGGGTGCCTTACCAGCAGTAGAAGCTGGAAATGGATGAAAATTTCATATTTTTCCCTGCATTTCAGAAAAATCCAACAAAATACCAAAATATTGCAAAATATTTTCAAAAATCACAAAATATTTCCCTTGTTTTCAAACCAAATATTTTCAAAACCACAAAAAATATTTCCTTGGTTTTCAATAACTGATCTCTATCCTGACCACTCAGGTAAAGATTCGGACCAAATATTTGCGAAAATCACAAAAATTGTCACTATCCCTAGCACTACACTTCAGGAGTCTCGAACTCCGCTCTCTTCACAATTTGGGATGACGGATCTGATCGCCCACAAATTGGAATCTTGACCAAAACTGGTGACCAAGCACCGTCTCGATCGCATCCAATCATAGAAGAACATCTTGAAGTCGGATAACATCCTCGTACATTCTCATTAGCAAAGAAACAGCATCTTGGGACGATGGACCTGATCGACCACGGGTCGAGATCTTGACCAACCCGCTGACCAAACACCCGTATAAAAAAGAAAATCCCCAGGGAAGTACAACCCTGCAAGCAATAAGCTCAAAATTCTCTGCATCTCTAGCAAAAGCAAAATCATCAAACTGAAAGAGAATGAGCCAAGCCATGCATCCATCATCAAATATGCATCTCCATGCATCAGCATCCATCGCATCAATCATCATGTTTACCTGCTTTTAAAATAAAAGTCGGTTAGCTAAAGACCCCACAGGCATCCCTAGTGGAGGCGCATGCAAACCAGATTTCCATTTCAAAAAAGATAAAAAATATTCCTATTTGTAAATAAAAACCTCACGGAGTATCACTCCCTAGAGTGGGTATCTTTTCAAAAATCCAAAAAAATATTTTCCCAGTAGAGCGTTCTGCCTCCAAAACGCCAGGAGATCTTCCATATCTCTGGGTAGGAGCCGACGCAAAAATAAAATAAGATCCGATGTCTCGCGGTTTCCCCGGAGACCATCGGATCCAATGCACTCAAAGTACGGTCGAACTGAACTCCAGTGTCAGTGCGGTCGTACCACATGCCAAGATACGAAAAGATGAAAGCCAAAAGGCTCGGTCAAAGAAACCATTTGAACAGGTGAAAATGATGAATTGTAACCCAAGTACCAAAATCAGCAGATTGGGTGGAAAGAGTTCACCCGCACATACCTAGGCGTGGATGCCTGAAGTACCTTGACTGAGTCCAAGTCGGTGTAGTAGAATCCTGTAAGACTACATGACGCAGGGCATCTAACCACTTTGACAGTCAAGCGAAACAAGTACTCCTGGAGTGATCGGGGAAAACATCAAACATCACACAATCAATCTCAGGGTCAGCAACCTCGTAAGACTACGATGCAGAGGCTCTGCTGTACCTTTCCAATGTTAGTACCAATCGGGAATGGAAGGGTTGCGATTGGGTACCCAGGTTGCAGCAAACTGCAGGGACAATCGCAACGTTTTCTCCAAACTCTCGCGGTATGTGCGAGTTATCAATCTCCAAACAATCAACTGACTCAGATACAAAGGACAACAAAGATTCTATATTACAATCTAGGAAAGAATGAATTGCAAACCAAGCATCAAAACCAGCAAATCGGGTGGCAAAAGTCCACCAGCACATACCTAGGCGTGGATGCCTGAAGTACCTTGACTGAGTCCAAGTCGGCGTAGTAGAATCCTGTAAGACTACATGACGCAGGGCATCTAACCACTTTTACAGTCAAGCGAAACAAGTACTCCTGGAGTGATCCGGGAACACATCAAACATCACAATCAATCTCAGGGTCAGCAACCTCGTAAGACTACGACGCAGAGGCTCTGCCGTACCTTTCTGATGTTAGTACCTATTGGGAATGGAAGGGTTGTGATTGGGTACCCAGGTTGCAGCAAACTGCAGGGACAATCGGAACGTTTTCTCCAAACTTCCGCGGTATGTGTGAGTGATCGATTTCCAGACGATCAACTGGTATAGATGCAAAGGCAAGCAAAGATTTTAAACCATGATCTATGAATGACCGGGTCAGAAGTGGGGTGTCCACTCACTTTGGCATTCGGTTGCACGCAGCCTCTGCCAAAGAGGGGCATCTGTAGACACCCCACCTTCGGCTACACTGTTGGTAGAAATAGCTGGATGAATGGAGGACCATACCCCCCAATCCCATGTCCAAACTCAGCCAAACTCACCCTTGTAAGCCCCAATCCATAGCCCAACTCAAGCCTGAACCCTGTCAACTCACCCCTAAACATCAGCCTGAAAAAACCCCCATAAGAAAAACCAGTCAAAAAATCCTTAAAAAGTCAAACTCAGTGAGTCAACCCACTGAGTGAAATCACCGAGTCAACCCGCTGAGTCAAATCACCAAGTCAACCCGCCGAGTCAAACCGCCGAGTCAAAACCCGAGTCAACACACCAAGTCAAATCACCGAGTCAACCCGCTGAGTCAACCCACCGAGTCAACTCACTGAGTTCCAAGCAGCAGCCCCGAAGCAGGACCGTACTGCTCGCGGGATCCCGAGAACGTCCGTATGGGCGGCCCCTTGGGTGCCGCCCCAATTTATTTACGGGTTCCGCCACTGCCCACTGCTATAAATACCCCCCTCCCCTTCTCATTCAAGCATCCCTCCAAAGCCATCCAGCCCGAGTGCAATCCGTCTCTCCACCCTTTAGCCCATTCCTCCACCAAGGAGAGCTCGAGTGAGAAGAGTCTAGCCCTGGTCCAGCCCAGCCTGACCACTGGTCCAAGTCTCATAAACCATCCAAGTCTTGATCCAGCCACTCGAAGCCAACCCTTGCGACACCTCCGTCCATCTAGCTGTTCTTTACTAGCATCATCTCATTCGTATCTAGCATAAGTGCAACATTTATTTCTTCCAACCCCCCTGCTTCACTACAAGCACTTTGATCATTCAATTACACAACATGCATCTCGCATAAAGCACCTGTCAGTTCAAGCGTATGCTCTGGGCTTGCCTGTTAATGGAAACCTGCCCATCAGAAACTCTTACTGTTCAGACCTGCATTCATACATTAGTCACTACAAGCACTTTGATTATTCAAACACACAGCATGCATCTTGCATAAAGCACCTATCGGTTCGAGCGTATGCTCGGGGCTTGCCTATTAATGGAAACCTGCCCATCAGAAACTCTTACTGTTCAGACCTGCATTCATGCATCATGTCATCTATGAGAATGTACGAGGATTAAAACAGACTTTCAAGTGTTACTTTGATTCTGTGAAGTAGAGACCGTACTTCGGTACGGGCAGTGTGTGGGGTGCTTAACCTCTTCCCACCCTGTAACCGTGATCCCTTACCTCGAATCTTTGGCCGTAGATCAAAATGAGTCATTTTAGAGAAAGGAATCCTTGGATCCCCTTCTCTAACGTTTCTACGGGGTCTAGCCGACTGTAGATTCGAAGTAAATGGCTAGTGGCGACTCTGGTCTTATATAAACTCATCTAAACACATCCAGCTTAACACGACTGTTGAACCTCCAATTTATACATTGCATTGCCCATTACAGGACAAGGTTTGCATGCTTTTCATGGTTTAAAGGCCCACCTAAAATATGTTTTGTGATTATAGGGATGAGAGCGGACTTCATTCAATTACAAGCCAAAAGAATGCATTTGGAGCTATTGCATGAAGTCCTAAGATGGACCAAAGAAAGAAGGAGAAAAGAAGATGAAGAAAAGAAGAAAAAGCTGAAGAGAAACAAGGCAGACCGGTCGTCCGACCGGTCAGCCACATCAAAGGATCAAGTGGAAGACAGGCCGACCGGTCATGACCGGTCGGCCACATGATGGCTGTTCACATTGAAGACAGGCCGACCGGTCAAGACCGGTCGGCCATACACGCTGGATGGATGATAGATCAGCCCGACCGGTCATGACCGGTCGGGTATGTTTGCTGGAATAAATGGACAGGTCTGTCCAACCGGTCTTGACCGGTTGGCAGTGCTCCCTGGAATGCTCAAAAGATTAGTCCGACCGGTCACGACCGGTCGGCTCTGCGTAAGAAGATCCCTTTCTAATTTAGGACTCCGAAAGTTGCTGCGCAATGCGTAGTCTTTCACAAAATCCGACGCAAGGAAGGTTGTTTGCTATAAAAGGACACCTAGGGGCTCTTCCTAGGGTATCAGAGAAGCTAGGGAATGTGAGTTTGGAGGGTGAAGGCGATTGTGGAGCGTCTGCAACTCTCCTATTCGGGTTTTTCTATTTTTATGCTTTATTTCAGAGTTTTTAGTTGTAGCATGACTATGCTCGGCTAAAACCTCTCAGCTAAGGCTGAGAGGTGAAGCTTGTAGCTAATACTATGTTGATTTCAGTTTAATTCAAGTAATTTACATTCAAGTTTGGATTTTTGCATGGTTTAGTTCCAAATAATGGTAGTTTGAGATGTTTTATCTGAGTTTATGTGCTTCGGACATGAATTCCTTTTAATTCTCTGAGATTATCATGTTTGTTTATCTAAATTCGGATTATAGTAATCCTTGAGCAGGCCATAGTCCAGAGGCATGGCTGTTACTCCGCAGGCTATAGTTTGAGTTTTGTATTGATTGAATGGAACTAGAACTTGGAAGTTCAACTTGAATGTGATGGAATGTGTGTGAATGCTTTACTTTCCAACTAGATGAGAGATAGGACTTCAAATCTAGTTGTGTTCTCTATTTGGATTGACTGAATTGACATAGGATTGCTACAAGTGGATCCTTGAAAGCCTTAGTACTTAGTATCTCTGATTTTTCATTAAATTCCTGTTTTAAGTAAGCACTCTTTTAAATCTGATTTCCTTTAAAAAGCCGAATTGCTGGAGTGATTTGGTAGCTGTTACTATTTCCCTGTGGATCGACCTCGGTCTTACCGAGTTTTTATTACTACATCGCAGCCTTACACTTGAGGCGAGTGAACAACGACAACCAAACAAAGTCCTCGAGAACGAGGTAAGCCAGTGGCACAAACGGCGATTCGCACGCACGCACCTCTTCTTCTTTTTCTGAAAGGAAAGGGAGAACGTCGTCGGGAGCGCGAAACGGCGAGGATCCACACTTGGATACACATCCCGTGATAGGTACTGGTGCTCAAATTCCTGTCATACTTGGCCGCCCTTTTCTAGCTACTTCCAATGCAATTATTAATTGTAGAAACGGGCTTGTACAAATGTCTTTTGGAAATATGACTCTTGAATTGAATATATTTGATTTTTGCAAACAACCACAGGAGGTTAGTGATGAGATCCACGAGATAAATATGATTGACTCATTCGTGGAAGATACATTCCCCTTATCATTATATTCCGACCCTTTGGAGGCATGTGTGGCCCACTCTCATGAGATAAATGATAACACAATACGAGAGATGGATGTCATGTTAGATGTGATGCCAGTACTTGATAACAAAAGTTGGAGGGCCCTATTTAAGCCTTTACCCGTAAACGAGAACAAGCCCCTTCCATCCAATATCAAGGCACCAACACTCGACCTAAAACCATTACCAAGTGAGCTGAAATATGTCTATTTAGGTCGAGATGAGACATATCCAGTGGTGATTTCTTCCCACTTGGATGAAGAACAAGAGAGTAGGCTAATTGCCACTCTAATAGAGCACAAGAGTGCTATTGGGTGGTCGATTGCAGATCTCAAAGGCATAGACCCACTGATTTGTACTCATCGCATACAGCTTGAGGAGAATGCGAAGACATCTAGGCAACCACAAAGAGGACTCAATCCAAACATGAAGGATGTGGTTATGGCCGAAGTGGTGAAACTATTTGATGTAGGTATTATTTACCCAATATCTGATTGTCAATGGGTGAGCTCAACTCAAGTGGTGCGTAAGAAATCCGGAATCACCATCGTAGCCAATGCCAATAATGAACTCGTACCAACCAGAGTCACTACCAGTTGGAGAATGTGCATTGACTACAGGAAGCTAAACACTGTCACAAGGAAAGACCACTTCCCCCTACCATTTGTTGATCAAATTTTAGAAAGGTTGGCGGGTCATTCCCATTTTTGCTTCCTTGATGGTTATTCAGGGTACAACCAAATAGAGATCGCCCTTGAAGACCAAGAAAAGACTACATTCACATGTCCATTCGGTACTTTCGCCTATCGACGGATGCCGTTTGGATTATGCAATGCCCTTGCCACTTTTCAGCGATGTATGATGAGTATCTTTTCTGATATGGTGGGGACAATTCTTGAAGTCTTTATGGATGATTTCTCAGTATTTGGTTGTAGCTTTGATGAGTGCCTTGTGCACTTGAAATCTGTGTTGAAAAGATGTGAAGAGAAGAACCTTGTGTTGAATTGGGAGAAATGTCACTTCATGGTTCAAAAGGGAATTATACTTGGTCACATCGTTTCACAAAACGGAATCGAGGTGGACAAAACGAAAATCAATCTTATCTCTAACCTTTCACCACCCACGAGCATACAAGATGTGCGGTCCTTTTTGGGACACGCAGGATTTTATAGGAGGTTCATAAAGGACTTTAGTTCACTCTCTCGTCCTTTATGTAACCTACTTCAAAAGGAGAATTCATTCGAGTGGAATGAAGATTGTCAAAATGCCTTTACCACACTTAAAAGTATGTTGACATGTGCTCCCATAATGCAACCACCTGATTGGAGCCTTCCATTTGAAATTATGTGCTATGCTAGTGACTATGCTATTGGGGCTGTGCTAGGCCAAAGAAAAGAGAAGAAGCCATGTGTTATCTACTATGCAAGTAGAACTTTAAACTCAGCCCAAGCAAACTACACTACTACAGAAAAAGAACTTTTAGCCATAGTTTTTGCCTTGGACAAGTTTAGGTCCTACTTGATTGGATCCAAGATCATCATATTTACTGACCATGCTGCACTTAAGTACCTTCTCTCTAAGAAGGATGCTAAACCACGGTTATTAAGATGGATCCTTCTACTCCAGGAATTTGACATAGAGATACGTGATAAGAAAGGAGTAGAAAATGTAGTGGTTGACCATCTCTCTCGACTTGTTCTCACCGATTCCCCTGAAACGACCGCGATTAATGACATGTTTCCTAATGAACAACTTTTTGAAGTCTCACAACTGCCATGGTATGCGGACATTGCTAACTACCTTGCTACAGGTACGATTCCTACACATTGGAAAAAGTAAGATAAGGATAAATTCTTCACTGAGGTGAAAAAATTCCTATGGGATGACCCATACTTATTCAAGTATTGTCCAGATCAAATCATAAGGAGATGTGTGCCAGATGATGAACAACAAAGTATCATCTCCTTTTGTCACTCTCAGGCATGTGGTGGCCACTTTTCGGCTAAGAAGACCACAGCTAAAATTCTGCAATGTGGGTTTTATTAGCCCACTATGTTCAAGGAGACACATGAGTTTTGCAAAACATGTGAGCCGTGTCAGAAATTGGGAGGAATCTCCCATAGAAATATGATGCCACTTAATTCCATCTTAATAATTGAAATTTTTTATTGTTGGGGCATCGATTTCATGGGTCCATTCCCATCTTCTTTTGGAAACATATATATCTTGCTTGCCGTTGACTATGTGTCCAGATGGGTCGAGGCGATCCCATGCCGGAATAATGACCATAAAACAGTCATTCGTTTCTTAAAAGAGAATATTCTTTCCCGGTTTGGAACACCTCGAGTCATCATAAGTGATGGAGGGTCTCACTTTTGTAATCGCCCATTTGAAACCTTAATGAAGAAATATGGCGTAACACACAAAGTGAGCACTCCCTATCACCCACAAACTATGTGGACAAGCTGAGATATCTAATAGAGAGATTAAACATATTTTGAAAAAATGGTGAACCCCGATCGCAAGGATTGGTCGCTTCGACTTACCTATGTGCTTTGGGCTTATCGTACTGCTTTTATGACCCCTATTGGAATGTCTCCCTATAAACTTGTCTATGGGAAGGCTTGTCACTTGCCTGTGGAGTTGGAACATAGGGCGTATTGGGCAATTAAGAAGATGAATTTTGATTATGACAAGGCAAGCTCATTGCGCAAACTTCAATTAAATGAACTTGCAGAAATCTGGAATGAAGCATATGAGAATGCGAGAATTTACAAGGACAAGACGAAGATATTCCATGATAAAAACATTCTTCGTAAGACATTCACGATCAATCAAAAAGTCCTTCTGTATAATTCTCGACTACATTTATTTCCCGAAAAATTGAGTTCTCGATGGACCGGTCCCTACATTCTGCAAACTATCTACCCATATGGGACCGTCGAGTTGTTAAATCCAAGGAACGGCAACATCTTTAAGGCGAATGGTCAGCGATTAAAGCCGTTCTTTGAGAAGTTTCCTTCAGAAGGTATTCCATTACTCTGACTGATCCTGTGTATCAGGATGATTGATCTCCTAGTCTGATGGAGGTATAGAGAAGTTAGGAATAGGATTTTGTTGCTTTTGTTTACTTTTTCATCGGTTTATTAGAAGAAGGAAGAATTCCACTTTTCACTCTCTCCGGTACTATCATTCCTCACTCCCTTTTATTTTAGAATTACTCTCATGTTTTGCTCATTGCACATCTTTTACATTGAGGACAATGCAAGATTTGGTTGGGGGTGTAGGATCAGTAGGATGAATCTAGCATTTTGTAACATCTCCAGCAATTATGTAGGAATTCTTTTCGAATTTTCAAAAATGTCAAAACTCTTTTAGAAAACCTTACTGCTATGCATTTGAGATGATACGGGCATAAGAGGAGGAGATACGAAGTGTATGATGTTGTAAGTCTTGAACTTCTCTTAATATAATGGTTTTATATGTGAATTCCCCCTATTTATGTGATTGATAGAAAATTTGAACACTCTTACACCTAGTTCACATTACATGATTTTCATGGGTTGAAAGGATTATGTGATTTGTGGATTAGCTAGACTTTGATTTAAGGTGTTGAGAAACCAAGCTGGGGTGCTTTGTCCATCCTTGTCCATGGGAAAATAACGAAAGATATGGATTTCTAAAAATCCTATCTAATTTAAAAGAAAAAGGAAAAGGAAGGATGAAATTGGGAATGATGGAAAAATGGTGAAAAATTCTGATTAGGGCTACCTATTACCAATCGGGGGATGGTCTACCCGTAACCAAAGCCGGAAATGGGACGTAGTGTGAAAGCCGTCGGAAGGACAGTAAGGCAAATTTCTGTCATTGGCTTGTTGTTGATCTATATACCTTGAGATCTATAGTCTAGTTGATCTATGAAGAAGATAATCCTGGAAACTCATGAGATGAACTTTCACTATGCACATTAGGTTGAATTTGTTCGAGTTCTTCTATTTATCAACCAATCAGTGGGAATTTCATATAGACACTTATTATGTCTTGAGAGTTTATGGTTTCAACCTCTACCACCTAATTTTTCTGAATCTTACACTTGTGTGTCTTGGGATGTATAGAAAAATGGTTTTCAAAGGAGAGTTGGGTTTTGGAGAATGGAATTGGTTTCACACATGTTTTGCTCGGGACTAGCAAAATGCTGGTTGGGGGGTGTGTTGAGCTCTTAATTTTGCATATTCTAACTCCAATTCATCACTCATTATGCAAGGTTTTCATGATTTATAGACTAATCTAATGCATGGATTTGTGATTGTAGGGATGATAGAGAGGATGCGTCAATTGAAGACTTAAAGACGCCATTTACAAGCAAAGAAGATCAAAAGACTAAGCGTCAAAGGATGAAAGAAAGAAGTCAGAGAAAAGAAGAAAGAAAGCAGAAGAACATGCCCAAGACCGGTCGTCCAAGGCCAAGGACCGATCGTCCGACCGGTCCGATCACTCAACAGAGGGGCCCAGAGGCCACAACTCACTGAACTGTCTCAGACCTGTCGTGCAACCGGTCCTTGAATCGAAATTGTAGGCTCGAAATTCCCCAAAACTCACTGGACGTTTTTCACACTTTTGCAACCAGTCGTGCGACCAGTCGTCCAGGAGCTCAGACCGGTCGTGCGACCGGTCGTCTGCTAATGATGTGTGTTCTAAAAGCCCCGAATTTCTCTGCACACTGCGTAATCTTATGCAAATTCTGGAAGATTTCGACGCTGTGGAGCTTCTCCACTATAAAAGGACACTTAGGGGCTCTTCCTAGGGCATCTTAGAACGGATTAAGCACGGTGGGAGACGGCGGAAGTGGATTTCGGAGTTCCACAACTCCTCCTAGTTTGTTTGCTGTTTTTATGTTTTTTTTAGTTGTTTCATGTTTCCTTGGATCATGAACGACTAAACCTCTTAGCTAGGGCTAAGAGGTGAAGCTTGTAGTGAATTTAAGATGTTTCAATTCGTTTTTAGTTGGTTTTAAGTTGGATTTCATGTTTAAGAACAATGTTTTGAAGTTTAATTCAAGTACTAAGTAGTTTTTCTTAGTCTTATGATGACTCATGGACGTTTGGAAGAATTGCTTGAGTTCTTAATTGTTGTGAACTAGTCTAGACCTGTATGATCCGAGGAATTAGAGTACGCTTTAGTACTATGATCTTCATGTGGGAACTTCCTACCAAAGTTCTATTTTTTCTGGATTTCTGAAGTATGTGTGAGACTATGTATGTGGTTTGAATTAAGTTCAAATCATGATCTAGTTTTGTCTTGTGATAGGATTTAATGATGGTTATGATTGTGATCTTAGGCTATTGGAATTGGGACTGACCTATGCGATTGAGTATGCTCGTCCTAGCTTGCTTTGAGTGAATCATATACATTGATCCTACATATGACAGATTGTTGGTTTAACTGCTCTATCATCCGACTAGATAGATCTTAATTTCGATTCTAGTTGAGAAAGTGAGAAACCACAGCGAATTGAACATCAAGGATTGCTACAAGTGGATCCTTGAACCCCTAGTGCCTTTTTATTAATTGTTTATCTCCAGTTTAGTTCAAAGTTACTATTTACATCAATCTCCTAAAAACTTATTTGTTAGCTTCTAAGTAGAACTATTGGAAGTATTTTGTGAATTCCTACATAAGTCCTTATGGATCGACCTTGGTCTTACCGAGATTATTACTATATCGCAACCCTACACTTGGGGAAGCGAACACTAATGCATAGTTTTGTGGTTGTAGGAATGAAAGAGAGAATTCACCAATTGAAGGTTTAAAGACGCTATTTACAAGTATTGAAGATCAGAAGACCAAGCATCAAAAGGTGAAAGAAAGAAAGCAAAGAAGAGATCAAAGAAGGTAGAAAAATACACAGAAGACTGGTTGTCCATAGCCTAGGACCGGTCGTCCGACCGTTCCAGACACTCAACAGAAGGGCCCCTGCTGCAAACCTTGCTGGACCATCCACGACCGGTCGTTTGACCGGTCGTCCACTGCTTAGATCGGTCGTCTGACCGGTCGTTGAATTAATTTTTGGGCAAAAAACTCTTTGGATGTTTTTTCCACTTTTGAGACCGATCGTCCATAGGCTCAGACCAGTTGTCCGACCGGTCGGCTGCGTAACATAGCTTCTTCTACAAGCTTCGAATTTTGCTGCGCAAAGCGCTATTCTTGCGGGATTTCTCAAAGTTTCTCCAACACTAGGGCTCCAAACATATAAAAGGACTCCTCTAGCTCATTCCTAAGGCATCCTAGAAGAGAATTACCATGGTGGGAGGTGGCGGAAGTCGGATCCAGAGTTCTACAACTCATTCTATTTTATTTTTCTAGTTTTATGTTTTTTCAGTAGCTTTCATGTTTCCTTGGATCATGAACGGCTAAACCTCTTAGCTAGGGCTAAGAGGTAAAGCTTGTAGTGAATCTAAGATGTTTTAATTCGTTTGTTTTGGTTTCAAGTTGGATTATTAGTGAAGAAGAATGGTTTGAAGTTTGAATAAAGTTCTAAGTAGTTTTTCTTAATCTTATGATGGCTCATGGATGTTTAGAAGAATTGCTTGAGTTCTTAATTATTTTGAAAGATTCTAGACTTATACGCTCGAAGGAATCGGATTCAATACACTCTAGACCTTTGATCCTCATGTGGGAACTTCATACCAAAAGTTTTACTTTTCTGGAATTTCTGCTTAAGTGTGGTTGTTTAGGTGATTTGAATCAAGTTCAAATTATGATCTAGTTATACTTTATGATAGAATTTAATGATGATTATGATTGTGATCTTAACTTATTGGAATTAGGATTGACCTATGCAATTGAGTGTGCTCAAGTCCTAACTTGAATTGAGGGAATCATGTACTTAAATCATACATATGACAGATTGTTTATTTTAACTGCTTTATCATCCGGCTAGATAGGATTTAATTTCGATTCTAGTTGATAAAGTGAGAAACCACAGCGAATTAAGCATCAAGGATTGCTACAAGTGGATCCTTGAACTCCTAGTGCTTTTTATTATTGATTACATTGAGTTTTAGTTCAAAATTGCTATTTACACCCAATTCCAAAATCCTGTTTAGTTAGTTCTCGATTAGAAATCATTGGAAGTGTTTCGTGAATTCCTATGCAAGTCCCTGTGGATCGACCTCGGTCTTACCGAGATTATTACTACATCGCAACCCTACACTTGGGGAAGAGAGCAAGATTTTGGTGCCGTTGCGGGGACTTTGATGATTTTTCACAAAATTGGTGGAAATAGTTTCTATTTGAGATTTTTAGGACTCCATTACTAACTTAGTTTGTTTACTTTGTTTTGTTTTTACAGGGATTCTCTGAGTCGAAGTAGTCACTTCAAATCAGGCTTTTCTAAACCTTTTTGTTTTATTTTTATTTTTCTGAGATTTGAATGTCACATTGGGTTTGGGATTTTAATAACCGACTCATTAGTGAAGGGGGAATTGTTGAAAGGATTGATAAGGAGCCACGTGCTAAGAAACGTTTAGATTCTCCAATTTTGTCTGAAAGTATGGTTGGAAATCAACCCAACCCTATGGCCAATCAAAATCTGGGCCAAAACCAAACCGAAACGGGAGAGAATGTGGTTGAGAATGTTCCCCGACCTAGAACATTACGTGATTACTTGTAACCTGCAAGAGCGAGCACTCCCTCATACATAGTTTTCCCACTTAATATAGGGAACATATTTTTGAAACCGGGAGTAATCCAACTCCTTTAAAAATTCCATGGACTAGACAGCGAAAGTGCCTATCAACATCTTAAGGAATTTGATGAGGTGATAGCCACAATGCACTTTGCAAACGTAATGGA
Source organism: Liriodendron chinense (assembly GCA_003013855.2). Lineage (NCBI taxonomy): Eukaryota > Viridiplantae > Streptophyta > Magnoliopsida > Magnoliales > Magnoliaceae > Liriodendron > Liriodendron chinense. The sequence continues at coordinate 949,922 of ML058437.1, read as the reverse complement.
TGATGTGGTGAGACTCAAATTATTTCCTTTTTCCCTTAAAGAGAAAGCTAAGGCTTGGCTTCATGCATAAGGCCAAGATCAATTGGCACATGGACTGAGATGACTAGGGAGTTCATTAAAAAGTTCTTCCCTACTCACAAAACAATCATGTTGAGGCGCCTTATTATGAATTTTGCTCAAAAAGAGGATGAGACCTTCTTTCAATGTTGGGAGAGGTTCAAGGACTTGGTAAATGCATGCCCACATCATGGCTACGAAATTTAGCAGGTAATAAGTTTTTTTTATAAATGACTGACTTCACCCATGCGCCAATTCATAAAGATGATGTTCAATGGAGAATTCATGAATAAGAAAGCCGAGGAAGCATGGGACTATTTTAATGAATTGGCCGAAAATACACAGTCTTGGGATACATCTAGACCAACAAATTCCAAGACAAGCCAACCAAAGGAAAAAGGAGGAATTTATGCTCTCTCTTAAAAGAAGATAACATAAGTGCACGTGTGGCTAGCCTCACAAGAAAAGTCGAGGCCATGGAATTGAAGAAAGGAGAGACGATCAACTCAAAAGACGTTGAAACTGTTTGTGAAATTTGTGCCAGAAATCAACATGCAACACAGGATTGTCCAACAATTTCTGCATTCCAAGATATCTTACAAGAGCAATCAAATGTCTAAACAGTTATCAACGGCCATTTAGTGCTCCAAACTCAAACATGCATAATTCTAGTTGGAAGAACCATCCCAACTTCAGTTGGAGGAATGGACCAACTGCGAACGCAAACAATACTGCTCAAGCTCAATCTTTACTAGGTCCATCCCTAGTAATTACACTAAAAGCTACGCTAAAGGAGATGTTGGGTGCATTCGTATCGGTTCAAGTTGAATATAACAAGACTAATTCTCTGAAAATTGATGGGTTCATGCAAGAGCAACTGAAATTCAATCAAAATTTATCTCAAGCCATTAATGACTTGAAAACCTTAATGGCTAGAGTTGAATCTTATCTCAGTGTTAGGGAGAAAGGCACACTTCCTGCCCAACCTCTTCCTAACCTAAGAACCCAATTTGAGATACAAGACACAAGCTCGTCCTCCCAACATACGAAGCATGTTCAAGCTATCGCCACCTTGAGGAGTGAAAAAATAATTGATAAATTTAATCCGGTGAAGGCCCTAAAGCCTAAGGATCCAAAAATTTTCAAAGAGGATGATAGCCCGAACAACACTCCACACGAGAAAGAATCGAAAATGCAATACAAGCCGGTTGCTCCGTTTCCCCAAAGGTTGATTTCACCCAAACCTTTGGACAAAAACCTAAAAATTTTAGAGGTTTTTATACAAGTGAAGTTCAACATTCCGTTGTTGGATGCTATAAAACAAATACCATCCTATGACAAATTTCTAAAGGAATTGTGTACAGTCAAAAGGAAACACAATGTTCACAACAAAGTACTCTTGACTGAGAATTTGAGCATTATTATCAAACAAGAGGTGCCTCAAAAATACAAGGATCCGAGTAGTCCTACCATCTCATGCATTGTAGGTGACTACCGGATCAAACAAGCCTTACTCGATTTAGGGGCAAGTGTTAACCTCATCACATACTCGGTCTATGAACAACTTGGGTTACGTGAATTGAAACCCACCAAAACCATACTCCAACTTGTTGATAGATCTATTCGTATACCGAGAGGAGTGATTGAGGATGTCTGGTCCAAGTTGATAAATTCTACTACCCAGTGGACTTTATTGTCTTGGAAACACATCCGGTGATAGGTACCGGTGCTCAAATTCCCGTCATACTTGGCCGCCCATTTCTAGCTACTTCAAATATGATTATCAATTATAGAAATGGGCTTGTACAAATGTCCTTTGGAAATATGACACTTGAGCTAAATATATTTAATTTATGCAAACAACCACGAGAAGTTAATGACGAAGTCCACAAAATAAAGCTAATTGAATCATTCCTGGAGAGTACATCCCCCTTAGCATTCTATTCCGATCCTTTGGAGGCATGTTTGGGCCACTCTCATGAGATTGATGATGACACGATACGAGAGATGGAAGCCAATTTAGATGTTATGCCCGTACTTGAAAATAAAAGATGGAAGGCATCATTTGAGCATTTGCCCTTAAGCGAGAACAAGCCCCTTCCATCCAATATCAAGGCACTAAAGCTCGACCTAAAACCATTACCAAGTGATTTGAAATATGTATATTTAGGTCGAGATGAGACATATCCAGTGATGATTTCTTCCCACTTAGATGAGGAACAAGAGAGTAAGCTAATAGCCACTCTAATAGAGCATAAGAGCGCCATTGGATGGTCGATCGCGGATCTCAAAGGCATAGACCCACTAATTTGTACTCATCACATACACCTTGAGGAAAATGCCAAGACATCTAGGCAACCACAAAGACGCCTCAATCCAAACATGAAGGAGGTGGTTAAGGCCGAGGTGTTGAAACTATTGGATGTAGGTATTATCTACCTAATATCCGATAGTCAATGAGTGAGTCCAACTCAAGTGGTGCCTAAGAAATCTGGAACAACCATCATAGCCAATGCCAATAATGAACTCGTACCAACCAGAATCACTACCGGTTGGAGAATGTGCATTGACTATAGGAAGCTAAACACAGTCATGAGGAAAGACCGCTTCCCCGTACCGTTTGTTGTCAAATTTTAGAAAGGTTGGCGGGTCATGCCCATTTTTGCTTCCTTGATGGGTATTCAGGGTATAACCAAATAGAGATCGCCCTAGAGGACTAACAGAAGACAACATTCACATGTCCATTCGGCACTTTCACCTATCGAAGGATGCCATTTGGACTGTGCAATGCCTCTGCCACTTTTCAGCATTGTATGTTGAGTATTTTTTTTTGATATGGTGGGAACGATTCTCGAAGTCTTCATGGATGATTTCTTTGTATTTGGTTGTAACTTTGATGAGTGCCTTATGCACTTAAAAACTGTGTTGAAAGATGTGAAGAAAAGAACCTCGTGTTGAATTGGGAGAAATGTCACTTCATGGTTCAAAAGGGAATAGTACTTGGTCACATCATCTCACAAAATAGAATCAAGGTGGACAAAGCTAAAATCAATCCTATCTCTAACCTTCCACCACCTAAGAGTGTATGAGATGTGCGGTCCTTTTTGGGACACACCGGATTCTATAGACGGTTCATAAAAACTTTAGTTCACACTCTCGTCCTTTATGTAACCTCCTTCAAAAGGAAAACTCATTCGAGTGGACCATAGATTGTCAAAATGCCTTTGACAAACTAAAAGGTATGTTGACATGTGCTCCCATAATGCAACTACCTGATTGGATCCTTCCTTTTGAAATCATGTGCGATGCGAGCGACTACGCTATTAGGGCTGTGTTAGGCCAGAGAAAAGAAAAAAGCCATGCATCATCTATTATGTAAGTAGAATTCTAAACTCGGCTCAAGCTAACTACACTACTACAGAAAAAGAACTTTTGGCCGTAGTTTTTGCTTTGGACAAGTTTCGATCCTACTTGATCGGATCCAAGATCATCATATTCACCGACCATGCCGCGCTTAAGTACCTTCTCTCTAAGAAGGATGCTAAGCCACGCTTGTTATGATGGATCCTCCTACTCCAAGAATTTGACATAGAAATACGTGATAAGAAAGGAGTAGAAAACGTAGTGGCTGACCATCTCTCTAGACTTGTTCTCACCGATTCCCCTGAGACGACCACGATCAATGATATGTTCCCTGATGAACAACTTTTTAAAGTCTCCCAATTACCATGGTATGCAGACATTGCTAACTATCTTGCTACAGGTACAATTCCGACAATGGAAAAAGCAAGATAAGGATAAGTTCTTCAACGAGGTGAGAAAATTTCTATGGGACGATCCATACTTATTCAAGTATTGTCCCGATCAAATCATAAGGAGATGTGTACCGGATGATAAACAACAAAGTGTCATCTCCTTTTGTCATTCTCAGGCGTGTGGTGGCCACTTTTCGGCTAAGAAGACCACAACCAAAATTTTACAATGTGGGTTTTATTGGCCCACCATGTTCAAAGATACCCATGAGTTTTGTAAAATGTGTGAGCCTTGTCAGAAATTGGGAGGAAGATCCCGTCGAAATATGATGCCACTTAATCCTATCTTACCAATCGAAATTTTTATTGTTGGGGCATCGATTTCATGAGTCCATTCCCATCTTCTTTCGAAAATTTATATATATTGCTAGTCGTCGATTGTGTTTCAAAATGGGTCGAGGTGATTCCATGCCGGAACGATGACCATAAAATAGTCGTTCGTTTTTTAAAAGAAAATATCCTTTCCCGGTTTGGAATACCTCAAGTCATTATAAGTGATGGAGGATCTCATTTTTGTAACCGCCCGTTTGAAGGTTTAATGAAGAAATATGGCGTAAATCACAAAGTGAGTACTCCCTATCACCCACAAACAAGTGAACAAGCTGAGATATCCAATAGGGAGATTAAACATATTTTGGAGAAAACAGTGAACCCCGATCGTAAGAATTGGTCGCTTCGACTAACCGATTGTTAACGTCAGATTTTGCAACAGGACCCACCGGTCGTTCACCTTCTCTCCAACAAGGATTTCTTCCGCCGGACCTGTAAGAAGATAGAAAGCAACTAGGGGTGGCTGGTGTCCAGCCGTTAGCCCTCCGATGCTTAAGTCAGGCAAACCAAGAAGAAGAATATCCAAACAAAATGAGGCTAGAGATCGAATATTGTGTACCCCTCTCTTAATGGAGTCATCCCTTTATATAGATCTAAAGTGATCCAATCTGTTACGTAAGATATCGAGATCCCGCTGATTTCGTGGAATAAGATTCTTATCCTTAGATAGAGGAGTGATTTAATCCAACAACTCATCCGTCAGTTACGTTCCTTGAGAATAATCCCTTGAGATACGGAACCATTGAAGAAGATAAGCAGAAATCGGCCTATATGGGCTGCTAGAACTATTATACGAAGACTGTCCAAACCAAAAGCAAAGACTCATGACTGCACAGATGTCGGGAGCTGCTCATGTCAGGAATACTCGCATTCAGAAAGCACGACCCCTTTTGCCGAGCGCGAGCCGAGCTGCTCGCATCCAGGATATGCGACCCCTCCTGACGACCACGAGCCGAGCTGCTCGTATCTAGGATATGCGACCCCTCCTGACGACCACGAGTCGAGCTACTCGCATCCAGGATATGCGACCCCTCCTGACGACCACGAGCCGAGCTGCTCGCATCCAGGAGATGCGACCCATCCTGACGACCACGAGCCGAGCTGCTCGCATCCAGGAGATGCGACCCCTCCACAACTAATTTTGCCTATAACAGATGCCCCCCAAAACCCTTGCTATTGGGGAGAGCTATGCCAAGGGTTTTGTCTATATGTGGAGCTGGCGGGTAGAAGAAAATCGCGCATGATTCACTTAACGTGCTTCCGCATTTATGATGGCCAGCTTTTTCGTAGCTTTTCCAGCCGCCAGAAATGAGGCGTCGGGTGCCACGTCCCTCCGTAATTAATGCTAGCGCCCGTTCGTCTGGTGTGCCTGATGAGAAACTGCCGCGTGTCTAGCAAATCAAACGGGATGATTGCGTATAAATACCGGACTTAGAAAAAATTCCTTCATTTTTGAATTTTCTACTGCGGGGCTCTCTGCTTTCTTCTTTTTTTTACTTCTGGTGCGAAAAACTTCTGTTCTTCTTCCTTTGCTTCTGGTGCGAAAAACCTCTCCACAGAGGTAGTCCTTCTCCAACTTTCTCCCTTCATTTCTGCTCCCTTCATCTTTCTTTCTTGCTTTTCTATTTGTAATGGCGGGATCCTCCGATGAAGAGATTGTTCCCTTGGGAGATCACACGCCTGATTCTTCCGAATCCAACAATGCCAGAGTACCGGTGGGGAGATATTCCGCCTCCGGCTATTCTTCCATTTTGACGGAGGAAAGACTCTCTAGCCTTAGAGAGACATATCGGGTCCCAGACTCTGTTTTGTTCAGATTACCTGGGAGAGGGGAGACAGCCGATGCACCGCCACCAGGGTGTGTGGCTTTTTACGAGTATTTTTTCAAAGTGGGCGTACGTATTCCCCTCCACCCTTTCATGCGAAATTTCCTCCGTCTCTACAAAATTGCCCCGGGTCAACTAATAGTAAACCGCTGGCGGGTACTTCTGAGTGCTTTCGTCCTTTGGAAGCAAGCGGGTAACGAGGAGTTAACCGCTAAGGAGTTTTTAAGGTTATTCCAGCTGAAGAAGGCGCCAACTAGCGAGGGTTGGTACTACCTATGCTTCTGGCACCGGAATAACTTTATCTTGGGGAACCCTTCTTCCAACTGCCCGGGATGGAGAAAAAAGTGGTTCTACGTTTCTGGTAACTGGGAGTCCGAATTGGGCTCCGACCCCAAAGGCCATAACGTTAATCGCCATTTTGGCGAAGGTAGGTTAAGTGTTCGTTTATCTGTCCGAAAGAAATAATGCTTTTGCTCTATTGACGATTTAATCGTACCTTCTTTTTGTTCGTAGGAATCCCGACTGGTGTGAAGCCAAACCTGCGAGGAGGACTCAACGAGAAGTTAGTTAGAGTCTACAAGCTTGCCGCGACCACACACCATGTCAACGTCGCACTAGAGCCTCGTCATCTCTGTGCAGCGGGTCTCATCTTCCGAGAAGAGATGACGAATGTTGGAGACAAGAGAGGTGTATTGGGGTTACTTCCCCGTCTGAAGGGCGCTGCCTCGAAGAGGCAAAAGAAAACCGCGGGGGGTCCTTATAATGCGCCTGCTCCCGCAGATGGGTCGTCTCGCGGCCCTTAACCACGTGGGGCAGCTTCGGGAGGGATCGCTACGACTTCTCGCACGACCGCGACCCCTCCGGTCAACGCGACCCCTCTATCCACCGCGCCCCCTCCGGCTGACCTGCCTCGTCAGCCAATCATCGAAGTAGCCGACAACTCGCCGAAAGGCGATCGAAGAGGAGGGGGACTCTCTCAAAGGGGAGCTACGTGCGAGCCGGCTATTGCTCACGAATCGCTGACCCCCTCTCTGGGTACAGCGGGTGCTCGCGAGGCGAGCTCGAAGGAGATGGTGGTGGCCCAACCTTCTGGGTCGGGAACTTTTGTCATCCCACCGTACTTGCATCCCATATGCGAGTTCATGTTTGACAAATAACTCCCAACTCCTTCGGAACTCTCTCCGAACCGAGCTCGGAAACCCTTTCATCAGATATCGGGGTGAGATTGCTGCAGGTAACCATCTTTACATTGTCTTACTTTTTCATATATATTTATTGATATGGCGGGCTACTCTAATTTTCCTTCTTTCTCACATTTTTATAGAGCCTGGATCTCACGCTTCGAGTCAAACGTGACATCGAAGCAGCCCGCCGCAGCGTGGAAGATGCGGAGAAGAAGAAGAAGACGATGGAAGCAGAGGTCCAAGGGCGGGACCGCTTGGTGAAGGCTCTGGAAGTTCAGATCGCCAAGCTGGATGAAGAGAAGAAGATTCTCCTCGTCAAAATCCAATCCCTGACTGAGCGCTTTCAGTCAGTGGACCTCCAACTCACTAAGCTTCAAGAGCTTCATACTAAGAGCGAGAAGGAGAAGGAAATCTTCCGCCAGGACAAGATCTAGCTTGAAGGGCAGTTCAAGGATGCTCGGGCCAAGCTTGAGGAGGCCCAACAGCGGCTTAACCAGCTAAAGGATGACTCCATCCACTGGGAAGAGGAGCGGGTGGCTCTCATTCAGATGGTATCTGACGAGGGTCCTCGCACCGTCCAGGAGTTTCGTACTTCTCCACTTTATGATGAAGAGCGATATGAAGCGTATATCGCTGGTCGCGATTTCGCGGTCAGAGTTATGCAGCAGATCGCTCCGACTTTTAATGTTGAGGAGTTCGATAAGATGGCTTTCGAGGTCGCAGCTAGAGAACGAGCTGCTGTCGAGAATGAAGTCACCGGGGCTACAGACGTTGTTCCTGCTCCTGAAACTGGTCCCGAGGCCGAGAGCCGCGAGCCTGCGCAAGATGAGGATGATCAACCTTGACCTCGGCACCCTCCTATGTCATGTATTATATTTTTCTTTCTTTTTTTTTGTATGCTTTTGAGAAGAAATTTGTAATGTCTTGACCTTTTGGTCACCATTTTAATGAACAACTATTTCTTCAGTGTTGCGTATTCTCCTTATCTTTCATTTTTTGCTTTGTGTTGATCACATGTTGACTCATCAGGGGATGCGACTCCTTAATTCGAGCACGAGCTACGCTGCTCGCAGTTAGGGTGAATGACTGCGACCCCTTAATTCGAGCATGAGCTGTGCTGCTCGCATTTAGAAGGTGCGACCCCTTAGACGAGCACGAGCCAAGCTGCTCGCATTTAGGACGTGCGACCCCTTTCATCGAGCGCAAGCATCTAACTCATGAAAAAGTGAATTAGACTCAATCCGGGGGTCGTGTGACCGTGTCCGCGTTGAGATAGACTGATCTATCGATTGAGACTTTGATCCCACCAAGGGCGGAAGATTGGTCAAGAGAGCACGCATGCTCTCTTCGGGGCTATTTTTAATCCATAGAATGGAGAAGCAACCAACTAGTAATAGTTTTAATCCTACCAAGGGTAGGCAATTGGCCAAGAGGATGTATATATTCTCTTCGGAGCTATTCGAGTCCAAATAAATGGGATAGCGGCCAAAAGGTGGTTTTAGCCCTACCAAAGGTAGGCAATTGGTCAAGAGATGGTATGCACTCTCTTCAGGGCTATTCAGGTCCAAGTAAATGGAGTAGCGACCAAAAGATATCTTTAACTTTATTCATAAAATGTCGTTGTGAACTACATCGAATCTAGGGGAAGTATTGTAGCAAATGCTCCACGTGCCAAGGGCGACGCACGGGTTTGCCCTGCATGTCTTCAAGATAATAGGTACCGGGTCGCACAATCTTAATAACTCGATAAGGGCCTTCCCAATTGGGATCCAGCGAACGAGTAGGAACTCTGAGTTTTTGCCTCAGGACCAAATCTCCGAGCTGGAAGGACCTAGGCCGAACCTTAGCATTTTGATAGCGGGCAATACGTTGTTGATATGCGGCTGCTCGTAATTGGGAGGCATTTCTTCGTTCTTCCAAGAGATCGAGGTGAAGTCGGAGGTTTTCCTGATTACCCGTGGGGTCATACTGCTCGATCCGATACGAAGGGACTAGAATTTCCACCGGTATTACCGCATCGACACCAAATGCTAAGGAGAAAGGGGTTTCACCCGTTGATGTACGAGTTGTAGTCTTATATGCCCATAATACCTCTGGTAGAAGTTCTGGCCATTCACCTTTGTATTCACCAAGCTTGGTCTTTAAGTGGTGCTTGATGATCTTATTCACTGCCTCGACCTGCCCATTCGCCTGAGGATGATATGGAGAAGTGCGGAGATTACGTATCTTCCATTTTTCACAAAATTCATCAAAGGCTGCGTTCTCGAACTGCGTTCCGTTGTCGGTAATTATAGTGTGAGGGAGTTCGAAACGGCATATGATATTTCTCCATATGAACTTGGTAGTTTGTTTCTCAGTAATTTTGGCTAATGGTTCTGCCTCGGCCCATTTGGTGAAGTAATCAACCGCCACAATTGTGAACTTATTTTGTCCCTTTCCCATGGGCAAGGGCCCAATGATATCGACCCCCCACTGAGCGAAAGGCCAAGGGCTATCAACTGGAGTCATCCGTTCGGATGGTACATGAGGTATAGGTGAATATCGTTGGCACTTGTCACATTTTTTAGAAAATTCAATTAAATCTGCTTTCATAGTGGGCCAATAATATTCTTGCCTCATCGCCTTGTATGCTAGGGATCGCCCCCTGGGGTGATTACCACATGCCCCCTGGTGTATCTCATCTAGAACACAAAGTGCTTCTTCTGGATGGAGACACCTTAAATAAGGCAAGGAGAAGCTTTTGCGTAACAATATTCCGTCTTGTAAGGTATACCTGGCAGCTTGAAGCTGAATTTGTCTTGCAGCTTTCTTGTCCTCTGGTAGGTATCCGTCTCGGAGATAAAAGATGATAGGGTCCATCCAGCATGGAGATGATTGTATCGATATTACTTGCTCAAGAGTTGCTTGGTCGATACTTAGGTTCTGACGATGTTCGATGGGAATTGAAGGTAATAACTCGGATTCTGGTGTAGAGGCGAGCTTTGCCAGGGAATCGGCAAGTTGATTCTTCTCGCGAGGGATATGAATTATTTCATAAGTCTTTAGTTTTGCGAGCAGGATGAGGACACGAGATTTGTATAAGGCCATCCTTTCTTCTTTGGCCTCGAATTCACCGAGAACTTGGTTGACAATGAGTTGGGAGTCGCTATGAATCAGTAGATTCTGAATTGAAAGGACAATTGCTAGTTCGAGGCCAACTATTAGAGCCTCATATTCTGCTTCATTATTTGAGACGCGAGAGTCGAAATGCAGAGCATATTGAAAATGTGACCCGTCGGGAGCCACTAAAATTAGGCCCGCTCCGCTACCTGTGGCTCGCGACGACCCGTCCACGAAAAGTGACCAAGAAGGCTGGTCGTCGTTCACGGCATTATCATCGGAAGAGTATGTGAACTCGGCGATAAAGTCAGCCACGGCCTGGCCCTTAACTGCAGTCCTGGGGCAGAATGAGATATTGTGCTCGCTGATCTCGACCGCCCATTTAGTTAAGCGTCCGGAAGTCTCAGGTTTTTTAAGGACTTGCCGTAGCGGGTGATTTGTTGGTACTAGAATAGCGTGGGCTTGAAAGTATGGTCGCAGTTTTCGAGCTGCCGTGACTAAGGCCAGGGCCAGCTTTTCCATATCAGAATACCGAGTTTCTGCATCAACCATTGCTCGACTAATATAATAAACGGGCCTTTGCACCCCGGAATCTTCTCTTATTAAAGCGGCGCTAACGGCTGTAGAGGACACAGATAAATAAAGAATGAGTTGCTCATGTGCTACAGGTTTAGATAAAATGGGGGGTGCGCTCATGTATTGCTTCAATTGTTGAAAGGCTTCTTCACACTGTGGTGTCCATTTCCAATCAGACTTGGCCGTTGCACGAAGGAGTTTGAAGAATGGTAAGCATTTGTCAGACGCTCGCGAGATGAACCTGTTCAACGATGCGATGCGACCAGCCAAACGTTGGACGTCCTTAAGAGTGGTCGGGGATTTCATCTCCATCAATGCTTTAATTTTTTCAGGATTTGCCTCAATTCCTCGCTGACCGACCATGAATCCGAGGAACTTTCCAGCAGATACCCCGAATGCACATTTTTCTGGATTCAACTTCATCTGATATTTCCTCATCAGATCGAACGCTTCTTGAAGATCAGGAAGATGATCATCTTCCACGATGCTTTTTACGAGCATGTCATCGACGTAAACTTCCATATTTCTGTCGATTTGGGCAGCGAATATTTTGTTGACGAGGCGCTGATAGGTGGCCCCTGCATTTTTAAGACCAAACGGCATTACCTGGTAGCAATATAATCCCCGATCTGTGATGAAGGCGGTATGTTGACTATCAGGTGGATGCATCATGATCTGGTTGTAACCAGAATAAGCATTCATAAAACTGAGCAGGGCGTGTCCAGCTGTTGAATCAACCAACTGGTCGATCCACGGTGTCGGAAAGCTATCTTTGGGACATGCCTTGTTCAAATCTGAATAGTCGACGCACATTCTTCATTTGCCATTAGCTTTCCGGACGAGAACTACGTTCGCGACCCACTCTGGGTAATCAACCTCTTTTATGAAATTGACCGTGAGTAGCTTCTCGACTTCAGCTTTAATCGCCATTTGCCTTTCTGCAGTGAAGGCACGTCGACGCTGTTGAATGGGTTTATGCTTCGGGTCAATATTGAGACGATGTGCGATGACATTGGGGTCGATGCCTGGCATATCTTTATGAGACCAAGCAAACACGTCCTGGTATTCGGTGAGAAAACGGACCAAGTCTTCACGATGGACACTGGTTAAAGAGGATCCAATGTATACGACCCTGGACGGGTCGTCTTTAGTTAAATGAATCGCCACTGTTTCTTCCCCAGGAGTTCCTGATTGGAGAACGTTCTCTCTCGGATCCAGCGAGGTGTTGGTGGACAAGTTGGGTGAATCTTGTGCTATCTCCATAACGGGTGTCGCTTGAGCTTTCTTACGATCTTGTATGGCTATCTGGTAGCAAGACCGAGCCTCCTTTTGATTTTCTCGCACAACCCCAACACCATTTAGGGTAGGGAACTTGACGTATAAATAGGATGGGTGTAAGGCTGCCCCAACCTTATTAAGCGATGGCCGCCCCAAAATGGCGTTATATGCTGATTTACGATCCACCACGAGGAAGTTCACGAAGATGGTAGTCTTCGCTGGACTTTCTCCAAAAGTAACTAGGAGATCAATGCTTCCTTCAGGTGTTACCACCTCACCTCCGAAGCTGACGAGAGGAGTCGAAACTGGTTTTAGTAGGCTTCTGGCGAGTGCCATTTTGTTGAAAGCCTCTAGATACAGAATAACCGCTGAGCTACCTGTATCCACCATAATTCGATGAGTCAGATAATTCGATACCTTTAATGCGACTACGATGGAGTCTTCGTGAGGGAAGTGAATTCATGCCACATCTTCGAGGGAGAAGGAAATTGGGAGATGGCTGGCCTTTGACGCGCTGGATGCCTGTTCCAGCCAATAAATATGATGGGGTTCTTTAGACGCCTTCCTAGAGTACGCTTTCCTTGAAGCTTGTGAGTCGCCCCCGCAAGCTGGTCCTCCGACGATGGTGCGGATTTCTCCAGTTGGCTCAGCGTCCTCTTGGGCAGTATGATGATGAGGCGGTTCCTTTTGGCGTGGTGAGGCTTTCGCCCTTTCTAGTGATCGATTTTTACGAGCGACATAATCTTGGAGATGGCCTTTTCGAATAAGAGCTTCAATGTGGTCTCGTAGAGAGATGCAATCCTGGGTTCTATGCCCGTGATCTTTGTGGAAGTAACAGAACTTACTCTTGTCTCTCTTTTCGGGATCGGATTTGATCTTTGTAGGCCACTTTACATATGGCTTGTGTTTAATCTCCATTAAAACCTTTTCATGAGACCGATTGAGAGGAGTGTAGTTATGATATTTACCAGAATAGGGCTTCTTGGGGGAACGGTCGCGCTGATCACGACGATATTTTTTGTCTGCAGTAGAGGTTCCCTCCGGCTTGCGTTTCTTACCCTGTACTCCATGACGTGTCAATGCGACTTCTTCTGCATTGATATACTTCTGAGCTTTGGCTTGGAATTCTGCCATAGTTTTCGGTGGGCTTTTATCTAAGGCGAACCTGAATTTCTCGCTCGTTATTCCTGCTATGAGGGCTGTGAGACCTTTTTCTTCAGTATAACCTTCAGTTTGAACGGCTTCTGCAGTGAATCGTACTGTGAACTCCTTTATTGTCTCACCATACTGCTGTTTCAGATTCATTAGATGGGAGGCTGGCTTCTTAATGCGTATGCTTCCCATGAATTGAGAAAGGAATATCTCCGATAACTGTGAAAAGGAGCCGATGGAATGAGGCTTTAGTCCCCGGAACCACGTACGGGCTGCTTCCTTCAATGTTAGGGAAAATGCCCTACACATGATTTCTGAGCCATGTCCTTCCAACTCCATAAGAGACCTATATGTTTCCAGATGTTCAAGAGGATCACCAATACCTGTATACGGGGTGATAACAGGCGTTCGATACTTTCTAGGTAACGGTGCCCCCATAACCTCGCTGGTAAAGGGGGACTCGGATTGATGTATTGCCGCCATGACGGCAGATGGCCGATTTGCCTGATATTGCTGTTCCATGACGTCAAAACGATCATGGATTCTTTTGAGATCTCCTTCCCAAGGTAAGGTATAGCCTGATGTTTCGGCGGTGGAGCCTTGAGGTTGAGGTTGTCGAGACGAACTAGAATGTATAGAATGTGGAGACGGCACAGGGTGATGGTTGCCGAGTGGTGTTCGGTTTGATGGAGGATGGTGTGGTTGAACCCGTGGTTCGTCCACAGAATGTCTGGAAGCCACCGAAATGGGTTGCGGTGGTAACTCTTCAGCGGGATGTCTCTGCGGTTTAGGGAAATGCTGGTCAAGCCGATTCGACAGGGCCTGAACTCCGGCATTTAGAGTTAGAAGAGTATTTCTGAGGAAACGCAGGACATCGTCTTGATTTCCAGAAGCCTCCAATAATGGGTTTGCTGATGGCATATTTGGGGCTCCCTGAAGGATATTCGTCGAAGTGGTTGGAAGGACAGGTACGAATTCCGTCTCATCGGGCGGAGGTGGTGCCTGCCTCGATGTGGAAGGATGAACACCCTTTTTAGGAGGCATCGAAGAAGGATTTTGATCAGTGGTTGGAACGATTAACTTTGACGATCAAGTCGTTCCCACAGACGGCGCCAAACTGTTAACGTCAGATTTTGCAACAGGACCCACCGGTCGTTCACCTTCTCTCCAACAAGGATTTCTTCCGCCGGACCTGTAAGAAGACAGAAAGCAACTAGGGTTGGCTGGTGTCCAGCCGTTAGCCCTCCGATGCTTAAGTCAGGCAAAGCAAGAAGAAGAATATCCAAACAAAATGAGGCTAGAGATCGAATATTGTGTACCCCTCTCTTAATGGAGTCATCCCTTTATATAGATCTGAAGTGATCCAATCTGTTACGTAAGATATCGAGATCCCGCTGATTTCGTGGAATAAGATTCTTATCCTTAGATAGAGGAGTGATTTAATCCAACAACTCATCCGTCAGTTACGTTCCTTGAGAATAATCCCTTGAGATACGGAACCATTGAAGAAGATAAGTCGGAATCGGCCTATATGGGCTGCTGGAACTATTATACGAAGACTGTCCAAACCAAAAGCAAAGACTCATGACTGCACAGATGTCAGGAGCTGCTCGTGTCAGGAATACTCGCATTCAGAAAGCACGACCCCTTTTGCCGAGCGCGAGCCGAGCTGCTCGCATCCAGGATATGCGACCCCTCCTGACGACCACGAGCCGAGCTGCTCGTATCCAGGATATGCGACCCCTCCTGACGACCACGAGCCGAGCTGCTCGCATCCAGGATATGCGACCCCTCCTGACGACCACAAGCCGAGCTGCTCGCATCCAGGAGATGCGACCCATCCTGACGACCACGAGCAGAGCTGCTCGCATCCAGGGGATGCGACCCCTCCACAACTAATTTTTCCTATAACACCGATGCACTTTGGGCTTACCGTACTACTTTCAAGACCCCCATTGGAATGTCTCCCTATAGACTTGTCCATGGGAAAGCTTGTCACTTGCCCATGTTGTGACTGAGTAGGTTCCTTATTGCGAGTATATTTGCTAATTTGAGGCTGACAATTAAGGCTTCATATTCCGTTTTGTTGAGGCACGAGAGCTTTAACATTACAACGATGGAATCCTTATGAGGGAAATGGATTTATTTAACATCTTCGTGAGAGAGAGAGATTGGATGATGGCTCCAAACTTAACGTGTTGGATGATATCTCCACCCAATAAATATGCTAAGGCTTTTGGCATGCCTTTCAAATATATACTTTTCCTGAGGCTTGGGAATCTCCTCCACAAGCCGAACCACTTGCAATGGATGGAGTGGATGACTGCTAGTCGGATGATGAAGATCAGCTGGGCAGCGTTGATGGTTGCTGGCCCCACACGTGATGATGAATGACGATCCATTACGAGGTAAGATTAGGAAATCCAAGTCATTGATTAGTTTTGTGAGATTCAGATGGTCTGTGAACTCAAATACGAAGCAGGTCTTGAACTCTGGTGGGCCGCATAACAGGAAATAATGAAAAGGCTTTAGACGATCAAAGTTTTCCAAGAGCTTGGATCAAATGGACGGTTTGGATCAGGAACATGCGTTCCATCACTATAGAAGGTTTGGCTGTCGCTGGTGGTGCGTGTGCTGGTTCATGAATGAAGGAGGCGTCCTAGCTGCTGGAGTGGATAGTTGAAGAGGATGGATTATCCATGCTGGATGCTGGATGATGCAAGCTCCATTGTTGGTTGACGATGTCTTTAGCATGGAGTTGGAGATCAAAGGTGTGGTTGACCGCATGAGATGGATGGGCGGTTGCTGGGAAGAGCTTCATGTGCTGCAACGGTTGGGTTTTTATTTGCTGGAGACGTTGTAGCTTGTTGGCTCTAATGGATGGTTGGATGGTGAAGTTGGTCTGTGAGATCCGGATATGCTTAAGAATGACTGAATTGGTGGGGTTTTGCACAAACTACCAGCGGGAGATGTGTGCGACATTGCCGCTGGTGAGGAGCGAGTTCCGCTATGACGGATACTCTTGTAACAGATGTAGGAGCGCGATTTTACTATGGACGTTAGGTGGGATCCACCGAGAAGTCTTATGAGAAATCCAAGTCGTTTATCAATTTTGGCAGATCAGAGTCTGTGACAAGGTTTTGGATGAGGGAACTTTGTGGCTGAGGTTTCTCATGCTGATGAACGGGGCAGATCTATGAGGTGTGATCAATGGTTAGGCTTTGAGGGGGTTGCACGTTCCAGACAGCTGCGGAATGTCGGAGTTGAGAAGATGTGATGGTTGCATGACATGTGAATGCAGATCCCGCTGGACAGAGAGGATGGATGCCCATCTGCATCGTTGGTTGATCAGGTGCTGATGATTGAAGATGGCCCACCTGTTGGGTGTTGATGATGTCCACCATTAGGCTGGATGTTTACACTTATGAAGGTGGGACGAGGGCTAGGTGACGTGGAATCAGGGACGTTGGATGAGGGGTTGTACACGTCGTAGTTAAGTGTGGTCCACCTGCTTGTCTTGAGGCATCCATAAGATGGATGAGTTGGATTAAATTGACATGTCCAGACGTTGAAGTGGTGGGGCCCACCCTGGTGATTGGAAGACGGGATGTACATGCAAGATGAAGGCCATTGATGATGGGTGTGACGTCCTCAACTGATGGACGACTGAGCGACTTGGTGGAGATGTGGGCCCCTTCTGATGTTGGAGTCTTGGAGAGGAAGATGAGACTAGTGGAGATGCATGTGTGAAATGATCCACCAACTCTTGGTTGAGCATGTGTGGTAGATGATGCTAACCATTGATTAGGTAACAGGGAGAAGATGACTGAACAACGAAGGAAGAAATAGGCGAGAACAATCTAGTCGTTCTCACAGACGGCGCCAATCTGTTGACGTCAGATTTTGGCAATAGGTTCCTCCCAAGTTTATGCTCTCCTCGAAGTGAGCTCTCCTCCAAACCTGAAAGCCAAAGAAGAAAACTAAGGGTGGCCGGCGCTTGGCTGTTGGCCCTCCGAAGCTTAAGTCAAAGGTGACTTAATAGTAAGATGAAGTGTGAAACGTAGGCTTAGAGATTGTGTACCTTTATCATTTGTGGGGTCATCTATTTATGCAAATCCGAGTGATCCAGTCTGTTACGCAAGCCGTTAAGATCACTGCTGATTTCAGGGGATAAGGCACTTATCCTGTTAATCCTTACATAAGGGGATAGCCTAACCACTCTACACGTCTAACTGATTACATCTCTTGATGGAGATCTCCCATGGTTTGGAGTTACAAATAGAAACAAGCCAAAATCGGCCTATATAGGCTGCTGGTACTATGAGCTGAGGGACGTCCTTGCCAGAGGCCAGAGACTAGAAACCAGAGACCATGGCTACTCACATGACGGGAGCTGCTCATATGATGGGAGCTGCTCACATGTCGGGAGCTGCTCACATGTTCGAGAGCTGCTCACATGTCGGGAGCTACTCACGAGCCGGGCTGCTCGCATGTTGAGATGCGACCCCTTTCAACGACCATGAGCCGAGCTGATCACATGTCGGGAGTGCTCATGACGAGAGTGGTCATATGTAGGGAGTGCTCATGACGAGAGTGGTCATATGTCAGGAGTGCTCATGACGGGAGTGGTCATATGTCGGGAGTGCTCATGACGAGAGTGGTCATATGTCTGGAGTGCTCATAACGGGAGTGGTCATATGTCAGGAGTGCTCATGACGAGAGTGGTCATATGTCAGGAGTGCTCATGACGAGAGTGGTCATATGTCGGGAGTGCTCATGACGAGAGTGGTCATATGTCGGGAGTGCTCATGACGGGAGTTGCTCACGAGCCGAGTTGCTTGCATGTTGAGATGCGACCCCTTTCAATGACCACGAGCCGAGCTGCTCACATGTTCGGGAGATGCTCACATGTCGGGAGCTGCTCACATGTTCGGGAGCTGCTCACATGTTCGGATGCGACCCCTTTCGGCGATCACGAGCTGGGTTGCTTGCATGTTGAGATGCGACCCCTTTCGGCGACCACGAGCCGAGCTGCTCGCATGTTGATCGGATTGCATTGCTCGGGGATCTGAGATGAACTATAAACGGGGGAGGCTTGCTATCGAACAATCTGATCATGACTTCTCTCAATTAACTATAAACAAGAGTGGTCATATGTCGGGAGTGCTCATGACGAGAGTGGTCATATGTCAAGAGTGCTCATAACGGGAGTTGCTCACGAGCCGAGCTGCTTGCATGTTAAGATGCGACCCCTTTCAATGACCACGAGCCAAGCTGCTCACATGTCCAGGAGCTGCTCACATGTCGGGAGCTGCTCACATGTTCAGGAGTTACTCACATGTTCGGATGCAACTCCTTTCGGCGATCATGAGTCGGGCTACTCGCATGTTGAGATGCGACCCCTTTTGGCGACCACAAGCCGAGCTGCTCGCATGTTGATCGGATGGCATTGCTCGGGGATCTGAGATGAACTATAAACGGGGGAGGCTTGCTATCAAGCAATCTGATCATGACTTCTCTCAATTACTTTCTGATCGCATCTTTCGACGACCAACTTTATTCTACAACATATGTCCATACCTCTGACTGATGTTATGTATCAAGATGTTTAATCTCCTAGTCTGATGGAGGTACAGAGTAGTTAGGATTAGGATTTTATTTCTTTTAGTTTTCTTTTTCATAGGTTTGATAGAAGGAGGTAGAATTCCAGTTTTTATTCTCTCAGGTACTCTAATTCCTCGTCCCCTTTATTTTATAATTGCTCTCATGTTTTGTTCATTGCGTATCTTTTACATTGAGGACAATGCAAGATTTGGTTGGGGGGTGTGGGATCACTAGGAGTAGGAGGAATCTAGTGTTTTGTAACATCTCGAGCAATTATGTAGAAATTTTTCAATTTTTTTATAAATTCAAAACTCCATTGGAAAATTTTGTTTCTATGCATTTGGGATGGTACAAGTATAAGAAAAAGGAGAGGCGAAGTGAGTGAAGTTGATTATCTTGAACAATTTCTAAGATACTAGTTTTATATGTGAATTCCCCTATTTTTATGATTGATAGAATTTCTAAACACTTTTACACCTAGTTCACATTACACGATTCTCATGCCTTGAAAGGATTATGTAGAATTGTGGATTGGTTAAGTTTGGATTTGAGGTGTTGAGAAACCAAGCCGGGGTACTTTGTCCATCCTTGTCCATGGGAAAATAACGAAAGATATGGATTTCTAAAAATGCTATCTAATACGTATAAAAAGGAAAGGAATGATGAAAATACGGGAATGATTGAAAATATGGTGGAAAATTTCGAAAAGGGCTACTTATTACCAACCGGGGGATAGTCTACCCGTAACCAAAGCCGGAAATGAGACATGGTGTGAAAGCTGTCGGAAGGACGGTAAGGAAAATTTTTGTCAAAGGCTTGTTGTTGATCTATCCACCGTTGAATCCATACCTTAGCTAATTCATGAAGAAGGTAACCCCGAAAATCCATGAGATGAGCATTCACTGAGCACACTAGGTTAAATTGTTGGGAGTCTTCTATTTACTAATCAATCAGCGGGAATTTCATATGAGTACTTGATATATTTTGGAAAGTTCAAGGTTTCAATCTCTATCACTTAGTTTTTTCGATTTTTACACTTATATGGCCTAGAATGTATAGAAGCATAGTTTCTGAAGGAGAGTTGAGTTTTGAAGAATGAAATTTGTTTCACGCATGTTTTGCTCAGGACTAGCAATATGCTGGTTGGGGGAGTGTTAAGCTCTTAAATGTGTATAATCTAACCCCATTTCATCACTAACTATGCTTGAAATACATGATTAAAGATCTAACTAATGCACGGTTTTGTGGTTGTAGGAATGAAAAAGAGAATTCACCAATTGAAGGTTTAAAGACGCTATTTACAAGTATTGAAGATCAGAAAACCAAGCGTCAAAAGGTGGAAGAAAGAAAGCAAAGAAGAGATGAAAGAAGGCAGAAAAATGCACAAAATCGTCCGACCGGTCGTCCATAGCCTAGGACCGGTCGTCCGACCGATCCAGACACTCAACAGAAGGGCCCTTGTTGCAAACCTTGCTGGACCATCCACGATCGGTAGTCTGACCGGTCGTCCACTGCTCAGACCAGTTGTTGAATTAATTTTCGGGCAGAAAACTCTCTAGACGTTTTTTCCACTTTTGAGACCGATCGTCCGACTAGTCGGTTGCGTAATAGAGCTTCTTCTACAAGCTTCGAATTTTACTGCTCAAAGTGCTATTCTTGCAGGATTTCTTAAAGTTTCTTCGTAACTAGGGCTCCAAACCTATAAAAGGACTCCTCTAGCTCGTTCATAAGGCATCCTAGAAGAGAATTACCACGGTGGGAGGCGGTGGAAGTCGGATCTGGAGTTCTACAACTCCTTCTATTTTGTTTTTCTAGTTTTATATTTTTTCAATAGCTTTCATGTTTCGTTGGATCATGAACGGTTAAACCTCTTAGCTAGGGCTAAGAGGTGAAGCTTGTAGTGAATCTAAGATGTTTCAATTCGTTTGTTTTGGTTTCAAGTTGGATTATTAGTGAAGAAGAATGGTTTGAAGTTTGAATAAAGTTTTAAGTAGTTTTTCTTAATCTTATGATGGCTCATGGATGTTTAGAAGAATTGCTTGAGTTCTTAATTGTTTTGAATGATTCTAGACTTGTACACTCCGAGGAATCGGATTCAATATGCTCTAAACCTTTGATCCTCATGTGGGAACTTCATACCAAAAGTTATACTTTTCTGAAATTTCTACTTATGTGTGGTTGTTTATGTGATTTGAATCAAGTTCAAATCATGATCTAGTTATACTTTGTGACCGAATTTAATGATGATTATGATTGTGATCTTAACCTATTGGAATTAGGATTGACCTATGCAATTGAGTGTGCTTAAGTCCTAATTTGAATTGAGGGAATCATGCACTTAAATCACACATATGCCAGATTGTTTGTTTTAACTGCTCTATCATCCGGCTAGATAGGATTTAATTTCGATTCTAGTTTGAGAAAGTGAGATACCACAGCGAATTAAGCATCAAGGATTGCTACAAGTGGATTCTTGAACCCCTAGTGCTTTTTATTATTGATTACATTCAATTTTAGTTCAAAATTGCTATTTATACCCAATTCTAAAATCCTGTTTAGTTAGTTCTCAATTAGAAATCATTGAAAGTGTTTCGTGAATTCCTACACAAGTCCCTGTGGATCGACCTCGATCTTACCGAAATTATTACTACATCGCAACCCTACACTTGGGAAAGCGAACAAACATGTATAACTTGTATGCCCAACTTAATATCTCGATTGAATCCTATGCTTGGCAATTGTGTCGAATGTACAATCTTCGGGGTATTTCTGCACTATATTGGCGCTTGATGCCTTCCATTTGAAATATACAGGTGATTTAGGAATAAAGCAGAGAGTTGACGTTTCTGCAGAGCTTGTCGGAGAGCTAGGAGTGGAGGAACCGTGATAGAGTGGCTGCGCTGTGCGAGCTAGCTAATAAACTTTAAGCTTCGTTTTGTTAGTTGTCTTTCCTTTGCATTTTAGAATTTTAACACTTTGGATATTGTGGTTTGTGTGGTCTCCATGGGCACCTTTTGGACTCATGCATTATAAATATTTTCCCTGACATTCTATGGATTAATTATTTTTACTTATATTTGATATCCGCTATGTTCATGAAAGGTACTCTGATTTGCTTATGATTATGAGACGAATGTTGATCTGATTATGTAAACCCGTGGGAAGTGCACCCACGTGCAGTTTTCCCCTATGTGACACTTGAGTTTCCATTGTAAGAGTTATCATTTCCATTGTAAGAGTTATCATACTTGAATGACAAAAATTAGGGCATTACCAGAGTTGGTGTCAGAGCACCCATCTATTAATTATCAGTTAACACCCCTAAATTAGGGACTTGAGTCTCTGGTGTTACACCTAGCATTGCCTAGATTGATGAAGTAAGTTGAAATATGCAAAAAATGGAGGGTTTTTTTACGTTAGTGTGCCTTCTCCTTGATATAAGAGAGTTAGGATTTCCTCAAAGCTCCCTGGTAGCATGGCTACACCAACACCACTTAGTATGTTTTTCTCCGGAATTACACTTGAAAAAGCTGCTTTATCCTTAGAGCTCTACAAGGAAGAAATGAAGTGAATAATTGCTAAATGAGATCCCCAATGGGGTATTTATAGACTTCTCGAGGTTAAACGATGATGTGACAATTCAACATTAACCATGGGACGCACCAACCTCCAATCTTGTTCATTTGAAAGCCATTTCAATGACATGACAACAGTGAGACTCAGACCAATCCACGGGAAGGACTGTTAGTGTGGTGACGCCAACAAGCCCGCACTAACAGGTCTTTAGGCCCGCACTAGGACCTCGGGCCACACCCTTTATATTTTCGTATGTGCTAGGACCTCGGGCCATTGCATTTCCGAAACTTTATAACTTCTCCATTGAAGCCATGATAAATAATGCATAAGCCCGCACTAACTTTGGGCTAAGAACTTTTTTTTCATTCTAATAAATGTCCCCACTCACATCTGACATGATCTTACTCTTTCAATGATTGGGTAGGCATACAGAGTGTTTGAAGTAAGTTTCCTTAACCATATATGAACAACGACTGGGATAACATGCGATTTTTCTATTTCATGCTCATTATAAATATTAAGATCGTACAAAACTTCCATGTTGTTATTCTTAATAACTAGATATCTGCCAGCACAACTTTTCCTTATGTTTTAGATCTTAGTGCAGTCATGCTAGTGTGACACTTAAACCATTTTGTTCATCACTTTTCTCAGTGTCTCTCCATCATTCTTTTAGCCTAGTAAGGGCCGCATTGACCCTTAGTAGATTTTCGTTCGACCTTTCTCTTTTTAGTGCAACAATTGGCTTATAACACATTTATCGTCATCATTGTAGTAGGCAGGAGTCAAATATCCTCATGTCGAGACATACTTGTGCTACTCAAATACAGGAACAAGAAGAGATTGACAATTGGGGTCTACCTTTGATTTATCAATGTCCTACAGTGGGGTCCATAAGAAGGATTACATGCTGTTAAATTAAACTCATTCGGACTAAACCCTTAACTCAGCGTTTGAAATCATCATAAACCAATGTGGAACCCATTTGATCACATCAAAGTGGCTAGCCACTTTTCAACGACCTATAAATGGTCCAATGTATAAAAAATTGTAAGTACACCAAGTTGATTAATCTAAGTATTCAAGTTCAAAATTAGGAGATTTGTCCAGTTATCTGTATATTGGATCGACAACACTGTCGATTGGATCGATGCACTGTCGATTGAATTAACTCCAATCGATGGTTTGTCGATCAAAATGACAACATGTCGATTGAATAGACATGAACATAAATTCAAACTTTCAGTCTTGTAGACACCCCATCACGAGGCGACAGGTTGATTAAGATTGGACGGTTAGGATGGATGGTGATCTGTACCTCAAACCCAAAACCCTAATCTAAACCCAAAACCCTAATCCAAACCCAAAACCTAATCCTAAACATAAACCCTAGACACCACTGTGGACCCTCGTCGTTCTGCGCTCCCATACGTTCTCCTTTTCCTTTCGAAAAAAGAAGAAGAGGGGTGCGTGCGCGCGAATCGCCGTTTGTGCCACTGGCTTGCCTCGTTCTCGAGGGCTTTGTTTGGTTGTCGTGTTAGGCTGGATGTGTTAGATGAGTTTATGTAAGACCAGAGTCGCCACTATCCCGTTACTTCAAATCTACAGTCGGCTAGACCCCGTAGAAACGTTAGAGAAGGGGATCCGAAGATTCCTGCCTCTAAAATGACTCCTTCTGATCTGCGGCCAGAGATTTGAGGTAAGGGATCACGGTTACAGGGTGGGAAGAGGTTAAGCACCCCACACACTGCCCGTACCAAAGTACGGTCTCCAGAATCGAACTAATACTTGAAAGTCTGATTTAATCCTCGTACATTCTCATGGATGACATGATGCATGAATACAGGTCTGAACAGTAAGAGTTTCTGATGAGCAGGTTTCCATTAACAGGCAAGCCCAGAGCATACGCTCCAACTGACAGGTGCTTTATGCAGGATGCATGCTGTGTGTTTGAATAATCAAAGTACTTGAAGTGACATGTATATGAATGCAGGTCTAAACAGTAAGAGTTTCTGATGGGCAGGTTTCCATTAACAGGCAAGCCCAGAGCATACGCTCGAACTGACAGGTGTTTTATGCAGGATGCATGCTTTGTGTTTGAATAATCAAAGTGCTTGTAGTGAAGCAGGGGGTTGGAAGAAAAGTAAATGTTGCACTTATGCTAGATGCGAATGAGATGATGCTGGTAAAGAACTGCTAGATGGACGGAGGTGTCGCAAGGGTTGGCTTCGAGTGGCTGGATCAAGACTTAGATGGCTTGGGAGACTTGGACCAGTGGTCAGGCTGGGCTGTACCAGGGCTAAGCTCTCCTCACTCGGGCTCTCCTTGGTGGAAAAATGGGCTAAAAGGGATGGAGGTGGACTCAGAGCTCTCGGACTGAAGAGAGGGGAAGTGGATTTTTAGGGATGCTTGAATGAGAAGGGGAGGGGGGTATTTATAGCAGCGGGGAGTGGCAGAACCCGTAAATAAGTTTGGGCGGCTCTCAGGGGGCCGCCCGTATGACCTTTCTTGGGATTCAGAGGGCAGTACGAACCCGCTCCGAGGCTGCTGCTTGGAACTTGGTGAGTTGACTGGGTTTTGGGGATGGGTTGACACGGTGAGTTGACTCGATGGGTTGACTCGGGGATTCAACTCAGCGGGTTGACTCGTCGAGTTTGACTTTTTAGGACTTTTTTTACTGGTTTTTCTTATGGGGGGTTTTTCAGGCTGATGTTTAGGGGCGAGTTGACTGGGTTCAGGCTTGAGTTGGACTATGGATTGGGGCTTACAAGGGTGAGTTTGGCTGAGTTTGGACATGGGATTTGGGGGTATGGTCCTTCATTCATCCAGCTACCTCTACCAACAATGTAGCCGAAGGTGGGGTGTCTAAAACCACCCTTAGAAAAAACTAAGCCAAATTTTGCAAATGGGTCAACCCGTTGAGTTAACTCACTTAGTCAACCCAGCCCATCTTCCTAATTAACTCACCTAGTTATAACCCAAACCAAGCTTAAACCAAAGCCTAGCTGCAAAGAAAAGTTAGTTCAACAAAGCATTCTGAACCAAGAATAGAGGTGCATATAGGTGAAGGTTTCCACTTGCCAAAGCTAGAACACCAGCTGTTGGTGGGCGGCCCCCACATGGTAGGGTTCAAGCAGGAACTCTCCATCCGTCTATGATTCTGATACTTATCTTCTTCATCCGTGTGCCTATCTAAATTACCGCACTACCCTTTCCATTTGCCCACATTTACCCTTTTACAATGCCCATCAACCCATGAGATGTTATCTTGTGGTAATCTCAAATCTTAGCCATCCAAGCCCTTTACAACCTTCTCCTTTACTGGAATTATAAGAATACCAAGCTAGGAGGCTATAAATAGCCCCCCTCTCCTTCATTTCCAAGCATCCACCAAAAACCCATAAGCTCCTCACACCCCTTAGCCTATTAGCCATCTTAGTTATCCATCCCTCCACTAAGGAGAGTGAGAGTGAGTGAGAGGAGTCTAGCCTTGATCTAGCTCGGTCTAGCCAAGATCCAAGCACTTTGAGCCATTCAAGTTCCGATCCAAACCACTTGAGCTAGCCTACGCAATACAACCGTTCATCCAACCATCCAAATATCACCCTCATCTAGCCCATACCTTTAGCATAGTGCAATGCTCATTACCTTCCCAACCTCCTTGCTCATTGCATCCATTAGCATAACATTATACCACTCTTAACACCTGACCAATTCGAGCGTATGCTTTGTAGCTTAATGATTTAATCAGAACTTGCCCATCAAAAACTTTAACTAATCAGATCCACCATCACACATCATCTCATTACATATACATCATTCCATTGACAGTACATGAGAGCTGATCCCAACCTTCAGAAATTAGCAAGATCTTGTGAAGTAAAGACCGTACATTCATAAGGGCAAAGGGGGTGCTTAACACCTTCCCTCTCTGTAACCGTGGTCTCTTACCTCGAATATCTGATTTTAGATTAAGGAGTCATTTTAGAGGCGAGAATCTTTGGATTTTCTTCTCTAACATTTCAATAGGGTCTAGTTGATTGTAGAGACGACGTAATTCGTTAGTGCCGACTTCAGTCTAATCAATTATCCTAACCCATTCCAGAAAGCCCTCGCAAGACGAAAACCCGTGGAAGTTACGATCCGATCTCTCATTTCCAGAATCCAGCGTCCACAAGTCTTTGGAAAATTTTCAACTCTGTCGATTGAATCGATTCCAATCAAAAGTTGAATCGAAAGAAGTTAGATTTGATTTATTTTTAACAAATTGAATTGAAAAATTAGAAAAAATTTCTTAATTAGTGATTTTGGGTCCAATCATGCTTGATGGATGGATTTGATCCAATCATCGGCCTTCTCTTAATCAATTAAAAGAGATGATTGCTAATCGACTCGATCTAAACTATTCATAGTTCACTTTATTTCAAACTATATAGTTTTGATAATAAACATTGTTCGATTAGTGCGACCCACCAAATGGTCAGATCAACCTACTAACTTGAATATCATATGGTCTGATTTTAAGAATTGGATAGATGAATTAGATCTGATCGAATCTCACACTTCCAGTGATCCGACACAATAGACATTACATGATTCATTATCTTGGATTTCCTCAAATCGGTGTGGATCTAATCATACACATCAGGATAACTTCGCACATTTCTCTACAACAAGTCGCAAGAGCACTTGTGTAAAGAGTTGTACATTTTCGTTGTACATTCCACACACATTAATACAATAAACGTACTGTTAATTTGAACTATTCATTATATTGATCTAATTAAAATAGCTTACATAACTAAAAATAAAAGAAGAAATATTGGTTCACTGTTGATCAGTTCGGTCCATGGATAATCAGATAGGCCTGATCTTTGAGGTTTTTATATATTTCGACTTCAAAAACTTGATGGATCGTAAGAATTAAACCATCCATGTCCATATGTCAAGAACCAATTCTCTGAGCAA
The DNA here is from genome assembly GCA_003013855.2 of Liriodendron chinense. Lineage (NCBI taxonomy): Eukaryota > Viridiplantae > Streptophyta > Magnoliopsida > Magnoliales > Magnoliaceae > Liriodendron > Liriodendron chinense. Next base: position 922,460 of record ML058437.1, on the reverse strand, counting down.
AAAGCAAAATTCATTACACAAGGATTTCAATCTTTGTACGAGGACAATGCAGCTACACATTGTTAAAACTAGAAAAATCGTGCTCGTCAGCAGTTTTTCCTGTGTTTCATTATTCTGGGGGAATTCAGAGTATAGAGACATTCATAGATAATCATAAGCAATCACAAAGTATACACGAGAAAGCACCACGAGGTGAATTTTATTCCAGAGATTTCGAGATCTTTTACATTCCAGGCCGTGAACTGGTCACGAACTCTTAATTACATCAATAGATAATCACCCTTGATTAAAAGGCAAAAGTAAATGCATGCATGTAGCATAAATGAATTAAAAAAAGCGTTAAAAGAGCATAAATATAAATAAAGCACAACATAGACAACATAAAGATTTTTACGTGGAAACCCTTATGGGAGAAAACCACGGCACAAAGCGACAAGATTCCACTATGAATTGCAGTTATACAATAGATGGAATATTAAAGGAATGAAACTCGGATAGATTGAGTAAGTGGTTTAAATCATCAGGAATTATAGTCACGAGTTCATGGTCGCATAGACCAAATTTAGGATTCCTTATTGACTAAGCCATTGTTAAGATCAGTTAGATGTTGGTCCCATACTCTTTTGGGCGTTCCTAGTTGAGTAGCAACCAGGATTTTAATCGAGTCGTGTATCTCAGTGTCATCGTGCATCTCTGTGGATGAAATGACTTTCAGGAATACACTCCACAGTTCCCACTTAGTGCAACCAGGGCCAGTGACCGTCTCGTGTTTGGACGGGTGACTTGCTGGAAGGCACTCCATGGTTTCTTAGTGCAACCAGTGCCAGTGATCGTCTCGTGTTTGGACGGGTGACTTGTTGGAAGGCACTCCATGGTTTCTTAGTGCGACCAGGGCCAATGACCGTCTCGTGTTTGGACGGTGACTTGCTGGAAGACACTCCATGGTTTCTTAGTGCAACCAAGGCCAGTCACCGTCTCGTGTTTGGACGGGTGACTTGCTGAAAGGCACTCCATGGTTTCTTAGTACAACCAGGGCCAGTGACCGTCTCGTGTTTGGATGGGTGACTTGCTGGAAGGCACTCCATGGTTTCTTAGTGTGACCAGGGCCAGTGACCATCTCGTGTTTGGATGGGTGACTTGCTGGAAGGCACTCCATGGTTTCTTAGTGCCACCGGAGCCATTGACCGCCTCGTGTTTGGACGGGTGACTTGCTGGAAGACACTCCATGGTTTCTTAGTGCCGCCAGGGCCAGTGACCATCTCGTGTTTGGACGGGTGACTTGCTGGAAGGCACTCCATGGTTTATTAGTGCTACCAGGGCCATTGACCATCTTGTGTTTGGACGGGTGACATGCTGGAAGGCACTCCATGGTTTCTTAATGCGACCAAGGCCAGTGACCGTCTCGTGTTTGGACGGGTGACTTGCTGTAAGGCACTCCATGGTTTCTTAGTGCAACCAGGGCCAGTGACCATCTCGGGTTGGACGTGTGACTTACTGGAGGGCACTCATTACCTTAGCCACTCAGCTGACGGACCCCGCTTTGGACAGGATGCACATCAACTGATCCTAACGATGAAGTATTTTAGACGTTTTAGAACTCTTTGGTTATGATTTTCAATGATAATCATAGTCCCCTTTGATTTAGTTTTGTATCTAGATTCGGGATGAAATAAATTTATGCAATGGATGCAAATGAGTACAGTACAAAGTAAATATGCTTTATGCATGCTCGAGAGAGGATTGCATTTATACTAGATGTTCAATATATCAGACAAATTATGCATTTGATTTTATCAATCTGCTTCATGTATATCTTCGTGTCATTGATATTTCAAATGATCGAATCATTGGAAGAAGCCGTGTCGAGCTATACTTCTTTGAGAAGTTCAAATGGATAGATTAGATCGCATTTATGCTAGATGTCTGCGAATTGCTAGGTATCGGGTCCGATAAGTGCCCGCTTATACCAATTTCTGATAAACATTAGGGATCAATATCCTGTAAGTGTTTGATTCAACTATTTTATAGCATGAGGGTATTAGCTTTACTTTCGCGTCTTTGTAGATTTTCGAGCCAACAGGGCACTTCCTAGGGCTGAAAACGACTGAGTAATGGACCCGTTTGTGGTCTGATCGGAGCATTCGATAGATACCGTTGATTATTGTTAATGTCAAATTTTGTAATGAGATCCTCCGGCTTTTCTCCTCCGCTCCAACAGGGATTTCCACCACCAGACCTGAAGCAAGACAGCAAATAAGGGTGGCTGGGGACCAGCCGTTAGCCCTCCGACGCTTAAGTTAGGCCACAGAAGAGAAGCCAAGCCAAACGGGATCAAGATTGAATGATGAGTACGTACCTCCTCTTCAATGGAGCCATCCCCTTATATAGATCTGAAACAATCCAATCTGTTACGTGAGATGTCGAAATCCCGTTGATGTCGCACACGATACTGAGAATCCGCTGATTTCGTGGGATAAGATCCTATCTTTTTAGTCAGATCCAACCCAATGATTTATTCCAACAATCACGCCCCTAGATGGTAATCCCTTGAAATCCGGCTGGTTCCGGCCGGAAGCCATAGCTAGGAGTCATGGCCTCCGAAAAGGAAGGAGACGCCCGTAGCTGGGAGTCATGGCCTCCGAAAAGGAAGGAGACGCCCGTAGCTGGGAGTCATGGCCTCCGAAAAGGAAGGAGACGCCCGTAGCTGGGAGTCATGGCCTCCGAAAAGGAAGGAGACGCCCGTAGTAAAGCTGCTCGCAGGTTAAAATGTGGTCGCGAGTCCAAGTACATATTTTGGGTGTAATATCTTTCAACGACTTGTGAGAAGGTCTGCTCGCGAATCTAATTTTCCGTATTTGACCATCCATGACTCCAGACCAGATGATCTCGAGAGTCGAATGGGTGTTCCGTACTTGTCCAATATTCGACTCTCGATCAGATGATCTCGAGAGTCGAATGAGCGTTCCGTACTTGTCCAATATTCGACTCTCGATCAGATGATCTCGAGAGTCGAATGGGCGTCCCGCACTTGTCCAATATTCGACTCTCGATCAGATGATCTCGAGAGTCGAATGGACATTTCCACGTGAAATCTTATCTCCACCATTTTGCCTATAACAGATGCCCCCGAAGTCCTTGCCGCCAAGAATCCTTAAGGAAAGGACTTACTTGATGTCATGCGCGGCTGCCTCTTGCTTTCACCGAGACACCGTACATGATTAGGCTGGAATTAATGAGCGCCAGCCTTTCCGCAGTCAGGAAATGAAGAGGCGCTCGCCACGTGTCCGAGTATTTAATGGGCGTGCCTGCTTGAGTGCTGTGCCGAACGAAAGATCGCCACGTGCTACCATATACGGCGGAATGATTGCCTATAAATATACGGAGTCCACCATATCTTCTGATTTTCACAGAAATTTCAGAATCCTCCTTTGCTTTTTCCATCATCTTCCTCCGGAGCTCCTTGGTGTCTTCCTCGATCCCCTTTGGTGCTCTTTCTTTCCTTTTCCATTATTCTATTTCTTCTTCCTTTTTTTTTTTGAATATCCCATGGCTTCTGAGGAGAGTACCGTTCCTTTAGGAGATGCTACCCCGGAATCCTCTTCTTCTAGTAACGCAAGGGTTCCGGCAGGTCAGTATACAGCGGCCGGATATCCCTCCATTCTATCGGAGAACCGGCTGCTGGAGTTACGGGAGAGATTTTCGATCCCTGACTCAGTCGATCTCCGGTTACCCAGAGACGGAGAGATGCCAGACTCCCCTCCCCCAGGGTGTGTGGCCTTCTATGAGTATCAACTCATTCTGGGGGTTCGCCTTCCCCTCCATCCCTTCATCCGGGATGTACTTCGGTGTTATAAAATTGCCCCCGGGCAACTTATTGTGAATGGATGGAGGGTGGTCCTAAGCTCATTCGTCCTTTGGGCTCAGGCCGGGAACGGGGAGCTTACAGCTGATGAGTTCCTCCGCATGTTCCGCTTGAAGAAGGCACCCTCCAGCGAAGGCTGGTACTATCTATGTTATTGGCACCGGGATAACTTTGTGCTGGGGAAGCCCACATCGAATTATCCCGGCTGGAGGAAGCGTTGGTTTTACGCATCTGGAAATTGGGAATTTGCTTCTTCCAGGGGCCCAAGAGTAAATCATTTTTTCTGTGAAGGTAGGCAGTCCCGCATTGTGATCCGTTTCTTCAATAAAAGGTTTTTAAGGTTTCTCCATCTGACCCCTGTTTGTGCTCGCAGGTATCCCGGCCTTGAGAAAACCGAACTTGAAAGGGGGGATCAACGAAAAAATCGTAAAGGTGTACAAGGTGCCTATTGGTGATAGGCACGTCGAGACTTGCTTGTCTCCACCTCGCCTTGCAGCAGCGGGCTTAATACCTGTAAGAGAAGTCGAGATGATGCAAGTTGGAGAAAAAAGAGGTTTGCTGCCCCGGCTGAAGGGCACGAGCTCTAAGAGGCAGAAGAAAACATCTGCTGGTCCATCTCACCCATCCACCGAGAAGGGTAGCGATCAGCCTGCTCCTCTCGCGAGCAAGGTGGGGGGGGCTCCAGCAGGGCCCGCTAATCCTTCACTGGCGGTCGCGCCCGGGCCGCCAGTAATCAATATCGCTGACAACTCCCCGGACGGGGTAGGGTCCAGCTGTCCCCCAGCTGAGGAGGCTCGTGAGCGCACGGAGCCTCGAGAGATGGCTCCTGCCCGCGAGCTGGTACCTGCTACCGAGCAGGGACCTGCTCGCGAGGCGACGGCTCCTCCTCGCGAGCCGTCTGGGCTGATCGTTGCCCAACCTTCCGGTGGTGGAACGTATTCTGTTCCTCGCCATCTCCACCCCATCTGTAAATTCTTATTCGAGAATGTCCCACCTCAATCCTTCGGCTCTCTTCCCGAGCCAGGCCCCGAGAGCCTCTTCCTTGAGGCAGGGATGAGGATGGCTCAGGTAGAACCTCCTAACCCAAAAACTTTATTATTTTGGTGTTTTAAGTATTTCTTCTCATCCATCTTCTTGTTTGCAGGGACTAGACCTCATCTTGCGGACGAAGCGAGACATCGTCGCCGCTCGCCGCGTAATAGACGAGGCAGATGAAAAAAGGATTGCTTTGGAGAAGGCGGTCCTGGGGCGAGATCAACTCCTCAAATCCCGTGAGGCTGTGATTTCCAAGAAAGATGAGGAGATAAAAATCCTCATAGAGAAAGTCCAGGTGTTGACCGAAAGGTACCAAACTCTGGATAATAAGTTCGCGAAACTCGCCGACTTGAAGGAGAAGGCGGAGAGAGAGAAGGAGATCTTTCGCCAAGACAAGATCTCCCTGGAGGAGCGACTTGCGGAGGCTAGGTCGCAGCTCAAGGAGGCCTACGACAACCTAACCAAGGAGCGCAACGCTCTCGCGCAGCTTAAGGACGACTCGATCCACTGGGACGAGGAGAGAGTCGCCCTTGCGAAAATGCTCTCGGAAGAAGGGCCTCGGGCAATTTCCGAGTTCCGTTCTTCGCAGCAATATGACGACGAAAGGTACGAGTCGTATGATGCTGGTCGCGACTTTGCGCTAAGAGTAGTGCAACGAATGATCCCATCCTTTGATATGGGGGAGTTCGGTCGAGTCGCGACCACCATTGCTGCCGAAGAGCAGGCTGCTGCTGAGAACGAGGTGACTGAAGCCACTCAGGTTGACGGAGCTCCAGAAATGGGCCCTGAAATTGAGAGCGCAGCTCCTCCAAGGGATTGATTTTCTTTGTTTTCCTCTCTTGTATTCGTGAATGGATATTGTAAACATTTATCATTAATGAAAGAAAAGAAAAAATATTTTTGGAAGTATTGTCCTCGTTGCCTTTTCCTTTTCACGCAATGAATGCCTTCTCGTTTTTGCTTACTTTCTTTTCCTTGTACTGAATGCCTTGTTGCAACGAGAATGTGCCCAATCTGGGGGTTCGTTGCGGCCAAACGATTGAGACCCCCAAGTTGACTTCATATCGAGTCATTAGTGAATGCGAACCCTTAATCCGAGCACGAGTTACACTGCTCGCAATTTAGGGTGTATGACGAACTGTGGTGCTCGCGATTAAGGTGTATGGCTGATTCGGGCTCGAGCTACGGTGCTCGCATTCCGGAGTGTGATCCTTCCTTACACCAGTCGTGAGCAACTAACTCATGAAAATGAATTAGACTCAATCCGGGGGTCGTACGACCATGTCCGCGTTGAGATAGACTGATCTATCGATTGAGATTTTAGTTCTACCAAGGGCAGAAGGTTGGTCAAGAGATGGTAGTCATTCTCTTCGAGGCTGTTCAGGTCCATGTAAATGGAAAAGCAACCAACTAGTAATGATTTCAGTCCTACCAAAGGTAGGTAATTGGCCAAGAGGATGTGTAAGCACTCTCTTCAGGGCTATTCAGGTCCATATAAATGGAGTAGCGGCCAAAAGATATCTTTTACTTTATTCATAAAATGCTATAATAAACTACATCGAATCTAAGGGTAGTATCATAGCAAATGCTCCACGTGCCAAGGGCGACGTACAGGCTTCCCGTGCATGTCTTCAAGATAATAAGTACCGGGTCGCACAACCCTAATAACCCGATACGGGCCTTCCCAATTCGGATCCAATGAACGAACAGGAACTCCAAGATTTCGCCTTAGAACCAAATCTCCGAACTGGAAGGATCTAGGTCGAACCTTTGCATTTCGATAACGAGTAATACGTTGTTGATATGCTGCCACTCGTACTTGGGAAGCATTTCTTCGCTCTTCCAAGAGATCGAGATGAAGTCGGATATTTTCCTGATTGCTCGCGGGATCATACTGTTCGATCCGATATGAGGGCACTTGAATTTCCACTGGTACCACTGCGTCAACACCAAATGCTAAGGAGAAAGGAGTTTCACCTATCGATGTACAAGCTGTGGTTCTATAGGCCCATAACACTTCTGGAAGAAGTTCTGGCCACACCCCTTTACATTCACTTAGTTTGGTCTTTAAATGATGCTTTATAATTTTATTCACTGCCTCGACCTGCCCATTCGCCTGTGGATGATATGGAGAAGTGCGGAGATTACGTATTTTCCATTTGTCGCAAAATTCATCAAAGGCTGCGTTGTCGAACTGCGTTCCGTTATCGGTAATTATAGTATGAGGAAGTCCGAAGCGACATATAATATTTCTCCACATAAACTTAGTAGTTTGTTTTTCAGTAATTTTGGCTAATGGTTCTGCCTCGGCCCATTTGGTGAAATAATCAACCGCCACGATCGCAAACCTATTCTGTCCCTTTCCCATAGGTAAGGGACCGATGATATCGATCCCCCACTGAGCAAAAGGCCAAGGGCTATCGACTGGGGTCATCCGCTCAGACGGTACGCGAGGTATAGGTTGATATCGTTGACACTAGGAGGAGCCGATGTACACGATCTTAGACTGGTCGTCTTCGGTCAAGCGGATCGCCACTGTTTCCTCCCCTGGAGTTCCTGATTTCAGAGCACTTTCTCTTGGATCCAACGCGGTGGCGAGCACGTCGGATGAACCTTGAACTATTTCCATGACAGGCGTCGCTTGAGCCTTCTTTCGATCTTGGAGGGCTATCTGGTAACAGGATCGTGCCTCCTGCTGACTTCCTCGCACGACCCCTATGCCATTTGGGGTCGGTACTTTAACGCATAAATATGATGGGTGCAAGGCCGCTCCAACCTTAGTTAGTGACGGTCTCCCCAAGATGGCGTTATATGCTGATTTTCGATCTACGACGAGGAAGTTTACGAAGACGGTGGTCTTCGCTGGACTCTCCCCAAAGGTGACTGGGAGATCGATACTTCCTTCAGGTGTCACCACTTCTCCTCCAAAGCCGACAAGAGGGGTCGATACTGGCTTGAGGAGGTTTCTGGCAAGTGCCATCTTGTCGAAAGCCTCCAAATACAGAATATCGGCCGAGCTACCTGTATCCACCATAATTCGATGAGTCAGATAATTTGATACCTTCAGTGTGACTACGATGGAATCTTCATGAGGGAAATGAATTCCCGCTGCATCTTCGAGGGTGAAAGAAATTGGGGGATGGTTAGCTTTCGAAGAGTTGGACGTTTGTTCCAGCCAATAGATCTGCTGGGGTTCTTTGGACGCCTTTCGGGCGTATGCCTTTCTTGAAGCTTGAGAGTCACCCCCGCAAGCTGGACCCCCGACGATAGTGCGAATTTCTCCTGTGGGCTCAGCATCCTCTTGGTCGGTTTGATGATGAGACGGTTCCTTTTGGCGAGATGAGGTTTTCGCCCTTTCTGGTGACCTATTTTTACGAGCAACATAATCCTGGAGATGGCCTTTTCGAATGAGGGCTTCGATATGGTCTCGTAGAGAGATACAGTCCTGGGTCCTATGCCCGTGATCTTTGTGGAAGTAACAGAACTTACTCTTATCTCTCTTCTCGGGATCGGATTTAATCTTTGCAGGCCACTTCACATATGGCTTGTGTTTTATCTCCATTAGAACCTTTTCAGGAGACCGATTAAGAGGAGTGTAATTATGATATTTACCAGAGTAAGGCTTCCTGGGAGAACGATCGCGCTGATCGCGATGGTATTTTTTATCTGTAGAAGTTCCTTCTGGCTTGCGTTTCTTACTTTGTACTCCATGGCGTGTCAATGCGACTTCTTCTGCATTGATATATTTCTGAGCTTTGGCTTGGAATTCCGCCATAGTTTTCGGCGGGCTCTTATCTAAGGCAAACCTAAATTTCTCGCTCGTTATTCCAGCAATGAGAGCTGTGAGACCCTTTTCTTCAGTGTAACCCTCAGTTTGAACGGCTTCGGCAGTGAACCGTACTGTGAACTCTTTTATTGTCTCCCCATGTTGCTGTTTCAGATTCATCAGATGGGAGGCTGGCTTTTTAATGCGAATACTTCCCATGAATTGAGAAAGAAATATCTCCGATAATTGGGAAAAGGAACTGATGGAAAGAGGCTTTAACCCCCGAAACCACGTACGAGCCGCTTCCTTCAATGTAAGGGGAAAAGCCCTACACATGATTTCTGAACCATGTCCCTCCAACTCCATGAGGGACCTATAAGTTTCCAGATGTTCCAGAGGATCGCCAATGCCTGTGTACGAAGCGATAACAGGCGTTCGATACTTTCTGGGCAACGGGGCTTCCATGACTTCGCTTGTGAAGGGAGATTCAGATTGATGTATTGCCGCCATGATAGCGGATGGCCGATTTGCCTCGTATCTCTGCTCCATGACATCAAAACGGTCTTGGATTCTTTTGAGATCTCCTTCCCATGGCAAGGTATAGCTAGACGTTTCGACGGTGGAGCCTTGCGGTTGAGGTTGTCGAGATGAACTGGAATGTATAGAATGCGGAGACGGCACAGGGGGATGGCCTCCAAGTGGTGGGACCTGTGGTTCATCCATAGAATGTCTGGAAGCAACTGGTATGGGTGGCGGTGGTAATCCTTCGGAGGGTTGTCTTTGCGGTTCAGGGAAGTGCTGATCAAGCCGATTTGACAGTGCCTGAACTCCGGCGTTTAGAGTTAGGAGAGTGTTCCCGAGGAATCGTAGGACATCATCCTGATTTCCAGAGGCCTCCAATAATGGATTTGTTGATGGCATATTTGGGGCTCCTTGAGGGATATCCGTCGGAACAGGTGGGAGGGCAGGTGCGGATTCCGTCTCACCGGGTGGAGGTGGTGCCTGCCTCGAAGTTGAAGGATGAACAGTCTTTTTAGGAGGCATCACCGAAGGATTTTGATCGGTGGTTAACACGATTGATTTTAATGATCAAGTCGTTCCCACAGACGGCGCCAAACTGTTAATGTCAAATTTTGTAATGAGATCCTCCGGCTTTTCTCCTCCGCTCCAACAGGGATTTCCACCACCAGACCTGAAGCAAGACAGCAAATAAGGGTGGCTGGGGACCAGCCGTTAGCCCTCCGACGCTTAAGTTAGGCCACAGAAGAGAAGCCAAGCCAAACGGGATCAAGATTGAATGATGAGTACGTACCTCCTCTTCAATGGAGCCATCCCCTTATATAGATCTGAAACAATCCAATCTGTTACGTGAGATGTCGAAATCCCGTTGATGTCGCACACGATACTGAGAATCCGCTGATTTCGTGGGATAAGATCCTATCTTTTTAGTCAGATCCAACCCAATGATTTATTCCAACAATCACGCCCCTAGATGGTAATCCCTTGAAATCCGGCTGGTTCCGGCCGGAAGCCATAGCTGGGAGTCATGGCCTCCGAAAAGGAAGGAGACGCCCGTAGCTGGGAGTCATGGCCTCCGAAAAGGAAGGAGACGCCCGTAGCTGGGAGTCATGGCCTCCGAAAAGGAAGGAGACGCCCGTAGTAAAGCTGCTCGCAGGTTAAAATGTGGTCACGAGTCCAAGTACATATTTTGGGTGTAATATCTTTCAACGACTTGTGAGAAGGTCTGCTCGCGAATCTAATTTTCCGTATTTGACCATCCATGACTCCAGACCAGATGATCTTGAGAGTCGAATGGGCGTTCCGTACTTGTCCAATATTCGACTCTCGATCAGATGATCTCGAGAGTCGAATGAGCGTTCCGTACTTGTCCAATATTCGACTCTCGATCAGATGATCTCGAGAGTCGAATGGGCGTCCCGCACTTGTCCAATATTCGACTCTCGATCAGATGATCTCGAGAGTCGAATGGACATTTCCACGTGAAATCTTATCTCCACCATTTTGCTTATAACAATTATCATCTTTGAATAGGCACGGATCATGTCAACGAAGGTCACAATGCGATCACATTTCGATTTACTTAGCGCCAGTTGATTTCCGAGCCGGCAGAGCACTTTCCAAAGCTGAAAACGACTTAGTGGGCCTACTGACCGCTTAATTAGGGTTCTTGAAGATCCTGAGACCAGGTAATCTCGTTGTAATGCATGATTATGGTGTATGAGGTTATGGTGGAGAGAAGTCTCCCTCTCAAGGTTGGTCAAATTCTGCCCGATTTCTCTTGATTTCGGCCCTTTTCCAGTTTTTCCAGAGGGGTTTTCGAGGTTTACAAAATTGGCAGTGTTGGCCTTTTTTATCAAATTGTTGATTTGGCCTACTTAACATTGACCGTTGGCGAATCCAGTCCGGAGGATGGATAAAGGGCATTGATGTGTGTCCAAGAGGATTGGTTTGATCGAAAGGCGATCCGGATCAACGGCGGGCCACACTATGAAAGGCCCCACCTCCCCATCAGTGTTTAGGTGCATGGGAGGTTGGGTTGGGCACATGTTGATGCTAGCATGGGCGCATGTGGTCCTGAGGTGGGCGCATGTTGCCCCATCCTAGGCGCATGTGGAGGGGGAAAGGTGAGAGAGAAAGAGAAAATCATCTCTGGGCGCATGTGGAATGCCACATGCGCCTGGCTCAACTTGGCGCGTGCATGTGACTTTATCACTAGGAGTACTTGGAGCATTCTTCAACTATAAAGATGGTGGGCGCATGTGGCTTGTGAATTAGTGTAATTTCCACACTTTTCTCCGCATAAGCGAGTGAGCGCATGTTGCTATATAGAGAGGAAAAGAGAAAGGGAGAGAAAAGGAAAGTGAAGTGGGCGCATGTGGCTAGGCACATGCGCCTGTTCCTCCTCACTTTGCATTTTACTCTGGTTGGAGAAATCTCTTTCGGGCGAAGGCATCCAGCGAAGGAAATCCTTTCTGACGAGGGTTTCCGGTGAGGAATTTTACCTTTGCCGAGTGCTCTGGTGGTGATGTCGTCCTTGTATCAGCGAATGAAGTTCTATTTATAGCAGGTTTGTCGGGTATTTAATCGGGTCCACAAAAATTAGATTTAACTGAGCGCATGTGATTGTGAAGAGGGGTCATGCGCATGTCTTAAGGAGGTAGGCACATGTGGCCATGCAATGGGCGCATGTGCCCTATGTGGTGGGCGCATGTTGCCGTACTTAGCATCATTTCAATTTTTTATCATTTTTATGATTCTTCTCAAATCAAAAGAGGGGGAGAATGTCCCTCATGTGCATGTGGTGAGAGGGTAGATGCATGTCTCCTCATGGCATCCATATGTGGAGAGAGAGTGGTGTACACACATTCCATTACTTAGGATATTTCAAGTTTTAGGCTCCGATGGGCGACCTCCAGAGGGGGGCTACCTTTTCGGAGACCGAAGTTACTAATGCCAAGCCTCTTTTAGGACATAATTGACCTCCTGAATGAATGGGGTGGGGTACCGATGGTATTCTACTGTGAATTTTGGTAGTTCTTTACCAATTTGGACCCTCCCGATCGGCTCTTTGCATAGGAATATTGTTCTAGGAAGCGCGCACATGGAAATATGCACCGCAAGGACTTCAAACTTATTAGTTAAGGTTTTATGGGTATTTTGGATCATTTGGCGGCCATCCGCATGTCCGATTCCACTCTGAAATGGTACTTGTAGGCTTTCGGGCCCTTTCAGTCAGCTCCGGACAGGGGTAAAACACGTTTTGGTGCGCACAGGTAAAGATGAGCACCACGCGATTTCAAAACTTACAGGTTAAGGGTTTTAAGGTGTTCTGGATCATTTGGCGGTGATCCGCATGTTCGATTATGCTCCGGAATAGCATTTGTAGGTCTTGGTCACAATCGTGCACGTTAGGGTTGCACTGGCATTTTTCAAGTATTTCGGATCTTAAAATTGGTCAGAATCATCGTAGATGGACTGTTGAATACTATTTTATAATGGGTACGAATTTGAGCCCCAACAAGTGCCTCCCCGGTGCGCTGCGATGGATGCTTACGTCAGGCATGTGCGGTGCACCGGTCCCCAGGCTCAAGTATAAATACGGGACTCGCTGAGTCATTTGCGCATTTCCAAATCAAGAAAAACTAAAATTTAAGAGGTGAAAGAGATTCTCATGAGGTAGTGGGCGCATGTAGCCTCTCCATGGGCAAATGTGCATTGCCCCCAGGCGCATGTATCCCAGATGATGGTGGTGGACGCACGTCCACTCTCCCAGGCGTATGTGATTCAAGCCCCAGGCGCATGTGGGAACATGTTAAGAGCCAGGCGCATGTGGGAGTGTTTTGGGGCCATGCGCATGTACCCACACCCCAAATTCATGTGTGGAAACCTCTCATAGTGTAGGCGCATGTGAGCTTCTCTTTGGTGAAGCGAATATGGGCGCACGTGGGGTCACCTGCTACGAACTTGTACCTCCCAATTACATGGAGTGAGCACATGTGGGGTCACATGCACCTGGGGTATTGGCTTGGGCACATGTAACTCCACTACTTAGCCAAATTTTTTGAATTCTAGCATTTTCTATCACCCTTGGTGAAAACTCATGCATCTAGCCCTATTCTCGACCGAATTCGATGCCGTTTGTGGCTGTCTCGCTTAATGCTCGAATATGATTAGGACTTAGTGCTTTGGGCTCGTAATATGCTACTTATGTTGGTCTTTCACATCCTGTAACTGCTCTTTTAAGCGGCTCTATGATGTGCACTTCCGAGCGGGTGCATATGCATAACTCGAGGTTAGTGTGAATTCACGCGCACTCCGAGTGTACGTGCAAGGTTGTTATTGTATTTGATCATGCGACAACATGCGTGCACTTATTTGTCGAATGTGAGCTTGAATTCCACTGTTTCCATATTGCTGTGGGTCATGACTTTATACATGTATTTACTTACGTGTTTTGTGTGTGAAATCCGTGATTGAATGATGCGATGCTTACCGTATTGTGTTGCCTGTTGCATGCACTGGTCTTCTGTTTGATGCTCTTTTGTTTACGGGTGGTAGTTAATCATGGCGACAGCAACAGGATCTTCTGGTGAAGCTTCTGGATCTCAATTTTTTGGTTCTTCCTCTGCGCAACGAGGGAAGAAGAGGACGGCTGAAGATACTGTTAATCCATCCTCGACAGAATATCACTCACAATCCTTTGGGACGATCGAATCCGAAGTGAAAGATTTCTCCGGTCGTATTAAGCAGCTCCCCCATGAAGTATTACTATGTATTTATGTAGATAAGACCGTGCCTGAGCCTCCTTCGCAAGGGACTGAGCAGGAATGGTCCACCTGGTATTGTCAGTTCACTGATACTACAAACGTTGTTGAGGCAGGTCCTTCTAGTGTGCGTGTCCAACATTCCGGGGATGATCAGGAAAGTCAGAAGAAGAGGAAGAGATGGAATCGAGATAAGAATCCAGCTGAGGAAGTCAACTAGGTGGAGTGATCGCCGCAGCTCGTTGATTCGAAGAATGACCAGATGAAGGTCGGTTGGAATAGAAACAAGATCATCGCGACGTGCAGTTTCTCCATTGTCAACCCTTATACCGACTGAGTCATCATGCATGAAAAATCTCTTACGAGGCACAGGCCCTTCCCGAGCATCGAACCATCCAACGTTCAAGGCCCTTTCAATTCTACGGTGTCGAGAGGTGGACATCTATTCCTAAGCAGTTGTTGACTACCTTACTGGTCGATGATGGGAGAGAGCAACGGGTAGGTCTTCTGAGGGAAATGGTTTTCCTTGCGCCTACGTGTGATCCTAACGCTCCTTCTCTAGTCCATTATTTTGAGACAGTGCAGCAAAGGTATCGGCATATTGACAAAACAACGATATGGGCGACGAGGAGCTTTCGTACGTGAGGCCATTTGAATGAGCGAGTTGGTTATGGGCCATGGACAAAAGAGATTTTGATCCGCCACGAGAGAGTTTTGAAATAAATCGGCCTGTATCAGGCTATCGATGTAACCTCTAAGCATTTCTCCCGAGATCCAACCATTCTTCGAAGCTTCCTGAACTACTGGTCTTCCATTACCAATTCATTCCACTTTCCATATGGAGAGATGAACATAACCTTATGGGATCTCTGGATGATGGCTGGGTTGTCCGTGATAGGAGAATATTTACCAGGAATACGTCCCAACTAATGAAGAGTTATCTTCATCTCGGCTCAAAAGTCCTCAAGATGCTTATCATTCAAAGGCTTGTCTGGAGCTGTTTGCTGAGTTGTAGTATTTTGACAATATTACAAAGATTCATTATGACGACTGGTTGATCTACTTCAGCCAAAGGATGAAGTAATATTTCTTCCAATGCCTTCTGTTGTTCTTTGCATTTTTCATGCTTTTGTTGCTTTGCTTCTAACATGGGCATTTCTTTCTTCTTGCAGCATTAATTACGAAAAGTATGAGATCTTACCTAAAGACCAGGCTTTAATGAGGGAACGTTTCGAACAAAAGTTTCGCAATCCGAATAAGCTTACGCCGTCTTGTGAACTGGCGGGCTTCTTAGCATACTGGCTGTCGGCAGTTATGTTGCCTAGCTCTAAGAGTTCTGATGGTGTCAGGGTTTCTTGCTTCGTCGTGGTAGGAGCTCTTGCAAATGGTCGTCAATTTTCTCTAGCGCTGCTGGTGCTATGCAGTTTATATAGGGCTTTTAGCAATATTGCGAGTAATAAAGACCAACCCTAGCGAGGGATGAACGCGACTTATTGCCCATGGCATTTCTTCTGTGGATGGTTGGGCATATATTTCCTGTGGACATACGGAGTGGATCTCTTCCAGTATCTCCATGCCGATCACACACCTCTTTATCGCTACAGGAAACTTAACATGATAACGTAATCGTCTGATTGGATAGCTTCCAAAATTGACATTTGGGCGGAGATTTATTTCTACCACTTTCCTGTTTCTGATGTTGGAGAGGATCGAGAAGTCATTGACGATGAACATTCTGTGAATACTATTGATAGGGAATTTCTGGTGTCTATTCGTACTGCCTCGCTTTCACTACGCGAAAGAATAGAGTTCTGGCGAGAACCTTATTACCCTAGCCGGTTTGTCAGGCAATTCAAATATGATCAGGGTGTTCCGATAACGCTACCGGATGTAGCCAAAGTAGAGCTGGCATATGGCACAGGTCCTGCTCACTGGGAGTGGATATGGCATCAACTTTTGATGATGCGAACGGACACAAGGTTCATGCTTCCCAGCCTTTATCGGAAGACTGGTGGTCCTTATAGCTGGCTGAGATGGTGGGTGCATCAGTATGCTCAGGTTCAGAATAACAACTCTGTTGATGATCCACTCTACATTCCTCCTCCAGGGCTGACAGAGGTCCTCACTGATGGATTGGGTTATTATAGAGGGTAAGTTGAAGCGTATTTATTGTCGAGCATTAGGCATAAAACTTCCCTGAGTGTGTAAATTGACCATCGTAAGGAGGATACTGCATTGGATGGTTGGCATACTTTCGGAATACCTTTAGCGAAATGGTCTCAAGAAGCCGGGTTCACACATCTTTTGGTGGTTGAAGGTGATAAGGATGTCAGTCGATTAATTAGTGAAGATGACCCGACGATGACTGGGTCGGCGAATGAAATATCAGACCATGCTGGCATGAGAGAGCAAGCTGGGCCGATTAAAGAAGATAATCTGCAAGGATCTACTATGCCAGGGAACGACACGACTGCATCTATGGCCCCTGGTGCTTTCTGGTGCCTATTTGTACTGCCTCGCTTTCACTACGCGAAGGAATAGAGTCCTGGCGAGAACCTTATTACCCTAGCCGGTTTGTCAGGCAATTCGAATATGATCAGGGTGTTCCGATAACGCTACCGGATATAGCCAAATTAGAGCTAGCATATGGCACAGGTCCTGCTCACTGGGAATGAATATGGCATTAACTTTTGATGACGCGAACGGACACAAGGTTCATGCTTCCCAGCCTTTATCGGAAGACTGGCGGTCCTTATAGCTGGCTGAGATGGTGGGTGCATCAATATGCTCTGGTTCAGAATAACAACTCTGTTGATGATCCACTCTACATTCCTCCTCCAGGGCTGACAGAGGTCCTCACTGATGGATTGGGTTATTATAAAGGGCAAGTTGAAGCGTATTTATCGTCGAGCATTAGGCATAAGACTTCCCTGAGTGTGTAAATTGACCATCATAAGGAGGATACTGCATTGGATGGTTGGCATACTTTCGGAATACCTTTAGCGAAATGGTCTCAAGAAGCCGGGTTCACACGTCTTTTGGTGGTTGAAGGTGATAAGGATGTCAATTGATTAATTAGTGAAGATGACCCGACGATGATTCGGTCGGCGAATGAAATATCAGACCATGCTTGCATGAGAGAGCAATCTGGGCCGATTAGAGAAGATAATCTTCAAGGTTCCACTATGCCAGGGAACGACACGACTGCATCTATGGCCCTTGGTGCTTCCAGTGTTGAGGGTATGGCGGAGTCGCTGGTGGTAACTGAAATGATCGATACTGATAGTGATACTACTGAACTCCTAGACGTGACCTCGACGTTACTGACTGAGATCATCGACCCGTTCATAGATATGACGATATATACTGCAGATTCCTTAGAACCTGTCGTCGACTCAGCTATTAGTATGGTTCTTTTATAGCTCATTGGTGTGTTCTTTTTCTATACTTGTCATTTCATTGCATACTCGCTCTGTTCCTTTTATTGCAGATATTGCTAGTTCTGATGCTGCTGCCCACGGAGCGTTCGACGTTCCTTGTTTCGATCTTTTAGACTATTTCAGACAGAGCATACTGAGGGGTCTACTATCCAGCATTTCAAAGGCGTTGGCTGAGCCAAGCGAGTGGCATACACTAGGAGCAGGGGTGAAGGCATTGGAAGCTTGCGTAAGAGTAATCGGGCCTGATGTATCCAAAATAGTCTGTCGCGTTTCTTCTTTCAAGGATTCTATTGCACAAGTTATTATGACTGAACGGATTGAACCTGACCTTACGGTTGAAGAGAAACGGCGAGTGCTGTCTTCTTTGCGGCCTGTTGTAGAGCAGCGAGAACATTCGATAGTTAATGCTAGAACAACCTTAGAAGATAGTGAGACTCAACGTCGCGGGTGTATTAATCATCTTGCTGATGTCAGATTTGAGATCGTGCAGCTGCAAGCGGAAGAAACAGCCATAAATCTTGAGGTTGCCTGCCTTGATCTTGTCGTTAATCAGAACCGTGCCAAGGTAGCACAACTCGAGAGTGAAGGAGAGGCAGCGCGCAAGCAAATGGCAGACTTAGAAATCGAACTTCGTGATATTCTGGATCCTGCGCTGATGCTAACGGAAGCAAAGGCCACCATGGAGGCAACGTGAAAAGATATGATGAAGTTCATAACAGGGTGTCTGGAGAAGCTGTAATTCTGTTCTTTTGCTTTTTACAGTCATTGTCAAACAAAAGTAGTATTAGATAGCTGTCCTGAATACCTAACTGTCACTTGTATCTGATGTAATCGACACCAAAATTTGTTAACTATGTGTTTCATGATCCAAAATAATGACAATGATTCTTTTGCCAAACTACTACTTGGTGTTATGTGTTTGAGATTAGCAGGCGTAAAATGATGCGTTATGTGTGAATTTTAATGTGAAACGAGAATATTAAAGCGTAAAAAATTGAGAAGTACGTAGAAATAATACTTCCTATTTTACTTAACCTGTGTACCCTTAGGTCATTGCTTTCAAGAGACGTTCATGTCATAAGTCCAAAACTTTCGTCTAGCTCCATGTTTTCAGGTTTATCTGTCATCCCTCCTGGCCTGCCCCCAGTCGTTTCTTTCTGCAGAATTGAGATTTTAATAATATATTAGGGCTTGCCCCCAGTCATCTTCTTCTTATAAACTCGAGTTTCTCATAATATATTGGGGCTTCTCCCTAGTGCTTCTAGCTCGTCACTTTGTAAGACCACTTCATTCTAATGAGACAGATCTTGTGCTTTAGGAATCCGTGCCGAATACCCGTCTGATCATAATCTTTAATTGCATATTCTTGTCGCAGAGTTCTTCATAAGAGAAAGTTATTGATATTTTCAAGGTGAAGTGATACATAATAGAATGACCTAATCATCTTCATATAAGGCCGTATGTGTGTGTGTGTGTGTGTGTGTGTGTGTGTGTGTGTGTGTGTGTGTGTGTGTGTATACACACACACAGGAGATTCCCAGCCTTAACTTATCTTCATATAGGCTAGAAGAACCACGCAATAGCGAGGAGGGGACTCAAGATAGAACATAAAAGCTAAATATATAGCAATGTTCTGATTATCTTCATACAGAATTGTGTATGTAAGTATAAGATATTGCTAATAATAGAATGTCCCGGTTGTCTTCATATAGAACCATATATGTATATATAAGAATCCATCAATTCTGAAGCATTTTCCTATTAAGCAGAGGGATACCAGAATACTAAAAATAATAAGGGAGCCTGCGATGAAGATGTAATGATACGAGGATGTTGTGCTTCGTATAGACTTCCTATGAGGTATTTTCTTCATGTTTGACTGGTCTAATGAGGATATAATAAGTCGGTTGATGATTCGTGGAGTCGGTTCTCTGATATTCTCTTACTATGGTACCTGTCATTAAGAAAAGCTCTACGAACATTTTATATGCATATACGTAATAGTATGATATGAGTAAACACGTGGGTGAGTATGAAATATGAAATGTAGATGAAATAGATGTATGAACGAGCATAAGTATATCCCTATCTACTTTATAACCCATCAGAAATATTCGTAAGCGTTCACAATTATATAAGTTTAGGAAATAGAGTCCTTGAGCAAACGTTCTTCCTAAGTGATATTTATTGGAACTGTACTGGCCAGGGCTCCATCAGACCCTCCCATTTCCAAACTGACGATGCCTTGATTTACCATCTTTTGTATATTTCCTTTCAGAATGAAGCATTGCTCGGCCTTATGGCCTATGCATCTGTGATATTCGCAGTAGTTGGGATCATCCACGCATCCTACTTCCGCTAGTCGAACAGACTTTGGGAGTCACAATTTTCCTTCTTCGATTAGCCGCTCCATAATTGGGATGAGGTCTTTAATGTCGAATGTATACGGTCCGTTCTTTTCACCTCACTCACTAATTTTCATGTGCTTTGTCTTCTGAGGTTCTTTGCCCTTGTCTTGTATCTTCATTACACTGGTCTCTACCTCATGCCCTGGATTCGGCCGTTTTCGGTTCTGGAGTTCTTTCTTGCGTCTACCCATGTCCTCTTTCTCATTTCGTGTCTTGACTTTTCTGCTTGAGATCGTGTTTCTGAAACGGATTGCTCTATCATACGAACCTCTGCAGCCAGGTTATGAAGGGTGAAAGAGATATTGCCTAGCAGTTCGTATGGGATCATGGAGTCTGAACCCGAAATACGCGCATTTGTTTGTTCGGTGTGGCTCTGTTGTCTTACTTCAACAACATTACGGGCTGCCCTCAGTGCTTCTTCTTCCAACTGTTGAACGGGCAGAGCGGTACTAGGGGTCACTTTCTGTGAGATCAAGATGGCTAAAGCCTCCTGAACTTCTCCCATCTGCTTGGATAGCTCCCTATGGACTTGGACCAATTCACTGATTTGCTCTCGGATTGTTAACAATTCGACATCGTGTCTTGTCGATTCCCTTTTTTCGACGGCCTGTACCATTGTTGTTTGTGAAAGTACGTCGGTAGTCTAACGCGACACCTACGTATGTGCAGAAGCTTAAAGAGCAACTAGAATTATGGCTAAACCTATAGGAGGGGGGTGATTAGGACCTTTTTGAAATTCTTTTCGCCTACTTACACAATTCAACAAATTAAACTACGTAAGCAAGAACACTTTGGCTTCCAAGCCTAAGTGGGTCCAATCACAAGACTAACATATGATTAAACAATAAACAATCCTAGTCTAAGCATGCATAGGTAAATAAATGATTTAACTAATCAAGCTCCTAACTTATGTAACCTATGTAGACTTATGAGAATGGATCAATGAGCTCAAGTCTACACACCTAATGAAAGTATATCTTGTGTGTGGATGTGCCAATCTAGTGCCTAGCATACATTCCTATTAAGCATTCATAATTAAACAATTAAACTCAAATGCTAAGATATCAATGTTCTCAAATCAATCATAAACACAAGCATGTATAGTGGTTCGACTTTGGGTCTACTCCACTCCCGGTTCAAGTACTCAACTCCTTTGAGCACACCGGCATTCACTATCGGAGGTTTTAAAAGAGGTTCACCTCTCAACCTTTACACGGAGGTTTTACCGGTTCACCTCTCAACCAAACTCGGAGTTTTGGACAAAAGGGCTAACTCTCAACCCAAACGGAGTTTTAGACATAGGCTAACTCTCAACTCGACGTACGCTCACTCCCGTGTCGGAGGCTCCCCTTGGAGACTTTATTTAGGCCCGGCTAACGAGCCAAGGAACGTCTAACGTCCCTAGATCGAGTTTGACAAACAAACTCTAAATGGACTCTCAATAAAGACAACCTTACTTGTCGGATGAGCCCCTTGTTCAGCGTCGATTTGGATTGCTTGATCTCCCTCTCTCGTGCTTCAATCAGCTTCCCTTCCTCCCACGATCGTGTTGCCATTGCGTTGCCAATGCCTCAGCCACACTTGATCAATCGCCTTGCTTGCGATGCCTTTGAGATGCCCAAGGTGATAGGAGGATGGTTGAATCTCCTACATGGGATATATAGTTTGTTCTAACTAGGAGATTCACCTAGAGGGTCTTCTAGAGGTCTTGAACAAGAGATATGCCTATATGGTATAGTGTCTTACCTCTAGAATTGAGAGAGGAATAAAGTCATCTCTATATTTACATTTGAATGCCCTCACTTGTGATTAAACACAAGGGATATGACTTGAAACTCCTCCTCTTTGAGGCGCTAAAAGATGTATAAAAGGTGTGGGCAATAGGCTCTCAAAACCCCCTCACAAATGCCCAAAAACCGAGCTCCATATATAAAGAAAATGAGCTCCAACGGTTATAAAACGGGCAAAATGGCTAGTTGCCGACCTGTCCCGACCGGTCAGCCAAAAGCCAAATCAAGACAGAGAGTTCACTGTCTGATGGGGAGGCTGTCCGACCGGTCGTGACCAGTCGGACCAGCCCAGCCGACCAGTCAAGACCGATCGGCCCCACTGGCCTGTGCACGCTGGACTCTGGACTGTGCCTGTTCGACCAGTCGTGACTGGTCGGTCTAATCCAGCCGACCGGTTGTGACCGGTCGGACAGGCCTAGGTTTAGCCAGTCTAATTATTGACCCATCCATTTCACAACCCTCATGCATTGGCTAAGGTTTGGGTGCACTTTTGGGACACCTAGGGCCAATCTATGATGACTAAAGGTTTCCTAATCATGGTCAAGGTCATCAAAGAGGTTAAAGGGTTGGGTTTTGGTCAAGGTTAAGGCACATCAAGGCATCACTTTTACCTGTATCTTCTTCCTTGATGCAGCGGGGCCACTTGAGTCTTCGGTCTTTATCTTCATTAAGCTCAACCGACACTAGACTCACTGATGTAAGTGATTGACAAACAAGGTGCACTAGTATGCCACAGAAAAGTGCACTAACAGGTGTACTAGTATTTCGTCATGAACTGGTGGTATCGTAGGTGCTATTGTCACTATAGTTGACGTAACCCGACTGATTTCTTATATCATTACCTTAATAGTACCCTGGTTGATCAGTCTCTGTACTTTCCTTTCAAGATGAGGCATTCTCCCGTCTCATGTCCTAGGATTCAATGATACTTACAATAATTGGGGGCGTCCGTTTGCCCAACTTCCTCTGGTTGAATCGGTTCTGGTAATTGTAGCTCCCCTTCTTCGACTAGTCGTTCCATTATCGGAACGAGATCTTCCAGGTCAAACAAGTAACGTCCTTCTACCCTACCTCGTCCGACGATTGTCATCTTTTTCAGTTTTCGTGGCCCTTTGGCTTTGAACTGAGTTTCTACTGGCTTACCTTTAGTCTTGTCTTCTGGATGTGGGCGTTTTCGATCTTTTGAAACTTTGCTTTTGTCGACGTAACTTAATGTGACCATCTTCCCGATCTCACGCTTTGGTCTTTCGGCTTTGAACTGCATTCTCAGCGCGGCTTCCTCTACTGTATGGGCCTTTGTCGCTAGGTCCCGGAATGTTAAAAAATTGTGTCCGGATAAACGGAATGAGATTATTGGGTCCATAGCTTGCGTACACATCTTGACTTGCTCAGGCTTGCTAGGCAACTCTCGGCACTGCGCTGCTATGGTTCCCCATCTATCAATAAACTTCTCAACTGACTCTCCTTGCCTCTGGCAGACCAAGGCTAAATCTGTCAGCGAGACTTCTCGCTCTGTGGAAAAAAAATTTAGAAATGAACAAATCTTGCGTCTGATCCCAAGTCCCGATAGACCCTGCGGGTAATGACATGTACCATTGAAATGCCTTTCCAGTCAACGTCGACCCAAACAATTTGAGGTAGTATTGAGGTGCTACAGACAAATTCCCTATCATTGTCATGAATTGGGTCATATGCTCCTCGGGCGGCCTCTGCCGTCGAATTGTGGAAAGTGGGGATGCCTAAAGTCGTCAGGGAATGGGATTTCATTAACTTAGGATGAATACGGTATCCGATAGACATATTTTCCTCTTTCCTCCTTCTCTTTCTCCTGACGTATCAAATTCACAATTGTCTGGGATAGCTCTTCCTTCATGGCATGAGATGGTTGCGGTGGTGCACACTCGAACGCAACATTCCTTGGGCGAATTTGTGGTTCTACGGCTATTGGTTCTCCTGTCGTCTCTTGTGACTCTCCCAGTGGTTGTCCAATGGGAACAGTTGGGCTTCTGATTGCCCCCTAGGCGACTAGAGCCACCAATGCTTTCTTTATTTCTTTGATCTCTCTGGCTGTATCTTCTTGGACTTGAATGATCTCATCTATTTTCTCTTGGATTGGAGGCAGCTCTGCGTCTTGCTCGCTCACCTCCCCTTCTATGACTTGCACCACTGCGACCTGCACTCGCTGTGGCCTAGCCCTGGTCATGGTGGTTTCAGCAGAGCATGCCTCCATTGCAGTCTTGGTCAACTCGTGGATAGTGAACTAATTTGGTGTCTTGACTAGTGGCGTTGTTCCCTTCATTATCGAGAAATTGGCAGCGGCAAAGGAGAATTATGGCCTGGGTGACATGGTAGCTCTACTAGCATTGTGGGTTTCATCCCTACGAACCGGCTTCCACTGTTTCCTCACACTGCTCTGTGTCTTCACTATTTTTGCTCTGACTAAAGTCATTTGTCTATTTTTCAGCCCTCTTTGGTGATCGACGTCTCTGGACAAGTTGTCAATCAGCTTCGGGAATCACCGTTTCTATTGTCGCGAGGTGAGGGAAGTAAAACCCCCCAGAAGCTAGGAAGACCATAGTGGCTGACATTTGTATAGTTTTGATGGTTGATTCTTCTCTCTCTCTCTCTCTCTCTCTCTCTCTCTCTCTCTCTCTACACAGTCATACGCGCATTAGGACATCCCACGCCCTAAAAAAGGAGAGAAGATGCATCCTTACCAATCTCAATATGGCTCAATGATCAACAGAAATATATAAGTACGAATCATATGCATGCTATGCGAAATTTCAAAATTCTTTCAGAAAGCTTTTACTTTAAAGATGAAGGGAAGAACATTCCCGTTGAGAGTCGCCAGTTTGGCGCCCATGAAGGTGCCGAACATTTCTCCTAGCGGAACTTTCTTACGTATACGTCTGTGTTTGCAAATGATTTATCTTAGAATGTTTCTTTACTCAGAGATAACCAGAGATTCTGGTATGTTCGAATCCCCAGCAGAGTCGCCAATTTATTAAAACTAGAAAAACCGTGCTCGTCAGTAGTTTTTCCTATGTTTCATTATTCTGGGGGAATTCTGAGTATAGAGACATTCATAGACAATCATAAGCAATCACAAAGTATACACGAGAAAGCACCACGAGGTGAATTTTATTCTAGAGATTCTGAGATATTTTACATTCCAGACCGTGAATTGGTCACGAACTCTTATTTACATCAATAGATGATCACCCTTGATTAAAAGGCAAAAGTAAATGCATGCATGTATCATAAATGAATTAAATAAAGCGTTAAAAGAGCATAAATATAAATAAAGCACAACATAGACAACACAGAGATTTTTACGTGGAAACCCTTACGGGAGAAAACCATGGCAGAAAGCGACAAGATTCCACTATGAAGTGCAGTTATACAATAGATGGAATATTAAAGGGATGAAACTCGGATAGATCGAGTAAGTAGTTTAAATCTTCAGGGATTATAGTCTCGAGTTCATCGTCATAGAGACCAAATTTAGGATTCCTTATGGACCAAGCCATTGTTAAGACCAGTTAGATGTTAGTCCCATACTCTTTCGGGCGTTCCTAGTTGAGTAGCAACCAGGATTTTAACCGAGTTGTGTATCTCAGTGTCATCGCGCGTCTCTATGGACGAAATGACTTTCAGGAATACACTCCACAGTTCCCATTTAGTGCAACCAGGGCCAATGACCATCTCGTGTTTGGACGGGTGACTTGCTGGAAGGCACTCCATGGTTTCTTAGTGCAAATAGGGCCAGTGACCGTCTCTTGTTTGGAAGGGAGACTTGCTAGAAGGCACTCCATAGTTTCTTAGTACAACCAGGGCCAGTGATCGTCTCGTGTTTGGACGGGTGACTTGCTGGAAGGCACTCCACGGTTTATTAGTGCCACCAGGGCCATTGACCGTCTCGTGTTTGGACGGGTGACTTGCTGGAAGGCACTCCATTGTTTCTTAGTGTGACCTGGGCCGGTGACCGTCTCGTGTTTAGATGGGTGACTTGCTAGAAGGCACTCCATGGTTTCGTAGTGCGACCTGGGCTGGTGACCATCTCGTGTTTGGACGGGTGACTTGCTGGAAGGCACTCCATGGTTTCTTAGTGCAACCAAGGCCAGTGACCGTCTCATGTTTGGACGGGTGACTTGCTGGAAGGCACTCCATTGTTTCTTAGTGCCACAAGGGCCAGTGACCATCTCGTGTTTGGACGGGTGACTTGCTGGAAGGCACTTCATGGTTTCTTAATGAGACTAGGGCCAGTGACCATCTCGTGTTTGGACGGGTGACTTGCTGGAAGGCACTCCATGATTTCTTAGTGCAACCAGGGTCAGTGACCATCTCGTGTTTGGACGGGTGACTTGCTGGAAGGCACTCCATGGTTTCTTATTGCAACCAGGGCCAGTCACCATCTCGTGTTTGGATGGGTGACTTGCTGGAAGGCACTTCATGGTTTCTTAGTGCAACCAGGGCCAGTGATCGTCTTGTGTTTAGACGGGTGACTTGCTCGAAGGCACTCCATGGTTTCTTAGTGCGACCAAGGCCAGTGACCTTCTCGTGTTTGGACGGGTGACTTGCAAGAAGGCACTCCATGGTTTCTTAGTGCAACCAGGTCCAGCGACTGTCTCGTGTTTGGACGGGTGATTTGCTGGAAGGCACTCTATGGTTTCTTAATGCAACCAGGGCCAGTGACCATCTTGGGTTCGACAGGTGACTAATTGGAGAGTAGTCATTACCTTACCCACTCAACTGAAGGATCCCGCTTTGGACAGGACGCACATCAACTGGTCTTAATGATGAAGTTTGTCAGACGTTTTGAACTCTTTGATTATGGTTTTCGATGATAACCATAGTCTCCTTTGATTTAGTTTCATATCTCGATTCAGGATTAAATAAATTCATGCAATGGATGTAAATGAGTACAGTACAAAGTAAATATGCTTTATGCATGCTCAAGAGAGGATCGCATTTATACTAGATGTTCAATATATCAGACAAATTATGCATTTGATTTGATCAATCTGCTTCATGTATATCTTCGTGTCATTGATATTTCGAATGATCGAATCATTGGGAGAAGCCGTGTCGAGCTATACTTCTTTGAGAAGTTCAAATTC
Source organism: Liriodendron chinense (assembly GCA_003013855.2). NCBI lineage: Eukaryota > Viridiplantae > Streptophyta > Magnoliopsida > Magnoliales > Magnoliaceae > Liriodendron > Liriodendron chinense. The sequence continues at coordinate 895,751 of ML058437.1, read as the reverse complement.
GATAGATTGGGTCACATTTATGCTAGATGTATGCGAATGGCTAGGTATCGGGCCCGATAAGTGCCCGCTTATACCAATTTTTGATAAACATTAGGGATCAATATCCTGCAAGTATTTGATTCAACTATTTTATAGCATGAGGGTATTAACTTTGCTTTTGCATCTTTGAGATCGCGGTTGATTTCATTTGGCATCGGTAGATTTTCGAGCCAACAGGGCACTTTTGAGGGATGAAAACGACTAAGTAATGTACCCATTTGTGGTCTGATCAGAACATTCGATAGATATCATCGATGATCATCTTTGAATAGGGACGGAACATGTCTATGAAGGTCGGAATGTGATCGCATTTCGATTTGCTTAGTGCCATTCGATTCCTGAGCCGGCAGAGCACTTTCCAAAGCTGAAAATGACTAAGTAGAGTGCCTACTGACTGCTTAATTAGGGTTCTCGAAGATCCTGAGACCAGGTAATCTCATTGTAATGCATGATTATGGTGTATCAGGTTATGGCGGAGAGAAGTCTCCCTCTCGGGGTTGGTCAAATTCTGCTCAATTCCTCTTGATTTCGACCATTTTCGGTTTTTCCAAAGAGGTTTTCGAGGTTCGCAAAATTGGCGAAGTGTTGTTTTTTTTATTTTATCAAATTGCTGATTTGGCCCACTTAACATTGCCGTTGGCGAATCCGGTCCGGAGGATGGATAGAGGGCATTGATGTGTGTCCAGGAGGATTGGTTTGATCGAAAGGCGCTCCAGATCAAAGGCGGGCCACACCATGGAAGGCACCACCTCCCCATTAGCGTCCAAGCGCATGAGAGGTTGGGTTAGTCGCATGTTGATGCTAGCATGGGCGCTTGTGGTCCTGAGGTGGGCGCATGTTGCCCCACCCCAGGTGCATGAAAGGTGAGAGAGAAAGAGAAAATCATCTCTGGGCGAATGTGGGATGCCACATGCGCCTGGCTCAACTTGGCGCGTGCATGTGACTTTATGACTTGGAGCACTTAGAGCATTCTTCAACTATAAAGATGGTGGGCGCATGTGGCTTGTGAATTAGTGTAATTTCCACACTTTTCTCTGCATAAGAGAGTGAGCGCATGTTACTATATAGAGAGGAAAAGAGAAAGGGAGAGAAAAGGAAAGTGAAGTGGGCGCATGTGGCTAGGCACATGCGCCTGCTCCTCCTCACTTTGCATTTTACTCCAGTTGGAGAAATCCCTTTCGGGCGAAGGCATCCGGCGAAGGAAATCCTTTCCGGCGAGGGTTTTCTATGAGGAATGTTACCTCTGCCGAGTGCTTTGGTGGTGATGTCGTCCTTGTATCAGCGGATGAAGTTCTATTTATAGCAGGTTTGTCGGGTATCTAATCGGGTCCACAAAAAATCAGATTTAACTGAGCGCATGTGATTGTAAAGAGGGGTCATGCACATGTCTCAGGGAGGTAGGTGCATGTGGCCATGCAGTGGGCGCATGTGCCCTATGTGGTGGGCACTTGTTGCCCTACTTAGCATCATTTTGATTTTTTTTTTATCATTTTTATGATTTTTCTCAAATCAAAAGATGGGGAGAATGTCCCTCATGCGCATGTGGTGAGAGGGCAGATGCATGTTGCCTCATGACATCCGCATGTGGAGAGAGAGTGGAGTACGCACATTCCATCGCTTAGGATATTTCGGGTTTTAGGCTCCGACGGGCGACCTCCAGAGGGGGGCTACCTTTTCGGAGACTGAAGTCACTGACGCCAAGCTGCTTTTAGGCCATGATCAACCTCTTGAATGAATGGGGTGGGGTACCGATGGTCATCTACTGTGAATTTTGGTAGTTCTTTCCCAATTTGGACCCTCCCGATCGGCTCTTTGCATAAGAATATTGTTCTGGGAAGTGCGCACATGGAAATATGCACCATAAGGACTTCAAACTTACTAGTTAAGGTTTTTCGAGCATTTCGATTCATTTGGCGGCCATCTGCATGTCCGATTCCACTCCAAAATGGTACTTGTAGGCTTTCTGGCCCTTTTAGTCAGCTTCGGACAGGGGTAAAACACGTTTTGGTACGCGTGGGTAAAGATGAGCACCGCGCAATTTCAAAACTTGCAGGTCATTTGGCGGTGATCCGCATGTTCGATTTGCTCCGGAATAGCATTTTTAGGTCTTGGTCACGATTGCGCACGTTAGGGTTGCACTGGCGTTTTCTGAGTATTTCGAATCTCAAAATTGGTTTGAATCGTCGTAGATGGACCGCTGAATACTATTTTATAATGGGTACAAATTTGAGCCCCAACAGATACAATGGATGTTTGGCTAATCTAAATCGTCCATCATGTAGATCAATATAAATTCATGTGAATTGTAAGAAAAATGAGGGAGAAAATCATATTACAAACCTATAACGGCTTTTCCCACTGTCCTCTCTCTCTTCGTTTCTTTTTTTTTTCTTTTTGTTGTTTCTTTTTGTTATAGTAGGACTCTCTCCCTCTCATGTCTCATTCCTTAAAAAGGAGAAGTCGTTGGGAGAAAGAGAGATACAAGGGAGAGATATAATGGATAAAGGAGAGATAAGAGGGATATAAGAGATTTGGTAGTTCTCTTTCTCTCTTAAATTTAAAGTCAAAGTTAAATTAGAATTTTTTTATTATTATTATTTAAACAAGTTGGGTTGACGAACGACCGAGATCCATTCGTATAGATGGTTAGGATTAAAAGAACTATTCTTCCATTCATGTTGTATTGGTAAGAGAATTCAAATTTAAATAAGAAACGAAATGGAAACAATAGTTTTATATTTGAAATGTATCATGTGTTCGTCTCTATATAACAGTGTGTTAACGTCGGATTTGGTAACAGAATCCTTCAGACGTTCACCTTCCTTCAAGCCAGCTTTCCCTCGAATCTGAAAGAATATAAGAGAAAACTAAGGGTGGCTGACGTCCAGCCGTTAGCCCTCCGAAGCTTAAGTCAGATAGGGTATGGTTGCAAAGGAAACTAACAATTTAGAAGTTTAGAGATTGTATATTCTATACCTCTACCACCTGTAGGATTATCTATTTATGCAGATCCGGGTGGTCCAGTCCGTTACGCAAGCCATTAAGATTACTGCTGATTTTTGGGGATAAGGAGCTTATCCTATCAATCCTTAGATAAGGGGATAGCCTAATCCAATTAGACATCTGGTCAATTACGTTGCTTGATAGTGATCCCTTGAGATATGGAGCCGTAGGCAAAGATAAGTCCAAAATCGGCCTATACGGGTTACTGGTACTATAAGCTAAGAGACGTCATTGCTAAAGATCAGTGACCAGGGCTGTTCGCATGACGGAAACTACTCGCGAGCCAGGCTACTCACATATTGAGGTTACTCGCGAGCTAGGCTGCTCGCATATTGAGGTGTGACACCTTTTAATGACCACGAGACGGGCGGCTCACAGGTCAGGAAAGATGTTCTGTGCTCTCCCACTATTCGATTATCGACAGTAAAGGCTCGATGACTCGGTAACTGTGCGCCGTACTTGTCCAATGTGCGAGACTCGACCAGATGATCTCACGAGTCGAATATTGTTGTAAAGATGCTCGCAGATTATCGAGACCTCGCAAGAACTTTGTTGAGCTCTTAATTGTGCATATTCTAACCCCAATTCATCACTCATTGTGCAAGGTTTGCATGGTTTATAGACAAATCTCAAGCATGTTTTGTGATTGCAGGTTTGAGAGTGAACTCCGCCTAATTGATGATGGAAAGAGCTGATTTAGAACCTTGGATGAAGACCCAAGGAGGGCCGAAGGAAGAAAGAAGCAAGAAAAGAGAAGAAAGTAGAAAAAAGAAAAGGAAGAAATTGAAGAAGAGTATTGAAATTGCGGTTTTACCGCTTGTAGAGATACTCGGAGATATGTCTAAGGACCTAGAGAGGGGGTGATTAGTACCTTTTTGAAATTCTTTTTGCCTACTTACACAATTCAACAAATTACGCTAAGTAAGCAAGAACACTTCGGCTTCCAAGCCTAAGTGGGTCCAATCACAAGACTAGCATAAGGTTAATCAATAAGCAATCCTAGTCTAAAGCATGCATAGGTAAATAAATGATACAACAATCAAGATCCTAACCTAAGCAACTTGTGTAGACTTATGAGAATGGATCAATGAGCTCAAGTCTACACAACTAGTAAAGGTACATCTAGTGTGTGGAAGAGCCTAGAAAGTGCCTAGCAATCATCCCTATCAAGCATGCATAATTAGACAATTAAACTAACAATGCTAAATATAAATGAGCTCAAGAGCAATAACAAACACAAGGATGTATAGTGGCTCGACTACTTGTCTACTCCACTCCCGGTTCAAGTACTCAACCCCTTTGAGCACACCGGCATTCACTATCGAAGGTTTTAAATGAGGTTCACCTCTCAACCTTTACACGGAGTTTTAGACATAGGCTAACTCTCAACCTAACGCACGTTTACTCCCGTGTCGGAGGCTCCCCCTTGGAGACTTGGTTTAGGCCCGACTAACGGGCCAAGGAACGGCTAATGTCCCTAGGTCGAATTCGACAAACAAACTCTAAAATGGACTCTCAAATAAGACAACCTACTTGTCGGATGAGCCCCTTGTTTAGCGCCAGATTGGGTTACTTGATCTTCGCTCTCCCGTGCTTCAATCAGCTTCCCTTACTCCCACAATCGTGTTGTCATTGCGTCGCCAATGCCTCAGCCACACTTGATCAAACACCTTGCATGCGATGCCTTTGAGATGCCCAAGGTGCTAGGAGGATGGGTTTGAGAACTCTACAATTAATGGGAAAGGGTTGCCTAGAGTCTCTTACCTACAACGATCTCATCTTAGAGTTTTGGACAAGGATTTGCCAATCAAGAAGCTTCCAAACTATAGAGATCAAGAGGGGATGAAGGTCATCTTCTTCATGAGCTTGAAATGCTCTAATCTTGTGTTAAAGCACAAGGAAGATGCCTTGCATGGGTCAAGGAATGAGCCTCAAATGGTCTCCAACAATGATGGCTTCACTCCTCAAAAATCCCTCACTCCATGCTAAAAAACGGAGCTCTATATGTAAGAAAAGAGGGCTCCAACGGTCATAAAACGGGCATAAAACGGCTCTTAGCCGACTTGTCCCGACCGGTCCCGACCGGTCGGATCCACTTGCTGGAGTATATCAACTACACAGGCCAACTACACAGGCCGACCGGTCAAGATCGGTCGGACCCCCTTGCTGGACAAGCCTGATGATCCAAGCCGACCGGTCAAGACCGGTCGGACCCCCTTGCTAGACAACATGAGATCTTCAGGCCGACCTGTCAAGACCGGTAGGCAATGCCTGCTGAAGCCTTGGAGTTTGAGAAGGCCGACCGGTCTTGACCGGTCGGCTGCCTATTGAAAATGCAGCAAAGCTACTGGCCGACCGGTCTTGACTGGTCGGACTAACCTGGTTCTCCTCTTCTATTTGCTGAACTCCTCAAGCTACAGCCTATCCATTTTGGCCAAGGTTAGGGTGATCAATTGGGACACCTAGGGCCAATCTATGATGACAAAATGTTCCCTAATATGGTCAAGGTCATCAAAGATACAAAGGGGTTGGGTTTTGGTCAAGGTTAAGGCACCAAGGCATCACTTTTACCTGAATCTTCTTCCTTGATGCAGCCGGTCCGTCTTGAGTCTTCGGTCTTCATCTTCATTGGGCTCAACCGACACTAGACTCACTGACGTAAGTGATTGACAAACAAGGTGCACTAGTATGCCATGGAAAAGTGCACTAACAATCTCCCCCTTTGTCAATTACTTACAAAAACTTAACCTACCAAAATAAATTACATGTTCAAGATATTACAATGATAAAGAATTAAATACAGGACTCTTGACGTGACAAACTAAGCAGCTCCTCTTCAGTTTGCTCCCCCACAACCTGTCAATCCCTGTATCACAAAATATAGCAAACTAGTTTTGGTGGGATTTGATATTTCTCCCCCTTTTTGTTAGCAATTGACAAACTATTCTCTCCCCCTTAATTATATATCAATAAGACTAAGGTAAGAGAAGATAGTATGTCGCAGTTATAACTATAAGCACATGCTAGCAAGGAGAGTATAGGGTGCATGAATCATAAATACATGTAGCATGCTAAGGAACATGATTAACAAGAGGGTATAGCTATTTAGGCAAGGTTAATCATGCAACATTGGTCAAGTATATACATTTGCAATGAAAGTACAAAGGGCTTATAGCCCAATCAACCAACCTCCCCTATTGGTATATCAAGACCAATACTAAGCAAAGATTAGCATGCGATGAAGTTTAAAACTCAAGATGATTAGCTAATCTAAGCCTAATGATAATCTATCAGGCAGATGAATCAAATAAAAACAAGTCTAAATTATCGAATCTGGGCGAATGAGGCTTGAATCCTCTAATTTGCCCATACACACAGAAATGAGGCTGAAATCCTCAGATTTTCCTATATAAGCATATCTAGCTACCCTCACTAACCATGTTTAGTTTGATAAGCCAAGGGGTAACTAAATTCCTCAACACCCTCATAGAATGTAGCATGAGGTGAGGGGTTGGGAACTCCTTCTCCTCCTAGAAGGGATAGCGGTTGGGATCCCCTCTTAGATAAGCTGGTAGAGGGGTTGTGGTGGAGGCCGAGAGAGCAAGGGCTTTATGATGGCTCTCATCACAAGTGGAGTCACCAGATTCGGACTCCTCCGGATTATCCCAAGTTTCAGCCATTTCCTTTTTACCTTTCGGTTTAGGCCCTTCCGGACATTCCGGGGCAATATGGCCACGACGACCGCAACCGTAACAACGGACGGATGAAGATATGGATGATTTTCCTTTACGTTTATCACCCTTCTTGTCCTTCTTGTCACGGCTATTCCCTCTATCAAATTTAAGGAATCTCTTGAATTTTTTGTTCAATTTCTCTTCCTCATCATCCTCATCATCGCTATCTTCCTCCGACTCACTCTTGATTTTCTTATGTTTGTGAGAGGACTTAAAAGCGATGTTTTTCTTTTTAGAGGGGGCTTTAAAGCCTAGTTCAAAGGTTTGTAAGGAACCTATGAGTTCTTCAACTTTCATTGTATTAAGATCCCTACATTCTTCAATGATGGTGACTTTAGAAGAGAACCGTTCCGGAAGGGATCTCAGAATTTTCCTACAAAGTCTATTTTTCGGAACAGGATCCCCTAAGCCCCACATATCATTGGTGATTTTGTTCAGCTTGGTATGAAATTCAGTAAAAGTTTCATCCTCCTCTATAGTAATATTTTCAAATAGAGTAGAGAGGCGCTGAAGTTTAGAGTTTTTAACAACATTTGTACCTTCATGGGTAACTTCAAGAATATCCCATGCTTGTTTACTGGTTGTGCAGTTTTGAATCCGACCAAATTCTTCTCTAGATACTGAACAAAAAATGGCATTCAGGCCCTTGGCATTATGGATACGTTGAGCTTTATCATGATTAGTCCACATTGCCTTATCTTTTGGCCTGAGGACATCCGGTTCACCTTCCTTACTAATAGTGACCATTGGGGGTTCATATCCAAAATCAACCATGTCCCTCACATCCGAATCAATAGATTCTAAGAAGATGCGCATTCGGGCTTTCCAATATGGATAGTTTGACCCATCAAAGAAAGGAGGCTTAGTGACGGATGAAGAGTCCTCTCTAGACATATTTTCAAGATCTCTTAGGATCTCACTCCGGGTTTTTAAATCTGAGCGGAGGAACCCGCTCTGATACCAATTGAAATTGCGGTTTTACCACTTGTAGAGATACTCAGAGATATGTTTAAGGACCTAGAGAGGGGGTGATTAGTACCTTTTTGAAATTCTTTTCGCCTACTTACACAATTCAACAAATTACGCTAAGTAAGCAAGAACACTTCGGCTTCCAAGCCTAAGTGGGTCCAATCACACGACTAGCATATGGTTAATCAATAAGCAATCCTAGTCTAATGCATGCATAGGTAAATAAATGATACAACAATCAAGATCATAACCTAAGCAACTTGTGTAGACTTATGAGAATGGATCAATGAGCTCAAGTCTACACAACTAGTGAAGGTACATCTTGTGTGTGGAAGAGCCTAGAAAGTGCCTAGCAATCATCCCTATCAAGCATGCATAATTAGACAATTAAACTAACAATGCTAAGATATAAATGAGCTCAAGAACAATCACAAACACAAGGATGTATAGTAGTTCGACTACTTGTCTACTCCACTCCCGGTTCAAGTACTCAACCCCTTTGGGCACACCGGCATTCACTATTGGAGGTTTTAAATGAGGTTCACCTCTCAACCTTTACACGGAGTTTTAGACATAGGCTAACTCTCAACCTAACGCACGTTTACTCCCGTGTCGGAGGCTCCCCCTTGGAGACTTGGTTTAGGCCCGACTAACGGGCCAAGGAATGGCTAATGTCCCTAGGTCGAGTTCGACAAACAAACTCTAAAATGGACTCTCAAATAAGACAACCTACTTGTCGGATGAGCCCCTTGTTTAGCGCCGGATTGGGTTGCTTGATCTCCGCTCTCCTGTGCTTCAATCAGCTTCCCTTGCTCCCACGATTGTGTTGCCGTTGCGTCGCCAGTGCCTCAGCCACACTTGATTAAACACCTTGCATGCGATGCCTTTGAGATGCCTAAGGTGCTAGGAGGATGGGTTTGAGAACTCTACAATTAATGGGAAAGGGTTGCCTAGAGTCTCTTACCTACAACGATCTCATCTTAGAGTTTTGGACAAGGATTTGCCGATCAAGAAGCTTCCAAACTCTAGAGATCAAGAGGGGATGAAGGTCATCTTCTTCATGAGCTTGAAATGCTCTAATCTTGTGTTAAAGCAAAAGGAAGATGCCTTGCATGGGTCAAGGAATGAGCCTCAAATGGTCTCCAACAATGGTGGCTTCATTCCTCAAAAATCCCTCACTCCATGCCCAAAAATGGAGCTCTATATGTAAGAAAAGAGGGCTCCAACGGTCATAAAACAGGCATAAAACGGCTCTTAGCCGACCTGCCCCGACCGGTCCCGACCGTTCGGATCCACTTGCTGGAGTATATCAACTACACAGGCCAACTACACAGGCCGACCGGTCAAGACCGGTCGGACCCCCTTGCTGGACAAGCCTGATGATCCAGGCCGACCGGTCAAGACCGGTCGGACCCCCTTGCTGGACAAGCCTGATGATTAAGGCCGACCGGTCAAGACCGGTCGGACCCCCTTGCTGGACAACATGAGATCTCCAGGCCGACCGGTCAAGGCCGGTAGGCAATGCCTGCTGAAGCCTTGGAGTTTGAGAAGGCTGCCTATTGAAAATGCAGCAAAGCTGCTGGCCGACCGGTCTTGACCGGTCGGACCAGCCTGGTTCTCCTCCTCTATTTGCTGAACTCCTCAAGCTACAGCCTATCCATTTTGGCCAAGGATAGGGTGATCAATTGGGACACCTAGGGTCAATCTATGATGACAAAATGTTCCCTAATATGGTCAAGGTCATCAAAGATACAAAGGGGTTGGGTTTTGGTCAAGGTTAAGGCACCAAGGCATCACTTTTACCTGAATCTTCTTCCTTGATGCAGCCGGTCCGTCTTGAGTCTTCGGTCTTCGTCTTCATTGGGCTCAACCGACACTAGACTCACTAACGTAAGTGATTGACAAACAAGGTGCACTAGTATGCCACGAAAAAGTGCACTAACAATCTCCCCCTTTGTCAATTACTTACAAAAACTTAACCTACCAAAACAAATTACATGTTCAAGATATTACAATGATAAAGAATTAAATACAGGACTCTTGTCATGACAAACTAAGCAGCTCCTCTTCAGTTTGCTCCCCCACAACCTGTCAATCCCTGTATCACAAAACATAGCAAATTAGTTTTGGTGGGATTTGATCTTTCTCCCCCTTTTTGTTAGCAATTGACAAACTATTCTCTCCCCCTTAATTATATATCAATAAGACTAAGGTAAGAGAAGATAGTATGTCGCAGTTATAACTATAAGCACATGCTAGCCAGGAGAGTATAGGGTGCATGAATCATAAATACATGTAGCATTCTAAGGAACATGATTAACAAGAGAGTATAGCTATCTAGGCAAGGTTAATCATGCAACATTGGTCAAGTATATACATTTGCAATGAAAGTACAAAGGGCTTATAGCCCAATCAACCAACCTCCCCTATTGGTATATCAAGAACAATACTAAGCAAAGATTAGCTGCAATGAAGTATAAAACTCAAGATGATTAGCTAATCTAAGCCTGATGATAATCTAGCAGGTGTTCGCTTCCCCAAGTGTAGGGTTGCGATGTAGTATTAATCTCGGTAAGACCGAGGTCGATCCACAGGGAAGGAAGTAAAACAATTCAAACTATCCTAATAACTAGAATCAAAGAGGTTTGTGAAATTGATTTTTAACATAAAATAGAAAATCTGATAATTGAAAGATAACTAGAGCATCAAGGATCCACTTATAGCTCTCCTTAGATGCGTAATTCGCTATGGTTTCTCACTTTCTCAACTAGAATCGATATTAAGATCTATCTAGTCGGATGATAGAGCTGTTAAACCAAACAATCTGTCATATGTAAGTTCAATGCATAGGATTCACTCAATGTAGGCTGAGCTGAGCATGCTCAATTGCATAGGTTATTCCCCATTCCAAAAGGTTCAGTTCACAATCATAACCATCCTCAAGTCCTGTCACAAGACAAGGCTAGATCATGATTTGAACTTGATTCAAATCACATGCACAATTCATACATATTACAGAAATTCAGAAAAGTAGAACTTTGGTAGGAAGTCCCCACATGAAGATCATAGTACTAGAGCGCACTCCAATTCCTCAGATCATACAGGTCTAGACTGATGCAAACCAATTAAGAATTTAAGTAATTCTCCCAAACATCCATGAGTCATCATAAGACTAAGAAAAAACTACTTAAAGCTTGTATAAACTTCAAACCATAGTTCATAATCATGAATTCCAACTTTAAAACCAATAAAACGAATTAAACAATCTAAGAAAACTATAAGATTCACCTCTTAGCTCTAGCTAAGAGATTAGCTAATGAAAAGCATATTAAAAACTAGAACTAGAACCAAGAAAAAGGAAGAAAAACTAGCTGGAGGAGGCTAGGAAGCCTCCTATGACTTGAACTCCTTGCTCCCCACGTCCTTGGTTGCCCTGGAATAGAAGAGAGCACCTCCTTTTATAGTGCAGCAATAGTACAGCAACATAGCAGAATTTGTTTCGCTTGGTACGGCTTAACCAATGGTTGGATTGCCTTCAAAATTGATTTATAGCTTCCTTGTAATGTGATTTTCCTCATAGATGATTTAGATTTCCAAGATTATCCTCTGAATGGGCCCACCAATCATATCACCGACCGCCTCTCAAAATCGCGCACTTCGGGTACCTTCAGAACCAGTCATCTTGCTTTCAACAGTCCGGAGTGTACAGATGTCGGATTGATCCCAAATTTTGAACATTGGTAGAAAACTTCCTTCTCTACATGATAGACAAATTACATTGTCCAAAACGATCCCAGAATGTGGTCCGAAAATTAGAACAATTAGGACTTTTATAAACTCTGGGCAGTTGGATCTTTCTGGATGGTCCATATTTCTTCAACCGGTATGATCAAACCACACATCCTTTTGATCTGAAACTTTGTGGTTATTCATATATGGATGTGGTCTAAAAGATGGTCAAAGTAGATTCTTCATATCATCAATGATGGGCCACCTGGACTGGCCCAGAGTGGAACAGCGAAATCTGGAACTTTCTGGACAGTTCGTATTGTTTTCGCCACCACGATCAATCCGTAGCTCCGATCGACACGAAACCACTTGGGTTAGTTCGGCGTCGAGTTCCTCTTCGACATGGATGTGTTAGATTTTTAAATATCATTAATATGGGCCCAAAAAACAGGTCCAAAAAGTCAGAAACGGGAATGGCCTGCTGTCTGCAATCTGCAACTCAGAATTTTCATGGCCGACCGGTCAAGACCGGTCGGACAGGGCTGGCCGACCGGTCAAGACCGGTTGGACAAGGCTGGCCTTGCTCCAGCAGCTTCTGTAGAAGGCTTCAATGTTGGCCAACCGGTCTAGACCGGTCGGGGACTGTTTGGCCGACCGGTCTTGACCGGTCGGACCACCTTTTGGGCATTATTTCTTCTTTCTTTTCTTTCCTTCTTTCTTCCTCGTCCTCCTCTCTTTCTTCATCATTCTTTGGTCCACCTTGGGCCTTCATCAAAGGCTCCTAAATGTGCCCTTTTGGTCACCAATTGAACCAAGTCACTCTCATTCCTACAATCGCAAAACATGTATTTGATTAGTCTTTAAATCATGAAAATCTTGCATAATGAGTGATGAATTGGGGTTAGAATATGCACAATTAAGAGCTCAACAGCAGGCAGATGAATCAAATAAAAACAAGGCAAAATTATCGAATCTGGGCGAATGAGGCTTGAATCCTCTAATATGCCCATACACACAGAAATGAGGCTGAAATCCTCAGATTTTCCTATATAAGCATATCTAGCTACCCTCACTAACCATGTTTAGTTTGATAAGCCAAGGGGTCACTAAATTCCTCAACACCCTCATAGAATGTAGCATGAGGTGAGGGGTTGGGAACTCCTTCTCCTCCTAGAAGGGATAGCAGTTGGGATCCCCTCTTAGATAAGCTGGTAGATGGGTTGTGGTGGAGGCCGAGAGAGAAAGGTCTTTATGATGGCTCTCATCACAAGTAGAGTCACCAGATTCGGACTCCTCCGTATTATCCCAAGTGGCAGCCATTGCCTTTTTACCTTTCGGTTTAGGCCCTTCCGGACATTCCGGGGCAATATGGCCACGACGACCGCAACCGTAACAACGGACGGATGAAGATATGGATGATTTTCCTTTACGTTTATCACCCTTCTTGTCCTTCTTGTCACGGCTATTCCCTCTATCAAATTTGAGGAATCTCTTGAATTTTTTGTTCAATTTCTTTTCCTCATCATCCTCATCATCGCTATCTTCCTCCGACTCACTCTTGATTTTCTTATGTTTGTGAGAGGACTTAAAAGCAATGTTTTTCTTTTTAGAGGGGGCTTTAAAGCCTAGTTCAAAGGTTTGTAAGGAACCTATGAGTTCGTCAACTTTCATTGTATTAAGATCCCTGCATTCTTCAATGGTGGTGACTTTAGAAGAGAACCGTTCCGGAAGGGATCTCAGAATTTTCCTACAAAGTCTATTTTTCGGAACAGGATCCCCTAAGCCCCACATATCATTGGTGATTTTGTTCAGCTTGGTATGAAATTCAGTAAAAGTTTCATCCTCCTCCATAGTAATATTTTCAAATAGAGTAGAGAGGCGCTGAAGTTTATAGTTTTTAACAACATTTGTACCTTCATGGGTAACTTCAAGAATATCCCATGCTTGTTTACTGGTTGTGCAGTTTTGAATCCGATCAAATTCTTCTCTAGATACTGAACAAAAAATGGCATTCAGGCCCTTGGCATTATGGATACGTTGAGCTTTATCATGATTAGTCCACATTGCCTTATCTTTTGGCCTGAGGACATCCGGTTCACCTTCCTTACTAATAGTGACCATTGGGGGTTCATATCCAAAATCAACCATGTCCCTCACATCCGAATCAATAGATTCTAAGAAGATGCGCATTCGGGCTTTCCAATATGGATAGTTTGACCCATCAAAGAAAGGAGGCTTAGTGACGGATGAAGAGTCCTCTCTAGACATATTTTCAAGATCTCTTAGGATCTCACTCCGGGTTTTTAAACCTGAGCGGAGGAACCCGCTCTGATACCAATTGAAATTGCGGTTTTACCGCTTGTAGAGATACTCAGAGATATGTTTAAGGACCTAGAGAGGGGGTGATTAGTACCTTTTTGAAATTCTTTTCTCCTACTTACACAATTCAACAAATTACGCTAAGTAAGCAAGAACACTTCGGCTTCCAAGCCTAAGTGGGTCCAATCACACGACTAGCATATGGTTAATCAATAAGCAATCCTAGTCTAATGCATGCATAGGTAAATAAATAATACAACAATCAAGATCCTAACCTAAGCAACTTGTGTAGACTTATGAGAATGGATCAATGAGCTCAAGTCTACACAACTAGTGAAGGTACATCTTGTGTGTGGAAGAGCCTAGAAAGTGCCTAGCAATCATCCCTATCAAGCATGCATAATTAGACAATTAAACTAACAATGCTAAGATATAAATGAGCTCAAGAACAATCACAAACACAAGGATGTATAGTAGTTCGACTACTTGTCTACTCCACTCCCGGTTCAAGTACTCAACCCCTTTGAGCACACCGGCATTCACTATTGGAGGTTTTAAATGAGGTTCACCTCTCAACCTTTACACGGAGTTTTAGACATAGGCTAACTCTCAACCTAACGCACGTTTACTCCCGTGTCGGAGGCTCCCCCTTGGAGACTTGGTTTAGGCCCGACTAACGGGCCAAGGAATGGCTAATGTCCCTAGGTCGAGTTCGACAAACAAAATCTAAAATGGACTCTCAAATAAGACAACCTACTTGTCGGATGAGCCCCTTGTTTAGCGCCGGATTGGGTTGCTTGATCTCCGCTCTCCCGTGCTTCAATCAGCTTCTCTTGCTCCCACGATCGTGTTGCCGTTGCGTCGCCAGTGCCTCAGCCACACTTGATTAAACACCTTACATGCGATGCCTTTGAGATGCCCAAGGTGCTAGGAGGATGGGTTTGAGAACTCTACAATTAATGGGAAAGGGTTGCCTAGAGTCTCTTACCTACAACGATCTCATCTTAGAGTTTTGGACAAGGATTTGCCGATCAAGAAGCTTCCAAACTCTAGAGATCAAGAGGGGATGAAGGTCATCTTCTTCATGAGCTTGAAATGCTCTAATCTTGTGTTAAAGCACAAGGAAGATGCCTTGCATGGGTCAAGGAATGAGCCTCAAATGGTCTCCAACAATGGTGGCTTCACTCCTCAAAAATCCCTCACTCCATGCCCAAAAACGGAGCTCTATATGTAAGAAAAGAGGGCTCCAACGGTCATAAAACAGGCATAAAACGGCTCTTAGCCGACCTGTCCCGACCGGTCGGATCCACTTGCTGGAGTATATCAACTACACAGGCCAACTACACAGGCCGACCGGTCAAGACCGGTCGGACCCCCTTGCTGGACAAGCCTGATGATCCAGGCCGACCGGTCGGACCCCCTTGCTGGACAAGCCTGATGATTAAGGCCGACCGGTCAAGACCGGTCGGACCCCCTTGCTGGACAACATGAGATCTCCAGGCCGACCGGTCAAGGCCGGTAGGCAATGCCTGTTGAAGCCTTGGAGTTTGAGAAGGCCGACCGGTCTTGACCGGTCGGCTGCCTATTGAAAATGCAGCAAAGCTGCTGGCCGACCGGTCTTGACCGGTCGGACCAGCCTGGTTCTCCTCTTCTATTTGCTGAACTCCTCAAGCTACAGCCTATCCATTTTGGCCAAGGTTAGGGTGATCAATTGGGACACCTAGGGCCAATCTATGATGACAAAATGTTCCCTAATATGGTCAAGGTCATCAAAGATACAAAGGGGTTGGGTTTTGGTCAAGGTTAAGGCACCAAGGCATCACTTTTACCTGAATCTTCTTCCTTGATGCAGCCAGTCCGTCTTGAGTCTTCGGTCTTCGTCTTCATTGGGCTCAACCGACACTAGACTCACTAACGTAAGTGATTGACAAACAAGGTGCACTAGTATGCCACGAAAAAGTGCACTAACAATCTCCCCCTTTGTCAATTACTTACAAAATCTTAACCTACCAAAACAAATTACATGTTCAAGATATTACAATGATAAAGAATTAAATACAGGACTCTTGTCATGACAAACTACGCAGCTCCTCTTCAGTTTGCTCCCCCACAACCTGTCAATCCCTGTATCACAAAACATAGCAAATTAGTTTTGGTGGGATTTGATCTTTCTCCCCCTTTTTGTTAGCAATTGACAAACTATTCTCTCCCCCTTAATTATATATCAATAAGACTAAGGTAAGAGAAGATAGTATGTCGCAGTTATAACTATAAGCACATGCTAGCAAGGAGAGTATAGGGTGCATGAATCATAAATACATGTAGCATTCTAAGGAACATGATTAACAAGAGAGTATAGCTATCTAGGCAAGGTTAATCATGCAACATTGGTCAAGTATATACATTTGCAATGAAAGTACAAAGGGCTTATAGCCCAATCAACCAACCTCCCCTATTGGTATATCAAGACCAATACTAAGCAAAGATTAGCATGCAATGAAGTATAAAACTCAAGATGATTAGCTAATCTAAGCCTGATGATAATCTAGCAGGTGTTCGCTTCCCCAAGTGTAGGGTTGCGATGTAGTATTAATCTCGGTAAGACCGAGGTCGATCCACAGGGAAGGAAGTAAAACAATTCAAACTATCCTAATAACTAGAATCAAAGAGGTTTGTGAAATTGATTTTTAACATAAAATAGAAAATCTGATAATTGAAAGATAACTAGAGCATCAAGGATCCACTTATAGCTCTCCTTAGATGTGTAATTCGCTATGGTTTCTCACTTTCTCAACTAGAATCGATATTAAGATCTATCTAGTCGGATGATAGAGCTGTTAAACCAAACAATCTGTCATATGTAAGTTCAATGCATAGGATTCACTCAATGTAGGCTGAGCTGAGCATGCTCAATTGCATAGGTTATTCCCCATTCCAAAAGGTTCAGTTCACAATCATAACCATCCTCAAGTCCTGTCACAAGACAAGGCTAGATCATGATTTGAACTTGATTCAAATCACATGCACAATTCATACATATTACAGAAATTCAGAAAAGTAGAACTTTGGTAGGAAGTCCCCACATGAAGATCATAGTACTAGAGCGCACTCCAATTCCTCAGATCATACAGGTCTAGACTGATGCAAACCAATTAAGAATTTAAGTAATTCTCCCAAACATCCATGAGTCATCATAAGACTAAGAAAAAACTACTTAAAGCTTGTATAAACTTCAAACCATAGTTCATAATCATGAATTCCAACTTTAAAACCAATAAAACGAATTAAACAATCTAAGAAAACTATAAGATTCACCTCTTAGCTCTAGCTAAGAGATTAGCTAATGAAAAGCATATTAAAAACTAGAACTAGAACCAAGAAAAAGGAAGAAAAACTAGCTGGAGGAGGCTAGGAAGCCTCCTATGACTTGAACTCCTTGCTCCCCACGTCCTTGGTTGCCCTGGAATAGAAGAGAGCACCTCCTTTTATAGTGCAGCAATAGTACAGCAACATAGCAGAATTTGTTTCGCTTGGTACGGCTTAACCAATGGTTGGATTGCCTTCAAAATTGATTTATAGCTTCCTTGTAATGTGATTTTCCTCATAGATGATTTAGATTTCCAAGATTATCCTCTGAATGGGCCCACCAATCATATCACCGACCGCCTCTCAAAATCGCGCACTTCGGGTACCTTCAGAACCAGTCATCTTGCTTTCAACAGTCCGGAGTGTACAGATGTCGGATTGATCCCAAATTTTGAACATTGGTAGAAAACTTCCTCCTCTACATGATAGACGGATTAGATTGTCCAAAACGATCCCAGAATGTGGTCCGAAAATTAGAACAATTAGGGCTTTTATAAACTCTGGGCAGTTGGATCTTTCTGGATGGTCCATCTTTCTTCAACCGGTATGATCAAACCACACATCCTTTTGATCTGAAACTTTGTGGTTATTCATATATGAATGTGGTCGAAAAGATGGTCAAGGTAGATTCTTCATATCATCAATGATGGGCCACCTGGACTGGCCCAGAGTGGAACAGCGAAATCTGGAACTTTCTGGACAGTTCGTATTGTTTTCGCCACCACGATCAATCCGTAGCTCCGATCGACACGAAACCACTTGGGTTAGTTCGGCGTCGAGTTCCTCTTCGACATGGATGTATTAGATTTTTAAATATCATTAAGATGGGCCCAAAAAACAGGTCCAAAAAGTCAGAAACGGGAATGGCCTGCTGTCTGCAATCTGCAACTCAGAATTTTCATGGCCGACCGGTCAAGACCGGTCGGACAAGGCTGGCCTTGCTCCAGCAGCTTCTGTAGAAGGCTTCAATGTTGGCCAACCGGTCTAGACCGGTCGGGGACTGTTTGGCCGACCGGTCTTGACCGGTCGGACCACCTTTTGGGCATTATTTCTTCTTTCTTTTCTTTCCTTCTTTCTTCCTCATCCTCCTCTCTTTCTTCATCATTCTTTGGTCCACCTTGGGCCTTGATCAAAGGCTCCTAAATGTGCCCTTTTGGTCACCAATTGAACCAAGTCACTCTCATTCCTACAATCGCAAAACATGTATTTGATTAGTCTTTAAATCATGAAAATCTTGCATAATGAGTGATGAATTGGGGTTAGAATATGCACAATTAAGAGCTCAACAGCAGGCAGATGAATCAAATAAAAACAAGGCAAAATTATCGAATCTGGGCGAATGAGGCTTGAATCCTCTAATTTGCCCATACACACAGATATGAAGCTGAAATCCTCAGATTTTCCTATATAAGCATATCTAGCTACCCTCACTAACCATGTTTAGTTTGATAAGCCAAGGGGTCACTAAATTCCTCAACACCCTCATAGAATGTAGCATGAGGTGAGGGGTTGGGAACTCCTTCTCCTCCTATAAGGGATAGCAGTTGGGATCCCCTCTTAGATAAGCTGGTAGATGGGTTGTGGTGGAGGCCGAGAGAGCAAGGTCTTTATGATGGCTCTCATCACAAGTAGAGTCACCAGATTCGGACTCCTCCGTATTATCCCAAGTGGCAGCCATTGCCTTTTTACCTTTCGGTTTAGGCCCTTCCGGACATTCCGGGGCAATATGGCCACGACGACCGCAACCGTAACAACGGACGGATGAAGATATGGATGATTTTCCTTTACGTTTATCACCCTTCTTGTCCTTCTTGTCACGGCTATTCCCTCTATCAAATTTGAGGAATCTCTTGAATTTTTTGTTCAATTTCTCTTCCTCATCATCCTCATCATCGCTATCTTCCTCCGACTCACTCTTGATTTTCTTATGTTTGTGAGAGGACTTAAAAGCGATGTTTTTCTTTTTAGAGGGGGCTTTAAAGCCTAGTTCAAAGGTTTGTAAGGAACCTATGAGTTCTTCAACTTTCATTGTATTAAGATCCCTACATTCTTCAATGGTGGTGACTTTAGAAGAGAACCGTTCCGGAAGGGATCTCAGAATTTTCCTACAAAGTCTATTTTTCGGAACAGGATCCCCTAAGCCCCACATATCATTGGTGATTTTGTTCAGCTTGGTATGAAATTCTGTAAAAGTTTCATCCTCCTCCATAGTAATATTTTCAAATAGAGTAGAGAGGCGCTGAAGTTTATAGTTTTTAACAACATTTGTACCTTCATGGGTAACTTCAAGAATATCCCATGCTTGTTTACTGGTTGTGCAGTTTTGAATCCGATCAAATTCTTCTCTAGATACTGAACAAAAAATGGCATTCAGGCCCTTGGCATTATGGATACGTTGAGCTTTATTATGATTAGTCCACATTGCCTTATCTTTTGGCCTGAGGACATCCGGTTCACCTTCCTTACTAATAGTGACCATTGGGGGTTCATATCCAAAATCAACCATGTCCCTCACATCCGAATCAATAGATTCTAAGAAGATGCGCATTCGGGCTTTCCAATATGGATAGTTTGACCCATCAAAGAAAGGAGGCTTAGTGACGAATGAAGAGTCCTCTCTAGACATATTTTCAAGATCTCTTAGGATCTCACTCCGGGTTTTTAAACCTGAGCGGAGGAACCCGCTCTGATACCAATTGAAATTGCGGTTTTACCGCTTGTAGAGATACTCGGAGATATGTTTAAGGACCTAGAGAGGGGGTGATTAGTACCTTTTTGAAATTCTTTTCGCCTACTTACACAATTCAACAATTTACGCTAAGTAAGCAAGAACACTTCGGCTTCCAAGCCTAAGTGGGTCCAATCACACGACTAGCATATGGTTAATCAACAAGCAATCCTAGTCTAATGCATGCGTAGGTAAATAAATGATACAACAATCAAGATCCTAACCTAAGCAACTTGTGTAGACTTATGAGAATGGATCAATGAGCTCAAGTCTACACAACTAGTGAAGGTACATCTTGTGTGTGGAAGAGCCTAGAAAGTGCCTAGCAATCATCCCTATCAAGCATGCATAATTAGACAATTAAACTAACAATGCTAAGATATAAATGAGCTCAAGAACAATCACAAACACAAGGATGTATAGTAGTTCGACTACTTGTCTACTCCACTCCCGGTTCAAGTACTCAACCCCTTTGAGCACACCGGCATTCACTATCGGAGGTTTTAAATGAGGTTCACCTCTCAACCTTTACACGGAGTTTTAGACATAGGCTAACTCTCAACCTAACGCACGTTTACTCCCGTGTCGGAGGCTCCCCCTTTGAGACTTGGTTTAGGCCCGACTAACGGGCCAAGGAACGGCTAATGTCCCTATGTCGAGTTCGACAAACAAACTCTAAAATGGACTCTCAAATAAGACAACCTACTTGTCGGATGAGCCCCTTGTTTAGTGCCGGATTGGGTTGCTTTATCTCCGCTCTCCCGTGCTTCAATCAGCTTCCCTTGCTCCCACGATCGTGTTGCCGTTGCGTCGCCAATGCCTCAGCCACACTTGATCAAACACCTTGCATGCGATGCCTTTGAGATGCCCAAGGTGCTAGGAGGATGGGTTTGAGAACTCTACAATTAATGGGAAAGGGTTGCCTAGAGTCTCTTACCTACAACGATCTCATCTTAGAGTTTTGGACAAGGATTTGCCAATCAAGAAGCTTCCAGACTCTAGAGATCAAGAGGGGATGAAGGTCATCTTCTTCATGAGCTTGAAATGCTCTAATCTTGTGTTAAAGCACAAGGAAGATGCCTTGCATGGGTCAAGGAATGAGCCTCAAATGGTCTCCAACAATGGTGGCTTCACTCCTCAAAAATCCCTCACTCCATGCCCAAAAATGGAGCTCTATATGTAAGAAAAGAGGGCTCCAACGGTCATAAAACGGGCATAAAACGGCTCTTAGCCGACCTGTCCCGACCGGTCCCGACCGGTCGGATCCACTTGCTGGAGTATATCAACTACACAGGCCAACTACACAGGCCTACCGGTCAAGACCGGTCGGACCCCCTTGCTGGACAAGCCTGATGATCCAGGCCGACCGGTCAAGACCTGTCCGACCCCCTTGCTGGACAACATGAGATCTCCAGGCCGACCGGTCAAGACCGGTCCGACCCCCTTGCTGGACAACATGAGATCTCCAGGCCGACCGGTCAAGACTGGTAGGCAATGCCTACTGAAGCCTTGGAGTTTGAGAAGGCCGACCGGTCTTGACCGGTCGGCTGCCTATTGAAAATGCAGCAAAGCTGCTGGCCGACCGGTCTTGACCGGTCGGACCAGCCTGGTTCTCCTCTTCTATTTGCTGAACTCCTCAAGCTACAGCCTATCCATTTTGGCCAAGGTTAGGGTGATCAATTGGGACACCTAGGGCCAATCTATGATGACAAAATGTTCCCTAATATGGTCAAGGTCATCAAAGATACAAAGGGGTTGGGTTTTGGTAAAGGTTAAGGCACCAAGGCATCACTTTTACCTGAATCTTCTTCCTTGATGCAGCCGGTCCGTCTTGAGTCTTTGGTCTTCGTCTTCATTGGGCTCAACCGACACTAGACTCACTGACGTAAGTGATTGACAAACAAGGTGCACTAGTATGCCACGAAAAAGTGCACTAACAAGTATGACCGACCGGTCTTGACCGGTCGGCCATGGTTGCTGGACCAATGCTAAAGACGTCCGACTGGTCTTGACCGGTCGGCCATGCCTGCTGGAGTGTTCCTGAAGAGGCCAGACCAGTCGTGACCGGTCGGCCAGCCCAGTCCGACCGGTCCAGACCGGTCGGCCTTGAGAAAAATCAGAAATTTCTATTCCTGGGCCGATTTTCTCTGCGCACTGCATAACTCTTACGCAGATTCTCGATCTTTCTGAAGTTACGGAGCCTCCCTACTATAAAAGGACACCTAGGGATCGTTCCTAGGGCATCTAAGAAGGGTTGAAGCAAGCTTGGAGGCGGCGGAAGTGAATTTCGGAGTTCCACAACTCCCTCTAGATTGTTTTGCTGTTTTTATGAACTTTTTAGTTGTTTCATGTTTCCTTGGATCATGAGCAGCTAAACCTCTTAGCTAGGGCTAAGAGGTGAAGCTTGTAGTGGATCCAAGATGTTTTCAATTCGTAGTTAGTTGGTTTTAAGTATGGAATTTATGATTATGAATTATGGTTTGAAGTTTATACAAGTTTTTAAGTAGTTTTTCTTAGTCTTATGATGACTCATGGATGTTTGGGAGAATTACTTAACTTCTTAATTGGTTTGCATTAGTCTAGACCTGTATGATCCGAGGAATCGGAGTGCGCTCTAGTAGTATGATCTTCATGAAGGGACTTCCTACCAAAGTTCTAATTTTCTGATTTTCTGAAATATGTATGGACTGTGCATGTGATTTGAATCAAGTTCAAATCCTGATCTAGCCTTGTCTTGTGACAGGACTTGAGGATGGTTATGATTGTGAACTGAACCTTTTGGAAAGGGGAATGACCTATGCAATTGAGCATGCTCAGCTCAGCCTACATTGAGTGAATCTTATGCATAGAACTTACATATGACAGATTGGTTGGTTTAACAGCTCTATCATCCGATTAGATAGATCTTAATATCGATTCTAGTTGAGAGAATGAGAAACTACAGCGGATTGAACATCAAGGATTGCTACAAGTGGATCCTTGAACCCCTAGTGCCTTTTTATAATTGTCTACATTCAAATTAGTTTAAAACTGCTATTCACATCAATTCTATTCAAAATCTGATTATTAGATTTTAATAGACACTTTTGGATGTGTTTGTGAAATCCTACATAAGTCCCTGTGGATTGACCTCGGTCTTACCGAGTTTATTACTACATCGCAACCCTACACTTGGGGAAGCGAACAAACCTCTGATCATCGCAATTTGGCTACAACAGATGCCCCCCAAGTCCTTACCCCCAGGAAGTCTAAGGGAAGGACTTACTTACTGTCATGCATAACCGCCTACCACCTTTATCGGAGATGAAGCCGTACATGATTGGGCTGGCATTAATGAGCGCCAGCCTTCCGCAGCTTTTTGGCAGAGAGGAAATGAAGAGACGCTAGCCACGTGTCTGGGGAATTAATAGCCATGCCTGCTCGACTGCTGTGTCAAATGGGTGGTACCCACGTGTCGCCAAATCCGGCGGAATGATTGCTTATAAATATACGGAATCCGCCAAATCTTCAGATTTTCACAGAAGTTTTCGAAACTTTTTCCTTCCTCACTCACCTGGTGTCTGTGTCCTTCTTCTTCCGGTGTCATTCTCCTTCCACCCTCCATACTTGGTATACTCTGCTTCTGCCTTTTTCTTCTTTTCTTTTTTTTATCTTAAAAAACTTTCATGGCTAGAGATTCCGATGAGACCACCGTCCCCTTGGGGGATGCTACCCCGGAATCCTCTGCCTCCAGTAATGCGAGGGTTCCGGCGGGCAGGTACTCAGCGTCCGGGTACCTATATATCTTGTCGGAGGAACGGCTGAACGAGTTACGGGAGAGATACCAAGTCCCTGACTCTGTCGTTCTCCGGTTACCCGGAGAGGGAGAAACTCCGGATTCCCCTCCCCCAGGGTGCGTTGCTATCTATGAATACCTTCTTATTCTTGGGGTGCGCCTTCCTCTCCATCCCTTCATTCGTAATGTCCTCCGAAGTTATAAGATTGCCCCCGGGCAACTTATTGTAAACGGATGAAGGGTGGTCCTGAGCTCCTTTGCCTTCTGGGCACAGGCTGGTAACAGGGAGCTCACCGCTGAAGAGTTCCTCCGTATGTTTCGACTCAAGAAGACACCCTCCAGCGAAGCCTGGTATTACTTATGTTACTGGCACCGGGATAATTTTGTACTGGGGAAACCTTCTTCAAATTATCCCGGATGGAGGAAACGTTGGTTCTATGCTTCCGGGAGCTGGGAGTCTGAGTCAAGATCCACTTCTGGGGGCCCTGGTGTGAACTACTTTTTTTGTGAAGGTGGGCACAGTTTCACACAAAACTTCATCAGTCAATTTAGGGTTTTTGGCATTTTTAACTTCTGCTCGTATTTGCAGGTATCCCGGCTTTGGCGAAGTCGAACTTAAAGGGAGGGATTCACGAGAAAATCGTGAAGGTATACAAACTGCCTGCTCGCGACAGGCATATCGAGGCCTGTTTATCAGCCTCCCGACTCGCAGCGGCAGGGTTAATATCTCGCGAGGAGGTCGCGATGACGAAGGCCAGAGAGAAGAGAGGTTTAATGCCTCGCCTCAAGGGCACAAACTCCAAAAGGCAGAAGAAGACGTCTGCTGGTCCTTCTCATCGGCCTAATAGGGTGGATGTCGACCAGACTCCCCTTCTTGAGGCCGCGGTGGGTGTGCTAGCGGCACCTGTGCCTATTGTTTCTTCACTGGTGGTTCCACCTAGACCACCAGTTATTAATATTACTGACAACTCCCCGAGGGACGACGGGGCGGGGTCCGGCTGCCCCCCAGCTGAAGAATCTCGCGAGCCTGCAGGTGCTCGCTAGTTGGCTCCTACTCGCGAGCCGGCTGCTGCTCAAACCGCGAGCCTGGCTGGGCTGGTCGTCGCCCAGCCCTCTGGCAGTGGGACGTTTACCGTCCCCCGTCATCTCCACCCGATCTGTAAATTTTTGTTCGACAACATCTCCCCTCAGACCTTTGGCAACCTTCCCGAGCCAAGCCCTAAAAACCTCTTCCTTGAGGCAGGAGTGAGGATGGTTCAGGTAACATGCTTTTTGACCTTGTTGTTTTGCTACCTTTGTCTGCTCCCGAGTATTTATCTCATAATCTTTCTTCTATTTTGTAGGGCTTGGACCTCATTCTACGAACGAGGCGTGACATCCTCGCCGCCCGTCATGTGATAGATGAGGCTGACAGGAAAAGGATTGCTTTGGAGAAAGCAGTCCACGGAAGGGATCAGCTCCTCAAGTCCCGCGAGGTGTGAAAGTGCGGTTTTACCGCTTGTAGAGATACTCGGAGATATGTCTATGGACCTAGAAGGGGGGTGAATAGGACCTTTTTAAAATTCTTTTCGCCTACTTATGCAATTCAACAAGTTTAAGCTAGGTAAGCAAGAACACCTTGGCTTCCAAGCCTTGGTGGGTCCAATCACAAGACTAGCAAGAGTTAAGCAATAACCAAACCTAGTCTAAGCATGCATAGGTAAGAAAATGATTCAACTAATTAAGCTACTAACCTATGCACCTTGTGTAGACTTATGAGATTGGATCAATGAGCTCAAGTCTACACAAGTAGTGAAGGTACATCTTGTGCGAGGATGCCTAAAAAGTGCCTAGCATGCATTCATATCAATCATTCATAATTAAGCAATTAAACTAACAATGCAAAGATATCAATGTGCTCAATAACAATCACAAACACAAGGATGTATAGTGGTTCGACTACGTGTCTACTCCACTCCCGGTTCAAGTACTCAACCCCTTTGAGCACACCAGTATTCACTATCGGAGGTTTTAAATGAGGTTCACCTCTCAACCTTTACACGGAGGTTTTATCGGTTCACCTCTCAACCGTATCCGGAGTTTTAGACATAGGCTAACTCTCAACCTTATCGCACGTTTACTCCCGTGTCGGAGGCTCCCTCTTGGAGACTTAGTTTAGGCCCGGCTAACGGGCCAAGGAACGGCTAACGTCCCTAAGGCGAGTTGACAAACAAACTCTAAAATGGACTCTCAAATGAGACAACTTACTTGTCGGATGAGCCCCTTGTTTAGCGCCGTAATGGGTTGCTTGATCTCCGCTCTCCTGTGCTTCAATCAGCTTCCCTTTGCTCCCTCGATCGTGTCGCCGTTGCGTCACCAATGCCTCAGCCACATTCGATCAAACACCTTGCATGCGATGCCTTGAAATGCCCAAGGTGCTAGGAGGATGGGTGAATCTCGTACATGGGATGTGTAGGTTGTTCCAACTAGGAGATTCACCTAGAGAGTCTTCTAGAGGTCTTGGACAAAGGATATACCTATGTGGAATAGTGTCACACCTCTAGATTTGAGAGAGGAATCAAGTCATCTCTTAATAGCATTTGAATGCCCATACTTGTGTTTGAAACACAAGGGATATGACTTGAAAACCTCCTCTTTGAGGCCCCAAAGGATGTACAAATGATGTGGGTAAAGGGCTCTCTAAAACCTCTCTACCTGCCCAAGAGTGGAGCTCCAAATATATAGAAAAAGGGCTCCAACGGTCATAAAACGGGCAGAAAACGGCCTGTCCCGACCGGTCACGACCGGTCAGACCCCCCTGCTGAAAGGTTTCCATAATGCAGGCCAAATACACTGGCCGACCGGTCATGACCGGTCGGCCACCCTCACTGGACAGGCCAAATACTCTAGGCCGACCGGTCATGACCGGTCGGCGCCCTTTGCTGGCTATGAAGAAGCATGAAGAACCCTCCAGGCCGACCGGTCATGACCGGTCGGCCACTCCTGCTGACCTTCATGTGTGTATGAAGGGCCGATCGGTCATGACCGGTCGGCTGGCTTTGAAACTGTAGCAAAGGCTGTCTTGACCGGTCGGACCAGCCATGTTCTCCCTTCCTAAAGAGCTGAACTTCACTTTCTTCAGCCTGGTGTTTTAGGCCAAGGTTGGGATAATCAAATGGGACACCTAGGGCCTATCTATGATGCCTAAAGGGTTCTAAATATGGTCAAGGTCATCAAGGATACAAAGGGGTTGGGTTTTGGTCGAGGTTAAGGCACCAAGGCATCTCATATACCTGAATCTTCTTCCTTGATGCGGCTGGACGTCTTGAGTCTTCGTTCTTCGTCTTCTTTGGGCTCAACCGACACAAGACTCACTAGCTGTAAGTGATTGACAAACAAGGTGCACTAGAATGCCACGGAGAAGTGCACTAACAATCTCCCCCTTTGTCAATTACTTACAAAAACTTAACCTACCAAAAGAAATTACATGTTCAAGATATTACAATGATAAAGCATAAATTACAGGACTCTTGACATGCCTAAACTAAGCTGCTCCTCTTCAGTTTGCTCCCCCACAACCTGTCAATCCCTGCATCACAAAACAAAGCAAACTAGTTTTGGTGGGATTTGATCTTTCTCCCCCTTTTTGTTAGCAATTGACAAACTATTCTCTCCCCCTTAATGATATGCCAATAAGGTTAAGGTAAGAGAAGATAGTGTGTCGCAGTTATAACTATAAGCACATGCTAAAACGGAGAGTGTGGGGTGCATGAATCATTAATACATGGAGCATGCTAAGAACCATGATTAACAGGAAGATATAACTGTCTAAGCATAGGTAATCATGCAATATTGGTCAAGAACATACATTTGCATGAAGCACAAAGGGCTTATAGCCCAATCAACCAACCTCCCCTATGGTATATCAAGACCAATACTAAGCAAAGATTAGCATACATGAAGCATAAAACTCAAGATGGTTAGCTAATCTAAGCAAGATGACAATCTAGCAAGCAAATGTATCAATAAAAGCAAAGCTAAATCATCAAAATTTGGGCGAATGAGGCTTGAATCCTCTGATTTGCCCATATACACAGAAATGAGGCTGAAATCCTCAGTTTCACCAATAAAAGCAAAATTAGCTACCCTCACTAACCATGATAAGTTTGAAAAGCCAAAGGGTAGCAAAATTCCTCAACACCCTCATAGAATATAGCATGAGGTGAGGGGTTGGAAACTCCTTCTCCTCCTAGAAAGGATAGCGGTTGGGATCCCCTCTTAGATAATCTGGTAGAGGGGTCGTGATGGAGGCCGAGAGAGCAAGATCTTTATGTTGGCTTTCATTATCAGATTCGGACTCCTCCGTATCATCCCAAGTAGCAGCCATTGCCTTTTTTCCTTTCGGTTTAGGCCCTTCCGGACATTCCGGGGCAATATGGCCACGACGACCGCAACCGTAACAACGGACGGATGAAGGTATGGATGATTTTCCTGTACGTTTATCACCCTTCTTGTCCTTCTTGTCACGGCTATTCCCTCTATCAAATTTGAGGAATCTCTTAAATTTTTTGTTCAATTGTTCATCCTCATCATCCTCATCATCGCTATCGTCCTCCGACTCACTTTGGATCTTCTTATGTTTGTGAGAGGACTTGAAGGCGATGTTTTTCCTTCTAGAGGGGTCTTTAAACCCTAGCTCAAAGGTTTGTAGGGAACCTATGAGTTCTTCAACTTTCATAGTATTAAGATCCCTACACTCTTCAATGGTGGTGACTTTAGAAGAGAACCGATCCGGAAGAGATCTCAGAATTTTCCTACAAAGCCTATGTTCCGGAACCGGATCCCCTAAGCCCCACATGTCATTTGTGATTTTGTTCAGTTTGGTATAAAATTCAGTAAACGTTTCATCCTCCTCCATAGTGATATTTTCAAATAGAGTGGAGAGGCGCTGGAGTTTAGAAGTTTTAACAACATTTGTTCCTTCATGGGTAACTTCCAGAATATCCCATGCTTGTTTACTGGTAGTGCAGTTTTGGATCCGACCAAATTCTTCTCTCGATATTGAACAAAATATAGCATTCAGGCCCTTGGCATTATTAATACGTTGAGCCTTTTCATGAGCAGTCCATAATGCCTTGTCTTTTGGCCTGATAACATCCGGCTCACCCTCCTTAGAAATAGTGACCATTGGGGGTTCATATCCAAAATCAACCATGTCCCTCACATCCGAATCAATGGATTCCAAGAAGATGCGCATTCGGGCTTTCCAATATGGATAATTTGACCCATCAAAGAAAGGAGGCTTAGAGACGGATGAAGAGTCCTCTCTAGACATATTTTCAAGTTTCTCTTTTGGATCTATCTCTAGGCAATTAAGCCCTTAAAGAGAAACCCGCTCTGATACCAATTGAAAGTGCGGTTTTACCGCTTGTAGAGATACTCGGAGATATGTCTATGG
Source organism: Liriodendron chinense (assembly GCA_003013855.2). Lineage (NCBI taxonomy): Eukaryota > Viridiplantae > Streptophyta > Magnoliopsida > Magnoliales > Magnoliaceae > Liriodendron > Liriodendron chinense. The sequence continues at coordinate 866,652 of ML058437.1, read as the reverse complement.
ACCTAGAAGGGGGGTGAATAGGACCTTTTTAAAATTCTTTTCGCCTACTTATGCAATTCAACAAGTTTAAGCTAGGTAAGCAAGAACACCTTGGCTTCCAAGCCTTGGTGGGTCCAATCACAAGACTAGCAAGAGTTAAGCAATAACCAAACCTAGTCTAAGCATGCATAGGTAAGAAAATGATTCAACTAATTAAGCTACTAACCTATGCACCTTGTGTAGACTTATGAGATTGGATCAATGAGCTCAAGTCTACACAAGTAGTGAAGGTACATCTTGTGCGAGGATGCCTAAAAAGTGCCTAGCATGCATTCATATCAATCATTCATAATTAAGCAATTAAACTAACAATGCAAAGATATCAATGTGCTCAATAACAATCACAAACACAAGGATGTATAGTGGTTCGACTACGTGTCTACTCCACTCCCGGTTCAAGTACTCAACCCCTTTGAGCACACCGGTATTCACTATCGGAGGTTTTAAATGAGGTTCACCTCTCAACCTTTACACGGAGGTTTTATCGGTTCACCTCTCAATCGTATCCGGAGTTTTAGACATAGGCTAACTCTCAACCTTATCGCACGTTTACTCCCGTGTCGGAGGCTCCCTCTTGGAGACTTAGTTTAGGCCCGGCTAACGGGCCAAGGAACGGCTAACGTCCCTAAGGCGAGTTGACAAACAAACTCTAAAATGGACTCTCAAATGAGACAACTTACTTGTCGGATGAGCCCCTTGTTTAGCGCCGTAATGGGTTGCTTGATCTCCGCTCTCCCGTGCTTCAATCAGCTTCCCTTTGCTCCCTCGATCGTGTCGCCGTTGCGTCACCAATGCCTCAGCCACATTCGATCAAACACCTTGCATGCGATGCCTTGAAATGCCCAAGGTGCTAGGAGGATGGGTGAATCTCGTACATGGGATGTGTAGGTTGTTCCAACTAGGAGATTCACCTAGAGAGTCTTCTAGAGGTCTTGGACAAAGGATATACCTATGTGGAATAGTGTCACACCTCTAGATTTGAGAGAGGAATCAAGTCATCTCTTGATAGCATTTGAATGCCCATACTTGTGTTTGAAACACAAGGGATATGACTTGAAAACCTCCTCTTTGAGGCCCCAAAGGATGTACAAATGATGTGGGTAAAGGGCTCTCTAAAACCTCTCTACCTGCCCAAGAGTGGAGCTCCAAATATATAGAAAAAGGGCTCCAACGGTCATAAAACGGGCAGAAAACGGCCTGTCCCGACCGGTCACGACCGGTCGGACCCCCCTGCTGAAAGGTTTCCATAATGCAGGCCAAATACACTGGCCGACCGGTCATGACCGGTCGGCCACCCTCACTGGACAGGCCAAATACTCTAGGCCGACCGGTCATGATCGGTCGGCGCCCTTTGCTGGCTATGAAGAAGCATGAAGAACCCTCCAGGCCGACCGGTCATGACCAGTCGGCCACTCCTGCTGACCTTCATGTGTGTATGAAGGGCCGACCGGTCATGACCGGTCGGCTGGCTTTGAAACTGTAGCAAAGGCTGTCTTGACCGGTCGGACCAGCCATGTTCTCCCTTCCTAAAGAGCTGAACTTCACTTTCTTCAGCCTGGTGTTTTAGGCCAAGGTTGGGATAATCAAATGGGACACCTAGGGCCTATCTATGATGCCTAAAGGGTTCTAAATATGGTCAAGGTCATCAAGGATACAAAGGGGTTGGGTTTTGGTCGAGGTTAAGGCACCAAGGCATCTCATATACCTGAATCTTCTTCCTTGATGCGGCTGGACGTCTTGAGTCTTCGTTCTTCGTCTTCTTTGGGCTCAACCGACACAAGACTCACTAGCTGTAAGTGATTGACAAACAAGGTGCACTAGAATGCCACGGAGAAGTGCACTAACAAGGTGTTGATCTAGAAAATGGATGAGGAGAAAAAGATCCTCATCGAGAAGGTCCAAGTCCTGACCGATAGGTACCAGGCTTTGGATTCCAACTTCGCCAAGCTCGTGGAGTTGAAGGAGAAGGCAGAGAGAGAAAGAGAGATCTTCCGCCAAGACAAGATCTCGTTGGAGGAGCGGCTCGCAGAGACCAAGTCGCAGCTCAAGGAGGTTAGCGACAATTTGGATAAAGAACGCTCCATTCTCGCACAGCTTAAGGACGACTCGATCCACTGAGACGACGAAAGAGTAGCCCTTGTTAAGATGTTATCTAAAGAAGGAGCTCGAGCCATCACAGAGTTCCGAACTTCGCATCTGTATGACGAGGAAAGGTACGAGTCATACGATGATGGTCGCGACTTCGCACTGTGGGTGGTGCAGCGGATGTCCCCATCTTTTGATATGGGGGAATTAAAAAAGGTCTTGGCCATCATAGCTGCGGAGGAACGAGCAGCTGCCAAGAATGAGGTGACCGAGGTCACTCAAGCTGGAGGGGTTCCTGAAGTGAGCCCTGAAATCGAGAGTGTCGCTCCTCCTCCAAGAGAATGATTTATCTTTCTTTTCTTTGCTTCACTCTTGTATCAAATTTGCTTGTAATCAATCTTTGTAAACAATTGATATGAATGAAAAGAAACACTTTTTGATGATGTTGGTCTTCTTATTTCCTTTCTCTCGTTCTTCCTTTATTGCGTAATGAATGTCTTCATATTTAACTCACGTAGTAATGAGTTAGGCTCAATCCGGGGGTCGTGATGACCATGTCCTCGTGGAGATAGACAGGTCTATCGATTGAGGCTTCGATTCTACCAAGGGTAGACAATTGGCCAAGAGACTTGTGTATTTTCTTCGGGGCTATTCTGGTCCAATTAAATGGAGTAGCGACCAAAAGACGATTTTAATTCTACCAAGGGTAGACAATTGGCCAAGAGAATGTGTGCTCTCTTCAGGGCTATTCGGGTCCAATTTAATGGAGTAGCGACCAAAAGATGATTTTTGTTCTACCAAGGGTAGACAATTGGCCAAGAGAATGTGTGTTCTCTTAGAGGCTATTCGGGTCCAATTTAATGGAGTATCGACCAAAAGATGACTTTAGCTCTTATTCATTCGAATGCCGTTAAGAATTACATCAAATCAAGGGAAATACCGTAGCAAATGTTCAACATGCCAAGGGCGACGTACGGGTCTTCCCTGCATGTCTTCAAGATAGTAAGTACCGGGTCGCACAATTTTGATGACTCGATACGGGCCTTCCCAATTTGGATCCAGCGAACGAGCTAGAAAATTCTAGGACGAACTTTAGCATTATGATAGCGAGCGATGCGTTGTTGATACGCTACTGCTCGCAACTGGGCGGCATCTCTCCGCTCTTCCAAGAGGTCGAGATGAAGTCGAAGACCTTCCTGATTATAGACGGGATCATACTGCTCGATTCGATACGAAGGTACTTGAACTTTAACTGGTACTACTGTGTCGGTACCGAATGCTAAGGAAAAAGGAGTTTCGCCTGTTGATGTGCGAGTCGTAGTCCTATATGCCCATAAGACTTTCGGCAGGAGTTCTGGCCACAGGCCTTTACACTCACCGAGCTTGGTCTTTAGATGATGCTTGATAATTTTATTCACTGCTTCAACCTGCCCATTTGCTTGAGGATGGTATGGAGAATGCGGATATTGCGTATCTTCAATTTTTCACAAAATTCATCGAACGCGGCATTGTCGAATTGCTTTCCACTGTCGGTGATTATAGTGTGGGGGAGCCCATAACGGCATACGATATTTCTCCATAAGAACTTAGTGGTCTGTTTCTCGGTGATTCTGGCTAATGGCTCTGCTTCGGCCCATTTGGTGAAATAATCGACCCCTACGATTGCGAATTTGTTTTGACCTTTCCCGATAGGCAAGGGCCCAATGATATCGACTCCCCATTGGGCGAAGGGCCAAGGGCTATTCATTGATGTCATTTGCTCGGATGGTACATGAGGTATAGGAGAATATCGTTGGCACTTGTCACATTTTTTAGAGAATTCGATCGCATCTGCCTTCATAGTGGGCCAGTAGTATCCTTGCCTCATCACCTTATATGCTAGAGATCGTCCCTTTGGGTGGTTACCACATGCCTCCTGGTGTATTTCATCTAGAACACGATGTGCTTCTTCTGGGTGAAGACACCTTAAATAGGGCAATGAAAAACTCTTACGTAATAACATTCCATTTTGTAAAGTATACCTGGCAGCTCGATGACGAATTTGTTGTGCAGATTTCTTGTTGTCTGGAAGATGTCCATCCCTAAGATAGAGGAGAATGGGGTCCATCCAACACGGAGAGGGATAGATCGCGATCACTTGCCCAGGAGTTGTTTAATCGATACACGGGGTTCGAAGGTGCTCAATAGGAATTGAATGTGATAACTCAAATTCTGGAGCGGAAGCAAGTTTTGCCAAAGAATCTGCAAGTTTGTTCTTCTCGCGAGGATGTGGATCATTTCATAATTTTTCAGCTTCGCGAGCAGGATGAGCACTCGGGATTTGTATAACGCCATCCTTTCTTCTTTTGCTTCAAATTCGCCGAGTACGTGATTGACTATAAGCTGAGAGTCACTATGAATGAGTAGATTTTGAATTGAGAGGACATTCGCCAGTTCGAGGCCAACGATCAGAGCTTCATATTCTGCTTCATTATTTGAGATGCGAGAATTAAACCGTAAAGCATATTGGAAACGCGACCCATCTGGAGCAATTAGAATTAGGCCCGCTTCACTACCGGTGGCTCATGAGTACCCGTCCACGAAGAGTGACCAGGATGGCTGGTCGTTGGTCTCGGGGTTATCGTCGGGAGAGGAGTATGTAAATTCAGCGATGAAGTCTGCCACGGCCTGGCCCTTGATTCCGGTCCTGGGGCAAAATGAAATATCGTGCTCGCTGATCTCGACCGCCCATTTAGTTAATCGCCCTAAAACCTCGGGTTTCTGAAGGACCTGCCGTAATGGGTGGTTTGTTGGCACTAATATAGTGTGGGCTTGGAAGTATGGTCGCAGTTTCCGAGCAACCGTGACTAAAGCGAGGGCCAACTTTTTCATATCAGAATATTGGGTTTCGACATCCACCATTGCTCGGCTAATATAATAAATGGGCCTTTGTACCCCGAAATCTTCTCTTATTAGAGTGGCACTAACGGCCGTAGAAGACACAGATAAATAAAGAAGAAGAAGTTCGTGCACTACAGGTAAAGATAGAACGGGGGGTGCACTCATATATTGCTTCAGTTGTTGAAACGCTTCTTCGCATTGCGGTGTCCACTCCCAACCAGATTTGGCGGTGGCTCAGAGCAGTTTAAAAAAGGGTAAGCACTTGTCCAAGGCCCACGAAATGAACCTGTTTAATGATGCGACGCGACCCGCCAAACGTTGGACATCTTTGAGAGTGGTCGGAGACTTCATTTCGATCAATGCTCTTATTTTTTCAGGATTTGCCTCGATCCCTCGCTGACCAACCATAAATCCGAGAAACTTTCCAGTGGACACACCGAATGCACATTTCTCTGGATTTAGTTTCATCCGATACCTCCTCATTAAGTCAAAGGCTTCACAAAGGTCTGCAAGGTGGTCATCACCTACGACGCTTTTCACGAGCATGTCGTCGACATAAACCTCCATATTCCTGCCGATTTGTGTGGCGAATATTTTATTGATGAGGCGCTGGTAGGTGGCCCCATCATTTTTAAGACCAAAAGGCATTACCTGGTAGCAATACAGACCTCGGTCGGTGATGAAGGTGGTGTGCTGGCTATCCGGCGTGTTTACGTCACGTTTTGTACCAAGGTCCTCCAGATATTCACCTTCCTTCCAAGAGATTTCCTTCCTGGACCTGAAAAGAGACAAAGAGAAACTATGGGTGGCCGGCGTCCAGCCGTTGGCCCTCCGATGCTTAAGTTAGACTGGGTAGGGCTGGAAAGAGAATAAATAGATATAGGGGCATAGAGATTGCGTATTGTGTGTCTTACTTATCGATGAAGTCGTCCATTTATATAGATCCAAGTGACCTAATCTGCTACGCAAAGAATCAAGATTATCCCTGGTTTCTGGGGATAAGAGGTTTACCCAGATCCCGAGATAATAGAATGGTTCAATCCATGTAGACCTTAGTAAATCACTTACCCTAACGAGGATCCCCTAATGTTCAGGAGCATGAATCGAGATAAGCCCAACATTGGTCTGTATAGGCTACTGGTACTAAAAAGGCGGAGGACGCTCGGGCTCAAAGATTATCTCCTCGCAGATCTGAGATGCAAACTCTTTCGACGAGATGCTCGTATACCCAAGTGGTATTTCGTACTTTTCTAATATGCGAGCCTCGACCAAGTAGGCTCGCGAGTCGAATACTGTCAAGAGGATGCGCTCGGTGACTTGGTGTTTGTGCATTGTACTTGCATAATATGCGAGCCTAGACCAGGTAGGCTCGCGAGTTGAATATTGTCAAGAGGGTGCTCGCACATCTCGAGTCCTCGCGAGATTCTCTGACCACCGAAATTTGACTATAACACGGCGGATACATCATGATCTGATTGTAACGAAAATAGGTGTCCATGAAACTTAGCAGGGCGTGCCCTGCGGTCGAATCAACCAGCTGACCGATTCGCTATGTCGGGAAGTTGTCTTTTGGACACGCTTTATTCAAATCGGAATAGTCAACGCACATCCTCCATTTGCCATTAGTTTTTCGAACGAGGACCACGTTCACAACCCATTCTGGGTAGTCGACTTCTTTTATAAAATTGACTGTGAGCAATTTTTCAACTTCGGCCTTGATTACCATTTGCCTTTCATTTGAACATTGATCCGAAGCACTGATGGACAGGTTTATACTTCGGATCAATGTTCAAACGATATGCGATGACGCTGGGGTCGATGCCCGGCATATCTTTGTGAGACCAAGCAAACACATCTTGGTATTCGATGAGAAAACGGACCAGATCTTCTCGAAAGACGCTGGTTAAAGAGGACCCAATGTATACGACTTTGGTCAAATCGTCTTTGGTTAAGTGGATTTCCTCTGTCTCTTCTCCGGGAGTTCCTGATTGGAGAGGATTTTCTCTTAGATCTAATGAGGTAGCCGTCGGAAGGCTTGGTGAATCTTACACCACCATCATAACTGGTGTCGTCTGAGCCTTTTTTCGGTCTTGTAAGACTATCTCATAACACGACCGAGCTTCCTTTTGATTTCCTCGTACAACCCCAACACCATTCGGGGTAGGAAATTTGATGCATAAATACAAAGGATGTAAAGCTGCTCCAACCTTGTTGAGCGATGGTCGCCCTAAAATGGCGTTGTATACTGACCGTCGATCCACCACGAGGAAATTAACGAAGACAGTCATTTTCGATGGACATTCTCCAAAGGTGACTGGGAGGTCGATGCTTCCTTCTGGTATTACCACCTCGCCCCCGAAGCCGACGAGGGAAGTTGAAACTGGTTTGAGTAGGCTTCTGGCGAGTGCCATTTTGTTGAAAGCCTCCAGGTAAAGAATATCCGCAGAGCTACCTGTATCCACCATAATGCGATGAGTCAGATAATTTGATACCTTTAGTGCGACCACGATGGAGTCTTCGTGAGGGAAGTGGATCCCCTCTGCATCCTCGAGGGAGAAAGAGATTGGAGGATGGCCGAATTCTGACTTGTTGGGCGTCTGCTCCAACCAGTAGATATGCTGGGGTTTCCTAGACACCTTACGAGTATAAGCTTTCCTCAAAGCTTGAGAATCTCCCCCACAAGCTGGTCCTCCGGCAATGGTCTGGATTTCTCCGATAGGTTCTGTTAATGCATAGATTTGTCAATTACCATGGTTAGTGTGTCGTTGAGTCCCTGGCAACTGAAGACAGTTTCCCTTGCGGCTGAAGACAGAAGCTTCTCGAAGATCAAGTCAGCCTCTAGCCTTTTCACCCCAAACCTTTGATCCTAAAAAATCTTCTATAGATGGCCCAAGTCCCTTCTAGGCACACCCTTAGCACCATCTATAGCTCACCTTCCATTTAGATCAGCAATGGATAGGTCTTTGGTTGCAGAAAGTTCCTTAAAATTGAAAATATTTCAGTCTGCACTCTCCGATACATACCCGATCCATCGGAGAATATTTCGATAGATGTCCGATCAATCGGACAATGTGTCCGATCCATTGGAAAATAGTCCAGTTACATTGCAAACTCTCTGGACACTTTTCCGAGCCATCGGAGGTATGTCCGATCCATCGGACAGTGTGTTCCGATCAATCGGACAGTATGTCCGATCAATCGTACATTTGTCCAGTAAACTTTGAAAAACTCTCTGGACTCTTTTACGATCAATCGGAGGTCTGTCCGATCCATCGGACAGGGCTCTCCGATCCATCGGACATAGGTACGATCCATCGGAAGAATTTCCAGAAAAATTGCATCATCTCTCTGGAAGAAATTCCGATCAATCGGACCACCTATCCAATCAATCGGACAGGGTGTTCCGATCAATCGGAACCAAGTCCGATCAATCGGAGAACCTGTTTTCAAGCAAAATTCAAATTTGACTAAATCTTATGTCCGATCAATCGGAACCTATCGAGCTGACCGTTTTCTGACCGTTGAAGGACATAATCTATTTATAGAACTCGGTTGGATCTTGCAAAAGACATCTTGAGCACCATCTAGGGTTTGAGTGAGCCTTCTTCTTGAGATCCCCTTCTTCCAAACCCTTAGATCTGTTGAGTTCATTCTTCAATCCATGTTGATCTGACCAACATTGATTAAGCATTCAAAGCTTGGATTGAAACATGAACTCAACTCCTCTTTAATGGCATCTTGACCTACCTCTCATAGACATTTGCTTGTCATCAATGCCATTAATGGTGGTTTAGGTAGAAGCTTTCCTCATATAAAAGCCATATCCCAAAATAGCCTCAACCTAACCTCAATCCCTCACCTTGGAAACTACAATGGGTCATCCGGAGCAAGGTTGCTGATCGAGGGAGCTGAAGAAGACGTCTTCCGTACAAGCTGAAGCATCTTCAACAAAGGCATCATCAAGGGACTCAATCAGCTAAGTATCTTTAGTCTTTCGAGTCCAAGAAACCTCCTCGAGTTGAGATTTGGGTTTCAGAGTTTGAAGACCCAAACTCGGTAGAGTCCTTGCGTAGGACAAGTCCTTGAGTAGGACAAGCCCTTGTGTAGGACTAAGTGGTCATGGATTAGTCCTATGGAAGGATGAATCCATGTGTTGAGTCGTAAGTCCTTTTGTAGGCTGTTAAGGTTTATGGTTAACCTCATTTAAAACCATAGTGATAGTGAAATCCGGCCACTCAAGGAGTGAGTGGATCAGCCGGGAGTGGAGTAGGTACATAACCGAACCACTATAAAAATCCCTTGTTGTGTGGTGAATGGATGAACTGATTTACTTCTTTTTCATGGGCTTCTATTATGGTTTGCATATCTGATGTTTGATGAAAGTGCTCTAAGAATATTTTGTGTTGAGAAATTTTAAAAAGTGTCCTATTCACCCCCCTCTAGGACAAGATAACTTGTGTCTTGCTTCTATAACAGCGGTAATCAAACTTATACCGCATTTTCAATTGGTATCAGAGCGGGTTCCTCCTCAAAGGCGTAACCGCCCGGAGTGTGATCCGTCTCTAGAAGCTTGAAATCATGTCAAAAGGGGATTCCAGTATAGTTTCCAAGCCTCCATATTTTGATGGATCAAACTACGCATATTGGAAAGCAAGGATGAGAGTTTTCTTGCAATCATTGGACCATGCAACATGGAGGTCTGTGGAAATCAGATATGAAATACCCCTCTTGAACACTACCTTAGAGGGTGTCACAACCACCACAGTCAAACCTGATGACTTATGGACTGATCTTGAAAAACTGAGATACATTAGCAATGCAAAGGCACTCAATGCCATCTTTTGTGCCGTCTCAGCGGATGAGTTCAAAAGAATTTGTAATTGCACAACATCCAAAGAAGCTTGGGACATCCTTGAAACTACACATGAAGGGACTAGTACAGTCAAGAGGTCAAAGCTTCAGCTATTGACAACTCAGTTTGAAAATATGAAAATGGAAGAACATGAGAACTTCATGGACTTTTACACCCGTTTGAGTGATGTCACCAATGCTATGTGGGGATTGGGAGAGAGAATTTCGGACCCGCGCATTTGTAGGAAAATTCTAAGATCCTTACCCGAACGATTCTCTTCCAAGGTCATAACTATTGAGGAATGTAGAGATATTGATACTATGAAAATAGAAGATTTACTAGGATCTCTACAGACCCATGAACTTCATTTCAAGAAATCCCCAAAAAGTAGAAACACCGTGCTAAAAACTTCACACACTACACAAGAATCTGAAGTTGATAGTGATGAAGAATTGGATATGAATGAAATGGCTCTTATGGCCAAGAAATTTAGAAAATTCTTCAAAAACAAAGGAAAGAGGGTTGACAAGAATAGCAAATCTTTTGACAAAAAGCGCTATACAGGAAAATCTTACAACAAGCCAAAAGATCCCAAGTGCTACAACTGTGGTCGCTATGGTCATATTGCCTCTGAATGTCAAGCTCCTGCCAAAGAAAAATTCAAAAAGAAAGCTATGGCAGCCACATGGGACAACCTTGGGAGTACTGATTCAGAAACAGAAGAAGATCAAAGTGATGAGAGAGGATCAGTTAAAATTCTGATGGCCTCTATTTCTGAGATTGTCCCAGACTTACAAGGCGATAATGATCATGAGCAATCAGAACACAATATGACATCCTCCGATGATGACGAGGATGATAATGAAGGTTTGCAAGTTGCCTATGATGAGCTATTCCGTCAAAGCATCCTTCTTACCAAGAAGTTGAGCCAAGCTAATATTGAAAACAACAAACTGGCTGATGAAATGCAAGAAGTGAAGAGAGAAAACCACGGATTCTACCATCAGATCTGTGAATTGGAAAAGAAAAACAAAGCTGCACAAGACAAAATTAATACCCTAGAAGATGAGCTGAAAAAGGCAAAATCTACAAATCAGTGTTTAGTCTTGCAGCTTAATCAAGAAAGTCAACTCAATGAAAGATTTGCCCAAAGTAGAGAAAAACTTGATGATATCCTTAAGTCAGGTAAACCTTGTAGGAACACAAGGGGGCTAGGATATAATGAGCCAACTAAGGTTAGTAACCCAGAACCTAAAAAGACCAGGAATGCATCAGGAAGCACCACTAAGAGAAATTCACCTATATGTCATGCATGCGGAGATGTTGGTCATCTAAAGTTTGAATGCTTGGTCCTTAAGAATCCGGTTCGGAACTTGAAAGGTAAATTTGTACCTACCGGTAAAAGGATGAATCAGATGTGGAGTCCTCCTAAACAAACTCCAAACATGAGGAAGAATTATCCCACTCCACCAAAGAAAGACAAAAGAATGGAAGAGCTCCTAGAAATGGTAAAACAGTTGAACAAAAAAACCATGGAGCTGATGAGAGAGAAAACCTCAAAAACTTGTGCCCAACCAATGACATCCCTAGAATCTACCAAGAAACCTAGTTCTCCAAAAAGGATAGTCTCTAAATGGGTAGTTAAGAACAAATGCTTAGTTATTCATACAGCCCTTAGAGCCGGAAGAAACACTAGGTGGTATCTTGATAGTGGATGCTCCCGACACATGACAGGTGACAAGACTCAGTTCTGTGATTATGCTGAATTTGATGGTGGGTCTGTTACCTTTGGAGATGGGAGTATTGCCAAGATTGTTGGAAAGGGAACCATCACCGGGCCAGGATTGCCCAAAATTGAGGATGTTCTATGTGTTGACGGTTTGAAACATAATCTGTTAAGCATCTCTCAAATATGTGATGAACAGCATTCCGTGAAATTCTCCAAAGAGATGTGCGAAATTATGGACCAAACTGGAAAATTAATATTAAAAGGGTTTCGCACTGGAGATAACTGCTATGTGATTGAAAACAAGGGTGATGAGGGACCACCCGCCGTATGCCACATGGCTATTAATGATGATACTGAATTATGGCATCAACGGCTTGGTCATGTCCACTACAGGAACCTTGCTAAGCTAAGTAGGAAGAAATTGGTGAGAGGATTACCAAAGATTGGGAAGAAACCAAAAGAAGTATGTGCTGAATGCTTGAAAGGTAAACAAATTAAAGTAGCACATAAGAAGACATCCATCATCGCTACGTCAAAACCCCTTGACCTACTCCATATGGACCTTGTAGGCCCCACAAGAGTAATGAGTCAAGGAGGTAAGAGGTATTTCTTCGTTATTGTTGACGACTATTCCCGGTATACATGGGTTGTATTTTTGAAAGAAAAGTCGGATACATTCGAGGAATTTGAGAAACTCATGAGACGACTCCACAATGAAAAGGAATGCACAGTTAAACGTATTAGGAGTGATCATGGAGGGGAATTTGAGGATGGGCGCTTTGAACTATTCTGTGAAAATTTGGGAATCAAGCATGAATTCTCAGCCCCAAAAACTCCCCAACAAAATGGAGTAGCAGAAAGGAAAAACAGAGTTCTACTCGAAATGGCCACAGTCATGATGAACAGCAAAAATATAGCTCAAAATCTGTGGGCTGAAGCAGTAAATACAGCTTGTCACATCATTAACCGAGTCTACTTGAGAGCTGGCCTAGATAAGACCCCATATGAGTTATGGAATGGAAAAGTCCCAAACATTAAGTACTTTAGGGTCTTTGGTAGCAAATGTCACATCCTTCGAGATAGAGAAAATTTAGGAAAATTTGACTCTAAGAGCGATGAGGGAATATTTCTAGGATATGCTTCTGATAGTCGGGCCTATAGAGTGTACAATACAAGGACTAAAACAACTCAAGAATCCATAAATGTTGTCATTGATGACCAATCCAAGGAAGACACAAGACTTGATGATGATGAAGTGGGAGAACTGTACCACATAGGTAAACCTGATGAAAAATCTCCCACTCCCAATGCCTCAATAGCTTCGGGAAATACTCCACATGTCAAGGATCATCCCCTCAATCAAATCATTGGAGATCCGGATGTTGGAGTCAAGACTAGAAGACAACTTGAGGCCATCAACAGTCATGTGTGCTTCACTTCAAAAATTGAACCAAAAAATATAAATGAAGCTCTCAATGATGAATTTTGGATACTTGCTATGCAAGAGGAACTTCAACAGTTTACCCGAAATAATGTTTGGTTTCTAGTTGAAAGACCAAATGAGAAAAATGTCATTGGAACCAAATGGATCTTCAAAAACAAAACAGATGAATCTGGCAATGTGATTCGGAACAAAGCACGTCTCGTGGCTCAAGGGTACTCTCAAATTGAGGGAATTGATTTTGATGAAACTTTTGCCCCGGTAGCTAGACTCGAATCCATTCGAATTCTCATGTCCATAGCATGTGCTCTTAAATTCAAATTATTTCAAATGGACGTGAAGAGTGCCTTTCTAAATGGTATACTTGATGAGGAGGTTTATGTTGAACAACCAAAAGGGTTTGTGGACCCTAGTTACCCTCAAAGAGTCTACCGATTGAAAAAGGCTCTCTATGGGTTAAAACAAGCCCCCCGAGCATGGTATGAACGTCTTACTCAATTTCTTATTGCTCACCAGTTTGTTAGGGGGAGTGTTGATAAAACCCTATTTGTTAAAAGGACGGCTGATTCCTTTCTCATTGCTCAGATTTATGTTGATGATATTGTATTTGGGTCTAACTGTGAAGAATTCTCTGACTTATTTGCTGAATTAATGAAATCTGAATTTGAGATGAGTTTGGTTGGCGAACTAAATTTTTTCCTAGGATTGCAAGTTAAACAGCTGAAAAATGGAATCTTTATCAACCAAACTAAGTATGCAAAAGACTTGGTCAAGAGATTTGGGTTAGACTCGGGTCGATCACACACCACGCCTATGGCCACCACCATTAAACTTTCTAAAGACTTATCTGGCACTAGTGTTGATCAACATCTATATAGAAGTATGATTGGGAGTCTTCTCTACCTCACAGCTAGTAGACCCGATATCGCCTTTAGTGTAGGGGCGTGTGCTAGATTTCAAGCCGATCCTAAGGAATCACACCTCATTGCTGTAAAACGAGTGATTAGATATGTGGCATGCACCACTGATTATGGCTTGTGGTACCCCTTTGACACCTCAACCATCATTGCGGGGTACTCCGATGCCGATTGGGCCGGAAATATGGATGACAGAAAATCCACTAGCGGTGGCTGCTTTTACATCGGAAATTGCTTAGTTGCTTGGCATAGCAAAAAGCAAAACTCCATCTCCTTGTCCACCGCTGAAGCTGAATATATTGCTGCCGGAAGTTTTTGTGCTCAACTACTTTGGATGAAACAGATGTTGAAGGATTATAGTCTTAATCAGGATGAAATGACGCTTTTTTGTGACAACACAAGCGCCATTAATATCTCAAAAAATCCGGTTCAACATTCTCGAACTAAGCATATCGACATCCGGCATCACTTTATAAGAGAACTCGTTGAAGAAAAACTGATTAATCTTGAATACATTCAAACTGAGCGGCAATTGGCCGACATCCTTACGAAACCGCTAGATTCCACAAGGTTTGAACACCTTCGGAAGTCTATCGGTGTGTGCTCATTCTAGCAAAATGGACACTCATGTGCTTATAGGTATATCTGAGGAATTAGCCTCATTTTTGTTGGTAATTATTGATATTGTCATGCTCACACTCGTATCAAATTAGCTGGACATCATTTGCTGAAGAGAAAAAAATGTTTAGTGTTGAAAATCCCACTGGGGGCATTTCCGATGGATCGGACACATCGTCCGATCAATCGGAAATATCGGCAGATCAACCGTCAAATACGCGAGCCCTATTCAGTCGGTTTTCATTTCTTCTCTCTTCCTCTCATTTCTCAGCCCCTTTTGCTAGGGCATCTCCATCCGGACGGTCTAGAGTTCAGCTGAGTCTTCCTGGATCCCCATTTGCAGCTCCAATAGGTCTTTGCATCTCCTCGGTAAGATCCTTCAAGCTGGTGGTTTGATTTTTTGGCTATCCGGTTGGTATCTTCTGTCCCTCTCCTCTATCAGATCATCATTCCTAGGGATTTGAAGTGTTTTCCGTCCATCTTGGTATCTACATTGGTTGAATCCTCTTTCCAAGCTTGCTACATCATGCCTAAAGACGCAAAAGGCAAGTCCAAGATGGCAGCTGGGCCATCCACCACTGCCAGGACCAAGAAGTTGCAAACTTCTCGGCCCTCTCAGGGCTCTCCTCCACCTGCTGCACCTCCTGTTCAGCCTGAGAGTCCAGCCTCTCTCTCTCGGTTTCAATCACGCACCATTATCTATGAGAGAGTGGTCACTGAGTCCTGCGTGGAGCCCTTCGGCATTCCTGCTCTTCTTGCTCAGATTGGGTGGGATCCTGTACTTCGTTTTGGCGGCGTCGCCCATCCCGAGGTGGTCTATACATTTCTATCTAAAATCATCAATCCTGTTGGCAACCCTCCCTCATGTGAGGTTATTGTCGGCGGCCGGGTCGTCCAGGTCACAGCCCACACAATAGCCGCCCTGATTGGTGTTCCCGTGTCCACAGCCCCGCAACCCAATGACAATCTACTTGATACTTCACTTAGGGCTGATTGGACTCGCTACTTATGTCGGGGTCCAAATCCGGAGTGGATCGATGGTAGTGCTCTCCGCGCATCTGAAATGTCTAATAGGTTTCGTGTGCTCCATCAGATCTTCAGCACCAATGTCTATCCCCGCAGTACAAACAAGTCCGACCTTACTGCCAATATGGTCAATCTGCTGTACCACGTCGGTCATGGGACGCGCCTGTGTCTCCCATCCATCATCTTGCATCATATTTTGGACGCCCTGCCACACAACCGCAACACCATTCCGTTCGGGTGGCTCATTACTAGATTAGGGCACGAGTGCGGATTTACAGATATTGTGGTCCACCCCATTCCTCGTCGCACATTCAGGGACCTCAATATCAAGAAGATGACCCTTCCAAAAGAGGATGACGTAGAAGATCGGGATTTCTCGCACACTCCTACACAGGTGTCGGCTGACACCCGCAGCGGGTCTTCTGCTCCATCACCGACTCCTGCCCCAGCTCGTCGCTCAGTCAAGCGGCGCCTACAGTCCGACGCCTCCTCGGCTCCTCCTCCTCCCAGCACAGAGCAGATCACTGCTCAATTAGATCGCGTGGAGGGTGCCCTTGCCCAGCATGGTGAGCGGCTGTCGCGACTCGAGAGCTTGATGCAGTCTATTCATGCTGCTGTCCAGAGCCTCACCTCAGCTTTATCATGCCGTCGCGATGACGTCTCTGGCCCTGCTCCATAGCGGCCTACCTTTTCAGCTAGGGTCCCTAGAGTTTAGTCGTCGCAGATATCTTTTTGGAGCGACGTTGATTGTTGTATTGATTGGTGCATCTTTTCATTGACATCTTTTTGGATTGACGGCCGGTTATACTTTTTGGCTATGTTTTTTGGATACTTTTTGGATATTCTGGATGCTCAGTATTTGGATATCATGATGATCATTATGTCTTTCTTGTTATGCTATTATATCTGATGATCATTCTTTTTGGGTATCTTCTGCATATATATACATATTATTGTGCGACATTGCTCATTCCTGGCGGGCTCCTTGCTCTCTTTTGGTTTTTGTATATATATGGTTTGTTGGTCATGATATACATTTCAGCAGGGGAGGTTGGTTGCCTGGGCTATAAGCCCTCTGTGCTTACTGTCATATACTTGTATATCCTTGCATGACCATGTGTGTGTTGGCTTCCTCTCTCGGCTCGATAATGTTTACTGTCCTCCTTGCGTCTATGACATATATGCTGCATTCTCATTTTACTAACCTTTGTCAATCACTGACAAAAAGGGGGAGAATTTATCCCACCAAAAGATCCAGGTATCTTTTTGTTGATCTTTTGTGTGCAGGGACAAAGGGGGAGTTCATATGAAGCCAAGTTTGTACATTGAGTCTGTACATTTTGTATGTAATGAGTCATGTCTATGTATAAAGTTTTTATTTCTTTTGACATGATGTATTTTGATTTTTGGTGTCTAGGATAAAGTCTGTGGTATGGACCAAGACTTGCATAGGTTTGGTTTTGTCTGGTAATTGACAAAGGGGGAGATTGTTAATGCATAGATTTGTCAATTACCATGGTTAGTGTGTCGTTGAGTCCCTGGCAACTGAAGACAGTTTCCCTTGCGGCTGAAGACAGAAGCTTCTCGAAGATCAAGTCAGCCTCTAGCCTTTTCACCCCAAACCTTTGATCCTAAAAAATCTTCTATAGATGGCCCAAGTCCCTTCTAGGCACACCCTTAGCACCATCTATAGCTCACCTTCCATTTAGATCAGCAATGGATAGGTCTTTGGTTGCAGAAAGTTCCTTAAAATTGAAAATATTTCAGTCTGCACTCTCCGATACATACCCGATCCATCGGAGAATATTCCGATAGATGTCCGATCAATCGGACAATGTGTCCGATCCATCGGAAAATAGTCCAGTTACATTGCAAACTCTCTGGACACTTTTCCGAGCCATCGGAGGTATGTCCGATCCATCGGACAGTGTGTTCCGATTAATCGGACAGTATGTCCGATCAATCGTACATTTGTCCAGTAAACTTTGAAAAACTCTCTGGACTCTTTTACGATCAATCGGAGGTCTGTCCGATCCATCGGACAGGGCTCTCCGATCCATCGGAAGAATTTCCAGAAAAATTGCATCATCTCTCTGGAAGAAATTCCGATCAATCGGACCACCTATCCAATCAATCGGACAGGGTGTTCCGATCAATCGGAACCAAGTCCGATCAATCGGAGAACCTGTTTTCAAGCAAAATTCAAATTTGACTAAATCTTATGTCCAATCAATCGGAACCTATCGAGCTGACCGTTTTCTGACCGTTGAAGGACATAATCTATTTATAGAACTCGGTTGGATCTTGCAAAAGACATCTTGAGCACCATCTAGGGTTTGAGTGAGCCTTCTTCTTGAGATCCCCTTCTTCCAAACCCTTAGATCTGTTGAGTTCATTCTTCAATCCATGTTGATCTGACCAACATTGATTAAGCATTCAAAGCTTGGATTGAAACATGAACTCAACTCCTCTTTAATGGCATCTTGACCTACCTCTCATAGACATTTGCTTGTCATCAATGCCATTAATGGTGGTTTAGGTAGAAGCTTTCCTCATATAAAAGCCATATCCCAAAATAGCCTCAACCTAACCTCAATCCCTCACCTTGGAAACTACAATGGGTCATCCGGAGCAAGGTTGCTGATCGAGGGAGCTGAAGAAGACGTCTTCCGTACAAGCTGAAGCATCTTCAACAAAGGCATCATCAAGGGACTCAATCAGCTAAGTATCTTTAGTCTTTCGAGTCCAAGAAACCTCCTCGAGTTGAGATTTGGGTTTCAGAGTTTGAAGACCCAAACTCGGTAGAGTCCTTGCGTAGGACAAGTCCTTGAGTAGGACAAGCCCTTGTGTAGGACTAAGTGGTCATGGATTAGTCCTATGGAAGGATGAATCCATGTGTTGAGTCGTAAGTCCTTTTGTAGGCTGTTAAGGTTTATGGTTAACCTCATTTAAAACCATAGTGATAGTGAAATCCGGCCACTCAAGGAGTGAGTGGATCAGCCGGGAGTGGAGTAGGTACATAACCGAACCACTATAAAAATCCCTTGTTGTGTGGTGAATGGATGAACTGATTTACTTCTTTTTCATGGGCTTCTATTATGGTTTGCATATCTGATGTTTGATGAAAGTGCTCTAAGAATATTTTGTGTTGAGAAATTTTAAAAAGTGTCCTATTCACCCCCCTCTAGGACAAGATAACTTGTGTCTTGCTTCTATAACAGCGGTAATCAAACTTATACCGCATTTTCAGGTTCAGCATCTTCTTGGGGAGTATGATGGTGAGGTGACTTCTTCTGGTGTGATGCGCCTTCCGTGCTTTTAGGCGACCGACCTTGGCGAACAACATAATCTTGGAGATGACCTTTCCGAATGAGAGCTTCGATGTGATCTCGTAGAGATGCAATCTTGGGTACTATGCCCATGATCTTTGTGGAAATAACAAAACTTGCTCTTATCTCTCTTTTCGGGGTCAAATTTTATCTTTGCAAGCCATTTCACATATGGTTTATGCTTGATCTCCATTAGCACCTTTTCAGGAGATCGGTTGAGAGGAGTGTAGTTATGATATTTACCAGAATAAATCTTCTTGGGAGAGCGGTCTCGTCGATCGCACCGATATTTTTTATCTGGGGGCGAGATTTCCTCCGGCTTGCGCTTGTTGCCCTTTATACCATGACGTGCCAAAGCAGCTTCTTCTGCATTGATATATTTTTGAGCTTTTGCTTGGAATTCCGTCATGGTTTTTGGAGGGTTCTTATCTAGGGTGAATCTGAATCTCTCACTTGTGATTCCGGCAATGAGGGCGGTGAGGCTTTTTTCGTCGGTGTAGCCTTCAGTTTGGACGGCTTCTGTAATGAACCGTACTGTGAATTCTTTTATCGTCTCTCCATACTGCTGCTTCAAATCCATTAGGTGAGATGCTAGCTTTTTAGTGCGGATGCTTCCCATGAATTGAGAGAGGAATAGCTCCGATATCTGCGTAAAGGACCCGATGGATCGGCGTTTTAGTTCCTGAAACCAGGTACGAGCTGCCTCCTTTAAGGTTAGGGAAAAAGCCCTACACATGATTTCTGACCCATGGCCCTCCAGCTCCATAAGAGACCTATATGTTTCCAGGTGTTCGAGAGGATCGCCTATACTGGTGTATGGGGTGATAACGGGCGTGCGATACTTCCTGGGTAAAGGTGCTCCCATGACCTCGCAGGTGAAAGGAGACTCGGATCGATGTATCGACGCCATAGCAGCTGATGGTCGATTTGCCTGGTATCGTTGTTCCATGTCCTCGAAACGATCATGGATTCTCTTGAGATCTCCTTCCCATGGTAAGGTATAACCTGACGTTTCGACGGTGGACCCCTTAGATCGTTGTTGCCGAGAAGTACTGGAGTGTATGGAATGTGGGGGTAGTACCGGGGCTTGATTGTTGAGTGGTATTCGATTCGATGGAGGATGATTTGGTTGGACTTGTGGTTCATCCGCGAAATGTCTGGAAGCCACTGGTATAGGTTGCGCTGGTAACCCTTTGGAAGGTTGCTGCTAGGGCTCCAGGAAATGCTGATCAAGCCGATTAGACAAGGCTTGGAATCCAACATTGAGGATTAGGAGTGTGTTTCCGTGGAGACGCATGACATCTTCTTGATTCCTGAAAACATCAAATTGTGGGTTTTGTAGCGTCACGTTAGGATCTCCCTGAGGAGGGCCCGTCGAAGTAACCTGAGGGACAGGCACTGGTTCGGTGGCGTCAGGCGGAGGTAGCATCTGCCTTGAAGTGGAACGATGAATTGTCTTTTTGGGAGGCATGGTGGGAGGACTTCGATCAGTGATGAGAGTGGCTGACCTTGATGATCAAATGTTCCCACAGACGGCGCCAATGTTAACGTCGGATTTGGTAACAGGATCCTCCAGACGTTCACCTTCCTTCAAGCCAGCTTTCCCTCGAATTTGAAAGAATATAAGAGAAAACTAAGGGTGGCTGACGTCCAGCCGTTAGCCCTCCGAAGCTTAAGTCAGATAGGGTATGGTTGCAAAGGAAACTAACAATTTAGGAGTTTAGAGATTGTATATTCTGTACCTTTACCACCTGTAGGATTATCTATTTATGCAGATCCGGGTGGTCCAGTCCGTTACGCAAGCCATTAAGATTACTGCTGATTTTTGGGGATAAGGAGCTTATCTTATCAATCCTTAGATAAGGGGATAGCCTAATCCAATTAGACATCTGGTCAATTACGTTCCTTGATAGTGATCCCTTAAGATATGGAGCCGTAGGCAAAGATAAGTCCAAAATCGGCCTATACGGGCTGCTGGTACTATAAGCTAAGGGACGTCATTGCTAAAGACCAGTGACCAGGTCTGTTCGCATGACGGAAACTACTCGCGATCCAGGCTACTCGCATATTGAGGTTACTCGCGAGTTAGGCTGCTCGCATATTGAGGTGTGACACCTTTTAATGACACAAGACGAGCGGCTCACAGGTCGGGAAAGATGTTCTGTGCTCTCCCACTATTCGATTATCGATAGTAAAGGCTCGATGACTCGGTAATTGTGCGCCGTACTTGTCCAATGTGCGAGACTTGACCAGATGATCTCACGAGTTGAATATTGTTGTAAAGGTGCTCACAGATTATCGGGACCTTGCAAGAACCTCTGATTAGCGCAATTTGGCTACAACACCGTGGACACAAGTTGATCATACAAGGATTTTGTGGGGTCCACTACAGGGTTTGTGAGAGAAATTTGCTCCGACCATCAATTTTACATTATCATGTTTGGCCATGGGCTCAAATATAGAATGGATCCTAATCCGAGATGGTACCACACAATGAGTAGTGCAATACCCACCATTAACGTTCTTGGAAATTCCAGAATGAGCTTAAAATGAGTTGTTATATACAAAAGTTCCATATATTCCAGTTTTGCACTCTACCTAGCCGAAACTAAAAACTTTCCATATACTTTGCATACACTATTGATTTAGAGTGAAACTTGGCCATAACCTATCATAATTAATGTTCTTTCCACATTAAATTTGGGTCTTGATCTCACAAGGATAACCAAGATGTATTTTAAATAGATTAAATCACTCCAAGACTTGAAACAATGCTTATACACATCGAGTAGAGAAGTTAGCTGGTACTCTTGACATATATCATACGATCTTCAAAATGATCAATATTTTTTTTTAATATTTAGATAAACCATTTGGCGGATACAAATATGATATACGGTCAAATGGTAGATGAAAATTAAAGTAATTAGGTGCCTAGGTATTTAATAATTTATATTGGTTATTGTACGGTCGATTTCATAAATGGAATACACGTAAAGAGGTTTTTAGAGTGATCCATGGTAAGAATGTACACTGTTATATTCAACTGACTTATTCTCATGTGCAGGTGACTTAAATTATAGTTTTGACGGTAGGTATAGCATATTATTTGATAATGATTAAGATAAGCAGATCATAATTTTAATTCTATACGTGAATGAGCGAATATAGAGATTTGGTAATTAGTTTACTATGATCAGATGATCCAAAATCAAAGTGGACAGCCAAATATCTTTATCTAGTGATGAATAGTCAATTAAATGGTTGGTTTGGTGAACTATTGAGTATTTTAGGATATTTAAAGGTCTGAAGTTCACTATGATGTATAGGTGTATACAAGTGTGTGCTTGCAAGGGTACGTATAAGTGTGTAAAATTTTTAAGTGTAAGATCTTTGTGTTCTAACACACGTGTGTGTCTGTACTCACTTAACTTGTTATGGTAACACACAAGAACTTTCAATACTCAGGTATGGAAAAGTTTAGGGTGTTACATATTCGTTGTGGAGGCTGGATTTGAAAATTAACTTGAGTTTCGAGACCGATTTGGGCTGAGTCACCAACTGAGTTGACTCTTTGCTTCCATACTTTCCATAGCCTAATTAAATGTTAAATTAGAGTTAATTTTAGTTACTTAATTGTTTGATTGTAAGAAAATCTATTTTTCTCCAAATTTAGATCTACATCCTTTAATCAAATCGAGTCGATTAGGTTGTTTAAGGTAAGTTAGTCTCTTCATCTCTAATTAAAGTATCTATTAGGGTTCAAACTAGATTATTGAAGTCTCTCTTTGATTGAATGTATTATTTCCTAGATAATATATTCAAATCTATCGTGTTGTGCCCGACTTGGAGAGTTCGGGATCAGATTGGAGCCATACAAGGGAGTGAGGTTAGCTCGAGTGCTTAGAGCTCATAAGTACTATCAAATCAAGCAAAAGAGAATCCACACTTGAAGGTAAGAATTTATCCTTCAAGTTTTTCACCTTAGTACTTGTCTAAATATGAGTTTTAATTTCTCTTTATTTTAATCTTGTGTTCATGCCCCTCAATATCTATAATCTACACGTATGATCTAATTAACAGGTTGAGTTATAAATGACGATCTTAGTTTTGGAGTAATCTTCACATGTACACATTTTAATATCCAAAATTCATATGGTAGAACACTTGAATAAAGTAATTGACCTATGTGAACATTTTAACTTGTTAGTATTTCATGATTAGATCTTTAATTTGAATTGTATTTATATATGCACACACTCTTATCTTTGGGATTCACAGGAGTAGTTTTCCTTAATTTGAATAATGTTTATAAATCCTAACATGTTTGTTAGAACTAGAAAAAATCGTTGCTCGTCAGCAATCTTTTTCCTGTGTTTTATTATTCTAGGGGAATTCTGAGTATAGAGACATTCATAGACAATTATAAGCAATCACAAAGTGTACACAAGAGAGATATCACAAGGCAAATTTTATTCCAGAGATTCTGAGATCTTTTACAGTCCAGGCTGTGATACTGGTCACAAGCCTTTAATTACATCAACGGCTGATCACCCTTGATTGGAAGGCAAAAGACTAATCCGTTGGGGATTATGGTCTTGAGTTCATGGTCGTATAGACCTTTGTTTTCTTGTTATGGACTGAGCCACATTTCTTAGACAAGCCGGATGTCTATGTCCCATTTTCTTTCGGATTGTCCAGGTTGAGAGACTGTCAGGATTCGAGTGGTGCAACTCTGGGCCCGCGCCTATTATTGTGAACAGGTGACCGCTGGAATACACAAACCTCGAATGTTGGTCGGCATAACCCAAGGCCCATGCCCGTATCTTTATGATGGGTGACCTTAGGAGAGCAGTCCGCAACGTTTTTTAATGAGGTTTTTAATCGAGTGGTGTAACTCTGGGCCCGCGCCTGTTACTGTGAACAGGTGACCACTGGAATACACGAACATCGAAATGTTGGTCGGCATAACCTAAAGCCCGAGCCCGTTACTGTGAACGGGTGACCTTAGGAAAGCAATCCGCAACTGCCTCATCAGCTCAACCGACGGACCCGTTGTCGATGGGTAGGGCATCGACTGTCTTTTTCATAATGGCAATCCATAGCAGGATGTTTCAAGCTTAGTTATAACTCTTTGTTTGTAGTTTCTTGTGGTAACCATAACCCCTTAAGTTTAGCCTCGGACCTTTATCCAGGATGAATGAAGCTTTGTATAGTAAAGTAAATGTGCTTCTTTTGGAGTCGGGCGACTCGTCTTCAAGAACACTCTTTCTTCTTCTTATTTTTAATGATCTATTTAAGATCGAATAGGCTATATCAAGCCAAGATCCTTTGAGGATTCAAAATTCAATAGGCTGGATCAGCCGTTTCTGATGCCCGCAAATGGCTAAGTATCGGGTCCGATGGGTTCCCACATATGCCAATTTCTGATGAATAGTGGGGATTGGTGCCCCGTAAATGCTTAACTCGGCTGTTGGATAGCCTGAGCGCTTCAGCTTTGCCTCGGCGTCTTTGAGATCACGGTTGATTTCATTTGGCATCAGTCGATTTTCAGGCCAACAGGGCACTTCCCAGGGCTGAAAATGACTAAATAGTGGACCTGTCTGCGGTCTAATAAGGGTATTCGGTGAATATTATCGATAATCGTCTTTGAATAGGGGTGGATAATGTCCAGGAGGATTGCGGTGCGATCGTGTTTCGATCACTTGGCGTTAGTCGATTTTCGAGCCAACAAGGCACTTCACATAGCTGAAAATGACTAAGTAGTGGACTTGTTTGCGGTCTGATCAGGGAAATCGGTGAATATCATCGATGACCATCTTCGAACAGGGGTGGATTATGTCCACGAGGATCGTGGTGAGATCGCATTTCGATTCGCTTGGCGTTAGTCGACTTCCGAGCCAACAGGGCACTTCCTAGGGCTGAAAACGACTAAGTTGTGGACCTGTCTGCATTCTGATCAGGGAAATCGGTGAATATCATCGATGACCATCTTTGAACAAGGATGGATTATGTCAAAAAGGATGGTGGTGCGATCGCATTTCGATTCTCTTAGCATAAGTCGATTTCCGAGCCGACAAGGCACTTTTCAGGGCTGAAAATGGCCAAGTAACGGGCCTGTCGACCGTTGGATTAGAGTATTCGAGAGTCCTGAGATTGGATAACCTTGTCACGGTGCATGATTATGGTGTATCATGTCATGTAGAAGAAAAGTTTCCCTCTTGGGCTCAGTCCAATTCCGCCCGATTCTTCTCGATTTCGGCCGTTTTTGGCTCTTTCGGAGGGATTTTCGAAGCTGCCAAATTGGATAAATGTTGGTTGTTTTGGACTAAAACACTGATTTGGACCATTTATCATCGACCATTGGAGAATCTGATCCGGGGGATGGATAAATCTCATCGAGATGCATCTAGGAGAGGCGGTTTGATCAAAAATCGATTCCGATCGAAGGCGGGCCACACAACGGAAGGTCCACCCCTCCAACCAGCGTCCAAGCACATGGAGGGGGTGGTACAAGCGCATGTGGCATTGCAACAGCTGGTGAGCGCATGTGGTGGAGAGTTGGGCGCATGTGCCCATCTCCCGGGCGCATGTGCCCTTTTTTCATGAAAAATGGAGGAAGGGGAAGCAATCCCGGCGCATAGATCATACGATCCATGCGCATGGCCCCAAATAGTGGGCGCATGTCCCTCCAGCACTTGGTGATTTTTAGGTTTTCCCGGCAAGAAAAGGCCAGTGCATGTGCTGGGAAAGCCGGCGCATTTGGGGAAAAGCCGACACATGTGCCCAGCACTTAGAAAAATTTCAGAATTTTCTCTGAACTTGGGATTCCGGCGAGGAAATCCCTTTCCGACGAGGGAATCCACTCCGGCCAAGGCATCCGGCGAGGGGTAATGGAGCGGGCACATGTACCTCTTGCGTCATCCTGAGGTCAGAAGAAGATGATTTCCTCCTCATGAATGAAGTGAACTTGCTATTTATAGGGAGGTAATCGGGTTCGGGTCTGGCCCGACGGGTATTTTTCGGCGCATGTGCTGGGAAGCCGGTGCATGTGGCACAAAAAAGCTGGACGCATGTGGCATAAAAAGGCCGGGCGCATGTCCGAGTGCAGGGTCTGGGCGCATGTCCTTTTCCGGCGCATGTTCTGGTGCTTTTCCGAAAAAGTGTTCGAATCAGTTCCTTTCATACATAGGGTGTGGGCGCATGTGGTGGAAAGCCAGGCGCATGTCTTTGCCGGCGTTTTTTCCACTACTTAGCCAAATTTCAGGATTTCAACACTTAGAAAATTTCAGGATTTCAAGCTCCGACGGGAGACCTCCAAAGGACGGTTACCTTTTCTAGACATGCACTCACTGTCACCAAGCCACTTCTAGGCTAGGATTGACCTTCTAAATAAATGGGGTAGGGTGTGGAAGTTCAGATGTTGCAAATTTTGGTACTTCCTTACTAATCTGGAGCCTCAGGGTCGGCTTATCTTATAGGAACGTTGTTCCGGAGAGCGCGCGCATAGAAATACGCACCGTAATGACTTCAAACTTGCTATTTAAGGGTTTTGGGGCACTCCAAATCATTTGGTGGTGGTGTGGATATCCGGTTCCACTCCGAAATGGTAGCTGTAGGCTTACAAACCCTCTTTGGTCAGCTCTAGGCAGGGATGAAACGCATTCCAAGGTGCGCGGGTAAAGATACGCACCATATGACTTCAAAACTTATAGGTTAAGAGTTTTAGGATGTTCCGGACCATTTGACGATGATCCGTATGTCCAGTTATGCTCCGAAATGCTATTTACAGATTTTGGTCGCTACCGAGTGATCGGGGTTGCACTGGCATTTTTTGGGCTTTCCTGATCTTAAAACTGATTCAAATCGTTGTCAATGGATCACGGGATGTTGTTTTACAATTGATGCAAATTTGAGCCCCAACAAGTGCCCTCCCGGTGTGCTGCGCTGGATGCTTACGTCACGCTAGTGCAGTGCACTGGTCCATTAGGCTCAAGTATAAATAGTTGACTCACTAAGTCATTCCAACATTTTTTCGCGTCAGAAAATTCAATTTTCCCAAGGTGAGAGAGCTCATCCTTAGGGTACAGACGCATGTGGTCCCCTTGTGGGCGCATGTGGCCTGCCATCATTTTTTCGGCGAAGAAACTTCCTCCAGGTGCATGGGAGATTACCCTGAAGAGGTGGACGCATGTCCTAGGCGCATATACTTCTGGGCATGCGCCCAGGGCACTACCCAGGACTTAACTTTTTTTCAGATTTGGGGTTAGGAGCATGTGAGGATCCACATGCCCCTGGGGCGTTAAATTGCAAACTTGTTCTCTTTCCTCCTTTGAGCCGGGCGCATGTCAGATTGCACATGCGGCTGGGACACCGAATGATGAACTTCTAATTCCAAATTTTGTGGATTGGGTGCATGTGAAGGGCCACATGCACCTGGGGCTCCACCTTGGGCGCATGTGAGCCCAACACTTGTGAAAATTTTCATTTTTGGCCCCTGCTTTGCACTAGGTGAAGAAATGGCATTTCTGGCTCCGTTTCTTAGTCGAATTCAGTGCTGTTTGAGGCTAGATCACTTAAAATTTAAGTACGATTGAAGCTTAGTGCCTTGGGCCTGCAGTAGGCTGCCTGCTTTGGCTTGTCACAGCTTACAACTGCCTATTTTTAGGTAGGTTCGGAGTATGTCTGCTAGAGTGCAGTCATAGCATTCCAATTGCCTGTGAAGTTGCTGTGTGCGAACAGTTGCATATATATGATGCTGAAACCATTTCCTGACTCTATCCAGTATCTGCTTATAAGCACCTGGACTTGTCAAGGCTGCTTTTAGGCTAAATGCATGGATGTATTGTGGGTTCAATCTGTGATTTTGTGTGTGCATTGATCACATGTATGCATGTATGTGTGATGGCAATTGCTTTGTTGTGAAATGCGTATGGTGACTGATATACTATGCTCTTGATTTTGTTGCTTTCATGCTTTGTTGCTTGTGCTCTACTGTTGTTCTTGTGTTTGCGATACGATTTTTTTAGGCTATTTGCTCGTGTATATCGAATTGTTTTCTAATGCTGTTCTGTTTGCGCATTGCAGTGAATTGCAGTAGCGATAATGAGATCTTCTAGTGAAACCTTTAGGTCGCATGCTTCTAGTCCGACGTCGATGAAGTGCGGTCGAAAAAGAACGGCTTAAGGTCCTTCCAACCCTCCTCCTCCAAGACGTAACTCTCGCTTCTTTCCTGCGGTCGAACCCGAGATAAAGGATTTCTCAGAGCGTCTAGCTCCCTCATGAAGTGCTGGTGCGCATCTTTATCAACAAAACAGTGCCTGAACCTCCAAAGCAGGGAACAGAACAAGAGTGGGTCTATTGGTATGCCCAACTTGCTGGTGTGGCGAGTTTCATCGAGGCAGGTCCTCAAGATATACCTGTCCAAAATGTAGAAGAAAATCTGACAAGTCAGAAAGGTAAGAAGAAAGGAGGATGTGGAAAACAATCGATCAAAGCCCTCAGTCAAGCGAAGTGATTAACACAGCTCCTCGACTTGAAATATGAATGGATGAAGATTGGATGGGAGAGCAACAAGATCATTGCTGAGCATGGCATCTGTATCACGAATCCCTACGATGGTGAAGTCATCTTGCACCAGAGGTCTCTTATGAGGTGTAAACCTTTTCCGAGCATCGAGCCATCTGATGTCCGTAGACCTAGCCAATTCTATGGAGTGGAGAGATGGTCTTCAATTCCTGAGAGATTACTCACTGCCACTCTGGGAAGCAACAGAAGGTTGGTGAGATTAAGGAGATGACTTTCCTCATGCCTACGTGTGATCCCCATGCACCTTACCCGACTCATTTCTTTGAGACGGTGCGTCAAAGGTTCCTTTCTATGAGCACATCCACAATGTGGGAGACTTCGAGCTTCTGTACACGAGGGCATCTGAGCCGTCGCGACATTTACATACCATGGTCGAAGGAGATTCTAATCAAGCATGAGGCTATGCTGAGGGAGGCCGGGCTCTACCGTGCCCTCGAGGCGATTGTCGGCTTCTTTCCGCGAGATCGGACGATTCTCAAGGGCTTTTTAAATTACTGGAGTTCCGTTACCAATTCTTTCCATCTTCCTCAAGGAGAGATGAGTGTTAGTGCACTTTTCCGTGGCATACTAGTGCACCTTGTTTGTCAATCACTTACATCAATGAGTCGAGTGTCGGTTGAGCCCAATGAAGATGAAGACCGAAGACTCAGTGGCCCCGTTGCATCAAGGAAGAAGATACAAGTAAAAGTGATGCCTTAATGTGCCTTAACCTTGACCTAAACCCAACCCCTTTTACTCTTTGATGACCTTGACCATATTAGGGAACCTTTAGTCATCATAGATTGGCCCTAGGTATCCCAAAACATCACCTTAAACTTGGCCTAAGAGAGTGGGTTGAAGAAGAGTTGGGTCAGCAAACTGCCAGGCTGAACCCAGGCCTGACCGACCGGTCACGACCGGTCGGATGGACTGGACCAACCGGTCAAGACCGGTCGGACTGGGTCCCAGATTGTACAGCAAGCTTGCTGTCTTCGCAGGCCAAAGGGCCGACTGGTCGTGACCGGTGGGCTGGGCTGGTCTGACCGGTCGCGACCGGTCGGACAGTCCTCCTTATGTACACAGCAGCCCCTGTCCACCTGTTTTGCTGTGGCTGACTGGTCCTGACCGGTCGTGGACCCCTGGCCGACCGGTAGGGCAACCGGTCGGCACTAGCCATTTTCTGCCCGTTTTGTATCCGTTGCACCTTCTTTTATAAATGGGCTTGGCTTGTTTTGAGGGGTATTGAGAGGGATTTTGAGAGGAGTGAAGCCACCATTGTTGGAGACCATTTGAGGCTCATTCCCAACCTATCCAAGGCATCTTCCTTGTGCTTTAACACAAGATTAGAGCATTCTAAGCTCATGAAGAAGATGACCTTCATCCCCTCTTGATCTCTAGAGTTTGGAACCTTCTTGATTGGCAAATCCTTGTCCAAAACTCTAAGATGAGATCATTGTAGGAGAGAACCTCTAGGCAACCCATTCCCATCAGTTGTAGAGTTCTCAAACCTACCCTCCTAGTACCTTGGGCATCTCAAAGGCATCACATGCAAGGTGTTTGATCAAGTGTCGTTGAGGCATTGGCGACGCAACGGTAACACGATCGTGCGAGCAAAGGAAGCTGACTGAAGCACGGGAGACGGAGATCAAGCAACCCAAACCGGCGCTAAACAAGGGGCTCATCCGACAAGTAAGGTTGTCCTTTTTTAGAGTCCATTTAGAGCTTATTTGTCAAACTCGATCTAGGAACGTTAGCCGTTCCTTGGCCCGTTTGTCGGGCCTAAACTAAGTCTCCAAGGGGGAGCCTCCGTCACGGGAGTGAACGTGAGTCGGGTTGAGAGTTAGCCTATGTCCAAAACTCCATTTGGGTTGAGAGTTAGCCCTTTGTCCAAAACTCCGGTCATGGTTGAGAGGTGAACCGGTAAAACCTCCGTGTAAAGGTTGAGAGGTGAACCTCATTTAAAACCTCCGATAGTGAATGCCGGTGTGCTCAAAGGAGTTGAGTACTTGAACCGGGAGTGGAGTAGACCCAAAGTCGAACCACTATACATGCTTGTGTTTGTGATTGAATTGAGCACATTAATATCTTAGCATTGTTAGTTTAATTGTTTAATTATGAATGCTTGATAGGAATGTATGCTAGGCACTAATTAGGCACATCCACACACAAGATGTACTTTCACTAGTTGTGTAGACTTGAGCTCATTAATCCATTCCCATAAGTCTACATAGGTTGCATAGGTTAGGAACTTGATTAGTTAAATCTTTTGATTACTTATGCATGCTTTAGACTAGGTTGTTTATTGCTTAATCATATGCTAGTCTTGTGATTGGACCCACTTAGGCTTGGAAGCCGAAGTGTTCTTGCTTACATAGTTTGATTTGTTGAATTATAGAAGTAGGCGAAAAGAATTTTAAAAAAGGTCCTAATCACCCCCTCCTATAGGTTTAGCCATAATTCTATTTGCTCTTATGCTTCCACACGCATATGTGGGTGTCGTGTTAGACTACCCGACGTACTTTCAATGAGTATAACCCTCTGGGATCTTAAGGTGATGGCGGGCTTGCCCATACACGGCAGGTATTATCACGAGTACATCCCATCTGATGAAGAATTATCTGGCTTTAGACGCGAAGGTGATCGGAAGGCTTATCATTCCAAGGCATGTTTGGATTTGTTCCATGAATTATAACAGTTCGACTGCATTACAAAGATACACTATGAAGATTGGTCAGTCTACTTCAGCCACGGCTTGGAGTAAGTCTTCATAGGACGTTTCTTTCTTTCTTCTCACGATGTATGCTCTTTCCTCCTGCGTAGCTTCTTATGTGAAGTTCTCTCTCCTTTCTCTCTTTCAGGATCGACTACGAGAAATATAAAGTTGATGTTAAAAGAATAAGGGCCTTATGACAACGGTTCCAACACAAATTTTCTTGCCCGAACGTATTGTCTCCCACTTGCGAGCTAGCAGGCTTCCTCGCTTACTGGTTGTCTGTGGTCACGCTTCCTAGCTCAAAGAGTGCTGATGGCATCAGGGTTACTTGCTTCATCATGGCGGGTGCCCTTGTCAGTGGTCAACTTCTTGTTATAGCGCCACCTGTACTATGCAGCATATATAGGGTGTTTGGTTACGTTGCCAGTAATCCGGACAAACCTGCTGATGGAATGGATGCGGCCTATTGCCCGTGGCATTATTTCTGCAGCTGGTTAGGCGTTTATTTCCCATGGGTATATGGCATGAAGCCTCACGCCTACTTCTTTCCGGACCGAGCGCCTCTTATCAGATTCATAAAGGCTAAGATGGTGCTTAAGACGCCAGAATGGGTGTCTTCGAGGATCCGTAGCGAGAATAAAGTTGACTTCTACCATTTTCCCGCTTCCATTGCTGATGAAGATC
The DNA here is from genome assembly GCA_003013855.2 of Liriodendron chinense. Classification (NCBI taxonomy): domain Eukaryota; kingdom Viridiplantae; phylum Streptophyta; class Magnoliopsida; order Magnoliales; family Magnoliaceae; genus Liriodendron; species Liriodendron chinense. Next base: position 834,772 of record ML058437.1, on the reverse strand, counting down.
TCGAAGTCGTCGATGATGAGAATTTGATTGACTCTACTGACAGGGAATTCCTGATATCGATCCGGACCGCTTCTCTCCCGTTTTGCGAAGGCAAGGAGTTCTGGCGCGAGCCTTATTATCGGAGCAGGTTCGCTAGACAGTTCGACTATGATCAGGGTGTTCCGTCGACTCTTCCGAGCACGAAGAGGATAGAACGAGCATATGGCACTGGTCCTTTCCATTGGGAGTGGGTGTGGGACCAACTTTTGCTGACGCGGACTGGTGCGAGGTTTGTGTTGCTTTGCGGTAGTCGACGTCCGCGACTTCTTATGGTTGGATGAGATGGTGGGGGCATTAGTACGTGCGCATCCAGGATGCCAAGCTTGTCGATTTCCCTCTCTATCTCTCTCCTCCGAGGTTGGCTGACATTCCTGAGGACGGTCTTGGTTATCTTTGTGAGCAGCATGAGGCTGTCGGAGTTCCTGGTACCAGCCATCTGACTTCCTTGAATGTGCCGATCACTCGTAAAAAAGAAGATGGAGCGTTGGACGGATGGTATTGCTTCGGGGTCCCTATACAAAGGCGTTGGCAAGAGGTTGGATCTTCGCATCCTCCGACAGAAATTGTTCCTCCGTCTGCAGAAGAGTGTGAACCTACGGGAGACATGGCAGGAGTTAGACCTTCTGATGATTTCATTAACTATCTTCCACCAGGCCGTGCAATAGATCAGTTGAGAGTCAAGATAAAGCTCATGCCGAGGGTTCGCCCGTCAGCACCTGAGAAAAATTTAAGATAGGCAGAAATGTTACACATCAATAAGTGGAGGAGTTTAGATCCATCATTGCAGATTAATCCCCCAGAGGTAGCCGCAGGTGCGACTGTTGCGATAGTCACGAAGAAGGTGAGCTTCGGTCTAGTGCTACAGAGGAGATTGCAGACGAAGAAAATAGGATTGTCGATAATCATGACGGAGGTGAGTCTGAGCCTACAAATGTCAAGGGGGACAATACCAAAGGTGGTTCTGAAGTCGGTGATGGCCAGGGAGCGGCATGCCTTGATGATTCGAGGTCGCAGCTTGAAGATGAACCTGTAGATTATTCTGGCGATGACTGGGGAGTAGATTGTGCCAATGATCATAGCAACGATGATTCCCTCGCGAACTATTATGATAACGATACCGATGTCGGGGGTGCAGGTGATCTTGATGATGTTGTCATAGCCGTGATTGAAGCACAACTCTACAACAACGCCAGGGTCTAGCCTTCTTCTGAGCCTTTAGTCTTCGTTTCTCAGGCTGTCGAGGCACCGACTATGGGGTTGTCGATGGATGTTCATCCTTGTTTGCCCGTTCGTGCTGATAACGTCGAGGAATCCGTTCCTGGGCTTGAGATGCGTGAGGGGAACGTTGATCCTTCTTCGGTCCTTCCATTAGGCTGTTCATTGCAAGTTGACTGTCCTGTTGAGTTGGAGGTCGTGGATATGTCACACTCTGCTGCAGTCGAAGTCGGACCCGACATTCCGCAAGCACAAGGTAAGAAATGTGATTGTGGTTCTGCTTTGTACTTTTCTTCTTTGATTCCTGCATAATCATACTAACCATATTTTGTTATTATTATCTTATTTCTACAGATCTTATTGAGTCGATACCTGCCTCTGCCACTTCCGTCGCATCGTCTCCGGTTGTGACTATTGAACTGCCAGGCGAAGCTTTGGAAACAGTTGTTGATTCCGGGAAATGCATTGTAGGGCCTTCAGAGCCTGCTATTGATCTTCCTACTATTCTCGGTACAACTCTTTTGTAATTCATATTAGATTATGACTTGTAGTTTCTGCTTTCATTTTTACTAATGCATCATTTGTTTGTCTTGCATTCTTTCTTGCAGCTGCCGTCGATTCTGACATTGCCATTACTATGATGCCGGACATTCCTGCATTTGAACATTTAGATTGTTTTAGTCAGAGCGTGTTGAAGGGTCTGCTGTCTAGCCTCACGAAGGCGTTGACTGATCCACGAGAATGGCATATGCTGGGCGCTAGCATGAAAGCACTGGAAGCTTGTGTCAGAGTAGTTGGGTCCGATGCGCTCATGGTTTTCGATCACCTCTCTGCCTTCGAAAGCTCTCTCGCAAACGTAGCGGCTGCCGAGCGCGCAAAGCCCGATCCTGCTATCGAGGAGAAGTGGAGAATTGCAGAGTCTTTGGGACCTGCAGTGGAACGCCATGCTCATTCGACGGCGAACGCACGAGAATCCTGACAAAATAATAAGATACAGTATGAGGGGTGCTTGGGTCGTCTAGCTGAAATCGATGCCAAGATTGAGCGTCTGCAGGCAGAGAAGACCGTAATGAGCTTCGAAGCTGCCCGTCTCGAGTCAGTAGTTACTCAGGGCCAGATAGCAGTCACATGGCTCGAAAGCAAGGGCGAAGCAGCATGCAAGCAGTTGGAAGATTTGACTGCTGAACTTTAACATGTTATTGATCCTGCGGAGGTGTTACCTGTAGCAAAGTCAGTGAAAGAAACCGCCAGGGTGGCCGTGATCAGGCTGATATCGGGATGTTTGGAGAAGCTTTGATCTTTCACTCCCGATGCTCTCTTTTTTTACTTCAAATGTATAGAAATGATCATAGGATCTTACCTTTAGAAATTTTTATAATTGGTATAAGAAATACTTACCTTCTGACCATTCATGTATACGGAGTCGAAAAGATGTCAACCAAACTTTTTGTTAGATGAAATGAGAATAGCAATTACTTTTCTATCATGTGATGTTTGTGTGATATGTGTTAGAATGGTTTACAACAATAACCATAATAATCATAATTCCAATAAGTGATGAATGTAGAATGAAATGAAAAGAGCAATACTTCCCTTTGTCGTCGATTTCGGGAGTGTCTTGGATTTCTAAGCTCGGGATACGCTCGTGTCGTAGACGAATGGTCCTTCTTGGTTATTTCTCCATAGCAAGGGCAAGGAAGACCTGCAAGAATACGGAGCAACTGATTAGCTTTTGTAACTACAGGCTTATCTACTGTATTCTACTCCATTTCATTCTCCATTTCTATTGTTCGCTCGCCTCAAGTGTAAGGCTGTGATGTAGTACTAAATCTCGGTAAGACCGAGGTCGATCCACAGGGAAAGAAGTACACAATTCCAACTACTCTAATAACTAGAATCTAAGAAGTTTAGAAAAATAGTTTTTCACATCAAATAGAAAAATCTGAAATTAAGAAGAACTAGAGCATCAAGGATCCACTTGTAGTATTCCAATGCCAATCCATTCATCCAAGTACAACACAATTAGAATCAAAGTCCTATCTCTCATCTAATTGGAGGATATAACATTCAAGCACAAACAATCCCACTTAAATCTGAAAATCAGATTTCTAGTTCTAATGAAGCACATAGAACTTGAACTTATAGCCTTCGGAGTACCAGCCATGCCTTTGGACTCTGGCATGTTCAAGGGTTACTAAATTCGAATTCAAACAACCCAATCATGGTAGTCTCAGAGAATTGCAAGGAACTCATGTCCTGAGCATACAAACTCTCACAAAACTTCTAAAAAAATCAAACTTTATTCAAATTAGAACTTGAAAATCCATAATTAAAGTAAAGGGTACTTGAAGAACGAATTAAAGCATTGAAACAAACTACAAACTTCACCTCTTAGCTCTAGCTACGAGGTTAGCTAAAAAAAACCATATTAAAACTAGAACTAGAACTAAGAAAAGGAAGAAAAACTAGCTGTAGGAGGCTAGGTATCCTCCTAGGACTTGAACTCCTTGCTTCCCACGTCCTTGCTTGCTTTGGAATAGAAGAGAGCACTTCCTTTTATAATACAGCAAGAGTACCGCAACACAACAGATTTTGTTTCGCTTCGTACGGCTTAACCAATGGTCGAATTACCTTCAAATTTGATTTGCAGCTTCCTTGTACTGTGATCTTCCTCATAGATGATTTAGATTTTCAAGATTATCTTCTGAATGGGCCCACCAATCAGATCAGCGACCGCCTCTCAAAATCGAGCAATTCGGGTACCTTTAGAACCAATCATCTTGCTTTCAACGCTCCGAAGTGTACAGAGGTCGGATTGATCTCAAATTTTGAAAATTAGTAGAAAACTTCCTCCTCTACATGATAGATGGATTAGATTGTCCAAAATAATTTCAGAATTAGGTGTGAAAATTAGAACACTCAGGCCTTTTATAAAATCTGCGCAGTTGGATCTTTTTGGATGGTCCATCTTTCCTCAACCGGTACGATCAAACCACACATCCTTTTGATCTGAAACTCTGTGGTTATTCATATATGGGTGTTCTAGAAGATGGTCAAAGTAGATTCTTCATATCATCAATGATGGGTCACCTGGACCGGCCCAGAGTGGAGTAGGCGGAATTTGGAACTTTCTGGACAGTTCGTATTGTTTTGACCACCACGGTCAATCCGTAGCTCCGATCGACACGAAACCAGTTGGGTTATTTCAGCGTTGAGCTCCTATTTGACATGGATGTGTTGGATTTCTAAATATCATCAAGATGGGCCCAGAAAACTGGGCCAAAAAACCAGAAACGGGAATAGCCTGCTGTTTGAAATCTGGAAACCTGAAATTGCATGGCCGACCGGTCTTGACCGGTCGGACAGGGCTGGCCGGCCGGTCTTGACTAGTCTAGCCTTTCTGTTAGATGTCCAGGGAGTGCAGCAGACCAGTCATGACCGGTCGAGCCTTCTTGGCCGACCGGTCGGAACCATTTTCTGCATTCTTTCTTCTTTCTTTTCTTCTCTCCTTCCTCTCTCTTTGCTTTCTTCTTTCTTTGGCCTACCTTGGGTCTTCATCCAAGGCTCCTAGATGTCTCCTTTTGGTCTCCAATTAGATGAAGTCTGCTCTCATTCCTACAATCACAAAACCTGCATTAGATGGGCCTTTTAAACATGCAAACCATGCATATAATGTGATGGAATGGCCTATACAATGTATAAATTAGAGGTTCAACATCTATCCTTACTTGTTGTATTCCCTCTCTTGGGGAGTTTACATTTCTCATATTTATGTAAAAGGAAGTAACAGGTTGACTGTTAGGGGTAATATCTCTTCAGAAACCAGCCATTAATTGCGAAACGGCTCCCCCACCATCAAAATGTACTAAGCTGTAGGCCCCGTTGGAGTAGACTTCTTCTATGATGCATATCGGGTCCCACTTAGGGTCAAACTTGCTCTTTGTAGTGTGCGCGGCTATCAATCGCTTCATTACGAGTACCAAGTCACCCTTCATGAAGGATCTACCCCTAACTCGCTTGTCGTATGCTGTTGAGATATGCTTCTGGTACATCTCTAGCCGTTGTTGTGCCGCGAGCCTCTTCTCATCCAAGGCATCAAGCTCAGCCATCCTGAGGTCAGCATTACGTTCATCTGTCAGGGAGTTCTGAAGTGCGACTCGCAGGGACTCGACCTGAACTTCCATCGGGACGATGGCCTCCGTGCCGTATACTAGTGAATAGGGAGTAGCCCGCGTTGTTGTGCGGTGCGTAATACGATATGCCCAGAGCGCTTCAGGCAACCGTTTGTCCCAATCTTTCTTATTCTCTGCCACCGTTTTCTTTAAAATCTTCATGATAGTTTTGTTGAATGCCTCAGTAAGCCCGTTTGCAAGAGGATAATAGGGTGTTGAGTAGCAATGCTTGATCTAGAACTTGGCACATAGCTTGTCGATCATGGCATTTCGGAAGGGTGTGCCATTATCCGTGACGATCTGATCGGGAATGCCGTGTCTGTAGATGATGGCGTTCTGGATGAAACCCTCCACTTGTTTATCTTTCACGTTCTTCAGGGCCACAGCCTCAGCCTACTTGGAGAAGTAATCTATTGCCGCCAGTATGTACTGGTGCCCTTGAGAGGAAGAGGGGTTAATGGGGCCTATGACATCCATACCCCAGGCCACAAAAGGCCAAGACATCACTGACTGATGCAATTCTTCTGGAGGTATATGTATGATGTCGGCATGTATCTGACACTGATGACATTTCCTGACGTATTCCATCTCGTCTTTCACCATGGTGGGCCAATAATAGCCCATGTGCCGCACTCGATGACGCAGGTTCCGGCCACCTTGGTAGGCACCACATTCTCCTCCGTGCGCCTCTCTCAGCGTATCATGAACTTCTTCCCAGACCAAGCATCTTGACAACGTGCCGTCGCTAGAGCGTCAATATAGCACTTCTTCTAAAAGGACGAACGAGCTGGCACACCTTCTGACTTGAGTGCGCATTTGCAAATCCTCGGGTAAGAACCTATACTTCAAGTAATCAGATAATGGTCTTCTCCAATCTTCTTCTTCTGTGATCTCAAAGCAATGTATGGGGCTTGAACTTGTGACATTCTCGGCTGTTGTGAGGGATGGCAATATCCTCCTTTCTTCTATGGTAACTTGAAGTGGGTTGCCCCCTGGGTGCGCGAGAGCCACGGCCAGGTTAGCCAATGCATCTGCTTGAGAATTTTCAACTCTTGGGACGTGCGAGACTGTACTATCTCGGAAATGATCGAATAGGGCTCGGGCCTGATGGCAAAGAGATGATAGTTCTAGCTTACGGACTTCATATTCCGTCGTGAGCTATCCCACAACTAACTGAGAATCACTGTATACTTGTAGTGATCGGATTTGCATATCTCGTGCCAACTGTAACCCAACGATTAGGGCCTGATACTCTGCCTCGTTGTTTGTGCACGACGGCACTATTGTGAATGAGTAGGGCAATAAGTCGCCTTGAGGACTGATGAAGATCACACCAGCCCCTGATCCTGCAGCTCTTGAGTCTCCGTCAAAATACATCTGCCACTGTCTCGCGATCCTTACCGTCATGGCTTGGTCGTCAGGAAGATCACATTCCATTTTCATGTTATCCGGTATCGGGTGGGCTGCCAAAAAATTGGCTATCGCCTGCCCTTTAACATCTAGAGACGGCAGGTACGTGATGTCGAATTCTGATAGTAGTAAGGCCCATTTGGCTAATCACCCGGACAACATAGGCCGATTCATCAGGAACTTGATAGGATCTGCTCTGGAGATCAGTGTAATCTGGTATGACAGACAGTAATGCCTCAGCTTCTTCACAGCGAATATCAAGGCCAGGCATATCTTCTCTATCAGTGAGTAATTAAACTCAGCGCCGACAAGCGTGCGGCTCAGGTAATACAGAGCATTTTCCTTTCCTTCTTCATTCTTCTGGGCGAGCAGTGCCCCCAGTGAGTTCTCTCCCACTGCTACATATAGTATAAGAGGCTTTCCCTCGAAAGGCGCTGCAAGAACTGGAGCTTTCCCGAGTAACTCTTTGAGGAAATCGAAGGCTTTTTAGCACGCTTCGTCTCACTCGAAGCGGATGTCTTTCTTGTTCAGTCGAGAAAAAGGCTGGCAGCAACCTGACAAGTTCGAGATGAACTGTCGGAAGTAAGCGACTCTCCCTTGAAAGCTCTTCAGCTCTTTTGAGTTCTCCGGAGGAGGCATTTCTTGGATCGCCTTGATCTTCGCGGGGTCAATCTCGATTCCCCGATGCCTAATCATAAAGCCAAGGAATTTTTCGGAGGACACCCCAAAGGCTCACTTCAACGGGTTCATGCGGAGGCTCTTCTTCCTCAGCCTCTGAAATACTAGCTTCAAATGTTTGCGATGCTGCTGATGTCCATCGGACCTCACTACCAGGTCATCGACGTAGCATTCCACATGCTTGTGCATCATGTCTTGGAACATTACCTGTATCGCTCTCTAATACGTGGCGCACGCATTTTTTAGCCCAAACGGCATCACCTGATAACAGAATATCCTAAGAGACATGTAGAAGGCAGTGGACTCTTCATCTTCTGGAGCCATTCGGATCTAATTATACCCTGAGTAGCCGTCCATAAAGGACATGATCGTATATGCTGACGTGTTGTCGATCAGGAGTTTCGGGATGGGTAGAGGAAAGTCATCTTTGGGACAAGCTTCGTTCAGGTTGCGAAAATCAACGCACACCCGGATCTGGCCGCCCTTCTTCTTCACAGGTACTATGTTCGAGATCCATTTGGGATACTAACTTCCCTGATGAACCCGGCCTGAAGCAGCTTCTTCACTTCTTTTTCTTTCTTCGGGACGATGTCAGGATGGAAGTGCCTTTGTGGTTGCTTGAGTGACCCTTCTCCTTCGCGATATTCAACCTCTGCATCGTGATTGCCGGGTTCAGTCCTGGCATTTCGGAATAGGTCCATGCAAACACGTCTCTGTTCTCTTTCAGGAGTTAAATGTAGCTCTCCCTCTCTTCTTCTAGAATGTTCTTGCTGATATAAGTATTCCTCGGCTCTTCAGTGGTCCCCAGATTGACTTCTTGTAGCTCATCTATCGTGGGCTGACCCCCATCTTCGATCTCCTCTGGCGCGGCGCTCGGCTGTATGACTTCATTCGGTCTAGCGGGCCTTACCTCTTCCACGGGACTGATCGTCACCATGTTAATGTGCCTGATCTCACATCCTGCCCCCAGGGCTTCTTTTCCTCTTTATACCTTCGTCTTTACTTCGAAGGGTGCTAGCATACCTTTCCGAGCTGGTGGTTCTGAACAAATGAACCCCATGTTTCTCATGATGTGCCTGCTGGCCTTGCTATATCTTTCTTCTTCAATGGGCGGTGTCTCTACCGGTGTTCTCTTCGTATTCTCTTCGATCTGCAATGGGTTGAGGGGTCCAGCATAAAACCTTATCTCGTGGCTGGCTCCCATTGTCGACGGTACACAGAACCGGCTTGGAGCTTTAGGGAAGGGAAGAATCCTCTCAACCTTTGGTACCGGCATATTGAAGCTAGACTGTAACACGCTCATCTGTTGGCTTGTCATCTGTTTCAACACTGAATGCCCTGCCTTTTGGAGGTGCTTCGGGATCAGGTACAACTTCTTTCTTTGCAACGGATTTTCTCCGTGAGCCCTTGTCACTTTAGCGACCAATCGCGGGGCTTCGTTCGCTTGTCTTGGATTCTCACCCTAGGGTTCTGCTCCCTGTGCCACCTCTGTCGGTTCGCTGGCTTTTCTGGCGGTCTCGGTCCCATCGCTCTCTTGATAGTATTGCGCATCTGCTAGGAAGGATTCAGTGATGGAGTACAGCCTCAGGTCTGCCCCCACTCTATACTCGACGCCATCCCTATTGTACTTGAAGCATTGATGGTATGTCGAGGGAATGATACCGTATTGATGAAGCCACGGTCGTCCCAACAAGATATTATATGTCGTCATCACATCAATTACCTGACATGTGACTTCAGTACTCAATTCTTCTATCTCCAGCATGACAGTAATGGACCCTAGGACACGCTGGCCGTCCTAATTGAACCCTTGGATAACCATGGCACTTGGACGATGTGCTCTCTATCTGAAACCCAACTGTTGTAATGTCTTCAGAGACATAATATTCACAGCGGACCCATCGTCCAACATGCATCTTCGGACCTCTATGTCTCGAATGAGACCTGTCATCATCAACGGGCGGTTGTGGTCCGTCAGGCTGATCGTTTTGTCTTCTTTAGAGAATGTGATCATGGACGATCGGTCGATCTGCATGACCTGTTCTGCGGGTCGATCCTCAGTTCCCGTTATCTTCATTTCTTCCATCTCTGACTCGATCTCTGCCATCATGACCTCATGAGCTTCTTGATCGAGCAATGCATTGAGCAACATTTCTCGATATTTCTTCAAAAGGCACAAGGCATCATAGATGCTGAGTCGGGCCGGGACCTTCTTCAGATGAGACACCACATCATAAATCACCGGTGCCTTATCTTGAGCGTGATCTCATTGGTCAACTGCTGGTTCGTTGACTGCTTCTGTCGGTTCTTTTTCTCGAGGTGTTCCTGATGGCTCACCTATGACCACATTCATTCTTCTAAGGTCTGGTCGCCTCGAAAATTCTCTCTACACGACCTGCTTTCCGGACCGCAGAGCCTCTACATTGACTTTTCCTCTCTCTAAGACTTGGTCCTTGTCACTGGCCCCTGGCCCCTGGCTGAGCGATCACCGAGACCATGACGCACTGAACGGGCTGTACATGTGGCTGTTTCTGTCCGACATTTCTTCTTCTCATTCTGTTCTTCATCTTCCTCTCTCTCCAAGAGTCTTCTTTTGTTCTCTAACCTCTTCTTGCTGCTCACAAGTGTCCATGGCTCTTCTGGTTCTGGGAATGGATTCGCCGTTCGAATTTGAACTGGTACAGGGAGGGCAGACACCACTGTCGTAGTGTTTCGGCTCGCCTCTTCCGCCTTCATATTGATGGTGCCGTCGTTGATCATCCATTGAATCTTACCTTTTAGGACAAAGCAGTCTTCAGTCTAGTGGGTGGTCACACGATGATACCTGCAGTAGCTGGGATGATCGACCATCTTTGCTTCCTCCGGGCGCATGCATGTTAAGCTCATAATTGTGCATATTCTAACCCCAATTCATCACTTATTATGCATGATATACATGCTTATTGGACCAACTTAATACATGATTTGTGATTGTAGGAAGAAGATGGAGATTTCACATATTGAAGGCTAAGTGGAGCTCTTTATGAGCATTGAGGATCAATAGATGAAGTATTGAAGGAAGAACAAAGAAAAGAAAGCAAGGAGAGAAGAGAAAAGAAGAAAGAAAGAAAGAAATGGAGAAGGAAGAAGGCAGGACCGGTCGGCTGACCGGTCAGCCAAGCAAGACCGACCGGTCATGACCGGTCGGCCACCCCACTCATGTGTTGGATTGAACAGAGACTAAGCCCGACCGGTCATGACCGGTCGAGCACAGCCGCTGACTGAAGGACTGCCCAGGCCGACCGGTCATGACCGGTCGGCCATTGCTGCTGGACAAAGGGAAAGTCACTCCGACCGGTCGTCCGACCGGTCGGCTGTGCAAAACTAGAAACTTCTATTTCGGGACTCCGATTTCTTCTGCGCAAGTGCGTAGTTTTACGCAAAATCTGGAATCTTCTTGCGTATTGGACTCCTCCAAGCTATAAAAGGACCTCTTTTCTTCATACCAAGGGGGCTACAACGTGGAGATTGCTGAGGAGAAGGATTCTACTTCAGATCTTTAGTTTTCTTTCCGTTTTTTGTAGTTTTTCATGTTTTTAGAGGCTTTTAGTTCAAGGATGTTAGAGATGAACTAAACCCTCTTAGCTAGGGCTAAGAGGGGAAGCTCTTGATTCGTTTTTAATGGATTAATGCAACCTAGGTTTCCTTTTGTGTTTTAATTGATGAATTTTAGTTCAATTTGAGTTTGATTCAAGTACTATGTTGGTTTCTACTTTGATCTCTTGATGACTCCGGGCTCATGTGATTCTTAGTGATTCTAAGCATAGTATCTTAGCTTTTGAGCATTGTCATGCATGTGTAATGCATTGATCTACCATCGACTCCGGGCATGGTAGACGCTTTGATTGCCTTGTATGCAATGGCCTGATTTTCATGTGGGAACTCATGCAACTGAAATTCTTATCTTTTATGTATGATCTATAATATGTGTTTAGTGATTGATTTTGATTTAAATAGAGTTCAAATCATGAGTTGTAATCAGGTCTAGTGACAGGACTTGGTGAAGGCTATGGTTATGAATCTCAACTAGATTGGAAAGAGGCTTGGCCTATACAATTGAGTGTGCCCAAGGTCTGAGCATGGTTGTGGGAATCAAATCAGTTAATAAGCACCTATTTCAGACAACTGTGTTTAATTGCTCTATATTCCGATCGGATAGAGATGGAAATCTGATTCTGATTGAGTTATATGAGACCTAGTTGTGTTAATGCATTGAAATGTATCAAGAGTGGATCCTTGGCGCTCTAGTGACTTTTTAGATTGAATTTACCTTAACCATTCACTGTTTAAACTCAAATCACTGTTTGTTTAGTTTTAGTTCTTAATAGAGTCTTAATTACTAGTTGTTTTAGTTAAATTCTGAAGATACTCATACATAAATCTCTGTGGGAACGATACTCGGTCTTTCCGAATTATTACTACTTCGCAACCCTACACTTGGGGAGCGAACAAGTTTTTGGCGCCGCTGCCGGGGATTTCTATGCGATATTTTTAGAATTTTCTGAAATAACTTTTAGTTGAGATTGTGTTAAGATAGATTTAGGATTTGTTCTGCTTTTTAGAGTAGGTTTTCTTCTAATTACTAACTTAGTTTGTTTTGATTTTTGCAGGATTCTAACATAGGTCTAATCCAGGGATTTTTAGGAAGTTGAAGAAGAAGAAGGCATCTTAAGTCACAAATCAGGTTTTATCGTTCTAACCTTACTCTTCTTCTTCTCCTACTCATTCCTATCATATTCATCTATTGTAGAGTAGGTGGAGACTCCTTTTGGATCTCTGAAAGGTAGGCCTTGTGCCACCTGGATTCCTATTGGTCGGCTCTGCCGCCTTGGATCACCTTGTGCTCATAGATTTCTCTTCTCAACCTATTCCTCTTTCTTCTTTTTCTGTACTTTCTCTCAAAAGACTCAAAGAGTGGGTGGGGAGTTCTTTGAACCCCTATTGACCAGGAGAAATCGGTCTCTATCCTTGCTTCTGGCTCAGCCATTGCAAGACACCCTGTGCTTAAGTTTTAGAGAGGAGTAAAGGAAGGAAGAAAGAATTCTTTTTCCCTTTTCACTCATTCTTTTTGGTTTTGCATGCCACATTGGGCTAGGACTAATAATAACCGACTTGTAAGGGACGGAGTAATTGTTGAAGGGATTGATAGAGAGCCACGTGCTAGGAGACAGCTAGATTCTCCAATTTTATCTGAAAATATGGCTGCAAATCAACCTAACCCGGTCCGAAATCAAACTGAAACAGGGGAGAATGTGGTTGAGGATGTTCCTCGACCAAGGACTTTACGTGATTTCTTGCAACCTGCAAGAACGAGCACTCCCTCATGCATAATTTTTTCACAAAATGCAGGGAATGTGGATTTGAAACCGGGAGTGATCAATCTTCTCCCTAAATTCCATGGTTTAGACAGTGAAAGTGCCTATCAACACCTTAGGGAGTTTGATGAGGTAATCACTACCATGCACTTTGCAAATGTGACTGAAGATGTAGTAAGACTTAAATTCTTCCCTTTCACTCTTAAGGATAAAGCGAAGGGTTGGCTTTATGCTTTGAGGCCAAGATCAATTGGTTCATGGACTGACATGCACAGAGAATTTATTAAAAAATTCTTCCCTACTCACAAAACAAACATGCTTAAGCGCCTTATAATGAACTTTGCCCAAAAGGAAGATGAAACCTTTTCCCAATGTTGGGAGAGGTTTAAGGACCTATTAAACACGTGTCCACATCATGGCTATGAAATTTGGCGGGTTATAAGTTTTTTCTATGAAGGACTAACCCCACCCATGCGCCAATTTGTAGAGATGATGTGTAATGGGGAGTTCATGAATAAGGAAGCTGATGAAGCATGGGATTATTTGGAAGAATTGGCTGAGAGTGCACAGTCTTGGGACACATCTAAACCAACAAATTCCAAGACTGGCCAACAAAAGGAAAAGGGAGGAATATATGTCTTATCAGAAGAAGATAGTATAAGTGCACGGTTGGCTAGCCTCACAAGAAAGGTCGAAGCCATGGAATTAAGGAAAGGAGAAACAATCAACTCCATTGACGTTGAAACTGTTTGTGGAATTTGTGCTGGAAATCAACATGCTACACAAGATTGTCCCACACTTTCAGCAGTCCAAGGCATCTTACAAGAACAAACGAATGCCATAAACAGTTATCAACAGCAATATGGTGCTCCAAACTCAAACACGTTTAATCCTAATTGGAAGAACCATCCCAACTTCAGTTGGAGGAATGGGCCCAATGCAAATGCAAGCAACACTCCAAAAGTATCACTAGAAGAGATGTTGGGTGCATTCGTATCGGTCCAGCATGAGTATAACAAGACAAATTCTAAAAAAATAGATGGGTTCATGCAGGAGCAATTGAAATTCAATCAAAATACAACCCAAGCCATCAATGACTTGAAAACCTCAATGGCTAGGGTTGAATCTCACCTCAGTGCTAGGGAGAAAGGCACACTTCCTGCCCAACCTCTTCCTAACCCAAGAACCCAATTTGAGATACATGATGCAAGCTCATCTTCCCAACACATGGAGCATGTTCAAGCTATCACCACTTTGCGAAGTGGGAAAATAATTGATAAATCTAATCCGGTGAAGGCCCCACAGCCTAATGATCCGGAAATTCCCAAAGAGGATGATAACATGAATAATACTCCACAAGAAAAGGAACCGGAAAGGCAATACAAGCCGGTTGCCCCATTTCCCCAAAGGTTGATTTCACCCAAACCTTTGGATAAAAATCTGGAAATTCTAGAGGTTTTCAAGCAAGTGAAGATCAACATCCCATTGTTGGATGCCATTAAACAGATACCGTCATATGCTAAGTTTTTAAAAGACCTTTGCACGGTTAAAAGAAAAATACAGGTGCAAAAGAAGGCATTTTTGACAGAGAATGTGAGTGCCATTATCAACCACGGGATGCCCAAGAAATACAAAGATCCCGGTTGTCCTACCATATCATGTATGATTGGAGATCACCGGGTGAAACATGCTTTACTTGATTTAGGGGCAAGTGTGAATTTAATTCCCTATTCGGTCTATGAACAATTGGGTTTAGGTGAATTGAAACCTACCAAAACCACATTACAACTTGCTGACCGATCAATTCGTATTCCGAGAGGGGTAATTGAGGACGTCCTTGTCCAAGTTGATAAAGTTTACTACCCGGTGGACTTTATTATTTTGGACACGCGACCCACGGTTAATATTGGCCCTCAAATTCCTGTCATACTTGGCCGCCCATTCCTAGCTACATCAAACGCCATCATAAATTGTAGGAGTGGGGTCATACAAATGTCTTTTGGCAATATGACGATTGAGTTGAATGCTTTCAATATTGACAACCAACAAGAGGATGAAGATGAGGAGGTCCACCAAATAAACATGATCGATTCTATTGTGGAGAATGAGTCCCTCTCACCTTTTTACTCCGATCCCTTAGACGAAGAAGTGATTCACTCCACTGATGAGAACGATGATATGATAAAAGATATGGTCACACTTTTCGAGTCGGTACCGGCATATGACGTTAGCCAAGAGAAGGATGTGGAAACAACAACTTGTAGTGCTGAGAAATCAATTCATATTTCCATACCTTTGTGGATCATGCATACCGAACTCCACCAACCCTGGGATGATCCTTACTTGCAATATCATTGCCCAGGAAAATCTGATTGGAGACATATTTTTTCTGACAAATATGATGGTGTCTCCCCTGATACATGTGATGTGCACACTAAGGAACCCGCTGAAATCCCTTTTTGGGATTTTAAGTGGCTTATCTCGATCACCCACACACATGTACATTGCAAAGCAGGATATTGGATGACTTTACTGCGAAATCTCTTGATCCATCTAATGATTCTGCTTGACTTTATGCTTTTGGATGAGTTGTTGGGATTAACCTCCTAGTCTGACGGAGGATGATTTATTAGAATGCTTTCCCATTAGGATTTGCTTTGACAGTTCATTTAGTTATGAAGTAATCCATATCCAAAAGCTAATCTTGCCATGAACTGTATGCTTCAGGTGATATCTCTCTTTCTCACTCTCCTTTATTTTATGTCATTGCTCTCATGTCATACATATTGCATATATCATTGAGGACAATGCAAAGTTTTGGTTGGGGGGTGAGCGATTCCTCTGATGAATCTGCTAGCTTTTGTGACATGTCGAGCAAAGATGTTGTGACATGTCGAGCAAAGATGTAGAAATTTTTCGATTTTTCTAAAAATTCGAAACTCTGTTGGAAGACTTTGATTCTATACATTCGAGATAGCATGGATATAAGAAGAGGAGAGATGAAGCGAGGGATGTTGCAAGCTTTGAATTTCTCTTAATATAATGATTTTATATGTGAATTCACCTATTTTTATGATTGATAGAAAATTTGAACACCTTTTGCACCTAGTTCACATTACACGATTTTCATGATTTGAAAGGTTTATGTAATTTGTGGATTAGCTAGACTGTGATTTAAAGGTGCTGAGAAACCAAGCCGGGGTATGTTGTCCATCCTTGTCCATGGGAAAATAACGGAAGATATGGATTTCTAAAAATCCTATCTAATTTAAAAGAAAAAGGAATGAAAGGATGAAATCGGGAAGGAAAGAAAAATGGTGGAAATTCCGATTAGGGCTACCTACTACCAACCGGGGGATGGTCTACCCATAACCAAAGCCGGAAATGGGACGTAGTGTGAAAGTCGTCGGAAGGACGGTAAGGCAAATTCCTGTCATAGGCTTGTTGTTGCTCTATACACCTCGAGATCTATAGTTTAGTTGATCTATGAAGAAGATAATCCCGGAAACTCATGAGATGAGCCTGCACTATGCACACTAGGTTGAATTTGTTCAAATTCTTCTATTGATCAGTCAATCAGCGGGAATTTCATATAAACACTTGTTATGTTCTGAGAGTTTAAGGTTGCAACCTTTATCACCTAATTTCTCTGATTCTTACGCTTATGTGTCTTGGAATATATAGAAGAATAGTTTCCAGAGGAGAGTTGGGTTTTGGAAAATGAAACTAGTTTCACGCATGTTTTGCTCGGGACTAGCAAAATGCTGGTTGGGGGGTGTGTTAAGCTCATAATTGTGCATATTCTAACCCCAATTCATCACTTATTATGCATGATATACATGCTTATTGGACCAACTTAATACATGATTTGTGATTGTAGGAAGAAGATGGAGATTTCACATATTGAAGGCTAAGTGGAGCTCTTTATGAGCATTGAGGATCAATAGATGAAGTATTGAAGGAAGAACAAAGAAAAGAAAGCAAGGAGAGAAGAGAAAAGAAGAAAGAAAGAAAGAAATGGAGAAGGAAGAAGGCAGGACCGGTCGGCTGACCGGTCAGCCAAGCAAGACCGACCGGTCATGACCGGTCGGCCACCCCACTCATGTGTTGGATTGAACAGAGACTAAGCCCGACCGGTCATGACCGGTCGAGCACAGCCGCTGACTGAAGGACTGCCCAGGCCGACCGGTCATGACCGGTCGGCCATTGCTGCTGGACAAAGGGAAAGTCACTCCGACCGGTCGTCCGACCGGTCGGCTGTGCAAAACTAGAAACTTCTATTTCGGGACTCCGATTTCTTCTGCGCAAGTGCGTAGTTTTACGCAAAATCTGGAATCTTCTTGCGTATTGGACTCCTCCAAGCTATAAAAGGACCTCTTTTCTTCATACCAAGGGGGCTACAACGTGGAGATTGCTGAGGAGAAGGATTCTACTTCAGATCTTTAGTTTTCTTTCCGTTTTTTGTAGTTTTTCATGTTTTTAGAGGCTTTTAGTTCAAGGATGTTAGAGATGAACTAAACCCTCTTAGCTAGGGCTAAGAGGGGAAGCTCTTGATTCGTTTTTAATGGATTAATGCAACCTAGGTTTCCTTTTGTGTTTTAATTGATGAATTTTAGTTCAATTTGAGTTTGATTCAAGTACTATGTTGGTTTCTACTTTGATCTCTTGATGACTCCGGGCTCATGTGATTCTTAGTGATTCTAAGCATAGTATCTTAGCTTTTGAGCATTGTCATGCATGTGTAATGCATTGATCTACCATCGACTCCGGGCATGGTAGACGCTTTGATTGCCTTGTATGCAATGGCCTGATTTTCATGTGGGAACTCATGCAACTGAAATTCTTATCTTTTATGTATGATCTATAATATGTGTTTAGTGATTGATTTTGATTTAAATAGAGTTCAAATCATGAGTTGTAATCAGGTCTAGTGACAGGACTTGGTGAAGGCTATGGTTATGAATCTCAACTAGATTGGAAAGAGGCTTGGCCTATACAATTGAGTGTGCCCAAGGTCTGAGCATGGTTGTGGGAATCAAATCAGTTAATAAGCACCTATTTCAGACAACTGTGTTTAATTGCTCTATATTCCGATCGGATAGAGATGGAAATCTGATTCTGATTGAGTTATATGAGACCTAGTTGTGTTAATGCATTGAAATGTATCAAGAGTGGATCCTTGGCGCTCTAGTGACTTTTTAGATTGAATTTACCTTAACCATTCACTGTTTAAACTCAAATCACTGTTTGTTTAGTTTTAGTTCTTAATAGAGTCTTAATTACTAGTTGTTTTAGTTAAATTCTGAAGATACTCATACATAAATCTCTGTGGGAACGATACTCGGTCTTTCCGAATTATTACTACTTCGCAACCCTACACTTGGGGAGCGAACAATGCATTCTGGCAGTCTTATTAACCTTTCTTCTACCAGCTGCTCCATGATCAGAACCAGATCTTCCATGTCGAAGGTGTAAGGTCCGTTTGCTCGATTACGCTCTTCTACCATAAGATGTCGCGGCCTCTAAAAACTCTTACCTTTGTCTTGAGTCGCGGTTACTGGCCTAGCGTCGACTCTACGCTCGGTGTTCGGGCATTTCCTGTGATTTGAACCCTTTCCTTTATCAACATAGTTAGATGTTATCATCCTTCCAGCTTCTCTCCTAGGTTTCTCTGCCTTGAATTGTGCTCTGAACGTGGCTCCTTCCACCAGGTGGGCTTTCGTAGCTAGGTCTCGAAACGTTGAGAAGTTATGTCCAGATAGGCCAAATGAAATCATCGCATCATGGCCTGCTTGCACATCTTGACCTGCTCAGATTCGCTGGGTAGTTCTCGGCAATATGCTGCTATAGTCCCCCACCTGTTGATGAAATTCTCGACTAACTCCCTCTGCCTCTGACGAACCAAGGCTAAATCTGTCAGCGAGACTTCTCGCTCAGTAGAGAAGAATTTGGAGATGAATAGGTCCTACATCTGATCCCAGGACTTGACTGACCCTATAGGCAGTGACATGTACCACTGGAATGCCTTGCTTGTGGGCATCGAGCCGAACAATCTGAGACAGTACTGGGGAATTGTCGACAGGTTGCCCATCATTGTTATGAATTGAGCCATGTGTTCCTCCGGCGATCCTCTGCCATCGAATCTAGGGAAGTCCGGATGCTTGAAATTGTTAGGAAACAGGAGGTCGTCGACCTCGGGTAAGTACGGCACCCGATATACATATTTTCCTATCATCTCCTTTTCTCTTTCCTGACGCATCAGGTCCGCAACTGTCTCAAACAACTCTTCTCTTGTGGCTTGAGATGGCAATGGTGGTGCACGCCCGAACACAACGTTTCTCGGGCGAGCTTGTGGTTCGACGGCAGCTGGTTCTCCTGTTGCTCCCTGGCATTCCTCCACAGACTGTTGAGTAGGTATAGTTGGGCTTCTATTTGCCCCCTAGGAAATTAGAGCCAATAGTGCTTCTTTCATCTCTCTCATCTCTCTGGCCATGTCCTCTTGGACCTGGATAATCTCATCTATCTGTTCTTGGATTGGAGGCAGCTCTAGGTATCGCTCACTCACCTCTCCTTCAGCAACTTGCTGTTCGCTCGCCTCAAGTGTAAGGCTGCGATGTAGTAATAAAAACTCGGTAAGACCGAGGTCGATCCACAGGGAAATAGTGACAGCTCCCAAATCACTCCAGCAACTCAGTTTTTAAAAGAAATCAGATTTAATAGTGTTTACTTAAAACAGGAATTTAATGAAAAATCAGAGATAAAGTACTAAGGCTTTCAAGGATCCACTTGTAGCAATCCTATGTCAATTCAGTCAATCTAAGTAGAGAACACAACTAGATTTGAAGTCCTATCTCTCATCTAGTTGGAGAATAAAGCATTCACATACATTCCATCACATTCAAGTTGAACTTCCAAGTTCTAGTTCCATTCAATCAATACAAAACTCAAAACTATAGCCTGCGGAGTAACAGCCATGCCTCTGGACTATGGCCTGCTCAAGGATTACTATAATCCGAATTTAGATAAATAAACATGATAATCTCAGAGAATTAAAAGGAATCCATGTCCGGAGCACATAAACTCAGATAAAACATCTCAAACTACCATTATTTGGAACTAAACCATGCAAAAATCCAAACTTGAATGTAAAGTACTTGAATTAAACCGAAACCAACATAGAATTAACTACAAGCTTCACCTCTCAGCCTTAGCTGAGAGGTTTTAGCCGAGCATAGTCATGCTACAACTAAAAACTCTGAAATAAAGCATAAAAATAGAAAAACCCGAATAGGAGAGTTGCAGCTGCTCCACAATCGCCTTCACTCTCCAAACTCACGTTCCTTAGCTTCTCTGATACCCTAGGGAGAGCCCCTAGGTGGCCTTTTATAGCAACAAACCTCCCTTGCGTCGGATTCTGCGAAAGACTACGCATTGCGCAATGTTTTTCGGAGTCCTGAATTAGAAAGGAATCCTCTTACGCAGGGCCGACCGGTCGTGACCGGTCGGACTTATGTTTTACACATTCCAGGGGTTGCTGCCGACCGGTCAAGACCGGTCGGACAGACCTGTCCAACATATCCAGCGTGCCTACCCGACCGGTCATGACCGGTCGGGCTCGTTCCTGCGTTGTCCAGTGCATACAGCCGACCGGTCATGACCGGTCGGGCTCGTTCCTGCGTTGTCCAGTGCATACAGCCGACCGGTCATGACCGGTCGGGCTCTGCTGTCTAGCCTCCAGTGCTCACGGCCGGCCGGTCATGACCGGTCGGCCTGTTTTCCCCTTTTATCAGCAACTGTGGCTGACCGGTCAAGACCGGTCAGCCCTCTTCACATTGTTCTTCTTTCTGTCTTTTCTTCTCTTCTTTCCCTCTTTTTCTTCTCCTTGCTTTCTTCTATCTTCAATTCTCTTTCGTCCTTCATGCAAAAGCTCCAAAAGCTTTCTTTTCATCCCAATTGAATGAAATCCGCTCTCATCCCTTGTAATCACAAAACATGTGTTAGGTAGGCCTTTAAACCATGAAAATCATGCAAACCATGTAGTGTAATGGGCAATGCAATGTATAAATTGGAGGTTCAACACTTGCACCTGAAATTGCGGTTTTACCGCTTGTAGAGATACTCGGAGATATGTCTAAGGACCTAGAGGGGGTGATATGGACCTTTTTCAAATTCTTTTCGCCTACTTATGCAATTCAATAAAATAAGCTTTGTAAGCAAGAACACCTCGGCTTCCAAGCCTTGGTGGGTCCAATCAAAAGACTAGCAAGAGGATAAGCAATAAACAAACCTAGTCTAAGCATGCATAGGAAGTAAATGATACAACTAATCAAGCTCCTAACCTATGCATCTTGTGTAGACTTATGAGAGTGGATCAATGAGCTCAAGTCTACACAAGTAGTGAAGGTACATCTTGTGGATGCCTATAAAGTGCCTAGCATGCATTCCTATCAATGATTCATAATTAAGCAATTAAACAAACAATGCAAAGATAGAATGTGCTCAAGAACAATCACAAACACAAGGATGTATAGTGGTTCGACTACTTGTCTACTCCACTCCCGGTTCAAGTACTCAACCCCTTTGAGCACACCGGCATTCACTATCGGAGGTTTTAAATGAGGTTCACCTCTCAACCTTTACACGGAGGTTTTATCGGTTCACCTCTCAACCGTATCCGGAGTTTTAGACAAAGGCTAACTCTCAACCTTATCGCACGTTTACTCCCGTGTCGGAGGCTCCCCCTTGGAGACTTAGTTTAGGCCCGGCTGACGGGCCAAGGAACGGCTAACGTCCCTAAGGCGAGTTGACAAACAAACTCTAAAATGGACTCTCAAATAAGACAACCTACTTGTCGGATGAGCCCCTTGTTTAGCGCCGGATTGGGTTGCTTGATCTCCGCTCTCCCGTGCTTCAATCAGCTTCCCTTTGCTCCCTCGATCGTGCCGCCGTTGCGTCGCCAATGCCTCAGCCACATTCGATCAAACACCTTGCATGCGATGCCTTGAAATGCCCAAGGTGCTAGGAGGATAGGTTTAAGAGCTCTACAACTTAGTGGGAATGGGTTGCCTAGAGTCTCTTACCTACAACGATCTCATCTTCGAGTTTAGGACATGGATTTGCCAATCAAGACGCTTCCTAACTCTAGAGATCAAGAGGGGATGAAGGTCATCTTCTACATGAGCTTGGAATGCTCTAATCTTGTGTTAAAGCACAAGGAAGATGCCTTGCATAAGTCAAGGATTAAGCCTCAAATGATCTCCTTCAATGGTGGCTTTTCTCCCTAAAAAATCCCTCTTTTAAAAGCTCAAAACTGGAGCTCTATATATAGGGAAATAGAGCCCCAACGGTCAGAAAACGGCTATATGCCGACCTGTCCCGACCGGTCATGACCGGTCGGACCCCTCTGCTGGAGAACATTAGCTGCATAGGCCAAGAATATGGGCCGACCGGTCATGACCGGTCGGACCCCCTCACTGGACAGCCTAAAACATCAGGCCGACCGGTCATGACCGGTCGGCGCACCTTGCTGGATGAGAGAAAGCTCCAGGCCGACCGGTCATGACCGGTCGGCCATACCTGCTGGCCACCATGATTTGTAAACGGCCGACCGGTCATGACCGGTCGGCTGGCCATTGCATAAAGCAGTAAGGCTGCTGGCCGACCGGTCATGACCGGTCGGACCAGCCTGGTTCTCCCCACATACAAGCTGCACTCTACTTTCTTCAGCCTGTACATAAAGTCCTAGGAAAGGTTGATCAAATGGGACACCTAGGGCCTATCAATGATGCCTAAAGGGTTCTAAATATGGTCAAGGTCATCAAGGATACAAAGGGGATAGGTTTTGGTCGAGGTTAAGGCACCAAGGCATCTCATATACCTGAATCTTCTTCCTTGATGCGGCTGGATGTCATGAGTCTTTGGTCTTCGTCTTCTTTGGGCTCCACCGACACTAGACTCACTGACGTAAGTGATTGACAAACAAGGTGCACTAGTATGCCACGAAAAAGTGCACTAACAGCACCATCATTACTTGTGCTCACTACGGCCTCGTCTTGATCACGGTGGCTTCGGTAAGGGTTGTCTTCATCATCGCCTCAGCCGATTGTCGGACAGTGGATCTGTTTGATATCTTGGCTGACAATGCTGTCTTCGGTATCGCTAGGAAGTCAATAGCGGCGAAGTTGAACTCTGGCCTGGCTGGCATGGTGGTTCTGCTGGTGTCGTGGGCTTCACTACTGCAGACTGGCTTCCACTGTTTCTTTGTTTTGCCTTCCACTGTTATCCCTGTTTCAGCTGGAATAACCTTCTTGTTCTTGGTCTTCTTGACGGTCTTGCACTTCTGCACAATCTGTCATCCGGCTTCAGAGGTTGTCATAAGATGAGGGAAGTAGAATCCTCCGGACACCAAGAAGATCATTATAGACGCCATTTGTTTGGTTCTTTTCTGTCTTTTTGCTTCTCTCTCTCTCTCTCTCTCTCTCTCTCTCTCTCTCTCTCTATCTTTGCACAGTTATACACACATTAGAATATTTCGCGCACTTGGAAAGGAGAGGGGACGCGACCTTACCAATCGCGATACGGCTCGACAGTGGATAGACAGAAATATACAAGTACGAACTACATGCATGCTATCCGAAGCTTCGCAATTCTTTTGCCTTAAAGATGAAGGGAAGAACGTTCCCGTTGAGAGTCGCCAGTTTGGCGCCCGTGAAGGCGCCGAACATTTCTCCTTGCGGTACCCTTTCTCATCTACACATTAGTGTCTACAAATGATTTATCGCAGAATGTCTATTTACTCATAAATAACCAGAGATTCTGGTATTGAATCATCCCCAGTGGAGTCACCAGTTTGTTAGAACTAGAAAAAATCGTTGCTCGTTAGCAGTCTGTTTCCTGTGTTTTATTATTCTGGGGGAATTCTGAGTATAGAAACATTCATAAACAATCATAAGCAATCACAAAGTGTACACAAGAGAGATATCGCAAGTCGAATTTTATTCCAGAGATTCTAAGATCTTTTACATTCCAGGCTGTGATACTGGTCACGAGCCTTTAATTACATCAACGGTTGATCACCCTTGATTGGAAAGCAAAAGACTAATCCTCCAGGGATTATGGTCTTGAGTTCATGGTCATATAGACCTTTGTTTTCTTGTTATGGACTGAGCCACATTTCTTAGACAAGCCGGATGTCTGTCCCATTTTCTTTTGGATTGTCTGGGTAGAGAGACTGTCAGGATTCGAGTGGTGCAACTCTGGGCCCGCGCATGTTACTGTGAACAGGTGACTTCTGGAATACACGAACCTCGAATGTTGATCGGCATAACCCAAGGCCCGCGCCCGTATTTTTATGACGGGTGACCTTAGGAGAGCACTTCGCAACGTTCCTGAACGAGGTTTTTAATCGAGTGGTGCAACTCTGGGCCCGCGCCTATTACTGTGAACAGGTAACCGCTAGAATACACGAACATCGAAATGTTGGTCGGCATAACCTAAAGCCCGCACCCGTTACTGTGAACGGGTGACCTTAGGAAAGCAATTCGCAACTGCCTCATCAGCTCAACCGACGGATCCGTTGTCGATGGGTAGGGCATCGACTGTCTTTTTCATAATGGCAATCCATAGCAGGATGTTTCAAGCTTAGTTAGAACTCTTTGTTTGTGGTTTCTCGTGGTAACCATAATCCCTTATGTTTAGCCTCGGACCTTTATCCGGGATGAATGGAGCTTTGTACAATAAAGTAAATGTGCTTCTTCTGGAGTCGGGTGACTCATCTTCAAGAACACTCTTTCTTCTGAGTATTTTCAATGATCTATTTGAGATCAAATAGGCTATATCGAGCCAAGATCCTTTGAGGATTCAAAATTCAATAGGCTGGATCGGCTGTTTCGATGCCCACAAATGGCTAAGTATCGGGTCTGATGGGTTCCCACATATGCCAATTTCTGATGAATAATGGGGATTGGTGCCCCATAAATGCTTAACTCGGCTGTTGGATAGCTGAGCGCTTCAGCTTTGCCTCGGTGTCTTTGAGATCGCGGTTGATTTCATTTGGCATCAGTTGATTTTCGCGCCAACAAGGCACTTCCCAAGGCTGAAAATGACTAAGTAGTGGACCTGTCTATGGTCTAATCAGGGTATTCGATGAATATTATTGATAACCATCTTTAAATAGGGGTGGATTATGTCCATGAGGATTGCGGTGCGATCGCGTTTCGATTCGCTTGGCGTTTATCGATTTTCGAGCCAACAGGGCACTTCCCAAGGCTGAAAACGACTAAGTAGTGGACCTGTTTGCGGTCTGATCAGGGAAATTGGTGAATATCATCGATGACCATCTTCGAACAGGGGCGGGTTATGTCCACGAGGATCGCCGTGCGATCGCGTTTCGATTCGCTTGGCGTTAGTCGACTTCTAGGCCAACAGGGCACTTCCCAAGGTTGAAAACGACTAAGTTGTGGACTTGTCTACGGTTTGATCAGGGAAATCAGTGAATATCATCGATGACCATCTTTGAACAGGGGTGGATTATGTCCACGAGGATCACGATGCGATCGCGTTTCAATTCGCTTAGCATAAGTCAATTTTCGAGCCGACAGGGCACTTCCCAGGGCTGAAAATGGCTAAGTAGCGGGCCTGTCGACCGCTGAATTAGGGTATTTGAGAGTACTGAGATTGGATAACCTTGTCGTAGTGCATGATTATGGTGTATCATGTTATGTAGAAGAAAAGTTTTCCTCTCGGGCTCGGTCCAATTCCGCCCAATTCTTCTCGATTTCAGCCATTTTCGGCTCTTTCGGAGGGATTTTCGGAGCTACCAAATTGGCTAAGTGTTGGTTGTTTTGGACCAAAACACTGATTTGGGTCATTTATCATCGACCGTTGGAGAATCTGATCCGAGGGATGGATAGATGTCATCGAGATGCATCTAGGAGAGGCGATTTGATCGAAAACCGATTCCGATCGAAGGCGGGCCACACAGATGAAGGTCCACCCCTCCAACTAGCGTCCAAGCGCATAGAGGGGGTGGTACAGGTGCATGTGGCATTGCAACAGCTGGTGAGCGCATGTGGTGGGGAGTTGGGCGCATGTGCCCATCTCCCGGGCACATGTGCCCTTTTTTCATGAAAAATGGAGGAAGGGGAAGCAATCCCGGCGCATGTCATACTGCACATGCGCCTAGCCCCAAATAGTGGGCACATGTCCCTCCAGCACTTGGTGATTTTTAGGTTTTTCCAGCGAGAAAAAGCCAGCACATGTGGTGGAAAAGCCGGCGCATGTGCCCAGCACTTAGAAAAATTTCAGAATTTTCTCTGAACTTGGGATTCCGGCGAGGAAATCCCTTTCCGGCGAGGGATTCTGGCGAGGGAATCCACTCCAGCCAAGGCATCCGGCGAGGGGTAATGGAGCGGGCGCATATACCTCTTTCGTCGTCCTGAGGTCAGAAGAAGATGATTCCCTCCTCATGAATGAGTGAACTTGCTATTTATAGGGAGGTAATCGGGTTCGGGTCTGGCCCAGCGGGTATTTCCCGGTGCATGTGCTGGGAAGCCGATGCATGTGGCACAAAAAAGCTGGGCGCATGTGGCATGAAAAGGCTAGGCGGATGTCCGAGCGTAGGGTTCGAGTGCATGTCCTTTTCCAGCGCATGTTCCGGTGCTTTCTGGAAAAGTGTTCGAATCGGTTCCTTTCATACATAGGGTGTGGGCGCATGTGGTGGAAAGCCAGGCACATGTCGTTTCCGGCGCATTTCCCACTACTTAGCCAAATTTCAAGATTTCAGCACTTAGAAAATTTCAGGATTTCAGGCTTTGACGGGAGATCTCCAAAGGACAGCTACCTTTTCTAGACATGCACTCACTGTCGCCAAGCCACTTCTAGGCTAGGATTGACCTCCTGAATAAACGGGGTAGGGTGTGGAAGTCCAGATGTTGCAAATTTTGGTACTTCCTTTCTAATCTGGAGCCTTAAGGTCAGCTTGTCGTATAGGAACATTGTTCCGGGGAGATCGCGCATAGAAATACGCATCGTAATGACTTCAAATTTCCTATTCAAGGATTTTGGGGCGTTCAGAATCATTTGGTGATGGTGCAGATGTCCGGTTCCACTCTGAAATGGTAGCTGTAGGCTTATGGACCCTTTTCGGTGAGCTCCGAGTAGGGATGAAACGCATTCCGAGGTGCACAGGTAAAGATACGCACCGTATGACTTTGAAACTTGCAGGTTAAGGCTTTTAGGATGTTTCGGACCATTTGGCGGTGATCCGCATGTCCAGTTATGCTCTAAAATGCTGTTTTCAAATTTTGGTCTCTATCAAGTGATTAGGGTTGCACTGGCGTTTTCTGGGCTTTTCCGGTTTCAAAACTGATTCAAATCATTGTTAATGGATCACGGGATGTTGTTTTACAATGGGTGGAAATTTGAGCCCCAACAATGTTAAAACTATTTAATTGTGGAAATTGGTGTTCACTCTAAGGGAAATGTGAAAATAGTACATTACATGTGTATTTGTGTTGAATGGGGTATGTGAATTGCATTTCGAGAAAGTAATATGGTATTTGAATGGAAGGGAGGTGGCATTTGTATGCAAGTTAGCATGACATTTTTGTGGAATTAATGAGGCATTTATGTGAATATAGGGTGGCATTTGGGTGCAAGTAGTGTGGTATTTGTGTGGGACAAATGTGGCACTTGTGTGATATTTGTATGAAAGTAGCGTGGCATTTGTGTAGAATTAATATGGCATGTGTGTGAATGTAGTGTGACATTGTGTGAAGGTAATGTGGCTTGATGTGGGGTTTGGATTGTTATATGTAGAAATTTATTTGATTGATGTGGATTGCCACATCATTGATTTAATGGATTGCATGAGAACTATTGCTATATGGTTGTGGATATATACTTTGGAATCATACTTTGAACTAGTGACCCCATATGATTTGGAAACTATACTAATTTGATTGAGGAATTACTATCTTTGTGATATTTGTGCCAAAGTCGCTTGTGGGATTTTATCCGTTGTATGTCACTTATGATTTTCAGTCAAGTCACTATTGTACATCACTTTGTGATTTTCGGATTTTGATACAGTTGTACGTCACTTTGCGATTTTCGAGCCATTTTATAGAACTAATTGGAGGATACTCGTTGTACATCAATTTGTGATTTTTGAACCATTTTATATAACTCACCAGGTGATTCCATTGCACGTCACTTATAATTTCTGGGTCATGATGCCATTGTATGCCACTTTGTGATTTTTAGGTCATGATGTCGTTGTATGCCATTTTGTGATTTTCGGATCATCATATGTGTTATAGCCAAAACAGCGGAGATGTCTGCTGGAGGTTTTCCTGTTGTTCCGATCTCGCGAGCACCTTTATCCGACTATCGAAAACGTCTGTTCTACGACTCGCATATTCGGAAGATACTCCGATCTCGCGAGCACCTTTATTCGACTATCGAGAACGTCTGTTCGCAGCTCACATATTAGGAAAAACGATGCTCGACTACCAAAGCTTCGAGAAGTTGTGATCGATAGTCAAATACTGAAAGGCGAGAGAAGTTGTGGTTTTCCTGCGAGCAGACCTTCTCACAAGTCGTTGAAAGGTGTTACATCTGAATGAGCGAGCACTTGGACTCGTGACCATCTTCCTACAAGCGAACAGCTTTTTCTGTGGTGACATCCCTTAGCCCTCAGTACCAGCAGCCCGTATAGGCCGATTTTGGGCTTATCTTCTTCAATGGTTCCGAGTCTCAAGGGATCGCTATCAAGAAACGAAACTGTCGGATGAGTCATTGGATTAGATCTCCCCTCTATCTGAGGATAAGAATCTTATCCCACGAAATCAGCGGGATCTCGATATCTTACGTAACAGATTTGATCATTTCAGATCTATATAAGGAGATGACTCCATTAAGATACAGGTACACAATATTCAATCTCTAGCCTCGGCTGCTTGGCTATTCTCCTTCTTACCTTATCTGACTTAAGCATCGGAGGGCTAACGGCTAGACGCCGGCCACCCTTAATTGCTTTCTGTCTTCTTTCAGGTCCGGCGGAGGAAGTCTCTATTGGAGAGAAGGTGAACGTCCGGAGGATCCTGTTACAAAATCTGACGTTAACAGTTTGGCACCGTCTGTGGCAACGACTTGATCGTCAAAGTCAGTCATTCTAACCACTGATCAAAATCCTTCTGATATGCCTCCTAAAAAGGCTGTTCATCCTTCGACTTCAAGGTAGGCACCACCTCCGCCCGATGAGACGGAATCCGTACCTGTCCCTCTACCCACTTCGACGAATATCCCTCAAGGAGCCCCAAATATGCCATCAGCAAACCCAGTATTGGAGGCCTCCGAAAATCAAGACGACGTTCTGCGTTTCCTCGGAAATACTCTTCTAACTCTAAATGCCGGAGTTCAGGCCCTGTCAAATCGGCTTGATCAACATTTTCCCGAACCGCAGAGACAACCCTCCGAGGGGTTACCAACGCAACCCATTCCGGTGGCTTCCAGACATTCTGTGGACGAACCATGGGTTCAACCAAATCATCCTCCGCCAAACCGAACACCACTCGGCAACCACCCCCCTGTGCTGCCTCCACATTCCATACATTCTAGTGCGTCTCGCCAACCTCAACCTCAGGACTCCACCGTTGAAACATCAGGCTATACCTTACCATGGGAAGGAGATCTCAAAAGAATCCATGATCATTTTGACATTATAGAGCAGCGATACCAGGCAAATCGACCATCTGCCGTCATGGCAATGATACATCAATCCGAGTCCCCCTTCACCAGCGAGGTTATGGAGGCACCGTTACCTAGAAAATATCGAACGCCTGTTATCACCTCGTACACAGGTATTGGCGACCCCCTTGAACACCTGGAAACATATAGGTCTCTTATAGAGTTGGAGGGACATGGCTCAGAAATCATGTGTAGATGTTCGCTTCCCCAAGTGTAGGTTTGCGATGTAGTAATAATCTCGGTAAGACCGAGGTCGATCCACAAGGAAGGAAGTAAACAATGCAAATTATCCTAATAACTAGAATCTAAAAAGGTTTGTAAAATTGGTTTTGAACATAAAATAGAAAATCTAATAATGGAAAGATAACTAGAGCATCAAGGATCCACTTATAGCTCTCCTTAGATGTATAATTCGCTATGGTTTCTCACTTTCTCAACTAGAATCGATATTAAGATCTATCTAGTCGGATGATAGAGCAGTTAAACCAAACAATCTGTCATATGTAAGTTCAATGCATAGGATTCACTCAATGTAGGCTGAACTGAGCATGCTCAATTGCATAGGTCATTCCCCATTCCAAAAGGTTCAGTTCACAATCATAACCATCCTCAAGTCCTGTCACAAGACAAGGCTAGATCATGATTTGAACTTGATTCAAATCACATGCACAATCCATACATATTACAAAAATTCAGAAAAGTAGAACTTTGGTAGGAAGTCCCCACATGAAGATCATAGTACTAGAGCGCACTCCAATTCCTCGGATCATACAGGTCTAGACTGATGCAAACCAATTAAGAATTTAAGTAATTCTCCCAAACATCCATGAGTCATCATAAGACTAAGAAAAACTACTTAAAGCTTGTATAAACTTCAAACCATAGTTCATAATCATGAATACCAATCTTAAAACCAATAAAACGAATTAAACAATCTAAGAAAACTATAAGGTTCACCTCTTAGCTCTAGCTAAGAGATTAGCTAATGAAAAGCATATTAAAAATAAAACTAGAACTAAGAAAAGGAAGAAAAACTAGCTGGAGGAGGCTAGGAAGCCTCCTATGACTTGAACTCCTTGCTCCGCAAGTCCTTGGTTGCCCTGGAATAGAAGAGAGCAACTCCTTTTATAGTGCAGCAATAGTACAGCAACATAGCAGAATTTGTTTCGCTTGGTACGGCTTAACCAATGGTTGGATTTCCTTTAAAATTGATTTATAGCTTCCTTGTAATGTGATCTTCCTCATAGATGATTTAGATTTCCAAGATTATCCTCTGAATGGGCCCACCAATCACATCACTGACCGCCTCTCAAAATCACGCACTTCGGGTACCTTCAGAACCAGTCATCTTGCTTTCAGCACTCCGGAGTGTACAGATGTCGGATTGATCCCAAATTTGGAACATTAGTAGAAAACTTCCTCCTCTACATGATAGACGGATTAGATTGTCCAAAATGATCCCATAATGTGGTCCGAAAATTAGAACAATTAGGGCTTTCATAAACTCTGCGCAATTGGAGCTTTCTGGATGGTCCATCTTTCTTCAACCGGTAAGATCAAACCACACATCCTTTTGATCTGAAACTTTGTGGTTATTCATATATGGATGTGGTCTAAAATATGGTCAAAGTAGATTCTTCATACCATCAATGATGGGCCACCTGGACCGGCCCAGAGTGGAACAGCGAAATCTGGAACTTTCTGGACAGTTCATATTGTTTTGGCCACCACGATCAATCCGTAGCTCCGATCGACACGAAACCACTTGGGTTAGTTCGGCGTCGCGCTCCTCTTCGAGATGGATGTGTTGGATTTCCAAATATCATTAATATGAGCTCAAAAATCTGGTCCGAAAAATCAGAAACGGGAGTGGCCTGCTGTCTGCAATTTGGAAACTGAAATTTGCATGGCCGACCGGTCAAGACCTGTCGGACAGGGCTGGCCGACCGGTCAAGACCGGTCGGACAAGGCTGGCCTTACTCCAGCAGCATGTGAAAGGAAGAGTAGTGTTGGCCGACCGGTCAAGACCGATCGGGGCCCATTTTCTGCATTATTTCTTCTTTCTTTTCTTTCCTTCTTTCTTCCTCATTCCCCTCTCTTTCTTCATCATTCTTTGGTCCACCTTGGGCCTTCATCAAAGACTCCTAAATGTACCCTTTTGGTCACCAATTGAGCCAAGCCACTCCCATTCCTACAATCGCAAAACATGTATTTGATTAGTCTTTAAATCATGAAAATCTTGCATAATGAGTGATGAATTGGGTTTAGAATATGCACAATTAAGAGCTCAACAGTAGGGCTTTTTCCCTAACATTGAAGGAAGCAGCTTGTACGTGGTTCCGGGGACTAAAACCTCGTTCCATCAGCTCCTTTTCACAGTTATCGGAGTTATTCCTTTCTCAATTCATGGGAAGCATTCGCATTAAGAAGCCAGCCTCCCATCTAATGGATCTGAAACAGCAGCATGGGGAGACAATAAAGGAGTTCACAGTACGGTTCACTACCGAAGCCGTCCAAACTGAGGGTTATACTGAAGAAAAAGGTCTCACAGCCCTCATAGCCGGAATAACGAGCGAGAAATTCAGGTTTGCCTTAGATAAGAGCCCTCCGAAAACTATGGCAGAATTCCAAGCCAAAGCTCAGAAATATATCAATGCAGAAGAAGTCGCATTGACACGCCATAGAGTACAGGGTAAGAAATGCAAGTCAGAAGGAGCCTCTTCTACAGATAAAAAATATCGTCGTGATCAACGCGACCGTTCTCCCAAGAAGCCTTATTCTGGTAAATATCATAACTACACTCCTCTCAATCGGTCTCATGAAAAGGTTTTAATGGAGATTAAACACAAACCATATGTAAAGTGGCCTACAAAGATCAAATCTGATCCCGAGAAGAGAGACAAGAGCAAGTTCTTTTACTTCCACAAAGATCACGGGCATAGAACCCAGGACTGCATCTCTCTACGAGATCATATTGAAGCCCTTATTCGAAAGGGCCATCTCCAGGATTATGTCGCTCGTAAAAATCGATCACCAGAAAGGGCGAAAGCCTCACCAGGCCAAAAGGAACCGTCTCATCATCATACTGCCCAAGAGGACGCTGAGCCTACTGGAGAAATCCGCACCATCGTTGGAGGACCAGCTTGCGGGGGCGACTCTCAAGCTTCAAGGAAAGCGTACGCTCGGAAGGCGTCTAAAGAACCTCAGCATATTTATTGGCTGGAACAGGCACCCAGTGCGTCAAAGGCCAGCCATCCTCCAATTTCCTTCTCCCTCGAAGATGCAGCGGGAATTCACTTCCCTCACGAGGACTCCATCGTAGTCACATTAAAGGTATCAAATTATCTGACTCATCGAATTATGGTGGATACAGGTAGCTCAGCCGATATTCTGTATCTGGAGGCTTTCAACAAAATGGCACTTGCCAGAAGCCTACTCAAGCCAGTTTCAACCCCTCTCATCGGCTTCGGAGGTGAGGTGGTAATACCTGAAGGAAGCATTGATCTCCCAGTTACTTTTGGAGAAAGTCCAGCGACGACTACCGTCTTCATAAACTTCCTCGTGGTGGATTGAAAATCAGCATATAACGCCATTTTGGGGCGGCCATCGCTTAATAAGGTTGGGGCATCCTTACACCCTTCCTATTTGTGTGTCAAGTTCCCTACCCCAAATGGTGTTGGGGTTGTGCGAGGAAATCAAAAGGAGGCTCGGTCTTGTTACGAGATAGCCCTACAAGACCGAAAGAAAGTCCCAGCAGCACCTGTCATGACGATAGCACAAGATTCACCTAACTCCTCGACTGACAACTCCCTAGACCCGAGAGAGAGCGCCCTTCAATCAGGAACTCCTGGGGAAGATACAGTGGCGGTTCACTTAGCTAAAGATGACTCGTCCAGAGTTATCCGCATGAGTTCCTCTTTGAAGGGAGCCGTCCGGGATGAGCTGATCCGCCTCCTCACCGAATATCAAGACGTGTTCGCTTGGTCTCACAAAGATATGCCAGGCATCGACCCCAACATTATCGCACATCGGTTGAATATTGATCCAAAGCATAAACTCGTACACCAGCGTCGACGTGCCTTCACTGTAGAAAGGCCAATGGCAATCGAAGCTGAAGTCGAAAAGCTGCTTACGGTCAATTTCATAAAAGAAGTTGACTACCCGGAGTGGGTCGCGAATGTAGTTCTCGTCCGGAAAGCTAATGGCAAATGGAGAATGTGCATCGACTATTCAGATTTGAACAAAGCATGCCCCAAAGATAGTTTTCCGACGCCGCGGATAGACTAGCTGGTCTATTCAACAGCTGGGCATGCCCTGCTTAGCTTTAAGGATGCTTATTCTGGTTACAACCAGATCATGATGCATCCACCTGATAGCCAACATACCGCCTTCATCACAGACCGGGGATTATATTGCTACCAAGTTATGCCGTTCGGTCTTAAAAATGCAGGGGCCACCTATCAACGTCTCGTCAACAAAATATTCGCTGCTCAAATCGGCAGGAATATGGAAGTTTACGTTGACGACATGCTCGTGAAAAGCATCGTAGAAGATGATCATCTTTCTGATATTCGAGAAGCCTTCGACCTTATGAGGAGATATCAAATGAAACTGAACCCAGAAAAATGTGAGTTCGGAGTGTCTGCAAGAAAATTTCTTGGGTTCATGGTCGGCCAGCGTGGAATTGAGGCAAATCCTGAAAAAATAAAAGCATT
Organism: Liriodendron chinense; assembly: GCA_003013855.2. Classification (NCBI taxonomy): domain Eukaryota; kingdom Viridiplantae; phylum Streptophyta; class Magnoliopsida; order Magnoliales; family Magnoliaceae; genus Liriodendron; species Liriodendron chinense. Next base: position 800,440 of record ML058437.1, on the reverse strand, counting down.
GGTAGAGATGAAATCCCCCACCACTCTTAAGGACGTCCAGCGTCTGGCTGGTCGCATCGCATCGTTGAATAGATTCATCTCACGAGCATTTGACAAATGCTTACCCTTCTTCAAGCTCCTCCGTGCTACAGCAAAATCTAATTGGGAGTGGACATCACAATGCGAAGAAGCTTTTCAACAATTGGAGTAGTATATGAGCACGCCCCCTGTTTTATCTAAACCTGTAGCGCACGAGCAACTCATCCTTTATTTATCTGTGTCTTCCACGGCCGTTAGCGCCGCTTTAATACGAGAAGACTCCGAGATGCAAAGGCCCGTTTATTATATCAGTCGGGCAATGGTAGATGTTGAAACCCGTTATTCTGATATGGAGAAACTGGCCCTGGCCTTGGTCACGGCAGCACGAAAACTGCGACCATATTTTCAAGCCCACGCTATTCTCGTACCAACGAATCATCCGTTACGACAAGTCCTTAAAAAACCTGAGACTTCCGGACGATTAACTAAATGGGCGGTCGAGCTCAGCGAGCACGATATCTCGTACTGCCCCAGGCCCGCTGTCAAGGGCCAGGCCGTGGCTGACTTTATCGCCGAATTCACGTACTCCTCTTCCGATGACAATTCCACGACCAGCGACTAGCCTTCCTGGTCCCTCTTCGTGGACGGGTCGTCACGGGCCACCAGTAGCGGAGCAGGCCTAATCCTAGTCGCCCCAGACGGATCGCATTTCCAATACGCTTTACGTTTTGATACTCACATCTCAAATAATGAAGCAGAATATGAGGCCTTGATCGTTGGCCTCGAACTAGCAATTGTCCTTTCAATCTAAAATCTGTTAATTCACAGCGACTCCCAGCTCATTGTCAACCAAGTTCTCGGTGAATTCGAGGCCAAAGAAGAAAGGATGGCCTTATACAAATCTCGTGTCCTCATCCTGCTCGCAAAACCGAAGACTTATGAAATAATTCATATTCCTCGTGAGAAGAACTAACTCGCAGATTCCCTGGCAAAGCTCGCCTCTGCACCAGAACTGAGTTATCACATTCAATCCCCATCGAGCATCTTCAGAACCCGAGTATCGACCAAGCAACTCTTGAGCAAGTAATATCGGTACAATCATCTCCATGTTGGATGGACCCCATTATCCTTTATCTCAGAGACGGATACCTTCCAGACAACAAGAAAGTTGCAAGACAAATTCGTCATCGAGCCGCCAGGTATACCTTATAAGACGGAATATTGTTACGCAAAAGTTTTTCCTTGCCTTATTTAAAGTGTCTTCATCCAGAAGAAGCACTTCGTGTTCTAGATGAAATATACCAAGGGGCATGTGGTAACCACCCCAGGGGGCGATCCCTAGCATATAAGGCGATGAGGCAAGGATATTATTGGCCCACTATGAAAGCAGATGCAATTGCATTCTCTAAAAAATGTGACAAGTGCCAGCGATATTCTCCTATACCTTACGTACCATCCGAGCGAATGACTCCAGTAGATAGTCCTTGGCCTTTCGCGCAATGGGGGGTCGATATCATCGGGCCCTTCCCTACTGAAAAGGACAAAATAGATTCGCAATAGTGGGGGTCGATTACTTCACCAAATGGGCCGAAGCAGAACCATTAGCCAAGATTACTGAGAAACAAACTACTAAGTTCATATGGAGAAATATCATATGCCGTTTCGGACTCTCTCACACTATAATTACCGACAGCGGAACGCAGTTCGACAACGCAGCCTTTGATGAATTTTGTGAAAAATGGAAGATACGTAACCTCTGCACCTCTCCATATCATCTCCAGGCAAATGGGCAAGTTGAGGCAGTGAATAAAATCATCAAGCACCACTTAAAGACCAAGCTAGGTGAATGTAAAGGTATGTGGCCGGAACTTCTGCCAAAAGTACTATGGGCATATAGAACCACGGCTCGTACATCAACAGGCGAAACCCCTTTCTCCTTAGCATTTGGTGTCGACGCAGTAGTACCAGTGGAAATTCAAGTGCCCTCGTATCGGATCGAGCAGTATGACCCCGCGGGTAATCAGGAAGATCTTCGACTTCATCTCGATCTCTTGGAAGAACGAAGAAATACCTCCCAAGTACGAGTGGCCGCATATCAACAACGTATTGCTTACTATCGAAATGCTAAGGTTCGGCGTAGATCCTTCCAGCTCGGAGATTTGGTCCTGAAGTAAAAACTCGGAGTTCCCGCTCGTTCGCTGGATCCAAATTGGGAAGGCCCGTATCGGGTTATTAAGATTGTGCGACCCGGTACTTATTACCTCGAAGACATGCAGGGAAAACCCGTACGTCGCCCTTGGCACGTGGAGCATTTGCTGCAATACTTCCCCTAGATTCGATGTAGTTCACAATGACATTTTATGAATAAAAAGTTAAAGATATCTTTTGGTCGCTACTCCATTTACTTGGACTTGAACAGCCCTGAAGAGAATACATACAATCTCTTGGCCAATTGCCTACCTTTGGTAGGGATAAATTCACCTTGGATGGTTGCATTTCCATTTTATGGATAAAAAATAACGCTAAAGGAGAGCACGTGTGTACTCTCGACCATTCTTCTACCCTTGGTAAATTCGGAGGCTCAATCGATAGATCAGTCTATCTCTACGAGGGAATGGTCAGTACGACCCCCCGGATTGAGCACAACTCATTTCTCAATCGATAGATCAGTCTATCTCCACGAAGGCAGGGTCACTATGACCCCCCGGGTTGAGCATAACTCATTGAAACGAGAAGGCATTCATTGCGTGAAGGGAAAAAGAGAAGGTAAACAAGAAGAACGAGAACATTTCCAAAAATATCTTTTCATTAATATGTCAATTGTTTACAAATGTCTGCTCGCGAGTACAGGAGAAAGAAAAACAAAAAAGAACATCAATCTCTCGGGGGAGGAGCCGTGCTCTCGACTTCAGGGCCCATTTCTGGAGCCCCTCCAGCCTGCGTGGCTTCGGTCACCTCATTCTCAGCAGCAGCTTGCTCCTCTGCAGCTATGATGGTCGCGACTCGTCCGAATTCCCCCATATCAAAAGATGGGGACATTCGTTGCACTACTCTTAGCCCAAAGTCGCGACCAGCATCATATGACTCATATCTTTCATCGTCATATAGCTGCAAGTTCCGGAACTCAGAAATTGCCCGAGGCCCTTCCTCCGAGAGCATTTTTACCAAGGCGACTCTCTCCTCGTCCCAATGGATCGAGTCATCCTTGAGCTGTGCGAGATTGGAGCGCTCCTTCTCCAAATTTCGCTGACTTCTTTAAGCTGCAACTTGGCCTCCGCGAGCCGCTCCTCCAGCGAGATCTTGTCTTGACGAAAGATCTCCCTCTCTCTCTCCGCTTTCTCCTTCAACTCCGCGAGCTTCGCGAAGTTAGAATCCAAAGCCTGATACCTATCGGTCAGGACTTGGACTTTCTCGATGAGGATCTTCTTCTCCTCATCTCTCTTAGAGATCACCGCCTCACGGGACTTAAGGAGCTGATCCCTTCCTTGGACTGCCTTCTCCAAGGCGATCCTCTTTCCTTCTGCCTCATCGATCACGCGACGAGCGGCGACGATATCACGCTTCGTCCGCAAGATGAGATCTAAGCCCTGCAAAATGGAAAAGAAAACGTGAGAAAAATACTTGAGAGCCCAAAAATAAGGAAGTTAAATAAAATCTCCGAGGTCTTACCTGAACCATCCTTACCCCCGCCTCAAGGAAGAGGTTCTCAGGGCTTGGCTCGGGAAGAGAGCCAAAAGTTTGGGGGGAAATGTTGTCGAACAAAAATTTACAAATTGGATGGAGGTGGCGAGGAATAAAGAATGTTCCACCTCCAGACGGCTGGGCGACGACCAACCCAGTCGTGCTCGCGACAGGTGGGGCCACCGACTCGCGAGCAGGTCCAGGCTCGCCAGCAGGGGTCAGCTCGCAAGCAGGAACCGACTCGCAAGGTTCTATTTGCTCGCGAGCCTCATCAGCTGGGGGGCAGCTGGACCCTGCCCCATCAGGGGAGTTGTTAGTAATGTTAATCACTGGCGGTCCAGGTGCGACCACCAGTGAGGGGATGTTGAGCACTGCTGGTGCCCCCACCGTGCTCTCGAGAAGAGCAGGTTGGTCGCCACCCTTGCGTGCAGATGGTTGAGAAGGCCCGGCAGACTTCTTCTGCCTTTTCAAGTTTGTGCCCTTTAGTCGAGGCAACAAACCCCTCTTTTCTCCAGCCTTTGTCATCGTGACTTCTTCGCCGAATATCAATCCCGCTGCCGCGAGTCGCGAGCAGGACAAGCAGGCTTCGATGTGCCTATCACTAACAAGCACCTTGTATACTTTTACTATCTTCTCGTTAATCCCTCCCTTCAAGTTTGGCTTGTTCAGGGCCGGGATACCTGCAAGCCCAAGTAGCGGTCAAAATATATATAAACCCTAGAATTTTAACTGGAGAAACAGCACAATGTGCGACTGTGTCTACCTTCATAGAAAAAATGGGTCACTCCTGGACCCCTGGAGGAGGCAGACTCCCAGTTCCCGGAAGCATAGAACCACCGTTTCCTCCAGCCGGAATAGTTCAAGGAGGGCTTCCCCAGCACGAAGTTATCCCGGTGCCAGTAACATAGGTAGTACCAGCCTTCGCTGGAGGGCGCCTTCTTCAAGCGAAACATACGGAGGAACTCCTCAGCTGTGAGCTCCCCGTTGCCGGCTTGAGCCCAGAGGACGAAGGAGCTCAAAACCACCCTCCATCCGTTCACAATAAGTTGCCCGGGGGCAATCTTATAGCATCGAAGAACATCCCGAACGAAAGGATGGAGAGGAAGGCGTACCCCCAGGATGAGCTGGTACTCGTAGAAAGTCACACACCCTTGGGGGGGGGGGGGAGAATCTGGTGTCTCTCCATCTCCGGGCAACTGGAGAATGATAGAGTCAGGGATCAGATACCTCTCCCGTAACTCAACCAGCCGGTCCTCCGATAAAATAGAAGGATATCCGGCTGCCGTGTATCTGCCTGCCGGAACCCTCGCATTACTAGAAGCAGAGGATTCCGGTGTAGCATCTCCCAGTGGGACGGTGGTCTCGTCAGAGTCCTCAGCCATAAGATGGTTAAAAAAAAGAAAAGAAAAGGAATATACCCAGAAGGAAGAAAGGAAGGAAAAGGAACACCAGAGGAAGGAGTATGAGAGGAAGATGACGGGAAAATTCTTTCGTTCGAAAAACTTCTGTAGAAAACCAGAGATATGGCGGACCCCGTATATTTATAGGCAATCATTCCGCCGCATATGATGATACGTGGCAGCCTTCCGTTCGGTGCGGCAGTCGAGCAGGCACGCCCATTAACTCCTCAGACACGTGGCGAGCGTCTCTTCATTCCCTATCTGCGGAAAGGCTACGGAAAGCTGGCAATCATTAATTCCAGCCCAATCATGTACGGTTTCGTCTCGATAAAGATAACGGGCGGTTACGTATGACAGTGAATAAGTCCTTCCCTTAGAATTCTTGACGGTAAGGACTTGGGGGGCATCTGTTATAGCCAAAACAGCGGAGATGTCTGCTGGAGGTTTCCTGCTGTTCCGATCTTGCGAGCACCTTTATTCGACTATCGAGAACGTCTGTTCGTAACTCGCATATTCGGAAGATACTCCGATCTCGCGAGCACCTTTATTCGACTATCGAGAACGTCTGTTCGCAGCTCGTATATTAGGAAAAATGATGCTCGACTACCAAAGCTTCGAGAAGTTGTGATCGATAGTCAAATACTGGAAGGCGAGAGAAGTTATGTTTTTCCTGCGAGCAGACCTTCTCACAAGTCGTTGAAAGGTGTTACATCTGAATGAGCGAGCACTTGGACTCGTGACCATCTTCCTACATACGAACAGCTTTTTCTGTGGTGACATCCCTTAGCCCTCAGTACCAGCAGCCCGTATAGGCCGATTTTGGGCTTATATTCTTCAATGGTTCCGAGTCTCAAGGGATCGCTATCAAGGAACGAAACTGTCGGATGAGTCATTGGATTAGATCTCCCCTCTATCTGAGGATAAGAATCTTATCCCACGAAATCAGCGGGATCTCGATATCTTACGTAACAGATTTGATCATTTCAGATCTATATAAGGAGATGACTCCATTAAGATACAGGTACACAATATTCAATCTCTAGCCTCGGCTGCTTGGCTATTCTCCTTCTTGCCTTATCTGACTTAAGCATCGGAGGGCTAACGGCTGGACGCCGGCCACCCTTAATTGCTTTCTGTCTTCTTTCAGGTCCGGCGGAGGAAGTCTCTATTGGAGAGAAGGTGAACGTCCGAAGGATCCTGTTACAAAATCTGACGTTAACAATATGGTCATTTCTTTCGCATTTGTGGGTTTTACCCAAAGTTTCTAGTTGGGCATTCATATCGTCATGAAATGTATCAAATTGCATCTATGAAATATATATTACGTTGTTTGCCTTCTATTTGAAGGCTATACTTGACTATAATGATGACCATATAATCTTGAAGGGTATTAATCACTAAGATGGCCACTCATCCTTCGAATTCCAAAAGCAAACAGTTGATGCATGCATATGTAGTTTAATGTGGCGGTGTACTTGAGGATGTACCTGTGGATGCTCATGAGGACCTAGGGTGAAAGAGCTTGTATAAACCAGTACATCATAGATTTCCTTTTCAATATTTTGATGATTTGAGAGTATTTGGGTTGTATAAGTCCCATGGGGAAATCTTTCCAATTGTGTGTAATGATGGATTGAAATGTAACTCAATGAGTGGTTTACTTTACCTATATTTGATGCCTATTATGAGAGTGACAATGTGATTAAGTGGAATGTAAGAAGTGCACTCATATGTGCTTTTCATTAAGACTCGGAATAACCGCGCTTGAGTACCAAACTCGGGCTACAAAATCCAAGGCATTATAGTATTGCATACAACCAACTCTTCGGGCTTACATTTGGCATCAAATCCTTTCTTTTAGAACCAGAACTTCATTCATTCTTCCCTCTCAGGGTCGGACAGGTTTAATTACCTATTAATGGATGAGATGGTTGATCATAAGCTCCACTTGGTACACCATAAGAAGCCCGTGGACACTTTTGTTTAGAAACGTCCTCTGAAGGTTTGCTCCAAAGAGCTCACAGTTTCTCAAATTGGATATGTTAAGGAGAAAAAGGAACAAGCTCCACAAAAAGGGCTATGGTACTTCCGTATATCAACTGGTTCTTTCGAATACAACCGTCAAGACGATACCTAGATCGATGTTTGGGTAGCATATGGAGATATCCGATCTTTGGGTACAATCACATAACCTTTGACACATGATCATAGAGCTGATCGAACAAGACAATTTAGTACCCAAGTAAGATGATAGGAATGCAGATGCTTCCCCAACTAGACGTGAACCACAATGGGCCTATGCACAAATAATATAGAACCATCCCAACTCAACTCTTCCTTAAGGTGTGGCCTACTGAGTTTTGGACCAACTCAATTTTTTAAATCCAAAGTGAACATGACACACTGCACCTGATGTATGGGTTGGATCACATGCATGTTTGTGCTCAATAACTTATAGCTAACCATGATTTCTTTCCCCATCTTGTCCTTGTCTAAGCACCGGTAGCCAGTTTCCTACTAAAGCCCTTCCACCATGTATAGTTTACAGAGTAAAAATAAAATCTCTAGCCTACTCACGCAAGCCACGCTCGTCGGTGCGACACCCATGTTCGAATTCCTGACTGCTAATCTATTCGGTTCGGCCAATAGGTGCAGCAAGGGGTCAAGTATGGCTCGGGTCAGGATCAGCACCGGCTCAACTCGTTTACTGAATATGCTCAAGATCGAAGCCCGAGACCAAGCCATGCTTGAAAATGAGAGTGAGCCCCAGTAAAGCAAGGGTAGACATTGTGGTAACCCCCCCTCCCACCCCCCCATTTTTTTCTCTGCAGAACGTCTCCCACACAGCTTGTTGCAGATTAAGAAAATAGCAGGATGTGGGACCCATTGTGATGTATGTCATCCAACCCGCACACCCACGGTGAAAATGGTATACCCCAATCATCAGTCCAGTTGAACCAATGGGTGGGTCCCCATGTTATTTTGGAGGTTTTGAGTGGTTGTCAATTGCTTTCAACGGTGTCGCCGCCCACGTGATAATTAAATTGGCCATTGGCCCTCCCACTTTCATGGTAGAGTTAACCCGGCTGGATGTGTTGATGACATACAAATGGGTGGCTTTTTTTTTTTTTTTTTCATATACTTGTAGGTATGGGAGTTCTCCTCTTGTTCAGTACTACTGCCCACCGGGACAGGCTTGGACATGAGGAGATGGACGGACATGTAGACGCAGCAAGCCTGCACCTTAGGCCTCACACAGAGCTGTCAGACCTATCACATCCTACCAAACTTGAGGTGTTGGGCCTGCTGGGTCGGCCAATGGCCACGAAGCATGTTCCCGTCCGTCTCCTCGTGCAAGTAACTGATCCTAGCCCCACCAGGACCTGGCTAGAGACCGAGGGTACTGTCAGGCCGCTGTGAGGGGCCCACCATGAAGTATATGTTTTATCCACTCTCTCCATCCATTTTGAAAGATCATTTTAGGGAATAATCCTAAAAAAAGGCAGATCAAAGTATCAAGTGGACCACACCACAGGAAGCAGTGGTGATTGAACACCTCCCGTTGAAAACTTCCTAGGGCCCACCATGATGTTTATTTGGCTTACAACCTGTACATAAGCTTACACATACCTGTATGGAGGGAAAAGATAACTTAATCTTGATCCAAAACTTCTGTAGCTCCCCACGAAGTTTTTAACTTTTTAACGGTAGGCTTTCAATCCCCATTGCTTCTTATAGTGTGGTCCACTTGAGCATTCAATTTGTCACCTTTATGATTTTATAACCTAAAATGATCTTTCAAAATGGATGGACAGCATGGATACAACATATACATAATGGTGGGCACCACATAGCCCCTCAGGGACGGTTGGTCTCTAACTAGATCTGGTGGAGGTAGTAGGACGCGGATTTCCTTCTAAAGGCTTTCGCAGAGGTTTAGTGTGTGACCTCAGGGAGGTTCTTGCGCTGAGAATTAAAGTGGGCCACTGTGATGTTTGTGAGAAATCCACTCTGTCCATCAGTTTTATGAGCTCATTTTAGGACACGAGAAAAAAAATGAACCGGATGGAAGACATAAGTGGGCCGCACTAAAGCAGAAGGTGGGAAGGAAAATTGGGAAGGAAAATTCCTACCATTGAAACCTCTCCGTGGCCAGTGATGTTTATATGCCATCCATACCGTTCATAATGTCATTCCTACTAGGATGAACTAAACATTCAATCCTAACTTTTTTGGCCCACTTGAGTCTTGGATCCGGCTCATTTTTGCTCATACCTCGTAAACTGAGCTAAAAAACCAGATGGACGGCATGGATTTCTCACAAACATTACAGTGGGCCGCACCTCGATTCCCAGCGCAGGAAATCCGCGTGCGGGGTAGTACCCAATCCACCTGATGGTGTAAAAGCCTACGAACTCTTCCCAAGCCCCTACCCAAAACCAGATAATCACAGCTCTGTTTTGAGTGGGAAGCAGTCGCTGACAACACCACAGGTGGACCGACACATCGGCAGCCCCACCTACCTACCACGCATGAGCTAAAGGGGAAATATCACGCTCATATGTGAATCTTAGCCACTGCATTGGAAGAGATGGGACGAAAGCATCTTCATCATCGTCATTGTAATCTAAGATGGTGGGGGCTCTACATGAATCCACTTCCATTATTCCACTCTACTTGATATGTCGGATTGTCACGATTCATGGGAAAAAGTTGCTGAGGGAATTTTGATATCGGCTGTCGAACTGAAGCAGGCCTTCTTTCTTGGGGGGAGCGGATTAGGTGTGGCCCCGCCTCACCCAACACACTGCAGCCGGGACCGTGGGGCCCACCTTGTTGTTTGTGTAGTATATCCACACCGTTCATCTTTTCTTTTTTTCTTTTTTTTTTCTAGATCATTTTATGGCACGAAATAAATAAATGTAGTGGATCAAAATATCAGGTGAAGCACATTATAGGAAAAAGTGGTGATTGACAATTAAAAACTTACTCCGGGCCACAAAAATTTTGGATCAAGCTGATTTTTTATTTTTTTTTCAAGTCTTTTTTTAACTTAATTTCATTTAGGTGTGTGTCACCTTATCAACACGTTGGATGGAAAAGAAACATTACGGTGGGCATTAAGGTCGGCTCTTGCAAATTTCTCATGGTGGGCATTCAAACACTCCTATTTCCCGTAGTGTGGTCCACTTGAAAAAATGGATGGACGGTGTGGATATACTACACATACATGAAGGCAGTTCCCATGGTCAGGTCGCACCTAATTGGCTCCCTCTTTCTTGAGGCTTCAGACGGGCGGTGAGGGCGCAAAAATCCCATGAAAGCACGGAGGTTTGAATGTTACTTAGACAGTTTAGACGGTTGTTTTCTCACCTTCCAATTTCTTTTCTCAAAAATCCTTTAACCAAACTGTTAAGAGTTGTTTGGTGGGTGCAATTTCGAGGTTATTGATTGTGAGGCCCACTAGATGAATAGTTAGCACTGAGAACACAAGGAAAAGGGGTTTCACACAGTAGTCCGCCCTTTTCCTGTAGAGGAATGATGTGGCGTGCAACATTCATCATGGTATGAGGCGTTTTTACAGACGCCCAGTGATCAGCCACAACATGTAGGGCCCACCACTACGATTGGAGAAGGCATTTTTTTTTTTTCTTCTTATATAGTCAAATGTGGAGACCAACACCTGGCAGCTAATCAAATACTGAGACAACAGCTACATTGGGCCCACAAATGACATGAGAACGTCGAACGTGGACGCGGATTAGCTACTGACAGGTTGAGTAGCAATCTGGCTACTGAAGTGACGTTACCAACTTCTGTGGGCCCCACTGTGATTTATGTATTATATCCACACCGTCAATCCATTTGGAGAGATTATTCTAGGGCATGATATAAAGAATGAAACAGATCCAAAGCTCAAGTGGACCCCACCAAAGAAAACAGTGGGGATTAGTGATGCGACCGTTGAAACGTTCCTAAGGCCCCACCATGATGTTTATTTGAGATCCAACCTGTTAATAACTTCACACATACATGGAAGAAGGGAAAACACAAATATCAGCTTCATCGGAAACTTTCTATGGCCCCGAGAAGTTTTTAATAGTAGGAGATCAATCCCCACTGTTTTCTTTGGAGAGGTACTATTAAGCATTGGATCTGCCTCATTATCTCTCCAAATGGATGGACAGTGCAGATACAATACATACATCATCAGTAGTGAGGCAGCGTCAGTGATTTCTCCCTGGACTGTTTCTGTGCAAGGTGCGACTGGTTGGGCAACCAGTCGACTGTGCACGCAGTTTCTTGCTCCTTATGCGGTAGTGCGTAGGATGTTTCTATTTTCAGGATTCTTGCTATATATATGGCATGTATCCAGACTTAGATGGTATCCTAAGGTGTCCAGGGTTTCCTAATCGTATTAGGAAGAGGAGAGAGTGTTTGTGGGAGAGAGAACTTGGGTTTTCTCTATTTTCCTTGCTTGTGGGCTGTCAATCTCTGTAATCTTCTATTTATTCATAGTGAATCGCTTTATGCCGTGATTTTTTACCTGCGAAGGGTTTTTCCATGTTAAAATTCGGATTGCATCTTGTGTGTGTCGATTTGCTTGTGTGATTGCCATTAAGGTGTGTTCCTCGCCTGCTTTGATTGCTTTCGCTGCGGAGCTCCTAACCTCAACAAGTGGTATCAGAGCTAAAAGTTAGGAAGGAGGCAGATAGAATCTGAGACAAGGCATCAATGGTGTCTTATAGCATGAGATTCAATGTGGACAAGGATTCTATGAAAGAAAAATATAAAAAGCGATCGGTATCTATGAAAGAAGTAGAGTGGAAAAAGGTGGATCAGTCTGCCAATATTTAAATCAGGTTTATTGACTGCAATCGGGTTTGATCGAGAGCACTATTTGTGATGGAGCTGCGGGATTGGCAGCAGGATCCACGATTGCTCATGTGTGGCGTGCGCGCAAGGGCCACATGAGCGGGTGGTGAAGGTGCAAGGATGAAGTCGATGAGGCATGAGAAGAGGTGGAGCTATGATGATGACAGAGTAGAGATGAAAATGTGTGTGGCAAGGTGTTGCATGAAGATTAGAGTCGTGGAGGAGTTTGTTGGGATTGGGCGCCTCAAATCGTCATGCATGAAGGCCACCTAGCGGTCGTCCAACGGATCGGTCACGATGGAGCCAAGACAACAGATTGCTGGAACTATTTTTGGGCATCCGGCTGGCTAGTAGGGGTGTCCGACCGTTCGACAGTTTCCTTTTTAGATTGGGTTTCTTGCGTGATTTTTGCGTAAGGAGTTTCTAATCTCGGTTTTCTCCTATTTAAGGGGATGTAATCCGAGATTAGGGTTGCCGCCCATGGGCCAAGGAATTGAGAAAGTTCTAGAGTAAGAGAAAGAGCTAGGAGGAAGCTTAGAGTTCTCTGAGTTGAGGGAAAGGGCTGTGTTTGTCCTTCTCATGTGAGAATTAGCTTTGTTAGCTTGGATTTTCTCTTGTGGGCTGTGATCTGGGTTGTGTTTCTTCTATCTCTTGTAACTTCTGATATCATAGTGGATTAATGTAGCTTTGTGCCGTGGTTTTTTTACCCATGAGGGGTTTTTCCACATTAAAATTCGGATTGCCTCTTGTGTGTATCGATTTGTTTGTGTGATTGCCATTGAGGTTTGATGGGGTTTTCCTCCTCAATACCAAGGAGAAGAGGTGCAGCCTAGGTATGGTCGGGTGCCCGGACCAGGGGTGGTTGGGCGACCGAAATTCACCTAGAAGGGCGTTTAGTCGCTGGACTGTTTGCATAACAGTTGGGCGCCCGATGGTCAGGTGACTAGGCGCCCGACCCTGTTGGTCCAAGCGCCCAAAATTCGGGAATTCTCTCACAAAGCTCGCTGGACAATTTTTGGGTCGGGCGAGCGCCCGACGGTCCACTGACCAAGCGCCTGACCATGCGCGAAGTGCTTATACGCAGTTTCCTATTCAGGCTTTAATTCCTTCGGTTCTCTACTTAAGGGGTTCCAAATTGGGATTAAGGTATTCTATTAAGGTGTTTTCACATCCAAGGTGAGAGAAAAAGAAAAAGAGGAAGAGAGAAAGAGAAAGAGAAAAGAGAGAGAAAGCTTGTAGAAGGGAGAAATTGCTTGAAGATGTGATCTTTGGTGCAATCGTCATCTCAATGTTTCTACGTCCTCGTGATCGGTGAGATCTCTCCGTTTTCATTGTTCTCTTATTGTCTATTCACTCCTACGTGAGCGAAGAAGGTTTTGATCCAAGCGGTGTGTGTTGTGACTGGTTGTAACATTCTACTTCATAGTGAATTGTTACTTTGGACTAGGTCCCGTGGTTTTTATCTCTTTGAGGGTTTTCTATGTAAAAACTCCTTGTGTCGTGTGGTTGATGCTTTATTTTTTATTATTGCATTATCATATCCCATAATTATGGTGTTTTGGGGGGGTGAGATCCTAAGGTTTTTGTGCAACGCTCCTAACAAAGTGGTATCAAGAGTTCAGGTTGGTTGAATGAGTGAGATTGATTCTGAATTAAGGAAGGTGGCTCGTCAAGGATAATCAGTCTCAATGGTTCTAACTGGACCATATGGAAGGATAAGATGGAGGATTTGCTTTATTGCAAGAACTTATATACTCCAATCTTAGGCATATCAGCGAAGATAGAGGATATGCCAGATAGCGATTGGAAGAAGTTGGACCAAAAGGCGGTGGGGTTTATTAGACAATGGTTGGACGATTCAGTATTCTACCATGTGTCTACGGAAACCTCAACCACTAGCCTGTGGCTGAAATTGCAAGGGTTGTATAAGAGAAAGACAGCCGGCAATAAGATTTTTCTGATAAGAAGAATTGTGAATCTCAAGTTCAAAGATGGTGGTTCTGTGGTTGAGCACATGAATGAGGTCAGCAACATGTTGAATCAGCTCTCCGCTATGAAGATGGTCCTGGACAATGAAGTACAGCCTTTGCTACTGCTTAGCTCATTGCCTGACAGTTAGGAGACATTGGTAGTGTTTCTAAATAACTCCATGCCAAATGGAAAGGTGTCCATGGAACAGGTAACGAGTTGTCTCTTCAATGAGGAGACAATGAGAAAGTCTCAGGGGTCTACTCAACAAGAGGCCCTTGTGACATAAGATCGAGGGAGAGGAAAGAACAGAAAGGGCGGGAAGGCCCGAGATAAATCAAGAGGGAAGTCGAGTGTCAGGAAAGATGTTGAATGCTGAAATTATTGCAAGAAGGGCCACTATAAGCATGAATGTCACAAGAAGAGAAGTGACAAGAAAGGTAAAGGAAGGGAGAAAGAAGATGAATTAGATTCCATTGCGGTTGCTTCAGATGGGACGCTGTGGTTATTCTTTCAGCAGATCACGATGTTTGTTTCACGCTACGAGTTAGGACACCGACTAGGTAATAGACTCGGGAGCCTCGTTTCATGCTACTCCATGCAGAGATTTATTCACAAGCTATAAGTCAAGTAACTTTGGAACAGTGAAGATGGAAAATTCAGGCGTATCAAAGATCGTACGGGTCGGTGATATTTTTGTGAAGACCGATGTATGTTGCACATTGGTTCTCAGGGATGTGAGGCACATTCCAGTCCTTCGCCTTAACTTGATATCGACGGAAAGGTTGGATGATGATGGCTATGAAAGTCGATTTGTTGGTGGGCGCTAGAAGCTCATCAAGGATTCATTGATCGCAACCAGAGAAAAGAAGTGTTGCACCCTTTACAAGGCAAGTGTCAATGTATGCAAGGGTGGGTTGAACGCAGTGGAAGATTCAGATACTGACATGTGGCACAAGCGTCTAGGCCACATGAGTGAAAAAAGACTTCAGCTACTAGCGAAGAAGCGGCTCCTTCTAGACATAATAGGTATACCTCTCAAAACCTGTATTGACCGTTTATCAGGGAAACATCATATAGTTTCATTTGTTAAATCTGCTTCCCATGTTACTAAAATGCATGCATCAGATTTGGTTTATTCTGATGTTTGTGGCCCTAGGAGGACAAAAACCTTGGGTGGGGCATTGTATTTTATCGCTTTTATAGATGATGCATTTAGGAAGGTTTGGGTTTATACTTTGAAATCCAAGGACGAGGTCTTTGATGTGTTTAAAACGTTTCATGCTATGGTTGAGAGAGAGACATGTAGATCGTTGAAGTGTATCCATACCGAGAATGGTGGTGAATACATTGGTGACTTCCATGAGTATTGTAAGTCACTGGGTATATGACATGAACAGATAGTTCCCAAGACCCCCCAGCATAATGGTGTGGCTGAGCAAATGAATCGCACCATTGTAGAGAGAATCGGATGCATGTTATCCCATGTAAAGTTGCCCAAGATGTTTTAGGGAGAAGCAATACACACGGTGGTGTATTTGATAAATAGGTCTCCATTAACCCCGTTAAATGGAGAAGTTCCTAAGAAGGTGTAGACTGGACAAGATCCGTCGTACAGTCATCTCAGGGTGTTTGGATGTAAGGCATCAGAGAGGTTCAAGCTCGATATGAAAATTAGACAGTGTGTGTTCTTAGGGTACGGTGATGAAAAGTTCGGTTACAAATTGTGGGATTCGACCGAGAAGAAACTCATAAGGAGCAGAGATGTGGTTTTCTTTTAAGATCAATGTATAGAAGACATTTGTAAGCTAGAGAAGGCTCAGCCTAGTTCAGGTGAGCTAGAGGACATGGATATGGTTACTCCTCCTGTGATGCTTGATGACGGGAGAGTACAACAAGGTGCAGAGGATGAGGGAGTCCCTACAGAAAATGAACTGGGGGAGCAGCCCCCACTTGATCCACTTGTTGAGCCACAGGTGAGGAGGACATTAAGGGACAGACATCCATCCAAGAAGTACTCACCGCATGAGTTGTTCGCTTCCCCAAGTGTAGGGTTGCGATGTAGTAATAAACTCGGTAAGACCGAGGTCGATCCACAGGGACTTATGTAGGATTTCACAAACACATCCAAAAATGTCTATTGAAAGCTAATAACCAGATTTTGAATAAGATTGATGTGAGTAACAATTTTAAGCTAATTTGAATGTAAACAATTGTAAAAAGGCCCTAGGGCTTCAAGGATCCACTTGTAGCAATCCTTAATGTTCAATCCGCTGTGGTTTCTCACTTTCTCAACTAGAATCGATATTAAGATCTATCTAGTCGGATGATAGAGCTGTTAAACCAAACAATCTGTCATATGTAAGTTCAATGCATAAGATTCACTCAATGTAGGCTGAGCTGAGCATGCTCAATTGCATAGGTCAGTTCCCATTCCAAAAGGTTCAGTTCACAATCATAACCATCCTCAAGTCCTGTCACAAGACAAGGCTAGATCAGGATTTGAACTTAATTCAAATCACATGCACAGTCCATACATATTACAGAAATTCAAAAAAGTAAAACTTTGGTAGGAAGTCCCCGCATGAAGATCATAGTACTAGAGCGCACTCCAATTCCTCGGATCATACAGGTCTAGACTGATGCAAACCAATTAAGAATTTAAATAATTCTCCCAAACATCCATGAGTCATCATAAGACTAAGAAAAACTATTTAAAGCTTGTTTAAACTTCAAACCATAGTTCATAAACTTGAATTCCAAACTTAAAACCAACTGAATACGAATTGAAACATATTGGATCCACTACAAGCTTCACCTCTTAGCCCTAGCTAAGAGGTTTAGCTGCTCATGATCCAAGGAAACATGAAACAACAAAAAAAACTCATAAAAACAGCAAAACAAACTAGAAGGAGTTGTGGAACTCCGAAATCCACTTCCGCCGCCTCCAAGCTTGCTTAAACCCTCCTAAGATACCTTAGGAACGATCCCAAGGCGTTCTTTTATAGTGGGGAAGCTCCGTAACTTCAGAAGATTCGAGAAATCGCGTAACACTTACGCAGTGCGCAGAGAAAATCGGCGCCAAAATTAGAAATCTGCATCTTACGCATGTCCGACCGGTCGGACGATCGGTCTGGATAGGTGGCCGACCGGTCACGACCGGTCGTGCTTCACTGGAAAATCAGTCCAGCAAGCTCTGGACTATAAAAAGGCTTCTGGCCGACCGGTCTTGACCGGTCGGTGTGCTTCATCAGTATGTCCAGCGCATTCAGCAAGTATAGAGAGCTGACTGACCGGTCGCACGACCGATCTGACCTTCCTGGCCGACCGGTCACGACCGGTCTTGGCCTGTTTCTGGTTCAATTTCTTCTTTCTTTCTTCTTTTCTTCTTTCCTTGCTTCCTTCTTTCTTTGGCCCTCCTTCGATCTTCATCCAAATAGTTCCAAATAAGCTCTTTTCATCTTCAATTAGGCGGAGTCCACTCTCAATCCTGCAATCACAAAAGATGCATTCCATTAGTCTTTAAATCATAAAAATCTCGCACAATGAGTGACGAATTGGGGTTAGAATATGCACAATTAAGAACTCAACACAGCCCCCAACAAGCATTTTGCTAGTCCCAAGCAAAATATGCGTGAAATTAATTCCATTCTTCAAAACGCAAATCTCTTTCAGAAACCATTCTTCTATACGTCCCAAGACACACAAGTGTAAGATTCAGAAATATTTGGTGAGAGAAGTTGAAACCATAAACCCCCAAGACATGATAAGCATTCATATGAAATTCCCGCTGATTGGTTGATAAATAGAAGAACTTGAACAAATTCAATCTAGTGTGGGTAGTGAAAACTCATCTCATGAGTTTCTAGGATTATCTTCTTTATAGATCAACCAGACTATAGATCTCAAGGTACATAGAGCCACATCAAGCCAATGACAGGAATT
The DNA here is from genome assembly GCA_003013855.2 of Liriodendron chinense. Taxonomy (NCBI): domain Eukaryota; kingdom Viridiplantae; phylum Streptophyta; class Magnoliopsida; order Magnoliales; family Magnoliaceae; genus Liriodendron; species Liriodendron chinense. Next base: position 782,552 of record ML058437.1, on the reverse strand, counting down.
TGCCTTACTGTCCTTCCGACGACTTTCACGCTACGTCCCATTTCCGGCTTTGGTTACTGGTAGACCATCCCCCGGTTGGTAGTAGGTAGCCCTAATCGGAATTTTTCCACCATTTTTCCATCATTCCCAATTTCATCCTTCATTTTCCTTTTTCTTTTAATTTAGATAGGATTTTTAGAAATCCATATCTTGCATTGTTTTCCCATGGACAAGGATAGACAAAGTACCCCGGCTTGATTTATCAGCACCTTAATTCAGAATCTAGCTAATCCATAAATCACATAATTCCTTCAACCCATGAAAATCGTGTAATGTGGACTAGGTGTAAAAGTGTTCAGATTTTCTATCAATCACAGAATTAGGGGAATTCTCATATAAAACCATTATGCTAAGAGAAGATCAAGATTTATAACCTCATACACTTCATATCTCTTCTTCTTATGCTCATATCATCTTGAGTGCATAGAACCAAAATTTTCCAAAAGAGTTTTGAATTTTAGAAAAATCGAAAAATTTTCACATAATTGCTTGAAATGTTACAAAACGCTGGATTCATCCAAGTAATCCTACACCCCCAACCAAATCTTGCATTGTCCTCAATGTAAAAGATGTGCAATAAGCAAAACATGAGAGCAATTCTAAAATAAAAGGGAGTGAGGAATGGTAGTACCTGAGAGAGTGAAAAGTGGAATTCTTCCTCCTTCTAACCAACCTAAAAAAAACGTAAACAAAAGCAACAAAATCCTAATCCTAACTACTCTTATACCTCCGTCAGACTAGGAGATCAATTCCAACAACTCATCCAAAAGCATAAAGTCAAGCAGAATCATTAGATGGATCAAAAGGTTTTGCAATAACGTCATCCAATATCTTGCATTACAATACACATGTGTGTGAGTGATCCAGATAAGCCACTGAAGATTCCAAAAAAGAATTTCAGTGGGTTCATTAATGTTTTCACCACATGTATAAGAGGAGACATCGTCATATTTATCAGAAAAAATATGTCTCCATTCAGATTTTCCTGGGCATTGATTTTGCAAATATGGATCATCCCAGGGTTGGTAGGGGTCGGTATGCATAATCCATAGAGGTGTGGAAATATGAATTGATTTCTCAGTACAACAAAGTGTTGTTTCCACATCCTTCTCTTGGCTAACGTTATGTGCCAATACCGACTCAAAAGGTGCGACTATGTCCCCTATCACATCAACATTCTTATCAACCGAATAGGCCGCATCTTCTTCTAAGTGATTGGGGTAAGTAATTGAGAGGGACACATCTTCCACGATAGAATTGATCATGTTTATCACGTGGACCTCTTCATCTTCATCCTCTTGTTGGTTGTCAACATTGAACGCATTTAACTCAATCGTCATATTACCAAAGGACATTTGTATGACCCCACTCCTACAATTTATGATAGCGTTTGATGTGGCTAGGAATGGGCGGCCAAGTATGACAGGAATTTGAGGGCCAATATTAACCATGGGTTGTGTGTCTAAGACAATGAAGTCCACTGGGTAGTAGACCTTGTCAACTTGGACAAGAACGTCCTCAATCACCCCTCTCGGAATACGAATCGATCGGTCAGCAAGTTGTAATGTGGTTTTGGTGGGTTTTAATTCACCTAAACCCAATTGTTCATAGACCGAAAAGGGTATTAAGTTTACACTTGCTCCTAGATCAAGTAAGGCATGCTTCACCCGGTAGTCTCCAATTATGCATGATATTGTCAGACTACTAGGATCTTTGTATTTCTTGGGCATCCCATGATTTATAATGACACTTACATTCTCTGTCAAAAATGCCTTCTTTTACACGTGTATTTTTCTTTTTATCGTGCAAAGATTCTTCAAAAACTTAGCATATGACGGTATTTGTTTAATGGCATCCAACAATGGGATGTTGATCTTCACCTGCTTGAAAACCTCTAAAATTTTCAGATTTTTTTCTAAAGGTTTTGGTGAAATCAACCTTTGGGGAAACCGGGCAACCGGCTTGTATTGCCTTTCCGGTTCTTTCTCTTGTGGAGTGTTGTTCAAGTTATCACCCTCTTTGGAAATTTCCGGATCATTAGGCTGTGGGGCCTTCACCGGATTAGATTTATCAATTATTTTCCCACTACGCAAAGTGGTGATAGCTTGGACATGCTCCATATGTTGGGAAGATGAGCTTGCATCTTATATCTCAAATTGGGTCCTTGGGTTAGGAAGAGGTTGGGCAGGAAGTGTGCCTTTCTCCCTAGCACTGAGGTGAGATTCAACCCTAGCCATTGAGATTTTCAAGTCAATGATGGCTTGGGTTGTATTTTGATTAAATTTCAATTGCTCTTGCATGAACCCATCTATTTTCAGAGAATTAGTCTTGTTATACTCAGCTTGGACCGATACAAATGCACCCAACATCTCCTCTAGCGTCACTTTTGGAGTGTTGTTTGCATTGGCAGTGGGTCCATTCCTCCAACTGAAGTTGGGATGGTTCTTCCAATTAGAATTAAACGTGTTTGAGTTTGGAGCACCAAATTGCTGTTGATAACTGTTTATGGCATTTGTTTGTTCTTGTAAGATGCCTTGAACTGCTGAAATTGTGGGACAATCTTGTGTTGCATGTTGATTTCTGGCACAAATTCCACAAACAGTTTCAACGTCATTAGAGTTTATCGTCTCTCATTTCCTTAATTCCATGGCCTCAACTTTTCTTGTGAGGCTAGCCACACGTGCACTTAAGCTATCTTCTTCCGATAAGACGTAAATTCCCCCTTTTTCCTTTTGTTGGCCAGTCTTGGAATTTGTTGGTTTTAATGTATCCCAAGACTGTGCATTCTCAGCCAATTCTTCCAAATAATCCCATGCTTCGTCAGCCTCCTTATTCATGAACTCTCCATTACACATCATCTCTACGAATTGGCGCATGGGTGAAGTCAGTCCTTCATAGAAAAAGCTTATAACCCGCCAAATTTCATAGCCATGATGTGGGCATGCGTTTAATAGGTCCTTAAACCTCTCCCAACATTGGAAGAAGGTTTCATCTTCCTTTTGGGCAAAGTTCATGATAAGGCGCTTCAACATGTTCGTTTTGTGAGTAGGGAAGAATTTTTTTATGAATTCTCGGTGCATATCAGTCCATGCACCAATTGATCTTGGCCTTAATGCATAAAGCCAACCTTTAGCTTTATCTTTAAGAGTAAAAGGGAAGAATTTGAGTCTCACCACATCTTCAGTCACATTTGCAAAGTGCATGGTGGTTATTACTTCATCAAACTCTTTAAGGTGCTGATAGGCACTTTCACTATCTAATCCATGGAATTTAGGGAGAAGTTGGATCACTCCCAGTTTCAAATCCACATTCCCTGCATTTTGTGAAAAAACTATGCATGAGGGAGTGCTCGCTCTTGCGGGTTGCAAGAAATCACGTAAAGTTCTAGGTCGGGGAACATTCTCAACCACATTCTCCCCTGTTTCAGTTTGGTTTTGGCCCAGGTTAGGATTGGCCATCGGATTAGGTTGATTTGCAACCATGTTTTCAGACAAAATTGGAGAGTTTAGATGTCTCCTAGCACGTGGCTCTCTGTCAATTCCTTCTACTATCCCCCCTTCACTTATGAGTCGGTTATTGGAATCCCGAGCCCAATGTGGCATGCAAAACCAAAAAAATATGAAACAAAGAGAAAGAAGAATTCTTCCTCCCTTTCTTTACTCTTCTCTAAGATCGAAGCACAAGGTGTCTTGCAATGGCTAAGCCAGAAGCAAGGATAGAGACTGATTTCTCCTGGTCAATAGGGGTTCAGAGAACTCCCCACCCACTCTTTGAATCTTTTGAGAAAAAATGCAGAAAAAGGAGAAAGAGGAGTAGAGGTGAGAAAAGAAATCTCTAAGCACAAGGTGATCCAAGACGGCAGAGCCGACCAATAGGAATCCAGGTGGCACAAGGCCAACCTTTCAGAGATCCAAAAGGAGTCTCCACCCACTCTACAAGAGATGAATATGATAAGAATGAATAGGAGAAGGAGAAGAGTAAGGTTTAGAAAGATAAAACCTGATTCGGCACTTGAAATCCTTGTATCTTCTTCAGCTTCCTAGAAATCCCTGAAAAAGAAAAATCAAATAAACAAGCTAAGTTAGTCCTAAAATCCAAAGAATCCTAAATAGATACTAATTTCAGAAATTTGTGAAAAAACCGTCAAAGTCCCCGGCAACGGCGCCAAAAACTTGTTCGCTTCCCAAAGTGTAGGGTTGTGATGTAGTAATAAACTCGGTAAGACCGAGGTCGATCCACAGGGACTTATGTAGGATTTCACAAACACATCCAAAAGTGTCTATTGAAAGCTAATAACTAGATTTTGAATAAGATTGATGTGAGTAACAATTTTAAGCTAATTTGAATGTAAATAATTATAAAAAGGCACTAGGGGTTCAAGGATCCACTTGTAGCAATCCTTGATATTCAATCCGCTGTGGTTTCTCACTTTCTTAACTAGAATCGATATTAAGATCTATCTAGTCAGATGATAGAGCTGTTAAACCAAACAATCTGTCATATGTAAGTTCAATGCATAAGATTCACTCAATGTAGGCTGAGCTGAGCATGCTCAATTGCATAGGTCAGTCCCCATTTCAAAAGGTTCAGTTCACAATCATAACCATCCTCAAGTCCTGTCACAAGACAAGGCTAGATCAGGATTTGAACTTAATTCAAATCACATGCACAGTCCATACATATTACAGAATTTCAGAAAAGTAGAACTTTGGTAAGAAGTCCCCGCATGAAGATCATAGTACTAGAGCGCACTCCAATTCCTCGGATCATACAGGTTTAGACTGATGCAAACCAATTAAGAATTTAAATAATTCTCCTGAACATCCATGAGTCATCATAAGACTAAGAAAAACTATTTAAAGCTTGTATAAACTTCAAACCATAGTTCATAAACTTGAATTCCAAACTTAAAACCAACTGAATACGAATTAAAACATCTTGGATCCACTACAAGCTTCACCTCTTAGCCCTAGCTAAGAGGTTTAGCTGCTCATGATCCAAGGAAACATGAAACAACAAAAAAACTCATAAAAACAGCAAAACAAACTAGAAGGAGTTGTGGAACTCCGAAATCCACTTTCGCTGCCTCCAAGCTTGCTTAAACCCTCCTAAGATACCTTAGGAACGATCCCTAGGTGTCCTTTTATAGTGGGGAGGCTCCGCAACTTCAGAAGATTCGAGAAATTGCGTAACACTTACGCAGTGCGCAGAAAAAATCGACGCCAGAATTAGAAATCTGCATCTTACGCATGTCCGACCGGTCGGACGACCGGTCTGGATAGGTGGCCGACCGGTCACGACCGGTCGTGCTTCACTGGAAAATCAGTCCAGCAAGCTCTGGACTATAAAAAGGCTTCTGGCCGACCGGTCTTGACTCGTCGGTGTGCTTCATCAGTATGTCCAGCGCATTCAGCAAGTATAGAGAGTTGACCGACCGGTCGCACGACCGATCTGACCTTCCTGGCCGACCGGTCACGACCGGTCTTGGTCTGTTTCTGGTTCAATTTCTTCTTTCTTTCTTCTTTTCTTCTTTCCTTGCTTCCTTCTTTCTTTGGTCCTCCTTCGATCTTCGTCCAAATAGTTCCAAATAAGCTCTTTTCATCTTCAATTAGGCGGAGTCCACTCTCAATCCTGCAATCACAAAACATGCATTCCATTAGTCTTTAAATCATAAAAATCTCGCACAATGAGTGATGAATTGGGGTTAGAATATGCACAATTAAGAACTCAACATGAGTACATTATGCTCACTGATGGGGGAGAGCTAAAAGATTATTCTGAGGCCCTAGCCAACGAGCATAAGGGGGAGTGGTTGAAAGCTATGCAATAGGAGATGGAATCCTTGCATAAGAACCACACCTATGATATGGAGAAATTACCTAAGGACAAGAAAGCTCTGAGCAACAAGTGGGTGTTCAGAAAGAAGAATGAGCAAAAGAATTCACAAATGAGGTTCAAGGCCAGCTAGTAGTGAAAGGGTTTGGTCAGAGGAAAGGTATAGACTTCGAGGAGATATTCTCACTAGTGGTGAAGATGACATCCATACAGGTGTTGATTGGGTTGGCGGCTAGCATGGATCTAGAGATAGAGCAGTTAGATGTTAAAACTGTCTTTCTCCATGGTGAGTTGGAAGAAGAGATCTACATGCACCAACCAGAGGGGTTCGAAGTCAAGGGCAAAGAACATATAATGTGTAGGTTTAGGAAGAGCTTGTATGGGCTGAAACAAGCTCTGAGGCAATGGTACAAGAAGTTCAACTCGTTCATGTCAAAGCATGGATAAGACAGAATGTATTCGGACCACTATGTGTTCACGTGCAAGTTCTCATATGGTGATTTCTTGGTTCTGTTATTATACGTTGATGACATGCTTATCATTGGAAAAGACATCAAGAAGATTGATAGGCTGAAACAAGAGTTAGGCAAGTCATTTGCGATGAAAGACTTGGGCCCAACAAAACAGATCTTAGGAATGGAGATAACCCATGACAGAAGCAGCAGGAAGCTTTGGCTGTCACAAGAACGGTATATTAAGAAAGTCTTAGAGCGGTTCAATATGAATGCAGCGAAGTCAGTCAGTACTCCACTGGATGGTCACTTCAACTTGAACGACAAACAGTGTCCCAAGACGAAGGCAAAAGTGGAAGAGATGTGGAAGATACCCTACGCGTTAGCAGTATGAAGTTTAATGTATGTTATGGTGTGTACACGCCCAGACATAGCATATGCGATTTGTATGGTCAGTCGGTGTCTTGTCAATCCTGACAAAGAACATTGGGCAGTGGTGAAATGGATACTACGGTATCTGAGAGGCTCATCCAGGTTGAGCATATGCTATGGTGAAGGAAAACCTATGTTAGAAGGCTGCACAGATGCAGATATGACAGGTGACATAGACTCTAGGAAGTCTACATCGGGGTTTATTTTCACGTTTGCGGGGGAGCGGTCTCTTGGCAACGCAAGCTACAGAAAGTCGTAGCATTGTCAACGACAGAGGCCAAATACATTGTGGTCAGCGAGGCATGTAAAGAGATGCTTTGGAAGAAGAGGTTCTTATAGGAATAGCCTGAAGCAGGAGGAGTATGTGGTCAATTGTGATAGATAAAGTGTATACATTTGAGCAAGAATCCAAGTCAGCACTCTAAGTCGAAGCACATAGAGATTCGGTATCACTGAATCAGGGATACTTTGGAATAAAAGGTGCTATAGCTTGAGAAGGTCCACACGGACAATAATAGGTTAGACATGATGACCAAGGCACTGCTCAAGGGCAAGTTTGACGTTTGTAGAAACCTGGCTGGCTTGAAGAAAGTGAATTCCTCTTGAGTCGGAAAAGGGGAGATTTGATGGGGTTTTTCTCCTTAGTATAGAGGAGAAGAGGTGCAGCCTGTGTGTGGTCAGGTGCCCGGACCAGGAGTGGTCAAGAGATCGAAATTCACCCAGAAGGGTGTTTAGTCGCTGGACTGTTTGCATAACAGTCGAGCGCTCGATGCTAAGGTGACCGGGCGCCCAGTGCCTAGGGCATGTGCCCGACCATGTTGGTCCAAGCGCCCAAAATTCTGGAATTCTCTCACAAAGCTCGCTGGACAGTTTTTGGGTTGGGCGGGCGCCCGACAGTTCACTGACCGGGCGCCTGACCTTGCGCGAACTGCTTATACGCGGTTTCCTATTCGAGTTCTAATTCCTCCGGTTCTCTACTTAACGGGTTCCAAATCGGGATTAGGGTATTCTATTAAGGTGTTTTCACGTCCAAGGTGAGAGAGAGAGAGAGAGAGAGAAGAGAGAGAGGAAGCTTGTAGAAGGGAGAAATTACTTGAAGAGGTGATCTTCGGTGCAATCGTCATCTCAGCGCTTCTACGTCCTCCTGATTGGTGAGATCTCTCCATTTTCATTGTTCTCTTATTGTCTATCCACTCCTATGTGAGTGAAGAAGGTTTTGATCCAAGCGGTGTGTGCTTGTGATCGGTTGTGACGCTCTACTTCATAGTGAATTGTTGTTCTGAACTAGGTCCCGTGGTTTTTACCTCTTCGAGGGTTTTCCACGTAAAAAATCCATGTGTCGTGTAGTTGATGCTTTATTTTTTATTATTGCATTATCATATCCCATAATTCTAGTGTTTTGGGGGCGAGATCCTAAGGTTTTCGTGCAACGCTCCCAACAGTGATGTCACTTTAGTAGCCATATAGCTACTCAACTTGACAGTAGCTAATCCGCGTCCGTCCAACGCAGTAATTATGCCTAGCTTTTCAGTGCTCGGCCATTAATTTTTCACAAGAATGAGAAATTTTACAATTTCAAAGGCTAGAATTATATGACACTCAACTTGGCAATGAAGATTACAGAGGAATTTTCAATTGTAACAAATGGGAGTCATGGTTCAATATTTCACTACGGATGGATGTTGCCCCAAAAGGTTGAAAGATCCCGAGTAGTCAATAATGAGACTTTGTCAATTGAATGCTGTTGTCACCGAAAATTGGACAACAAGTAAGGTCCGCTGATCCGGCCTTATAGTCCTTTCCATCCCTGTCGTCCGTCGATGGAGCTAGCCGGTGGTGTCCTTAAGGTCGCCAGTCTTGCAAGAGATGAACAGAAAAAAGGAAAAAAAAAAAAAAAAAGGAGCCAATGACCAGCTGGGGACTCTTCGATGCCTAAGTCAAGTAGAAATAGAGAAGAAAGGGTGTAGGATTTTCTATAGAGAGATTGTGTACCCAGTACTATATGGAGGAACTATATTTATAGAGTTCGGGTTGTCATTGAAAATAAAGTCCATTTAAGATACGTTAGGAGAGTCATAATTATATTGGAGTTGTCCAGTAACAGTAAGAGCGATTCTCAACTTGGTTAGGGTTGTTGTCTTTATTTAGTCCGTGTTTCGTGGGCGTGCTCTGGACTTCTCACATTGCCGCCCTGGCTGTGATTGTCTTAGCTGAGTTGTAGGTGAGGCGGATTTTTACTTATGTAGATATGTCCTTATCAATGCTCCTTGGCCTGGTGAGTGGGGCATTTATTGACGTCTGCTTGGGTCTTCGGCTGGACGAGGCCCTGAGCACGTGGCTTCATAGCCCCGGCTCTTTCTCCGGTAATCCCTCGGTTTGGGGCTTGTCGGCCTGTGTTCCTGGTCAATCACACCTCAAGTCGGAGATATCACTGAGGAATTTTACTTGAACCCGTGGGCCAGTGGGCTTTTCATCCTCGGTGGGAAAGTTCGGATTCCCCCAACTGATGTGATTGTTATTGTACACTTCTCTTACTAAAAATTCAATGGTTAAATTATACTGTCACGTGGATTTTTGCCGGATGGTAAATCCCAATTGGGTGCAACAGACCAATTGTATGACAAACACAACAACACTGAAATTTAGGTGCTTTGGAAATCAGGCCGATCCAGCCATCATCTAAGCCACCATGTGAATTTGGAGGATGTCGGTTGGTTGGCATTGTTTCGCATGATGGGTCCACCATGTCGTGTATATGGGTGGAACCTGTGCATCATGTGAGCACTACTATGATGATAAGATAACCCAGAAATCAGGCCTATGCAATCATTAAGTTAGCCACACTATTAAAAAAATAATAATAATCTAAAAGCCTCTAAATTCATGTGGTGGCCTGATCAATGATTGTATTAGACTATCTATGGCAGCCAACTTTCATGGTGGGGAGATCCTTCCGGGCATCTTGGATTCTATAAATACACCTGATAGGCCTATGCTTAGCACTTGTATATTATGTAGGACAAACCGAGATTGGTTGACGAAACAGCTTCATATAACCGAGATTGGTTTTGATGGGTTATAACTTCTCTCGTAATTGTTCATATTCTCAGTAGTTGTATAAAACGTATGACCTTAAAATCATGCTTCATTGATAATTCTAATCTGTTTGACTCTTGGATTTGTATATAACCTATTTAAAATTTATATTTAAAAATTTCAAATTCATGTGCACACACAATCATCCATTCTAATTTATTAATGTTTCTTAAGATGACATATCTAAGATAGAAGTCAGAATATGAACAGTTCAAATCTCCCTCTAAGATGCAGTTGGGGTGAAAAACTACACTACTTTACTACAAGTCTATTAACTCTAGTACGTTGGGCACTGTATCCTTATCAAAACCCACATGGGAGATGACGAGGTAGCTCTGGAAGGAGAGAGGATCAGGTGAGACCCCAGCCTCACGCAAGATGGTGCGGCGCTTATGGTGAATTACCATGGGGCCCACCTTGATGTATGTATCCTGTAACCATGCCGTACACCCATTTTTTCAGATCATTTTAGAGCATCATGATAAAAATTAAGCAAATCTAATCATTCAGTGGACCATACCATAAGAAACAGTCATTATCGACCATTAATGGGTCTCAAAAGTTTTGGATTAAGCTGATATTTGTTTTTTTTTCCCCCCTTCATTAAGGTTTATGTGACCTTATCAACATATTCGATGGTAAATAAACACTACGGAAACATTAATGTGTGCCCTAAGAGGTTTTAATGGTGGGATAGTTAACCACCACTGTTTCTTATAGTATGGTCCACCTGATAATTGGATCTGATTCATTTTCTGGATAATGCCCTAGAATGATATGGAAAAATGGATGAACTAAATGGATACATAATACATACATCAAGGTGGGCTTCACCGTAACCCCACTCTAAGGGGTGAATTAGGTGTTACCCTAGGAACAACTTAGTGGGGTTACCCTAACTGTGCGGGGCCTTTTTTTATTTTTTATTTTTATAATATCTATGACGTTTATATGTTTTTTCCTATCATTTTAGGATGTGATCCAAAAACCTAAGAAGATCTAAATCTCAGGTGGACCATACCATTAGAAAAGATAATGAATAACTGTTAAAACGTTTTGTGGGCTACAAAATTTTTTGGATCAATCTGATATTTATATTTTTCCCTTCATCAAGAAATTATTGACATTATCAAGAGCTTGGATCGAAAATAAACATTACCAAAACCTTACAATGGGCTCTTTAGAATTTTTCAGGGTAGAGCACTCAATCACACTGTTTCTAGTTTTATGGTACACTTGAGATTTAGATCTGCATAATTTTTGGAGCCTCATTCTAAACTGGGCTGTAGAAAAGGATGGACGGCGTTGATATACAAAATATCATCCATGTGGGCCATACAGTAGGGGTAACACCCACTAAGCTGTTCCTTCTGTAACACCTAATTGGCGCCCCACTGTAAGGGCTGCACCATCTTGCATGAGGCCGGGGTCTCACCTAATCCACTCTCCTTCGGAAGAAGCAGAATATAGTAGAGCAGGGGAGGCCTCCTATTCACCACGGCCCAAAAATGATGCTGGTACATATATCAGGTGGGCTACACCACAGGAACAATTGAGATGGGTAGTCCCGCCATTAAAATGGTCCAGTCAAGTGTCTATTCACCATTTGTTGTGTCCCATCAAGACTAAGGGATATCCACAGATTGATATATATATACCCAAACTTGTTAAAGTCCCTTGTTATGCATTGATATGCCATTCCCCAACAGCTCGGGCTTTTAAAACAACTGATTACTTGACATGGTATCAGACGTAAAAGGTCAAGTGTTCAAATCCCTAGGGCAATAAATATGCCTTTGTAATATATTCAGCCCAGCTAATTGATAAATCTATACTTACCACTTGAGTTCTTCTAAGTCATCCATTGATTAAGTGGGCCGAACATGCACAAAGCAATAGACATTTTAGAGGATCATATTCTAAAACTCTCTATTGGGTTGATTTGAAAATTGACCGAGTCAACTTGGACTCAGTTAGAAATCAAGCTGAGTGAATTAGAAATTCACTATTGCGTCTAACTTGGGCCGAGCCACTTGCCAATCAAACATTTTCTTCTTATAAATAAAACATGAAGTAGGTGGTGGTGAGCTTGGAACCCTCAACACCTTCAAGAGATTGGTTAACCAGTAGAATAATGTATTGTTATTTACTTTGGCTGTTCTATACCATTACTGGATTAAGAACATTTAATACTACCACTATTATCTTAATTTCAGTATTAGCTATTGAGTTGAGCTAAGTGAGACTTGATCAAGTCTTTGAGTCAACCTGGTTGGACAGCAAAGCGAGTTGATTTTTGAGTTTTCCAACTATACGGAGGATTAATGGAATGACATATTTTCGTGGGAAATAACATACGTACGTACATATAAAAAGTTAGGTCTGGCCAGCTAAAATGAAATGAAACCAAGCCCAGTCTGAGAATTGTTCAGGACCGGGTTGCCCAAGCTCCACCCACATGCCAAGATACTAGGTCCAAGCTTGGCACAAATCTGGGTTGGGTGGCCTATTGCAGCGTTTACAGGCTCATGTAGAAACTCTTCCTCTTAGCATTATATGGTACGAAATGATCTTAGTATGGAACGTTGGTAGACTGTTCGACCCAAATTTCATTTTGGGGTCAATTATAAGGGTGTCACTGGGTACCCAGATTGGGGTACCTGAAGGACCTTACCTGGTTTAAATGGGTATTGATGGCAATTTTAAGAGTTGGGTAGGGTCCTTATCCACCACTTTCAGGCCCATGTAAAATCAGGTTGAGTATGTACTCAGGCACTCGTTTATTTTATATATATATATATATATATATATATATATATATATATATATATATATATATATATATATATATATATCGAGCCGAGCCGAGCCGAATTGAACTACGAACGAGCTAAGTTTCAAGTTGAGCCAAATCAAGCGAGGCCCAGCTCACGTTCGGCTCGAAATTCATTTCGAGCAGGGGAAAAAGGCTCGGTTTTTCCGAACCAAATCTAGCGAGCTAACCGAGCTGGCTCAACTCGTGTAGAGCTCTAAGTGGGACCGGTACCACTGTAAGCTTATGATGTTACCTAGTAGATGAGAGCCCCAGTGATGTTTTCAAGGAATTCAACCCATCCATTGGATCTGTTACCTCCTAAAACTTACCTCCAAAGTGAAAAATTAGTCGGATCCAAAACTTAGATGGGCCTAGAACATGGAACATATTGTGAAGAAAAGACCACCGTTGATTATTGTGGGGCAGCCCACCATGTTGTGAATATATAATCATGGCCATTCGGGACCTTCATCAAGTCCAAATGAAGTGTCTGGAAAAAAAAATCAGGCTGTTTGTGATTTAGGTGGGCTACTCTTAAATTCAAGAGTGGGTGATCCCTTGATGTGGCCCAACTTAGTTTTGAATCGAGCCACTTTTAGGGTTTTGAGGTTTTTGTAAGGTAAACCATCTGATAGATGGGTTACGCATTACTGAGACTGACATCAGCCCGGTACCAACTCACGGTATGACTGGAGCGAGCTGGGCCAGGCGCAGATTGGGTACTAACTGCACCGGGAACTAGCTAGAGACCGATGGTATTGTCAGGGGCTCTGTGGGACCCACGCTGGGAAGCCCACTTGATGTATGTATTCTATCTGTGTTGTTCGCTGGACAGGGACGTGTACCCACCTTATGTATGTGTTGTATTCTGGCCATCCATCTGGTTGGACGGATTTTTGATGTAGGGGAAGAACCCCATGATCGAAGGCGTGGATCATGCACCTTTCTGCAGGAGATGGAAAGGAAGAAAAATAAGCGGAAACTAAGGAATTATCGATTTTGGAGTTTCAACCAAAACAGAAAATTGTTATTCCCGTTTTTGGATTTTAGCCCAACTCGTGGGGGGCATCTTGATCATTTATGATGATCCATTCCATCCATTTCATAGAGTTGCTTGACATCGAGAAAATCTAACAAGTTTCATGTCAATCCGAGTTATGTATTGATCGTGGCATCCAAAACGGTACGAAATGTCTAGAAAGTTTTGAATTCGATCCACTAAAACTGGAGATGGTCCAGGTGGCCCACTACTATTGATATGGAGAATCAGAACCGACCATTTTGAAGAATATGTTGATATCAGTAAAACTACAAAGTTTTGTGGCAATCAGATACTTGGATTGCTCGAATCAGCGGAAGGAAGATGACGTCAGACAGGCGTGATACGGTTTGCGCAGATTTTTCTATTTCTTTTCTAATTGTATTAGGATTCTTTTCTTCCTTTGCAAGTTAGTGTTAAGTACGAATATTGGGTTTAGTTTATTATTTAAAGCAATGTATTTATGTTTATTTTATTATTCATTCAATCTATCAAAAATAATTATTCGGAATTAATTTCCTCTTTTTATCTTTTTATTTTTTCTCGTGGATTCAAGAAACAATCGGTTAGGGAGACGGTAATCGACCTACCACGTCCTCCCTGCGTCATTGGTATCAGAGAGAGGTTTCTTCCTTAGGACGATGGCCTCTAATAAAGGATTGGATCTTCATCTTAAAGACGATGCTCCAAGGGATTATGTCACGGCGGCAGCTTTCGATGAAGCACGATGGGAAAATCGGTTGATCCTGCAAGATATACAGGTAACCCTCGACCGCATCGTAGCAGCATTAAATCTGTCCCAAGCCCAAGGCAACAGTCAACAACTACCTATGCTCGCTGTACGGAATAATCCCATATTCCGTAGAGCATCCCAGGTGGCCTATCGCAGGGTTACCCCAGATGATTCAAAACCCAGCGATAAAGAGGTCGAAGACATCATCGTACAACGGCCTGCATGTGGAGACAATCGTAGGGATTATGTTGAAAGAGATTTTCAAGGTAATGCAACTTTGGATCAGATCATTGAAGTACAACCCACCATCATCTCAGAGGATGTTCAAAATTCTGAAGAGGTGGAGGAAATCAATACCTCAGTCTTAAAGGATAGGGAATGGGAGTGTAAAGTTATTCCAGACATTATGGAGTCAGTTTTGATGGGGCCATCATGGTGGGCCATGCTGGACCCGCCACAATGAACGTGTTTTATCCATGCTGCCCATCCACTGTGGGGCCCACTTTGATGTATGTACTCTACAAATGCTGTCCATCTATTAATTCTTGCGAGCTCATTTCAGGGCATGGGCGAAAAAGAGACAAGCCCAAAGATTAAGTGGGCCGCACCACAGAAATTTGAAACCTTCCTAGGCCCCCATGATGCGTGAGTTTACCCACGTTGGCCAACCATGCTGTCATCTCATTTCTGGCCACAAGCTCAAAAACGAGGTAGATCCAAAGCTTCTGTGTGGTCCCACGAAGTGGGGCCCGCCATGATGTTTATTGCCATCCAACCTGTTGGCACGATCATACAGGAATGATGAATGGGAAACACAAATATTTGATTGATTCAAAACTTCTGTGGATCCACAGGCTGCAGGCCCACCATAGGGTGTACGTGTATGCTGTGAAGCCCATCATGCACTGTCTGCGGTGAAGCCCATGGAACTTGGAGCCCACTGCATTGTGTGTATGTCTATGTCCAGAGCTCTACTGGGCGAGGGACCCACCGTGTTGTGTATGTGTGTGCTATGGAACTCATAAAACTGTGGGGCCCACCATGATGTGTTTGGACGTTCCATGAGGCTCACTGGGCTGAGAAGCTCATGATCGTGTTGTAGATGTATGTGTCATGGAACCCACAAGACTAGACTGACGAGCCCATTGTGTTGTGTATGCATGTGCTGTGAAACCCACCTTGGACGTGTGCACATGCGATTCCTAATTGGGCTGGCCATGCGGTGTGTAAGACCAATTATCTTGGATCGTGGAGCTATCTTATTTGGTTTGTGCATACTGGCCCTAAACAAGCTAGTCGTCTGAGGTTTCAGGACCCACTGTTGGGCAGTGGGTCAACCATGACGTTATGAGCGCGGGCTCACTAATTGGATAGTTGGGCCTACTAGGACTGTATGAATGTGCAACCCATCATTGGGGACGACAGGGTCCACCCTGTGGTTTATGTAAGGCCGATTGCATGAGATGAACGACAAGTAGATTACTTGTTTGATTTTGTGATTGTTAAGCTTACGCTAGTTTACTTAAGCATGCACTAACTTATGGCTAAATAGGTCTATTGGAGATTGATCGACCATGCTTATAAATAATGCTTCTACATGTGAGGAAACAAGCCTATCTGACTTATGAGATGTACCATTGAGGGCGTGCACGAGAACCCATGTTCAAATACATTCTTAAGATTTTTAAATTACTGAAATGTGCACTAATGATGTGTACATGAAGAACAATATTCAAATATACCAATATTGCTCATTTGACTAATGGGATATATACCAGTATGGTTGGGATTGACTGTTGAGACAGGGCATGCTCACATGGAACTCTTCCAGTTACATGGCCTGAATATCATACATCTGTACCACGTTTGCACCACTGACGGCATGGGCCACTGGTTCATGAATGCCGGGTAATTAGATTACTTTCCGCCCCTGAGTGGGCCTTGTTAAATTTCATCCCGCCCTAAAAACCTTTGTACTATGCTTTATTTAAAAACTCACCACTTAACTGTCCAGACCAAGACCCTAAAGAAAATGGCATGAGATATGTACTACCCATTATTGTTGCTCGATTTTGGACGGTTAGGATTTGCTATGTAACCTTCACTTTGCGTACAAGAGCTTCTTCCGCCCGCCGAACTTGCAAGTAAAGAGAAAGAAAAGCCGGGGGGAGGTGCCGCTATGCAGCGGGGAACTCTTCAATGCTTAAGTCACGTCCAAAAAAAATGAAGATTAGGGTTTTAAAGCCTAAGTTATCTCATACCTTAAGGCGTAGGCCCATGCTATATTTATAAGGGCTTGGAGGCATTTTAGAAAGACGGATCCTACTAGGATACGCTAGTAGAGTCCCAATAGAGGAAAGATTCTCTCCTTCAATCATATCGGGGAAATCTTTCTGGAAAGGCAATAGATATGGGAATATTTGGTCTTTCCATAAGTGTCTTGGACTGAATTTGGGTGGTGGGTCAATTTGGGACTGACCCAGGCGGTCAGCCTGTCGAGGCTGCGCATAGTTGGTCACTCTATGGAGGCCAAGCCTGGACGGCTGAGGCTTGGGTGACCGAGGCCGAGCCTAGGCTGATGAGGCCTAAGTGAGATGCGAGTTGCGGGACGGATTGTGGGTCGGGTCGTAAGGAATGGGCTTCCTCGTACTTTATGTTCCAGAGCTTGGCTCAGAATATCCCCATAACAGTTGCCCCCTGCTCCTAGGTTGAGCACATAAGGTCTTAGGTGCATAATGAATTGGCCGAGCTGGTCTGGAGATAATGGCATCACATTTTGTGATTTGACGAGTTGTACTCGAGGTGTGGAGACTGGGGGGGAATTAATTGCAGTCTTGAATTTCGTGATCTCTAGCGTGCATTCAATCGACAAGTGGCAACGGTTTAGTTTTCAAGGCGTGCCTTTTTGGGTGTCCAATCGTAGATGGTCACGTAGCTGGGGCACGTGGTAATGGGATGAAGACAATCAATCGCCGGTGGATGCGTGGCTCGTATTGGGAGACGAACGGGCAGAAAGTTGATTATAAGTAGCTCGTCCTTTGGTATATTCCGACAGGGATGGGTTTGGCCATGAGTGTTTCTAACTCACGTTTCTAGTTCTTCAACTGGGAGAAAAGCTTGGAGCAGCAGTTTCTAAAGATCGAGCATTGTTTGGTATTGACGGTGGCTTCTTGCGTATCGCACAATACCTTGTAATTGAGTTTTAGATGAAGGGGCAGGAGGTCACATGTTCCGTCATGGGGATCTTCTTCTTGTTTTGCTACATGTTGTTACAATCTGAGTGTGTGCAACTTGTTGGCTTGTGCCTCCGCTCCCTTTGTTGTTTGACTTCTGTAATCGAATTTAGAGCTCCCCTAAGGGATGCTTGTCACTATCCAGCTTGGGCTGCTGGTTGAAGAGCAAAAGAAGAAAAAAAGAGACATATTAGGAGAGGAGAGCGGATTGTGACAGTGGGGTTGTTCTTCCTCTCTTTTGTTTGGCGAAGGTTGCTTCTTGCAATGAAAATCGTGATAGGATAGGTCTTTTTTCTGTGATGTAAAATTGTCGGCGCATGACGCCTGTTGTAAGTGACCCTGGTGGATTTTTCGTGATAAAATGATATCTCAATATTTTTTATCTTTTCTTGCCATGTTGGTTGAAATGTCTCTTGTATGTAGGCTCTTCTCTATTGGGGGAGCAGAGCGATGACCAGACATGGTCGACTGAGCAAAGGCTGGTTTGGTCAGGCCTTGGCGGCCGAGCCTAAGCTTTGGTTGAGAAACAAGATTCCTTTTTTTTATTGAAGAGGAGTTTGGTACAAGTGATTTTCAAGAAAGCAAGATAACTTTTCCCTTAATGCTTCTACCTGAATAGATTTGCGATCGTAGCCGTTGATTACTTTACTAAGTGGGTTGAAGCAGAACCTTTAACCACGATCACCGAGAAACAAACTACCAAGTTCATATGGAGGAATATTGTATGCCACTATGGCCTCCCTCACACTATAATCACGGATAATGGGAGACAATTCGACAATATGGCATTCACAGACTTTTTCGAAAAGTGGAAGATACGTATGTACGAACATCTCCTTATCATCATCAAGCCAACGGACAGGTGGAAGCGATCAATAAGATCATCAAACATCACTTAAAGACAAAACTTGAAGAATGTAAAGGCATATGGCCAGAACGACTACCGAAAGTTTTATGGGCCTACAGGACAACAACTCGTACTTTAACAAGAGAAACACTTTTTTCTCTTGCATTTGGCACTGAGGCGGTTGTCCCAATTGAAATCGAAATACCCACTTATTGCATGGAACAATATGATCCAATAGGAAATGAAGATTCTTTAAAACTCCACCTTGATCTTTTGGAGGAAAGAAGTAGCGCATCTCGACTCCGAGCAACGGCTAATAAGTAATGAATAGCCCGATATCACAATTCTAAAGTTAAGCCTAGAACCTTTTAGGTTGGTAATCTCGTGCTCAGGCAGAGTATCGGTACGACGACTTAGTCTTTTGATCCAAACTGGGAAGGCCCATATCGAATTCTTAAAGTCGTGCGACCAGGAACTTATTACTTGGAAGACATGTGAGAAAGAGCTATGCGTCGCCCTTGGCACGTAGGAAATTTACTTCGGTATTATCCGTAGAACATCCATGTACTTGACACATGGATCGCTTTTTAAATAAAGATAAATTTTCATTCTAGTCTATCGACTATGAATCTACACAACTTGGTCATGATTCTTATTTTTCTTTAGGACCCGAATAACCCTGGAGAGAATACTTGACATTCTCTCAACCAAGACTTCTGCTTGTCACAGAGCCAAAGACTCAGTTAATAGATTAGTCTATCTCTATGTGGATGTAGCCATCGAGGCCTCCCTGACTGAGCCCGATTCATTTTCATGAGTTGAGAAATTATACATTCAAATATAATTCATCTTCATGAATTAAAAACAACTAAAGCTGAAGTAATTTTTCATTAAAGTTCCAAAAAGTTACAAAACTAAATTGGATCATACAAAAAAAAAAGAAGTAATCAAGATTAATTCTCCACCGCCTGCTCTTGTGTATCATCTAGAGGAGGTGTGTGGCTCTCGACCTCGAGATCAGTCTCAGAAGCCCCCATGACTTCAGTAGCTTCTGTAACCTCGTTGACAGTGGCTTCTCTCTCTTCATCAGCAACTGTAATCGCGACTCTCTTAAATTCCTCCAATTTAAAAGTTGGAGAAATATGTTGTATCACTTTTATAGGGAAGTCTCGACTAGTGTCATATGATTCATAACGCTCATCATCATATAGCTGCAAAGTTTGAAACTTCTGAATAGCACGGGGACCTTCTTCAGCAATCATCCTGAACAAGGCCACCCGCTCTTCCTCCCAGTGGACTGAGTCAAAGGTTAACTTCAAAAGAGCAGCTCTCTCTTTCTCTAAGTTTTTGCTAACTTCTTTGATCCGCGACTTGGACTCTACGAGCTGCGTCGTCAGATCAGCATTCTTTTGTTCCAAAGAGATCTAATTTTAACGAAAAATCTGCCTTTCCTTCTCGACCTTCTCCTTCATTTCAGCAAGGTGGGCAAGCTTCAAATCCAATGCTTGATACTTCTCAGTCAAGACTTGGATCTTATTAATGAGGATCTTCTTTTCCTCATTCATCTTAGTAATTAAGACTTCACGAGCCTTCAAGACTTGATCCCTTCCTTAGATCGTATGCTCCATAGCCTTCTTATTTTCTTCCACCTCATCTATTATTCGACGAGCAGTCATGATGTCGTGTCTCGTCCTTATGATAAGGTCCAAATCCTACTTAAAAATTAAAAAAAAATATCGTAAAGATATGAGTGCCTCCTTAATAACATGATAAATAATAAAATTTTCTTTATACTTGGACCATTTTCATCCCAGCATCTAGAGAGAGATCTTCTAGACTAGGCTCAGGAAGATCTCCAAGAGATTGTGGAGTGACATTGTTGAAGAGGAACTTAAAAATAGGATGCAAGTGACCTAGAATGGTGAAAGTTCCAACTCCCGAAGGTTGAGCCACTACCATTCCTCCTCCAGTAGTGCTCGGATGAGCAGATTCTTGAACAGAAGCCAACTCCTAAGCAGGAGCTAGCTCGTGAGTAGCAACAGGCTAGTGATTCCCTTCATTCAATGGATGACTTGGTCCTGGTTCATCCTCCCTTCGGGAAATATCAATGATATCGATAACCGGTTGCTCTAGAGGAACAACCAGAGTAAGAATTGCGGCTACAACAACTTTAGTTGGAACTGTAGGTGGATCGTGTTGCTGCAAGCTTCAAGTAGGCTCATTCACTTTCTCAGATGGTTGAGAGGGGCTAGTCGTTACCTTCTTCTGTCTCTTCGAAGTGGTACCTTTTAAGCGATGAATGACTCCTGTTGGGGCTCAAATTTGCACCCATTATAAAACGACATCCCATGGTCTAGTGGCAACGATTTGGATAAGTTTCGAGGCCCGGAGAGCCCCGAAAACGTCAGCACGACCCTGATCGCTTGGTAGCGACCAAAATCCATAAACAGTATTTCAGAGTGGAACTGGACATGCGCTTCGGTGCCAAATGATCCAAAATGTCCTAAAACCCTTAACCTGTAAGTTTCAAAGTCATCCGGTGCATATTTTTACCTGCACACCTCGAAATGCGTTTCATCCCAGTCTAGAGCTGACCAAAAGGGTCCGTAAGCCTACAACTACCATTTCAGAGCGGAACTGGACATGCGCTTCAGTGCCAAATGATTCGAAATGTCCTAAAACCCTTAACTTGCAAGTTTCAAAGTCATCCGATGCATATTTTTACCTGCGCACCTCGAAATGCGTTTCATCCCCGCTTGGAGCTGACCAAAAAGGGTTCGTAAGCCTACAGCTACCATTTTAGAGTGGAACTGGACATGCGCTTCACCGCCAAATGATCCGGAGTGCCCCAAAACCCTTAAATAGCAAGTTTGAAGTCATTACGATGCGTATTTCCATGCGCGCGCTCCCCGGAACAACGTTCCTATATGACAAGCCGACCCGGAGGCTCCAAATTAGGAAGGAAGTACCAAAATTGGCAACATCTGGACTTCCACACCCCACCCCGTTCATTCAGGAGGTCAATCCTAGCCTAGAAGTGGTTTGGTGACAGTGAGTGCATGTCTAGAAAAGGTAGCTGTCCTTTGGAAGTCCCTTGTCGGAGCTGAAATGCTGAAATTTTCTAAGTGCTGAATCCTGAAAATCTGGCTAAGTAGTGGGAAAGCGCCGGCAAAGCACATGCGCCTGGCCCCCAACCACATGCGCCTGGCCTCCAAACACATGCGCTTGCACTCTAGTGAATTAAACATTTTTTCGAAAAGCGCCGGGAAATGCGCCGGTAAAGGACATGCGCCCGGATCCACCACATGCGCTTGGCTGCTTTCTGCCACATGCGCTTGGTTTTGTTTTCTACCACATGCGCCGGAAAATACCCGTCGGACCGAACCCGAACCCGATTATCCCCTATAAATAATGAAGTCACTTCACTCATCAGCACGAGATCATCCCCCGCCGACCTCAGAGTGATGTAAGCACCACATGCGCTTACTTTCTCTCCCCTCGCCGGATGCCTTGGCCGGAGTGGATTCCCTCGCCGGAAACCCTTGCCGGAATCCCAAGTTCAGGAAGAAAATCCTGAAATTTTCTAAGTGCTAGGCACATGCGCCGACATATCTCCCACATGCGCTGGCCTTTTCCCCCACATGCGCCGGCTTTTCTGGCCGAAAAATCCTGAAGTTTCTCTAAGTCTGGGAGGGACATGTGCTTACTCCTTAGGTCCAGGCGCATGTGCACTGCCACATGCGCCTGGAACACCTCTACTTCATCTGTTTTTTGTGCAAAATGGGCACATGCGCCCGGATGATGACCACATGCGCTTGACAGATGATGCAACACCACATGCGCTTGTAAAATGGCCACATGCACTTGAAAAATGACCACATGCGCCTGTACACACTCCCCCATGCACCTGGACGCTGATTGGAGGAGTGGACCTTCCGTCGCACGGCCCGCCTTCGTCCGAGATCGGATTTTGATGAAACCGCCTCTCCTAGATGCGTCTCGATGAGATCTATCCATCCACCGGATCAGATTCTCCAACGGTCAATGATAAGTGGCCCAAATCAGTGTTTCAATCCAAAATGACCAACACTTAACCAATTTGGCGGCTCCGAAAATCCTTCCGAAAGAGCCGAAAACGGCCTAAAACGAGAAGAATCGGGCGGAATTGGACCGAGCCCGAGAGGGAAACTTTTCTTCTACATGACATGATACACTATAATCATGCACTGCGACGAGGTTATCCAATCTCAGGACCCTTGAATACCCTAATCGAGCGGTCGGCAGGCCCGCTACTTGGTCATTTTCTGCCCTGGGAAGTGCCCTGTTGGCCCGGAAATTGACTTCCGCTAAGCAAATTGAAATGCGATCGCACCGCGATCTTCGTGGACGTAATCCATCCCTGTTTAAAGACAGTTATTGATAATACTCATCGATTTCTCTAATCAGACCGCAAACAGGTCCACTACTTAGTCGTTTTCAGCCCTGGGAAGTGCCCTGTTGGCCTGAAAATTGACTTCTGCTAAGCAAATCGAAATGCGATCGCACAGCGATCTTCGTGGACATAATCCACCTTTGTTCAAAGACGGTCATCGATAATATTCACCGATTTCTTTAATCAGACCGCAAACAGGTCCGCTACTTAGTCGTTTTCAGCCCTGGGAAGTGCCCTGTTGGCTTGAGAATTGACTAATGCCAGTTGAAATCAACCGCGATCACAAAGACGCCGAGGCAAAGCTGAAGTACTCAGGCTATCCAACAGCCGAGTCAAGCATTCACGGGGCACCGATCCCCATTATTCATAAGAAATTGGTATATGTGGGTACCCATCGGACCCTATACATAGCCACTTACAGGCCTCGAAGCAGCCGATCCAGCCCATTGAGTTTGGATCCTCAAAAGATCTTGGCTTGATAAAGCCTAGTTGATCCCAAACAGATCATTAAAAATACTGAGAAGAAAGAGTGTTCTCGAAGACGAGTCGCCCGACTCCAGAAGAAATACATTTACTTTACTGTACAAAGCTCTATTCATCCCGGATAAAGGTCCGAGGCTAAACCCAAGGGGTTATGGTTACCACGAGAAACCACAAACAAAGAGTTCTAACTAAGCTTGAAACATCTTGCTATGGGCTGCCACTATGAAAAAGACCGTCGATGCCCTACCCATCGACAACGGGTCCGTCGGTTGAGCTGATGAGGTAGTTGCGGATTGCTTTCCTAAGGTCACCCGTCATAAAAATACGGGCGCGGGCTTTAGGTTATGCCGACCAACATTTTGAGGTTCGTGTATTCCAGCGGTCACCTGTTCACAGTAACAGGCGCGGGCCCCGAGTTGCACCACTCGATTAATACCCTCGTTCGGGAACGTTGCGGAGTGCTTTCCTAAGGTCACCCGTCATAAAAGTACGAGCGCGGGCCTTGGGTCATGCCGACCAACATTTGAGGTTCGTGTATTCCAGCAGTAACCTGTTCACAGTAACAGGCGCGGGCCCCGAGTTGCACCACTCGAATCCTGACAGTCTCTCAACCCGGACATACCGAAAGAAAATGGGACATAGACATCCGGCGTGTCTAACAAATGTGGCTCTGTCCATAACAAGAAAACAAAGGTCTACACGACCATGAACT